>CM049309.1:7589075-9989075 GCA_026874595.1 Sipunculus nudus
CTTCTTCAACATGTACATGGATTAAGCATTTTTATTGGGTTCCTTGGTTGGCTGGTTGGGAGAGGTTGGATGGATAACATGATTGTTTTGTATTTTAATCACATTAATTAACTTTACGAATATAAATTAAATTGTCATGCTGCAAAGGGGTTGGCTATCACCCAAGGAACAATTCATCAAAGGTAAATATATTTACATCATGACTGAAATCAGTTACATCAGTTTAAACATCCAAAGAAAAGGTCCTTAAATGGGGAAAGTGGGTTGCCATATAAAACGTTTTAAAGGATTCTTTATAATCAAGGGAATATCACGGCCAAGGCCACAGCCGTTTTCTGCTCATAAGGTGTTCTTGTACCATGACACATGTTTCCCTGTTTAACACAAGGAATTTTAATCGGGATCAGGCGAAGAAATGCTGTCTCAAACTACTTTCTAGTTTACTGTTTTCCATCCGCATATACTTTCCTCTTTCTTTCTTTTTTTCTTATTAATCTAATTTTGCAGTTTCTCTCTTCCATTTTTGCCATTTCTCACCTCTTTCAGTTATCTTACTTGCAGGCTGACTTTATAAGCCATCTTGCATATTCTGCATAAATCAGAGGTCCTAGGAGTCAACAAGTACAAACTTTGATTGATCAGCTAATATATACGTTACTTTGTTTAATGTGTGTACTATTATTGCTGCGTGTAAGAAGTGTACGTGACACAAACCTAATAAATTTTACACTATAGGTGAGCAAACTTCCTGGTATATGTAAAAGTATTAAACAGGCCGTGGTTCGTCGGACGACAAACACATATTGTGTATATACCTCATACATTCCAATAACATGGATTTATGGTCTTTTTTTTTGTTTTAGTGTATACCTGCAAGTTCAAAATGTTGTAGAACAATTTTGCCATTGCGTTATTCAATAGTGAATGTAAAAGTGCTAATTTATGGAAGATATATTTAAATATATATATATATATATATATATATATATATATATATGTTTTACTGTTGTTTTTATAACTAACTCACTGAAAGTTTCTCAATCAAAGAAAGAACAGCGCAAGCTTCAGCTAGAACAGTCCTCGCAAAATGCTTTCGTCCTTGTATGTACGTGCCCTATGTTGATCATTTCTATTTTTTCAGCCGGTTGAATTCTAAACTAGAAATCAATGGGTCTCGACGCTCAGCTGAATTTGTCTATAAGATTATTTTTGTGAGCTCTTTAAAAATGTGCGTAATATGACCTTGACCCTTGTCCTCGTAACCTAAAATATGAGAAATGCCCATCCTTGAACTTGTCAGATTATGATTTCCATAACAATCGTTTGACAAAGTGGGTTCAGTGACCTTCACCTCCGACAATGTAACCTCAAAATCAACAGATTTCTTCCACTTAGGGCGGGTAAGCCATATTGGCTGTGTGACCTTGGCCTTTGATCCAGTAACTCCAAAATAATAAAAGAATCGTCCCCTGTTGGCAGGTAAGCCACATGTGGACGTTGGAAGGTTTGTAATGAAAAGTTTGGTGTTATTTTTTATTCACATGCATCTATGGAAGCCCATGTAATGGCAGTCTGCAAGGCTTCATATATGCATATTCGTAATATCAGTAAAATAAGAAAGTTTGTGAACAGAGTCTTTGGAGCATATAGTTCATTCTTTTATTACTTCTAAATTAGATGATTGCAATGCACTCTTGTGTCGAACTCCCTCATCAATAACAAACCGACTGCAAAGTACATGTATACAGAATGCTGCGGCGAGGATTAGTATGGGTGCTTCAGAATCAGATCATATTACACCAATTTTGTATTCTCTGCATTGGCTGCCCGTTGTGCAAAGGGTAAAATTCAAAATGTTAATTCTTGTTTATAAGGCAATAAATAATTTAGCTCCACTTTACCTGCAAGTGTTTCTTCACAGTTATACTCCATTAAGAAGCCTTCGGTCAGCTGCTGAAAACTTAATGGTCGTGCCTTTTACCAAACAGTCCTGTGTTCAAAATCGAGCATTCAGTGTTGTTGGCCCGAAAAAGTGTAATGACCTACCAGATACTCTAAGAGAAGCCACCTGTCTCTCAGATTTTAAAAGTATATTAAAAACATATTTGTTCATGGAATATATGCCTCCTCATTTTGAACGATATTTTATACTATTGATAGTGAAATGTTTGATCATTTTAGTAGAATTATGATAGTTTTTACAAATAATTGTAAAAACTGAGCTATTGATTTTTATGTCTTATTTAATACTGTAAGCTTCTGAAAGTAATATTTTAGTCTATTGAACTTTAATTTCATATTCTTACAATAGTATGTTTAAATATTGCTGTTTGAATTCTAGTTGTGTAACAGCATTTTAGAGCATGTATCATCATGATTTTTAAACTTAATCATTATTATTATTATTATTATAAATATATCCACAACCTTTTCAAAGAAGTGGGTCCTGTGACCTAGACCTCATGACCTCATTAAATAAAAAGAATTCTTTATCATATATAACGCAATTCTGAAACAAATATGTAAATTCAAAGTAGAGTTATCATCTGGAAATTATATTTTGGACAGATGGCCCGTGTGATCTTGATCTTTGACCTTGTGACCCAAAATATAAATCAATTAGTTTCTTCCGCTATTGGCATGTGAGCAATGTGTGGAAGAATTGGCATTAAAAGTTTGCTTTAAAATGCATCTACAATCTTTATAAAGATGTGGGACCTTGACCATTGACCTCATGACCCAAAACCACAATTCTTGCTTTAGTGGTGGGCCATAAATATGTCAAATTTGAAATCCATATGTTAATAAAAACTGGAATTATCATGCGGAAACAAATTTGTGGACAGACTAACGGACAAACATACAGACAGTACTAACAGACATACGGACAGGGTAATTACTATCGGACACCCGCTTAAGATCAATTAACACATTAGATTTCGGGACAATAGTTGAAACTACAGCTGAGAAACTGACATGATTGCTGTCATTTTTTAGTCTTAAAATAGAATAAAAAATCGTAAAAATTAGAAAGAAATATGTGTCGCCAAAAATGATCTGGTACTGACAAAACTTGTCATGTTCAAAATCCAAGGCAAGATTATTCATGGCAATCCATGCATGACCTAGAATACGGGTAGCCGACAAGCAACTACGTGTATCCACCAAAATCAGAGAAGGGCGGGTGAAGTGAAGCATGGATTGAGTGGAAAGGGGAAATAGAATTAGATGTGTTAATATTAGCATGCATGTCTGCCACGTAAACATGATTGTAGGTGGCGCCACCTGTTATTTGAACGAGAAATTATCCTCGATGTATACATATGCAAAATTTCAGGTGGAAAAGTCAAACTTCTCCTGAGATATGAGTGATTTTATCCCACAGCAGACAAACAGAAAGACTTGTGCAAAAATGGTTGCAGGTGGCGCCATCAGTTTTGTGTATGATAAAGAGCTATGTGAGATCCAAACACATGCAAAATTTCAGGAAGATACGCCAAACAAGTCCAGAGATAATAGCATGAATATCCGAAGCAGGAACGTGAATGTAGGTGGCGCCACCTGTCATTTAATCACGAAAGCTATCCAGGATGTGTACGCATGCCGAATTTCAGGTGAATTAGTTGAATTAGTCAAACCACTGCCGAGATAAGAGTGATTTTAACCCTAGTTAAACGAATATTTGGACGCTGTGCAAAAATGGTTGCAGGTGGCGTCATCAGTTTTGTTTATAATAAAGAGCTATGTGAGCTCTAAACACATGCAAATTTTCAGGAAGATACGTCAAACCAGTCTGGAGATATAAGCATGGATGTCTGCAGCGTGAACGTAAATGTAGGTGGCGCCACCTGTCATAAAAGCAAGAAAGCTATCCAGGATATGTATACGCATGCCGAATTTCAGGTGAATTAGTCAAACCACTGCAGAGATACGAGTGATTTTCACCCAAGTCATACGAACAGATGGACGCTGTACGAAAATGGTTGCAGGTGGCGCCACCATTTTTGTGTATGTTATAGAGCTGTCCAAGGGCTACATTTGTGCAAAAAAAATTCTGATTGGTCAAACAAGTCCAAAGATATGTGGGTTAATGTGTCAAAACAAACGCAAAGATGGACGCACTGGAGAGAGGAAAGGTCAGAGGTCAACACCGATTGGTTAGATATCAGTTCACATGTCACCCGATAATTGGTGTAAGTTTCGGGAAAATCAGTCCTGTTGTCTCAGAGGAGTTCTCCGGAAACGAATACGACGGAGGCGGCGGCGGAACCCGGTCAAAAACATAGTATTTGTTTAGGCGGATACAATTATCAAGATACTGGAGGTTTTGTATCAAAATTTTAAATATTCGGGGGGGGGGTACTTAATGCCAAATAGCTCGGACGATATAAGTTGCAATGACCTAATTTCAGGTTTCCAAGGAGATTTTATTGACCTCCCTTGATTTTCACTTAGAATGTTCTATATGGTCAGTGGTTAAGATTTGTGCCTTGGTAACGGACGGCCGGACGACAGTCACCAAAGTTAACAAGTGACCCATGGGTCATGACGCTCAGCTGAATGGGAAGAGATTCGCAAAAAGGAAATTTTATCATCTGAATGGTAGTATATACCCATTCAACTGAAGCATCAAACAGATTAACCAACAGGCTGAGATTGTGTCTGTATTAATATACCTAAAAAATAGAGAGAAAAAAAATACAGGTGGCTCCACCAGTCTGCAGAAACTAATAAAAACACTTAATGGTCAATATTCATGCAAAGAAGCATGGTGGTCTCTGGATTAGTTGTTCAGATAGTTCAGCATTTGTATCAAATTGTCCATTATTCTGAGGGATACTTATAGCTTGAGTCCTATAGCTTGAAGGATACGGGAAACAGAGACCTAATTTCAGGTTTCCACAGAAACTTTTCATGGGCCTCCTTGCATGACAAGAATGAAGATTCTAGGTCCAGTTGTTATGATTTGTACCCTGTTGACAGATAACTTATTCCTTAAAGGTCTCAAAAATAGAGAAAAAAATTCGTAAAAATTTGAAAAAAATAGAGGTGGCTCACCCAGTCTGCAGAAACTGATGGAACACCTCATGATCAATATGTATGCCAAAAATCATGACCATCAGTGTTGTAGTTATTGAGATACTGCAGTTTTTGTATCAAATTTTTCATTATTATGGGGGGTATTTTGAAGCCATATACAGCTTAAAGGATATGGGTAACAGAGACCTAATTTCAGGTTTCCATGGAGGCTTTTCATGGATCTCCCTGTTTGTCAAGAATGAAGATTCTAGGTCAAGTTGTTATGATTTGGGCCCTGTTTACAGATGTTCATATCTTTAAAGGACACAAAAATAGAGAAAAAAATTTCATAAAAAAAGCTGAACAAATACAGGTGGTGCCACCAGTCTGCAGAAACTGATGAAACACTCCATGATCAATATCCATGCATACAATTATGGTGATCTCTGCATTAGTTGTTCAGATACTTGTTTTGTATCAAATTTTCCATTATTCTAAAGCTTTACTTTGGAGTGCCATAGCTCAAAGGATATGGGTAACAGAGACCTAATTTCAGGTTTCCATGGAGACTTTTCATGGGTTTCCGTGTGTGTCAAGAATGGAGATTCTAGGTCCAGTCATTACGATTTGTACCATTTTGACAGATAACTACATCCTTAAAGGTCTCCAAAATAGAGAAAAAAAAATTGTAAAAATTTGAAAAAATACAGGTGGTGCCACCAGTCTACAGGAACTGATGGAACACCTCTTGATCAATATGTATGTAAAAAATCATGACCATCAGTGTTGTAGTTAATGAGATACTGAAGTTTTTGTATGAAAATTTCCATTATTGGGGGGGGGGGGGTAATTAAGAGCCCCACAGCTCAAAGGATATGGGAAACAGAGACCTTATTTCAGGTTTCCATGGACACTTATTATAGGTCTCTCAATGTGTCAAGAATGAAGATTCTAGGTCCAGTCTTAACGATTTGTGCCCTGTTAACATATGTTCACATTTTTTAAGGTCTCAAAAATAGAGAAAAAATTCGTAAAAAAATTGAAAAATACAGGTGGCGCCACCAGTCTGCAGGAACTGATGGAACATCTCATGATAAATATGTATGCCAAAAATCATAACCATCAGTGATGTAGTTAATGAGATATTAAAGTTTTTGTATGAAATTTTTTACTATTCTGGGGGGTACTTTGGGGCCAAATAGCTCGAAGGATATGGGTAACAGAGACCTAATTTCTCGTTTCCAAGGAGATTTTTCATTGACCTCTCAGAATGTCAAGTTACAAGATTCTAGGTCCAGCGGTTACGATTTGTGCCTAGTTAACGGACAGACGGACAGACGGACGACGGACAAAGAGTGATCGCTATAGCTCAGCATGACTGAAAGTCAGCTGAGCTAAAAAGCTTTAGTCCTAATATCAGAAACCGTTGGTTTAGTTGTCGTGCCTTCGTCATTTCGAATGGCTACCAATTCATTTCCCAAGCAGCTAAACATTCAGTTTATTCTGAACCATATAAAAAATTGATACCTACACTAAATATAAACTTATTTAACACGGACTGTGAAAAAAATATTTTATATTTTATAATTTTCCATAGTTGTTACGTTGTATTATGGAATTAATTATTACTACAACTGTGGATACTATGTATTATGGAATTAATTATTACTAAAACTGTGGATACCCTTAACTAATAAACACAAAGATAATTGCGTCGTGTTTGAGCCTAACCTATAACAGTGAGCTTTTAAACTGAATACCAGAAACGTGAAGTCCCCCCCCCCCCCCCCCTTCCCTTCTGCTAAACGTTTACTGCTCATTTAAGTAAGTTTCTTATGCAGTAAACATATTAAATCAGTGGCATATAACAGGTAATAAAAGAAGGAAATACTTACTATTGCCCTTTCTGTCATTTCCCATTTTATTCTGTCCCCCCCCCCCCCCCCCCAGCTCCCGTTAAGTTCCCCAAAGTTCCCCCTCCATTCAGCGGAATTCTCCGTGGCGCCACCCCGTTCAGCTGTTTTATCTAGAAACATGTAGAAACGTACCTGACCAATCAAAGACCGCCTTTCAGCAATATAGAAACAATGTAGAAACAAAACTAATCAATCAGAGACGGTCTTTCGGGAATCTAGAAACAATGTAGAAACAAAGCTAACCAATCAAAGAGCATGATTAAAACGTTCGTCATACGACCTCTTCATACGTTCCACTGTATTATAAGAGGGACAGGTGACGCTTGAGCTGTCAAGTTACCGTCTAGATGAACCACTGTCATGGACTTTTTCCTACTGCTGAAACAGACAAGCCGTGTACTAACTACACAGATCTGTGGCGCAAAAAAAAATGAGACCATGAATGGAGGCTGAATGTTTAGACATATGGTCACGTGCAAGTAGAGCAAGCCAGCACCACTACATGTATACATGAGCTAAGTGTGACAACCCAGGTACGTGATGTCAGCCTTGTAGCTGGCATGGGCCCTGTTTGCTTTGGTGCAAGGCTGAGAAATTACACACCAGGACCCAGACCATACTCAACCTTGAATATATTCTTACAAAATATCGTATACATATAGCGGTCCTTCTGATATATCAGAAGGAACGAATAAGAAAAAGAGTCATAAAGAATAAGATGTAGCTTAAACTATGTTCACTCTACCTATACAGCCTTTATTTCTCAGTTGACATACATGTGGAGTGTTCTGGTTATGTTATATATGATATAACAGCATTTTATCATGAAGAGAACAGCAGATGACCATCACTGACACAGCAATGTTGCTGAGGCATGAACTCTGGTCACCCATGACCTGACGTTTGACCTGACCTCTAGTGTACCAGAGCTATTCTAAAACATCTTAGTTCATGAATAATGCTTAAGAGTTTTGGAAAATATATGGCTACAATAAGTCCTTTATAAGTTTATGGCTATATCTTTTAAGTTTTCTAACAGATTTGCCAATGGAAGTTATCCAAAACAATATTCATTATTATTTTTTATACAATAATTATAGGATAATTTTTCTCATATCATTAAGGTCCAGGACAGGCTCATGTGACAAAAGATAAACATGACAGCATGGCAGGCTCCAGAAAATCAACAGGAGTTGAAATCTTAGCAATTTACTTATAAGAGCACTCCTACATTATTTATTTTTGTTCAAGAACAATTTATTAGCCATTATTGGTAAGAAACTTGCTTAATTGCCTCCATTTTCTGTTTATTTTGCAAATCTCCTAATCTTCCCTTGCCTTGCTTTTCCATAAAATGATCTCCGTAACTGAAATCTCGATTTTAGTTGTGAACCCATAACAAGGGCCCTGTCTGCTGAGAAAATGTGCGGGGGACAACCCATAGGTGTACCGACAGACAGTGGCGTCAATTTAGCTTCAATTGGTGGGTGGGGGTGGGGGTGGCTTCGAATTTCTGGATCAGCCACGGACTTTTCTGTTTTTCCAGTGTTAAAGTATAGTTAGCAATGAATCTTCAGCTAAACAGAAATGGTTTGAATACAGAAAGCAGTAGTGGTATTATGAAAGGATTAAATATTTTGTGTATTCATTGCGAGGTCACGAACCCTATAGCTCTACAGGAAAACATGTGACTGATCAACTTGTCACACAATCTTTTATCACTTGCATATTAAACATGGGGTGAACCTGCACTATAATATCAAATAACGGATCTGATAACCCAGCGAACTCACCCACCCTAGTGTGTGTACAATAAATCATTTATGAATGGTTTGAGCTTGATCCAAATATATATACAATGTGTTAACTTTCTTTTAATGCTGGTGCCTCAAGCAGAATTGCATAAATGGAACCAAACCACGGCTATGTATCGTTATATTTAATAAAATATATACCTTATGTTTGCTCAAGTGTGCCTGTTTTGCCTCACAAATACAACCCTTAACTGTTAGTTGTACACTTATTAATTAACACCGATGTCTTCAGTACTCTTTACTGCTCTGTATTAGCAAAAAAAAACCAGACATCTGGAAAACAGGTATGGGGGTACATAGACCCGACCCCTTACTGATATGTTGCATGAAAAAAAAAAAAGATTATGTTGTAACATACCATAAACAGCTGTAGGGTCTTCAAGTGGGGGTATAATCTCTCTCCCAAATCTGATATCCGTAGTTTAAATCCGACCGTTAACAGAGAAACAAATCAAACCGTTGGACCTATAGAGAGTTAATTAAGAAATCTCCTTGAACACCTGAATTTAGGCGTCTGTATACTGCGACGTATATTCGCCGAGTTATGGGGGTTGTTTTTACGCATCAGAATAATAAATCAATTGACACAAAAGCTCCAGTATCACAATAACTGACGCATGTTGTTTTAAATCTTGCCGTTTTTTCTATTTTGTACACTTTTCCATCTCTATTTTCGCGACTGCTCAATTACAGCAATTGTATCATTTTCTTAGTTGTTTCATGCATAGTGTATCCTAGTAAACCCTCAAATGTTTATTGATCATGACTGGATTTAACACTTGCCGAAGACTGGTGGCGCAATCTGTATTTTTTCATTATTACCGTTTTTTTCTCCATTTTGCTGACCGTCAAATATCAGCAATCATATCAGTTTTCTCAGCTGTTGTTTCGTTAATGCTCTGTAAAGTAAACCAGCAATATATGGCTTGTTAGGGCCCCACCTATATATATTGGCGGAAAATCTGGTTTTTATTCCGTCTGTCAACCCGGCATTCGGAGTATTAATATATATATATATATATATATATATATATATATATATATATATATATATACCGATATTGTGTCAGCAATTCTAACAAGTATAGATGCATAACAGAGACATTTTGCTATATACTGATTAAGTATTTACATGTTTAATTAAATAACAATTTTTCTTAATACGTTCTTTTCTTTGTAAAGAACAAGCAGATTTACGCCAAGTTTATACTTCATCTGTTCATATTTTTAATTTGAAGGCTATCAATGATATGCATTTGGATTCGTCGGAGAAATAGAGAAACTGAGAAATTATTTTATGCAACAGATTTGGGTTAACTGAGAGTGACCTAGGGTTAGGATAATGGGGTTGATATGATTTAAGGTGCTGTAAGATGTGACATGTACAATAATACCACCCAGTAAGTTGTGTTTACATTCATTCGGGAAACCGTATCAAATGGTATAGTCGCCCCGAGACAGTGCTTGTTGTTCTAAACACAGACGGGTCAGTTAATGTGTCAGGTAGGGGCGGATCGGGGGGGGGGGGCAAGAGGGAGTGCTCTGAAATAGTGAAAAATAATAACGATTAATACAGAAAATGGCGCCTGATTATGCGTCTCGCACCGTTTTCTTCCCTGTCTGCGAGAATTACGTATATCTTCTGGCATTCTCCGCGAACTTTGCTATGGTATCGCGTCCCCCCCCCCCCCCCCCGTCTAAAATCCTCCAACCGCCCTTGCCAGGTATGTAGCCACTAATGGCCGAGGCTATAAAGTTCTTGCCAGTGACTTCTACGGAGTTTAAGAGAGAAAGAACGCTCCCGTACCCGTCAAACCTCTTAAGAATACGAATTGAAGAGGGGACATTATAAGCCGGAAAAAGATAAACATGCATGAGTGCAATGCAGCAGTGCTATATTAAGGAACATAGTCTGCACACTACACTGACCTGACGAACAGCATCTGTTGTATGAAATGTTTAAGGAACCATGAGTTCTGCAGGTAAGTAAAACAATGAAAATGATACGACGTTTTTGTACAAAGTTTAAGGAAAACGGAGTGGATTGTCGTCAACGTATTACATAAAAGTTTAAAGCAGGAGATATATCAATGTGTCATGCTGAGAAAACGAGCTAATTAAACACTAATCGAAAAGACAGTAGTTGTGGTCTTCAGTTCTGATAAACTATAAGAACTTTATAACAGTGGACGTCAAAGCCCATGTGAATGGACTCCTCATTGCTGTTGATTCAATGACTGACGAATTTAAACAATAAAAACTTGCGTCGCTGGCTAAGGACGACAGTAACAGGTGAAAGTTTTGTGAAAGGTCTAATGGATCATCAGAAACTTTGTATCGATCTGAATGGATTTATATTAATTTATGTTTCGGTAGATTTGACCCAGAAGATGAAGGATTTTTTTCGGAAAATTTTGTTTACACTACCCGACAATCGCACAGAAATACCGGAAATTGTGGGCGACATGGGATTGTCTTGTAACCCCGGCTTATGACTGGAAGGGTCGAGGTAATAGACCCGAGGAGAGTGCATGAAGTTGGCGCTTTGTTTTGCACTGACCCAGTGTAGGCCTATTGATTAAGCTGTATTGGATTAAACCCAATTTAACAGCTGCAGACCTGTGAAAGGATGAAATATCAAGCAGGAAATATAGATGTTTAAATCGGTAAAAGTATAGTGTTTTCTTTATAAAAAATTTACACAAGTTTAAACATGAAATGCAAAAAAAGTCGCGCTCAATTATGTATAGACGGAGTGTAATGAAGATAGTTTACTATATACAATGTGTGTGTGCCTGTAATATGACAATGCGATGCATGCAGTAACATAGCTTTTACTGTTGATTTAATATTATATTTGCAGAGCTGTGAGGTGGACCATCTTCTGCATCTGCTGCTTCATCAAACTGATGAAAAATAGAGTGTATTGGCTGAAACACTAACGACTTGTGCGAGAGGCGTACACGTGTCGTTGGCACCGCGTATATAGCCTAGGCCTTTATAAATAGTATACATACTGCATTTACATCGTTGCATCGTTTGTGAAGGAGCCGGTGCGGGCCCATATAGGCCTAGGACTTGTCGTGGTCACGAGTTGACATTCCTTTCACAAGTTACATCCATACAACGTCGTGGACGAGTGAACCAGTAATGTATCTGCAGGCACCCGCTCAAACTAGGTGCGGAATGACCGAATACAAGTCTTATTTTGTGCACAAAATAAACAAACAAGGTCAAATATGGCTTTAATAAATATCATAAAACACACTACTTGAGTGTGTACTTATAAACTCCCGTGAATCCTCGATCATTGTACACATAGACGGAGGACCCGTGTATGGGGAGTTAGCACAAAAAGTGACACGATAATATGCTACTGCTAGACGTCTTGTAATCTAGGTAATTATCGTAAATACTGCGTCATATGAAGCTGTTTTTTAGCCGCCAAAATGTCATATACCATTTGGTCTTTCCTTCGCAGTAAATTATCCGGTTCCGAATTTTCGGTTTTTCCTTTCATTATGCGCGACCCTGGTTTGGTGTCGCGCTGCAGATACTTTCCGTTACGTAGCGTGCATGACTGAGTCGGGCCCGTCTCAGTCATGGTACAAGACAAATATAGTCTAACTGTGACCTCATACCCCAGACTTCACTTATTCTGCTGCTGCGATTTTTCGCAGAGAAAAATTACAATAAAATCGCCAGTTCGCGATGGGCTTTAAAAGATCACATGCCAGAAACCTTGCGAATGTCTGCGACTGGCGGTCGCAAGTCACAACTCGGTCCCCGCCCACAAGCGATTTACTTACGATTTGAATCGGCGAAAGCCGGAAATTTTCGGCGATTTGAATCGGCGAAAAGTCGGAAATCGCGCGCGATTTGAATCGCGCATCGTGTCGCAGCAAAATCGCCAGTGGGCGGCAGCTTTAAATTGACGCAAATGTTTAAGAGACATAATACAAGATCTAGAGGGTAATACTTTGAAATAGAACGTAAGCTTTACGATATATCAGCTGTCTCTGTGGCGCAATCGGTTAGCGCGTTCGGCTGTTAACCGAAAGGTTGGTGGTTCGAGCCCACCCAGGGACGAGCGACACATTTTTCATTTTCGATACGATTTTTTCCCTAATTTCGACTAGGATGCTGCAGGCAATTATCTGCAAAAAAAAAAAAAAGAGTTAAGCACATTTTTTCATCACATTCGACCAAAATTTACCTTTTCGCTTCATCTTAGTTTTGTAAGATAACGCTAGGTGTCAGCAGCATACGGCTCTCGGGTCATGACAGCCTGGCTTTGCAATCGTGCTCACTCCCTTCGCCTACTGCAGGGAACTCGGTCCTGGAAGGCTGGATACGTACGTCGCATACTTTACAGTACTAGAGGTATGCGCTTGTCGGAATTTAGTGCCCGCACCCGCCCGCATGCACCCCGACTCAGTCATGCACGCTACGAAAAGCATCTGCATCGCGACCCCAAACCAGGGTGGCGCATAATGAAAGGAAAAACCGAAAATTCTGAACCGTTCAGACTGGACAACTTACTGTGAAGGAAAGACCAAATGGTATATGACATTTTGACGGCTGAAAACATCTTCATATAATACAGTATTTATGATAATTACCTAGAATACAAGACATGTCTAGCATATTAAAGTGTCACTTATTGTGCTAACTTCCCATACATGGGTCCTCCATTTATGCGTACAATGATCGAGGATTCACGGGAGTTTCGAAGTACACACTCAAGTAGTGTGTTTTATGATATTTATTAAAGCCATATTTGATCTTTTTTTTTTATTTTGTGCACCAGATAAGACTTGTTACCGGTCATTCCGCTCCTAGTTTGGGCGGGCGCCTGCAGATACATTACTGGTTCACTCGTCCACGACGTTGTATGGATGTTATTTGTGAAAGGAATGTCAACTCGTGACCAAGACAAACCACACACGCACACACGCACCGCCCCGTAGTTGAGAAAACATGTACCGCACCGCATCGCGCTTAAAGATAAAGTTTTCCCGACCCGCTCATTAATGTTTGGGTTCATCCCGTCGCTCGACCCACATTCCCTTTTATATATTTTTTTTACCAAAATCAAGCCCCCATTTCACCATAAAACAAGTTAAAACTAGATGTGTCGGTACGAAACGAATGCCCCCGCCTGGGGCAAATTAGAAACATTTGTTAAATTTTGTAACATTTTTTTAAGTTCAGGAGGTGTTGTATGGTCAAAAGTAGGTCAAGAAGGGCAAAATGCAAACTCGATCTGTAACGGGTCATTATCAAGGAACACGCCAAAAATCAGGCCAGTATGCAGGCACTGTGAAAAAAAGTCCATACATGTACATTTTTTATAAAAATTTCTGTCTTTCATGTAATTTTCTATGTTCAGGATCTGCCATATGGTCGAAATAGGTTAACTGGGACGAAACGCGAACTCGACCTGTAAGTAGTCATTATGCGCCCACAGACCAAACATTCGGCCAGTATTTGTAAGCATGGCATTGCGAAACTAGAATATTAGCAAAAGCTGGTAATCAGTTATAAATTTAAATTGGAGAGGTATGTACCATGTTTTATAACAATCCACCAAATGCTTCCTGAGAAATATCCCCCCAAGTTTTTTTTCTATACTAAGCTCTGTGACCTTGAAATGTAGGTCAAGACCAACCGTCTTTGAACCTGACTAATATTTTGTAAATATGATGCAAGAGCACTGAAGTAATGAAGTTCCTTGGTTGAATACCTTTGGAGATATCCTGCACAAAGGCCAAAATTGAAAAATCCGATAAAGTTTCATTAACAAGTGACCCATGGGTCATGACGCTCAGCTGACTGGGAAGAGATTCGGAAAAGGAAATTTTATCATTAGAATGGTAGTATATACCCATTCAACTGAAGCATCAAACAGATTAACCAACAGGCCAAGATTTAGTCTGTATTTATATATCTCAAAAATAGAGAAAAATGTGTAAACTTTTAAAACTAGAATACGGGTAACCGACAAGTGACTACATGTATCTGCCAAAATCGGATAGCGAGGCATGGATTGAGTGGCAAGGGGAAATAGAGTGAGGTATGTTGCATATTAGCATGGATGTCTGCAGCCTAAATGTGTATGTAGGTTGTGCCACCTACCACAAATCCAGAAAGCTGTTCAAGTTGTATACACCTGCAAAATTTTAGGCAGAAAAGTCAAACCACTACATGTATATGAGCGATTTTTGCCCATGGCAGACAAACAGACAAACACTGTGCAAAAATCTTTGCAGGTAACCCCTCCAGTTTTGTGTATGATAAAGACCTATGTGAGATCTAAACACATGCACAATTTTGGCCCAATCGGTCAAATGCTTCCTGAGATATGAGCTTGGATGTGTGCAGCGTTAACTAGAATGTAGGTGGCGCCACCTGTCATAAAATCAAGAAAGCTGTCCACGATGTATAAACCTGCAAAATTTTAGGCAGTTATGTCGAACCACTACAGAGAAATGAGTGATTTTAGGCCACGGCAGACTAACAGACAGACGCTGTGCAAACATTGTTACAGGTGGCGCCACCATCTTTTGTGTATGTTACAGAGCTATCAAAGGGCTACATTTGTATAAATTTTATTTCCTGATCGGTCAAACGGTTCCCAAGATTTAAGCTTGGATGTCATCAGCGTGAACGTGAACGTAGGTGGCGCCACCTGTCATAAAATCAAGAAAGCTATCCTGGATGTATACGCATGACGAATTTCAGGTGAATTAGTCAATTCACTGCAGAGATATGAGTGATTTTAACTCAAGGCAGATGAACAGATGGACACTGTGCAAACATGGTTACAGGTGGCGCCACCATTTTTTGTGTATGTTATAAAGCAATCCAAGGGCTACATTTGTATCAATTTTATTTCCTGATCGGTCAAACGGTTCCCGAGATATGAGGGTTTATGAGTGGAAACAGACCCACAAATGGACACTGGATAGAGAGGAAAGGTCAGAGGTCAACGCAAATTGGTTAGGCACCAGTTCACATGTGACCCGATAATAGGTGTAAGTTTGGGAAAAATCGGTCCAATAGTCTCCGAGGAGCTCTCTGGAAACGAACGCCGCCCCGGTGGAGGAACTCGGTCAAAAACACAGTATCCGCAAAACTTCGTTTTGGCGGATACAAAAATACAGGTAGCTCCACCAGTCTGCAGAAACTAATAAAAACACTTAATGGTCAATATCCATGCAAAAAATCATGGTGATCTCTGCATTAGTTGTTCAGATACTTCAGTTTTTGTATCAAATTGTCCATTATTCTGAGGGATACTTCGGAGTCCTATAGCTTGAAGGATATGGGTAACAGAGACCTAATTTCAAGTTTCCACAGGCACCTTTCATGGGCCTCCTTGCATGACAAGAATGAAGATTTTAGGTCCAGTTGTTGCGATTTGTACCCTATTGACAGATAACCACATCTTTAAAGGTCTCAATAAAAAGAAAAAAATTCGTAAAAATTTGAAAAAAAATAGAGGTGGCACACCCAGTCTGCAGAAACTGATGGAACAGCTCATTATCAATATGTATGCCGAAAATCATGACCATCAGTGTTGTAGCTATTGAAATACTGCAGTTTTTGTATCAAATTTTCCATTATTCGGGGGGGGGGGGGTATTTTGGACCCATACAGCTTAAAGAATATGGGTAACAGAGATCTAATTTCAAGTTTCCATGGAGACTTTTCATGGGTCTCCCTGTGTGTCAAGAATGAAGATTCTTGGTCCAGTTTTTAGCTCAGCTGACTGAAAGTCATCTGAGCTATAGCGATCACTCTTTGTCCGTCGTCCGTCTGTCCGTCTGTCTGTCTGTCCGTCTGTCCGTCTGTCCGTCCGTTAACCAGGCACAAATCGTAACCGCTGGACCTAGAACCTTGTAACTTGGGATTCTGAGAGGTCCATAAAAAATCTCCTTGGAAACCAGAAATTAGGTCTCTGTTACCCATATCCTTCGAGCTATGTGGCCCCAAAGTACCCCCCAGAAAAGTCAAAAATTTCATACAAAAACTTCAATATCTCATTAACTACTTGACTGATGGTCATGATTTTTGGCATACATATTGATCATGAGATGTAACATCACTTCCTGCAGACTGGTGGCGCCACCTGTATTTTTCGATTTTTTACGAATTTTTTTCTCTATTTTTGAGACCTTTAAAAATGTGAACATCTGTTAACAAGGCACAAATCATAAAGACTGGACTTAGAATCTTAATTCTTGACACACTGAGAGGTCCATGAAAAATCTCCTTGGAAACCAGAAATTAGGTCTCTGTTACCCATATCCTTCGAGCTATGGGGCCCCGAGGTACCCCCCCAGAATAGTAAAAAATTTCATACAAAAACTTCAATATTTCAATAACTACATCACTGATGGTCTTCATTTTTGGCATACATATTGATCATGAGATGTTCGATCAGTTCCTGCAGACTGGTGGCGCCACCTGTACTGTTTGATTTTTTACGATTTTTTCCTCTATTTTTGAGACCTTTGAGGATGCTGTCATCTGTTAGCGTGGCACAAATCGTAACAACTGGACCTAGAATCTTCATTTTCGACACACTGAGAGACCTATGAAAAGTCTCCATGGAAACCAGAAATTAGGTCTCTGTTACCCATATCCTTCGAGCTATGGGGCCCAAAATTACCCCCCAGAATAGTCAAAAATTTCATACAAAAACTTCAATATCTCATTAACTACATCACTGATGGTCATGATTTTCGACATACATATTGATCATGAGATGTTTCATCAGTTTGTGCAGACTGGTGGCGCCACCTGACTTTTTCAATGTTCAGGAATTGTTTTCTCCATTTTTGAGACCTTTAAGGATGTAGTTATCTTTCAACAGGGTACAAATCGTAACGACTGGACCTAGAATCTTCGTTCTTGACACACAGGGAGACCCATGATAAGTCTCCATGGAAACCTGAAATTTGGTCTCTGTTACCCATATCCTTTGAGCTATGGCACTCCAAAGTACAGCTCAGAATAATGGAAAATTTGATACAAAAGCTAAAGTATCTGAACAACTAATGCAGAGATAACCATATTTGTTTGCATGGATATTGATCATGGAGTGTTTCACAAGTTTCTGCAGACTGGTGGCACCACTTGTATTTGTTCGTTTTTTTTTTTACGAAATTTTTCTGTATTTTTGAGACCTTTAAAGATATGAACATCTGTTAACAGGGCACAAATCATAAAAACTGGACCAAGAATCTTCATTCTTGACACACAGGGAGACCCATGAAAAGTCTCCATGGAAACTTGAAATTAGGTCTCTGTTACCCATATTCTTTAAGCTGTATGGGTCCAAAATACCCCCCCCCCCCGCCAGAATAATGGTAAATTTGATACAAAAACTGCAGTATTTCAATAACTACAACACTGATGGTCATGATTTTCGGCATACATATTGATCATGAGCTGTTCCATCAGTTTCTGCAGACTGGATGTGCCACCTCTATTTTTTTTCAAATTTTTACGAATTTTTTTTTTTTTTGAGACCTTTAAAGATGTGGTTATCTGTCAACAGGGTACAAATCGCAACAACTGGACCTAGAATCTTCATTCTTGTCATGCAAGGAGGCCCATGAAAGGTGCCTGTGGAAACTTGAAATTAGGTCTCTGTTACCCATATCCTTCAAGCTATAGGACTCCGAAGTATCCCTCAGAATAATGGACAATTTGATACAAAAACTGAAGTATCTGAACAACTAATGCAGAGATCACCATGATTTTTTGCATGGATATTGACCATTAAGTGTTTTTATTAGTTTCTGCAGACTGGTGGAGCCACCTGTATTTTTGTATCCGTCAAAACGAAGTTTTGCGGATACTATGTTTTTGACCGAGTTGCTCCACCGCGGCGGCGTTCGTTTCCAGAGAGCTCCTCGGAGACTAATGGACCGATTTTTCCCAAACTTACACCTATTATCGGGTCACATGTGAACTGGTGCCTAACCAATTTGCGTTGACCTCTGACCTTTCCTCTCTATCCAGTGTCCATTTGTGGGTCTGTTTCCACTCATAAACCCTCACATCTCGGGAACCTTTTGACCGATCAGGAATTAAATTGATACAAATGTAGCCCTTGGATTGCTTTATAACATACACAAAAAATGGTGGCGCCACCTGTAACCATGTTTGCACAGTGTCCATCTGTTCATCTGCCTTGGGTTAAAATCACTCATATCTCTGCAGTGAATTGACTAATTCACCTGAAATTCGTCATGCGTATACATCCAGGATAGCTTTCTTGATTTTATGACAGGTGGCGCCACCTACGTTCACGTTCACGCTGATGACATCCAAGCTTATATCTTGGGAACCGTTTGACCGATCAGGAAATAAAATTTATACAAATGTAGCCCTTTGATAGCTCTGTAACATACACAAAAAATGGTGGCGCCACCTGTAACAATGTTTGCACAGCGTCTGTCTGTTAGTCTGCCGTGGCCTAAAATCCCTCATTTCTCTGTAGTGGTTCGACATAACTGCCTAAAATTTTGCAGGTTTATACATCGTGGACAGCTTTCTTGATTTTATGACAGGTGGCGCCACCTACATTCTAGTTAACGCTGCACACATCCAAGCTCATATCTCAGGAACCATTTGACCGATTGGGCCAAAATTGTGCATGTGTTTAGATCTCACATAGGTCTTTATCATACACAAAACTGGAGGGGTTACCTGCAAAGATTTTTGCACAGTGTTTCTCTGTTTGTCTGCCATGGGCAAAAATCGCTCATATACATGTAGTGGTTTGACTTTTCTGCCTAAAATTTTGCAGGTGTATACAACTTGAACAGCTTTCTGGATTTGTGGTAGGTGGCACAACCTACATACACATTTAGGCTGCAGACATCCATGCTAATATGCAACATACCTCACTCTATTTCCCCTTGCCACTCAATCCATGCCTCACTATCCGATTTTGGCAGATACATGTAGTCACTTGTCGGTTACCCGTATTCTAGTTTTAAAAGTTTACACATTTTTCTCTATTTTTGAGATATATAAATACAGACTAAATCTTGGCCTGTTGGTTAATCTGTTTGATGCTTCAGTTGAATGGGTATATACTACCATTCTAATGATAAAATTTCCTTTTGCGAATCTCTTCCCAGTCAGCTGAGCGTCATGACCCATGGGTCACTTGTTATGATTTGTGCCCTGTTAACAGATGTTCATATCTTTAAAGGTCTCAAAAATACAGAAAAATTTCGTAAAAAAAACGAACAAATACAGGTGGTGCCACCAGTCTGCAGAAACTAATGAAACACTCCATGATCAATATCCATGCAAACAATTATGGTTATCTCTGCATTAGTTGTTCAGATACTTTAGCTTTTGTATCAAATTTTCCATTATTCTGAGCTGTACTTTGGAGTGCCATAGCTCAAAGGATATGGGTAACAGAGACCAAATTTCAGGTTTCCATGGAGACTTATCATGGGTCTCCCTGTGTGTCAAGAACGAAGATTCTAGGTCCAGTCGTTACGATTTGTACCCTGTTGACAGAGAACTACATCCTTAAAGGTCTCAAAAATGGAGAAAACAATTCGTGAACATTGAAAAATACAGGTGGCGCCACCAGTCTGCACAAACTGATGAAACATCTCATGATCAATATGTATGTCGAAAATCATGACCATCAGTCAAGTAGTTAATGAGATATTGAAGTTTTTGTATGAAATTTTTGACTTTTCTGGGGGGTACTTTGGGGCCACATAGCTCGAAGGATATGGGTAACAGAGACCTAATTTCTTGTTTCCAAGGAGATTTTTTATGGACCTCTCAGAATCCCTAGTTACAAGGTTCTAGGTCCAGCGGTTACGATTTGTGCCTGGTTAACGGACGGACAGACGGACAGACGGACGACGGACAAAGAGTGATCGCTATAGCTCAGATGACTTTCAGTCAGCTGAGCTAAAAAATCAGAAATTGCAGGTGACGCCACCAAAATTGTGCAGAACGTACAGACCATCAGTCCCAATTATCATAGTAAGTTTTGTGAAAATCCACTCAATGGTTCCTGAGATATAAGCTTCTGAGTGTTTT
Organism: Sipunculus nudus; assembly: GCA_026874595.1. Classification (NCBI taxonomy): domain Eukaryota; kingdom Metazoa; phylum Annelida; class Sipuncula; order Golfingiida; family Sipunculidae; genus Sipunculus; species Sipunculus nudus. Next base: position 7,609,921 of record CM049309.1, read on the forward strand.
TCTATAATCAGCTCTAAAATGTAGAAAAATGGGTCAAGGTCACCCATCTTCGAACTTGACCGAGATTTTATCGATATACATCTTCACTGATGAAATGAAATTCCAACGGTGAATCCTTTTAGAGATATCCCGCTCACAAGGTAAAAATTAACAGACATGGAACGGACGGATGGACGGACGGACACCCGACAGACAGATGGACGGATAGACGGACAGCTTTGGTGACGACAATAGCCCATCAGCCTATGAGCTAGGTGCTTAAAATGGCTGTACATGTACATTTGTCATGAAAATTTATATTTTTCATGAAATTTTCTATGTTTAGGAGCCGTAAAACAATCAAAAGTAGGTCAACCGGGACGAAACGCGAACTGGAACTGTAACTGGTCATTATCTGCATACACACCAAAAATCAGCCCAATATCTGCAGGCATTGCGAAAAAAAGTCGGTACATGTGTTTTTGTCATGAAAATTTCTATTTTTCATGAAATTTTCTAAGTTAAGGAGCCGTAAATGGTCAAAAGTAGGTCAACCGGGTGGAAACTCGAACTCAATCTGTAACTGGTCAATATCTGCATACACACCAAAAATCAGGCCAATATCTGCAGGCATTGCGAAATAAAGTCCGTACATGTGTATTTGTCATGAAAATTTCTTTTTTTTTATGAAATTTTCTGAGTTAAGGGGCCGTAAAACGGTCAAAAGTAGGTCAACCGGGAGGAAAAGCGAACTCGATCTGTAACTGGTCATTATCTGCTTACACACCAAAAATCAGGCCAATATCTGCAGGCATTGCGAAAAAAAGTCCGTACATGTGTATTTGTCATGAAAATTTCTATTTTTCATGACATTTTCTAAGTTAAGGAGCCGTAAAACGGTCAAAAGCAGGTCAACCGGGACGAAACGCGAACTCGATCTGTAACTGGTCATTATCTGCCCACACCAAAAATCAGGCCAATATCTGCAGGCATTGCGAAAAAAAGTCCGTACAACTGTTTGATTTCGGAAGGACGGAATGACGGACATGGGTAAAACTATATGCCCCGGCCACTTTGTGGCGGGGGCATAACAAAAATGAAACTCGAAGACATTTGAGTTTATGCTGGTCCAGTTAATGCAGTTACGCTCATAACGGCCTTCTCCACCAGCGGACTCCCCACATTTTGAATCCAAGAAATGAAACAAAATGACAATAGATATACATACATACCCGTCATACATTTCCCGTAGACAAATCCGGAGAAAAATGCCCCAAAATTGCGGAGCACATTAGCAGGTGCTAATACTTTTTTTTTAGTTAAGACTTCCTTGAATTGGACAAGACGCAAATTGAAGTCTGACAGGATACACTTTCTGCTAGAGAACTGCGATATATCAAACATTATCGACCCGTCACAATAAACCCAAAAGCTTAAACACGTTAAAGATCATTCTCTCTATATATACAATACCCTACAGACCTAAGTGAAGTTCAGTTAAATAAATTATGCACCTTATCTTTTCGTATATCTGACTTTTAGCAACATGCCAGTGATATGATGGTGATGGGAAAAGTGTCACTGGAAATGCAAGGGACCTACAAAACCCAGTATATATAATCTTAAATACTGTGGCTGCCCTTTTTGTTCGTGAGGCTTTCAAAGTCGCGATTTTCGCGAAAAATATCGCGAAAATTTAACAATGAAAAAAAAGCTTAATCATCGAAGGCATGTCGAAAGGAAAAAGACGGCTATCAGGCAAAAAAAAAAGTATATGGTTCTTGGGCACTTTTTCTCAGAAATTAGTACGGGCGGGCGGTATTTTATTTTCGTTCTTTTTTAAGTTTCGATAAAAAATGTCCTTTGATCAGGGAAAAGCAAAAATAACAAATTTTTATGCTAAAAAGTTAAAAACACTACATTAATTGTATTTTTTATTTTCTTGAAGGATAACAAGAGACCTATGGGTCACGGCGCTCAGCTGTTGTATATGATAAAAAATATGATTTAGAAATGAGGCACATGCTGGTTTTATGTGGTAATAAAAATAAGCTGTATTATGAGTTGTTGTTGTTTAGCTTATGTATGATTTTGATAGTACCTTTGGAGACAGGAAAGAGGATTAATTTCATTTATTTTATTAACAAATGGAATGCAATTGTCACACAGATATTGACTTGGCCATATAACTTATAAGCGGAACATATAATATAAGAGTTTAACTATTTATTAAAAAATTACAAATATTGTCCAAAATATAATTTTTATTAAAAAAAATGAGAATAGTATGATTTTTTCGAATAAAATATAACTGAAATGATTATTAAAATAATATTAAAGAATATATTCATGAATGCATTCATTAATACATTTTGAAAGTATTGCACTGGTATTCATGTACTTTCATTTTTTACCTTAATTCCCATTCTTAAGAAAGAAATTTTATAATGGAGTACATATCCATATTCGTGTTTTAATACAATTGCAAAGTATTCGTACCATGTCTGGTATTTATTCAGTTTTCACCAAACAATGATATTGAGAATCCAGAATATAAAAAATTCACACATTTAAATAATGATCACAAGTACCTGGTTTTATGGCTTTTATTTATATTTAAAAGAATGTAATATATTCATTTTGGACTAATTTCACATCAATGTACACACTAGACACAGTAGGAAACTAGATTAATATTATCAACTGCATCTTTGTCTATCATTAATTTCCTTCATATGATCCCTAATGATTAGTAATGAATAATATGATTTACTTTTTCATCATTAAAATTGAACTGAAAAATACCATAGGTGACTGCATGGTGTTATTTGGAATACGTGACATTCTATCCATCGATACAAGATTCTTATATCATCCGTAACTGCAAGTTAATTTCCTGTTATTATCAACTAACAAATTCCTTTTCTATTTTTCTTAAATTTGTTATTAAAAACCAATAAAAATTTATTAATTTACTGTTTATTGTTATGTTGTTGGTTAAAACTACTAGATGAGTTGGGTTGGACACCATGATCAACTGTGGCTGGCCATTATATAATAAGCTGCCTGGACGCCCCAGTTTATGCCTCGCCTCAAGCATGCATAATTTGCTGAAAGTTCAACAATGTCAACATACAGGTGACTCAAGAGGTGCTACAGAGAGCCAAGGTCTGACATGGTCTCATAAAACATTAATAAAAGCTACAATTTTTGGCCTATTTCTTTCAGCTTTTTAAACTAAAAAGCTGAAATCTTTATGTGTGCATGATATGAAAATTATATCAACAGTGCTTACAGGAAACAAACATGCCATGGTCAAAGTTGGGCAAAATTTAAGGTACTAATTTTATATTTATACTAATAACTTATAAAATTTGAAAAATTCATAACTAATTTTGGGTATTCAATTGAATCTTGAGTAAATAATGTTACATCCCTGACAAAAAAAATCTCTAGCTTCAGCAATCCTCTTGTTAAGGGAGTAAATATATTTCTTGATTTTTTACAAAGTGCATTATGTTTGGGCCCATAACTTAAAACAATTACGCAATACTGACATCATTTCTGGCATGTGCATAGAGAATGTACAGAAAAATATGTATATTATATATGATTAAAGTCAGATCAGTGGTTTTGATATTAGGCAGTCTTGAAGTGCAACAATGGGTTTTTAATGGAAAAATGAAGTTTTTCATTAATATCTCGAAGGTATTAAGTCCTAGTGACCAAATTCTTGGCATGGTAGGGGATTTTTGAGACATCTAGTTGTATGCCAAATTTTAGGAACCGAGAGCTGAAGCTTGGGAGCTGAGCACTTGCAAACTGCATGACACTAGCTTGATGTAAACAATATGTTACATGGTGCTTGAAAACTTGAATAAAATCTACAGTTATATTACTGGAAAAAAAGTTTATAGCTTTAACATATTTTGTGTTAAGTGATCGAATATCTTTCCTGATTTTTTACACAATGCATTATGTTTGGGCCCATAACTTTTTTAATTTATATAATACTGACATAATTTCTGGCATGTACATAGGAACTATATAGAGGAATAATTATGGTAAATATGAGGAAAAACAGATGAGTGGTTTTGATATTAGGCAGTCCTGAAGTGTAAAAATAGGTTTTTAATAAAAAATTGAGGTTTTTCCTTAATTTCTCAAAGGAACGAAGTCGCAAAGAACCAGTTTTCGGCTTGGTAGGAGATCTTGGGGACATCTAACATTATGACGAATTTTGGATTCCTAGGTCTTACGGTTTCAAAACGTGCCACATCTACGGACGGACGGACGGACAGACAGACGGACGGACGACGGACAATGGACCACGACTATAGTCAGATGACTTATAGTCAGCCGAGCTAAAAATCGAAAATAAAAATTTTGATGGGGGGAGGGGGGAGTTAAAATTGACGCGGTCGGTGCCTGAGAACCATACCTTTTACTTTTATGGCCTTATAAATGACATCAAATCATTCATATTGTCCACCAATAATGAATAGTAATGACTACTTGTTTGATGTTCACTTGGGTCCCGTCCAGTTGTTACGATGTTAAGCACATTTTATTTGATAAACTGAATTCTTATGACAGTGGTTAAGCTATGTGTTGATGATTGCATGGTTAAATCGCAAAAGTAAAACCCTCGCGAAACTATGAAAAAAAACAAAAGCACGGCAAACGTGCATAATACGCCCGTCGTGTATCTGTAACCTCATTAAATATGAGTGAATTTGATGAGCATGAAATTTCGGTGAGAAACTATTTGCAACTAGAATACGGGTAGTCGACAAGGGACTACGTGTATCCGCCAAAGTCAGAATAGGACGAGTGAAGCGAGGCATTGATTGAGTGGCTAGGGGAAATGGAGTGAGATGTGTCACATATTAGCATGGATATCTGCCACGTAAACATGATTGTATAGGTGGGCCACCTGTCATTAAATCAAGAAAGCTATCCAGGATGTACATGCATGCCAAATTTCAAGTGGAAAAGTTAAAACACTTCAGATATACGAGTGATTTTAAACCGAGGCAGACGAACAGATGTACGTTGTGCAAAAATTGGTTACAGATGGCGCCACCAGTTTCGTGTATGATAAAGAACTATGCGAGATCTAAACACATGCGGAATTTCAGGAAGATGTGTCGATCCAGTGTAGAGATATTTGCATGGATGTCTGCATCGTGAACATGAAAGTAGGTGACGCCATCTGTCATAAAATCAAGAAGTTATCCAGGATGTATACGCATGCCAAATTTCAGGTGACTTGGTCAAACCACCTCAAAGAAATGTGTGATTTTTAATCCAAGGCAGACAAACAGATGGACACTGCGCAAAAATGGTTGCAGGTGGCGCCACCAGTTAATTGTACAGTAAAAACAAAGCTACATTGGTGCAAAATTTCCGCCTGATCGGTCAAACAAGTCCGATGATATGTGGTTAAATGTGTAAACACAGACGCACAGATGGACACACTGCATTGAGGAAAAGTCCGAGGTCAATGCCAAACGGTTTGGCACCAGTTCACATGTGACCCAATAATTGAGTTTAGTTTCGGAAATAACGTTCCAGAACTCTCAGGGAGTTCTCAGGAAACAAATACGGCGGCGGCGGAATCAAGTTAAAAACATAGTATCCGCAAAACTTTGTTTTGGCGGATACAAATATGTACGGTTTTCATGTAAATCCATAGGCTTTTTGTATGACATCAATTAAGGTACCTCAAAATTGTGGCGACCTCAGACCTCATTAAGTATGCGTGAATTTTTATGAGAATGTAAATCAGGTGAGTCCATTGGTAAATATGTACAACGATTTTCATGTAAATGCATACGGGTTTTGGAAGTCACCAAGGTAACTCCAAAGTGCGGCGACCTCTGACATTAAATATGCATGTATTTTGAAGAGATTGTAAAGTAGGTGAGAAAGTCTATTGGTATATTTGTATAATGGGTTTCATGAAATTCCATAGGATATTTGGCCACGGTGCCTTCAAAGTGCGGTGAAGCCGACCTCATAAAATATGCATGGATTTCAAGGGAATTCGAATTTAGGCGAGATAGTTTGTTGATCAACAGTTCTGATAATTTTTTTCCAAAAAGACGGGCGTATAAAAACGAAAATCGCGAAATTTCAGCATCGCTAATATTACACCAGCCCAAGTATCTGGGCTAATGAAGCTCTATATGCCTTTTGGAGTCAGGACGCTCAAATTTTAATTTCAGAAGGAACATTTCCTCTTTAGCTATACGGCACGGAGACAGCACTGGGAAGGGTTAACGCCAGTGATGTGCAACTGCCCGAATGGCGTAGCGAAAGCGTCAAGGCAATACTTCCGGTTTTAGTCCGGGGAATGTTTTCATTAAAGCCGTCTATACTGGATGTGCGTTATGCGGATTACGGCAGTACGTGATATGCAGAATGCGATTTAAAATAGTGGTACATTTACGATAGGCGGGGGGGAAAAACGCTGCGGTATGGACCCGATGATGTCAAGAAACGCTAGATCGCCTGTTTAAAGTAACATATACATGGGAAATGTGTGCGCGCGCGCTCATGTTATTGTACTGTAGCGACACTGGTTTGAGGTGCATCCATACAACGTCATGGACGGGTGAACCAGTAGTGTATCTGCAGGCGTTCGCTCAAACTTGCATGCAGCTTGATGTCCAAGAACAAGTCTCATCTTGTGCACATAATACACAAAAAAGGGTCAAATATGGCTTTAATAAATATCATAAAACGCACTACTTGAGTGGAACTTCGAAACTCCCTTGAATCCTCCATCACTGTAAACGTAAACGGAGGCCCCGTGTATGGAGAGTTAGCACTCGACATGGCTGAAATTCTAGGTAATTATCATGAATACTGCGTCATATGAAGATTTTTTTAAGCCACCAAAATATCATATACCATTTGGTCTTTCTATCGCAATAAATTATCCAGTCTGAACGGTTTAGAATGTTTGGGTTTTTCCTTTCATTATGCGCGGCCCTGGTTAGGGGTCCCGCTACGGGTACATTTACACATGTAGCGTGCATGACTGAGAGTCATGGTCAAGCCAAAAGAAAGTATACGCTCATCGAGCAGCTACAGGTTGCTGCGGTCAAGACCTCAGCTCTGTGCGCTCCTTAAAGCATGTTTTCAGTCGCAGTGCCACGCCAAGCCAAGGCCGCCACCGTCCATCCCGAGCCGGTGATCTTTTAGAAAGCTATACAGCATCCACAGCCACAAAGCCAGAAGCAACCCACATTCCCTCCACCGATCCCAGCAGCGGGGACCCAGCCACACCTTGTGAACGACACAGTTTCGAGACCCATCGCCATTGTACTTGCAGTTTCGGCCATTTGGACCATTTTAACCGGGTTTTCCAATTATGCAAGTTTTAGCCAGTTAATTCGTCATCAGCACAGAGTCATGGTACAGGACTTGTCGTGGTCACGAGTTGACATTCCTTACACAAGTTACATCCATACAACGTCTAGGAGGAGTGAACCAGTAATGTATTTGCAGGCGCTCGCTCAAACTAGGAGCGGAATGACCGGAAACAGGTCTTATCTGGTGCACAAAAAAAAGATCAAATATGGCTTAAATAAATATCATTAAACACTCCTTCACAGTAAGTTATCCAGTCTGAACGGTTCAGAATTTTCGGTTTTTCCTTTCATTGTGCGCGACCCTGGTTTGGGGTCGCGCTACAGATACTTTTTAGTTACGTAGCGTGCATGACTGAGTCGGGGCCCGTCTCAGTCATGGTACAGGACAAGATCACTGGAGGAGACGGGCCAAAAAGGATATTAAGGAATAAAAGTTGGGAGCGACCAATACATTAAAAGGAAACGATCAACCAATTAAGACATGGCTATGATTTCTGTTTTAATTACCAAGATTGTAAAAAAGACGCATGCTGTCAAATTCATACGGATATTTGTGTTGGTTGCTTCATAACTAACGTTACTTAATAAAATAACCCATGTATAGCATTTATGCTTATAATACGATGTCCTGTTCTCAGTCCTGAACCTGCTGCATCAGGTATGGCCAATATATAAACTGAATATTTGCTGGTCAATGGTGCTCTGGTGATTCAAACCGTTACCAGGCTGTAAAAGAATGAATCTCAGTGAAACTAAACATGCGGTAACTATCAAATCAAATAGCCCTTCTCGGTTAAAAAAACTTAAAAAGCTTTAGTTTAGCTATATGAGAATTTACAAAAGAAACCCACAAGTGAATATAATATAGGGTTATAATGAAGTAACTGAAAAACTGGCGACTCCGTCTCGGAGAGCCTAACACAGAAGCTGATACAATAATCCTTACCATGCAGTGCATACCCCTTCGGCTTTTGGTTGGCTTTCCCAGACATCGAAAACTACTGGAACAACGACGTGCCACTTCTCTTCAAAGAGCTCGGCCCGCAACTACGTCTTTCTTATTCCTGTGTAACCCTTCACCTGTCTCCAATATCCTGCCGCGACAGGTAATCCGGTCAATTTCACAGTACAAAACTCTCCCTGTAACAATGCGCGACAAAACCTGTAACTTTTCTGTCAATCATGCGACGGCATATAGTTCCGGTTTCCTTATGTATAAAAAGCTATTAAAGTTTACCTTTAGCGTAATCTGAAATACGATTCTTACATGAAATGAATATAAATGTTACCAGCTTTATTAATCTCGGGTAGAGATTGAACCGTTAATTCTTATAGAAACTGACCATAACACGATAAACGATCGCTTTTCTAACGAAATCACAACAGCGGTACACGACTGCCGAGAAAGGCAAATCCATTAAGGGAGACAGGGGTGCCTGGTCGGAATCACCACAGCAATGGCCCATACTGAGAGAATAACTTGTAACATATTAACGACAGTCGTGACGGATGATGACCAATTAAGCCGTTTGCCTCTATGGATAAGCGGCGAGCAAGGCAGATGCACAAATATAAACGTGTCCCAGGTGCTGCTTACCCTACCCCGTACATGGTTTTTGACCAACGCGCTTGGCTCAGCAACAGTCTCCACTTTATGACCCCAGTCAGTACCCGCTAATCGGCATGCAGAACCCACCATCAGGCGCGGATTCGGGGGGGGGGGGGGGGGCTCCATCACAGGTAAATAACTCGGCATAGTCACCTAATGTTTATCTACACTATTGTCGATCCGCGTCTGATCATATCAAAGACTTACAAATTGTACAAGTTCCTCACATAATCGAAATATTTCTAATATGATTAAGTAAAACATGTTCATCCTATAACGTTACCACTCACATGAAGACGAAAGAAAATCCCTCGACCGCAGAATCACTAAACGCAGGGATCTGGGTGGGTGGGCAAGGTAAATCTCCGAAAAAAAAATGTTTGTACAGGTGAGCCGCCAATTAAACACACAAGTTTAACTTCGCTAAAAACATGCAAAAGCAACATATTTAGTTTTGTTTTAAAACAAAGCTATTTTGCTAACTTAAGCCAATTTTATATATATATATATATATATATATATATATATATATATATATATATATATATAAACACCTTAGATTCCCACGACTCTCAGATATTTAGAGTTAGCTGAACGGGCAAGTGACGAAATGTCTCCACAGTTATCCCACTCGAGGGTACTTATACGCCGGGATCGTCAGGTGCAGGTGTGGATAATCTGAACACACGAGTTTCGACGGTCATTTAGGACCTGATAATGCGCAGACGCAGCTCACAAGAGTACACTGCACAGAATCGGACTAAACTAGATATTTTTTGGCATAGTATCGTCAGACAATTACCCCCCCCCCCCTTTAAGAATAGTTCTCTCCATCATCGGCAGCATATACTGACACTTGGCAAGCGACTATGGAACATCTATTAATTTAGGAAACAATATTTTTCACAAAATATGGGAGCCAATACAGAGAATCACTCTCATGAAAAGGGGATAAATTTATATTATAAATTGGGAAGGTAGGTGGCGCCACCTGTCTGGTTGACGAGAATTCTCTAAAAGGTGGATGTACATGCCAAATTGGGGACCACCACATTGAAGGACTCATCATATATGAGCAATTTACATCTAAAACAAATGTACAGATGGACACCATACAAAAAATGGCAGATGGCGCCACAATTCTTGCATACAAGATGGAGGAGGCCAAGATCTATAGTTAGTGCACATTTGTAGACCAATAGAGCACGTCATCCCAAGAAAAGAGCATTAATTTATTCTACAAAATAGGGAAGGTAGATGGCGCCACCTGTCTGGTTTACGAGAAAATTTTCCACGATTAATAGACATGCCAAATTTAAGGCCAAAACCCTGAACAACTCCGGAGATATGAGCAATTTTCACCGAAACGAATGTACAGATGGACACCATGGCAAAACGATTGCAGATGGCGCCACCAGTCTTTATTACAAGATGGAGGAGTCCAAGATCTATGGATATGCACATTTTCAGGCCAATAAGCCAAATCACTCCTGAGAAAAGGGCATTGATTTATTCTACAAAAAATGGAAGTTAGGTGGCGCCACCTGTCTGGTCTACGAGATAATTTTCCACGATGAATGGACATGCCAAATTTCAGACAAATACCTTGAACCACTTCGGAGATTAAAGCAATTTTTTATTGAAAGCACATGTACAAATGGATTCAACGGCAAAACGATTGCAGATGGCACCACTAGTCTTATGTACAAGATGGAGGAGTCCAGGATCTATGGATATGCACAATTTCAGGGCAATAGGCCAAATCACTCTTAAGAAAAGGGCATAAATTTATTCTACAAAACAGTAAGGTAGGTGGCGCCACCTGTTTGAATTACGAGGAAACTTTCAAAGATGGATGGACATGCCAAATTTCAGACAAATACTTTGAACCACTCCGGAGTTATAAGCAGTTTTCACCAAAAGGACATGTACAGATGGACGCCACGGCAAAACGATTGCAGATGCCACCACCAGTCTTGAGTAAAAGATGGAGGAATGCAAGATCTCTATATAGGCACAATTTCAGGCCAATAGGGCAATTCACTCTTCAGAAAAGGGCATTAATGTATTCTACAAAACAGGAAGGTAGGTGGCGCCACCTGTTTTGTTTACGAGAAAACGTTCCAAGATGGATAGACATGCCAAATTTCAGGCAAATACTTTGAACCACTCTGGAGTTATAAGCAATTTTCACCAAAAGCACATGTTCCGATAGCCGCCGCGGCAAACGATTGCAGATGGCGGATCCAGTCTTTAATACAAGATGGAGGTATCCAAGATCAATGTACATGCACAATTTCAGCCCAGTCTCTCCATCAGTGTTAGACTTTTAATGCTCACAGTAAGTGTTAGACTTTTAATGCTCACAGTACTGTCAAGTGGCAATAATGAGCTATTAAAAGGCTCGAAAAGAAGAGAAAGACAGAAGGTGGTGCCACCTGTCTTCCGCAAAAGACAAAGGCATCCCTTATTGAGATATTAATGATTTTGTGTGATTTTTCACCATATACGTAATATTCAAGGTCAAGGCAACTCTCATAGGAAAGGTCATGACCCCAATTTAAAAATACATCATCCCATAACCCATGTCTATGTATATGCATAATATGAAAGAAATCTGTCCATTAGTTTTTGACTTTAGGGTCAAGCAAACGTGTTCCAAATCTCATTATATCATCATATAACATAATTGCCTATGAAAAAAATAATATAGATTTTACATATAATAACCCCAATTCCTGGAGGAAAAACATTTTTTTTATCTATTTTACCACTAAAAACATGAGGTTGTGTGATTTGTTCAAAAACTATTGGCATATCTATAAGCAATGTCAACTCGGAAGTGACGTCACACACTAGGAAAACCCCTGTGACTAAAAATTCTAGATCTCAGTAAAAGCACAGTATTTCTGCCTCTGTCAGTCCCAAATTTTCAGCAGAGAATAAAAAACAACATGCATTACTAGATCTGAGTTGTTGATAAAATTCAGTCCATGATGTCACATGTGTACCAGCCAATCAAATCAGGACAAAGTCTAGGATCTGGATGAAATCCTCGCACAACAAACGCACATGTAATAGGTTTACTTAACCTTCAGTGCTCACAGTATTGTTAAGTGGCAAGGAAGGGGGCTATTAAACGGCACGAAAACAAGAAAACGAAAACAGGTGGCGCCACGAGTTTCCGGTAAATGACAACACTATCCACGATCTTCGGTCAAATTGATTTTTGGATCAATCCATGCAAGATTTCTTGAGATATTTAAGAATTTGTGTGATTTTCCCCAAAAATGGACCTAATCAAGGTCAAGAACACTCTCCTTGTAAAAGTCATTACCCCATTTTTAATAGGTTTCGTCCTCTCACCCATATCTATGCACATGTCAAGTAAATATCCATGAAATATTTTTTGAGTTATCGCGTCTAAACGAAATCTCTGCGGCGGCGGAGACGAGGCGACCGTGCTTAATCCATAGTATCTCCAGACTTTGTCTGGAATACAATAATGTATTTTATTCATAAGCATAATTTGGTGCATCAGCATATGTCTTCATTATTAATAACGGTAAACCGCCATTGCATATCAGCGCCATCTTGTGTTCATTTAGTGAAATACGTCGTTGGAGTAAGGCATTAAAACTGGATACCTTTATATATTCTTATACATTTGAGTGGATCGCCAACGAGAATACCTAACGTTTCACTGCGTTGAGCTGAAATATAATCACAGTTAACGTTTAATCTAAAAAATATAGATATCTTAACTTCATAATCGTTCAACGTTTGAATACTAGATGACGATGAGAAGCAAAAGCGGGAGTTACCGTAAATAACAATTATCTTGTTCAAAAGTATCCCATTAAGAAAGGCCTTGCATGTCAATATTAAAGGAACATAAACATTAGCGATAATAATTGTATCATCACGCTATTAGTTCATTCTGGCTGAATACATTAGTGTCAAAGTGAACACATCGATGCACAGGGATTTGGTCTCTCATAAGTACATCGGTGTGCGAGTGGTCCACATGGTCCGTTTAACATAACAAGTTTGCCTGATCAGGGCGATAACGTCCAAACATGGAAAAAAAACACATGAAAAAATTAACTTAGAAGAAACACCGGTGTAAAGCTTAAATTCTTGATGTGTGAAGTTGCGCTATACGGCCGCCAGGTGGTGTACGCTATGTATGTTTTGTGCCACTGATTTCCATGTGTACGAAGCAAGTACATGTAAACGGCTTTAGAATGAAATGTTGACCGCAAGGGGCGCCCCCCTAGTACAGGCATTTTACCCGAAATAATGGGTCAACCTCACACAAATTGCAACAAAAGCAAACGCAACTAATTTTGATTCCTTAGTTTGGCCTTAATGTCAGAAAAAGTCCTAAACAATTGTGTGTGTGTATGGAGGGGGGGGGGGGGGGTAGTTTGAAAATCATTAAATTTGACAAAGCAAAAATTATTCCACATATATCAGCGTTCAAACGGTGTTGTAGGAATAATCTCTAGGTTATCGTCATGCTTATTCTTGTTCAAGAAGTTTTGAAATTAAGTGTATTTCATGAACTAAATATGGTACAGATTTAAAAAAGAAATCAGCAATCTGTGAATTAAAAGGACATCATAACATGAGCAATACTATTTGATAATTGCAACATTAACCAAAGGAAAACCTTAACACTGTCCAAACTGTTGACATACATTACAATATTTAATTCAGCTGACTATAAGTCACGTGAGCTACAGTTTGAAACGATTAGACGTAAAATCCAACATTTTACATGCAATTAGATGTCCATAAGTTCTCTTATCTCTTTAATACCAAGCCCAAAATTGGGCTAATGAGACTTTAGTCCTTCGAGAAATTAAGGAGAAACCTGTTGTTACACTTCATGTCTGCCTAATATCAAAACCACTCATCCGTGTTTGTTCATATTTATAAACATTCATTAATTTTTATTTATCTATATATTTCCTATGAACGGGCCAAAAATAAGTTGAATATTTTATAATTTGTAATAATTATGGACCTAAACATTAATAAGGTACCTATTCAAATGGCAAGAAATAGAATTACTGTATTAACATGGAATCTGCAATAGCTTGAGAATTTTTTTCAAGGATACAACTGTTTAATCAAGATTTAATTGTATGTAAGAAACTAGATCAATTCTGGAAAATTCTAAAAATTATTAGAATTAGTGTAAAAATAAATAATGCACATCTTTGACCATGGCGCATTTTATTCCTGTGAGCACTTCTGTTTAGTTTTCACAGCATATACACATAAGGATTTAATCTGTTAAAATTTGAAATTTGAAAATAAACACTCACAAACAAGGCCAGTTATGGAACTTTTTTTTGGCGGGGGGGGGGGGGGGGTGCTCTATTATATTCACTTGCAATGTCAAGATCCATTTGCATTGTCAAGATTCCCCCCCCCCCCCCCCCCCCCCCGCTGTCAAAGGTGCAAAGTTATTCTCAAATCACTCCCAATCCAACCCCCACAGTAATATACATTAAGTGTAATGGATCAATTGTTATTGTCTGAACTGTACTTCCAAAACTGAAACGCTGTTTCATCTGCAATGTAATCTAAAAGATGCCATGTTTTTGTATTGTGGCACTTTTAAACAAACTAATTTCCTTTTGAATAATTTTAATCAAGTTATGATTCGAAATAAGATCCATCAGTGTGCATAATGTGATCTTATATGAGCAAAATTAGTGATAAATGATGATAATATTTAGAATTTCAAAATGATTAATACATGTATATCCACATATATATATATATATATATATATATATATATATATATATATATATATATATATGATATTGGAAATGTATGAAAATTATAAACTTAAAAAATGATAAAATTAAAAGTAAGGATCTAATGCATCTTTTGTTCATTATTTTCCTGCCTAAGGAGAATGGGAAATAAAGTGATCAGCCTTGTTGGTCTACCTGTCCGTCTGTCCATTTCTAAATATTCAGTAATTATGCATCTACTGTTTTTCCTGTATACGAACTGTTGATTTAAATTTCATATCCCATATGTATATGTAGAAATGTTGAAACTCCCATCATTCAGCGCCTTTAAACCCCTCCCCCACCATAAAGTCCTTGCACTTGTGGACTGGGGACGTTAATTATATGGCAACTGTATAAAATGGTATGATAAAAGATTAGGTTTAATTGAACAAACGTGTTAACTGCTGAGCTGTAAACAACTTATCAAGGTGACAGCCACAGATCATGGTAAGAGTATATTTGTCTCATGTTTACAATTTGCTCACATGCTTCAGTTTCACCATTATAAAACACATGGTCAGTTCACAAAGTATTATTTGCAACAATTTTCTTACTTATCAGTTCAAATCAATTATATCAATCAGTGTCTAGCCTATACTACCTTTACCTCTAAGACGTTATCTTCGTTAGTTTTTATTTTAGATTTTTACCTTCAAGATCAACTTCAGCTGAGCACTATGACCCACGGGTCCCTTGTTTTAATCACCATATCAATAAATTATGTAGATATGTAATGATCACATGTTACTCAAAACCAACCTATTCTTGTTGGGCACTGTGGGGCAGACCACTTGTCTCAACTTTCAAATGTTAAAATCAAAATCCCAGTAGCAGATTGGTTAATTGATATCAAATTATCTTTACATATAGGAAAAACAGAATCAATATTATTTGCTTCCAAAAACGGTTAAATAAAGTAGACGAAATGAGAACCTATTATAAAGATAGGCCAAGTATTATAAAAATTTAAGGGAAATGTAAAGTACCTAGGGTTTAACCTGGAACAATCACTGACTGGTACAATGACAGCAAATAAAGTACTCTCTAAAGAAGCACATGCGCTCAAGTTCCTCTACAGAAACACACAAAATTTCAATCTGAAAACAAAAAAGTTACTTATTTCTGCTCTGATACAGTGTCATTATGATTACGCTTACTCTGATTGGTACAGTGGTATTCCAAAGAAACTGAACCTTATAGATTGCAGACAATGCAAAATAAGGTGATACGATATATGTACAATGCTAATTCTAGAATGCATTAGGTTGCAATCAGTTTAAATATACAGATATTCTACTAGTATCTTACAGGGTAGATCAACTGAAACTTGGTCATATGCACAATATTATACATGGAAATGCACCTAGATACTTGAGAGATAGTATGGACTTGATTAATATGCAGCACAAATACAGGACAAAGTATATTGAACTGTCATGCTCAATGCCCTTGGAAAAAGACTTGCATGGTAAAAGTTCATTTCATTTTACCGGTGTTTGTCAATGGAACAGTCTTCCACTTTCAGTCAAACAGTGTGAAAGCAAACATTTTTGAAAAAAAAAATGAAATTATTTTTATGGAACAAACTGAAATCAGAAGAAGACAGTATTTATATTCAATTTTAATAACTTAAACAATTTACATTCATTTAATAAGATGAACAAGCCACTGGTTTCCTATATTTTATCATGTAAATAACAAATATCAGGTACAGTGGGACCTCACAAATACGACCACCTTAGGGACTGACCAAAATGGTCATAATTTGGGGCTGGTCGTTTTGTGAAATTCTAAATTACTTTGATCATGTATTCGGGCCAAAGAAAAGTGGTCGTAATTGTGGGGGTGGTCGCAATAATGCGGTGGTCGCAAGGCGGGGTTACACTGTACATAGAATGTCCTATTAGGATTTTTTAGGGTAACTGTTTTAGATCTTATTTTTTAAATCAACTCATTTTAATCTTTAGTAAGCTCTTAAGAAATTTTCAGTAAGTGCAGATGTTTAAAGTAAGCTAGTAAATTATATTAAACGTGTTTCTAGTCATAATTTGTCATATGCTGCCATACTATTCTTGTTCTCTCGAGGCCCACAATAAAAAAGTGTTTTTATAATACTTTTATGTGTTATCCTCGGTAACTTTAATATATATGTTGCACATGTGTATGAATTTTACCTAATAAACCATCTTTCTATCTATCTAATGTTACATTTCAAGGAATAACCTTCTGTTTTTATTTCACATGCTCATGCTTACAAATTATTACTTAATCCGCAAGTTCCTTAACACAGAAAAACACGCATGTTCATGTTATTTCCCTTTAAACTATTCTTTTCCAAGCAACGTACGTACTGCCCTTTTCACTACATTTATATCTACGTCATCTGTGCACGTAGAAGCTCCGGTGCATTGTGGGCGGCGGATGATGACGTCCACAGATGCTCACTAGCAGGGTCGTACTCTTATGAGTCCGATTCTGACAGTGTGATTCTTTATTGGTTTTATCAGCACCAACTGACACCAAAGACTACGGCCAATACAAACCAATAACAACCGGAAACATTTTTTTTTATATTACCCTGCATTAGTTTCTTATGTTATTGCAGACATTTGGTTAAAATATCCAGTTCCTGAATGAGAAACATAAATTTGAAGCCAAGCACACGAGAAAAGTTTGTTACGGAGGTTTTTACTAGTACACAGATTATCATCCTATGGCCCATTTGCATGTTTTTTGTTTGTTTTTTTTTTTTTTTGTCAGTGGAGTGAAAAACGTTTCTGCTAAACGTTCGTCTTTTCGGAAATAGTGGTGAATGCATGCATGTCCTATTGTCAACTTTCTCAAAAATAAGATGGGGAAAGTTGATCTTCGGAAAAGATCTATAGTATGTCCCCCACGTGTTGTGGGATTACATGTATGAAAATTTAGATGGGTCAGATTACTTCTGCAACCTTGAAAGCTGCACCGAGGTCATCCATATTACAATCTCAATATCATGAGGTACGTCAATGCTGCTAATTTGGTGACCGCGCCACAATTTTTTCGAGTTACTGTGTTAACATCATTTTACCATTATCGCTGTTGTGACCTTGAAAAATGCGTTAATGTCATTTATGTTCGAATTTGACCTAGCCCTTGACAAGGTGCATCAATGATGCACGTTTGGTGACTATACCTCAAATTCTTTTCGAGTTATTGCGTTAACATCATTGTGATGGACGGACGGACGCTCACCATTTCTATGTCCTCCGCCGACGGCGCCTTCGGCGATGGCGGGAGACAACAAAAAAACATTTGAAGCATTATATTTTTCATTTTTCCAGTGATTGACAAATAAATTGAAATTTTTTTTATCATAAATTAAACTTGTATATATCATAGTCACCCGCCTACCACCATCACTGAAGATGTCCTGTACAGAAGAAAAGCATAAAACACCAACAAAATTTATGAAAATATCTGTGCAAAGTATTACAGGTGTCTCTTTTATTGTGTGCAGCAGTCTTGCATGTGTCTGTGTAGCGCTAGCATTGTCCATTGCCATGGGAGACGCGCGAGCCGGGCCGGCCCGCGTGTGGGGTCTGACGGGTAAAAACACAGCGCTTACGCTGAACTGGAACTTTCTGGGCTGGTCGCGCTCTACTGTTCGTGAAATAGAAGTTTCTAAAATTTTTGGATGAAACGTTACAAATAGGGTTTGTGTTTTAGAGCCGTGGATGGAGGAGAGAGAAATATTCCAGTGTACACGGAAGAGTGTGAGTCAGTCTGTGGACCTTTCCGATAATTGCAGCAGTTATAGATCTTCTTCGATATTTGTAACGGATTTTATATAGTCTCCAGTTTGCCTTAGGAAGCACTACCAGATTTTCACCTTTGGATTACAGCAGATTGATTTTGTGATTGATCTGGACAATTATTCTCTGAGATGATTTATGTGAACTGTTCATCTGGATTATACGTTTTAAAGGACTTGTTGTGGCTGTGACAGTGGTGGTAGGCCTATCCAGGTACTGTACACTTTATTTATTATACTGTGTAATTGTATTGATTTGCTGTTGTACTGTTGTTATAATGTGTAATTGTTTTGATTTAGTGTATTTTAATGTTAGGATTGTTTTAAGAATAAGTTATAATTATTTGTTAACAAAAAACACTGACTTCTTTTTTTGCCCTAGACATTTCACGCTGTTACAGAATTTTATTTTATTTTATCTCCATAACATATTTATGCTCGTCACGACTACGTGATCTGATAATATTAGGTTCCGTAACAAAAGTCATTACTAGTATGTCTCATCAAAATGTGTATGGGCGCATAAATATTGTATGCGATGAAAGGATAGTGCATTCGTGTCCTCTTATTTATGTAAACGAATACGCCGTAGGAGCTTCAAGAGTATCCTATTCATATTCGATAATCTAAACATATGAAAGATTTGGACAATTTTATTTTATTTTAAATATCTAAGAACAGGGCCTACAGGTCTTATGCGAACCTGTGCAATGGGATATACATCAGGTATAATGCTTTAATGATAACATGCCTGACCATTAATCGAAAATTGTTTACTTTTTAAGTACATGTGTGTGTACATGTACATTGTATGTACAAAACATTTTACAAGCACCAATAACACAAATTCACTCGTGAAATACTCGCATGGATACACACAAGACAATAATAATTGTAGGTGGCGCCATAAATCGTGTGTATGAGAAAGCCATCAAAGATGTATAGACATGAAAAATTTCAGGCAGATACTTCAAGCCACTGTTGAGCTATGTGCACAGATGCATGAAACCCAAAAACAATTGTAGATGGCGCCACAAGTCTTGTATACAATGAAACTATTCGACATGTATTGCCATACACAATATCAGGCTTACATGTCAAATCATTTATGAGAAATAATTAGGGACATACACTGTGCAAATTTTATTGTAGGTGACACCACTTGTTTTGTGTAGACGGAACTATCTGAGATGTATAGATATGCACAAATTCAGGATGATACATCAAACTTCTCCGTCAGGTGCACTCGGATGACCAAGCTCAACTGAGGCAGGCAGTTGCCCCCAAGTAAACCGAAACTTATGAGCAGGTGTAGCTACTGCACTGGGTGAACTTTTGACGTGTACCTGGCTGCACTGACTGAACTCTTGGCCTGATGCGAAATCTGAAATAGTTGGCAGTCTGCCAAGCTATTTGTAGATACAGACAGAATCTTATTCTGTTGC
The DNA here is from genome assembly GCA_026874595.1 of Sipunculus nudus. NCBI lineage: Eukaryota > Metazoa > Annelida > Sipuncula > Golfingiida > Sipunculidae > Sipunculus > Sipunculus nudus. Next base: position 7,629,948 of record CM049309.1, read on the forward strand.
CAAATCTTTTTACACATACTGAAATACTTTGGCTACATTTGCTTTTTCATGCTGACATATTTTTTTATATAAAACATGTTTAGAAAATCAGAATACAGATATATTTTATTCATGGATTTATCTTACACATCATTTGCATATGAACAAAAATTATTTATTGCCTTCACAGCTCTGCTAATATATAGTCCCTCCCTAAAATAAACTGCTTGCGTTGTTTACCAAACTATCCCACACTCCTTTCATTGTTAAAAGTCCAATAATTGAGAGAAAATCATTTAAGTAAACGTTAAAAGAGACCTCCAAGAATCATTGTTTGTGCTGTGTTACAGAATTTGAAACAGCAGTTTTGTAAAAGAAGACTAGTGCAGCCTACGGTTTGATAGAGGCTTACTTCGCCACAAGACCAATTTCAGCTCTCTATGACTCTACCAAAAATCAACAAACTCGATCTCTTCTTATACAAGTGAGATAAATTTACCCTAAGATAATTCTTTTGAAAATTAAACCATTCAGCTTGACAGTTTCACCATAAAACATTTTTATATAGAAACTGAGATGCGGTAAGTTTGCTTGGTTTTGGTCGATAAAATACATTTAGATGTAGGTGGCGTCTCAAAAATCTCAATTTCAATTATGAGTCATGTGACTAACATTTGCACAAAACTTGGTAATGCTAGCTATTGTCGTTCCTGAAACTGTGATGTTAGTAAGCTTATTTGGCCAAATGACTAACTTCAGCTTCCTGTAACGCAGCCAAAAATCACCGAACTGGAACCATTCGAACACTTCAGAAAGCTCATCCCAAGAATAATTTCTGTGAAATATTAAACAATTTTGATTCCCAGTTTCAGAGAAAAAGGTTTTTTATAGATGTTCTAGCCTTTTCCTTGTAAATTGCAGATAAATGCAGATGGCATCAAAATAAGCTTTTCATGTGACTGATTCTTCCAATTAAATTTGGCGCAGCTAGCGGTTTTTGATAAAGCAATGGTTTCGTACAGATGAGAGCAGGCGGACGACGCTGCGCCATCGCATAAGTTCACAGGTTCGCTAAAAAGGACATTTATTGTCGGTCTGTCCTCTTTTGTTTGCAAATTGGCTGGAAATGCATATTCTTTACATTCTAACATGGTGGTCGTAATATTTGTATTTTCTACGTGCACCGACATTTTGCTGGTAAAGTTTGGCAATAGCTGGTGCATTTAAAGCTGAAATGTGTTTAATGTACTACATTTCCAATTTAATATAACGTAAAATCCCTTTCGCAAGTATTACATGTCCCTTTTTTGGTGCGATCCTCCTGGACGGCCCAGTCTTTTCATCCGATAAGAATTTAAAATTCCTCGCACTGGGGTGCAATCAAACTTGCTGTCGCTGTATCGCTACACTTAGGAAAGGTACAGCTCTCTGATCGTCCCGGCACAGAGTGTATTGCAAAGATCACGTTTTAATTTTACGCATTTTAGTAACAAACATATATATTAAAACCCTTACAGGGCTTCGATCGCATGAGCCGTGGATACACATGACGGCTCTTGATACACCGTATTCTGCTTACGTCATCAAAACAAATTCAGTCGTCTTCATATAGCAGTGACCAGTAAGAGGCTCTCGGCCATTCTCGCCACTCGCAAAAACGTCCACAGAAATTTCCTTTTAAGAATACATTCTCAAGATGCAGGGCACTCGTCCGGCGACGTAACAGCAACACCACCACAGCGTTTACATTTCTCTTTGAAAAACTGGAGACCATATTTCGCAGAATAATCATGGCTTTATCCACAAGACAAATGCATGGTCTTCACTCTCCCTTTTTACACCCCGAGCTCTCCATATTAATGCCCTTATTCAATTATTATACTATGATTACGTATGCCATGATGTTATATTTGACCTAGCACGGTTAAGATAATCAAAGGATGAATATTCGATTAGCCTTCCAAGTGAGAGAATTTTGTTTCTTAATCTAGCAGCTACAAGTTCTGGATGTTTAGGTTCCAACATGAATCTTACAAGACATTCATCAAAACCTGATAGAAAGAAAAACACCTCGGCGTCAGCTTGCGTCTCCAGACGCTAGATCAAAGAACGGATCTGAAAGGCTTCTGAAGGCTCGTGTCTGAAACTGGATCCAAAAACTTGAAAACATGTTGGCAACAAACAAAAAGTTCAAGATATACCATGTCTGCATATTTTACTCTCCTTACTCTGTGACCGCATCCAAGGCGCACGAGGCGTACATGGGAAAGCTGATGTCACATGTATATATCTTTGCCATGGTCATCCAACGGCGCCGACTTATGCGTGGCTAATTCAGAAAAGGTAAGAATTTGTATAATTTGCCGCGAAGTAATCATACGATTAGCGAGAAACTAATGAACATCATGCAAAAATAGTTGCAGGTGGCGCCAATAGTCTTGTGTGTAATAAAGAGCTGTGTAAGATCTGCTCCTGCTGCTGAAGATGTTTTCTTGCCAATCGAGCACTGCAAGTGGTGCAGTTATGGGAATTGTCCCGTGGGTGTTCCTTGAGCGTAGGAATTTTTGTGAAGCTGATAGTCTGGTTTGCCGTCCTCTGTCTTATTTTAGGAATCTTGGTCGGAAGATGTAAGATCTATACACATGCAACATTTAAGGCCGATACGTCAAACCAGTTCTGAGATATAAGCATAGATGTCTCAAGCGTAAACGTGATTGTAGGTGGCGCCACCTGTCATACCAACGAGAAATATATCCATGATGTATACGATTGCAAAATATGGGGCGGGTAAGTCAAACCACTGCCGAGATATGAATGATATGAACCCTAGACAAACAAACAGATGGTCACAATACAAAAATAAATATCTATGTTCATCACGTGCAAACGCGATTCTATCGTGTGGGAACGAGATAATTATCCGGAAAGAACGAGTTACTATCGTGTGGGAAAGAGATAATTATCTGGTGGAACGAGATATTTTCGCGTGGGAACGAGATAAAAATAATGTTCTGTGTGTCCTGTACGAGCACCCGTAGCTTACGCATTTGATCTCTTTGATAATTCCTTCTTGGGCTTTCACGGAAGAAGTGAAAATATTGACGCTACATTTTCGTAATTTGCATATAATTCAGAACATGATTAAGAAATCATTACAAACTTCACACTGCACTTAAACTTTTTAAAAGACGTCTTTTTCTCGAGTTATTACGCTCTGCAATTTAGTAAAAGATGTTTGAAAACTGGATATGACCTGAAGTTAACTATTCTAAAGGGCGCTGATGCTTAATAAAAACTGTTAATTGTAAACAAAGCGGGGTATCCTTGCGCATGCCCAAACGTGAAAACTTTATAGCTGCAGTAGTTAAATAGAAATGGTCTTTCACATTTTAACCGTTGGCCCCGTGCTCTGACCTTAATCATTGATCCAAGTAACCAATTTGTTTGTATGATGTCATATTTTAGTAATAACATTAGTTCTTTAAAACAGAACTGAAATGTTATCATTCCTTCTTGAGTGTAAAAAATTAAGGGAAAATGGTCACGTTAGTTTATCGTTATTTGCCTATTAAAAATATCAAAAGCCAAACATTGCACAAGCTTCTACGGTGCGATGTGATTCAGTTGTTCAGCCTGCTGTATCAAGTAATCACGTATTATACTTACACTTTTACATTTGCATTTCAATAGATATGAGATCCTCTTCAACCTGATAATGCTTTTTAAAAAATGGTTTGGACATTTGTTACCATAAGATTGCAAAAAAAAAGTAGCAACAGGTTTGGTCTCAAGGAGGAGACTTGCCATACCAACCGCCAGAAGCATAAGAAATCTGTAGTATGGTAACTACCTTGGAGATCCTTTCATCAATGCAGTTTTCTTTTTTCTTACGTTTAGTCACTTTGAGAAAGTGTTTGGTCTCGAATTTCAAACCAACCAAACACCTATCCGTGAGTTCCTTGTGCACACATAATCTAACAAGTGATCCATGGGTCATGACGCTCAGCCGACTGACATGTTGACAATTTGTCCTTGCACAGGCAACTAAATATGAAAATGTAGGTGGTATCATTGTTCATGTATATTAGCTTAAGTTCATCAAGACCCATAAGAACAACAAATTTGATGACAATCAAACCAGCCTTTCCTCAGGAATCTGGCAATTTGTGTGTATTTGCATTATTTCTGGGGTGCTCAAACATACCCCAAACCCCTGAGAATATAGGTCACAATGACCGAATTTCAGGTTTCTGGGGAAAACTTTTGAGGAACTTTCAGAATATCAAGTTAGAAGATTCTGGGCCCAATGGTTATGATTTGTGCCCTACTTTGGTTTCAAATTTTCAGTTATTCTGAGGGGTGCTTATAAGCCCAATAGCTCAGAAAATATGGGTAACAGAAACCTAATTCCAAGTTCCAAGGATATTTTTCACAGACCTCCCTGGATGTCAAGTTAGAAGATTCTAGGACCAATGGTTACAATTTGTGGCTTTTTAAAGGACGACCGCATCTGTAAAGGTCTTAAAATAGAGAAAACAGGGTTAAACTTTTAAAAAATCCAGGTGGCGCCACCTGTCTGCAGGATCTAATGAAAGACTCCATGATCCAAAGAATCATGCTGATAAATGCATTAGTTGTTCAGATAATGGAGCTTTATATCATATTTACTAATTATCCTGGGGGGGGGGGGGGGGTATTTCTGAGCCCCAGAGCTTGGAGAATATTGGTAACAGAGACCTAATTTCAGGTTTTGCATGAGACTTTTCATGGATCTCCCTGGATATCAAGTTAGAAGATTCCAGGTTCAGTGGTTAGGATATATGCCCTGTTAACAGATGAACGCATCTTAAGAGGTCTCAAAAAACAGAGAAAAAAATCGTAAAAATCGCACCACCAGACTACAGAAACTGATGAAATATTCCATGATCAATATCCATCGAAAGAATCATGGTGATCTGTGCAATAGTTGTTCAGATACTTGAGCTTTTGTTTCAATTTTTCCATTATTCTGGAGGGTACTTCAGAACCCCATAGTTCGGAGTTTATTGGTAACAGAGACAACAGAGACTCCCTGCATGTCAAGAGAGAAGATTCTAGGTCCAGGCGTTACAATTTGTTTCATGTTAACAGATGATTGCATCTTTTAAGGTCTTTAAAATGGAGAAACAAATCGTAAAAAAAAATAGAAAAAATACAGATAGCCCCACAAGTCTGTAGAAACTGATGAAACATTCCATGATCAATATCCATGCAAAGAATCATGGTGATCAATGCAATAGTTGTTCAGATACCTGAGTTTTGTATCAAATTTTCCATTATTCTGGGGGGTACTTCAGAGCCCAAAAGCTCAAGAGTTTATGGGAACAGAGAGCTAACTTCAGGTTTCCAAGGAGAATTTTCATGGGCCTCTCTGCTTGTCAAGAGAGAAGATTCTACATCCAGTCGTTACGATTTGTGCCCTTTTAACAGATGACCGCATCTTTTAAGGTCTCAAAAATAGAGAAAAAAACGTAAAAAATCGAAAAAATATAGGAAGCGCCACCAGTCTGCAGAAACTGATGAAACACTCCATGATCAATAACTATGCAAAGAATCATGGTGATCTATGCATAAGTTGTTCAGATACTGGAGATTTTGATTCAAATTTTCCATTATTCTGGGGGTACTCCGGAGCCCTATAGCTCAGAGTTTATGGGTAACAGAGACTTATTTCAGGTTTCCATGAAGACTTTTCGTGGGCCTCCCTGCATGTGAAGAGAGAAGATTCTAGGTCCAGTTGTTACGATTTGTGCCCTTTTAACAGATGACTGCATCTTTCAAGGTCTTAAAAAAAGAGAAAAAATCGTAAAAAATCGAAAAAATATAGGAAGCGCCACCAGTCTGCAGAAACTGATGAAACATTCCATGACCAATATCCATTCAAAGAATCATGGTTATCAATGCATTATTTGTTCAGATACTGGAGATTTTGTATCAAATTTTCTATTATTCTGGGGGGGGGGGGGTACTTCAGAGCCCCATAGCTCAAAGAATATGGGTAACAGAGATCTAATTCCAGGTTTTCAAGGAGAATTTTCATGGACCTCCCTGGATGTCAAGTAAGAAGATCCCAGGTCGAGTGGTTACCATTTGTGCCCTGTTAACGGACAGACGGCCGGACGGACGACGGACAATAGGTGATCGCTATAGCCCAGATGACTTACAGTCAGCTGAGCTAAAAACCCGTTACAGTGATTTCAAACAGACATATGTCTGTAGTCGTTCAACGGTCAAATAATTCTTCAAACACATGTGCAGTACAATTTGTCTCTACCGAGTAGACAACTTATACAGATATACACCCGTTTCTCAATAATTCTCTCATTATTTTCCCTGATATGTACATGTATGTTGATTTTATATTTATCCACTGTATGTCACGTGTGGTGTCAACTATACTTTTCATTTCAGTATTTGGTTTTGCTTAATAAGTATTTTGAGAATGACAACTAGCAATTATATATGACAAGACAAGTACTAAATGTAACAGTATATTACATCATCTTAACTAAGCAGTCATGATTATGCCTTGAAAAATTATTTTTGTGTCTGTCAGGCTAAAAAAATAAAAATAAAACTGGCAAACAAAGTCTGTAAATGTAACTAAGATTTGCGAGTATCAGCTCATGATGAGAAACGTCATGCTTCTTTCAGTGTTTTGGCAGCTTAATGACTGTTTTGAGACTGTCAGTATCAGTCATATCAGAATATTATCTCGGCAATTAATTACAATCATATATTATGCACTGAACTATCAAATAATGCGTTTTATGCAGATAAAAAAAGGAGGCTGTGCCGTGTTTTTTAAAGTCTATGTGTGTGTGTGTGTGGGGGGGGGGGGGGGGGGGCGAACACACAAATACACAATAATATCATAGGCTGGGGTGCATTCTGCAAATGTAGGGGGTTTGTGGGCGCATAATCGCCCGAAATGCATGCATGGGCAGGGGTGGATCCAAGATTTGAGAAAAAAAGGGGGGGGGGTCCAACCCAGGAGGACTAATGAATCCCTAAAAGGTCCCAGATCTGGAAAGGGGGGGGGTACAGGCAGCAAAATTTTGTCTGCAGCCCTTAAAAAGCGTTGTTTCTGATGAAAAAAAGGGGGGGGGGGAAGGGGGGGGTCCGGAACCCCCCCCCCCCCGGATCCGTCCCTGATGGGGTAGGTGTGGGAGGGGGTATCCCCGTCGCACGGTTCGGAAAATTTAAAAAAAAATAAAACCCAAAATATGCATTTTCAATGCAGTATTTTAACCAGTTACTTACTTTTAATCACATGCTGCATTTAACACACTTCAGACACTTACAAGGCATATCGGGGAATGGGCCAATGAAGAATGAAAGATTTGGTGTGGGTCCGACTCATGATCGGGATCCAGGAAGGACTTCCAGGAATATTCACAAATGTGCAGTCACATGTGCTCGACTGAAAATTAAAACATGGTCCGAATAAGTGATTGCAAACACTTGTTTGGGAACATATGCACCAATAAACCCGGGATTGTGGGAAAATAAGGGAACTGAAAAAAAGACGGGTTGCGGGGTACCTCATATCAAGGACAGCCCCCATGAAGGAGACCTTTATTCATGAGAATATATATTTATAGTTTTGTTTTATTTTATATTTGTCTGAAAGTGTATCGAAAATTATGGCAAGTGTGCCCAAGGTAGATATTTCCCTCCATAGATTCTAAGGAATTTGACATTTTTTGGGAATTTAAATTTGGCGAAAGGTCAACGAAAGGGTCTATCACATCAATTAACATTAATCAGAAATTACGCCATTGTATTCAGCCCATGGGCCCACGGAAAATACATCCCTAAAGAACCTGGCGGAGGACACGGACCTGTCAAAATGCAAGGACGGGTGATTTGGTATCATTATCATATATATAAGGAGGTTTTATTTTGTTATATGTGACCAATTATAATTGCATTAAATAATTCATTAGTGAGCGCTCTATTGATTTTTCAACATGTACTGAATATTCCCTTAATTTGTGTTTTTTTCGCTTGTGTGTGTGATTCTAAGATTTCAAAATGTTTGACATTTAGTAAAAATGTTCTATCCAATGAATATAATTATAAATGCAGTAGCCAGGATATTCAGTTAGAAAAAGATACTATATATATGAAACTATGCATGCTTTCCAATACTTTTAAAATCGGATAGTGTTAAGAAAAAGTTACTTCAGACAGCTAAAAAATCGGCTCGACCTCTTTTTAGTCTGCAGACGACAGCGTGGACAAGATTTTAGCGTTCCAAATGCATAAAAAAACGGCGGCCGAGACGCTGAGCAGACAGAGTCAATTGGAATAACAGACCCCGTAATCTAATGGCCTTCGAGCAGAGCTTGGGTTTCCCAGGTCGCTACCAGTTTGTCACAGAATAACATCCACGCCCAGGAAATAATTAATCTCTCCAGGGTACGAAATACGCTTTATCCAGTCAGGTCTTTTACAACCGGTGACCCCCCAACCCCCTCCCCCATTGATCCGGAAATGTCACACAAAAACGGAGAGCTAAAACTCCATGTGACATTTAAATTTACCTGCGGCCACACAGGCTGGGCTTCAATCAAATGTGCTATCAGCAACAGCCAGACATCACAGTGTCAAAGCAGCAAATACCATTCTACCTGTTCCTTCCATATCTTATTACCGTTTCCTTGTGACCACTACATAGGATGCCTGGCTAACATATTCACGAGCTTTCAGCAAAGACGTCTGGGTGGGCAAATGTTAAAATCTATTCGATGTCACGCAATGCCGACAGCCTATACCATCTAATTGGAAGCTGGCTTCAACGTGAGGCCAGCGTAAAACATCGTATTATAAGCCCAGCGCCGGGTTCATTGAAGTCTTACGCAGCGGCTCAGAAATCGATGGGTAGTAGCCTGGGGAACATACCCATTGCTACGTGAGGAAATCTGCTAGTGCGCAGTGATACACTGGCTGTGTGAACCGCAGACTATATTTAGGTCACCAGAAAGTGGCAAATTTATTGACACGTCAAGCGTATATATGACTATACAACAGTATCTGTGTATAAGCGTTTACTCCAATAATGCCCAGTAGCACTGACGCACTGTTTATTAAGCAGAGTGGATTATCAATTTCTGCTTCAATTTGGAACTATATTTCTAGCAATTAGGATTCGGTTTCATTGACTGTGATGCGGTCGTCATCCTCCGTGTTTTGCTAGTAAGACACTACATACAAATCGTGCTTTCGTTTGAGATTAAAACCAAGTCACACTACCACATTAGCTGATGCATTGCTTGGATTCTCGTCATTTTGAAGCAGATCTACGTGTTTAACATGACGTCAGTTCTCCCGTTCACACCCCCAGTGGTGAAGAGACTGTTAGGGTGGAAAAAGGGTGACGGCGAAAAGGAAGATAAATGGTCAGAAAAGGCGGTGAAAAGTTTGGTAAAGAAACTCAAAAAAAGTGGAGGGATAGACGAACTGGAAAAAGCTATAAGTAGCCAGGATTCAAACACAAAATGCATCACTATTCCGAGGTGAGTTGATTTAGACCCTCGTATAAGAGGTCAGCTCGGGTCACCGGGTAAACCGTACACACAGCTGACTGTCACCGGAAGTATTGCCCGGAAGTTGCCTGCTGATATATCTGTCAAATGTGTATTTGTTTATGTTTACACTCAATATCACGTTTCTGCATACAGTCCCTGGCACTCTGATTTGCAGTCTCGTATTACAGACAGTCTATAAATGCATTTGCAGGCATGCCATATCAGCTTTTGTCAGCCTAATGTGGGCACGTCTGAATATGCAGAATTGATGGCAGTGATGAGTAACTCAGAAATCAATTTTATTTGAAGCACGTAAATAATGTATTAACTAATGAGTTAAGTCTACAGATCCCGAAAATTGTAGTCATACTCTGGGGTTGTGGACAGTTTGTGCTTAACTCAATAATTAAATAATATCATATTTGTGTAATAATGTTGATGATCCCCATATGCTGTATGTATATTCCATCCCAGAGGTTATAAAAGAATTAGTTTGATACACAATATAAATGCTAAATACATTAAATTTTATCACTGATGAACTAAAAATTATATAATAAAATCAGTTTGAGATCCATAAAAAAAACATTTGATTTATCCTATTTTGACTGTTAGTAACCATTACATTAAAACAGTCAGGAGTGACCAGCGCCCTAATAACCTGTGATGCCATGCTGTTCTGTAAACGCTGCTGGCTCTTTGCTTGTGTCTGTCTCACTTTGTGCGTACTGCATAATTCCTTTGTACCAGCATATTAAAACAATACAGAAAAGATGGGCTACTGTGGCTCCCAGCATATTAAACCAAAACAGAAAAGATGGGCTACTGTGGCGCCCAGCATATTAAACCAAAACAGAAAAGATGGGCTACTGTGGCGCATATGGCTCTGGTTCGGGGAAGGAACTTATTTGGTTTTCCGCTTACAGTGACTTGTCACTTGTTGAGCTGGTGATATCCTGCAATAGTGGACAGATTCACAGAATTGACAGACTGGAACAGAACTCCCAATTCTGAAAATGTTGACGTTTCAATGTAATTTTTTCCGTAGAATATCCTTACAAAACACTTGAAATATGCATACAATAATTTGATGGGCTGATGTGGCTGACAGCATGCCCAGGCCACTGAAATTAAAATCCCAACTGGCTCTTTATGTATTGCACAGCGCTCACTCAAAGAAGGCTGGGAAAGTAGCTATAATTAATTAACTTAAGCATCCCAGCAGCAGGTAATATACATATTGAAACAAGGTGACTTGTAAGAATTAAAATTTTGATCTGGGCTGGTCGAGATGACAATCCTGTGGTTAAGACTTCAGGATTGAAATTTGGTCTGGACTAATTTAAACTGGGCCAGCCCAGATTAAAATTTTGATCTGGGCCAGTCACCTGTGGTGGACTAATTTTAAACTTGGCCAGTCCAATTTAGAATTTTGATCTCGGTCGGTCAGTATTACAAACCTTTGGTGGACTGATTTCAAACTGAACCAGCCCAGTTCAGAATACCTATCTAAGCTGGCTTGATTTGTTTCATCTTAAATAGATTTTTCAAGGGCCTTCCTTTCTGAATATTTAGTTATAAATTCTAGGTCCAACATTACAATCTGTGCAAAATTTTCTAATAGGTGGCTGGGCAGAGAGATGACAGACCAAAGACCCCAACCTCGGTAAATTACGAATTTGCAGGTCTTGGATAAAAAGCGTTACATTTGGTTATATATATTAATATTTATTGATTAAATTTTGTTTTGTTTTGTTTATTAATGCAAATGTTCTGTAAGCTATATAAATAGTTTTTAGCTGTGAAATTCCAATGTTTAACATGATCATTTTATCAATTCTATATTAATTATTTCACATTAAAAAGTTAAATTACAACATAAATATGACAGGAGTCATAATATGAAATAAATTAATGAAATAGTAATTATTATGGACTTACAATAGTTTGCAAATTCTTTGAATTGATTAAAGGCCAGCTACGTAAATATAGTGTTTACAACCTAGGTGTAGATTAGGATTCTGATGTGGGCTGGCCCAGTTTAAATTCAGTCCACCACAGGATTGTTAACTTGACTGGCCCAGGTCAAAATTCTAATCAGGGCTTGCCAAGTTTAAAATAAGTCCAGACCAAATTTTAATCATTTGTTCTTCAATACAGGATTGTAATCTGGGCTGGCCCAGTTTTAAATTGGACTAGATTCTGATCTGGTCTCGACATATATACATATATATATATAATAGTAGTATATGAGTGCTAAACGAATCCAACAGTTCTCTATTAGCCTGATGCTAAGAGCTGATTCACAGAATTTATAAGGAAAATGGCCAGTTTCACATTAACGTGTCCTTTCATGCAATCACAATTGTCAGATATGAACTGTTAATGAATGGTTAGTGTCATTATGTTAATTATGTGCCGGAACATTCAGCTATGGTCAGGTTGGAATGTATGGGGTTAAGGATTATGCCTGCATTTTGAAATGAGCTCTGATCTTTTGTTGAGTCTTTGTGTCTTGGGGAAAGTTATGATTTAGACCTTTTCTACCAGGCAGAGATTACAATCTCTTTTGGAGCCAAATGAACATTGAGAGTTCCAAGTCTTTATCGTACTTAGGTGGCTGAATGATATATATATATATATATACAGTGAACCCTCGTTGTGTCGAAGTCGAAGGACCCTAAGAAAACTTCAACACATCCGAGGTTCGACACAAGTGGGTTTTATTGTCCAGAATATTGAGTCTGTAACTTTGACATAAGCGGGGTATTAGACTTAAGCGAGTTCGACACAACGAGGTTTCACTGTTTATATATATATATATATATAGATATGGTTATATTTATAATAATGTAATTAACCAGATTATTATAAAATCTGGTTAATATAAATAACGCCTTGGCAAGTTGCCATATTTAGCATTTTCTATTTGCCTTTTCTGCCAGGCAGAAACTATTTCTGTCCTATTTCTGTCCTTGGCAGGGCAAAAATACCATTAAGCCCGGCAGAAAACCAACCCTCATATGAGAGCTTGAACTTTTTTCATAAATTCAGTTCAGCTGATTCTGTAGACTTCAATACCAGTTTAGTAAAACTTATTTATTTAATCTTTTTATTTGCGTCTGATGATTCCAATTCCTAACAGTTCATTTTCCTCTATGGTTCCAAGTCAGTTCTGAATTGGTCCCAGGTCTGCTTTGGTATGCTATGTGAATTCACAAAGGTGGGCATGGTCACCAAGCATGTAAATTTGGCTCATTCTCTGCTCCTACAGGTCCAGTCTTAATCCAGCTCTCTCTGCAAATGAATTTGCTATTTGGGACTGTACCCTTAGTACTGCTGTGTCATATTTCTGTGTCTCTATCAAGCCCTGTATGATTCATTCAACATCCAGAATATTTTAGAAAACCAGATGCTACACTATCTGTTGGAAGAATTGTTTTACGTCATTTCAACCCCACTGATGACAGTCAAGGTCTGAGGTTACATGAAAAAACAACATATGTAACAGCTGATGACGTGACGCTGTCATGTAAACCCTTTAAAATCTCACCAGCCAATTTAAATGAAGTATGGCTACTGATGCAGGCAAGTCTGTCTACCACCCACACGATTGTTATTTTGCAGGACTGAGTATTGATATACTATTACTACTATGGTCTTGATTGAGAAAAAACGTGTGGGCCTCAGGGTTGAAAAAATTATTTCAGATAATCCACCAATACAGTAATAGATCAAAGTTTGAAAAATAAATTGATGCCACCTGTCATGACAAGGGAAAAGGAGCATCTTATGTTTGTTTGTCTGAAAGTTTGATTTTCCCATTACAATATTGAAATAGGTCATAATAAAGAAGTCCTGATATTGAACCCATTATATTATATTTTGTTGTTGTTTCATTTCACAATTAGCACATGCTCTGAATTATATTTTTGTCTTGAGATGGTAGACAAGTTAATTTTGAACTCTTCATTTAGTGAAAGCCGGGTTATTAATGTTGATTGTGTGTGTATGTACATCTGTATGTTATCTGATAGTTTCATTTATGTTAATGAAATATGATGTGCAATAGTTGGATGTGTGAATATCTCAAGGTGATACGTTTGGTATGAAATCCAGGAAAATAACCAGGCTACGAATTAGGCTAAAAGATTTATATGCTCCTGGTGCATCCTTGAAACAAATCCTACATGCACCTAAAGATTTCAACATGCACCTTATAATACTAGTGAGAAAATTTGCTAGCTAAGGAGTTTCTGTTGCTCAAAGAGTATAATGGCTAATTTATGATTGTGATGTTAATGAAAAGTAAAAATATAAAATACTGCACCAACATTTTTTTCATTGGTTTATAATATGTGCATATAGTGCACCCTAGGTACAATTTCTACCTGCTCAAAAGAAAATGTACATGCAAATGTGCATCCTCTTATTTCGCAACACGTAATAACCCAATGATAGATGTTTCCACTATGGTTATAAGATGAGATAATAAGACAATAACTAAGTATCAGAATTGTTTTGTGTTGTGAACTTGTGAGACAATGTATAATGATAATCAAAACCCTCATGGATGCTGAATCTTCTCTCTCTTAAAGGGTAACGTTCATGATGGCTTCATCCCTCCTGTATCATTTCACAACCAATTGCTAATAACTTATCTGATCAACATTGATTTCTGTCAGTTACCCAGTGGGCATCACAGCCTCTACTGGGACAGGATCACAGTAGTACAATGCAGTTACACCTGTAATGAAAATTACCACAATATCAAATTCTTAACATGGTCTTGTTGTTGCTGTTGACTGGGTATTTGTATTGTATTTTCCATGTCTCTTTTGTTACGCCGGTATGCCCTCTTCCACCTGATAAGCACCCTAGGTGCTTAATTTTACAAATACCGGTATGTGATGTTTCCTTTCCCTAGTGAGGGGCCCTGTCCCATCTTTTGACATTGTCAGATGACTGACCATCTTAGTGTTGTGTGAGGTCCATTACCCATCAGTGTCAAAGTGGAGTCTAGTCTTTGCTGTCTTCATTTGTACAACAGTTATGAGTTACATGGTAATTATGACTGAATTTAATGGCAACTTTTGATTGCCAGCAAAAAAATCAACTGATATGCCTAGCCTATGAGGTCATACATTATATCTGCATGCAGTCCAGTGACGTGTCTGCTTACCTTGAAAGGCTACTGCCTTTACCAGTCACTGTAGTACCAGTGCATTTACTACTTGGTGTACTAGTTCTCATTCAGCATGAACCCCTTGAGGACTGTTTTAAGGGCTTAAAGCATCCATATTCATTTAATTATAACCATGCAGTGTTATGATAAATGATGATCCAATCACATGGAATAAATTTGTTAAGCCACATATCTGCAAATAAGTTATTTCATAAATTATGTACCAGGTACTTTTGGCTTATTTTAACAAGAGATGTTATTAATATAAAGCTGTTGATCTTGGACACTCAAAATTAGGTTACAGGAACCAGTATTTTGTGAGCTTTGGGTCAAAAACATGTTTTTTAACAGGGCTCCTGAAAGTCAGGCCAGATACATATCTGAATCATTGGAGTTAGAAACTTCTATCTACTTCAGGGAGGTGTTTCAAAAGTCTCCTTAGATTGTAGAACCTTAAAATATGCCACTGTGATCTATATTCAGCAAGCAATGGGGAAAGTATGATTTGAGCACCCTGAAAGTTAGACCAGTACAAAGTTTAACGTTGGCCAGTTGGGTCTAGAAATAACATAAATATAGAAAGGTGATATTGAGGTCTCCTTGGAAACCTGAAATAAGGTCACCAAGGAGTCCCTGTATTCTTTGAAATATGGGAAAAATAGGATTTTGAGCACCCTGAAACTCAGGCAGGGCACAGATTAAAACTATTGGACTAATAAACATCTTGTTAGCATGGAATACATCCAGGGAGCTCCTGGTTAAATCGTCTTTGAAACCAAGTATTAGGTCAGTGTAACCTATATTTTGCCAATTATGGGCAAAAACTTAATTTTTAGCACCCTGAAAGTCAGACATGACACAGTTAAAAACTATTGGGCTTAGAATCTTATTTATCATTCAAGTAGTTCCTAGCTAGGCTAGCATAAATTCCTGTATTTTCAAACTATGGTTAATTACATGATTTTGAGCATCCTGGAAGTCATTCATTACAGTGTTCAAGGTTGCTTAGCCTTAACAGATAGTTTGCATTAAATCATAAATTGAAATAGTGTGCAACACATATTAATCTCTAAATTTAGCATTTATGAAAATAGGCTGAACCTCTTACAAACACATGTCTAATTTCACAACAAAAACTCCAGTTTGAGACTATTCCCAAGATGAACCTGACACTGGAATTCATAAACTTCCCATGTGAACTTCCCTCAGTGACTCACACGGCAGGCTGTGGCTAATGAAGTGGTCAGTTTTGTTCACCAATGAATTATAAAAATTAGAATAAATGGTTACAGCCCTGCTTTATTACTTTTAATCTTCCAGTTTTGTGTGCTCAAGTAAGAACATTTATTGTACACTTATGCCACATCTGAAGCAGGTTATTTTCATGATAGCTGATAAGGTGTCTCAGATATTAGACCTGGATGATGAATGTTATAATGGTATACAATGTATTTTATGCTTCACACTGTATAGAATATATTTGATGGGCCAGACAATAACAGTAAAGTCTTCTAGAAGAATTTGTATGTTTGTATTTGTGAATGTTGATTATAGAAAATAATTCTATTCTGAAAAAATCTATTCTGAAAAAATATAACTCATACAGAAACTTTTTAAATTACTGGCAGACCTTACCTATGCAGCATATGGCTCTTGTATGTGGTGACAGAGTCAGGGTACGGATTAACCATTAGGTGAAGAGTAATATATGGAGGAACGCATTTCTCAGGCAAATCAATGGCCAATTCGGTGGATTATAGTAGTATGTAGCTTGCACAGTCTCACTCAAAGCTTTAGTTGTTCAGACTCAAACTAAAGTATCATGATGATGAAATTATTAACTCATGTTAATTTTGATTGTTAATAACTATAATTTAGAGCAAATAAAATTGTGTACTGTATTATTTAAAATTCAAATTATAAAATTTATGTGTTTAGGTTAATTTTTGCTGTTACTGCTACTGGTCGCTTTCACTCAAATTTCCAGTGCTAACTTTTCTTCCCCTGCATGTAGACTGATGTAGTTATTTGTAAATGTTGATGGCTATTCCACCAATGGGAAAACCAGTATTCCACCAATGGGAAAACCAGTAGCTCAGACATATTGTCATGGAATAGTCAAGGTAAGCTGTGATATAATGGCCCTCTACGGGCATTATTGATTGATAGGTCCAGCTATGAGGGCTGGCAGAGGCTCTGACTAATCACCAAGTGCTGTGATTTTACTCACAGTAGTATCACTGCATAGAGCACACCCATGACCACTTAGAATAATGCTCAGAAGTTTAAATTTCTGTAAATAAAGAAAAACCAGATATGCAGTTTTGTCGTTTCATGAATACATTATTGCAATATAATCTTGAATACCTTGTAACAGTTTATGAATTTAGCCACCAGGTGGCAGCAACATGCTTTTAGTCAGGTCCTTAGACTGGAAGCCATTTGTAATAACACTGCCCATCTGTATCTGCCTAGCTGTACTTTTGAGGGCTTCAACTGAAAGAATTACTTAATAATATATGTAATTATGACAACAATTTCAAGCAAAATACACCACTCCCAATATTGCAACAGAATGGTGTCCTTGTACATTTGCCTAATATTTTTTCCCACAAAAACAGGTTGAGGAGATTAAGCATTTTCAGTTACCTCACAAACTCAAATTTCAGGATTTCACAAATTCAGCGAGACTTGTACACCAAGTTTGAACACTTTAATGTATTTTGGAAGTAGTACATTTGTGTCCGCACCTAAGTTCACCCGGCAAAAGTCTAATTACTCAAAATAGGATTCAGTTCAACATGATTAGTTCATGACCTGATGTTATGTGCTGCAACACATTTTATCAAACAGAAGGATTGGTTGAAAGGGTAGGGAAACTGGCCTGATGCAGACTAGAGATGGACTACCAGTTATATAAGTTCAACCACAATAGACCAACTTTCATGCAGATTATTGTAGACCAAACTGATGTAGAATATATGAAAATAGTGGCCCTGTGGGAACAATAATCTAATTCATGATCAGGATTTTCTTATGTGTTTATGGCCTAGCTAACATTATTAGTTAATATGTACACCCAACATTTTTTATGCTATGGATACAGCTTTGAAGGTGCATCAGGGATTGATGGTGTTACCTCAGTGCTAAATCTGTATAGATTCAAATTTATTAAAAGAACGCAAATTCCCACAGCCTGCTTGTAACTGCTCCTTAATCATTAGCAATTTATTCAATATATTTTAATTTGGATGCTACCGATATTCCATTTAGTTCAGTTGCCATAGAAACATTTGATTTTTCAAGGGGGAAAGGAAAACCTATGGCGCATTGATCAAATAAACTTGTTAGTTTTCTTTTAACCATGACATATAAGATTATTCCTTATTTGAACTCGGAGGTTCCCAGTGGAAATTTGCCTTGCTTACATGAAGGAATATTAAAACACTTTTTCCTACAGGACTGCAGTAGCATGAAGTGGACCTTGGCCAGATCATATAAATGTCAGAATATATAAAATCAAGCTTTACTAATGGTAGTGCCTGCCACTTTTAGTCCCGTTTGCAAAATTACACTTTTATGCATAGAAACCTCAGTCACACCAGTTTATCAGTTACACGGAGATACATTGGCAGGTTAGATGCATCCTGGCAACATGATACAATGAAGAAAACATGACAAAAGCTCATGCGGGTTTTATTTCCATTTAGTTGATGACCTGACCCGGTTGAGCAGTGGAGCATTTTGTATGAGCAATTACTAGAATCCCCCTTGTTGAGCTGTTTCTATGGCATAGTAGGTTCCTCGTGGGTCGTTAGGTTGGTTTATGCCCCACATCGATTGAAAGACCACCCGGTTAGGCACCACTCAGCTGATGCATGGAATGTCCCCTTTCTCATCCTGAGACGAGTACCCATTTTCTCCCCTGGAAGACAGCGGGGTTGCAGTTTTCAGATACCTGCCCCCTGTCCTAATCCTCGTAAATAAAACTCCACAGCCTGTCAGGTTATTCGTCACACTGCTAATTGCGTAAATCATGAGCAAAAAGAAGTCAATTTGAAAATGTTCTCTTGTCCATGAATTCTACTGTTCCCAGCATGGTGGATTGTTTAAATCAATACCAATGTGATGCTTTTGAATCTGAGTCTGTTAGCCATGATTTTCAGACTGCTGGTGTTATAACTGCTTCAACTGGTTCCTTTACAGAATGAATATATCAGAAAATCATGGGACAAATATTTCCGATTTATTGTGAAAAAATAAAAAAAACTGATCTCAACACATGTCCATTGATGATTTAGGCAGGATATGATATGGTTTATAGCATTTTCAATAAATGTATCTGATTTCATACTTGTACCAAGTTGTGATGGGTTTTGTTTCCGTTAGTGCACTGTATGACCCCTGATCTTTGTGCGGGGAGCTTCTTTGTTCCATTTTCAATGCCAGTCACATCAGTGAGACTGTTTGAAACACTCAACAAGCGCGGATAGCAGCATCCTGACCTATCAGGAAAATGTGAAAAGTGCAACAGGGGAGTGTTTCTTCTAGCTCCGGCTTGCAGAGAGTTCATTTTTGGGTTCAGCCATCTCAACCAATCTACTTCATGGTTCTCGTGGGTTTTGCATGTGTGATTCCCGAAAGGCTCAATTCTCACAGTAATACCTCTTTGGCGGTTTGCTGTCAGTTTGAATAGAGCATGTCAGCTGATTTGATGGCCAGCATTAGTTAACAGGTTTTTTGTCAAACTTATATCTGCTTTGCGTTATGACAAATGAGTGGACAATGGCATTATGGGTGCCATTGCTCTAAGATGGATATGTTTACGTGAATGTTGACTGCATCCCCGCCTGTGTCTCCGCTGGTTTATTAAATATGGATGAAAATTAAAGAGCCACTATTACTGGCAGAAAAGCCTTTGACCTGCTTACCGTGTAATAGTCAAAATTTTTTTGGCTTTTAAAATCCCCAAAGAGTCGTGAATTTTAAAAATTAAAGTTATTTGTAATTTATTAATTTCCAGAAAATGTCCTGAGCCTGATTTTGTGACATTTAAAATCTTTCTTAAATATTTTAATTTCCTCATAACCATTTAAATGAGTTGCACACATAACAACCAAGGCAAAATTAAGCTAGTCTTGAACATACTGTGGTTGGAGTTTCAAATTTGTGGTATCCTTGAAGGTGAAATTATCACAAATAATACTTATGATAAGAAGAGGCCCATCTGCATAGGTGAATTTTCTGTAATTTATACTATACTCAAATTTGTATCTCATGCACTTTGTCCATGCCTGGCAAAAGACAGATGATCTTTAATAATAATAAATCTTTCTTGTTACCAGTGTATTTATGATAAATATTAATATTTGTAATAAAAGATTGAAATTATTTGCCAGTAATTTATGAGGACCTACACTCATTGGTTGTAACCTAGGGTCCATTTGAAACTGTTGAGATTTTACGCACATATTAAATAATTGTATCCGCCAAAAAGAAGTTTTGCGGATACTATGTTTTTGACCGGGTTCTGCCGCAGTATTCATTTCCAGAGAACTCCTCTGAGACTACTAGACTGATTTTTCTGAAACTTTTCTAAACACCAATTATCGGGTCACATGTGAACTGGTGCCTTACCAATTGGCTTTGACCTCTTACCTTTCCTCTCTGCCCAGTGTCCATTTGAGCGTCTTTTTCCACACATAAACCTACATATCTCGGGAACAGTTTGACCGATCAGGAAAAAAATTTTGTACAAAGGTAGCCCTTGGATAGCTTTATAACATACACATAAATAGTGGCGCCACCTGCAATCATGTTTGCAAAGTGTCCATCTGTTTGCCTGCCTTTGGTTAAAAACACTAATATCTCTGCAGTGGTTTGACTAATTCACCTAAAATTTGGCATGCATATACATCCTGGATAGCTTTCTTGATTTTATGACAGGTGGCGCCAGCCTCATTCACGTTCAAGCTGCACACATCCATGCTTATATCTCCGGACTGGTTTGATGTATCTTCCTGAAATTTGCATGTGTATAAATCTCACATAGCTCTTTATCATACGCAACACTGGTGGGGCCACCTTCAATCATTTTTACACAGCATCCCTCTGTTTGTCTGCCATGGGACAAAATCACTCATATCTCGGCAGTGGTTTGACATATCTGCCTAAAATTTTGCAGGTTTATACATCCTGGACAGCTTTTTTTGATTTTATGACAGGTGGCACCACCTCAATCTAGTTTACGCTGCAGATATCCAAGCTCATATCTCAGGAACCATTTGACCGATATGGCTAACAATTTTGCATGTGTATAGATCCTGCATGGCTCTGATCTCAGGGTCCAGCTGTTTGTCTGCCCTGGGCTAAAATCACACATACCTCAGTAGAGGTTTGACTTATCTGCCTAAAATATTGCGTGTTTTTACATCTTGGATAGCTTTCTCAATTTATTGGCAGATGGCACCACCTACATATATGTTAACGCTGCACACATTCAGGCTTATATCTCAGAACTGGTTAGACATATTCCCCTGAAATTTTGCGTGTGTATAGACCTCACATAGCTCTTAATCATACACAAAATTGGTCCTGTTTGTCTGCTGTGGGATAAAATCACTTATATACATGTAGTGGTTTGATTTTTCTGCCTAAAATTTTGCATATGTATACAACTTGGACAGCTTTCTGGATTTTGTGGTAGGTGGCACAACCTACATACACATTTCAGCTGCAGACATCCATGCTAATATGCTACACACCTCACTCTGTTTCTCCTTGCCACTCAATCCATGCCTCACTTCACCCGTTCCAATCTGATTTTGGCGGATACACATAGTTGCTTGTCGACTTCCCATATTCTAGTTTGTTGATATTCTATGATTGTTTCTGTATGGGGAGACCTTGGAACACTGAAAAGGCAAATAAAAAAAAAATACAAAAATATGACCCCGGGAATATGAAGCCAACCACAGGAATTTCTTACTGCATAAACATTTGTCAGACATGCATTATGTAGGCTTATGAACAGTCACATTAAAAAACAGGAAATTGTAGAATTTCTGCAATATCATCATGGCAACTTAAAGGAAATACATTGACATTACTAATATGATCAACATTTATTCTTCCCTATAACTGCAAGTATGTTATAGCAGAACTTTTAGTGCTGAGCAGATGTATTACACAACACTTTGTGAGTAGATATTCTAATGTCAGGCCATTTCTAATGTCAGACCTGCCTGTGTTGGATAGGTGTTCCTGATGCCTGTTTTATGTTACCAATTATATTGTCTGTACTTTTGGGATCCTCCCATCTGTTAATATGACAGTTAAGACATTCAGTGTAGAACCCTTGAAAAACAGGATTGAATTCCTTGCTGTTAAGATTATAAAGCTGTGTTTCCATGTGTGCGTATGTGCTTTATATGTTAAAAAATTAGATGTGCACATGTATGCATGTATTATGCATGAATTGGCAGATGTATATTGTGGCAGGCAATCTGGTTGGTCATTTTGAAAAAGACGCTAGGGCGATGCCATTTTTAGCTCAGCTGACTGTAAGTCAACTGAGGTATAGGAATGGCGCTTTGTCCATCGTTCGGCAGGGCACAAATCGTAACTGCTGGACCTAGAATTTTTTAAGTAAATATCCAGGGAGTTCAATAAAAAATCTCCTTGGAAACCTGAAATTAGCTCACTGCTACCTATATCCTCCGAGCTATGGGGCTTGAAAGTACCCCCCCCCCCCCCCCAGAATAATCAAAAATATGATACAGAACCTGCAATATCTTGATAATTAATGCATGGATTGTCATGAATCTTGCCTTGAATATTGACCATGACTAGTTTTGTCAGTTCCCGAAAAGTGGTGGCGCCACCTGTATTTTTTGTTATTTTTACGAATATTTAAACATTTTTTTAACGATAAAATGACAACACATGTCAGTTTCTCAGCTGTAATTACATCTAGTGTCCCAAAACCTGGTGTGTTTATTGATTACAAGTGGATGCCATATAGTTATCAACCTGTCTGTCTGTCTGTTTGTTTGTCTGTCTGTCCATCTGTCAATCCACACAAATTTGTTTCCAGATGATAACTCCAGGTTGTATTGACACATGGATTTCAAAACTTGACCCACATATGGCCCACCAGTAAAGCAAGAACCAATATGATTTTGGGGTCATGAGGTCAGAGGTCAAGGTCACAGGACTCACTTTTTTAAAAAAGATTATGGCTGCATTTTAAGCCAAGCTTTTCATCCCAAATTTTCCATGTTGCATATTTGGCTGACTTGCCAGTATGGGGAGAGCATAAATGCATTTTGGGTCACATGGTCAAAGTTCAAGGTCACAGGGGCCATCTGTTTACAAATTAGTTTCCAGTTGATAACTCCAGTTTAGTTTGACATATTGGTTTCAAACTTAACTTATACATGATACAACACTTGAGTAAGAATCGTGTGGATTTTGGGGTCCTACGGTCAAAGGTCATGGTCACAGGACTCATTTCATTAAAAAGAATGCATATGCAATTGAAGCCAAACATTTCATCCCAAACCTTCCATCTTCAAGATATTGCTAACCTGCCAATAGGGGCAGATTCTGTTCAATTTTGGGGTCATGAGGTCAAAGGTCAAGCTCACAGTACCAACATATTTAGAAAGATTGTGGATGCATTTTAAGCCAAACTTTTCATCCAAAATCTTCCATCTTGCACATATAGCTGAGCTGCCAATAGGGGAAGAGACTGATTGATTTTGGGGTCACAAGGTCAAAGGTCATGGTCACAGGGGCCCATCAATCCACATATTAGTTTCCAGATGATAACACCAGTTTAGTTTGAAATACTGGTTTCAAACTTGACTTATATATTGCTCACCACTAAAGTAAGAACTGTTGGTTCTGGGGTCATGAGATCAAAGGTCAAGGTCACAGGACCCACTACTTTAGAAAGATTGTGGATGCATTTTAAGCCAAACTTTTCATCTCAATCCTTCCATCATCAACATGTGGTGCACCTTCCAATTGGGGAAGTTTCCTTTTGATTTTGGGGTCATAAGGTCAAAGGTTAAGGTCACAGGGCCCATCCATTCACAAATTAGTTTATGGATGATAACTCCAGTTTGGGTAGACAGGTTGGCTTCAAACTGATCACAGGACCAATATTTTGGAAAACCTCATAAACAAATATCCTTATAGACAAACGCAGGTGAGTGTCGAGACCCATGGGTCCCTAGTTCCAGGAAACGCTGAGATCCTGTGGACCCTATGTGTAAAAATGGCCACAGCAGCATTTTTCACATATATATGCACATTTATACTGATGGACACATGTAAACACTCCAGGTACAAGTCACATGAGATTTATTCAAGCATATATGAGCACATTGAAACACAGCTTTTGTTGTCCTTTTTGCAACTGGTGAGAATAATTGTAAGTCATAACATACAAATTTCAACATGCATTCCACAGGTTTCTATGATATAATACTCTCATTATGAGTTTTTATTCCTGTGCCATACAATAGAGGACTACTTAAATTGTCTTCGTCTGTTCATCCGTCTGTCTCGCCCAATTCTTTTACCACATATCCCTAAGGTCCTTGCTGCTTTTTTCACCAAATATCACAGACTTACTCAGCATAAGACTGACATGTGAATATAAAATGCAATTGGCGCCGCCTCTGTTTAAGAGTTTTTGTGCTCCATAATGGCCTTTTTCACTCTTATTTCAGATAAGTCAATAAATAAGAACATTTAAGCCTTCAGAAAATCATTTGCAAGAATTCCTTTGAGCTAGCGAAACTCAGTGAATACTGTATTGAATATAATTATTATCAGACTAATGTTTCCACATACACAATAATAGATACCGGTAGTACAAATACTTATTTAATACACCCAGGTACAGGTACCAGGTGCTTTGTACTACTGTCATACAGCTTCATGCATGTACAGGTACAGTTTTCCCTGCTTTTGTGACCAACCTTTCTGCCAAGGAAAAACAGTCAGCAAATGCAGGTGGTCATTGTAAATAAATGGACATGAAAACTGGTTACCATTGACAATCTTATTACAGCTTTTAATAGAAATTTGGCAATAATTTAAGTATTTACCAATTTTTTTAATACATCAGTGTTGTACATCTTTATATGTCATTAATTAAACTTTGAAATAGATTTTGATATATTTAAATATATGTTAGTCACCCATGATGTTTTTCCTTCCAAAATGTAAGTCATTTGTCCATGTCAGTTGACATGTCACTGTCATTTGTATAAAACAGCCATACTAGGAATAGAAGTGGCCACAATGGTAGGGGACCTGTGTACACTGGGGAACCCACTTCCCTATGAAACCTGTGACCAGCATAAGGCCTGAAAAGGAGTGAAAAAAGAGGGAAACCATTGTGTTAGGTGATCTGATCCACCAATCAGCATACAAAGTCATTTTTGGGCATTTTTTTTGCAGAAAACTTTGAAGTGAAAATGCTTTGGTATTTATTTAATCACTTAATTTCATCAGTATTTGGTTTTCTTATTGTATCCCCAGACAAAGTCGGGGGGAAAGTATGGTTTAGGCATGGTTGCATAGCCACTTCCACCCTAGAGAAATTTCTTTCAGGCGAGATAATTCAAAAATATTTCATGGATCTTTACCAAATTTGGCATGTCCATACATATGGATGAGAGGACGAAGCCTATAAAAATGACTTCATGACCTTTACCAGGAGAGTGACCTTGACCTTGAAAGGTCCATTTTGGGGGGAAATCTCTCAAATACTTAAATATCTCAAGAAATATTTCATGGATTGATCCAAAAATCAAGGTGACTGAAGATCTGGGATAGTGTTGTCATGAACCAGAAAATGGTGGTCCCACCTATTATCCTTTTCTTGTTTTCATGCAGTTTTATACTCCCATCATTGTCACTTTACAGTACTGTGAGCATTATAAGTCAAAACTAATGGACAGATTCCTTTCATATTATGTATATACATAGGTATGGGTAAAAGGATGATGCATATTTAAATTGGGGTCTTGACCTTTACTATGAGAGGGACCTTGACCTTGAATATTGCCATAAATGGTGAAAATCACACAAAATCATAAATATCTCAATTAGGGATGCATGGATTCGTCCAAAAATCAAGTTGACCGAAGATCATGGATAGCTTTGTCTTCTGTGGAAGACAGGTAGCACCACCTTCTGTCTTTTTCTTGTTTTTGCTCCGTTTAATACACCATTATTGCCACTTGACAGTACTGTCCATTCATCTTGCAGAGTTTTCTCATCAACCACACAGGTGGCACCACCTACCTTAACAATTTCAGAGGATAAATTAATGCCCTTTTCACAGGAATGATTTGCAGTATTGGCCTAAAAATTGTGCTTGTTCATAGATGTTGGATACCTCCATCTCATATTCAAGACTAGTGGCGCCATCTGCAATAATTTTTGTGTGGTGTCCATCCATACATTTGCTTTAGAAGAAAATTGCTCATATTTCATGAGTCGTTCAATGTGATGGTCTGAAATTAGGCATGTACATCCATCTTAGCGAGTTTTCTCATTAAGAAGACAGGAGGTGCCACCTAACTCACTGTTTTCAAGTATAAATTAATCCCATTTTCTCATGAGTGATTCACCATATTGGCCTGAAAATGTGCATGTCCATTGATCTTTAATACCTCAATCTGGTATTGAAGACTGGTGGAATGGTTTTCATGTGGTGTCCATCTGTATATTTGATTAAGGTGAATATTGCTCATATCTCAGGCGTGTTTCAATGTATTGGTCTGAAATTTGGCATGTACATGTATACATCTTGGAGAGTTTTCTCATAGACCAGTCAGTTGGCGCCATTTACCATCCTGAAATTGTTCATGTCAGTAGATCTTGGATACCTCCATCTTGTATTCAAGACTGGTGGCACCATCTGCAGTTGTATTTGGATGGCTTCCATCTGTCTATTTGCTTTGGGTAAACAATTGCTCATATCTGAGGTGTTGATTGATGTATCAGCCTGAAATTTTGGTATATTTTTCAGTCTTGGATAGCTTTGTTGTAGACCAGACAGGTGGCACCACCATTGTAGTTATTTCAGGTTTCAGAGAGCGTATACTAAGTATGGTCATAAATATTCACAAAGTACACTCAGAATGGTCATTAAAGTTTGAAAGGGTTTTCTGACAAAAATACCAAGTACTACAACTCTGTATGTATCAGTTCAAGGACTTAAATATTACAATTAAAATAGTCAACCAACTGGCAATGAACAAAATAGATATTTTGTAACATTAATAGGGTTGGGGCCTATTACATGTAAAAGTAATCAAACATTAATTACATATATGGGCATGGCTCATGTAAAGTATCATTCATGGAAGAAAGGCCAACTGATTTAATTTAAAATAGGAAAAACTGCAATAAAACACATATCCAGTCTGGTTTCATATATTAAAGTGCACAATAGTTATACTAATGATAATATATCATTGCATAATGTTCAGATTTACACTTTTCTCTGAAGGGAGGGCAACACTGGCTGTCATCATCATATATGAACCTTGCGTGTATTGATTATAGTATCAGGCATTAGAAACATTTGCTGAATATTATTTTAAACATAATATCTTGAAGTCATTTGTGCAAATAATTTCATCTAATATACTTTTATCACATATTATCCTTTATCAGAAAATATCTCTTGCTTCTTGATAACACTGGCATGTGCCAGTTAGAGCACATGGAAATAATTGTTCGTTCAAACCTTTGATGATGGAAAACCTTTTAAGTCAGTGACTACCTTAATCATATACAGTAATATATCACATTAATCATCACATAAATCCTAATTTCTTTACTATCACTGCTGATTAAAGTTATGTCATAAATACTGGAATTTTAAATACAAGGTAATTTTACTTAACTTATTGATGCGAACTATCTATGTGAATAATTCATATAAATATTTTCATGCAGAATATATAGTAAATAACAATTTGCGTATACTAAGTTCGTAAATTACATCTATTTTTACCCCTGTAATCATTACAATTACAATAACTTGCCATTGAATTTTGTTCAATGAAAAAATACATTCAGTTACTTTGTATTTAAATTGTAATTAATAACAGGTAATTACAATTCCACATTACAATCACCTCTATCCTGAACATTACCAAATTACAGGATTTCTGTCAAGCCGTTTCAAGCCAGCAAACTTTTTACCACTTGAGGCAAGTTAGGCCACAATAGCCAGCTGAATTTTAATTAAAGTCCAGTCTTTTCCAGGCTAGCTACAATTGTGTGTCTACCACAGCTTCACATTAAGGGCCATACATGCCCCTAACACTACACATGGGTGTTAACCCCCCTTCCCCCCCCCCCCTCCCTTTCCTCTAATCTTATGCATAAAGCTCTTTGTTTTCAGGTGCCCTTCACCCATGACTATCATGATTTTTGTTATTATTTAACAAAGATTTATGTGATGGAACCTGTTTAAATATCATATTGAAATATCCTTACAGGAAATGAATGGAACATGAACCTAATTTCCCAGTACAGGCTGCAGTGTCATGTTATCAATTTATACTTGTGAGTCATTGTAAACACCAGTTCTCACCAGCAGAACATTAAAATTCGATGTATGAATCACACAAAGCGTGCATGGATCCATTTAGCTTGTCTCCAGGGACATCTTTGATTATAACAGATAAAAGTTTACCTTGCATGAATATGAGTCACCTATATAGTGATCAGTGATTTTATGTCAGCCAGCCTCCTATCTATATGTCTATAACATTTTGTAACCATTGATGATACAAACAGGCATACAGGTACTTTTATGGGAGACCTTTTATGAGACTATACACAAGGTCATTGGGTCTTGATTTCTAAGGGTTTTGTGCTGAAGTGACATTTTATCAATAATATCAGTGTTATACACCTTTCACATCAAAAATGCAAAATGGTTTCCAACAGTTTTGAATGTGAATTGAGCATTCACAGTGTTTTCAATCTGGCCAAAACGATTCCAATAAAATGATCTCTTCTGCTAAATTGCCATGTGAATGCTCCAATTCCCATTTAAAACTACTTAGACCCTGTTTTGATTAAACAACTGGGTCACAGCACAAGCATGAATGCTTGCATCACTCACATACGAGTGCGTCTTTTTTGGGAGGTTCCTCGGTGTTATGACCCAGCATTGGGGATGATAACACACCCAGGACCCGCAGGTGCGGTAGACACTGGGCCTTGGTGACCACAGGATATAAAAAAAATGATAGGAAGCGAGTGCTACCGTCCTGTCAAGTAGTTCTAAACCGAAATGGAAACTCCGCAGATGTACATACTTAGTTAAGAATTAGTTAAGTGAGCATTAAAAAATGGAGATGGTTACCTCCACCCAAAAAAAAAAATGTTTTTACATTGTTCCATATATAAAATGTTCTCCTCATGCATTGGTGCTTGATGCCTGTCTGAATGCACAATATGTTTTGAAACCGATTTGGTCAATTTGCATTACCCAAAACATGTTTTGTATGTGATAGGGGTATTAGGAATGCAGACATATCTTATATATGGGTATGCATTGAAGGTGAAAGTGTTCAGTGAGGTGCGGGACTACCGGTTTATAGATTTTTCTTGGATAATTATTTCTTTCTGGCTTTTTAGCCCTCAGCCCTTAGGCTGATGGGCTATTGTCGTCACCCAAGCTGTCCGTCCGTCCGTCCGGCGTCCATAAACTTTTACCTTGTGAGCGGGATATCTTGAAAAGGATTCACCGTCAGATTTTTATTTCCTCGGTAAAGATGTATACAAAATCTCGGTCAAGTTCAAAGATGGGTGACCTTGACCTATTTTTCTACATTTTAGAGCTGATTATAGAAAATTACTTAGATGCTTATTACTCAGGAACCATTTGGTGGATTTTCACAAAACTTACTTTGATTATTAGGACTGATAGTCTGTACCTGCCACACAAGTTTGGTGGCG
This sequence comes from Sipunculus nudus, assembly GCA_026874595.1. Lineage (NCBI taxonomy): Eukaryota > Metazoa > Annelida > Sipuncula > Golfingiida > Sipunculidae > Sipunculus > Sipunculus nudus. The sequence goes on from CM049309.1 coordinate 7,659,693, forward strand.
CCACCTACAATTTCTGATTTTTTATGAATTTTTATCGGATTTTTCAACTTTTACCTTGTGAGCGGGATATCTCTAAAAGAATTCACCGTAGGAATTTTATTTTTTTGGTGAAGATGTATATTGACAAAATCTCGGTCAAGTTCGAAGATGGGTGACCTTGACCTATTTTTCTACGTTTTAGAGCTGATCATAGAAAAACATTTAGAAGCTTATTTCTCAGGTACCGTTGGGTGGATTTGCACAATACTTACTATGATCATAGGGACTGATGGTCTTTAACTGCTACACAAGTTTGGGGGCGCCACCTGCAATTTCTGATTTTTAATGAATTTTTCTTGGATTTTTCAACTTGGGCCTTGTGAGCGGGATATCTCTAAAAGGATTCACAATAGGAATTTTATTTCTTTGGTGAAGATATATATTGTCAAAATCTTGGTCAAGTTTGAAGATGGGTGACCTTGACCTACTTTTCAAGGTCATAGAGCTTATAATAGAATAAAACTTAGATGCTTATTTTTCAGGAAGCATTTGGTGGATTGTTATGAATCATGGTACATACCTCTCAATTTTAAATTTATAACTGAGACATGTACAGATATACATCCATGTGAGAACAGATATTTAGTACTTGTTACTGTTACCACCTCTAAACACTGTTCTTTTGGCTGAGGGCTTTTGTCAGCTTCTGCTGATATTCTAGTGTTAGACCAGCAGCAGTGGCATCCAGATCGTGTCAGAATCTTGTGTAGTGCCTGCACACTGATGTGACATTATTATACCAGCCAACGGAACACTGCATATTCACTGGAAGTATAAATGAACAGCTGCATCAGATTATAGTCCTAGGTCATAACTTTCATTTGATATATAACTTGTACTTTTTGGGATGTTTACAGTATTGGCGAATTTATCCTCATTCAGCAACCTTGACCTATAAGACTGGGATTTTATGACCAAAACGCACAGGAGTTTTAGGTGCATTGACAGACAGTTTTAGAAAGTAGACAGAGACGGCAGATGTACCTCCACCAGAATTGTGCTAAGTTGAGATGTACATAATCATCTAGGGAAGCATGTTCACAAACCCCATGCCTGGATTACAGATGAGCTCCAGAAAAAAAGGCTTTGTCCCTTGGCAAGGATAAATGAATTGCCCCACCTTGCAGTGGTTTTGAATCCTTTAGTTATAAAAACCTTTTAATGATCTAGGTTACCTTCAAATTCATTGGATTGTTCCTTAACCTTCCACAGAATTTCATCAAAATCTGTTCCTAACTTTTTGAGTAAAATTGCTAACGGACAATTAAACCATCCAAGACAGAAACATAATAGTATTATAAGTATTATAAGTTAGATAAACTTTCACAGATAATAATGAACACAGTTAGCTTGCATTTTTAACCATATTAATATTCTCCTTTACTGTCTGTTGAAGTGACCTGTAGAATTAAAAGGAATCTTATATTTTATATATATCACAGGACAAAAAAGGAAAAGTTATTAAATATCGCAATAGCTAGGTTTTTAGATTTTTTTCTATATTTGTTGTTTTAAATATAAATAAATTTATTGATTTTCCCCCATCAAACCAGAGAGCCTGCTGCAAATGTTAATAGACATTTAGACATATTTGACAGAATGAGTTAACGTGTTATAGTATATGGAGAAAATACCTTCTGAACGTCATAAGGTAATGTTTTTTCATAAAAAAGCTTTTTTAAGGTATACATGTTATAGATTTACACTACCATTTGTACCTTAAATTTCCATTATGTTTAATTTGTCTGAAATGAGTCGCATGCAACCAATTTTTTGCCATTATTTGCTTGCAATTTGTTAATTTCAGTATATAGTGAACCAATATGCTTCTACAATAATATTAAAAATCTTGGTTATTCTTTTTTTATAAATTCATAATGGTGGATAGACATTTCACACAGATAGGACATTTCAGATTGGATACTAGTATTTTTTAGAGCCTTTTTGCAATGGGTAAGATACATTGATGAGGTTAATATTAATAATGTTCATAAACATGGATTAATAATAAATTATCTTTTTATATCCATTTTAAATATAATGGGGTAAAATCACTCATATCTTTGCAGTGGTTTGACTTACCTGCCTAATATTTTGCAGGTTTATACATCTTGGATAGCTTTCTGGATTTTGTGGCAGGTGGGGCCACCTACGTTTGTTTACGCTGCAGACATCCAGGCTTATATCTCGGGAACCATTTGACTGATTGGGCCAAAAGTTTGCATGTGTATAGATCTCACATAGCTCTTTATCATAGGCAAAACTGGTGGCACCACCTGCAACCATTTTTGCACAGCGTCTGTCTGTTTGTCTGCCGTGTGATAAAATCACTCATATCTCGGCAGTGTTTTGACTTATCCACCTGAAATTTTGCAGGTTCATACATCCTGGACAGCTTTCTTGATTTTATGACAGGTGGCGCCACCTTCATTCACGTTAACGCTGCAGACATCCAAGCTTATATCTCGGGAACCGTTCGACAGATTGGGCCAAAATTTTGCATGTGTATAGATCTCACAAAACTCTTTATCATACGCAAAACTGGTGGCGCCACCTGCAACCATTTTTGCACAGCATCCATCTGTTCATCTGCCTTGGGATAAAATCACTCATATCTCGGCAGTGGTTTGACTTATCCACCTGAAATTTTGCAGGTTTATACAACCTAGACAGCTTTCTTGATTTTTTGACAGATGGTGCCATCTTCATTCATGTTTACACTACAGACATCCTTATCTCGGGAACTGTTTGACCGTTTCGGCCAAAATTTTGCATGGGTATAGATCTCCTTGACAGCTTTCTTGATTTTGTAACAGGTGGCACCACATACATTCACGTTTACACTGCAGACATCCAAGCTCATATCTAGGGAACCGTCTGACAGATTAGGCCAAAATTTTGCATGTGTATAGATATCACATAGCTCTTTATCATACACACCTAAAATTTTGCAGGTTTATACATCTTAGACAGCTTTCTTGATTTTATGACAGGTGGCGCCACCTTCATTCACATGCACGCTGCAGACATCCAAGCTCATATCTTAAGAACCATTTTTGCACAGCGTCTGTCTGTTTGTCTGCCGTGGGATAAAATCACTCATATCTCGGCAGTGGTTTGACATATCTGCCTAAAATTTTGCCTGTTTATACATCTTGGATAGCTTTCTTGATTATGTGGCAGGTGGTGCCACCTACTTTTATGTTTACACTGCAGACATTCAGGCTTTTATCTCTGGTTTGACATACCCCCCTGAAATTTTGCATATGTATAGATCTCATATAGCTCTTAATCGTATACAAAATTTGGTGGCGCCACCTGCCACCATTTTTGCACAGCGTCCGTCTGTTTGTCTGCTGTGGGATAAAATCTCTCATATACAAGTATTGGTTTGACTTATCTGCCTAAAATTTTGCATATGTATACAACTTGGACAGCTTTTAGATTTTGTGGTAGGTGGCGCAACCTACATTCACATTTCGGCTGCAGACACCCATGCTAAATTGCAACACACCTCACTCAATTTCCCCTTGCCACTCAATCAATGCCTCACTTCACCTGTCCCACTCTTATTTCAGCAGATGCATGTAGTCTCTTGTTGACAACCCGTATTCTGGTTTTAAAATGTCCTAGTCCGAAACTTGCAGGTCTGAAATATCCATATTGCTGAAATCATAATACTAAGGTAGATATGCAGGACATAAGAGGATCAATATTAGATTTTTAAAATAATCCTCCATTCATACTCCCAAACTTTGCACAGGTTCACGCTAGGCCTCTAGGCCTTATTTCAAATTTTACACATTTTTTTCTATTTTTGAGACCTTCAAAGATGTGGTTGTCTGACTGTTAACAGGACACAAATCATAACCATTGCACCTAGAAACTTTTAACTTGACATTTAGGTCTCTGTTACCCCACATGCAGAAATTTTGCTGTTTCAACTGCTGTTGCTACTTAACAATTAAGCAGTGGTTAGTCAGCTAATTAGCATTGGTTGAGATTTTTCACATGCAAATCCAAAACTGCTAAGTAATATATATTCATGAATCTCCCTTAACAACTTGAGGTACATTGTATAATGAGGATATAAAGGAGGATAAACTTGTGAAGTGATTGCGAGGTTGTGAAGTTATTGTCAAGTTGCTAAGTTATTGTAAAGTTGTAAAGCTGCTGCAACTGAGCAGCTAATTTACAACTTCTCAGCTTACAGCTAACCTAGCAACTTAAACTAGACCACTTGACATATTCTGAACAACTTTGCAGCTTATTAACAACTTCACAATTTCTTTATGACTTTGTTGTATCATCGGTGCATGATTTGCCAGTTCTTTACACCTTCTTCATGACTTTACAGCTTCACGGCTTTGTAGCCTCTTCACGGCTTTGCAGCTTCTTTACAGCTTTGCAGCCCCTTTACAGCTTTGCAGCCTCTTAACAACTTAGGTTCATTAAGTACATGTATACAAGTAAATATTTGCCGAAAGAGATTTAATTTCTCTCTACAATGAACCCAGGGCTTACTGAATCATATACATATATATATATATGTCAAGGCCCAGATTGCAATCTGGACAGATCTTAGATCTGTCCAGCCCAAATTGCGATCGCAGTTCAGGCTGGCCCAAACTGCGATCGCAATCCTGGCTGGCCAGATCTTAGATCCGTCCAGCCTTTATTGCGATCGCAGTTTAGTTCGGCCCAGATTGCGATCTTGTCTTTCTTGCTTCAGGATCGCAATCTTGACTGGACAGATCTAAGATCTGTCCAGTCAAGATTGCGATCCTAAACTTGACCAGCCCATATTGCGATCCATGCGATCTAAGTGTTTCAGCTTGTTAATTTATAGTTATTTTAAAATTAAAAAAAAAAATAAAAAATGTCCAAATTTTTAAATTTTACTCAGACAAGTACTGATTAAATATGTCAATATGTTTCACTAATAATATTAAGACTCGTGGCTGTATCAGCTGTCACAAGACTATGTAAATAATCAAAATCTGTATTGCTGGTTCCTCAATTTATGTTAATAAAATTATACTTGCCCATCTCTAGTTTTCTCCTTGTACAATTTATAGGGTGTTCTTATGCTTGAGTTATTTTTTATTCTTATAATGGTTTCATAGCTGAGATTGCTTTTAATTTTTTTTTACATTTTTTAAAATAAAAATATTTAAATATGATAAAAAATCAGATCTTAGACAAGTTCTCATTATGATTTCTGTAATGTTGATAATTGTCATAAGACTTTTGCTATGTCTAGTGCTTAGTTTGTTGTGAAAGTAGTCCAAAGTGAATATAATAGTTTTTTGTTTAAATATAAATTAAAGCCATAAAACCAGGTACTAATGATCATTATCCATACTTATGATCAATTTGTGAAATTTGTAAATGCTGGATTCTCAAGAACTTTGTTTTGCTGAAACTGAATAAATACCAGACATGATAAGAATACTTTGCAAATATATTTGAATGTGAATATGAATATATGTACTCCATAATTTCATGCATAAAAATAGGAATACAGGTATAAATGAAAGTATTTGAATACAAATGCAAATACTTTCAAAATGTAATCATGAATGTATTCATGAATATATTCTATAATATTGTTTTAATAATCATTTATTTCGATTATATTATTAAAAGATCTTTTCATATGATGCTGTTATTATTGTATCCCCAGACAAAGTCGGGGGATACTATGTTTTCATACCGGTCCCGCCACCGCCGCCGCCGCCGCCGCCGCCGCATATGAATCTTGTTGGCGCGATAACCCAAAAAATATTTCACAGAACTTTACCAAACTTGGTATATGTATAGATATGGGTAAGAGGACGACGCCTATTTAAAATGAGGTCATGACCTTTACTAGGAGAGTGTCCTTGACCTTAAATAGGTCCAATTTTGGGGAAAATCACACAAATTCTTTAATATCTCAAGAAATCTTGCATGGATTTATCCCAAAATCAAGTTGATGGAAGATCATGGATAGGGTTGTCATGTTCCAGAAACTGGTGGCGCCACCTATTATTCTTTACTTGTTTTCGTGCCGTTTAATACCCCTTAAATTGCCACCTTACAGTACTGTGAGCATTATAAGTCAAAAACTAATGAACAGATTTCTTTTATATTATGCATATACATAGGTATGGGTTATGGGATGATGCTTATTTAAATTGGGGTCATGACCTTTCCTATGATAGTGGCCTTGACCTTGAATATTGCCATATATGGTGAAAATCACACACCTCTTATGATATCTCCAGTGTTGATAGCCATATGGATTTCAAACATGACTTATGTATGGCCCACCACTAAAGTAAGAACCCTATAGGTTCTAGGGTCATGAGGTCAAAGGTCAAGGTCACTGGACTGGCATTTTAAAAGATACTTTGGATGCATTTTAAGACAAACTTTCATCCCAGGTCTTCCATCTTGAATATATAGCTCACTTGCCAATAATGGATGATCCATATAAATTTTGGGGTCACAAGGTCAAAGGTCAAGGCCACAGGAGCTATCTGTCCAAAAATTAGTTTCTGGATGATAATTCCTGCTTTTATTGATGTAATGATTTCAAAATTGACTTATATATGTCCCATTGAAAAAGCAAGACTCAAATTGATTTTGGGGTCATGAGGTCAAAGGTCAAGGTCACAGGAAACCTCTATAAAAAGATTGTGGATGCATTTTCAGCCAAACAATTCATCTCAGATCTTTCATCTTGCACATATAGTTCACATGCCAAGAGTGGAAGACCCCTATCAATTTTGAGGTCACAAGGTCAAAGGTGAAGGTCACAGGAGCCATATGTCCAAAAATTAGTTTCTGGATGATAATTCCTGCTTTTATTGATGTATGGATTTCAAACTTGACTTATATATGTCCCATTGGAAAAGCAAGACCTAAATTGATTTTGGGGTCATGAGGTCAAAGGTCAAGGTCACATCTTTAAAAAGATGTGGATGCATTTTCAGCCAAACATTTCATCTCAGGTCTTTCATCTTGCACATATAGTTCACCTGCCAAGAGAGGAAGAACCCTATCAGATTTGAGGTCACAAGGTCAAAGGTGAAGGTCACAGGAGCCATCTGTCCAAAAATTAGTTTCTGGATGATAATTCCTTCTTTTATTGATGTTTGGATTTCAAACTTGACTTGTACTTGACCCATTGGAAAAGCAAGACCGGAATTGAATTTGTGGTCATGAGGTCAAAGGTCAAGGTCACAGGAAACCTCAATAAAAAGATTGTGGATGCATTTTCAGCCAAACATTTCATCTCAGATCTTTCATCTTGCACATATAGTTCACCTGCCAAGAGTGGAAGACCCCTATCAATTTTGAGGTCACAAGGTCAAAGGTGAAGGTCACAGGAGCCATATGTCCAAAAATTAGTTTCTGGATGATAATTCCTGCTTTTATTGTATCCCCAGACAAAGTCGGGGGATACTATGTTTTCATACCGGTCCCGCCACCGCCGTCGCCACCACCGCCGCCGCCGCCGCCGCATATAAATCTTGTTGGCACCATTACCCAAAAAATATTTCACGGAACTTTACCAAACTTGGTATATGTATAGATATGGGTGAGAGGACGACGCCTATTTAAAATGAGGTCATGACCTTTACTAGGAGAGTGTCCTTGACCTTGAATAGGTCCAATTTTGGGGAAAATCACACAAATTCTTTAATATCTCAAGAAATCTTGCATGGATTTATCCCAAAATCAAGTTGATGGAAGGTCATGGATAGGGTTGTCATGTTCCAGAAACTGGTGGCGCCACCTATTATTCTTTACTTGTTTTTGTGCCGTTTAATACCCCCAAAATTGCCACCTTACAGTACTGTGAGCATTATAAGTCAAAAACTAATGGACAGATTTCTTTTATATTATGCATATACATAGGTATGGGTTATGGGATGATGTTTATTTAAATTGGGGTCATGACCTTTCCTATGATAGTGGCCTTGACCTTGAATATTGCCATATATGGTGAAAATCACACACCTCTTATGATATCTCCAGTGTTGATAGCCATATGGATTTCAAACATGACTTATGGATGGCCCACCACTAAAGTAAGAACCCTATAGGTTCTAGGGTCATGAGGTCAAAGGTCAAGGTCACTGGACTGGCATTTTAAAAGATACTGTGGATGCATTTTAAGCCAAACTTTCATCTTGCATATACAGTTCACCTGCCAAGAGTGGATGATCCATATAAATTGTGAGGTCACAAGGTCAAAGGTCAAGGCCACAGGAGCTATCTGTCCAAAAATTAGTTTCTGGATGATAATTCCTGCTTTTATTGATGTATTGATTTCAAACTTGACTTATATATGTCCCATTGAAAAAGCAAGACTCAGATTGATTTTGGGGTCATGAGGTCAAAGGTCAAGGTCACAGGACACATCTTTAAAAAGATTGTGGATGCATTTTCAGCCAAACATTTCATCTCAGACCTTTCATCTTGCACATGTAAGTCATCTGCCAATAGAGGAAGACCCCTATCAGTTTTGAGGTCACAAGGTCAAAGGTGAAGGTCACAGGAGCCATCTGTCCAAAATTAGTTTCTGGATGATAATTCCTGCTTTTATTGATGTATGGATTTCAAACTTGACTTGTATATGTCCCATTGGAAAAGCAAGATCCAAATTGATTTTGAGGTTATGAGGTCAAAGGTCAAGGTCACAGGACACACCTTTAAAAAGATGTGGATGCATTTTCAGCCAAACATTTCATCTCAGATCTTTCATCTTGCACATATAGTTCACCTGCCAAGAGAGGAAGAACCCTATCAATTTTGAGGTCACAAGGTCAAAGGTGAAGGTCACAGGAGCCATCTGTCCAAAAATTAGTTTCTGGATGATAATTCCTGCTTTTATTGATGTATGGATTTCAAACTTGACTTGTATATGTCCCATTGGAAAAGCAAGACCCAAATTGATTTTGAGGTTATGAGGTCAAAGGTCAAGGTCACAGGAAACCTCTTTAAAAAGATTGTGGATGCATTTTCAGCCAAACATTTCATCTCAGATCTTTCATCTTGCACATATTGTTCACCTGCCAAGAGAGGAAGAACCCTATCAATTTTGAGGTCACAATGTCAAAGGTGAAGGTCACAGGAGCCATCTGTCCAAAAATTAGTTTCTGGATGATAATTCCTTCTTTTATTGATGTATGGATTTCAAACTCGACTTGTATTTGACCCTTTGGAAAAGCAAGACCTGAATTGATTTTGGGGTCATGAGGTCAAAGGTCAAGGTCACAGGAAACCTTTTTAAAAAGATTGTGGATGCATTTTCAGCAAAACAATTCATCTCAGATCTTTCATCTTGCACATATAGTTTACCTGCCAAGAGTAGAAGACCCCTTTCAATTGTGAGGTCACAAGGTCAAAGGAGAAGGTCACAGGAGCCATCAGTCCAAAATTCAGTTTCTGGATGATAATTCCTGCTTTTACTGATGTATAGATTTCAAATTTGACTTGTATATGTCCCATTGGAAAAGCAAGACCCAAATTGATTTTGAGGTTATGAGGTCAAAGGTCAAGGTCACAGGACACACCTTTAAAAAGATGTGGATGCATTTTCATCCAAACATATCATCTCAGATCTTTCATCTTGCACATATAGTTCACCTGCCAAGAGAGGAAGAACCCTATCAATTGTGAGGTCACAAGGTCAAAGGTGAAGGTCACAGGAGCCATCTGTCCAAAAATTAGTTTCTGGATGATAATTCCTGCTTTTATTGATGTATGGATTTCAAACTTGACTTGAATTTGACCCATTGGAAAAGCAAGACCTGAATTGATTTTGGGGTCATGAGGTCAAAGGTCAAGGTCACAGGAAACCTCTTTAAAAAGATTGTGGATGCATTTTCAGCCAAACAATTCATCTCAGATCTTTCCTCTTGCATATATAGTTCACCTGCCAAGAGTGGAAGACCCCTATCAATTGTGAGGTCACAAGGTCAAAGGTGAAGGTCACAGGAGCCGTCTGTCCAAAAATTAGTTTCTGGATGATAATTCCTGCTTTTATTGATGTATGGATTTCAAACTTGACTTGTATATGTCCCATTGGAAAAGCAAGAACCAAATTGATTTTGGGGTGATGAGGTCAAAGGTCAAGGTCACAGGACACATCTTTAAAAAGATGTGGATGCATTTTCATCCAAACATTTCATCTCAGATCTTTCATCTTACACATATAGTTCTCCTGCCAAGAGAGGAAGAACACTATAAATTTTGAGGTCACAAGGTCAAAGGTGAAGGTCACAGGAGCCATCTGTCCAAAAATTAGTTTCTGGGTGATAATTCCTGCTTTATTGATGTATAGATTTCAAACTTAACTTGCATATGTCCCATTGGAAAAGCAAGACCAGATTTGATTTTGGGGTCATGAGGTCACAGGTCAAGGTCACAGGACACATCTTTAAAAAGATCAAGGTCACAGGACCAACATCTTTAACAAGATTGTGGATTGTTAGATGGAAGAAACAATGAATTTGCCAAATGTCAGTATATGCTGCTAAAAATGGGGGTCTATTTATAAAGGGGGTGGGGGCCTACTATGGCTGGGGATACTCTGGCACCTGCGGTGCCAAGAAATGTCTAGTTTTTAATTGTATCCCCAGACAAAGTCGGGGGATACTATGTTTTCATACCGGTCCCGCCGCCGCCGCCGCCGCATATGAATCTTGTTGGCGCGATAACCCAAAAAATATTTCACGGAACTTTACCAAACTTGGTATATGTATAGATATGGGTAAGAGGACGACGCCTATTTAAAATGAGGTCATGACCTTTACTAGGAGAGTGTCCTTGACCTTGAATAGGTCCAATTTTGGGGAAAATCACACAAATTCTTTTATATCTCAAGAAATCTTGCATGGATTTATCCCAAAATCAAGTTGATGGAAGATCATGGATAGGGTTGTCAAGTTCCAGAAACTGGTGGCGCCACCTATTATTCTTTACTTGTTTTCGTGCCGTTTAATACCCCCTAAATTGCCACCTTACAGCACTGTGAGCATTATAAGTCAAAAACTATTGGACAGATTTCTTTTATATTATGCATATACATAGGTATGGGTTATGGGATGATGCTTATTTAAATTGGGGTCATGACCTTTCCTATGATAGTGGCCTTGATCTTGAATATTGCCATATATGGTGAAAATCACACACCTCTTATGATATCTCCAGTGTTGATAGCCATATGGATTTCAAACATGACTTATGTATGGCCCACCACTAAAGTAAGAACCCTATAGGTTCTAGGGTCATGAGGTCAAAGGTCAAGGTCACTGGACTGGCATTTTAAAAGATACTGTGGATGCATTTTAAGCCAAACTTTCATCCCAGGTCTTTCATCTTGCACATATAAGTCATCTGCCAATAGAGGAAGACCCCTATCAATTTTGAGGTCACAAGGTCAAAGGTGAAGGTCACAGGAGCCATCTGTCCAAAAATTAGTTTCTGGATGATAATTCCTTCTTTTATTGATGTATGGATTTCAAACTATACTTGTATTTGACCCATTGGAAATGCAAAACCGGAATTGAATTTGGGGTCATGAGGTCAAAGGTCAAGGTCACAGGACACATCTTTAAAAAGATTGTGGATGCATTTTCAGCCATACAATTCATCTCAGATCTTTCATTTTGCACATATAGTTCACCTGCCAAGAGTGGAAGACCCCTATCAATTTTTAAGTCACAAGGTCAAAGGTGAAGGTCACAGGAGCCATATGTCCAAAAATTAGTTTGTGGATGATAATTCCTGCTTTTATTGATGTATGGATGTCAAACTTGACTTATATATGTCCCATTGGAAAAGCAAGACCCAAATTGATTTTGGGGTCATGAGGTCAAAGGTCAAGGTCACAGGACACATCTGTAAAAAGATGTGGATGCATTTTCAGCCAAACATTTCATCTCAGATCTTTCATCTTGCACATATAGTTCACCTGCCAAGAGAGGAAGAACCCTATCAATTTTGAGGTCACAAGGTCAAAGGTGAAGGTCACAGGAGCCATCTGTCCAAAAATTAGTTTCTGGATGATAATTCCTTCTTTTATTGATGTATGGATTTCAAACTATACTTGTATTTGACCCATTGGAAATGCAAAACCGGAATTGAATTTGGGGTCATGAGGTCAAAGGTCAAGGTCACAGGACACATCTTTAAAAAGATTGTGGATGCATTTTCAGCCATACAATTCATCTCAGATCTTTCATTTTGCACATATAGTTCACCTGCCAAGAGTGGAAGACCCCTATCAATTTTTAAGTCACAAGGTCAAAGGTGAAGGTCACAGGAGCCATATGTCCAAAAATTAGTTTGTGGATGATAATTCCTGCTTTTATTGATGTATGGATGTCAAACTTGACTTATATATGTCCCATTGGAAAAGCAAGACCCAAATTGATTTTGGGGTCATGAGGTCAAAGGTCAAGGTCACAGGACACATCTGTAAAAAGATGTGGATGCATTTTCAGCCAAACATTTCATCTCAGATCTTTCATCTTGCACATATAGTTCACCTGCCAAGAGAGGAAGAACCCTATCAATTTTGAGGTCACAAGGTCAAAGGTGAAGGTCACAGGAGCCATCTGTCCAAAAATTAGTTTCTGGATGATAATTCCTTCTTTTATTGATGTTTGGATTTCAAACTTGACTTGTATTTGACCCATTGGAAAAGCAAGACCGGAATTGAATTTGGGGTCATGAGGTCAAAGGTCAAGGTCACAGCAAACCTCTTTAAAAAGATTGTGGATGCATTTTCAGCCAAACAATTCATCTCAGATCTTTCATCTTGCACATATAGTTCACCTGCCAAGAGAGGAAGAACCCTATAAGTTTTGAGGTCACAAGGTCAAAGGTGAAGGTCACAGGAGCCATCTGTCCAAAAATTAGTTTCTGGATGATAATTCCATCTTTTATTGATGTATGGATTTCAAACTTGGCTTTGTTATTGACCCATTAGAAAAGCAAGACCCAAATTGATATTGGGGTCATGAGGTCAAAGGTCAAGGTCACAGGAAACCTCTTGAAAAAGATTGTGGATGCATTTTCAGCCAAACAATTCATCTCAGATCTTTCCTGTTGCACATATAGTTCACCTGCCAAGAGTGGAAGACCCCTATCAATTTTGAGGTGACAAGGTCAAAGATGAAAGTCACAGGAGCCATATGTCCAAAAATTAGTTTCTGGATGATAATTCCTGCTTTTATTGATGTATGGATGTCAAACTTGACTTGTATATGTCCCATTGGAAAAGTAAGACCAAAATTGATTTTGGGGTCATGAGGTCAAAGGTCAAGGTCACAGGACACATCTTTAAAAAGATGTGGATGCATTTTCAGCCAAACATTTCATCTCATATCTTTCATCTTGCACATATAGTTCTCCTGCCAAGAGAGGAAGAACACTATCAATTTTGAGGTCACAAGGTCAAAGGTGAAGGTCATAGGAGCCATCTGTCCAAAAATAAGTTTCTGGATGATAATTCCTGCTTTATTGATGTATAGATTTCAAACTTGACTTGCATATGTCCCATTGGAAAAGCAAGACCCAAATTGGTTTTGGGGTTTTGAGATCAAAGGTCAAGGTCACAGGACACATCTTTAAAAAGATCAAGGTCACAGGACCAACATCTTCAACAAGATTGTGGATCGTTAGATGGAATAAACAATAAATATGCCAAGTGTCAGTATATGCTGCTAAAAATGGGGGTCTGTTTTTGTAGGAGGGGGGCCTACTATGTCTGGGGATACTCTGGCACCTGCGGTGCCAAGAAATGTCTAGTTTAAATTATATTTGACACAATATTTGTTATCAATTTATAATAAATAGTTTTATTATTTAAGTTTTATTCATGGGTAGGAATAACCAGTAATTATTAAATAAAAGTTCTCATTTGTAAAAATCAGAATTACCATGACAGATAATGGACAGGTTTTTTTTCAAATAATTCTACTGCAATGTAGATAAAGTTATATGGACAAGTCAAAACCTATGCGAAAACAGCACACCATTTCCAACTGTATATAATATAAATGACATCAATCCTCTTCCCTGTCTCCAAGGATATTATCATAAGCTTACATAACTTGAGTTAAACACCATTAGCTCATAATGCAGCTTATATTATCACACAAAACCTGCACTTGCCTACCTCCTCTTCAAAATCATATTTTGTGAGCATATAAAACCCATGGATTCCTTGTTACCTTTTTTCAACAACCATGCAATACTAAATGAGTTGGTGAAACATCCCATGTTTCACTCCTGTGATATGAAGGCGTGAAAATTGCCTTTCTGTATTATAATTGTATTTATTATGGGAAAATGGTACAATGCAATACCAAATGAGTTGGTAAAACAACCAATGTTTCACTCCTGTGATCGTAAAAGCATCGATCGCAATATGGGCTGGTCAAGATTAGGATCGCAATCTCGGCTGGACTGATCTTAGATCTGTCCAGACCAGATTGCAATCCTGAAGCAAGAAAAACAGGATCGCAGTCTGGGCCGGACTAAACTGCGATTGCAATCTAGGCTGGACGGATCTAAGATCTGACCAGCCTGGATTGCGATCGCAGTTTGGGCCGGCCTGAACTGCGATCGCAATTTGGGCTGGACAGATCTAAGATCAGTCCGAATCGCGATCTGGGCCTTGACATATACATATATATATATATAAATAAAACACATATACAATATTACTTCCTATAAAATTGGGGTAACTTCATCAGTTAAACAGTTTACACATACATAAACTCTAGATAATAGTCTCTGAATATTTGTTATTTGCTACCTATCTAAAAAATATTGCTAAATCTTGCATTTGGGAGGGCTTAGTACTTGTTAGCAAGTTTATCAAATTATGTGGTTGTTTAGTTTTTTCATATTTTCCCTGAATGAACTTTATTCGTTAAAATTCATAAACCTGACATTCAAACAATAAATTATATTCATCCTCAATTTGTCTGATTCCTTTAGTCATACAACATTTACACCATCTTTTGTTAAGGTGTACCTTTTTATGTCTTCCAATTTCCATTTCTGTTGGAAAGTCACTTAGCCTAAATGTTGCCATAACAGATCTTATATTTGGTGTTAAGTACTCTAAATATTTCTC
This sequence comes from Sipunculus nudus, assembly GCA_026874595.1. Classification (NCBI taxonomy): domain Eukaryota; kingdom Metazoa; phylum Annelida; class Sipuncula; order Golfingiida; family Sipunculidae; genus Sipunculus; species Sipunculus nudus. Next base: position 7,674,880 of record CM049309.1, read on the forward strand.
TGGTTCTAAAAGTGATTTTACTGAATTGTACATTTACAATTTGCTGTTGCACTCAATTTCTGCATGCCATACCTGTAAGGCATGATCTTCCAATCTTTTCTCTACTATAGCCATAAAATATTTTACATCTCCAATAGTTTGAGATAACCAAATTGAGCCGAAACCCAAATTTATTTAACTGTAGTTTAATATATGAAGCCCAAGTAATTTTTAGCTCAGCTGACTATGAGTCATCTGAGCTATAGTCGTGGTCCATCGTCATCCGTCCGTCTGTCTGTCCATCCGTCTGTCTGTCCGGATGTCTGTCTGTAAGACTGGCACGTTTAGACACCATTGGACCTACGAATCTGAAATTTGCCATACAGTTAGATGTCCCAAAAATCTCCTACCAAGCCGAAAATTGGGTCAATAGGACTTTGTTCCTTCGAGATATTAAGGAAAAACCTCAATTTTTTATTAGAAATCTATTTTCACACTTCAGGACTGCCTTATATCAAAACCACTCATCTGGTTTTCTTCATATTTTTTCCATAAATATTCCTCTATATAGTTCCTATGGACATGCCAGAAATTAAGTCAGTATTATTTAATTTAAAAAAGTTATGGGCCCAAACATAATGGACTTTGTAAAAAAATCAGGAAAGATATTTGGTCACTTAAGATTAAAAGTGTTAATGGTAGGGACTTTTTTTCAGTAATACAACTTTAATTGATCAAAATTTAATTGTATACCAAAAATTAGATCAAAATCTGTTAAATTTTTTTAAATATTGGCAAAAATATAAAATTGGTACCTTAAATTTTGCCCAAGTTTGACCATGGCACGTTTTTTTCCTGTAAGTACTGTGATTTTTTGTTAGCATTTTAACACCAAAAATTTGTAACCAGTTGATAAAAAATTGTAGATTTTATTCAAGTTTTCAAGCACCATGTCACATCAAGTTTACATCAAGCTAGTGTTACGCAGTTTGCTAGAGCTCAGCTCCCCAGCTAAGCTCTAAGTCCCTTAAATTTAGCATACAGTTAGATGTCTACAAAATCCCCTACCATGCTAAGAATTTTATCACTAGGACTTAATTCCTTCGAAATATTAATGAAAAACTTCATTATTCCATTAAAAACCCATTGTTACACTGTAAGACTGCCTAATATCAAAACCACTGATCTGACTTTGATCATATATAATATACATATTTTTCTATACATTGGCTATGCACATGCCAGATATGATGTCAGTATTGCGTAATTGTTTTAAGTTATGGGCCCAAACATAATGCACTTTTTAAAAAATCAAGAAATATATTTACTCCCTTAACAAGAGGATTGCTGAAGCTAGAGATTTTTTCCAGGGATGTAACATTATTTAATCAAGATTCAATTGAATACAAAAAATTAGTTCTGAATTTTTCAAATTTTATAAGTTATTAGTATAAATATAAAATTAGTACCTTAAATTTTGCCCAACTTTGACCATGGCACGTTTGTTTCCTGAGAGAACTGTTGAAATAATTTTCATATCATGCTCACATAATGGTTTCATCTTTGTAGTTTAGAAAGCTGAAGGAAATTGGCCAAATATTGTAGCTTTTATTAATGTTTATATGAGACCATGTCAGACCCAGGCTTATTCCAGCCCCTCTTCAGTCACCTGTATGTTGACCTTGTTGACCTTTCATCAGATTATGCATGCTTAAGCGAAGCATACACTGGGGTGGCCAGGCAGCTAATGCCTAGCCACAGTTGATCCAGGTGTCCAACCCAACTCATCTAAAAGTTGTTTTGAAAAACAACATAACAAAAAACAATAAATCAATAATTGTAACCGCCAAAACAGAGTTTTGCGGATAATATGTTTTCAGCTGCACGCCGTCGCCGCCGCGGCGGCGTAGGTGTCTGGAGAACTCCTCTGTAACCGCTGGGCGGAATTTTACGATTATGTTTGGGTCACATGTGAACTGCTGCGCCCCGATTTTGTTTTGACCTCTGACCTTTCCTCTGCGCTCTGTGTCCGTTTGTGCGTCTGTTTCCACACATAAACCCACATATCTCGGGAACCGTTGACCAATCAGGAAAATTTTTTTGCACAAATGTAGCCCTTGCAGAGCTTTATAACATACACAAAAAATGGTGGCGCCACCTGCAACCATGTTTGCACAATGTCCATCTGTTCGTCTGCCTTGGGTTAAAATCACTCCTATCTCTGCAGTGATTTGACTAATTCACCTGAAATTTGGCATGCGTATACATCCTGGATAGCTTTTCTGATTTTATGACTGGTGGCGCCACCTACATTCACGTTTACGCTGCAGACATCCAAGCTCATATCTCAGGAACCGTTTGACCGATTGGGCCAAAATTTTGCATGTGTATAGATCTCACGTAGCTCTTTATCATACGCAAAACTGGTGGCACCACCTACAGCCATTTTTGCACAGCTCCCGTCTGTTTGTCTGCCATGGGATAAAATCACTCATATCTAGGCAGTGGTTTGACATATCTGCCTTAAATTTTGCAGGTTTAAACATCCCCGACAGCTCTCTTGATTTTATGACAGGTGGCGCCACCTGCATTCTAGTTTATGCAGCAGACATCCAAGCTCATATCTTGGGAACCGTTTGACCGATTTGGCCAAAATTTTGCATGTGTATAGTTCTCACAAAGCTCTTTATCATATGCAAAACTGGTGGCGCCACCTTCAACCATTTTTGCACAGCGTCCATCTGTTTGTCTGCCACGGGCTAAAATCACTCATAAACATATAGTGGTTGGACTTATCTACCTCAAATTTTGCATATGTATACAACTTGGACAGCTTTCTGGATTTTGTGGTAGGTGGCGCAACCTACATACACCATTTGGCTGCAGACATCCATGCTAATATGCAACACTTCACTCTTTTTCCCCTTGCCACTCAATCCATGCCTCACTTCACCCGTTCCACTCTGATTTAGGCGGATACACGTAGTCGCTTGTCGACTACCCATATTCTAGTTTTGTATTGGTTTTTTATAACAAATTAAAGAAAAATTAATAGAAAAGGAATTTGTTAGTTGATGAGTAACAGAAAATTAACTTGCAGTTACTGATGATGTAAGAATCTTGTATGGATGGATAGAATGTCAATGTCAATGTTATTCATAATAACACCATGCAGTCACCTATGGTATTTTTCAGTGAAATTTCAATGATAAAAAAATAAATCATATTATTCATTATTAATCATTAGGGATCATATGAAGGAAATTAATGATAGACATAGATGCAGTTGATAATATTAATCTAGATTCCTACTGTGTCTAGTAGATTGATGTGAAAGGAGTCCAAAGTGAATATATTACATTTATTTTTATTTAATATGAATAAAAGCCATAAAACCAGGTACTTATGATCATTATTTAAATGTGTGAATTTTGTATATTCTGGATTCTCAACATCATTGTTTGGTGAAAACTGAATAAATACCAGACATGGTGCGAATACTTTGCAATTGTATTTGAATACGAATATGAATATGTACTGCATTAAAAAATTTTATTGCATAAGAATGGGAATTCAGGTAAAAATGAAAGTATTTGAATACCAGTGCAAATACTTTCAAAATGTATTCATGAATGCATTCATGAATATATTCTATAATATTATTTCAATAATCATTTCAGTTATTTTAAAAAATCATATGATTTTCTTATTATTTTTTTTTTAAATTATATAGGCATAATATTTGTTATTAAATTTTAATAAATAGTTAAACTCTTTTATAATATGTGCTGCTTATAAGTTATATGACCAAGTCAAAATCTGTGTGACAATAGCACTCCATTTGTTAATAAAATAAATGAAATCAATCCTCTTCCCTGTCTCCAAAGATACTATCAAAATCATACATAAGCTAAACACCAACAACTCATATTAAAGCTTATATTTATTACCACACAAAACAAGCATGTGCCTCTTTCCCAAATCATATTTTTTATCATATATAACAGCTGAGCGCCGTGACCTATGGGTCCCTTGTTCCAATATCATCGAGTTGCTTCAGCAATCTATATGTCATATAAGGAAATCTGCTCTCTTCCAAAAGATTAAACCAGTACCTAATACTACAACTCATATATTTTACCCACAATGGTTTCTTCTGCACTCCCCAAGGACTCCAAAATTTGGTGAGATCACCCCTACCCCTAAAACATTTTTACAATATCGATATTGCAGGGTTTCAATTTGATCACATCCATCATATCCCCAAAGTTCTGACCCGTATAATAATTTCGGTAATATAATTTTATGAAAAAGCATAAATTTTTCACAAACCGGCATTATGCCACATTTTGTGTGTCAAATTTTTTAACATCGTTACTTTCATATTTGAATTTTGCCTAATCTGAGAGAGCTCTTATTTCCATGATAGTCTTGATGAGAAATTTATACCCAAATATTAGCAACACTAATGTTTTTACCCTTTTTGTCCATTTCTCAGCTTTCTTGAGGATACCTCCATTTCTAAATTTAACAGTTCTTGACTTATTGAGATTAACCTGCTTCTCCACATTTAGCAAAATTCATCCAATATATTAATTAATTTTTTTCTGCAATTACCAGGTGTGTCAGCTAGTAAAATAATATCCTCCGTAAACATTAATATTGAAATGTCAGTTGCATTTTCTTTTAATGATATTCAATGAAAATTACTGTTTTTTTAATCTCATACAATTGATTAAGAAATATATAAAATTATATCGGGCTCAATACACACCCTTTTCTAATTCCCTACTTACAGTTAAACCATTCAGTTAATCCATCTGAAATTTGTACACAGGCTTTAAGGTCAAGATACATTGTTCTAATTACCGATAATATATTTCCATGTATCCCATACTGAATTAATTTATGACATTTCAGACAGGTCTTTCTGAATTGGTTAACATTTTGGTTAGGTCAATATTATAGGGTTCCATAAAGAGGTTAATAATACATATTAACAAGTGACCCATGGGTCATAACCCTCAGCTCACTAAGAAGACATTCACAATGAATTTTACCATCTGAATGCAAAATTTTGAAGGTATCCAGTGCACAGTGTCACGGGCAAAGGACTTTGACAAACCTACACATCCCCAGAAACAAACAAGTTTTAGCATTGTTTTGGACTTGCCTACTCCAGAAGTTGTTTCTGTTTCTCCCCCTGTAAACAGTTTCATTTTACATCTTAAGCATTTGCCTGTCTGGGGGTTTTACAGAAAGTTCCCCAATTATCGCTATATTCCACTTGGCCTGGCAGGGGTCTCATGTGAAAGATCCTGAAAATTAATCAATTCTTGAGCAGGATCAAATGGACAGAATTCTGTGGTCATGTTGTTTTCAGACACTTACTGGTATGAAACACAATAAGTGTCTTCCATCTTCACATTAAGTAGACAGTAGATTTTCACACCACCTTGCTGGGAAATAATATTTGTAATTACTAATATTCTTTCTATATTCACCCAACTACAGAATTCTGAGCTAAAGGCAACAGCAATAAATTCTTGACTGATTACAGAACCAATTTACATAGCATTAGTAGCATCAGACATAAAGAGAAAATGATCTTTAGTTGGCCATTTACTTTCTTGATTAATTAAATCTGATAATACCTCTTTAATTTAAATTTCCAGTACTTATGTTTATCTGTGCAAATACTTAAGAAAAATATAACAAACTAACTATTTAACATGTTTTTTTTTTTTACTTACTTTTTTTTTTGAAAATGCAGTGAAACATGGCTGCAAACATTTTTTTTTTGGTAAGTAAAAATTCATGTAGGACAAGTAAAAGCTAGATGGGACTTGCCTGAATGCCTAAAGTTAATGTTGAGCCCTGTCCTAATTGGGAATGTCCCAGTCCGGAATGTCCTAGTCTGATATATCCTAGTCCAAAAAGTCCATGTTTAAATATCCTACATGTACATTCATTTATACCAAGCAGTCTGCTTGAGGTTGTTTTTGATAACTACTGATCTATTACTCTGGCTGGTGTCGGTTTTTAATCAGAATTTTTTTGCACTCTATCAAGATACTTCAGATATATATTGCAGTTTAAACGTGGACTTTTGTTTGTAGCCTGATGTCTTTTGTAAACAATAGAATTAGAAGAACTGCTTAACTTCTGGTACATTGCACATCAGCCTGCTCAGATGATTTAAGTTTTAAGGCTCCCATTTCGAAAGATATAAAAATTATCTTTGTTATCTTGAGCCAAGAAATCCATTGATATCAGTATTACACCTGAAATCCTAATTCTATTGATACTCAATAACCAAAGGTCACCAGATAATTGGTCTGATCGACAAACATCAGTGGTTATTCTTTATTAATATTTTGACAAAAAGCTGGATTCCTTATATAATTAAGAATGAATGTTAAATCAGTGCTATGATTTATATCATGATGGTGATAAAAACTGGCTAATCACAGAACTAAGTTCATTGCTCTCAAGTTTATAAAATTATGTTTAACCCTTTTAGTGTTATATGTGATGTCAAGTGATGGGCCAGTGATCAATTATAATTGGTGATTGTTTGGTTAATGCACACTGATTTTCTCATGGATCTTGCAGCGGCATAATTGATAACAAGTTAGGCACATACCCGTAACTTGGCTTTGTGATAACAAAATACATGCATTCATTTAATTCCTACAAGCTCAGTCTAGAAAATTCTGTGTTTAGTAATAAATTCTTACTTACAAACTCACAAAATGTATAGAATATAACATATTATTTATAGAATATGAAATTACAATGGATCCCAGGCACTATTGGCATCTGTAATAATTTCCAGGAAAACAAGCAGAAAAATTCTTGTGCGGATATTGAACCGCATCCGGTGACAAAGAAGACTAACTGATCCCATGGTATTGTCTAGTGGACAAACCGTTGCAGGAAATGGAAAGAAAGCTGAAAAATCGTTCTCGGGATTCAGCCAGCAGGGAATGGAAATATTTCGCAACATAAATAGATGGCATCACCGGCTTTTAGCCGTGGTAGTTAAAAAAAACTCCAGGTTCATATGAAACTGGTGGAATATTGATTCAGACAGCCTCGCATGTTATTTTTTCCACCTCGTCCTGAGACAGGAAAAAAAATAAGTTTTTTTTTTGCCGGGGCAGCAGACAGACAAAGAAATGCAGCAGAGCAGTTTTTTCGGGTGATAGAATTGATCTGTTTTGCTTCAGATGTCTGTCCTGTGGTATTTTAATCAGTGCATTGAAGAGTGTAAAAAAAATTGTATTTTTCCTTTTTAGCCCTCAGCCCTTAGGCTGATGGGCTATTGTCGTCACCCAAGCTGTCCGTCCGTCCGTCCGTCCGGCCGGCCGGCGTCCGTTAACTTTTACCTTGTGAGCGGGATATCTTGAAAAGGATTCACCGTCAGAATTTTATTTCCTCGGTAAAGATGTATATCGACAAAATCTCGGTCAAGTTCGAAGATGGGTGACCTTGACCTATTTTTCTACATTTTAGAGCTGATTATAGAAAAACACTTAGATGCTTATTACTCAGGAACCATTTGATGGATTTTCACAAAACTTACTATGATTATTGGGACTGATAATCTGTACCTGCTACACAAGTTTGGTGGCGCCACCTACAATATCTGATTTTTAATGAATTTTTATCTGATTTTTCAACTTTGGGCTTGTGAGCAGGATATCTCTAAAAAGATTCACCGTAGGAATTTTATTTTTTCCGTGAAATGTATATTGACAAAATCTCAGTCAAGTTCGAAGATGGGTGACCTTGACCTATTTTTCTTAGTTTTAGAGCTGATTATAGAAAAAACATTTAGAAGCTTATTTCTCAGGAACCATTGGCTGGATTTTCACAATACTTACTATGATCATAGGGAGTGATAGTCTGTAACTGCTGCACAAGTTTGGGGGTGCCACCTGCAATATCTGATTTTTAATGAATTTTTCTTGGATTTTTCAACTTTGGCCTTGTGAGCGGGATATCTCTAAAAGGATTCACAATAGGAATTTTATTTCTTTGGTGAAGATGTATATCGACAAAATCTCGGTTATGAATCATGGTACATACCTCTCCATTTTAAATTTATAACTGAGACATGTACAGATATACATCCATGTGAGAACAGATATTTAGTACTTGTTACTGTTACCACCTCTAAACACTGTTCTTTTGGCTGAGGGCTTTTGTCAGCTTCTGCTGATATTCTAGTTAATTTTGCTGATGACATAACTTGCATGAAAAAAAATTTTATAGCCATCCATACAGCTGTTTTTTATACAGGATGCAGTGATTATTTATTACTGTAGATCAACAAAACTAATGACATTCTGTCATTAATGCAGCTAATACATTTTTGCAGCTGCTTGTGGGTTAAATATTACATTTAAATTTAGTTTTCTCTTTTGTGATTGCCTTGCATGTGTCCACTTATTAGTTGCTGTAGGATGCTAGAAAAATTGAATTTTATTACTTCAAGTTCTAGTCGTAGATATATGTGTAAAAGATAGGATATATATATTCCTTATATTTCTCTTACATTCATTGACTAAAGCTTTATTCCCACTTTAACCCTTTGAACCGTAAGATAAAGAGTTGAAAGGATTTTACCAGGTCTGCATGAAATTTTTGGCAGTTTTGCTGCTGTGAAAAAAGAGGGTTTTCTTGAACATTAGCATGTTAGCAAAAGGTATATAGAAATCGGCATGTAATATCTGAGTGAGGCAATATATATTTTCATAATTGTTACTCAATTTAGATAAATGTGACACCTAAAATAAACCAGATCAACCTTTGAATATGGTTGTATACTAGTGATGGGAGTCAGTTCCTTTTTCATAATCGATCATCGGTTTTAGTAAACTGATTGATGATCGATTATTAATCGGTTCAGACAAAAATAAAGAAATATAAATTATCTTTGAAACTGTACTTTCTTAACCCAGCCTGCATGTCTTAGTAATTCTGCCTTAGGAAAGATGTTTTTGCTTTTTATATATTTTTCCTATTATAACTAATATATGCTATTCATAGTTTCATTTTATCTAATTATAATAATCAAGAATTAAACCACAATTCAGGACATCTACTTGCTGGCCCTCATGAATACTCCTGCGTCTTATTTTAACTTCACCACCAGCAAGGACTGTCATGTTATACAAATATGACGACTGCTGACATGCATACTGGTTTCACGGCCCGCCAGAAAAATTACAGGCCCATTAAAAAAAAGTAATTGAAATCTAAAAGTATTATTAATCATGTATGATCTGTTTGTATAATGTATAAGACAAAGGTCTGGGGTTATTATTGTATCCGCCAAAACAAAGTTTTGCTGATACTATTTTTTTTACCAGGTTCCGAGGCAGCGGCGGCGTTCGTTTCCGAAGAACTCCTCTGAGACTTTTAGACTGATTTTTCCGAAACTTACACCAATTATCAGGTCACATGTGAACTGGTGCCTAACCAATTTGTGTTGACCTCTGACCTTTCCTGTCTGCCCAGCGTCCACTTGTGCATCTGTTTCCACACATAAACCCACATATCTCGGGAACCGTTTTACTGATTAGGAAAAAATTTTGTACAAATGTAGCCCTTGGATAGCTTTATAACATACACAAAAAATGGTGGCGCCACCTGCATCCATGTTTGCACAGTGTCCATCTGTTCATCTGCCTTGGGTTAAATCACTCAAAACTCTGCAGTGCATGTGTATACATCCTGGATAGCTTTCTTGATTTTATGACAAGTGGCGCCACTTACATTCACGTTCCCACTGCAGACATCCATGCGTATATCTCCGGACTAGTTTAACATATCTTCCTGAAAATTTGCATGTGTATAGATCTCTTATACCTCTTTATCATACACAAAACTGGTGGTGCCACCTGCAATCATTTTTGCACAGCGTCCGTCTGTTTGTCTGCCATCGGACAAAATCACTCATATCTCGGCAGTGGTTTGACATAACTGCCTTAAATTTTGCAGGTTTATACATCCTGGACAGCTTTGTTGATTTTATGACAGGTGGCACCACCTACATTCTAGTTTACGCTGCAGACATCTAAGCTCATATCTCGGGAATCGATTGGGCCAAAATTTTGCATGTGAATAGATCTCACATAGCCCTTTACCATATGCAAAACTGGTGGTGCCACCTGCCACCATTTTTGCACAGGTCTTTCTGTTTTTCTGCTATGGGATAAAATCACTTATATACATGTAGTGGTTTGACTTATCTGCCTTAAATTTTGCATATGTATACAACTTGGACAGCTTTCTGGATTTTGTGGTAGGTGGCGCAACCTGCGTACACATTTTGGCTGCAGACATCCATGCTAATATGCAACACACCTCACTCTATTTCCCCTTGCCACTCAATCCATGCCTCACTTCACCTGTTACACTCTGATTTGGCAAATACATGTAGTCGCTTGTCGACTACCTATATTCTAGTTTTAACCCTTTACTGTTTACATTTATTTTAGATTTCCGACAAATTCTGACACTATTTATATTTACACTAACAGCCATATCTTTTCAAGCTTTTTTTGTATCTTTATCAAATTTTCAACAGTTCCCACTAAGAGGGTTTGCGTCCATTAACAGACCACGTTTTAAAACCATTGGACCTACGAATCCAAAATTCAGCAAACCATTAGATGTCCCTAAAATCTCCTACTATACCGAAAATTGGGTCATTAGGACTTCGTTCCTTCCAGATATTTAGGAAAAACCTCCGTTTTCGAAAAAAAGGCCATTGTTACACATCAAGGCTGCCTAATATCAAAACCATTGGTCTGTTTTTTATCATAATAGTATTCATATTCTTCCATACATTTTCTGTGCACATACCAAAAATTAGGTCAGTATTAGGTATTATTTTGAAGTTATGGGCTCAAATATAATGCAGTTTTTTAAAAATTAGGAAATATATTTGCTCACTTAACATGAGAATTGCTGAAGCTGAGCTTTTTTCAGGAATATAACTTTATTTAATCAAGATTCAATTGTTTACCCAAAATTAGATCTGATTTTTGCAAATTTTTCAAGTTATTAGCATAAATAAAAAATCAATACCTTAAATTTTGTCCAACTTTGGCAATGGCACTTTTTTCCCTGTAAGCACTGTTGATTTAATTTTCACAGCATATATACATAAGGATTTAATCTTTAAAATCTGAAATTTCAAAGGAATTGTTTGAAAAGAGTAGCTTTTATTCAAGTTTTCATACACCATGTCAAGTGTTGTTTACATCTAGCCCACCTAGTAGTACAGCCTTCACTTGCATTATGTAACCCAACCCAGGCAGCTTGCCTTGGCTCAGCTTGGCCGCTACTAGCAGGCCTCCCCCCTGCCCTGCACCCTTCCCGCCCAGCTAATGCATAAACTAGATGAATGTAATAATTTTCTGTATATTATTTTATTCTTGGCTATGCTACATTTTAGATTTTGTATTGTACCACCAGGGTTACAATGATTAAAGTGCACATTTAATCGTGTCCACAAAGTGATGTATTTTGCTATGAAAGTGTGGATGTTCATTAGATAAGTAATGCTTTACTTCAGAAGAGTAAAACTTCAATAGGTGGGAAATTGACTATTAATTCCAGTAATTAATTGTATCCCCAGACAAAGTCGGGGGATACTCTGTTTTCATACCGGTCCCACCGCCGCCGCCGCATATAATCTTGTTGGCGCAATAACTCAAAAAATATTTCACGGAACTTTACCAAACTTGGTATATGTATAGATATGGGTGACAGGACGATGCCTATTTAAAATTAGGTCATGACCTTGACTAGGAGAGTGTCCTTGACCTTGAATAGGTCCAATTTTGGGGAAAATCACACAAATTCTTTAATATCTCAAGAAATCTTGCATGGATTTATCCCAAAATCAAGTTGATGGAAGATCATGGATAGGGTTGTCATATTCCAGAAACTGGTGGCGCCACCTATTATTCTTTACTTGTTTGCATGCCGATTAATACCCCCAAAATTGCCACCTCACAGTACTGTGAGCATTATAGGTCAAAAACTAATGGACAGATTTCTTTTATATTATGGATATACATAGGTATGGGTTATGGTTTGAGGTTTATTAAATTGGGGTCATGACCTTTCCTATGATAGTGGCCTTGACCTTGAATATTGCCATATATGGTAAAAATCACACACCTCTTATGATATCTCCAGTGTTGATAGCCATATGGATTTCAAACATGACTTATGTATGGCCCACCACTAAAGTAAGAACCCTATAGGGTTAAAAGATACTGTGGATGCATTTTAAGCCAAACTTTCATCCCAGGTCTTCCATCTTAAAATTATAGCTCACTTGCCAATAGTAGATGATCCATATCAATTTTGGGGTCACAAGGTCAAAGGTCAAGGCCACAGGAGCTATCTGTCCAAAAATTAGTTTCTGGATGATAATTCCTGCTTTTATTGATGTATGGATTTCAAACTTGACTTGTATATCCTATTGAAAAAGCAAGACTCCAATTGATTTTTTTGGGTCATGAGGTCAAAGGTCAAGGTCACAGGACTCGCATCTTTAAAAAGATTGTGGATGCATTTTCAGCCAAACATTTCATCTCAGACCTTTCATCTTGCACATATAAGTCATCTGCCAATAGAGGAAGACCCCTATCAGTTTTGAGGTCACAAGGTCAAAGTTGAAGGTCACAGGAGCCATCTGCCCAAAAATTAGTTCCTGGATGATAATTCCTGCTTTTATTGATGTATGGATTTCAAACTTGACTTGTATTTGACCCATTGGAAAAGCAAGACCCGAATTGATTTTTGGGTCATGAGGTCAAAGGTCAAGGTCACAGGACACATCTTTAAAAAGATGTGGATGCTTTTTCAGCCAAATATTTCATCTCAGATCTTTCATCTTGCACATATAGTTCACCTACAAAGAGAGGAAGAACCCAATCAATTTTGAGGTCACTAGGTCAAAGGTGAAGGTCACAGGAGCCATCTGTCCAAAAATTAGTTTCTGGATGATAATTCCTTCTTTTATTGATGTATGGATTTCAAACTTGACTTGTATTTGACCCATTGGAAAAGCAAGACCCAAATTGATTTTGGGGTCATGAGGTCAAAGATCAAGGTCACAGGATACCTCTTTAAAAGATTGTGGATGCATTTTCAGCCAAACAATTCATCTCAGATCTTTCATCTTGCACATATAGTTCACCTGCCAAGAGTGGAAGACCCCTATCACTTTTGAGGTCACAAGGTCAAAGGTGAAGGTCACAGGAGCCATCTGTCCAAAAATTAGTTTCTGGATGGTAATTCCTGCTTTTATTGATGTATGGATTTCAAACTTGACTTGTATTTGACCCATTGGAAAAGCAAGACCCAAATTGATTTTTGGGTCATGAGGTCAAAGGTCAAGGTCACAGGACACATCTTTAAAAAGATGTGGATGCTTTTTCAGCCAAATATTTCATCTCAGATCTTTCATCTTGCACATATAGTTCACCTACAAAGAGAGGAAGAACCCGATCAATTTTGAGGTCACTAGGTCAAAGGTGAAGGTCACAGGAGCCATCTGTCCAAAAATTAGTTTCTGGATGATAATTCCTTCTTTTATTGATGTATGGATTTCAAATTTGACTTGTATTTGACCCATTGGAAAAGCAAGACCCAAATTGATTTTGGGGTCATGAGGTCAAAGATCAAGGTCACAGGATACTTCTTTAAAAGATTGTGGATGCATTTTCAGCCAAACAATTCATCTCAGATCTTTTATCTTGCACATATAGTTCACCTGCCAAGAGTGGAAGACCCCTATCACTTTTGAGGTCACAAGGTCAAAGGTGAAGGTCACAGGAGCCATCTGTCCAAAAATTAGTTTCTGGATGATAATTCCTGCTTTTATTGATGTATGGATTTCAAACTTGACTTGTATATGTTCCATCGGAAAAGCAAGACCCAAATTGATTTTTGGGTCATGAGGTCAAAGGTCAAGGTCACAGGACACATCTTTAAAAAGATGTGGATGCATTTTCAGCCAAACATTTCATCTCAGATCTTTCATCTTGCACATATAGTTCACCTGCCAAGAGAGGAAGAACCCTATCAAATTTGAGGTCACAAGGTCAAAGGTTAAGGTCACAGGAGCCATCTGTCCAAAAATTAGTTTCTGGATGATAATACCTGCTTTATTGATGTATAGATTCCAGACTTGACTTGTATATGTCCCATTGGAAAAGCAAGACCCGAATTGATTTTGGGGTCATGAGGTTAAATGTCAAGGTCACAGGACACATCTTTAAAGAGATCAAGGTCACAGGACCAACATCTTCAACAAGATTGTGGATTGATAGATGGAAGAAACAATAAATATGCCAAGTGTCAGTATATGCTGCTAAAAATGGGGGCCTATTCTTAAAGGGGGGGGGGGGAAGCTACTATGTCTGGGGATACTATGGCACCTGCGGTGCCAAGAAATGTCTAGTTATAGCTGAGATTGTAATTAGCATAATGATATTGTGTGTCCCTCATTCAACCAACAGTGTGTATACTTTATTTGAAAAGATGTTTTTATTTTATCAAATTTACTGAATCTTTTATTTTATTTCGGTGAATAAAATTAAGCATGAAATGAAAACTCCAATGTGCAAAACTTTTTAATAGGGATTCAAGGAATAATCTTGTAGATGCCATGTTGTGGCATTTTCTTTTAAATTCAGTTTAAACATTTGATTTAAAAATAATAAAATATATGTGTATGCATAATATGACCCAATATGAGCTACAATCTGGATATATAATGATTGCAACTTAGAATTCTAATATTTTAACTTATATTTTTAGTTTTTTTAATTACAAATTTATTACACTTGTAAATAAAAACAATGAATCAGATAAAAACTATTAATGGAAAAAGTGGATATGCTAAAAAAATAGGCTTATATATAAACTTTAATGCATTATTCCCTTGAAAGTGAAATAAAGGTATTAATCCATTCTGTCCACTTGCCTGTCCATCTGTAAATTTTTCATATGCATCACAGTATCTTAAAACTTTTACTGTTTTTCTTCATGACAGTCTTGTCAGAGTATTAGTTTGTAATCATATATTTAGAACTTAACTATAACCAAGTAGGAGGGCCCCTTTCCTCTTAGCTTCTCGTATGCTTATATAAATGAAAAACATTACAATAGAATATTTTTCATATTTTGCATTTGCAAAAATTTTAAACTTAATTAAGTTAGGCGCCATGACCCATGGGTCCTTTGTTTATATTCTGGATTCTCAACATCATTGTTTGGCTAAAACTGAATAAATACCAGATATGGTGCGAATACTTTGCAAATGTATTTGAATATGAATATGAATATGTACTCCGTTATAAAATTTCTTGCATAAGAATGGGAATTCAGGTAAAAATGAAAGTATTTGAATACCAGTGCAAATACTTTCAAAATTTTATTCATGAATGCATTCATGAATATATTCTATAATATTATTTTAATAATCATTTCAGTTATATTTTATTAGCTCAGCTGACTATAAGTCATCTGAGCTATAGTCGTGGTCCATTGTCCGTCATCCGTCCATCTGTCCGTCTGTCCGTCCGTCCGTCCATAGATGTGGCACGTTTTGAAACCGTATGACCTAGGAATCCAAAATGTGGCATAGTGTTAGATGTCCCCAAGATCTCCTACCAAGCCGAAAACTGGGTCTTTGCGACTTTGTTCCTTTGAGAAATTAAGGAAAAACCTCAATTTTTTATTAAAAACCTATTTTCACACTTCAGGGCTGCTTAATATCTAATCCACTCATCTGTTTTTCCTCATATTTGCCATGAATATTCCTCTATATAGTTCCTATGTACATGCCTGAAATTATGTCTGTATTATATGATTTAAGAAAGTTATGGGCCAGAACATAATGCATTTTGTAAAAAATCAGGAAAGATATTTGATGACTTAACACAAAACTTGTTAAAGCTATGGACTTTTTTTCAAGTAGTATAACTTTAATTAATCAAAATTAAATTGTATACCCAAAATTAGATCAAAATCTTTTAAATTTTTTAAAATATTTACAAAAATAATAAATTGGTACCTTAAATTTTGCCTAACTTTGACCATGGCACATTTTTTTCCTGTAAGTACTGTGGGTTTAATTTTCTCAGCATGTTTTTGTTAACACTAGTCAGGCTAGTGTTATGCAGTTTGCAAGAGCTCAGCTCCCCAGCTTAAGCTCTCAGTTCGTAAAATTTGGCATACAATTAGATGTCTCCAAAATCCCCTATCATTCAAAGAATTTGGTCACTAGGACTTAATACCTTTGAGATATTAATGAAAAACTTCATTTTTCAATTAAAAACCCATTGTTACACTTCAATACTGCCTAATATCAAAACCACTGATCTGACTTTAATCATATATAATATACATATTTTTCTATACATTCTCTGTGCACATGCCAGAAATGATGTCAGTATTGCATAATTGTTTTAAGTTATGGGCCCAAACATAATGCACTTTGTAAAAAATCAAAAATATATTTACTCCCTTAACAAGGGGCTTGCTGAAGGTAGAGATTTTTTGTCAGGGATGTAACATTATTGAATCAAGATTCAATTGAATACCCTAAATTAGTTCTGAATTTTTAAAATTTTATAAGTTATTAGAATAAATATAAAATTAGTACCTTAAATTTTGCCCAACTTTGACCATTTCACTTTTGTTTCATGTGAGCTCTGTTTATATAATTTTCATATCATGCACACATAAGGATTTCAGCTTTTTAGTTTAGAAAGCTGAAAGAAATTGGCCAAAATTGTAGCTTTTATTAATGTTTTTATGAGACCATGTCAGACCTTGGCTCTCTCCAGCCACTCTTGAGTCACCTGTATGTTGACCTTGTTGAACTTTCAGCTAATTATGCACGCTTGAGGCGAAGCATATACTGGGGCAGCCAGGCAGCTTATGGCCAGCCAAAGTTGATCCAGGTGTCCAACCCACCTCATCTAGTGGTTTTAACCAACAACATAACAATAAACAATAAATTAATCAATTTTTATTGGTTTTTAATAACAAATTAAAGAAAAATAGAAAAGGAATTTGTTAGTTTATAATAATAGGGAATTAACTTGCAGTTACTGATGATATAAGAATCTTGTATCGATGGATAGAATGTCATGTATTCCAAATAACACCATGCAGTCACCTATGGCATTTTTCAGTTCAATTTTAATAATAAAAAAGTAAATCATATTATTCATTACTAATCATTAGGGATCATATGAAGGAAATTAATGATAGACAAAGATGCAGTTGATAATATTAATCTAGATTCCTACTGTATCTAGTGTGTACATTGATGTGAAATTAAACCAAAATGAATATATCACATTTATTTTTTTTTTATATAAATAAAAGCCATAAAACCAGGTACTAATGATCATTATTTAAATGTGTGAATTTTGTACATTCTGGAATTCCAACACCATTGTTTGGTAAAAACTGAATAAATACCAGATTTGGTGGGAATACTTTGCAATAGTATTTAAATACGAATATGAATATGTACTCCATTATAAAATTTCTTGCATAAAGAATGGGAATTCAGGTAAAAATGAAAGTATATGAATACCAGTGCAAATACTTTCCAAATGAATTCATGAATGCATTCATGAATATATTCTTTAATATTATTTTAATAATAATTTCAGTTATATTTCATTTTAAAAATCATATGATTCTCTTATTATTTTTAATAAAAATTATATCTGGGACAATATTTGTATTTTTTTTTAAATAAATAGTTTAACTCTTATATTATATGTTCTGCTTATAAGTTATATTGCCAAGTCAAAATCTGTGTGACAATAGTACTCCATTTGTTAATAAAATAAATGAAATCAATTCTCTTCTCTGTCTCCAAAGGTACTATCAAAATCATACATAAGCTAAACAACAACAACTCATAATACAGCTTATATTTATTACCACACAAAACCAGCATGTGCCTCATTTCTAAATCATATTTTTTTATCATATATAACAGCTGAGCGCCGTGACCCATAGGTCCCTTGTTTTTAAAAAATCATATGATTCTCTTATTATTTTTAATAAAAGTAATATTTGCCACAATATTTGTTATTAAATTTTATTAAATAGTTAAACTCTTATCTTATATGTGCTGCTTATAGATTATATGGCCAAGTCAAAATCTGTATGACACTAGCACTCCATTTGTTAATAAAATAAATGAAATCAATCCTCTTCCCTGTCTCCAAAGATACTATCAAAATCATACATAAGCTTAACACCAACAACTCATAATACAGCTTATATTTATTACCACACAAAACCAGCAAGTGCCTCATTTCAAAATCATATTTTTTATCATATATAACAGCTGAGCACCGTGACCCATGGGTTCCTTGTTTATAAAATTTGTGACTGCATTCATGATTTTCTTCAACATTTGATCATGATTGCCAGTTAAAATACTAATAGAGCTTTCCCATTTTGTATTATTCTTCACACAAAGCCTAATGTTAAAATTACAGACTGTCTTCAAGCCTAATGTTAAAATTACAGACTGTCTTCAGTGATATAATTGTTACACTGGCATTGTAGTGCAGTTTTTAGCTCAGCTGACTATAAGTCATCTGAGCTATAGTCGTGGTCCATTGTCCGTCGTCCGTCCGTCTGTCCGTCCGTCCGTCCGTCCGTCCGTAGATGTGGCACGTTTTGAAACCGTAAGACCTAGGAATCCAAAATTCAGCATAATGTTAGATGTCCCCAAGATCTCCTACCAAGCAGAAAACTGGGTCTTTGCGACTTCATTCCTTTGAGAAATTAAGGAAAAACCTCAATTTTTTATTAAAAACCTATTTTCACACTTCAGGACTGCCTAATATCAAAACCACTCATCTGTTTTTCATCATATTTCCTATAAATAATCCTTTATATAATTCCTATGTACATGCCAGAAATTAGGTCTGTATTATATAATTTAAAAAAGTTATGGGCCCAAACATAATGCATTTTGTAAATAATCAGGAAAGAAATTTTATCACTTAACACAAAACTTGTTAAAGCTAAGCACTTTTTTTCCAGTAATATTTCTTTTATTAATCAAAATTAAATTGTATACCCAAAATTAGATCAAAATCTTTTAAATTTTTTAAAATATTAGCAAAAATAAAAAATTGGTACCTTAAATTTTGCCCAACTTTGACCATGGCACGTTTTTTTCCTGTAACTGCTGTGGATTTAATTTTCAAAGCATGTTTTTGTTAGCATTTCAACTATTAACATTAAAAATTTGAAACCAGTTGATCAAAAACTGTAGATTTTATTCAAGTTTTCAAGCACCATGTCACATATTGCTAGTGTTATGCAGTTTGCTAGAGCTCAGCTCCCGAGCTTCAGCTCTAAGTTCCTTAAATTTGGCATACAGTTAGATTTCTCCAAAATCCCCTACCATGCCAAGAATTTGGTCACTAGGACTTAATTCCTTCGAGATATCAATGAAAAACTTCATTTTTCCATTAAAAACCCATTGTTACGCTTTAAGACTGCCTAATATCAAAACCACTGATCTGACTTTGATCATATATAATATACATATTTTTCTATACATTCGCTATGCACATCCCAGAAATGATGTCAGTATTGTGTATTTTTTTTAAGTTATGGGCCCAAACATAATGCACTTTGTAAAAAATCAAGAAATATATTTACTCCCTGAACAAGGGCATTGCTGAAGCTAGAGATTTTTTTGTCAGGGATGTAACATTATTTAATCAAGATTCATTTGAATACCCAAAATTAGTTCTGAATTTTTCAAATTTTATAAGTTATTAGTATAAATATAAAATTAGTACCTTAAATTTTGCCCAACTGTGACCATGGCACGTTTGTTTCCCGTGAGCACTGTTGATATAATTTTCTCAGAATGTAAACATAAGTATTTAATGTGTTTAAATCTGAAATTTGAAACTAAAAGGTTGAAAATTAGGCTAGTTATTAAATTTTATCTTGAGGCTCTATTGTAGTCACTTGCTTTGTTCCAGATGCAGGTAGGCCACTCCAGGTCACTGGAAGTCAGCTATGCCAGGGTTCCTGATTTGTTTCAGTCACTGGGGGAGATCCCCTGCTGTGACAGGTGTACAATTGTTCTCATATCACACCCCCTCCCCCCCCCCCCCATGAATATATAAATATACATTTGTATGCATGATGTGGTGTTACATGACAAAAATGAGATTAATGATGATGCAATTTAGAATTATGAATCAACGTTTATATTCAGAAATATATGTTATATTGGAAATGTATACAAATTAAACTTAAAATAAAAAAATGAGGATCTAATACAAACATGTGTTCATTATTTTCGAGCCTCAGCAGAATTGGAGATCAGGCTTTGTTTGCCCTGAATGTTTATGCAAAAGTGTTGTTAATCCCATCTCTTCCCCCCCCCCCCCCCCCCCCCCCCGGCTGTCATTGATCCTTAGCACCTCACCGTCACCTGTGCACTGGGACATTAGTTATTATTGCAAATGTGTACAATTTTTTCAATTTGAAAGATAATTGGATTAGAAAACATTAAGATCTAATATTGAAACATATTCTTGCCCCAGGAGAATGGAAAATAAAGTGATCAGCTCTTGTCTGTCCATCATCTCTCAATTATCATTAAATATATATACTAATTATGAAATTTTTCCTTTAAGCACTGTTGAAATTACCTTCATATGCTGTATGTGTATGGATTTAAGCCATTAAAGTCTGAAATTTGAAAGCAATTTATGTATTCAGATGTGTAATATTGCAGATGAAAAACTTTAAAATATTAAAATATATTATCAGCTTTGTTTGTCTAACAGTCTGTCTGTCCTTTTTTAAATATTATGTAATTGTGAATGAACTATTTAATCCTGTAAGTATTGTTGAATTAAGTGGAAATCCTATATGTATATACACTATGTTAATACAGAGATGTTGTAACTCCCATCTTTCCAGCCCTCCCCCCCCCCCCCCAACTACCACCACCAGGTCCTTGCATCTGGGGACTGGAGACATCAGTTATATTTCAACTGTATACATTTTATAAAATAAAAAAACATATATTTAATAATATATATTATGTAAAATAGATCAAATTGAGCAAATGTGTAAACTACTGAACTGTCAACAAATTATCAAAAAGCCAGCCAAGATCATGGTAATAATATACATCTTATGTTCACAAACTGCTCACATGCTTCAATTTTGACATTAGAGAATGCATGGTTTGGTCACAAAATATTATTTGCAACAATTTTGTCACTCATCAATACAAACCAATCATGTCAACCAGCCATGGCATATATTACCTTTTCCTCTTAGACTTGATCTCCATTATTATTTTAGATTTTTACTTTCAAGGTCAACTTCAGCTGAGCACAGTGACCCATATTTATAGCACCATGTCTTGAATGTTTACATCAAGTCATTGGTTAACAGTGTTCCAGGCTGTTACATAACACCTTCACTCCTTGCCTACTGCTTCTGTGAGAGTCTGGGTCAGGCTGGGTCAGGCAGTAATTACCAGAGAGCCTTTCTCCTCTCTCTCTTTTCCTTTCTCTCTTTCTAGCTCTCTTTTTCTCTCTCTCTTTCTCTCTCTCTCACCCCTATGCCTCCCTTCCTCCCTCCACCCCATTCTGTTGACAGGTTCTATAAACCTAATTTATTAGATATATATGTTGATGCAATTAAGAAATGTGAATCAACTGAAATATTCACATATATATGTTATACTCTAAATGTATAGTTACATTTTCAAACCTGGAAAAAAATGATGTTATAAAAAAAGGAATGTATGTAAAAATTGTTCATAATTTCCTGGCTCAGAAGAATGGGAATTAAAATTATTTGCTTTGTTTCTCTAGCTTTCTTGCCTGTTTTAAATATTTAATAATTATGAATAAACTTTTTTTTCCTGTAAGCTCTTGATTAATTAAATTTCATATCCTGTACGTATATGCAAGGGTATTGTAACTCCCACCATCCCCTTCCCCCACCCCACTAAGTCCTTGCTCCTTCGCACTGTCAACAATAGTGCTATTGCTATAGCATAAAATTTAATAATTTGAAGAAAATATATACAGAGAGACAGAGGCGTTGTAACTCCCATCGTAAACCCCCCCCCCCCCCCTCCATCAAGTCCTTCAGCCTGTGGAGTGGGGATTTTATAGCAACTGTATACATATCATAAAATAGAAAAAAAAGTTTAATTAAAGTTTAAATTAAAAAAAATTGGATCTCATTAGACAAATGTGTAAAATGTTGAACTGTCAACAGCCTGTCAAAAAGGTATCCAATGAAAACGCAAGGTCAGATCTTAAAATATTATTTGCAACAATTTCTTCAATCATATCAACCAATCATAGCCTAGATTACCTCTTTCTCTCAGACTTTATTTACATTTCATAATATTTTAGATTTTAACCGTCCAGGTGTTTAAGTACTGTTTAATGCTCCGTCCCTCTCACTCTATCTCCTTTTCTCTCTACATCCAACCCTCCTTGCTGCCCACACTGTTTTCTTCTCCGAACCCCATCCCAATGTCAGCCTCAGTAAACGAGAACAAGTTGAATCAGATATATTCATATTTTTATATATTGTATAACTGTTTGTTACCTATGTACGTGCCAGAAATTATGTCAATATTGTGTAATATGTAGACGTGGTGGGCATCAATATAATGTACCTTGTCAAGACCTAAGAGATATCATGTCATACAGTCACAATTCATAAATCCACTCTTCAGCATAGTTAATAATAACATTATATATGTCAAATTGAAATCTTGCAGACTTCCTTACACTATAGATCCTTCAACAAATAGCCTTATCATCATTCTACCACTGCTTAGTGTTCTGTCATTGCATTCATATTTGCTCAAATATATTGCTATTTTCAACAGCTCCCAAATAAATAAAAAATAAACCACTATATTTACGCCATATTAATCCATCAGTCAGGTAATTTCATACATGATTTACTCACATATGACATTATATTCCTTTATAATAGCCTAATAGGTCCATGATATTCATAAGGTTTGTTGACTAAATATAGTACCACAATGGTGATACATTAATAGTTCAATCATGATCAGCTGAGCGCCGTGACCCATAGGTCCCTTGTTTATATGACTGGTGTCACAGCTAAGTGTATGCGTAATTAGTCCAATTCCAAGTGAATGCCTGACATTTCATGGCTAGCTTGACATTAGAACTGCAAGGCCTCTCCCATCATTCAAGACAAACCTTAAGAAATTTTATTTTCAAGGAATCTTGTTAATATATAAAATTGAAAATAAAATTTTTGCTATAAAAGTCAACTTCATGCAAAAAATTCAACTGGAATATATAAAAAAAAAAATATGACGATCATACTTGAGGGCATATAGTCATATAGCAATATAATTATATATTATTATATTAAAAATATATAAATCAAGTACAAACTTATTTTCATCATATTAACTTTATTACTGAATGTGAAATCCTATCATTCAGATAAACTTATGACAACCATATATAGTGTGGACAATCCAAAAGAAATATGTTGTAATTGTTTTTCACTGGAACTGTATGCTATGCTGCTATGTATTTTTAGACAGGGTTGTAGCTTTACAAGAGGGGGATATAATATGAGACACCAGGGGCTTAGCACTGTGTCCCAGACACCCTTGCGTTACACGCATGCAGTCCATCATGGGTTGTATATTGATTGTTTGGTCCTGGCTTTGAGCCAAGAAGATCAGCATTTTATCCTTTTCTGGCAGAAAATTTAACATTTTTATGACAGTCATTTTAATCAGGAGAACCCACAAGTTGTCTCGTTCAAATGGTGTGCCGTGAATGTAGATGTATCCCTGAATTATTTACTTATAAAAAGGAACAGTTATATGATAAGGACCTCAAATCAGGGATGGCTTTTTGGAATTTTGTAAATATATCTTTTATTGGCCAAGGTTTTTGGGTAGCTTTATGTCATACAATAAAATGGTTGCGCAACCTGCAATCATTTTTGCACAGCGTCCATCTTTTCATCTGCCTTGGGTTAAAATCCCTCATATCTCTGCAGTGGTTTGACTTATCTTTCTGTAATTTTGTATATGTATACATCTTGGATAGTTTCTCTTTCAAATAACAGGTGGCACCACCTACAATCATGTTTACATGGCAGACATCCATGCTAATATACAACACATCTCATTCTTTCCCCTTCCCACTTAATCCACCAGTCTTACTCTGATTTTGGCGGATCCATGTAGCTGCTTGTCGACTACCCATATTCTAGTTGTTGATAATATTTTGCTAAGTTTCAGCAGAAAGGTTTATAAATATTGATTATTGACAAGACATTTTCAATAAAATGTTAATTTTTTTTATAAATACAAAAAATCTGTTCATTTTGTGAAATATGGTGATGAAATGATTCCAGATGGTTATGTGGTAGTGAATAAAGTGATATGAAAAGAACAGAACAGGGGTGATATGGAAATAATGGAACAAAGAAAAGGGTGATATGGAAAGGATGGAATGTCAGTGAAAGGGGTGATATGGAAAGAATGGAACAATGAAAGGGGTGATATGGAAAGTATGGAACAATGAAAGGGGTGATATGGAAAGAATGGAACAATGAAAGGGGTGATATGGAAAGAATGGAACAATGAAAAGAAGTGATATGGAAAGAATGGAACAATGAAAATGAGTGATATGGAAAGAATGGAACAATGAAAGGGGTGATAAGGAAAGAATGGAACAATGAAAGGGGTGATATGGAAAGAATGGAACAATGAAAATGAGTGATATGGAAAGAATGGAACAATGAAAATGAGTGATATGGAAAGAATGGAACAATGAAAGGGGTGATAAGGAAAGAATGGAACAATGAAAGGGGTGATATGGAAAGAATGGAAAAATGAAAGGGGTGATATAGAAAGAATGGAACAATGTAAAAAAAGTAATATGGAAAGAACGGAACAGTGAAAGGGGTGATATGGAAAGAAGGGAACAATGAAAATGAGTGATATGGAAAGAATGGAACAATGAGAGGGGTGATATGGAAAGGATGGAACAATGAAAGGGGTGATATGGAAAGAATGGAACAATGAAACGGGTGATATGGAAAGAATGGAACAATGTAAAAAAAGTAATATGGAAAGAACAGAACATTGAAAGGGGTGATATGGAAAGAATGGAACAATGAAAAGGAGTGATATGGAAAGAAAAGAGTTATGAGAATTATATGTGTAATAATTATATGAAATATTTCAAAATAATTAAACCCTGAAGGAGGTATGTAAGAAATTGCGCACTCCCATATTGACATTTTTAGCTCAGCAGACTGTAGGCTATCTGAGCTATAGCGATCACTCTTTGTCCGTCTTCCGTCTTGCCGTCTGGCCGTCTGTCCGTTAACAAGGCACAAATCGTAACCACTGGACCTGGAATCTTCTTACTTTACATCCAGAGAGGTCCATGAAAAATCTCCTTGGAAAACCAGGAATTAGGTCCCTGTTACCCATATTCTTCAAGCTATGGGGCTCTGAAGTGCCTCCTCAGAATAATGAAAAATTTGATACAAAAGCTCAAGTGTTCGAACAACTAATGCATTGATCACCATGATTATTTGCATTGATATTGATCATGAAGTGTTTCATCAGTTTCTGCAGACTGGTGGAGCCACCTGTATTTTTTTTTATTTTATTTTATGATTTTTAGCTCAGCTGACTATAAGTCATCTGAGCTATAAGCGTGGTCCATTGTCCGTCCGTCTGTCCGTCCGTAGATGTGGCACGTTTTGAAACCGTAAGACCTAGGAATCCAAAATTCGGCATAATGTTAGATGTCCCCAAGATCTCCTACCAAGCCGAAAACTGGGTCTCTGTACTTCGTTCCTCTGAGAAATTAAGGAAAAACCTCAATTTTTTATTAAAATCCTATTTTCACACTTCAGGACTGCCTAATATCAAAACCACTCATCTGTTTTTCCTCATATTTACCATAAATATTCCTCTATATATTTCCTATGCACATGCCAGAAATTAAGTCTGTAAAGTATAAATTCTTTAAGTTATGGGCCCAAACATAATGGACTTTGTAAAAATTCAGGAAAAATGATAACTCACTTAACATGAAAAATTTTGAAACTGGAGTCTATATTCTCAAGTATATAACTATGTTTAATTAAGATTCAATTGTTCACCTAAAATTAGATCTGAATTTTGTAAATTTTTTAAGTTATTAGCATAAAAAAATCAGTACCTTAAATTTTGCCCAACTTTGATCATGGCACGTTTTTTTCCTGTAAGCACCATTGATTTCATTTTCTCAGCATGTAAACATAAATATTTAGTTTGTCTAAATCTGAAATTTGAAAATAAAAGCTTGAAAATTAAGCTAGTTATTGATTTTTTTCTGTAGTCACTTGCTTTGATTACAGATGCAGGGTCCCACTCCAGGTCACTGGAAGTCAGCTATGCCAGGGTTTCTGATTTGTTACAGTCACTGGGGGAGATCCCCTGCTGTGACAGGTGTACAGTTATTCTCATATCACCACCCCAATCACCCCCCCCCCCCCCCCCCCCCCCCCCGCCCAAACCCAACCCACCAAGTTTTATGCAATAATTGTTATTGTTTTCACTGTATCTCCTTAATTGTAATGCTGTTTCCACTCCGATATGCAAAAACTTTCCTTGAAAAAATAATTCAAGGTGTAATCCAGACGATGCAATGTTGTGTAATGTAGCATTTTTAAAGAAATCAATTTTCTTTTAAATGATTTTAACAAATATAAATGAACCCATCAGTATGCTTAAATTATTATAAAATATGAAGCACATTAGGGATAAATAAAGACACAATTAAAAATTGTGAAATCTAAATCAAGTATTATTTTTAGATATTTATTGTTTAGCAGATTTAAAAGATATATTTTTGTGGTAAAAAAAAAATAAACATTTGTATGCATGATGTGGTGTTATCTGACAAGATTGAGATTTATGATGATGCAATTGAGAATTATGAATCAACTTTTATATTCAGATATATATGTTAAATTGGAAATATATAGAAATATAAACTTAAATTAGAAAATAATTGATGTGATAAAAAAATCAGGATTTAATACAAACATTTGTTCATTATTTTCCTGCCTCAGCAGAATTTGAGATCAGGCTTTGTTTGCCCTGTTTAATGTTGTTAATTAGCTATATTTCAACTGTATACATTTCATAAAAAAATACATATATATCTAATAATATATATTATACAAAAAAAATAGGTGCAATTGAACAAATGTGTAAACTACTGAAATGTCAACAGTTAATCGAAAAACCAACTAATGATCATGGTAATAGTACAGATCATTTGTTCACAAACTGCTCACATGCTTTAGTTTCAACATTAGGAAACACATGGTCAGGTCACAAAATATTTTTTGCAACAATTTCTTGCTCATCAATACAAACCAATCATATAAACCAACCATGGCCTTTATTACCTCTTCCTCTTACACTTTATCTCCATTAGATATTATTTTAGATTTTTACCTTCAAGGTTAACGTCAGCTGAGCACAGTGACCCATAGGTCCCTTGTTTTTCTCTATTTTTGAGTCCTCCAAAGATGCTGTCACCTGTTAACAGGGCACAAATCCGAACCACTGGACATGGAATCTTCTCACTTTACATCCAGAGAGGTCCATGAAAAGTTTCCTTGGAAACCTGGAAAAAGGTCTCTGTTAACCACATTCTTCAAGCTATCAGGCTCCGAAGTACCCCCAGAATAATGAAAAATTTGATACAAAAGCTCAAGTATCGGAACAACTAATGCATTGATCACCATGATTCTTTGCATGGATATTCATCATGGAGTGTTTTATCAGTTTCTGCAGACTGGTGGTGCCACCTGTATTTTTTCGATTTTTTAACATTTTTTTTCTCAATTTTGAGACCTTAAAAGATGCTGTCATCTGTTAACAGGGCACAAATCATAACAACAAGACGTAGAATCTTCTCACGTTACATCCAGAGAGGTACACTGGACCTGGAATCTTCTCACTTTACATCCAGTTAGGTCCATGTAAAGTCTCCTTGGAAACCTGAAATTATGTCTCTGTTACCCATATTCTCTGAGCTATTGGGCTTATAAGCACCCTCATCATAATTAAAAAAATTGATACAAAAGCAGGGCAAATATTATAAACATTGGACCTGGAATCTTCTAACATAAAATCAAGGGAGGTCTATGAAAATCTCCTTGGAAACGTGTATTAGGTCTCTGTTACCCATATTTCTGAGCAATGGGGCTTATAAATATAAACACCCCTCTGAAAAATTGAAAATTTGATACCAAAGTAGGGCACAAACCATAACCTTTGGGCCAAGAATCTTCTTACTTTACATCCTTAGATTTCCTCATAGAGTCTCCCCAGAAACCTAATTGGGTCACAGTGAACTATATTCTCAGAGTTTTGGGGTATGTTTGAGCACCCTAGAAATAATGCAAAATACATACAAATTGCCAGATTCCTCATGAAAGGCTGGTTGGTTTGTCATCAGATTTGTTGTGCTTATGGGTCTTGATGAACTTAAGCTAATATGCATGAACAATGATGCCACCTACATTACCTTAATTAATTGTCTGTGCAAGGACATATTGTCAACATGTCAGTCGGCTGAGCGTCATGACCCTCGATTCACTTGTTGTAATTCTGCCCAGGTACTGCACTCTTTTTGCAGTGGATATATACTGCAGTCGTTCTGTCAGTCATTTGTATCAGACCAATGAGAGCTTGGATGCACAGTGGGCTACCATGCTCTGATTGGTCAGTTACAAGTCTTGACCCTGTGCCAGCACCTTTTGGTGATATCCAGCAAACCCAGCTAAAGTAAGGAGTTGTAAAAGGTACATATTAACATGTGAAAAAATGTGGGCATTACCCACACCATAAGTTCATTTTTGCAGAATACAAAAGTTTTCTAGCAAAACCATCCCAGAACACAGACTTACATAAACTCCCACTCACCTGTCTTGTACACTGGTATGGCTCTGTGTGCGAGTCAGCACCGTCAACACCATTACAAGATGTTTACCATAACAAGAATACATTACCAGAGGTTCAATCTTGCACCTTCGCGACAACATCCAGAAAAGTATCATGAAAGAAGAAACACTGGTTTCTAGCTTAAAAAATCTTGAATTTTTGAAATTGTACATTATAGGCAACAGGTGGCTTGCATGCTATATTAATTTTGTACCACTGAACACGCATGGTGCAAGTTTTTTTCAGCTGGTGCACAAGGTTCCTAACAGTTTTAGAATGAAATATTTGCAGATATTATTATATTTTTGGGAGAAAACCCTGTATTTCATGTATGTTTAACACACCTGGTAGGTGAAAAGTTTCCTTTTAAACAAAGGAGGTACAGAACATGTCTCTAGCATACAGCCATTGTGTATAAGGAGTGTTATTAAAGTCACCAAGGAGTGTTATTAAAGTCACCAAGGAGTGTTTCCCCGTGTACTGACACAAACACAGCATCATTTGCGGTGCCATATAACAGGGATTTTCAGAATTCTGCCTGCACAGTTCTCTGCCCAATGCTGTGTAAAGTTACATGACATGATTTTCAGAAAAGTCCTCAGCCGTGTGCCAAGTATATATAATTGATATATTCTGCTTTGGCTGTAGGACTATGATAATCAGAGATTCCTGTCTTAACAGTCACTGACCACTGCTGAGTATTTTAAACAAACCAGTAAATACTAACTGGCAACTCACCCTTGCATTTTACTTAATCAGATAATCATAAAGTAACAATATTATAATCATTTAATGATGCAATAATGACATACAGTGCTAAAAATAAATTATCAAATTTTACATAGCCTTTCAAAATATTACAGAGATTCCCTGCCATATAGGACACTTCAGAACCCCAGGTGACTCTTCAGTTATTGTCCTGAGCATCCCAGACTAAATTTTTATCCTTACTTAATTTAGCTGAGCAACGTGACCCATGGGTCCCTTGTTATCCTTCCCATGTAAATATTTGTTCATTCCATGGAAAGTGACTTAAGACGTTTGAAACGTCAAACAAACATGGTATACGTTAAAGTAAAAAACAAGTTGTTTGGTATCTGATAGACTTATAAATTGGAAAAGCAGTTTCATTTATGGTTTTGAAACACATGGTATGAGAGTAAGCTTATTTACATTTCTAAATACAAGGGAAAATTCAGCTTAGAATCTGGACCACAATGTATCATATATGCATCATATGGTGTATCTTGTTGTGAGCAATGTATCGTAAGAATTGTATTGTGAAAAAATGTATCATTACAGTCCTGTGGAATATAGTTTTTTCTTTCTGATAGTTGCTTCATTTATCATGACATTAATTTGACTATCACAGCATTTCAGTGTGGACTGCTAAAAAATTTTATTTATGGCAAAACAAGTTTATTTACATCAGACTAATGCAGTTGAGTTCACGTAGGCAACTAATATGTTATATTGACGTTGTTTGGCCTTCAGTATTCACATTACTGTATGATAATTACAAACTTAATAATAAATGTCAGCTACAGGAAATTACACCTTGCACAATCTGATTGTCATGCGCTGATATTCTTAGCACTTTCCAGTGGAAGCTAATGAGCTAATATATCTATTGTGTAACATAATAGGGGTGGGGAGGTGGCTCAGTTTATGATCAGTTTAAGTGGAGCATCCTGTTTGTAACGTATATATCATGACACATTGCTCACTTTACTTCATTATCTCGTGAACTATCTGTAGGTAGGGGCTTCTTTTATTTCAGTAGTCTCAGAGGTATTTTTCTTGTATTAAAAACTTGTGTTTTCTTATTTTTCATTCAGGTCGTTGGATGGACGTTTGCAAGTTTCGCACAGAAAAGGCTTACCCCATGTAATCTACTGCCGTTTATGGCGCTGGCCTGACCTTCAGAGTCACCACGAGCTCAAAGCTTCTGACAACTGTGAATTTGCTTTCAATTTAAAGCGGGACGAAGTTTGTGTGAATCCATATCACTACACAAGAGTTGAAACACCAGGTATGCCACAAATACAGTGTTTTTTTGTGTAAAATGTTTTTATTTCCTGTTATTGTTGATTTTAGAATACTTATGCCTCGCTTACCCTTTCCAGAGACCTATTATTGTCATATTCAAAAGTACCTATGAATATGTGATTTGTTTCATTAATGAGTGCATGTTTTTGTGGCAATAATTATCAAATAATATTTCTGTTCAATATGTGAAAATGACCGATCAATATGATCACTCCAATGATAGAAAATTAACCAGTGACAAGGTTTTTCCTTAAATTTTTTATGAGCAATTCTTGTTGGACTTTTTCCATGCTGTTTTCTATCTTATACAGAGGTTTAACTGTCATAATGAGAATTTAAAAAATTATCTCTTTAGAAAATCTGTTTGTAATTTTGCATCAACAAATTAACCTGTTGTCAGTGAACCAGTCAAGTGGGTAAAGTCTCCATTTATTCAATGAGAACTTGTATTTTTGCTAATATATTCCACCTGTAGAGCCAGAGACCTCAGTTGGTCACAGAACATCAGTCCAGTTTGCTTGCATGCATTCAAATTTATGATTCATGTAAAATTAGTCTTATCTTATTTTATGGAAAAGTCTTGTTGCACATAGTTTGTAAAATTTTGATCCCTGATGTTAGCATGACAAAACTTTAAGAGCAAAGCTGAAGTGTTCACCATCAATAAATTTGCTTATTTTGTCTTGTCCGTTAACCCATATGTTCAACATGAATGATTTGTGACCGTTGTAACCTTAACTCTGTAACCATTCTATTTGTCCTGGGAGTCAAACCTGGACTCCTATATTGGGCACCTTGCATCACGATCCACTGTTCCATTCTTTATGTTAAAAGGACTGCTTGGCTTATGAGTTGTTAATTTGAAGGGATGGTTTTACTAATCACAGCCCAATTGCTGATATTCTTTCACGTGTGATAACTCAACAACAACATACTTCAGCTTTCCCAAATTCACAGAGATGTTTTGTACATATGAGGGCTCAAGACCTGTTGAATTACAGACCTGTCGAAATTCCAATATGGCTGCCACAGCCCACCAATCACTGATTTTTTTTCACGGCGTGATAACTCAACAACAACATTCTTCAGCTTTTGCCTAATTCACAGGAATTATTTGCACAAATGAGGGTTCCAGACCTATTGAATTACAGAGACTATGTCTGTTCTTCATACCTGAACAAGACCAGATCTTCATAAGCTTTTCTAACTACTGTTTTCAAGTAACATCTAAATACACCATTTCTCACTGCGGGGCCCTATGAGGACCATGGTCTAATTGTATTGTTGGCGCAATAACTCAAAAAATATTTCACGGATCTTTACCAAACTTGGTATATATATAGATATGGATGCGAGGACGACGCCTATTTAAAATGAGGTCATGACCTTGACTAGGAGAGTGTTCTTGACCTTAAATAGGTCCAATTTTGGGGAAAATCACACAAATTCTTAAATATCTCAAGAAATCTTGCATGGATTGATCCCAAAATCAAGTTGATGGAAGATCATGGATAGGGTGTTCATGTTCCAGAAACTAGTGGGGCCACCCATTATTCTTTATTTGTTTTCGTGCCATTTAATACCCCCAAAAATGCTACTTGACACTACTGTGAGCATTATAAGTCAAAAACTAATGGACAGATTTCTTTTATATTATGTATGTACATAGATATGGGTTATGGGATGATGTTTATTTAAATTGGGGTCATGACCTTTCCTATGAGAGTGGCTTTGACCTTAAATATTGCCATATATGGTGAAAATCACACAAAATCATTAATATCTCAATCAGGGATGCATGGATTTGTCCAAATATCACCTTGACCGTAGATCTTGGATAGTGTTGTCATGTACCGGAAACTGGTAGCACCACCTGTTATTCTTTTACCTGTTTTCGTGCCGTTTTATACCCCATCATTGCCACTTAACAGTACTGTGAGCATTATAAGTCAAAAACTAATGGACAGATTTCTTCCATATTATGCATGTACATAGACATGGGTTAGGGGATGATGTATATTGAAATTTGGGTCATGACCTTTTCTGTGAGAGTGACCTTTTCTATGAGTGTGGTCTGATGTTAATTGTTGCCAAAGATTTGGGGCCTATTCTTAAAGGGGGTGGGGGGGTTAATTGTCTGGGGATACTATGGCACCTGCGATGCCAAGAAGTATCTAGTTACATCTAGTTCAACTTGTAAATGTATAACTAAAAATTCTGTGCTTTCACTCATTTAAGTTTTGTGCTTTTTAGTCCACATCTGTCCATCTGTCTGTTAATCCAATTCTTTTACCAATTATCTTTAAACTGCTGCTGTTTTCTTCACAAATTTAACAGTCATACTCAGCACATGTCTGACATGTGATTATACCCTGCAGGTGGCGCTACCTTTGTTAAGCAACTTCCTGCAGTCCAAAATGGTCTTTTTCACTTCCCTTCAGATAATTCAGTATATAAAAACACTTAAGCCTTTCCAAAACATATGCAAAGAATCCTTGGAGCTACAGGAATGCAATACTATATTGAATTGTATGATTATCAGACTGATGTTTCCACAGGACTTTTGATGATTGTGAAATGTTCTGATTTCACATTTCCATATATGAAGCAATATCTTTAACCTTTTTATCTCATGAAGCACTGTACCAATCATTACCAAATGTTTTAGAAATGTAAATCGCATGACTAGCATGTGATGAAAACCTGCAGGTGGCAGCACCTCTGTTTGAACACTTTAGCCATGTTTAATCATGATTTTTGTGTGATGATGGCACTACCACTGGTAGCTTACTCTCTCTTAGGTAATATGGTATTTTCTGCTTATTCTGCAACAAGTTAGAAAATGTTTTAATTTAAGCTTTCCTTCCTTTGTCAACTGTATCTTCTACCAAGTTAAATCTAATACCAAATGACCCAGCAACAGCACGAGCTGTTAGTATAAGATGGCCACAACAATGACATGCATCTATTTTTGATAACATGTCCCTTGGTGTCTCTTGTTCAAATATGTCTAGTTTACAATGAACATCCCCAATTCCTCCCAATTTAAACAGAGGCATCATGTAAACTAAACACTTAATCAAGCATATTCTTTTTTAGCTCAGCTGACTGTAAGTCAACTAAGGTAAAGGAAGTGCTCTTTGTCCCACGTCTGTCCGGCCGGCCGTTAGCAGGGCACAAATCGTAACCGCTGGTCCTAGAAACTTCTTAGTGAACAACCAAGGAGGTCAATTAAAAATATCCTTGGAAACCTGATCCTTAGAGCTATGGGGCTTGAAAGTACCCCCCGGAATAATAAAAAAAATATAATACACAACCTCCAATATCATAATAATTAATGCATGGATTCTCATGAATCTGGCCTTAAATATTGACTATGACTAGTTTTGTCAGTTCTCTAAAAGTGGTGGCGCCACCTGTATTTTTTGTTATTTTAACAAATATTTTTCTATTTTTATTACTATTAAATGACAACAATCATGTCAGTTTCTTAGCTGTAATTACATCAAGTGTCCCAAATCCTGGTGTGTGTATTGTTCACAAGTGGATGCCATATAGTAATCACCCTGTCTGTTTGTCTGTCTAGCTGTCCATCCGTCCATCCACACAATTTTTTTCCAGATGATAACTCCAGGTTGTATAGACACATGGATTTCAAACTTGACTTACGTATGGCCCACCAATAAAGCAAAAACCTATATGATTTTTGGGTCACCAGGTTAAAGGTCAAGCTCACAGGGGCCATTTGTTTACAAATTAGTTTCCAGATGGTAACTCCAGTTAAGTTTGACATATTGGTTTCAAACTTAATTTATATATGACTCACCACTAAAGTAAGAACCATGTCGATTTTGGGGTCCAACGGTCAAAGCTCAAGGTCACAGGACTCATTTCTTTGAAAAGAATGCATATGCATTTGAAGCCAAACTTTTCATCACAAACCTTCCATCTTCAAGATTTTGCTAACTTGTCAAATGGGGAAGATTCTGTTTAGTTTTTGGGTCATGAGATCAGAGGTCAAGGTCACAGTACCCACTTATTTAGAAAGATTGTGGATGCATTTTAAACCAAACTTTTCATATCAATCCTTCCATCTTCGATATGTGGTGCATCTGCCAATAAGGAAAGTTTCCTTTTGATTTGGGGTCACTAGGTCAAAGGTCATGGTAACAGGGGCCCATCTTTCCACATATTTGTTTCTGGATGATAACTCCAGTTTGGATTGACATGTTGGTTTCAATTTTGACTTATAAATGACCCACCAATATTGTAAGAACCCTTTTGATTTTACGGGTCGTAAGGCCAAAGGTCAAGGTCACAGGACCCACTTCTTTAAAAAGATTGTTGATGTATTTTTAGTCAATCTTTCTGTCCTGAACCTTCTTTTTTCCAGATGTTGGTCACCTGCCCATAGTGGAAGTAACTTATGAATTTTGGGGTCACAAGGTCAAAGGTCAAGTTCATGGGGGCCATCTGTCCACGTATTAGTTTCCAGATGATATCACCAGTTTGGTTTGAAATATTGGTTTCAAACATGACTTATATATGGCCCACCACTAAAGTAAGAACTGTTGATTCTGGGGTCATGAGATCAAAGGTCAAGGTCACAGGACCCACTACTTTAGAAAGATTGTGGATGCATGTTAAACCAAAATTTTTCATCTCAATCCTTCCATCTTCGATATGTGGTGCATCTGCCAATAGGGAAAGTTTCCTTTTGATTTGGGGTCACTAGGTCAAATGTTAAGGTCACAGGGCCCATCCATTCACAAATTATTTTATGGAGGATAACTCCAGTTTAGGTAGACAGGTTGGCTTGAGACTGGACCAATATTTTGGAAAACCTCATAAACATATCCTTACAGACAAATGCAGTTTAGCGTCAAGACCCATTGGTCCCTAGATTTTAAATTTTGAATTTAATAAGGGTTCTTGCCATAAGATTTGGGGATATTTTGGTATCACTGACGCCACAGCTGTCAGGATAATCAGGTTACATATTCAAATGGTTTCCTGCAGTCCAGGTCAGTGCTGTTTTAAAACCATCTATTTGACTTTTAGATCTGATATTTCTACTTTTGCATTCTCTATTCCATGCCCTTCTCCTGTTGTCAGTTGCTGTTTTCTCTGATGTCAGCATAATGGCAGTTTACCAGATTAAGTGGTTCAAGAAAAAGTGTTAAATTTGATAAAATTTGCTTTCTGTAGATATTTTAGGATACCTGAGTTGTCTGTCTGGAGGATGAGTCAAGGCATACTTAGCACTGGGATTTAGTTTATATTGGTAGCAGGCTGGTCACTTTTTTTATAAGACATGTTTTCATAGTAGCAGAAAGTCTTTCACAATAATAGGATCTGAAAGGTCAAGGGTTACTTACTGAAAAGAAGGCAGCAAAGTTTGACTTGCCTAAATTTACTTGTCTCCCAGCTGAATTATGCAATAAATGGTGAACTGATTTTCTGGAAATCTCAGTATTTTATTTTTTGTCTTGATGGTTTAGGCTCTTCCATAACTAAGTTAGCAAGGAAAACATCATTCTCTGATTGATTTCCAGAGGTTGGTATGGTAAACACTGTGTGGGGAACTCTGGAATTTTCTTGTGATGTAATCCCAGTGTATAAATAGAGACTATTTAAGAGGCTGTGCACAAGACATTAGTGTTCCTTGGTTTGCTGCTCAAAATTATCAGCCCTCGTTAAATGATCCAATTTTAGTAAAATTGTAAAATTTAGATATGGATTTTTTTGTATGCTCAGCATTGGGAGAGGTATGCAGTCTCTGACAGCTCACTATTGATACAGTAGTCCTATAGACTGGTCACATCACAATATGTACA
This sequence comes from Sipunculus nudus, assembly GCA_026874595.1. Taxonomy (NCBI): domain Eukaryota; kingdom Metazoa; phylum Annelida; class Sipuncula; order Golfingiida; family Sipunculidae; genus Sipunculus; species Sipunculus nudus. Next base: position 7,711,861 of record CM049309.1, read on the forward strand.
GGGCGGTCTCTCTATTTATCTGTTCTTCATCTTTCGGTGTCACTTTGATAACTTAGCAGGAATTTGATTGATAAGACATAACTCACTATGAATGTTATCTGATAATGTGTCTTGCCTGATTTCCATTCTTGGCAAAATCAGCCAGTATTTAAATAAGGGTCAAAGGTCACAAGACTTGCAAACAGCATATAATGCTCTCGTGCAGGACTTTAGTTTAAAATATGTTTACTTTGAATATCATTGCCCTGAGAGTTCATTTCAGCATAGTTCTGTGACCCTTACAACCAGTGTGTTTGGAAGAATTATTAACCCGGCACAAAGTGAGGATTATTGTTTTCACTTGACACTTGTGTGTGTATATTTCTGCAGGTTGTCGTAACAACAGTATCACAGATTTATTGAGATTTGATATTTTAGTTGGTATTGTGAAATAGATTACATTTTGGTGTGGGTCGCAGTAACAATATTGGGATGCACATTTTATTGGGTTTTATAGCATATTTGTTTACACCAAGATGAGTGATCAAATGGCTACCTTTTTAGCGCGAGTCATGACGTCACTGAGGACAATGACATCACTCTTGCCGATTCCCTGAAAGGCATCAGTAAATCAACAAACAGCATGGGGGCCCTCGGTTGTTGTATGTTATGTATAGTCAGCGCAGCAATACCTCGATGTCCAGGGGTGCTCTTCATAATATTTTAAATGAAAAAGGTCCCAGGAATAACACAGGTTTAATTTACATTCTAAGGTACCACCTTTGAACACTTTCTTCCATGCAGCTTTTGTATCCCTACATCAGACACTGACATTTCTTTATTAATGAATGACACTGGGAGGGATGTGAGCAGGAACTGGGACCAGAGTACCCATGCAAGTGTCATAGAATACAAAAATACCAAAACTGATCGTTATTACCTTCAGGGGTTCAGTAATGTGGTTGCCTAGGACTCTGACTCAGATAACTGGATTCTGAGGCACCTGGTGTATCATATGTGCATCAGTCTTGACAGACTGAAGATTTTTTTTTTTGCTTTTTCGAGCAGCTACAGGTTACTGTGGTCAAGACCCTTGCCCTGCATGCTCCTTAATCATAATTTTGAAATTTTGACAAGCCATTAGACATGTTGCCACCAAGCTAGACAGAGACTGCCACTGTATCCTATCCAGAATCCAGAAGATAGAGAGGAGTCAAAGAGGAGAGAGACACTGCAGTGCTCACATCCTCACAAAGTAATCTCATCATTGCACTGCATCAGTCCTGTGTTCCTTCCGTTTGTCCACACTCAATATTTCTTTAAATCCTAAAGCCATTATTAGTCATAATTATTTATATTTGTGATTGCACAGTTTTCTCTAAAAAATGTAAACAAAATGGAAATAAAAAAATATGCAGAACTGGAGGAAAGATAAACAAAAAAATGAATTCTGAAAAGACCAGACATGGATACCTTATAATGAAATTAAATCAGAATATGAGAAAGCAAGCCTGGCCATTGAAGTAATTAAAGTTTAACTGTAGTTTGTGTAATATGTTGTCATTTACTGAAAGTAAAAGTAAATATTAACACATTTACACTTGTGTTCAAGGAACAAATTGATTAACTGTATGAGTGGTTGGTAATAGTGGGCATAAGATAAGCATGGACTTTTCCATAGTGGATTTGTCAGTTGTGCTTGACAGATGGACAGGGCCACTGATGAACAACAGATAAATTGCCCGGTATATTTTCCAGGGTTTGTTATACAATGAAAAAGCCATCTGGCAGTGCTCATCCTTTTTAATCAAGGCTGGCAATGCTTAAGTGGAAAGTATTTTGTGCAGCCATTTAATAATGAAACTTTTAATGTCACTTTATCTTTGTATCATCAGGCATTGTCAACTGTTCTTTCAATATTAATTTTCCCAAGGGATCTTCCATTAAAAATATTACTTAGAAATGAACAAGAATTCCATGATTTACCATAATTGCTTTTGAAATCTATCAGGATGTTTGCAGACACTGTTTGCAGTTGTAATGAATTGAAATATGAATAGGAAATGATTTTTTTTGTAACGTGCTCAAGTAGCTGTAATTTCTTACCAACAGCAGTATGTATCAGCTTAGCCCTAATGGTACAAAAATATTTTGAAATGTGTCACAATTATCAGAAGTGAGAATATAAAGGTAGTCATTTGTCATGACTGTGAATTGCTACAGAGTCTTCATTTCAGTTCAGTTATAATCATCAGTTCGGAAAGTCAGCCATATTCAAGATCTAGCATTAACACAGCAGAAGAAAAAAAAATCTTGTCATAGGTATAGCTCTCCAGGACCAAAACAAATAAAAATAAAATTGATAATTAAATGTCTGAGTGACATTTTTATTGTATTGTTAAATTATGCCTCAATAATAGGCATAAAAGTGATTGGACCTTAAAAAAAAAGCTAGAAATCTACATTTCAGCAAATGCTACCTCCACCATTCATTTATTCACCCTATATTCTGAAGTTCATTTGAGTATAAGTGACCGTACATTTGTGAATTTTCCCTGATGATGTTCCTGGATCTGGATCATGTGCCTGATCAACACCAAAATCTAAGAGATTCTTCATTTGCCTTTTCTCAAAATTCCATTAAAATTTCATGCGATTGCTTATATAATGGATGGAGTTATGGTCAGAACAAACACACAAACACATCCACAAACACACTCAAAGACACCCACAAATACACACAAACACACACATGAATGCATGCCCTCCTGGAGGAGGCAACAATTGAACATTTTTATTATTGACCAATTATTATGAACCAATTGTTGACCTCACTACCAGAGCCCTTATGCTCCGCCATTTTCATCTAATTATGGTAATGAGCCCCCAGTACACTCCCACACAGAAGGCCTTCCATGCCCATGGTTGTGAGAGCTCTTTACAAGACAATAGTGAAGTCACAAAGGTTGATGATATATGACGTCGCATTGACTGACGTCATCAGCTGGACTTGCTGTATCTCTGTTCTCCAGTGCTGAATATATCATTGTCATTGTGAAATGTCTTCCCATATTTTGGATTATTTGTCTCATATGAATTACGTGCAAGGTAAGACATTATTATTCAACAGTCAGCCTGTGGAATGGCTCCTGCAACCTTTGGCCTGGAACTTCTTATACTGTCTCCTTTGTATAAGAAATATCCTGGAAAACATGCCAACACAGGCACTGGTGCAGGCTACACATTCGTTCTTGGAGAGTCACCCAAATTATGCAAATTTTGCGCTTATGGGATGATAGACTGTGTACTTTGCCAACGGTAACTTGATTGGTTACTCGCAATTGCTCTACTCATGATTTTTTCCTTGAATGAATATTCGATTATTGTCACATAGAGTTTACATAAAGATCAATTTTAAAAAAGAAGTCTAGTCTGCAGGATTAATACCCAGCAGGGAAAAGTTACCTTGCCAGCAGTTAAGATAGGCCTACCATTATAAACTACTAGCAATGGAATTAAATATACTAATTTTAGTGTAATATTTTTAATGAAGTTCAAAGTGAGTAGGTGAAAAAGTGCATACCAGTGTATATTTTGTGATATTCTGGGTTGCTATATTTCTCATACTCTATTAAGTATGATTTCCCTGAGAATTCTTTTTTGAGTGTGATAACTGAGATGTCTCCAATTAACAGCTTACCTTGGATCATATATTCTGCTAATCATTTTGTTATTTTTACTCAAGCTTTTACATTTCTTGAATTATGAGGTCTTTCTAAAAAAAACATATTAGTTGAGAGTGAAAAGGGTTCATTATCAGAATTAGGTGTGAATTTAACACCCCTTCAGCAGCTTCACGTTGGTGAGGTGTGAGGATGTTTGAGATTCTTGCAATAATTGTGAATTTGTCCTCCCCTGAGCTTTCTCAGGTTCATATTTGATCACCATTTATCAAGTAATTTGCTTATATTTTGAGTTTACATCTCACATTTTACTGCATTTTTACTCACATGCACAAATAAGTGTCTCATATGCGAGGAGCTGCAGTGACAAATTCACACTTGCTTAAATACCTTTGATCAAGAACTCTGATTTTCCTGAGTTGTTTATGGCAAGGTAACTTCAAGGTGCGCTTCGTTACTAGGTTTATAGACATTTATGCAAGGTTAACTTCAGATCCATTTCAGGAATTCTTAACAAAATGACATCATATACATCATGAGATATAAAACTACACAGGAAATATTTCAAAATATTTTATAATCTACACATTATAAATTTTTTCATGTAGACCAGTTACATAAGTATTTTGGTTAGCTGCCTAGCTGGCAGTTTGTCATAGTTTGACACTGAAATTAGGGCATATATTTTTCTGCTAACAGTTCAGCTTGGTATCCCAAACTGCCAGCAAGGTTAAATTCCCTGCTGGCAGTCCAACCTGTGGACTTTAACAGCCAGCACTGCCAGCAGTTGAGCTACTTCCTTTTAAAAGGGAAGGGACAAAACAGAGAGCTTAAATGGTAAACGAGCAACACCTGTGAATGTGATGTCAAAGCACTCCTGTATGAAGCAGTCTCTCTGCAGTAATGAAGTGTAGAGAGTTTGAAAGGAGTGTAATAGCAGGCAGTTTGTTACCATAGTAACCTCACAAAGGATTCTTGTGGATTAAGTGGTAATGTATTGACAGAAACAGCTAATATGATTCATTTCCGATGGCACAAATGAATAAATCAAGAGTGTTTCACAGAGAGTTGTCACTTTTGCAGCATTCCAAATGTGTTTCATTCAGAGAAGTGAGAACTGTCAAATGAGTGCTGTTGCCATGGGAATAATGGCTTAGCTGCACACATGGTTCGACATAAGGATACTCAAAAGTCATACTGGTCATAGTGGTCGTTTCCAACACCTAGAAGTTGGATGGTTTTCAACCATCTTTCTCAGCAGGAGTGAAAAATGAGAATTTGTAATAAAATATCTTGATATAGGTCGTGCGTATATAAGATCAAGCTCAAGGCGCATTTGACTTTATGCAACCTCCCTGTAAGTAAAGATATTGACGTTGATCCATGTTTTCAATAACATACACACTTGTATATTATTTTTCTTCAACCCCTAAAAAACAAGGACAGATTCTGGCAATTGGATTGTTATTTTCCCCATTTGAGGGCTGTATGAGCACGGAATCTGAAGTGTGTGTTGACAGCATGCAGCACTTGTCAGGACACGGTGGCCTGACTTAAAATCACACCGGTGGGCTCCTTACACAAGAGGTTCAGCACAAGGTTTGCTGAAGTCAGACAGAATAGTTGCCTAGGAATACAGTGGTAAAGACCAATAAAGCTAACTAGAATCCGCATTTTGTCACTAAAAAGTAAATCAAATGGTTGGGCAAACGTTCAGGGATTTCTAAATAGGCCTACTAGTGCTAAGGTGATGAGGTCCACATCCACATCATGCTGTCCAGTACTCAGTGCCCTAATATAGTATTCTGTACTCAAGTGTAACAGGTGCTCTTTTGTAATCAGTACTCAAGTGTACTCAGTGGTCTAGTGTAAACTGTGCCCTATTTATCTATTTACAGTGTACCCAGTGCTGTAATTAACGAGTGGTCCTCTGTACTCAGTGCTTTAGTGTCCTTAATGCTCCCTGATTCTGAGGGGTTCATCTGTATATTGATATCATTTAATAAATCATTGATATATACAGACAAATTACACAATAACTGTTAATTGATCATTAATGTCTATGTTCAGTTCATGCCTGTGTGCCTTCACAATATACAAAGTATTACTTATTTCCACAATCCTGGATAAGATAGAATTTAAGAAAAGTGATTAAAGAGGTTGAAATAATCTTATGAGTTCCACAAAATATGGAACAATTTACATTTTACTTGCACTGGGATTCAGTTATAGTCACTCTTCAGGTGGATGCTGGCTCCACTGAACCACCAGTATGACTATAGAACCACGTTTTTCAGTGAGCGAACATTCCAGTGTTCTTTGGAAGAGATAGGCTGTATCCACATTAGCAAAAAATATGGATTGTGAATCGGTCTAGTCTGTCCACTCTAGGCCACTTATCTGCATCAGTTTGGTCCACTGTAATCTGCATGAAAGGTGGTCTGTAGTAGTTTGATTTTAAGTAGATTGATCACTAGTGCATACAGGCAAATAAATTCTTGTCTTTATGTGGCCAGTTTTGCTATCATTTGACCCATCCTTCCCACACAATATCACTGCATTGAAAATCAGATAAACAACCAAGTACGGACAGCATACTCATGTAGTATTGAATAAACCGATTCTTTTGTAAAAACAAAATAAAATGCAGGTACAAGGTGCACTAAATCCAGACTAACTTAAACTGGTTTAGTATAATCTGATTTAGATAGTACTGATACAGCCAGAGAAAAGGAGATGAAGGGGAAATCTGATATGGATAAACTGACTTAGTCGGCACATTCTGAAAATTTTGCTTAACAGAAGCATCCTCTAGTTGCATAAAAATCAGCTGTAACCATTATGTGGGTGGTTTTTAGCTCAGCTGACTATAAGTCATCTGAGCTATAGTCGTGGTCCATTGTCCGTCGTCCGTCCGTCTGTCCGTCCGTCCGTCCATAGATGTGGCACGTTTTGAAACCGTAAGACCTAGGAATCCAAAATTCAGCATAATGTTAGATGTCCCCAAGATCTCCTACTAAGCCGAAAACTGGGTCTTTGAAACTTCATTCCTTTAAGAAATTAAGGAAAAACCTCATTTTTTTATTAAAAACCTATTTTCACACTTCAGGACTGCCTAATATCAAAACCACTCATCTGTTTTTCCTCATATTTCCTACAAATAATCCTCTATATAATTCCTATGTACATGCCAGAAATTAGGTCTGTATTATATAATTTAAAAAAGTTATGGGCCCAAACATAATGCATTTTGTAAATAATCAGGAAAGAAATTTTATCACTTATAACAAAACTTGTTAAAACTAAGCACTTTTTTATGCCCCCGCCACAAAGTGGCCGGGGCATATAGTTTTACCCATGTCCGTCATTCCGTCATTCTGTCATTCCGTCATTCCGTCATTCCGAAATCAAACAGTTGTACGGACTTTTTTTCGCAATGCCTGCAGATATTGGCCTGATTTTTGGTGTGTGGGCAGATAATGACCAGTTACAGATCGAGTTCGCGTTTCGTCCCGGTTGACCTACTTTTGACCGTTTTACGCCTCCTAAACATAGAAAAATTCATGAAAAATAGAAATTTTCATGACAAATACACATGTACGGACTTTTTTTCGCAATGCCTGTAGATATTGGCCTGATTTTTGGTGTGTGGGCAGATAATGACCAGTTACAGATCGAGTTCACGTTTTGTCCCGGTTGACCTACTTTTGACCGTTTTACAGCTCCTAAACTTAGAAAATTTCATGAAAAATAGAAATTTTCATGACAAATACACATGTACGTTTTTTTTTTCGCAATGCCTGCAGATATTGGCCTGATTTTTGGTGTGTGGGCAGATAAAGAACAGTTACAGATCGAGTTCGCGTTTCGTCCCGGTTGACCTACTTTTGACCGTTTTACGGCTCCTAAACAGAGAAAAATTCATGAATAATAGAAATTTTCATGACAAATACACATGTACGGACTTTTTTTCGCAATGCCTGTAGATATTGGCCTGATTTTTTGTGTGTGGGCAGATAATGACCAGTTACAGATCAAGTTCGCGTTTCGTCCCGGTTTACCTACTTTTGACTGTTTTACGGCTCCTAAACTTAGAAAAATTCATGACAAGTAGAAATTTTCATGAAAATTATACACATGTACAGACTTTTTTTCGCAATGCCTGCAGATATTGGCCTGATTTTTGAAGTGTGGGCAGATATAGACCAGTTAAAGATCGAGTTCGCGTTTCGTCCCGGTTGACCTACTTTTGACCGTTTTACGGCTCCTAATCTTAGAAAATTTCAAGAAAAATAGAAATTTTCATGACAAATACACATGTACAGACTTTTTTTCGCAATGCCTGCAGATATTGGCCTGATTTTTGGTATGTGGGCAGATAATGACCAGTTACAGATCGAGTTCGCGTTTCGTCCTGTTTGACCTACTTTTGACCGTTTTAGGGCTCCTAAACTTAGAAAAATTCATGAAAAATAGAAATTTTCATGACAAATACAAATGTACAGCCGATTTTAGCCCTCAGCTCATAGGCTGATGGGCTATTGTCGTCACCCAAGCTGTCCGTCTGTCCGTCCGTCCATCTGTCTGTCCGGTGTCTGTCCGTCCGTCCGTTCCGCACCTGTTAACTTTTACCTTGTGAGCGGGATATCTCTAAAAGGATTTATTTTATTTCATCAGTCAAGATGTATATCGATAAAATCTCGGTCAAGTTCGAAGATGGGTGACCTTGACCCATTTTTCTACATTTTAGAGCTGATTATAGAAAAACACTCAGAAGTTTATATATCAGGAACCATTGTGTGGATTTTCACAAAACTTACTATGATCATTGGGACTGATGGTCTGTATGTGCGGCACAATTTCGGTGGCACCACCTGCAATTTCTGATTTTTTAATGAAATTTTATCAGATTTTTTCAATTTTGGCCTTTTGTGCAGGATATCTCCAAAGGTATTCAACACAGGAACTTCATTTCTTCAGTGCTATTGCATTATATTTACAAAATCTTGGTCAAGTTCAAAGATGGGTGATCTTGACCTACTTTTCAAGGTTACACAGCTTAGTATAGAAAAAAACTTAGGAGCTTATTTCTCAGGAAGCATTTGGTGGATTGTTATGAAACATGGTATATACCTCTCCAATTGAAATTTATAAATGATAATCAACTTTTGCTAATATTCTAGTTTTGCAATGCAATGCTTACAGATACTGGCCTAATGTTTGGTCTGTGGGCCCATAATGACCACTTACAGATCGAGTTCGCGTTTCGTCCCAGTTAACCTATTTTTCACCATATGACAGATCCTGAACATAGAAAATTTCATGAAAGACAGAAATTTTCATGATAAATGCACATATATGGACTTTTTTTCACAATGCCTGCATATAATGGCCTGATTTTTGGTGTGTTGCTTGATAATGACCCTTTACAGATCGAGTTTGCATTTTGCCCTTGTTGACCTACTTTTGACCATACAACACCTCCTGAACTTAAAAAATTTTACAAAATTTAACAAATGTTTCTAATTTGCCCCAGGCGGGGGCATTCGTGTCGTTCCGACACATCTAGTTTCCAGTATTATTACTTTTATTAATCAAAATTAAATTGTATAACCAAAATTAGAACAAAATCTTTTAAAATTTTTAAAATATTAGCAAAAATAAAAAATTGGTACCTGAAATTTTGCCCAAATTTGACCATGGCACGTTTTTTTCCTGTAACTGCTGTGGATTTAATTTTCAAAGCATGTTTTTGTTAGCATTTCAACTGTTAACACCAAAAATTTGAAACCAGTTGATCAAAAACTGTAGATTTTATTCAAGTTTTCAAGCACCATGTCACATATTGCTAGTGTTATGCAGTTTGCTAGAGCTCAGCTCCCCAGCTTCAGCTCTTAGTTCCTTTAATTTGGCATACAGTTAGATTTCTCCAAAATCCCCTACCATGCCAAGAATTTGGTCACTAGGACTTAATTCCTTCGAGATATTAATGAAAAACTTCATTATTCCATTAAAAACCCATTGTTACACTTTAAGACTGCCTAATATCAAAACTACTGATCTGACTTCGAATATATATAATATACATATTTTTCTATACTTTCACTAGGCATATGCCAGAAATGATGTCAGTATTGCGTATTTTTTTAAAGTTATGGGCCCAAACATAATGCACTTTTTTAAAAATCAAGAAATAAATTTACTCACCTAAGATGAGAATTGCTGAAGCTGGAGACTTTTTGTCAGGAATATAACTTTGTTTAATCAAGATTCGATTGTTTACCCAAAATTAGATCTGAATTTTGCAAATTTTTCAAGTTATTAGCTTAAATAAAAAATCAGTACCCTAAATTTTGTCCAACTTTGGCAATGGCATGTTTTTTTCTGTAAGCACTGTTGATTTTATTTTAACAGCATATATACATAAGGATTTAATCTTTTAATATCTGAAATTTCAAAGGAATTGATTGAAAAGAGTAGCTTTTATTCAAGTTTTCATACACCATGTCAAGTGTTGTTTACATCTAGCCCACCTAGTAGAAAAGCCTTCACTTGCATTATGTAACCCACCCCAGGCAGCTTGTCTTGGCTCAGCTCGGGGCCACTACTAGCAGGCTTCCCCTCTGCCCTGCACACACCCCCCCCCCCCAGATGATGCATTAACTAGATGAATGTTATAATTTTCTGTATTTCATTTTATTCTTGGCTATGCTACATTTTAGATTTTGTATTTACCACCAGGGTTACAATGATTAAAGTGCACATTAATTGTGTCCACAAAGTGGTTTATTGCTATGAAAGTGTGGATGTTCATCAGACAAGTAATTCCTTCCTTGAGAAGAGTAAAAACTTTACCAGGTGTGAAATTGACTATTAATTCCAGGAATAAATTAAAGCTTAGATTGTAATTAGCATAATGATATTGTTTGTCCCTCATTCAACAATCAGTGTGTATACTTTATTTCACATATTGCTAGTGTTATGCAGTTTGCTAGAGCTCAGCTCCCCAGCTTCAGCTCTTAGTTCCTTTAATTTGGCATACAGTTAGATTTCTCCAAAATCCCCTACCATGCCAAGAATTTGGTCACTAGGACTTAATACCTTAAGATATTAATGAAAAACTTAATTTTTCCATTAAAAACCCATTGTTACACTTCAAGACTGCCTAATATCAAAACCACTGATCTGACTTTAATCATAAATAATATACATATTTTTCATTTTTTTATGCACATGCCAGAATGGTGTCAGTATTGCGTAATTGTTTTAAGTTATGGGCCCAAACATAATGCACTTTTTAAAAAATCAAGAAATATATTTACTCCCTTAACAAGGGCATTGCTGAAGCTAGAGATTTTTTTGTCAGGGGAGTAACATTATTTAATCAAGATTCAATTGAATACCCAAAATAGTTCTGAATTTTTCAAATTTTATAAGTTATTAGTATAAATATAAAATTAGTACCTTAAATTTTGCCCAACTGTGACCATGGCACGTTTGTTTCCCGTGAGCACTGTTGATATAATTTTCATATCATGCACACATAAGGATTTCAGCTTTTTAGTTAAGAAAGCTGAAAGAAATTTGCCAAAAATTGTAGCTTTTATTAATGTTTTTTATGAGACCCTGTCAGACTTTGGCTCTCTCCAGCCCCTCGTGAGGCACCTGTATGTTGACCTTGTTGACCTTTCATCAAATTATGCACGCTTGAGGCGAGAATCCAGGCAGCTTATGGCCAGCCACAGTTGATCCAGGTGTCCAGCCCAACTCATCTAGTAGTTTTAACCAACAACATAACAATAAACAATAAATTAATAAATTTTTATTGGTGTTTAATAACAAATTAAAGAAAATAGAAAAGGAATTTGTAAGTTTATAATAACAGGAAATTAACTTGCAGTTCCTGATGATATAAGAATCTTGTATCGATGGGTAGAATGTCACATATTCCAAATAACACCATGCAGTCACCTATGGCTTTTTCAGTTCAATTTTAATAATAAAGAAATAAATCATATTATTCATTACTTATCATTAGGGATCATAAAAAGGAAATTAATGATAGACAAAGATGCAGTTGATAATATTAATCTAGATTCCTACTGTGTCTAGTGTGTACATTGATGTGAAATTAGTCCAAAATGAATTTTTTACAGTTATTTTTTAATATAAATAAAAGCCATAAAACCAGGTACTTATGATCATTATTTAAATGTGTGAATTTTGAATATTCTGGATTCTCAACATCATTGTTTGGTGAAAACTGAATAAATACCAGACATGATGCGAATACTTTGTGATTGTATTTAAATACGAATATGATTATGTACTCCATTATAAAAATTTTTTGCATAAAGAATGGGAATTCAGGTAAAAATGAAAGTATATGAATACTCGTGCAAATACTTTCAAAATGTATTCGTGAATGCATTCATGAATATATTCTTTAATATTATTTTAATAATCATATCAGTTATATTTCATTTTAAAAAATCATGATTCTCTTATTATTTTTAATAAAAATTATATTTGGGACAATATTTGTAATTATATTTAATAAATAGTTAAACTCTTATATTATATGTTCTGCTAATAAATTATATGGCCAAGTCAAAATCTGTGTGACAATAGTACTCCCATTTGTTAATAAAATAAATGAAATCAATCCTCTTCCCTGTCTCCAAAGGTACTATCAAAATCATACATAAGCTAAACAACAACAACTCATAATACAGCTTATATTTATTACCACACAAAACCAGCATGTGCCTCATTTCTAAATAATATTTTTTTATCATATATAACAGCTGAGCATCGTGACCCATAGGTCCCTTGTTTTTTTATCTGATTTAGTTCATATTCTTTAGTAAACCTTATATCTGAAATATTAGTCATGACAGTTCACCCTAAACTCTATTTTCATAACCTAGTGTTTCAACAGGTTAAGTGGCTTTGGTATAATACGTCATCATTTTTCAACGGCTATTTCGTCGTTTTCAAGTGCATTTGTATGATCCAGGACGTGGCTGGTCCTGAGTTGCTGGAGTGTGTAAACAACAGATAACTTGGGTCTGATACACAGACATACCACACCCATGTATAATTTGGCCAGTTGAGCACCTGGTCCCCATACAGGTTTGGTAAAGGGATTACTTCTTAGATTTTAAGCGTTTCATGACAGCTTCTTACATTAGTAAATCTTTCCCTAACTAGATTGATCTTCTTTAATCTGATATCAGGATTAATGGTCATATAAAATCTTGCATATCCATACATAACTAGATGGTGTAGTCAGAGCCTACAAACCTCTGCCTGTTGTGTGTATACACAGTGTCATCCATCAGTAACACAAGTTCACCTGGTGTCAGAGGGGCAAAACAAATGCTGGCCCTAAAACCTATGAATTGGTGGAAAAACAAAATCACCCTGAGCCACAATGGTATATAACCCTATGAATTAGAAATGTATTCTGGTGATCAGATAACCTAAAAACTTTAATTGATACCCTCCACACCAATATATGCTCAATATATTTGATTTAATTTGCCAACAGTCACATTTACTTAAAACCAAGGGGAAACAATAGCTTTGCTTCTCACTTAGTTCCTGGTCAAGGTATTTTGTTGAAACTCCTTTGCTGGCTGTTTGTGACCACTGGATGAGAATATGTGGCGCCATCTGTCATATGACATTGTAACTATTGTGAAAGACCTTTTAACTGGTGTCTGTCATGCACCCTGTAATTATTCTGTTGTTCAAGACTTTTGGCATTTCTCCATAAAGATGAGTCATTTTGGTATTGTTTAGATAGTGAAGGTTTTTTCAGTTTAAACAAAAAATATAATGGGGGAAAGGCAAAAAAAAATCCCAAAGAAAGGCCTTGAATAACCCCAATTACACTGAAAGATTAATTTAAGGAAATAATGAAAATTTGTGTCTTGGCTCATATGTTTTCTGTTCATTATATGGTTGACCATTACTAGGTTGTCACTTGAGTCTGAAGACAATTCTATTGGATTTAATGAGGCTGAAAAGATAAAATAGACAATCAGAGTAGGTGCTACCATCTGTCTTTCAATGATAGAACTAATTCAGGACTTGGCACTTGCTTCTCTTCCGTTTACAAAGAGATCAGGTAATAACTTCAAACTATTCATATTTATATCTCCCCTCCCACTGGTAGAGACATATAGTGTTTTGGTCTGTCGTAGTTGGTGTTTTCCATAGTCCTTGTCTGCTTCTTCGGTGTAACTTCTTGTGAACATGCTAACTTTTGAACCACTCAACATTTTTTCATTAAATTTGAAATGTTTCCACTAAAATTTTGGAAGCATTATAAAAAGGTGACCTTGACCTTAAATTTCAAGGTTAAATAAGCAATAAGATATAACATGTGAATGCTTTATAGTCGGGCAATGCTACTGCAATCCATTGCACTATAAAAAAGTCATCTCCATGGAATTCTGGAAAGGCAGCCTTCAGATTTGGATGAAGAAATGTCTCGTCGGTGACACATCTAACCATATCATTATGTCTTGTGATATTTGTTTTCCTACCAGTTCATGAAGATTATTGTTGATTGTGCATGGATTTTAATGAAAACAAATTATGTACTGGCGAGCTGGACATAGAGTTCCTTTTGGCTTTTGGGCAGTGGTATCAGACCAATATATTCTCCTCCTGATGGCCATATGGACCTGGGCTGTGGTCTAGTTTAGAGCACAGGACTGAAAGCCATGAGGTCATTGAGTTCAAATCTCAACCAAGTCAGCTGAGATGTAGTGATGGCACTGTCTGGTTGTTTGTTAGCAGGGCACACACCGTAACCATTGAGTGACAGGGCAATTTATTGGTGTTATTCATTCATGTCAGAGCCTGTGTTTATCTTATCAGTCCATGGTGTTTACTATAAGTCATGTCATTTTTGTCTTACATTTCCAGAGATTTTGGTTCTTTAATCCTCAGACGGTAATTCTAGTTACTTGTCCAAGTCTGGTACATTGGTTTTGACTTGTGGCAGGTGCACTGTATTTGATCGTATTTAAATCAGCATATTTATTTCACGGAATAAATGTCAAAAGACCGAAAGATTTAAGGCCAACAGATGCTTTTACTGTGCTCTGAATTATGAAAAGGTCATCTAAAAATTATATTTTTGTTTTCCAGTGCTGCCCCCTGTATTGGTTCCACGACAAACAGGAGATATGCCGCAAGAAATCCCACAGCTAGAGGACTATTCTAACACTGTTCCTGAGAACACCGATTTTCCGGCCGGACTTTCTGAGCAATCCCTCAGTATTCCAGGTAGGTGGCAGCACTTTTTGCAGAAAAATGTTGAGAAGTATAGTTTGACCAATTTTAACTGCATTTTATTCAGGTGCATGATGCATTATCTGTATTGAGTGACTGATGGAGTGTAACTTTGTAGAAATTTTAACTTTTATTGTCAGTATGGTAACATTGCTTTTGTGGTAGATAAAATCTTTTTATTGAGTATGATAATGTTAATCTTTTTGTGGAAAAAATGTTTATCCAGACAAGTCTGTACAGTTAGTTTGGTAAAGATGCAGCCGGACTCCTAATATCGGACCTCCTCACCCTTATTACATGAAACACTGCTGTATTTGGACTGATCAAGAAACAGTATTAGGAAGATGGATTACTTATATCTGGATGGAATACAACCCTTGCTGTTTCTTTATTCAGTCAAATTACTTGTTTCATGCAATAAAGAGGAAGAAATACAAGATTGGAAAGGAATATGCTAAAATACATACTTGTACATTAAGAGTTAAAAAAAAATCATTATAGTTGTAAATAAAGAATAAGTTTGTCATTTTGGAAAAAATTGAAGTGCAGACTTTTGAATTATCTGTGAATTTTTACGAATTTATCTCAGCCATACTGACTGAAACAAAATTATAGAAGTAACTATGGAGTGTGGGTTTGCTGTGATGGAGTGAATCAGATATAAATTTAGAAATGGAGACACATCCTTCCACCAGATGTGGTTTCTACTTGAAAGGAACCTCTTCTTGTAAGGCAGTGTGGAACAGCCAGGATTGCTTGTCCCAACTGTCCAACTGCAAAATCAAAATTTGGTACATTTAAAGGAAACACCTTATGTTTTCATTTCACATGTGTGTGCTTGCAAAATATTTCTTATTCCATGAAGTCCTTACCACAAAAACCCACGTGTTTATGTAATATGCCTTGAAACAATTCTAATCCAACATATTTAATCAGACTACATTACCATCTTCATTACATATATACCTATACTACTCCCGTATTTAGAAGCCCCGGTGCATTGTGGGTGGTAGATTTGATGCCCACAAACCCTAACTAGCAGAGTTGAATTCTTGTGAGTCTGATTCTGCTCAATGTCACAGAGATGTTACGGTGTCATTGTTGTTAAGATCAGATGGGGATCTGAATTTACAATGGAAATGGATCTGATTTATTATGTGAAAGCAAAGTTTCCAAAAGATCTTTTTAAACCAGGTTTCAAATTAGTGCTCATGAGGCTCACCAGATGTCAGCAGGGTTGTCAAGTATTTAATCCAAATTGTGGTTCTCTAAATTGCCACCAGATGTCGACACTGTCAAAAGCAAGTAAGAGTGCCGGAGACACACCCAGAGGCATGAATCATATATGTATGAATTAAGTTTTTTCCCTAAAGAAAAATGGTCATTTAGTTCCTACCAAGGCCTTCATTAAGCAATTTATCATCATTTGTGGCCTGAAATGTTAGTAAATTACACCTGGTATAAGTTGATGTAATCAGGAATCCAGCTGAATAGCATTCACTAATATTACCATGACAATTTAACCATATAATCAGGCTAAATCTGACTGCCATCAGGCTCAAATCTGGTTGCACATAAGCCATTTTGGTTTACCTGGGAGCTAATGATATATAAGTTTCAGAATTTATGGTTAATTTATGGTGTGAGGTTAATGATGGCTCGGTACTCTGTGTACAGTGGCTGTATATGTGTAACAGGACCGCCATCGATCATAATTCCAAATGTAAAGGCAATGGGACGAATGTTTGTGGTATGATATATCATGGCTGCTTGTTGAATTCAGTGCATTGATGATATTTTGGCAAAGCCTAGCAATGGCATTTTAGACTGTTGACTTGGTAACTGAAGGGGCTTAGTTCAAGCTGACTAGACTTTCTATATAAATAATATATAACAGAGGTTTGAATGTACTTGGAATAAACTCATGAGAAATTTTATGGATTGTTAAAGGGACATATTCACATGCTAGATGGGTTAAATATACACAAAATTTTTTTTTTTTTTTCAAATATTATTGCATCTGCCAATAATGCAGGACTGTAACAATGTAGTGAAAAGGAGCATTGGAGATTTCAAGCTTTTTGTGTCAGGATATTTTTGCTGAGAAACTTTTGTATTCAGCCAAAAAGAATAAATAATGTGAGATAACACACATATATTGCAAATGAACCTTTAATAATGATCGTCTGAGATCATGGCGGTTCCTTGACATTGACTCTCCATTTGTTCTTATTTTGTTAAATCCATTTATTGAATTAAAGGGCAGTCCGTTTTTAATTCTAAAAGAAACATAAACAGTCACGTGAATACCTAGGAAGCCAAAGTATGCACAGACACATTATATACATTATTTATATACTTTGGTTGGGTTTATATTTACAAAGATTTGAAGTTTGTGGTTTAAGGGAAAGGAAAATTCTTTGGGTAGGACGTAGCCTGGTGGTTAAGGCATTGGGCTTCTGAGCTGAAGGCCCCTGGTTCAAACCCCACCGGTGCCTCAGTGGCATAATGGTGAAATCTCGTTATAGAACCTCAGAGATTAGCTCTAATGTCTTAACGACAGTTTATGACGTCTGGATTATTCCTAACCTGGTGCATATAAAACCTGGAATCCAGAAGGCTTAATAATAACATATTCTTTTCATATGGATATCTTCATCCTCATCCAATAGACAGTGCCACCAACAGGATATGAACCTATCCTTTTTAAAAAAAATTCTTTGTGAAAATGAAACCTTAATGAGTAAGACACCCCATCAATACAGTACACAATTTGTACGTCATGCATAATGCATCACCCAAACATAAAGCATCGAAAATTGAAAGGCAATAGGTGGATATTGTAAATTACAGCATGTGTTTCATGTTACTTGCACCATAGCAAGGTAAATCAAAGATTGATGTTACACGGATAATAAATTTATCATATTTTCTGTCAGTAATGAAAAAGAATTTCCACTTATTCGATGTTCTCCTAGGTCTTCATCAAATTGTCAGATCTCAGAAATTGTCATGTTCTTGTCACACATGATGGTAAATGATTCCTGTTTTAATATACTCTGTGTATAGAAAGCTAAATAGTGAGATGGCAAAAATAGAACATTCACAGTGGATTGTAAAAGGGAAATCAGGAAAATTTATCCACTTGGATAGGAAAGCAAATACATGTGTTATATGGAAAGTACAGCTCTATACGTTATATGCAAAAACAGCACACAAAATAGGTGTTTTTAATCCATAAGATGTAAAGAATCATGTTGGTGTAATTCAGCAGATCTTTCCTTTATTATGTCTTAATTATTATAAACTAAAAACATTTAATAAATACACTAAATCTCCTATATTTTATTGCATTGCATATGACATCACCCTTTATATACCAGTACCTGAATTGTTTAAAATTGAGACTTTAGGTACGTTCCAACTATTGTTAGACAGGGCTATCTTCGGCTGGTGTTGGGTAAATTTACATTCCTATATGAACATTCCTTGTCTCAAGGCCAGCTCTCAACGGTGTCACCATAGTGCATGTTAGAAGATCATTCGTTACATCACAGAAGGGGAGACAGTGAATCATTAGACAGGGGGATCTTTCGTTTTTTTTGCGAATCTTCTTGGCTCACCTGCTCACTAACTGCTCCAGCGTCCTTCCATCAATTGTCGGTCTTTCCTCGCTATTATATGGTCAACAACTAAAAGGATTTGTATCATATTGCTGTAATCAGTGTTCCCAAGCATGATAACCTATGCTTTATCAGGGTTTAAGTTTTAAAGGTCAAATCTGTTAACTGATGTCATTCTGTCTGATACTGATTTATTGAAATTTTACCTGACTGAACCATGCAAGAGTAACTGGTTGTATTGATGTAGTGAATCCTTCCCTAGGTATCATGGCCGCGCCAAACAAAAAAGGATTTGGTGCTTCTCTGCATAAGCTCCACAGAGAGCATATTTTGATATCAAAATAGTAATCTGGATTAGTATGGTTTATTTCAGTGTTGCTGTGTCTGGTCTTTTGAAATGTATAAATCTTTAAAAAAATGACACAGTTCCAGGAGATTTCTTGAGTCTGTGTCTTAGGATTCCTTGGGTTTGAATTCCTGAGTTTTTTTTTTTTTTTTTGCTCCTTTCCAATCTCTTTATCGTCTGTTGCACCGTTCTCTTCTATCTGTTTTAAGTCAGATCATGCACTAACTTTATTTTGTACAGTTTAACTTCATGGGCATTTGTCACTTGAATTATTGGTTATGGGCTGGTGTCAGTTATCTGTTATAAATAAATTAGGATTGATATGGAGAGAATGTAAATATTTTAGGCCATATCCATACTTGGTTTGCATATTGGATTACACTTAACTGGTTTACTTAGCTCTTGAAGTAGTAGTAAGCTTTGGGTCCACACTGTAGCTATTGTGAAATAGGTTTATTCAGTAAAACGTGAATTTGCTATTGGCACTTGGTTGTTAAACTGATTTACTGTGCTGCAAAAAGTGATCAATGGTAGTCAAAACAGCCTCACACAGACTTGTAACAGAATTACCTGTAAACACAAAGTACTGGCTTACTTTAAACAGGACTAAAGTAAACCAAACTACTGTAGATGCCCTTTAATATTACTGCAGTAAACCAAACTGATGTGGATTATTTGGCTAGTGCTGACGGAATAAACTGTTCACGATCCAGATATATTGCTTATGCAGATACAGCCTTGTATACATATTAATTGTTGTACATATCTGTAATCCAGAGCTGCATTGCTTTGATGCGCAGTTATTGCAAGCCACTCTTTTTATTGTATATTACCTCTTCATTAATTTATTCCCAAGAATAAAACCTTTCCATAGTATGTCCTGGTTTGACTGTAGACATACTGTTTGTTCTGATAAAATGCTTTTATAAAGACTTCAGAGGCCACTGGTACAACATCAAAAGTGTAATCACTACTCCTGTATTTCATGGATTAATTAAAAAATTTTTTGTGAACGAGCACCAAATATTTCTTATTGCTGCTCTGGCCTAAAACCTCTCCAAGAAATCATAACTTGCGTTAAGAAAGCATAATTTCCATTAATAAAGGTATATTGTAAATAGATTACCAAACCAGCCATTGTTCATATATGCATCATTTAAAAATATTGCCACACATTTTCATGTCATTCCTGCAAGGTAGACCAGGGTACCTGTCTCATTAAAATATGATCCAGGAGTATTAGGAACCATAGGTCCTTACAGATTACACCTCTTACCAGGGTATGTTATTGAATCTCTGTCCTTTGTACTTGTTTGCAATTGGTATTATGTTTTGATCATGAATATCATTATCCATGGTGCTCAGACTGTAGGAGTTAGCTTTTTGTGTGCAACTCAAACACAAGGCCTTCTGGTCTTAACACTGGCTTGGACTTATATGATATGTCTCCTTTAATAAACTGAATAAAAATATAAAATTGAAAAAAAAAAAAATTGGAGAAAAAAAAGAAATCAGGCCATGGAGGGTTTATGATTTTGGTCCTTATTTTTTATTATTCCACTATTTTGTATTTTTGTCTGTTCTTTGTATCTTGGAAAATAATGAACAAACAAACATGTTCAGAACCTATTTAATGCTCTTTTTGTTAACAGATTCACTCAGAAATTGGAATTTCACAAAAAATTTTGTGATGATTACTGTGGATACTGTTTAATAGTATATATCCTGTTAAAAAATATTCATGCAGATAATGATTGGGATCAGAAGGATCATCTCTTCCCACTGGATCATCCTCTTTTTCAATAATGAAAAACAAAGAACCCACCCAAGGAGGGTTATGTGTCACTGGTGTTTGTTACCTCCGTCAAGGAGGGTCATGATGTCACTTGTGTTTGTTACCTCTGTCAAGGAGGGTTCTGATGTCACTTGTGTTTGTTACCTTTGTCAAGGAGTCTTCTTATGTCAGTTGTGTTTGATACCTCTGTCAAGGAGGGTTCTGATGTCACTTGTGTTTGTTACCTTTGTCAAGGAGGGTTATTATGTCACTTGTGTTTGTTACCTCTTTCAAGGAGTCTTCTGATGTCACTTGTGTTTGTTACCTCTGTCAAGGAGGGTTATGATGTCATTTGTCTTTGTTACCTCTGTCAAGGAGGGTATTGATGTCACTTGTGTTTGTTACCTCTGTCAAGGAGGGTTCTGATGTCACTTGTGTTTGTTACCTCTGTCAAGGAGTCTTCTTATGTCACTTGTGTTTGATACCTCTGTCAAGGAGGGTTCTGATGTCACTTGTGTTTGTTACCTTTGTCAAGGAGGGTTATTATGTCACTTGTGTTTGTTACCTCCTTCAAGGAGGGTTATGATGTCATTTGTGTTTGTTACCTCTTTCAAGGAGTCTTCTGATGTCGCTTGTGTTTGTTACCTTTGTCAAGGAGGGTTCTGATGTCACTGGTGTTTGTTACTTTTGTCAAGGAGGGTTATTATGTCACTTGTGTTTGTTACCTCTGTCAAGGAGTCTTCTTATGTCACTTGTGTTTGATACCTCTGTCAAGGAGGGTTCTGATGTCGCTTGTGTTTGTTACCTTTGTCAAAGAGGGTTATTATGTCACTTGTATTTGTTACCTCGGTCAAGGAGTCTTCTTATGTCACTTGTGTTTGATACCTCTGTCAAGGAGGGTTCTGATGTCACTTGTGTTTGTTACCTCTGTCAAGGAGGGTCATGATGTCACTTGTGTTTGTTACCTCTGTCAAGGAGGGTTCTGATGTCACTTGTGTTTGTTACCTTTGTCAAGGAGGGTTTTTATGTCACTTGTATTTGTTACCTCTGTCATGGAGTCTTCTTATGTCACTTATGTTTGATACCTCTGTCAAGGAGGGTTCTGATGTCACTTGTGTTTGTTACCTTTGTCAAGGAGGGTTATTATGTCACTTGTGTTTGTTACCTCTGTCAAGGAGTCTTCTTATGTCACTTATATTTGATACCTCTGTCAAGGAGGGTTCTGATGTCACTTGTGTTTATTACCTCTGTCAAGGAGGGTCATGATGTCACTTTTGTTTGTTACCTCTGTCACTGAGGGTTATTAAGTCACTGGTGTTTGTTACCTTTGTCAAGGAGGGTTCTGATGTCACTTGTGTTTGTTACCTCTGTCAAGCAGGGTTACCTTGTCACTTGTGTTTGTTACCTTTGTCAAGGAAGGTTATGATGTCATTGGTGTTTGTAACCTCTGTCACTGAAGGTTATGATGTCACTGGTGTTTGTTATCTCTGTCAAGGAAGGTTCTGATGTCACTGGTGTTTGTTACCTCTGTCAAGGACTCTTCTGATGTCACTTGTTTCTGTTACCTCCTTGAAGGAAGAGTTTTGATGTCACTTGTATTTGTTACCTCTGTCAAGGAGGGTTAGGCTGTCACTTGTTTTTGATACTTTTGTCAAGGAGTCTTCTTATGTCACTTGTCTTTGTTACCTCTGTCAAGGAGGGTTCTGATGTCAGTTGTGTTTGTTACCTCTGTCAAGGAGGGTTAAGATGTCACTTGTGTTTGTTTACTCTGTCAAGGAGTCTTCTTATGTCACTTGTCTTTGTTACCTCTGTCAAGGAGGGTTAAGATGTCACTTGTGTTTGTTTACTCTGTCAAGGAGGGTTATGATGTCACTTGTCTTTGTTTCTTTTCCCTTAGAGCATTATCATATCTCCTTGTCAGCTGTCAGATATATGTCACAGGTTATGTTGTCACTGTCTGTTTATATATCAGCAGATTTACTTTTAAAGTTACTACAATATATTCATTAATTTTATGGGGAAAATTGTAGTTGAAATCAGGTTTAATATCTAGGGTTTATTTAGGTACAGTTTTTAGCTCAGCTGACTGTAAGTCAACTGAGGTATAGGAATGGCGCTTTATCAGTTATGCTCGTGCAAACAGGCAAATGTTAATCCAGAAAACGATCTTAATTTATTAAAATAATGATAAATTATATCACATTAGCAGACAGAAGTGAAAGTATTTGTTCATGTTAAATGTTGCACAAATTCCTTTGTTGTGTAACACTAAGGAACCATCATTGGGCCTACCACACAAATTACAATATGATGGAACGATCAATTGGCAGTTGTCTGCTTTTGCCAGTTTTAGCATGTGAATTTTTCAATAAAATTGTTTGGGTCGCTGGGTTTTTTCAAGGTCAGTTGTGTAACTGGAAACAACTGGAAACAAAGACTTAATTATTTTTGCCTTGCCCTCAAGCATTTCTTAGACGAAAATTCATTTTGAAAATAATATGAAGAAACCATCCTTCAAAATTCTGAGATCTGAACTGCACTTGCCCTACCGGGCGAGTAGTTCATGAAAATCGCTGGACCTTACTCAATTTGCACTCGAGATTGCGAGCTGGCGAGTGTAATTTTCAAACCCTGATTGACCATGACTAGTTTTGTCAGATCCCGAAAAGTAGTGGTGCCACTGTATTTTTTCATATTTTTATGAATGATTTTCTTTTTTGTTTTTACAATAAAATGACATCAATCATGTCAGTTTCTCAGCTGTGATTCCATCTAGTGTCCCTAAACCTTGTGTGTTTATTGATCACAACTGGTTGCCTTATAGTAATCACCCTGTCTGTCTGTCCGTCTGTCTGTCCGTCCGTCCGTCTGTTTATCGATACATTTGTTTCCAGATGGTAACTCCAGGTTGGATTGACATATGGATTTCAAACCAGCTTACAAATGGCCCACCACTAAAGAAATAACCTGTATGATTTTTGTGTCATGAGGTAAAAGGTCGAGGTCACAAGATTCACTTATATAAAATTATTATGGCTGCATTTAAAGCCAAGCTTTTCATCCAAAACTTTCCATCTTGATTATTTAGCTGACTTGCCAGTATGGGGAGAGCATAAATGAATTTGGGGTCACAAAGTCAAAGGTCAAGGTCACAGGGGCCATTTGTTTACAAATTAGTTTCCACATGATATGTTAAATTAACATATTGGTTTCAAACTTAATTGAATATGGCTCACAACTAAAGTAAGAACCCTGTCAATTTTGGTGTCCAAAGGTCAAGGTCACAGGACCCATTTCTTTAAAAGGAATGTGTATGCATTTCAAGCCAAACTTTTCATCACAAACCTTACATTTTCAAGTTATTACTAACCTGCTGATAGGGGAAGATTCTTTTTGATTTGGGGTCAAAGGTCAAGGTCACAGGGCCCATCCATTCACAAATTAGTTTATGGATCATAATTCTGCTTTGGCTAGACAGATTGGCTTCAAATGTGATCTATGAATGACCAGACACTTAAGTAAGAAACAATTTGAATTAAAGAGTCCAGAGGTCAAAGGCAAAGATCATAGGACCGTCATTTTGAAAAATTTCTTCAAAATATCCTTATAGACAAATACAGGTGAGCATTGAGACCCCTGGGTCCCTAGTTGTTTCTCTTCATGGTGTCACTGTCATGCCTTTTCAGATTTTCACTATCTGAGAAAAAAACACACTTCTTGAAACCTTGATCTAGGCTTTAATTTACAGAAACTGCAACATAACATCTGCAAGTTAAAAGAGGTGAAAAAAAGAAAAATCTGCTATGACTTCACATAAGCACAGTATATTTAAATGATACTAGAGTTTAAAATAGAAGTATAGCAATAAGTATTTATATTACTACCTCATGATTATTTTACAACACAGTCCCTTTGGGAATAGGAAAAACAATTGAATGAAATAATAGTTTAACCCCTGCGTGAAAAGACACATTTTACAAGACCCTTTACTCAGCACAAAGGCTTGTTGATCTGTGTATTTTGTGCCTTGTTTCAGCAGACTGTCATGACCAATGGATCATTTGGGTGAATAATCATGGACACATTCAGTCAAGATATTGTTTTATGCAGAATTCTTCCATTTCATTGGAAACAACTAGAATACTTTCCAAAATAAAGGCCTATGCTTCATTAAATGTGAAAAACTCTTCCAGAGAAAAATGTGGCAAAATTGTAAATGTTAATTGAATTTACATTTTTCTTTGGCCTGGACTAAAACCCCTGGTTAACTTTCTCTGTGATGAATTTAGTTTGTACGTGATGTATTTGAACAGACTTTACACGGGTTGATAAGCAAAATTGTGCAGGCTATCAGATTTGTCCAGTGTTTAGTTTAATTTACTGTATGATATACTCATCTGTTAAGCGACCAACCATTTTTCAATATTTTATCATTTTCACATAGTTAAGAAAAGTTTGATACATGGTATCCATGACATCACAGATAATGACTTATTCTAAGGTGCACCTGAGGGCTATCAGGGAGGAGTGTTTATTACTCGGGGTCTTTTCATATCATGTATAATTATATTTTCAAGTAAACATAAAGGTTTAAAAAGGCACAGAAATGTCACGGTGTCACGACATGCTTTAAATAATTGCAGGAATGTGAATAACAGTTTTCTGTACTCCATACATAAGCATTGGTGATTTTTGGTGAGCTATTTAAGCTATCAGTAACAATAGATATATGGGATGTCATTATTTTCATTCCCTTGATTATGTGATGTCATCCTCTATAGCAAATTGTGTCGGATTAAATTTAATGCTAATGTAATAAAATACATGTGGAGTACACCTGTGATAATGGAGGGATGTATACATACGATCACTTGTTTGGAGTAGATTAGTCTAATTGGCAGTGGAACACTTCAGTCTCAGTTGATTAGTCTCAGCTATCAGTTATGCTGCATCAGATTCTTTGAGGATACAAGATGAGATCCTGGGCTATTGCAAAGAAAGTGGTCAGATGTGGCAGGGCTCGACATTAAGGTTTAACTGCTTGCCCAGGGCAGATGAAAGTTCCAGAAAATAGTGGGAGGGCAACTAAGAGTCACCTCTTCAAACACAAACCTTTAACCAAAGGCCAGAAAAAATATTTTTGTGTTCTTAAACACAATCAATGATTTTTGAAGGGCAAGTAAAAATTTATGTAGGGCAAGTAAAAGCTAGATGTTACTTGCCCAGTCAGCAAGTACTTTACAAAGTTAATGTCATGCCCTGAGTGGGAAGTCAAAAAGTAGTGATAGAAATCATAAAATTATTGTTAATGATTGTAAGAAAAAGTGATTGATGATCAAATTTTAATCAATTATAAATAATATGTATCTTCTATATTACTGTGAAATCTGGTATATAGAATTTCACCTAAAATAATGACTGAGTAAATTCATTGGGACTTTGTGAGAATCTGACTGTATTTAATTTTTTTTCTGCCAGATAATATGTCTTGGCCAGACTCTCATGTTTCAGCCTTTATTGGAAACCTCTAAGCAGTTTCCTATACATACTGGACTATTAGACAACATTTCAGTGTGATCACTTTATATTAAGAAGTAATATTTATGAGTGACTTCAGTCATTTTATTGTCCCCCGCTCCGCAGATGCGGGGGACCTTGTTTTGGGTCTGCTGTCTGTCTCTCTGTCCATCCATCAGGTTTTTTTACTTCTGTGCATATTTCCTAAATCTGATTTCATTCAAATTTGGATCCGTGATTACTCTCATGCATACCTCGGTTTGGATTGCTTTTGGAGGGTCTTTCTGAAAAATAATGCTCTCCAGCTCAAAAACAAAATTTTCAAATTTCGGTCAAATTTTTCAGTGTGTTTTAGTTTTTATGTTCGCCTGCAGATGTCTCCCCATGTCATAGTGGATCTCTTTTTCATGTGCTCTCAAGATTTTCTCTACGTGTCATAATTTGGATTGCTTATCAAGCATGAAAGAGCCCAAAGCAGGGGACATTAATTCCACGAATTTTCATATTTTATTGAATTTCAAGAAGGGAACCTTTTTGTAGTAAATATGAGTTAAGTACATGTATAGGCAAACTGAACTACAGTTGATCTGCCTGGGGGCCTCGCCTAAATGTCAGTAGGCCATGGATATATATAATATTATATAATATATATAATATATATAATATTTTATAAAATTCCCAACACAATTGACCTAAATGCACTGACTGAAGTGGGCTGATATAAGCCTTATTAACTTGCAGTGATATTGACTAGCCCTTTATCATTGCATTGCATGGGTCCGATTGAATGGGGGCACCTTCTCTAGTAGATAAAATGGTTGTGTGATAAATAAGTGTTGTTACAGCCATAGTCACAAGGCATGTTGACTGTGAATGGCACCTGAGACCTTCGGCTCTTCCAAACAGTTCCTAAACCACTGGGATACATGTCATTATTACAGCATACAACACCTGCTATCTCAAACTCAAAGGTAGACAAACATATACTGAAGATGCAGGCACTGCTCTTATAGCTGATATACCTGACGTTCTCAGGGAGCAAAGGAAAAGAAACCAGATCATAGCAAAAAGTAATAGAAACTCAGGTGAAACATATGGAAACCATCCCACAGTATGTCACCAATGTTCATTATTTATCATGAAAAATGACAACATTTCTTTCATAATGTTCTGTCTGCAGGTGTTTTATTTTGTTTTATGAATATTTCACATTATTTTGACTTGGTCTTGGCAGAACTGTAGTAAGACTGGAGCTGGGATTTGATCTGATAAGTAAACCCCTGTTGTGTTAATGTCTGGTCGCAGCACTTTCTCTGTGGGCTTCAGTACCTATGGTAAAATAATATAAGTGTACATATTAAACAAAGTTTATGTATGATCATATGACCAATTACTAATGATGTTTCATATGTGTGCTGTAATTTATGAATATTCAAACCTAGATACTCTTTTTAATCGAAAGACAGGTGTGATCTGGTAAAGTCTTTTAAGTGTTAATTAATATTACATGTCTGTTAACTTCAGGCAGGTGGTACTTGTGCAATAATGTGCTGTTTTTAGCTCAGCTGACCATATGTCATCTGAGCTTGAGTAATCACCCTTTTTTGGCTAGCCAATTAACAGGGCACAAATCATAACTGTTTGAACTAGAACCTTTTTACTTAAAACATAGGTTGGCTATTTTTCCTTGCATGCCAAAATTAAGTCACTGTGACCTATATTCTGTGATTTAAAACAAAACTTGTTTATAAATGAAAAGACTTTGGAAGTTTTTATGAGGTGCATATTTTCTCAGTTCTACTATTATAACTTCAGTATTAAATTTCTTAGTATTTCTAAGAGTTTCATTTAGATATCCAGTGCAATCATCCTTGGTCCAAGTGATTTTTTTTCTGACATTTCAATCCAAAGTCATTGCCTACAAAAATTTAATAATTTAAGTTAGATGGTTTTCCCCAGGTTCTCTGGTTTCACCCCAGAGACTAAAAATTACAACCTACAGAGCTGTGGAGGGTAAAAAGTATTAGTTATTAAAGTTAGTTGTACAATTCATGTAAACTAATTAAAGTAATAATGTAAATGGCCCCCAAAACAGTTGTTTATATCCATATGGCATACAACTAATATGTTTTACATTTTGCTGTATTAAATATATATGATAAATTAACTTAAAAACTTTGTTCAGCAAGTCACTTTCAGCACAAATATTATGTGATATGGTATCATCATAGTTCCATTCTGAGGTTTTGCCCAGTTTAACTGACCAAAAAATAGTATATTGGAAGAAAAAGTTGCCTCTTTTGCTATGAATATTTCATGGTTTTGTATTATATCCATTTATAAAAGCTTTCAAATGGCAGACAAGATACCACATATTAATCTACCAATTGCAGACACATGTTTTGTAAGGCTATTTTGTACGAAATGACCTCTCCAATTCTGCAGTCAAAGTGTTATCGGACATTACATTCTTATCTCTACCTTAGAAAGACTGGAATTGATTTTACGATTATGGAGGTAAATTTGGAAAAGATAGGATTGTTGGATTAAGGAAAGTGAATTTGGATAAGATATGCAGTATAAGTATGAAGGGTGAAACACATTAAGGCATGAATATTATATTAGCCTGGGTTATATGTTTTATCTGATGATGTATACAAGGACACTGCCATGTAAACAGGACTGTGCCAACACTTAACAAGACTGTAGCAGCCCTGAAGCAGATATATGCCTAAAAAGCAGGCCAGACAAGGCTGTCACAGCCTGGAGATTGGACAGGAGAGTGCTGTCCAGTTGGTTGGTTATTTCATTAAGGTGCTTCCACAATACAGCTAGCCAGCCTTTGTCCATATGTCTGTGATCGCTGATGGCTGACATCATCTCGAGCTGGCAGTGGACCAGCTTTTCCAGCCCAATCCAGTTGTGACAAAGCCGCATCAGCTCAGCTTCCCAGCATTGCGGCAAAGGTCATACGGCAAAGGTCAGCCGATGGCAGAAAAGTAGCCCATACCTGTGTCCATTTTCTAGGTTGCCCTGATTGTTTGCTGCTGATCAGGGTAACTATTTCCGTTGACCTGTTAAGTAACCAATCAAGCGGCTTAGTTATCTGCTTGGACATAACACTGACCCATTGCTCCGGGAAATGGTATGGAGGTCCACACAGTGCTATCATTTGCTGGCTTTCTCCTGTATTACCAATCACACTGACAAGGGCTTTATATGCCAGGAAATCAGCTATTGTGTGTTCACCGTGGTTACAGACTCTGCGATGACTTTCCTAGCTTAGTAATGGCAGTATTTGTTAAGAGACTATGGTCTTTCTGTGGAACTCCTGTCTCTGCATTCGGTTACCTGTTTTTAGCTTTTCAGAAGTTTGCCTTTGAATCTGTTATACCTTTTCTGTATTGGAACCAGCTCTGCCATATGACCATTAATATAAATATGGTTCCTGTCTGCCCATTCTAATGTTATGGTCCCAAAATGCCTGAGATAATACCACAAAGTCAATAAAACCTTTCAGTTAAAAAATAAGCCCAAACGAGTAAGACTGAATAACAGGGAAAGTTAATGAGACCTTAAATTTAATTTTAAAAATGATCAGGAAATGGATGGTTTAAATGACTTCAAAATTTGATCCTCTTTATACATTTTAAGCATCCAACTGTGTGAACTTGACATTATATAATGTAAGGATTAACTTGATGGTATAAAGATTTAGATGGGTTCTTCTTTTTTTACCTTTCCATCGTCATCCTTTGTGACAACCGGATGTGGTCAGACCTCTTGTTGGGTAGCTGCAGGGATGGAGAACAGATGGTTAGGTCTCTAAATAGGTGCATTGGATCAAACCCTTTTTAATAATGAGCGATTTTTGGTTTTTGGTTTTCCGTCCCGTAGTATGTACATCTGTTGATGTCACGTGTTGTGGTTGAGTAGAGGACATTGCCTTAGGGTAAGGTTGAAAGCTTTGTTTTCATATTGGGAGATGCAGTGTGCCAATGCTGTAATTGCATATTGAATATTAAAGAGTATTTGTGCATTAGTATTTACATATTTCTGCATTTTGATTCCCACCTGTGACATTGAGGTCGTTTCATGATAATAGAAATATGTCAATCTGCAATACTTTGTGTGCAATTGCTGTATCTGTGTTGCTGTGTCAGTTTTTCTGTTTTTAAAGTTGATCTGGTTTTCCTGGGACAAAGAATTAGGTAGGTATAAGAAAGATGTGAACAATTTGTCTCATCATCTTAGAATTGTCCTCTTGAAAACCAGGCATCTTAAGTATGAATTATTTATGATATTGCATGTTCTACTATAATATGAAAGCGTACATAACCTCAGAATTGGCCACTTGGCCAACTGAAGCAGGGGTTTCAGTAGGCTTTGAAATATTTGGAAATTCCAGGACTCACAGGCCTAATTTAAGAGATTCTTATATGATTCTGAAGGGTCCCAATAGCAAGCATGAAACATTTATTAAATAGTTGCTTAAAGGGGCTTATACCAGTATTTGGCATGTGTGTTTATCAACAAAGATTATAACCAAAATAATCCAAACACATTCAAGAGGGACATCTAGTTGCATGTACAATGAACCAGAATATTGCAAATGGCCTTTAGCAACAACTGACCTTTCAGCTTCCAAACATGTGCTGCCAACTATCTTTGGTTACTTGGTTTTTCTGTTCATCAAATTTAACACGTGGACCATGTTTACTAACAGCTTTTAGATAAACAATATCATAAATCCACCACAGATATTTTATATAGAGAACAAGCCAGAAATAATACAGATTTTACAGATCAGGCAAGTGAATAGCTGGCTTTAAGCATTTTATGTTGTAATTCTCTGAATGCAGCTTATGATATAATAATGTCCCACTGTAAATAAGCAGCACAGAGATGTACAGATTACTAAAGTGATAACTGCTTCCTTAAGTAGTAAGAACTACTAATATGGCTAAAAAAGATTTTATATATCAAATGCAATCTGAATAAAAATCGTGATTTAATAACCTGTATCAGAATCAAAACCAGCAATTGAATTGATCTATCTATTCAATACAATGATTAATCAATTAATTGTCACACCAAATGTCATGTAATATATAATTAAACATTTTGAGTATTTTTTTTTCTCTCAGATCTGTAAAAATAGAGACAGGTAACAAGGATTGATAGGGGTTAAATGATATCATGGACTTTTCCCTTAGAAGTTCAGTACTTGGAATAAATTGGTATGATTGTATGTGACCTCTAAATCTTGAAGCAACAGTGGTTACATCATCTTTCTTGAGACATCTAGCTTGGGCATAGTTCATTGGCAGTGTTGTTTCACTCATTTCTAGATTTTACTTTTTTTTCCATTTTGCTTCCACTGTATGTAATTGTTTCCGGGAAATTTGGTCTTTTCTGGCATTTGGCATAGATTAACGTTCTCAGGCTTGGATGGCAGAGCTTACCATAGAGACAGTATATTGCTGCTGCCCAGGTAAAGGTTAATTGTTATCTGACAGTCTTTCTTATGTATAACCATTATACCCAAATGAGAAGAAGAACATGATATGTACAAATACCAGTTTCTGTTTTTCATGCTGAACCGGATGGTTTCCTAGCTATTAAGCTTGTATTTTTTCAAGTAATTTTTTTCACTTGTTGCCATCAGGAAAACTTTTCGAGCACTTGATAATCGGGTCAAACTAGCCTGTACTGGGTATTTGCTTGACATGGTTCAGGCCAGTTGATAAACAAATACAGCCAGAAATATTGAAATTAAAAATGTCCGGCAAGGTCGAGCAAAAGGTCATGAAGTTTTATTCAATTAATCTGACAGAGTAATCTTGTTATTTACAAGAAGTTATGGAAAATTTTCTTGTAATATAAAAGTGATTAAAATATTGTGGACTTCTCATTGGTAGGCGCATTAACTACAACCTATGTTGTTTGCAAATCTTAGCTCAGGAAATCATGGGAAATCATGGCAATTATATCAAAGGATTGTGCATGTCATGGCATTCACAGGAAATAGCAGACTGTTGCAGCATGCTTTGAGTAGTTGCAGAACAAAGTCAGCATTTGCAATTAAATGTTATCTATTGTTAACGACTGTAATGTTCCTGTGCCACACACACCAGTTGCAGGGGAACACATTATGAAGTTTGGGGGTTGGGGCATCCCTCACTGAACTATGCTACATATGTCTTGTAACTTTTTATGGTTGTCATGACAATTTGTAAGTAATCCTAGCACATGGCAGCATAGAAAATCAACAAAAAATCACGCTGTGAGGACTGGCTGCCTTACTGTGTTTGTTGTGATCTTTGCTCAATTCATTATGATTCTTCATCACTTTATCACATACTCATTCACTAGTGTTCATCAATGGAAGGAAACAAGTAGGGCCAGTGACTAGGAGAACTGTTCATACTACTTGTCTATCATTTATGAATATAATTAGGGCTTAATTTTTATTACTGTTAGAAGAAAATGATTACATTGATTATCATTAGTCATAATCAGTATAACTATTGGTCTACAATCAATTCTCTGTATATTTAGGGCTTGTTAACAAGAAAAAATGTTATTAACTTTAATTATTATTGGCTTTAGTATGGTAATCATGCAATTTCAAAAAAACATTTGATATTTTATTTCATGAGAGATGATCAATATATTTATATATATATATATATATATATATATATATATATATATATATATATTCAATATCCCAACAGGTGACAGAGCTCCATGAACCATGGGTGACTTCAAAATGACATGCGGATTTTGATTTTCTTACAGTATACACATTAAGTAGATGAATAGCTTATGAAACTCATGTTACGTGTTAAGATTATCATACAACTGACAATAGGATCCAGGGTACTACGCCCTGCCGTACACAGGTATAAATGGGGGACAAAATGTAATTTGCTTAACAGCCGTTTTCTGGTTATTTAAAGCCAGTGGATGCAGGACTTGGATTTCAGGAAGCTAGATTAAAGACATATCTTTAACCTTTGTTAATCTGGGTTTATTTGGTACATCTCCTTTCATAATATGTCGAGGTAAAGTTTACAGCCTTTGACCCTGCATTAAACATGTCTTTAGTATTTGATTTGAAAGCCAGGTGAACAGAATGCACTTATGTCATGCAGCATTTGAGAGCTAAATGTATTGAATCCTGTTTTCTGAAAACATTATAGTTCCCCTTGTTATTTGATATTTTAAGCTCATGAGGTCATACCTGTACAATTCTGATATTTAATACATTTTATCTGACATTTTTTAGACATTTAATGTGCAGAATACTATTCCTAAAGTCAAATTACATCATGTAGGGGAATGATAAAATAAGTCATATGTTTCATTTTTGTGACACACTGTTATTTAATGAAATAATTACTGAAATAATATCTTAATAGAGCTCCATAGTAAAATGAAGAAAAAATATAACCATTCTCCATGTTCAGGGATTGGAACTCTGTAATTTTAGTGACCACTTGCATTTCCACTAAACTAAACAGCTGAACAGAACATTACTTAATTAGTTTATCTCTGTTTATCTCAATTGTAAATGAATTGTTAATCTTATGTGTCTTTAAAGCTATTTGCCAAGGGGAATGACCCTTGACCTATATTTGGATTGCTGTTGTTGCTTAGATTTAGAGGATGCATGCATTAATGGTATGAAGAATAATCATCCCCAATGAAATCTTTTTGTTGCTTCATGAATAATCACCATATCAAGCAAATACAGGGGAAGACACAAGTCTCCTCATTGGAGAAAATTGCACAAGCACACACATACACACATACAAGCATGTATGTCCTGATGTGACTTACTTCTGTTTTTGACTACCACCAGTTCTTTATGTGAAGTTTGGCCAGAGAGTGTACAGGGTCTGAACTTAAATTCAAGTTAATTGATAATGTTATTAGAATTTGTCCTCATTGTGTAGACCTTTAGGTATAGGCCATAAAAGTAAGAAATGCATTTTAAAAAGAAAAGTCTAAATTAATTTTTAATACTTATTTGTCTGGTATAGTCAGAAATTTGTCAGATAAGGTGTGTTATATGCCACTCAAAGACTTTAAGTACTGGTAAGCCATATCAGGCCTTTCAAACATACACTTTTATTGCTGCTGTGTAATTTGTGTTTTATCATCTTGTTTGGAGAGAAATGGCTTATTTACAGGAGTAAGATAAAAATGAATTACAAAGGATGAACAAAGTTGCATGTTTCTTTTAATTATTTACTTGGCTGACTTGCCTCAGACAGTGGTGAATTTTATTTTGGACAAGAGCCCTCTGGCCTTTCTGGCGATGCAGAAATGATTAATATCATTTGGTTTCATCTCAGGAAGGTTTTGCTGATTTTCCTGACGTACACTGTTTCGTGATAACTTTCTCACATGCGCCTTTTTCACACAAATGTTTTGCCAATCACACAAGTTCAGCTTACATGTTGGCCCCGAAGTGTTACCTGATACAGTAGGCTATCGATTAACTCAAGCACATGCTTCTGTTCGGAGACTTGTCTGTGGTAGGGTTGGCTAACTCCTGAAGGAGGGTGGGATACTCCGACTAATATTGCCCTTGTCAAGCAGTATGATAAATGACTTGTGTATATTGGATCATGAATAACATAGAGTGACCATAGGTAATGAAGAGTGGTCCAACGAGTGTCTTCGTCCGTGGGTGTAACTCATCCAGACTCAAATAAAACAGACCAGTATCAGCCAAGTTTTGCCCTGCAAGGAATTCTTCCGTTCTAAAGGTTACTTTATTTATATAGTTTCTGTGTATACTACCCAAGTCTGTTTCGTTTTCCCACAGATGAACAAGTGTCTAATATTACTTAAGGATATACATCATTCTGATAAAGTGCAAATGGATGCAATTTCTCAACACTTTGTATAAAATACTAAAAGAAATTGAAGAATTTATTTAAAATTTTCATCAGATTTAAAAATATCTTAGATAACTAGGAGGAAACTTTCTTAAAATAAATTTTGTTTATGTCAGTGTACAGTTCATGTGCATTTTTCATTTAAAGGGTTCCAATTATTAGTTTTTGAACAAATGGGTTCATAAAATCATATGATATCACTTTGATGAGTCATAGGTTTTATTGATATTAAATGATGACAAAGGTTGCTGACACAATAAAGGTATGCAACATCCATAGAAACATGAAAGTGCTCTCACTAAAATGTTCTAAATAATATTGCAATGCATAGAGCAAATCACAGGTATTAATATGTTGTCCTTATAATATTATTAAGTTATAATCTGGGGTTAACTATATTAATATAGAATGATTAACTTTACTTGGGTCACTGCAGCGCTCAAAATTAACATTTGAAAGTAACATATTACTTTTACTTGACCTACACAAATTCATACTCTAACTAAAATCACTGATCACTGGGAAGGCAGTTAACCGTTAATGTCCAGCCCTGCACAGACTATTGTGGACAACATTTAAATTCAAATAGCCTGTCACCACAACTTGAAAAAAGGCATAATTTTCACATGGTCTGTACTTGTTTCTTAAAGACTTGGAGAACAGTTTTTAGAAACTTTAGAGTTACATGGGAGTGAAGAGTGAATTATATCTTGAAAGTGTATAGATTCAGAAAGAATATATACATAAAATCACCATCTGTAAGTGCTGACCTCTATCTGTCTGTCTATCTGTTTGTCAGTTGTTTGTTTGTCCTTCTGTCTGTTTTCTTCTGTGAAGATTCTGAAGCATTCTCAAGATTGATTTTGTCTGTATGAAGTACATCTTTGTGTTTGACTTCCATGGTTTAAAACAAATATGGCTTGCTGTTTCCATTTATTACTTGTATTCAATCTGTGGTGTTCTCCAGATAAAGCATGCAATAAGCCAAGTGACGATCATTGTTATGAAGCAGAGATCAGAAACTGAACACCTTACAGTACAATGTTCATTTGTCATTTCCATTATATTGTAAAGAATTTTTTTCTGATTGTTCAGGCTTCCTTTGCTGACAGGTCTTTTCACAGTGATCGTCTTAGCTGTAACTCTACCTGGTCACCTACATAAGGAGCAGCAAGATATGACTGACACAATGCTTTAACCATACATAACACATACTCCACTTCTTAAAGTCACATTCAATATGACAGCCCAGCAAGTGGAATTAAACAAGCTATTCTGTTCAGCCCTCAGTGATAATACTCAGATCCAGTGCAACTGTATCCAACACTAAATACCTGCTTTTCTGCCGTCTTTAAATGCTGAGTAATAAATCACCATTTGAAATCTGTAACCTTGCAAAAACCTTCCTGTTTTGGTTTAAATTTCTTTTAAATTGTTGCTTTTATGGTTTTTATGGGTAGCCAATTCCTGTGAATGCTGGAAATCAAGAATTTCTGTTTCAATGAAAACTATATTTCATGGTTGATCTTTTATCATTAAATTCAAATTATGTTAAAAGTCTTACATGTGGCTTGTTATTTAGTATCACTTCATCAAATTTACAACAATTCTTAAATTAATGCTATAATTTAAATGAGTAATTCACTTGAAAGAGCACTGGAGAACACATAATTTGTCAGATAATTATCAAGATCACATTAACACTTTTAATCAAAACTGTCCGTAATTAAACCCCCAATGCTGATTCCATCATACAGATCACATTCACACTTTGTGCAACACTGTCTCTAATTTAAGCCCAATGGTATAAATCCCATATACAGATCAGATTCACACTGTGTGCAACACTCTCTTGTTTAGGTCTGCTATACTCTTCCCATTAACAAGGTCCCATTCACACTGTTAATCAAACGATCTCATATTTAAGCCCACCTCTCTCATCTCGTCATCCAGCTCACATTCACACTTTCATCAAAACTGTCTCTAATTCTGGCCCACTGCCTCAACCTGTTTACAAGTGACCAAGGGTCATTTATCATTGGTCCATTTATCAGTGGTTTCAGGGTTAAGGTCACTGTTTGCTGTTTGAGGCTTTTAAATATTTGCAATTTATATTACAGGGTTAAACCTTGTACATAAAATTTCAAACATTTTGGCAGTTTTATCACCTCAGAATCAAGTTGATTTCTTCGCCAACTTTCTTTTGGGTGTCTGCACCATTCCCAGTAGGGCTATACCATGTGATGGCTTTAAAGACTCAAACACATTCATGAAACACAAGGAAAAGCCCTAATCACCCCCGGAGACGGGTTTTTTATTGCCATATACTGCAGCTCATACAAGAATAAACATTGAACTCTGAGCGGTAGAGGGAAGATGGGATTCTCTTGGGAAATTGGATTATTCAAATCATCCCCAAGGATTTCTTTTTTTTATTCGTTCTGTTGGTTTTCTTCCCACTTATAGCTACCAATTTACTTTCCTATTCAATATATTTAGCTATTAAACCAAGAAGCCTTGAGAACTCATGTTGTTGCCATGTATCACGAGAAAAAAATGCATTGCCTATCATGCGGTAGAGAAAAAAGTATGTATACCGTCTGAAGTGTGACCAGTTTATTGGTGTTTGTTCAGATCTCCACTGGTGTTTCATATACTTCTCAGATATAAATGACACTTCTGTATGTTGAGGGGGTTATTTCTCTTTTACTACCATGTGTATTATAGGTAAGGTGGTAGTGTTCCTTTGAAGCACACCTGGCATCTGTTCTGATGAGTTATTGTAATATCTCTGCCTCATCTTCCTGTTCTGTCCATCACTGGCTTGCCCAGCATCCAGCTGCCAGATGTCTGGCCATCACCAGAACACATGTAAAGAGTAGCAGTAGCCCAATGGTTCAGCAGTTGGACCTAGGAGTTGAAATTAATTAGCTCTTGTCAGGCTCAGGCCAGATTTTGTCGAATTTGTTTTGGTTGACAAACATTTTGTGGAGGAGCTGAGGTTAGGAGGACAGTAGAAATTATATACCTGCTAATGATTAGAGTCTTTGTTAGTATTGTAAATACTAAAACATATATGTCTTAGTCAGTATCTTATATACTGAGTGATAAGTATGATCTTATTAATTCACAACCTTATATACTGAAAGATAAGTGCAGTCTAAGAGTGTATATTTTATCCTGAACGATAAGTACCACATTTATTCCAATTTGGCGATCCCTCTTATTTCTCGACCCCAAAAAATATTTTGAAAGCATAATTTCTTAAATTACTCTAATTTCGCGACTGCGGACGATGTTTTCTGTCGACGATGTTTAGGTTAAATGCCTCCGTCTCTCGCGGGCTCTGCAGTTTGTATCTGACTAGATTCTTATTACACTGACCATCCACATCAAACTTGTTAATTGTATTAAAAAAATTTTGAAGATACAAAGGTGCGTTTTTCATTATTTCCGGTTGTATGTAATTTAACGCGCCTTTACTTTCCTATATTTATTACATATTATACAAATAAAAGTTATCTGATAATAGGTAATTATTTTTTTATAAAGTCTTCTTCCAACTTCCATGCAGCTGCTTGTCCCTTTTCGGCCCGCCAATATCACCGCCTGGTGGGTAAACTTGAAACAACTGGTAGTTACATGAGCTGCCATTTATGTCAAGTGATCCTACCTATACACAAAGTTGTGATCATTTTGTAAAGTGACTGAGCTCAGTTTGATAATTCATTGATGGACTCTGTATTTTTCATGTGACAGTTGGAAACCCGTTTGTAGGAAATTAACAAGACAAACTTATAAACACCCATATTATCACTCAATCCATATGACCGCTTGCGGAGTGTCAGAGCGGCTCGGGGCCTGTAGGGACAGTTTTCCCGTCACATGCCTCTAAAATCTCGACCACCGCAAATTCTGCAGGTAGATAATTTTCAAATATCCTCCATTAACTCGACTTCTGAGAAAATTAATTATTTTTAAGTGGTCGCCAAATTAAAAATAAATACGGTACATTTATAATATGAAACAGTAACTTATATACTCAGTGATATGGACAATCTGAGACAGTATCTTATATTTTCAAAAATTAAGTATTGTCTGAGTAAGCATTTTATATACTGAAAGAAAAGCACAGTCAGGATCTTGTATACTGAAAGTTAAGTAGAGTCTTAGTCAGTAGCTTATATACTGAAAGGTAAGTATAGTCTTAGTATCTTATATACTGAAAGTTAAGTAGTGTCTTAGTATCTTTATACTGAAAGTTAAGTAGTCTTAGTATCTAAATTCTTAATACTGAAAGATAAGTATAGTCTTCGTCAGTATCTTATATACTGTAACATAAGTAAAGTCTTAGTCAGTATCTTAAGCACTCACAGATAAATACAATCAAGGTATCTTATACTTGAAGTTCATCCTGTCATAGCACCTTTAAATGCTTTCAGATATATACATCTTATATACTTTAGGATGAATTTAATCTAAGCCATTATCTTCTATATTGAGAGACAGATACAGTTGTAGTAAAACTTATTTTCTTGAGTCAGTACAACTTATACTGAGAGGAATATACTTCCGAGTCTGTATGTTATGTAGGATGTCTTAATACAAACTTACTTGTGGGCTGAAATTACTTGTGTACGTCCATGTGACACCTTGGGAGGTACTGTGTTTTATGGACCATAGGTGTGAAATACTTGCATCACATGCATATACTGTGCATGTGTGACCATGATTGGCCACAGTAT
Source organism: Sipunculus nudus (assembly GCA_026874595.1). NCBI lineage: Eukaryota > Metazoa > Annelida > Sipuncula > Golfingiida > Sipunculidae > Sipunculus > Sipunculus nudus. The sequence goes on from CM049309.1 coordinate 7,751,753, forward strand.
ATGTAACTTGTTTTTGTTTTGTTTTTCAAATTTAGCACAGAAGTGATAATTGATGAATTTGTTATTCAGTTTGAGTATTGCTGTGTTTTGATAATACTACCTAGAAGATTTAGTAAAGTAATGCACAAATAATGTTTTCAATTAATGAGAATCTTTTATAAAACAGAAAATTCACATTTTTACAAGGTTAATGTTGTAGGAAAATCACTAAAATAGACTGTATATATCACTACTTATTTCAGTTATTATTTCATTGTGTAAGTTCACATCTCCTTGGTGAGATACAAGTTGGGAAATGTCAATACTTACATCTTAAATGATGTACAACCAAATTTTGTAAATAGCAGTATACCCATAATTTCAACATGCGACCTGTGACATCCATTTTTAGAGCGTATGCAAAATGGCCACCCCCATGAGCAGTTTCAAGAAACTGATAAATAAACATGTCAGGGTTTTCCAAGGGCACAGGGAAAGACAGCAGCAAGAATATATCTGTGGAGAGTTTGGTAGCAAAGGCACTAGTATTGAAAAGGTTCAGAGCAGATTAAAGGGGCCTAATCACATATAAAGCATGTTGAGTTGACACAAAAAATAGCTTCTTCCCTTTAAAATAAACCTGTACCTGCCAAAATATTGCCTTGAAACCATTTGCTTACTCCTGTAAATGAGTGTTAAAAACATTGAACAGGTGTGATCGCAGGTGTCGACATAAACATTGGTCGGACCATGTGCTGTGCGGAGCCACAACACGTGGCAATCAGGAGATGCCCTGACTGACTTGGCTAAAAAAAATGTAATACATGTTCCTGCTGGCTGAAACACCACGTGTGGCCCCTCATAATCGGACCTCTTGTCATGCGGCCTTGTTATGGTAAACAGACTGTGTTTACCAACACGCAGGGCTATAACAAGGTGTTAAACAGTCGTATGCAAGGAAATGAGACTGTGTGCTGGAATGGTTTTGCTGGAAACATTTGTATAAAGCAAAACTGAACTGATAGTGTGAAAACAATAGGCATAATATTACTCCTGATTATGTCCCTTTAATTTTTAGACCATTCCTCAATCCTCAAATTGTTTAAGGATTGACTCTATGTTTATGCTTAAAAGTATGAGGAACCCTCAGGTCAGTAATACATTTTGTAAACCAATAGTAAATTGATGCCCTTTATACACTGATATCACATGGTGTTATGACCTAGTGACAGGTGTGATTACAAAATAAGGACTTGATTACACACAAGGACCCAAAGGTGTGGTTGACACTGGGCCTGGGTACAGCTAGGATGGAAAATATGACAGGAAGCAAGTGCTACCGCTATGTCACAGAGTCCCAAACTGAAATGGAATTCTGCATATGTACATAGGTTAAGATGGCATTTAAAAATTTAAAGGTGGTTACCTCCACTAAAATAAAAAAAAGAATAAAAAGTAAGTTAATACATACAAATCATAAGTGTCTCTTGTTTTAATCACCACATTGCATAAAATCATGAAGCATGTACAGCTCCACCATGTGTATGATCAGTTGCATCAACATTGTGTAAAACCAACAAGTTATATCCATGATTCCCATGTCCATCCCTGATAACCCACTGTGACAGATTATGTATATACAACAACACCTAGTTGAAGTCCATAAGTATCTGTTTACCCACCCACATATTGTGTATACACAACAATGTTTAGTTAATGCCTATAGGCCTCTGTTTACCAACTTACAGATTGTGTCAACACACCAGCATCTAGTTGATGCCTATAGGCCTCTGTTTACCAACTTAAAGATTGTGTCAACACACCAGCATTTAGTTGATGCCTATAGGCCTCTGTTTACCCACTGACAGATTGTTTCAACACACCAGCATGTAGTTGATGCCTATAGAAACCTGTGACCCATCAACAGATTGTGTGAACACACCAGCATCTAGTTGATGCCTAAAGGCATCCATGTTAACCCACTAACAGAGTGGGTACTCAATCAACTTTACATTTATGGCTATTTCAGTGAAATACCTGTGTATACCTTCGTGTATACCTCAGTGTTAACCTCAGTGTATACCTCAGTTTATACCTAAGTGTATACCTCAGTGTATACCTCAGTATATACCTCAGTGTTAACCTCAGTGTATACCTCAGTTTATACGTAAGTGTATACTTCAGTGTATACCTCAGTAAATACCTCGGTGTATGCCTCAGTATCTCAGTGAAATACTGTGGTTAGCTTCATAATCTCAAGGTTTACATTTTGTAATTTCCATGTTATCAGTATTTTGCGAGGGTTTGATTTTCACTATCACACAGTAAAATGTTTATATATGAAATATTAAATAGCTTGCAAAATCTTTAAAATTATCAGTTGAGAAGGAAAAAGGGACATTGAAGAAGTGGAAATTCACTGTTTTATTATAGAGACTGTAAAAGATTATTATCACATTATTGTATCAGCCAGAACAAAGTTTTGCGGATACTATGTTGTTGACTGGGTTCTGCCGCCGCCGACGCTTGGTTTGTTTTCGAAATAGAACTCTGAGACCACTGGACAGATTTTTCCGAAACTTTACATGATTATTGGGTCACATGGTAACTAATGCCAAAATATTTTGCGTTGACCTCTGACCTTTCCTGTCTCCAGTGCGTCCATCTGTGTGTCTGTTTTGACACATTAACCCTCATATCTTAAGACTCGTTTGACCAATCAGAAAAAAAAATTCATCAAATGTAGCTCTTGGATAGCTTTATAACATACATAAAAAATGGTGGCACCGCCTGCATTCGTTTTTGCACAGCATCCATCTGTTCATCTGCATGGGGATAAATTCACTCGTATCTCTGCAGTGATTGGATTGATCCACCTGAAATTTTGCATATGTATTCATCCAGGATGGCTTTCTTGATTTTATGACAGGTGGCACCACCGACATTCACATTCAGGCTGCAGACATCCAGGCTTATATTCCAGGACTGGTTTGACGTATCCTCCTTAAAATTTGCATGTGTATATATCTTACATAGCTTTTTATCATACACAAAACTGGTGGCACCACCTGCAACGATTTTTTGCAGTGTCTGTCTGTATGTCTGCTGTGAGATAAAATCACCCATATCTCAATGTGGTTTGACTTGTCTGCCTAAAATTTTGCAATTGTATACAATCTGGATAACTTTCTGGATATTGTGGCAGGTGGCCTCACCTACATACACATTTCGGCTGCAGACATCCATGCTCATATACAACACACCTCTCTCTATTTCCCCTTGCCATTCAATCAAACTTTGGTTTTGGCGGATACACATAGTTGCTTGTCAGCTACCTCTATTCTAATTCATAATATCATTGTTTTACAAACAGAATTTAAAAATATCAGTTAATTAATGTTTTCAGTGCTATTTGCTTTGCGACATTACAGGCATAAATAATGCATGAGATGTCATTGAGGCTACAAATGTTCTCCTGTGTAGTCAGGGCATCTTATTCACGAAGCTTTTATTTTCACAATACAAATATTGTGTATTTGATACCTTGTTGACCACAGTATTAGCATGTCTCAATCATCAGTGATTATAATCATAAAAAGTAAGGTTTGCCATACTGTGTTTTTTTGTAGGGGGGGGGGGGGTTATAGATCCATGATCATTTCAGTTTTTATCATGATAGTTTTGACATGCAACCTGTGATATCCCTAGCTGTCTAAGTTTGTGTGCAAAATGGCAACTCCCACCAGCTGTTTTGAGAAACTGATAGAAATAAACCTTGCAGGGTTCAATGAAGGTGAGGCATGACACGAGGACAGTATGTAGACAAGAATCTATCTGTGGAGAGAGTTTGGTGGCAGTGGATTTGTGTTTTGAAAATTTTGGATGGAAAAACGCTTTTTCGGGCCACGCCTAAATCCTCAAATTATTGTGGGATTCAATGGGCAGTTTATAATGATTACAACTGTAATAATATACGGGGAGTGTGCGTTTATAATGATCATAATTGTATTGTCAATGCATCTGTATCAGTTCCAGTGGTAATGCTGAGTTTGCAGATAAAAAAATCAATAACCCCTGCTCTGTTTGTGTTGTTTACAAAAAATAACAATTGTTAGTGTGTCATGCAGTTCGTTTGTACTGTTAGAGATTTTGCTGTTTGTTTTTGGACCTGTGTGAATAATCTCACAGCTGTGAAACTGTAAAGTTTGATTATGATGGAATAGGAAAATAGGAATTAGGCCTTGTTTTGTACCCACCAATGCTGTAGGAAGTTATATATGCACATGCACCTACATGCGTGGTATGTACAGCACAGGTCATTGAGTATATTGTTGTGACAACAAACAGGGGCCAGTGTATGCTGTGGATCATACATATGTACAGGAATGATGAACATTGACCAAAACATGCAAACGCACACACTGCAGAGTGACCCTTGTACATGTCATTTATGTGACATCTCAGTTATCAAGGATACCTAAATGATTAAATATATATATGTGTCAAAGCTAGTGAACATAATTAAACACATACACATATTATAATAGTAATACAGTACACTAGCAAAAAAAATTATTATTATTGTTATGATATTTGGAGTGATTCATTATCACTTGTATAGCATATAGAGATTGCCAAGTGTAAATTGTTAATTATCATACACTCATACACACAGTTATATTACATTAGTAATATGATATACAAATATTTTCTTAAATTATAACATTGTGAAAGTACCCTTGTCACATTCATACACACAGACATATTATACCAATACACAAACAATATTTAATTGGTACTCAATTAATAATATTATAGGGTGACCCTTGTCATATGCACATGGCACATGATGTATGGAACACACAACAAACAGCTAATTCCTAGTAAGCATAGTAAATACAGACTTAGTGTGATATGCACAGACTAACGCATAACAGACCCAGGCATATTATGTATATAAAACTGTGGTGTAACAAGCTCACAATATACTAGTCACCAAGTGTGTAGTCCACAAACATTGTAATACACACATACACACAAACAAAATATACTCAGTGAAACAGAGATTGATCATGTGGCTGCCTACACTGTATGGGTGGTTAGTGTACATATCTTGATCGTGGGATGGTCATGATGTGTTGTACACTGGGCAGGAAGAGCTCCAATCCTATAATGACGACATACGCATGGAGGTATAGCCCTGACTGTATAAACACAAACCAACCGCCCTGTATTTACCAATAATTGAACTGAGCACTGCCATTAGCAGGAGCGCACCCGTCCAGACAGTCAAGGTCGCTTACCATTAGTTGACCTTGCGTGACCTCAGTTGGTGAACCTCTGGCCCACAGCTGGGCAGCAAAACCCGACCCATTCTGTGTTTAATCACTAGGAAGAGACGGCAGTCAGGTCAACTCGGCAATAGTGCAGAGCATGGGTCTGTATGCTGGTTTTTTACCTGTTACCTTTCCCAGTGGCGGTGTGTTATTTTTTTCTCTGGGCCCCGGCAGTTGTGTGTCGTGAGTCGGCCACAGTGCTCATAGATCTTGGGAGATTTTATTGATTGGAGGAGGGGAGGATTTTGGACTGGGGTTTGTTGTTAGTTAGATTAATCTGGTTCAGAGGTTGCAGGGACAGTTCAAGTGGGTTTTTGTTAACAGTTCACGTGGGGGTCTTAGTTAAGTCTTGTGTAATAGGTCCTCTTACCCTCCCACTTGACACTACATGCGGGTATGGGGGTGTAATAGCCACCCCCTATCATGTTTATGTGTGTGTCAGTGTGGTACCTCCTATATTGTGTTGAAACCATGCCTGTGTTTTCAGTAAATTGTATACATATATACCAGTGTTGCCATAGTGTGAGACTAAAGATGGCTGGCTATAGGTGTGCCAGGTAATACACTGTGAATAACACAGTCACACAAAGCCCTGCAATTAGGGGGTAGTTGTAAGGTTACAGCATACAGTATAGTGTCAGTACACCTAAGTCAAGCCTGCATGCTTCAGTTATTACCAGACTGGGTTTTGAGACATTAGGCCACGGCTGGACCTTCACCTATATATATATTTATATATATGGGATCATTGCCCCTCCTGTCTACACTATGCTATTAACCCCCCCCCCCCCCTTCCCCCCCCCCTTGTGCCCAAGGCTGAATATATGTCACATTTCCAGTGCAAATGATCTTGTGTTTGTCTAGTGTACATGCACCCTCATGCATATATAATGTATGCCCTCAATGATAGCCCCTCCAGAATCATTTATATATACCCCTAATGTACACCTGGGCTATTTTATTGATGTTTACTTGTCTCACCTGATATATTCAGTGGATGAAAAATGTATTCATACATACATACATGTACATGTTATATGATAGAAACATATCACAGGATTTGTCCAGTATTTGCTTTCATATGAAATTGACAGTATAGAATTTTGATATTTACTGAACACATTATTTAGCAAACTACAATGTGTATTGATTTATATTGTGTGCTGCTCACTGGTGAAATATAAACTGTCTGCATGTTTTTGTGTCCTTGAAACATTCTGAAAAAGTACAAAAAGTACAAAACCAGTCTGATGAACTTAAGTTTATTGATATTTATTTCATGATAAAATATGTACAAAATATAAGGATAAATTAATATATTATATTAGGTTTGTCTTATTCTTAGTATATGATTTATTTTTATTAGGTGAATGAGGGTTTTTTTTGGTGTAATTTTGTAAACTTTTTCATTGTTACATTTTCTATATCAATTAACATATGCAGCCATGTTATATATTCATGTATGTGGATGTATATTATATGTGTTTATGTACATTAATGGACATTATACACAGTCATTTACATATACTTCCATGTATCATCATTAATATTCATTTATTCATCTCACTCATTTATAGTCATTAGTCCGATATCCCTTCCCTGGTGCTATAACATATAAATGTGTTAACATTTGAGTAACTCACTTATATATGAATTTAATTTTCTTCCACATTTGAGACAGTCAAATTTGCTCTAGCTAATGTGAAAATTAAGACTTCAAAGGAAGTGAAAATAATAATTAGCATGGTGCTTAAGTGTGTGTCAGTGTATTGATATTAATAATTACTGTCTTCATATGATTGAGATGAAGATGCTTTTCATTGAAAAAAAAATATCAAATCATCAATGTCTGGGTGTATTTTATGTCAATGCCAGTAAAGCATCAAGCATAAGAGCATTTATTTTTTGCCAGATTTTAAAACAATTTAATTTTATTTGAATGCTATCTGATCATGATTTGTCAAAATCGTTACCTACCTAAACATGTCTTTGTTTATAATTTTCCTTCTGTATTTATTACTGGAAGTGTCAGTCAAGGGTCTGTTGTTTTGATCTGTTGAGTAATAAAGTGACCTTCAGGTCCCTTCATGCTTAAACATTCCTGAAAAGTATGTGTATTTTTAAGGCATTGTAAGTGCTTGAAATTTATCTAATTTTTGAAAATTTTCTTGAGAAGAAGTTGAATATCACTGTATTGGCTTGATTGGCAGACTGAGAGGACAAGGCTTTCTTTAACATGTCTCACTACTTTTATAAACCATACTTATACATTTAAATTTTGATTTAAAAACAGGAAAGGGGGGGGGGAGATTGTAGGAGGATAAAATGGCTTAGAGGAATAGTTAGGGAAGCTGTGCAGGAAAAAAACACTTCATAATACAAATTTGTCCAATTGAAAACCCTTTAAGAGACCATGAGAAATTGAAGTATGTGTGGAAACCATGAACCTTGATATGATCTTTACAAGTCAAAATAATGCCTCTTGAACACATGACAGAACTGTGTTTGAGGTTCTGAATGTTGGTTGAAAGGAATCTAAATACCTAAATCTGTAAAAATACTGAAATTAATAAAAATACTGAAATTAATAAAATAGTGAAAACTAATTAAAATACCTAATTTAAATACAGAAATAACTCAAAATATTGAAAATTAATTAAAACACTTCAATTAATTATCAATATCTTAAGATATTGAAAAATTGTATCATTAACTCAAATGAAATATTTAAAATCATATAAAATACTGAAATTAATTAAAATACTGAAATAAGTTAAAAAAATGAAAATTAATATTGAATTAGTTTAAAAATGAAATTAATTAGCATTATGAATCCAGACTTAAGTAATTAGTCATGTAAGATTGATACATTTTTTTAAAGCTTTATCTTTTATATACTTTAATTATCTTAGGAAAATAGTATTTAAGATTTAATCAAGTTACAGCTTCACATTTTGCTTTCTACACTCTGTTCTTTATTCCACCTGAGTCAACATTTCCTGTTTGTATTAGCGACTCCTATGGGCAGCTTTATATTCACAGGGTTAAATTTACATGACTTTCATTTAATAAATGTTCAATGAGAATTCATGATATAACCATACACTAACCTGCGCAGAGTACATCCATTATAATCTTAGCTACCAGACCAGGATCTAAGGAAACATCAAATTATTTTTCATTTGTAGCAGATGATATAAAAGATCTGTTCATTATTTGCAAAACCCATCTTTGATTAATGACTTACAAGTAACATTTCATATACTACTCTGTGCAGTTTCATGAAGAGTCTGCAAAGTATGCAAAAATTGTCAAAACAAATACAGGTAGGAAGGGATTTGATACCACTACTCTTTAGCTTCACTAATTTGAAGTCAGTTACAGTGTCTACGCAGATTTCATGAATGCATTCAGAATTACTGACTAAGCTTACTCCCTAATCTGATCAGGTATACCCAGGCTGTTCATTTATAAGAAAATATCAATTGATTAAGTTGTGTTGATAAAAAAAACCCCAAAAATTGTTCATAATAATGTAATCAGCACCTGATAAGCCAGTGCTTGACTGCTATGATTTCCTAGCTCTAAAATATATTATCTGAAACATAGAAGACTTAACCAAAGCAAATCATTTATTGCTAAAATAAGAAATCTAGAAGACCTTGTATCATATGTTGTAACAGTCAGAGATGTAGAATACTTCAATATTATATCATCTTTTGAAAAAATATAAACAGATTTCAATAGGAAATCATCTTCTGCTAGAATTAGTAGTGTAGAAATACTTTATGTTAAATTATATGTTGATACAGTCAGAAATCTGAAAGACATCATCAGAAAATCAGACATCAGATTAGACATCTATGACCTTTTTAGAAGAATAACTGAAAATAATGTTACTTCCTCTCTTTTTTATACACTTATATAAATGGACATAATATGGTATACCCACAGTCCATCCATACATCTGTCCATCTGTTAACTTGTTCAGAACAGTTCAAAATGTCTCAGTGATAACTAACAGGGGCTTCGATGGATTTTGAGGAAGCTAACCATAACTAATTGCAAGATTTTCTTGCAAAGTTTAAAAATTTATAATTGATATTATTGGGCAAATCCACATATATTTAATAAGGTCATAGGCTACTTGGTGGTGTTGTCACAATAACTTACCAGGAATAAGATGAATTTTGACATAACTGTACAGAAATTTTAATCAGTATATTATCTCAACTAAGTTTGATTTCCAGCAAAATATTATTGGGCAAATCCACATATATTTAATAAGGTCATAGGCTACTTGGTGGTGTTGTCACAATAACTTACCAGGAATAAGATGAATTTTGACATAACTGTACAGAAATTTTAATCAGTATATTATCTCAACTAAGTTTGATTTCCAGCAAAATCTATATATATTTAATTAGGTCAGAGGTCACCAGCCTCTTCATGGCACCGTGATGACTTGCCAACAATCGGATGGATTTCCATGAAACTCATTATGAATATTAGCCAATACAGTTTTTCAGCTGTTTTACATTCTCAGCAAAATCCATGCATGCTTTATGAGGTCAGAGGTCACAAGATATGCAACAGGTGTATTATGCACTGTTTGTGATGCTCTTGTTTCTCTTTTAATCTGCAGTCTTTACCCCTTTTTTTTGCGTAAGATTGCAAAAGACTTAATAATGCGACACTGTTACATATTCCTGTAAGAACAAGAATCGTACACAAGTGCAAGAATGTATTTGCAACATGTTCAAAATGCCCCTGATATCTTCATGCATTTGGCACATTTGCAATGTTGATGATTTGTTGAGTTTATGCATATAAACATATGAAGTATGCGAAACATTTTGTTTCATATTAGGAAACAAAAATGTGGAGATGAATAGAGTTCTAACAAAATATGCAAAAGCTTCAAAACATCTACAAAGGGATAAGGTAGCACAATATTTCAGCTTCCCTAATAGGAAACCAGTCACAATATCTGTGTACTTTTCTATGAGATTTGACTTATTTTTTCTATCAAAGCAGGCTGCACTTTCTTTCTGAAGCACTTACTCTTTTTGGTCATTTATCTTTGGCAGGTCTGTTATATCATCTGTAGTTAAAATCTGATATCTGGAGGGCTTGATCATAGCAAATCAGCTGTATTAATTGCTGATTCCATTTTCCACACTGTAGAACTAAAGTACTTTGCAGAACTGATACTTTATTCAAGCACACTCAAGAAGTCTCTGTGAAGACCCTCTGGTTTCAATGCCTGATTTAGAAGAGCATACACTCTTTCATTTTATACAAAAGAATTAGGCTATATGCATACTGAAATTTCTCAGATTAACACTGGAAAAAACTTTCAGAAAATGCAGATTTGACAGTGTCACTTTAGGAGATGATTTTATAAGACAAAGAAATGTTTAGTTCTCAGGCACCTTTTAAAAAAATATTGATGAGGGCGGGCAATTTTTTGTTTTACTTTTTTTGTATGTTACAATTAAAATGTGATATGATCAGTGAAAAGCATGATAAAAACAGAATTTGTTTGATAAAATCACTATATAACAAAGAAATCTTATCAAAATTGTAATCTTTTTTTTTCTTGAAAGAAGAAAGTCAAAATAAACATTTTTGGTGCAGGGGGTTAAAATTGACACGGGTGGTACCTGAGAACCATACCTTTTATTTTTTTGGCCTAAATAGTATTGTTTCGTAAAGCTGTACACCTTCAGTGATATTGAATATTTCTCATAGAATCATTTTTAGATGAACAGCAGTCGCTGTTACACTTGTTGACCTAAGTAATTGGCTATCTGGGTATGTGTTTGTGAAATAGTCTTTTGCTATGTGTGGCAGCCAAATTTTGCATAGACCATACTTTAGTCTGTTTTGATGAGTTTACATAATGCATTGATGAGGTTGCAGGGTATCACCTGGGGTACAGAGTAATAGGACAGGGCCAGGCTGGCTTTGATGTAGTGAAGCACAGCTGTAATGAACAGGAGAGGCAGAAAACAGAACACATTTAATCTCTTAATAAGCCCAGGTTCTCCTTCAGTAAGAATATTTAAGCAAATTTGTATTACCTGTTGAAAAAGATGGACCTGGCACTGATCCTTTAGTCTGCTTATGTCACAATGCTAGCTCAGATATTATCACCAGGTTTATACCTAATATAATTTAATATTAAGCAGACTCCTGGATATAATATGGTTGTGCACAATGGAATAGAGATTCTGTGAGCAGTGGAAAATATGCATACAATTAAATATATATTAATTATAATAGATATCATAATTCAAATGAAATTAGATATAAATGTCATTATATTCTAAAATTTTACCTTTTTAGCTCAGCTGACTATAAGTCATCTGAGCTATAGTCGTGGTCCTTTGTCCATCGTCAATGCGTCTGGCTGGCCGGCCGTTCATTAACATGGCACATTTTGAAACCATTGGACCTATGAATCCAAAATTTTGCATACAGTTAGATGCCTCAAAAATCTCCTGCCATATCGAAAAGTGGGTCACTAGGACTTTGTTGCTTCCAAATATTAAGGAAAAACCTCCATTTTTCATAAAAATGCCATTGTTACACTTCAAGGCTGCCTTATATCAAAACCCCTAATCTGTTTTTTGATCATATTAAGTATTCATATTCTTCTATACATTTTTTATGAACGTAACAAAATTTGGTCAGTATTGCATATTGTTTTGAAGTTATGGCCCCAAATATAATGGAATTTTTTCAAAATCAGGAAATATATTTATTCACTTAACATGAGTATTGCTGAAGCTGGAGACTTTTTTTCAGGGATATAACTTTATTTTATCAAGATTCAATTGTTTACCCAAAATTAGATCTGAATTTTGCCAATATTTTATGTTATTAGCATAAATAAAAAATCAATACCTTAAATTTTGTCCAGCTTTGGCTATGGCACTTTTTTGCCCTGCAAGCACTGTTGATTTAATTTTCATTGCATATATACATTAGGATTTAATCTTTGAAAATCTGAAATTTCAAAGGAATTGATTGAAAAGAGAAGCTTTTATTCAAGTTTTCATACACTATGTCAAGTGTTGTTTACATCAAGCCAACCTGGTAGTACAGCCTTCACCTGTGTTACATAACCCAGAGTGGGCAGATTGCCTTGGCTCAGCTTGGCCACTACTAGCAGGCTTCATCGGAGTTTGTCCTAGTAGAGGCTATGATCGGAGTTTGTCCTAGTAGAATCGTCGATCGTACTAGTAGAAACTCTGATCAGAGATTCTCCTAGTAGAAAGTCTGATCAGACTTTGTCCTAGTAAGATCGACGATTCTACTGGATTGGAGTTTGTCCTGTGACATATATATTTATGAAAACATAATTGAATATTTTGCATATTTTGCATTTGCAAAAATTTCAAACTTCAGCTGAGCGCCGTGACCCATGGGTCCCTTGTGAAGTGGAGAAGGGGGGGGGGGAATTCCAAGAAAATCTGTTGCATGAATGTGAATCATAAGAAAAAATAATGATGTATTTTTCAGTTGATATTGATAGAAAATTGACCACCTGCAGTTTGTTTTTGTTGGTTTTCAGTCATAGGCAGTTAATGAGCAAAAAGAATACAAGTTGGTACTTATAAATTTCAAGAAAATATTGCATTAATTTTTTTCTTTCTGGCTGATGTTAAAAATCATCTAGAGCAAAATATGGTTGTTTACTGCAGCCAGTTAAATGGAGAAGTATTGTGATATGTAATATCCCCTCTGATAAAAAAGATTAGTTTTTAATGTAATGATATTACCATCATAATATTGTATTTCCCAAAATCATGTATGGGCCTGAAGTTTCAAAAAGCTTGTGTGCTTCAGAAATATTATTTAAAAGAACCTCAAATAATGTAACCAAAATGTTTTCTTACTAATACTGTAAACCCTCATTGTATTTTCCATTTCATTGGCTTCAGTAGATTTTTTGTAGTGACAATAAATGCATACAATATTAACTGTTACTATTCAATATTAACCTAAACATTCAACAGGTTTTATCTGGAACAGTATAGTGAAATTACTAAAAATTTTCATAGTGTTATATGTGTTAGCTGAACATGTTGCTTTAGTTCATTTTCTTTCTAGCACCAGTTTAAACCAGTTATTAGAAAGACAGAGATTGCTCACCCATCCCTCACAATTAAAGATGTGAGTGAGACTTAAAAGTTGTACTAGTGACCTACTGATGAAAAAGTGCCACACTAAAAATTAATCCAGGTTCTAAAACTCCTTGAAATACTCTATGTTTTTATTTACCTAAGAATGTCAAAACAAGGTCTGTAACAGTAATAAGAATATAAAAACACCATGTGCATAGTATGTAGCAGTATGATCATGTCTTATGCAAAAGTTAGTCTTATACACAAGTTTTTACAGTAATTGTAGTAATTTTACAGTTATTTTACTTATTAATGTTTATAGCCATGCAATTAACTATGTATCCAGAGAGATATGTTAATTAATTAAAAGCAAAATCAGTATATAGACCCATAGACAACAAATTTTAAAAAGCAGGCAATTTGAATATACATACTTAACAGGAAAATTGTATAAAAGTTGTGTTTTTTATTAAGCTAATTTCAAACTTGATCCCTCCATTCTGTTAAACCACCAGGACGCCTGTAACAGTAGAATCAAGGCAGTCTTAAAATAACAAGTCACATATTATATAATGTTGTTGCTTATACAAATTAATAGTTTAATACCATAACCAGCTGGGTCTGTTAATAGTCAACCAGAACAACATCATAAGTACAGTAAAACCTTAAAATTAAGACCACCAAGGGGACCTCGAGAAAGTGGTCGCAATCTAGAAGTGGTCATCTAAGTCAGGTTTAATAATAAAGAGCAAGAAAGAATACAGACTGTGAACAAGATCAACTAGTGGTCTTTTTTTTTTGAGGTGGTCCCTAAACCGAGGTGGTTATTATGCTAGGTTGTACTGTATATACTTAAATAACATAAATAACTTGTGTCACATTTGCTTCAGTATATTGTCACTTCTTTATAAAGTCTTAAAGTTTATCAGCTCTAGCTCTGTGTATTTGTATTGCAACCAATACCATTGTTAATTACATGGAGTATGTGAGGAGGCTGTTTATAAATAAGAGTATAGTTAGTAATGAGATCAATTACTGGTTTTGAAGAGAAGATGCAAATTCGTTTTTCATGTTTATGCAGCCAAAGCCTTGATATTTATCTTTTGAAGGACTGCAGTATATTTGTACATATATGTGTTATAAATTGAAAATTAATGTTGTAAGAGTGTAAAAGGTTTAGGTCATGAGAAATTCATTAAATAAAAGTTATCACAAATTTAAACCTTCATGAATGTGACATCCCTTCCACAAACAGTTTTCTATACTTTACCTTACTGGCATATATGAATGTTGTTTCTGTAGCATCAAAAGAAAAAGGATTGATTTTATGAATTATAACAGAACTTTTATGTTACTTGTAAATTTAAGATTTACATAATAAATAATGCCAAATCTTATACTGAAAAAGAATTCAACTCATTCTGTTTCCTTTACGATCGTTCCATATCAGATATTTCAAATTTTGGGTATATATTAAATAATCAATGTAAAAATGCCTAATGTATACTCTTTGCAGATTATGTTACTGTGAGATCATGAAAATGGAACCTTCGTGAAACATTGTAATTATGAAAATCGCAAACATTATACCTGGCGAATACAAAGGTAATTACTAGGTATGTGCCCAGAGTTATATGTGTCAAAAAAGGGTGTAAAGAACATCTTTATGTTATTCAAGCAAGTTTTGTAACTGTGAAGTTGTATAACTAATTGTTGTACCCAGAGTAAATGCCTATAATTATATCAGTATTTCTTGGAACTGCAGACATATGAGATGTTTCTGGTTATAGTTACACTTTAGCTAAATGAAAGTCAATAAGAAATAAATGTCAAGTACAGTATAATTAATGCGAGAAAATAAGGGTGCCAGAGTTTGATTGTTTCACTATCACTTTAATGGATAAATAATTGTTGATTTTCAAGTGGTGTAATTAATTATTTTGCGGTGACCAAATGTGGAAAATTTAATATCCATATTTCTTGGAAGAGTAAGGATGTCTTGATAATTATTTGTAGATAATTATATATTTATTTCTTGGAAGAGCTGACATTTCTCTAGAAAATTTCCATTTTATATATCTTTTAATCCTACTAATATCAAAGGACTTATCTGAGATTTAATAAAATGTAATGATCGAATGTCTGACATAAATGGTAAATTAGTGTTTGTCCAGTGATCTTTTAATATTTTTTGCATCTTTATCAGTGCTGCCATATCATACTAATTTTTTAAAGTATTATACTTTTCTTCAATTATATTTAGACCTTTTTGGTGTAAATACTTGCTTTTGCAATTTTTCACCAGACATAATTTTCAAGATGGTGAATTTTCGACAATTCACATATTGTGTGCCTTTTGAGAAATCCTGCAATATAATCTGTCAGTGTTTCACAAAAGTCATATGCATTTTGTCATGCAAAGAGTTGCTCGGTAATGAGTTACAAAAGGACAGACATGATATACATAAGCAACATAAAGGATAACTCCTAAAAACACTACTGGTCATTTTCCTGAAGCTTTTTTTTTTTAAAAAAAAGTAGAAAATTTGCACATAAAAGGAAATGTCACATTTATCCATAGGTTTATACTCTTCCTAAAATGTTTCTTAAATGATTCAATTTTAATATTTTCTCTTGCTATAATTTGTCATAAGCTTTTGTTAGCCATCACTTTTTAATCATTTCAGTTTTGATATAATTAATGTTTCAGCATGAACAAAAGTTTATCAAAAATGGTTTTGTGTTATCCATGCCTTGAACAAGGTATAAAGTCGGAAAAATAAAGTATTTATGTTTTGTTTATTAGGTGTATTGATAAACTGTTATATTTCATTTTTTAATTCTGTAAAGGTAATTATGATGGTCACTTTTAATTTACATAATACAGCTGCAGCCTTTTCTTGAGTATCCAGAAAATGTTAATTAATTTAATGGCTTTTATTAAGAAAACGTAAATATATATTCAATTCATTAAGCAGAAATTCAGAAAAGAGTAAGTTTTTTAAATTTTGTACAATATTTTGGGAAAAATCCAAGAATGTCTTATCCTTTGACAGTAAAAATTGTTTTGGCAAGTAGTTGTATCAGGTAAAGTTACCGTGGGACCAGAAATTGGTGTTAACTATTTATTACATGAAATATTGACGTTCCTTGTGTTCACAGACAATGGTGGTTTGATAATATTTATGAATACACTGTAATTAATCACTATTTTGAATTACCTGTTTGCAGGACAATAAACAAAAAATATTTCAGATAGTTTAGCTTTAAAGCTGGACAATAACATTATTTACTGTGTAAATGGAATTATTACATAATATGTGTGAAGAAGCCTGTGTCAACATATTTTGTGCTTTTGATCAAACTTATGATCACACATTAACAAAAAAGCACACACAGTTTATGAATATGTGAAAAGTGCTGTGTCATGCCTATGCTGCATTTTTGTCAAATAAAAATACATAGATAAAAATACTTGTAAAATATGTAGGAAATTTCATTGAAATCGTTTCATTTGATAAAATTTTATTGAGATTTTTTTGAGAATTTTTTATCATAATGGGTATATTACATTTAAAATTGTTCAATGTGTGATATGTAGTTGATGATGAGTGATGAATTATCACTACAATGTTAACTTATATATAAAAGAGGGTCAGTCTGTTTAAAATACCTTATGTTTTATATGCAAGAATATGTTAACTAATAATATGTTTATGGTTTGTCCATGAATACATTGTTATAAAATAAATAACAATTGTATATCATAATACTATACACAGTGTCTAAATCGTGAATGAAAATTGTAATAGGCTGTATATTTTTCACTGATAATCAGAGACAATTTGATTGCTACAAAAATGTAGAAAGTTAAAGGCAGTTATTATGGTGAAAGAATAAGAAAATATATAAATGACTGAAAGCAAATAAAAACAAAATAAATGCTTTTATTACTGGGAGTATACACATTTATTTACTTGGTTGAATAGTTAATTACATATACATATATTGGAAGCCAAAAAATATTCATTTGAAGATTTCGAAAACTATTTATTTACACCAAACCATGCAGAGGTCAGATGGTGGATTTATTCAAAGAAGCTGAATGTGAACAATCTCAAACTTATTGGTTTCAGATACATGTAACTTTGATATTTGAAATATATAAATGAAATGAAATGATTCATCATATTTAATAATATGAAACATATATCATTTGGCTCTGTCAAATTTCAAATTCATAATATCAAAAAGCCAAAAATTATATTAATAAGATTTTTTTGTGATTTTCAACTTTTTTATCACTAATTATTGATAAATAATCATTAAATGTGTTCCTTTTGTGTTTAAAAAATACATGCTACAGATATAATGTATTTCTTAAAATATCAAGTTATTGACCTGATGAATAAATTAATGATTTTAAGTTTATGAGATGATGCATTTTCATTCATAACCCATGGACAGCTATAAAGAAACAAACTGTGAATTAACCTTGAAATGTAAATTTTTTTAAATTTTCAAATTTTATATAAATATGAGTATAAATGTATTAGCAGGTTAACAAGATCCATAGGTGTGCTGTTTCACCTGAAAGTAAAGTTTATATCCTTAATTTATTAGTTTTATATATTTTAACTGGTTTTGGTTGGGTTTTGTTTTGATGTTACTGTGAGGATTTTTGTAGTTTTAAATCCATGAAAAATATGTTGAAAATTTTACATTCTTCAGCTTTTAATACAAATATTCCCTGCAAATTGTTATTTATCAATAAAATGAAAAAGGTATATCTGAAAAAACTTAATGTGGTTCAGAGTGTTTTTCTATAACATGGTAAAGTATTAGGGGTGATCTGCTACTAAATTTTCATAATGTATTCTAATGATATCATTCTGTTGTCACAATTTTTTACAATATGTAAACCACGGTTATTTTACATGCTTCTGAAACAAACTGGTATACACCACATGAACTGTAGATCGTAATATGATAAATTCTGATAAAATTATTAAGAATTAGAATTAGTAATTGTTGCATGCAGTACAGCAATATAAAGATAGAAGTTACCAGAGCTGTCAGAAATGTTGACGTTCTAAACTCACCAGAATATGTAATTATCATTTAAATAGTACCAGCATTAAATTGAGTTTAAACTGCACACAAGGTAACCTTGTAATGTAATTAACAAAGCAATTAGTTTAGAATATTATATAACTTTTCTTTATATGATGTATGAATGTATATTACTTTGAAGGAATATTTAAGATGCCTTCATGCGGTATAATGTACTAAATATAACTACTTCTAAATATAGCAAATACAGTCATAATTAGTTTATGAGTTAATACCAGTTATATTTTTACTGGACAATAACTTCATTTTTAATTCATTCATATATTAATATCAAAATAATCAGTGTATTATATTTATGCTTTGCAATAATGATAAAATATTAACATAAGCTGTATTTCAATATTCTGTAAAATTATAATTTGTAAATGTATAAGACTTGTCTTCAGTTAAATCTTTTTAGTGAAATCTATCACTTTCTGGAATTCTAGGCAATAAGTTCAGCATATTTTGGATGGCTTTTATGCTCTCTTTAGAGTCAGTACTGTCATGTTTCTGACTCTGTGTGTGTCTGTGTGTCGGGGGGGGGGGGGGGGGTTACTCTTTAATTTGTCATATTTCCGCTCTTTTCATGTTAAAATGTTTTTATATGTATCTGTTCATTGTTTACACAGAAAGTCCTGCATGTAAAAATTGCTTAAATCATTTCAGTAAAGAACTGCATTTGATCATTTTTTCTTCAATGGTAGAACATTCCTCTTAAGTGTGTATTTTCTGAAATATCCCAGAAAAAAATTTAAAAGGGGATCAATTAATTTAGTCTGTCAGAAAAATGGTTCATTGAAGTAAAATTTAAGTTTATTTTCGAAAAATTCATCTGTTATCACATGTAGCCATTTTCTTGATTTCTTATTCACCCATAACTTCCATAACACCCAATGAACTTCTGTATTTTTCTTATCCTGAGAAAAGTCTCCTTGACACAAAATAAATTTATAAAGAACATTCTTGGGATAAATGAATTGCTTCCTCTAATCCTATATTTTTCTTATCACTTGGAGATTAAAACAGATTAAATGTGAAAGAAAATATGACAATGCCATTTGAAATGATTGAACCTTTTTACTGATAATAAAGAAGGTGAAAGAGAAAATAAGTAATTTATTTTAAATTTTTGCTTCTTTCTTCTCACACAAATTAACAATCAACTTTTAAAAAGGAGAGTCATACTTTCAGGCAATAGGCAAGGTACAAATCCATGTTTGTTTTATTATTTTTTCTGAGTGGGTTTTGGATGTTTTGAAATGTTATGTCAAAATATAATGGTTTTATCAGCTTTGTTTTAAGAACAGATTAGTTTTCAGTTCACAACATTTTATATTTGAAATTTTCAGGAATACTGGTAATTCTCGGATCTGTTTAATATGGTACATGTCTCTTTGATATCATGAAGGTGTTATTCTCTTAATACACCTGAGTTCATTTTCATTGTTATTTATATTAAGTGTCAGCCAGGCAATTAAATATTTTAATTATTTAATTCTCACATATATTATGGAAATTGTCCAGTAAGTTCTTTTTCTTTCTATGATTTATTCTGAAATTGCAGTTTAAATACACTGGTATTCAAGTATGAAGTATGAATGGTGATAAATCCTCAGATTCATTTTGTTTAATAGATTAGTATAATATAGCCATATTGACATGAAATATTTCTCAGCAATATGAAAAAAATTGGTATTTGACGGAGAAAAGCATCCATGTGCTCTGTGAGTATGTTTTTTTCCTTGGCAGTATTTTACATGACAGGCAACATGACAGATAAACTTGTAATAGACGGGAGGTTCAAGATACAAAGACCGGTATGTCCTTTGTTTGAAAACCATATAAAAGAATTAACAAGCATAGAGGGAGATGGCTGGTTCCCTGTCAGGTATGTAATATAGCTGGCATACATTATGTGTGATTAATTCTTTACTAAGCACAGCAGCATTAGTCATGGTACAGCTCAACTATGATACCTGTTGATATTTGGGTGCAATTTTTTTCTCTTCTTCCGGGTACTTAATGGTTCATATGGATAGTCTGAAATAATGGGGGTCTTTGGGTATGTCATGCCAGCATCCAGTCTTTGTGTGACAATGACGATGGGGGAGGTATGATGCTTCAAAGAACGACCGGGATTCCTGTCTCCGTAGAGGTAATGGAGGATGAGGACTGGGTGATGGGTCACCTGGATACAGGCCAGGGAATAGGGTCAGGTAAATACTGACTTGACAAGCCCCGCCCACCAAAACGCATGTCCATTAGTAAGGTTTTTAAACGCTCACAGGTAACGACAGCCTTTAGGATTATTAATATAGCGAAGCCCCTGGTGTGAAAGCTATGATTGGATTTTAATATCCGCTGATGTTTTCCATTTGTTTCGTGTCTCACCATATCAGTGAAATGTAAAAAGAAAATTTTTTATCATTACAATTCTTGCAGTAAAAAGTGTAATATACTCAACAATTTTGCAATGGACAGCTGTGGCGTACAGAAATAATACCTCTTTATAGCATGGACCTGGGTATGGTGTTCCTGGCAATTCCATCACATTTTCATTTTTTCCAAGAATCAGCATACAGTTTTGAAAAAGTATTACTTGTTGTGATATCACTTGAATATTAAAAGTATCATATATGGATACTGTTCATTTTGTTTGCTTAGCAAATAAACTTTGTACCAGTACAGGTACTAAGATAGCGTTATCATGTGTCCTGTTTAATTAATATTTGTAGTTAATTGTAAAGGAAGTCCTAATGTAATTTTGATCACTAGAACTGTATAATTTATGAGTTTGGAAGGTATATTTTTGTTTGGTAATTGATTAAACTGTATTTCATAGATCAATTTTAGAAATTGATCTATTATAATCTTTCTAGTAAAATTCATTTTTACAAACACTTAACAAACAAAATTTATTAGTGTTAAATAATATATATATTTTTAAATCTTATATATATTAAAATTTATCTTATTCTTAAAATAAATTTTATAGGACCCTGGATAATTTCAAATTATTTTTCTGGTGATATAAAAGAGAAATTATAGGTTTAATAATTATTAAATTGATAAATATGATTGATAATTTGTGATTTGATAAAACTTATCATCATGATACCAGGATTTACTTTGAAAATAAAAAATATTTAATGATATAGAAACCAGCAACTAACTTTAATTGGTAAAACTAAAACTCTGCCAGAATCAAACCTTGCTATCCAGGGTCGCCAAGCAACTTATGAACAAACATGACTCTTTAAGTTATAAATATCTACAAATTGCATTTGTCTACAAAAGTTTCTCAAAAATTGATACAGCCAACTCCCGGCTTAGAAAAAGACTGAATGATGCTCTGTGACAGTGATGCTGGGTGATGGGAGGCAGCCATGTTGCTGCACCATGCTTGGTCAGATGTCATGTAATACTGACGTCTTAACATGATGAAGGTAAAGTCACAGGACATACAAAGTTCAAACAAGCCGTAAAATGCATTTTCTTGAGTGATCATGTCAGTGAAGAAAATGAAGTATATTGCTTTTTTTTTGCATATTGTCATAAAGTGATGATCTGTAGCTGATGATTGAATAATATACATGACTTGTAAATTAAAAGTAAGATATATCATTAAGAACAGATAAGTAATTATAAAAATAAGGTAAAAGATTCCTTTTTAAAGTCATATTGCAGCTTAGCACTTCACCATTACTACAAACCGCAAACTTCCAGGTACACTTATCATTGGCCTGGACCAAGTATCAACTAGATATTCCTACTGACAACAATATAACATGATCTGTATATAAAATTTGGCATATCTGTTTATATACGTATTAATGCCAATGAGTCATTTTTCTCACTGTTGCAGTTATATATATATACAGTGCACAAATTAGGCGTCATCTTTCATTGTGTTTTAGATTTATATATTGAGACCTTTTCTGGTATATTTCACTGAATGGGTAAGACGTGTGTCCTTAGGTTCAGGTCCCAAGGTATATGTCACAGTGTACACGGGGAAACAGTTCAGTTCAGAACTCCACTTGTTGAGATGGGAATTCCCAAATCACGCTAGTTCTTATCTTTTACAAATGATGTGATTACACTTTTAATTATTGGAACTCATTTTATACTTACACGTTATATTACTAATACATAAATATAATATGTAAAGTATCATTTGTATGTATCATATGTGAAAGTTTAAAACTATAAACATAGAATAAACTTATTCAGTATTAAAAAATATAGAAGATATATTATATGTTACACAGTATATGTTAATGTCATATGTTATCTTTTGTGAAACATTTCCCCTTCAGTATATTGCTTTAAATAAGCATCCTTCCTAGAAAGAAGTTTAATACTTAGAAAACAATTATTAACCTGATTTTTCTGTGTTTCTCTCACATTTAGTTGAAATAACACACATTTAAACTTTGAGTCATACAGCTTAATACAAAAAGCATGACTTTTTCATGAATTCCACCCAAAACTTGGCATTGCAAAATTGAACAAAGGGATGTTTTGTCTACAGGTGATAACTGAATTTAACCCGGCTGATAAGCCAGTGTATCAGGGAGAACAGCCATGGCTGCGCTGAAGGGTTGAGTTTGCATGGAACTCTGGGATATGCTTGTCTGCGGTAGCATTCCAGCAACTCCCTGGTCTGTCTGATGTGGGCCGATCGTTGCCAGCTTTCTCTGGTATACACTGTATGTCGATCATTCTCAAAGATGAAGCGCTGTTGACCGATTCTCTGTTTACTGTGATAACAAAAAAACCCTGTCTAAAGGATTCCAAATATGTACTGATTAAATACCCTAAATGTCCAGTAAATTAACAAATACATCATAAGACTCTTGTGAAACTGTGTCAGTTCTGCATCAGCCTCCATTAGTTTCCTGCGGTACTGACTCTTATGCCAGAAGTGGTTTCTGTATAGACCTGTTCATAGCCTTTTCTGTGAAATATATACCATATACGTTTTTTCCATTATTTGATTTTATATAGCTGAATATAATTTCTACATAATTCATCGTGAGATTGTGAAAATATGTGATAATTTTAGATCATTAAGTATTTTTGCAAAATCTGTTGGATTTGTTTCTGTACTGTTAAAAGACAATATATTATCTATGAATTAGTAATTATAGTACATAAACATTACATAAACTATAAATATTTAATTGGATTGACTTCGGATGGATTTACAAACATAGGATAATTTTTACATCTGTGTAAATAAAATACAGATTGAAAAAAATGTATTTTCTTTTTGTTTAAAAATTTATTTAATTCAGTACTGCATGCTAAGTGAATAGTTAAAGAAATATGCATCTTAACTGAATAAAAGGAATGTATTTATTAGTAACACAACTACTTTTGGAGAAACATTATGAATTTTATATGTCTGAAGTTCAGTAGAATCAAGTAGTTGCCGTTGAACTGCAGATAGAATCTGTAAACAGTGAATCATACCAAAGTAAATTATAGAATCTGTGAATGATGTAACAGACCAAATCAACTTATAATATCTGTAAATGATTTAACAAACCTAATTTAATTATAACATCTGTAAATGATGTAACAAACCAAATTAAATTATAAAAATCTGTAACTGATATAACAGACCAAATTAAATTATAGAATCTGCAATTGATATAACAGGCCAAAATAAACTATATAATCTGTAACTGATATTCCTGCCGGAGTAGTTAATGGTATATATCACAGACCAAATTAAGGTATAGAATCTGTAACTGATATAACATACCAAATAAACTATAGAATCTGTAACTGATATAACATACCAAATTAAGGTATAGAATCTGTAACTGATATAACATACCAAATAAACTATAGAATCTGTAACTGATATATCATACCAAATAAACTATAGAATCTGTAACTGATATAACATACCAAATAAACTATAGAATCTGTAACTGATATAACATACCAAATAAACTATAGAATCTGTAACTGATATAACATACCAAATAAACTATAGAATCTGTAACTGATATAACATACCAAATAAACTATAGAATCTGTAACTGATATAACATACCAAATAAACTATAGAATCTGTAACTGATATAACATACCAAATAAACTATAGAATCTGTAACTGATATAACATACCAAATAAACTATAGAATCTGTAACTGATATAAATTAATCTGTAACAGATTATAACAGACCAAATTAAATAATAGAATCCATAACTGATATAACAGAACAAATTATATTTTAGAACCTGTAATGGTACTGAATAAACAACACTTTGGTTATAGAATCTTTATTTGTATTTTTTACTAGTCAGTTTATAGGAGTTGTAACTGTATTGAATTAAACTGTACAAGTTTATTTAGTTAATTATATAAAAGTTATAGAATATAAACTATATCTCTATAGAATGTACAGTATTACCTTACATATAGTTAAAATCTTCATCCTAATGTTTGTAAAAAATTATTTAAACAGCTAACATAATTGATTAATTATTCTTGTGTTTAATGCAGATTAAATGATACTTAATGAAACATATCACAGCTGCAATCAAGGTAAATTAATGTCTAAGAAAAATTATCATACAATGGTTATCTCAATAGCTTATAGTGTTACCTACAGAGGTGATACAATTTTAGCATACAGTTAACTTTTATAGAGAAAATGCTTTTAAACAACATCTAATTTCAGTTTAGTTTGGGACTCATGAAGTATGTGTCATTATATATATAAGGATATCACTATGTCTTATATAATATAAAGTGATCTTACACTTTGTCAGCCAAGGTGTAACACATAATACAGCATTACTGAGATATTTATGTTTTGATAATCTCATATGGTACGCTTTCCTACCTATTTTTTTAAAGAAACATGGTGAAATTGTAATTTTGTAATTGTATAGAAAATGTACTGCTCAGTGTTATATTATCCATTGTCTATAATGAGGAGACTTTGTCATACTCTTTATTAATGTTGATCACTTCATCATCATTCTTACAATATATTTGTGGTAGGAATTGGTTTTAAATTTATAATAGATGATTGAAAAGTAAAAACAACGGATGATTGATTATTTTATGTACTTTCTATTTTACTTTGAAATCTGCTGTATACTAGTACCTAAAATATTGAACCCAGTAAATAGTGTGACATGTACATCGGTATTCAAAATAAAACCATCAATCCACCCGCATCCAACGTTGACTTGCCATTAAATAATTGCTGGCTGCTGGCAAGATTCTATTTTGATGCTGTTTGTTACTTTGTGTTCATATATCTCTGACAAGATTAAATTCTTTGCATGTGCATACATAATCATTTTTAATCGATTATGCTAAAAGGCAATTGAATTAATTGATTTTGAAAGAAAACG
The DNA here is from genome assembly GCA_026874595.1 of Sipunculus nudus. Lineage (NCBI taxonomy): Eukaryota > Metazoa > Annelida > Sipuncula > Golfingiida > Sipunculidae > Sipunculus > Sipunculus nudus. The sequence goes on from CM049309.1 coordinate 7,777,705, forward strand.
ACCAATCATCCATTTAGTTTATTGATTGGGTATCCACTGCAGTAAATGTATAAATTACCAGAACCAGCAGCATTCAAATCATTTTCACATGCAACCTTTTACATCCAGGTTTTAGTGTGAATAGCACACTAAAATAGCAAAATATCACACAAAATAGCACACTAAAATAGCAAAATGACACACAATATAGTAAAATGGCACACAAAATAGTAAAAATAACACTAAAATAGCAAAATAACACACAAAATAGCAAAATAACACAAAATAGCAGACCTCATGAGTGGTTTCAAGAAACCATCAGAATGTACATGTCAGGGATGATACACTAAATAACCTCAGGGGAAAGTGTTCATGCGAGAATCTATCTGTGGAATGAGTTTGGTGGCAAGGAGTTGGTATCGGCAATGTTTAGAGGGACATAACGCTTTTTTCCCCATACCTAAACCCTCAAATAATAGTGGGATTCACAAATTAGGATTAACACATGTATATTTTATATGGAGGCCATGCTGGATTTGTTTATAGGCTGAAGGGTCCTCAGCCCTTTTGTAAAATAAAAAATAAAAGTGAATTTTGTAACAATAAAATCTCTGATGTATCCAGGCCAAAATAATGTACAAACACAAATATATGTCAGGAACATATCATTACTAGTGCTTAATATGCTGTCATCCTTTAGCTCAATTTTACCATCCTGGAACAGTTGCTCAGTAATGTTGAATGCCTGGATCAACCAAGCATGCAAGCCTTTTGTAAACGTATTGAAGAATATATAATTCGACATGGTCTTTTCACTGGTGCGTAGATTTCAGCTACTGTTCCCATTTCATTTAGACATTAAAGAAGTCAACAAGATCTTGTTGCTTATGACCAGAAGCTATAACTTTTTGGCCTCCAAACAGTCAGCCCAGGACATATCCTTTTACTATAATATAGCACTTCATGGAGACTAATTGTTTTGAGTGTGTATTCACCATATACAAAAAGTATATGATATAATTATATAGTCATCAAATTACAATAAAAAGAATATTTACCTGAGCATTGAAAAACATACCCTTCCATCCTGAACTACTTGACTGTGTCAGTTCTTTGAGTGATGCATTCTTAGACTTAGATAAAGAGTCAAAATTTCTGTATTCAGGAGTTTTAAGATATTGAATACCTGGACTTTAAATAAAGTTGAAATTAACTCATGGGTGATTTCTGGAATTGATAGTGGATAAATCCATTAAAATTATAAGAAAAACATGCATGTATTAATAATAAGTTAATAAATAGAAATTAACAGTTTCATGTGATATATATGGTACTTAGCTGTAGCAGCTTTACATGCTTAACAGTACCATTATATAGACTTTACATACTTTTTTTGTAAGAAAATGACTCAGCAGAATTTTACTTTGAGTGCCTGAATTGGCAGGTTTATTCACTCAGCTTCCACACTTAGTATTAAAACACTTTTGAAGTGAATGTTTGTTTATTTTTTATTAACTTTACTCGATAGATAAAATATGTGTCCTTTCTACCTTGTCTAGATATACAAAAGATGGAAAACTATAAATTTCCTTTTGGTAAAGGAATTATTGTAGTTTACTCATCGTTTGGCATTTAGTGATGGAAAACCATAATTTGGTACTGGAAGAAGCATGAAACTTAGTCTTCAGGTTTGCATTAAATTAATTTTGTTAAATCATAATTTTGTTTTCAAACAGGCATAAACTTTGAGTTTTATCAAAATTATTCAAGGAATAGTGTATTTTTGTCCTGGAAAAAGCATTAAATATTTTTGTTGGAACACTGTCTATTTCTGTATTTGATTCATTGCATTCTGCCAAGTGGAGGTTTATAAATGAGAATTGTTATCAGTGCTGGTAGGTTCAGTAATCATTTCTCACTCAAACATAATAAATCACAAATTAGGCTCTTTGAAGCTTTCAAACATTTTCATGAAGTACAAGTGCAAATGTTATTAATAGCACCAGGTTACTTGTGTATCAAATGGCCAAATCTTCTGTAAAGCTAACTTAGTGGTAATATTAGAATATAATGCTGTTTAGTATATTACTGACACATCTAGTATCATAAATACATAATAACATGAATAAACAAAAAAAAAGTTGTTCGTGGGTTAAAATGGATGTAGGATCAATCAACATTCACATAAAGAGACTAACAATATTGATATAAATTACTGTGTTAATTATCCAGCCAGACGGGGTTCTGATGTGTATTTGTTATAGCTGTTTGCTTTATTTAAATAAATCTCTAAGTCAGTGCATGTTCTGAAGGGCAACAATATTCCCCCATTTTGTGGTATGGTAAAACAAAAATCCCTGAAATAAAACATACATTTCGGAGCCTCTTTTTGCTGGTTAACCTGAGAGTCCTAACAGCAGTTTTGTGACAAAGAGTGTTAGATGCACATAAAAGGCTTCTGCAGCTGATTGTGACTATTGAACTGGCCATGATGAAGTAATGGGTTCTAGGCGGGACCGAGGGCTGGGCCTTTCACAGCGTGGCTATAATAATAGGGCGGTCCAGAACCCGGGCAGATGTAACCCTGACGTCCCCGTCACCTGACTGACACAGAGATTCACAAAATCCTACCTGCAGTGCTTGGTTGAATTTCATCAGGTCCGACTGTCTTGTTTGTGTAATGTGGGTGGTGGTCACATGTTAACACATCCCACAAAAACTATCCTCATTTGTGTGTCTTGGCCACACTTTCCTGCCATGATTCAATTAATTTATTTTTAGAAATCTATACCCTATCCAATTTCCGCTCCAGTTTAAAGAAAAATCTTGATTTTTCACTCAGTGTCTCTTATTTGATTTTCTTTCAATATTGTTTTAGACCAGCCATAAGATACCTTTAATGTACGTGTCATAAAATTCTTGATGTATCTTGAACTATTGCAGTCCCATGTTTTTCATAGTGTTACCCTTACATTATCCTTTCCCCAGCATTTTCCATTTCCTCTTGTTGAACACATTTGTTAAGAACATAACAGCTTCTGACATGCACAAATACTTGTATATTCCTCTTTTGAATAATTTATTTTGTAATTTCCTTTGGCCTAGATCAGTGTACAGGTTGCTTGACATATATTTAGTCTTTACATAACTAGAACACAGACTATATCCAACTCCTTCACTGGAAAAGATATACACCATGAACTATTTGGTCTGCAGAATTTTCAGTCTTTAATTGAATATATAGTTTGTTTTTTATTAGTTATATCTTTTTTAGTGAGAAAATAGTGCATATTTAATAGTAAGTATGGCCCAGGTTTGCTTATTATTATCTTATCTGAATGTTATGAAATAAATTTGAAAACGTGAAATCATAGGATTTTATGTATGTTTAAACAAAGGTTTTGAAATTAAAATATTGAAATAGTCTTAATTTTAGATGAAAGAATTAAGTATCACCAGCAAAATACTGGTAAAAACAGTCAACAAAAATTTATTTTATAAATCTCAAAAACCATAACTGAAAGTATCACCTAATAAAAATTATGTTATACAATCATTTTATAAACTATGTGCTGGGCATGATATATAAAATAATAATGACATGTAATATAAACAGCTAGGGTTTGCCATCTTTCTGAGAAATCAGGGTAAAAACCTGGAAAAATTAGGTCCCTGTTTTTTTGTCAAGGAAAAATCAAAATTTGATGCAAAATATGCCTCTGATCGGGGAAATGTCAGAGAATAAATGGCTGATAAATGAAGTGGTCAGTGTGTCATATTTTATGTCCAAAAGCATATCCACGTAAATGATTTGTCATAGAGTCTTTGTGTAAGAGTGAAAAATGGTGTACATACATTCAATACATTCTGAAGCCTGAGTTTCACCATGCCGACATCAACTATTGTTCACTCTATCCCGTACTGAAGAAATATGTTAAATTTGAAATAGGTAAAAATAATTATCATAGAAACCCAAGAAATTCTGGGAACCCTGAATAATATATTGATATAGATCGAACCCTCCCCCCCCCCCCCCCCCTTGCATATTTTTAAGCCAATATGTCCCCACTGCTATCACCTACATATCAAGGATTGCATTTTACAATTTTTAAGCCCATGCAAATGTCTGCATTTTTATCACACATCAGTAATTGTAGAATTTTTGCTGAAATATCTACACTTCCTCAACTGAATACCAAGGAACATAGTATTTAGCCCAATAACAATCCTACTATGCCCAGACATTCATAATTGCAGAATTTTTGAAAAAAAAAAAATGTTGTGGCTGAATTGACTGTTTCCCATAAAATTTATTATAATGGTACATGAACATATTTTGTCTAATAGGTAGGCAAGAAATGATTTGTTTTGTGCAAAATGACACCAGAAGTATTTGCTGTAATGTTGTATTTCAGGTTTGGTTTCAGTTATATATCTAAACTGATACCCAGAGTTTAATATGTTCCAAGGTCCTGAGACATTTTCTGAAGTTGGATATTCTTAATATTCTTATACAATGGCTAAGATCTGTACAGGAATATATGATTGTGTGGTATAACAGGTGAATTAGTATTGAGTAATTTTTGCATTAGAAATATTTAGTCGATGAATAAATAAATATCTCAATCTTTCATTAAATCTTTTCGTTAAAAAATATAGATTAAATAATGTTTGTGCTAAGAAGGTTGTGTATTCATTGCAGAGAAAACCTGGTGTTGTTGCTTTGTGTTGGAGCTTGATTCTCCCTCATGTACCACAGACAAAAATATTTCAAGGATACCCCAATAAACTAGCTTGGCAATAGCAAACATTGGGAAATTTCATGTTGTTGGATATTTAGATGAACTGTGTCATACACATTGGACAAAAGGCCTTCCAGGATAGACCCAATAAACTCTGCTGACAATAGCAAACATTGCGGGAACAGAAATGTCATTTACCCCAGGCAGGCCATGATTTTTATCAGCGGGGAAGGATATTGGTCTAGAGAAGGCCACCATGCCTGGCCACCCTTGCGCTATTGCTGCTCCCCTGTCTGTCACAGTAAATATTTTATAAGGACGTAATATCACGACCTTTCTCGGCAAAAAACTGCTCTGGGCAGTTCTCTTTGCCCTCACATATTGCATGTTTGTCTGTTGTTCATCGATTGTTGGAATTGGGTGTTTTTCTCCAAACAGGCCAGCAAGTGGGTTGTGATATCAAATTGCAGGAAAGACCCATCAGAAGCCTACTCAATCAACTAAGGTGTTTTCTATTTATAATCTGGGTAATGATGTATGATAGGGCGCTGTATGGCTAATTAAATAACATCAGACAGTAACTGATAAGTTCAAAGTCGAGTTCATTATGCTCCAACCTTTGTTCTTGTGGAGGATGTGATTTTCTCTATGGCTTTTCTAATCTAACATCTTTGGGACTATGTAGATATGGAATTGTGTTCTTTATGGAAGTTGTGGAACCAACAAATTTTTTTCTCAGTTTTTATCTAGTTTTTTACCACAGCTCATAAATGTATTTGTAATTACATGTACTGGTTAATATAATTCATTTCTTTTGGTAAGCATGATTGCCTTTTTCTATGTATTATTTTTTCAGTCCTAGTTCACTAAATACCAGTGAATCCTGGTTTTAACATAATTCAATGTAGGGTTTTTTATCCATGATAAACTGTCCATTCTTCTTTAATGACAATACCCTAATCATCTCATGTTGATGGTCCAACCATTGGACTTTTGTGAGGGATAAAAAAAAAGAAACAATCATTTGTTTTTGTAGGCAAGAGGGCATTCAGAAAGAATAAGTACCTCTGCCAGTTCCAAACATTCATGTTGATGTAAATAATTGTAAAGCTGTGTCACATTCTTCCAACAATCCAACAACAATTATGCAGAAATGGCTAAAAAATTGGTCATATGAAAATTCATTGGAGTGGTCACATGCACACAGTGTAGCAACAATACAGTCTGGCTATCTGGCTATTTCTTTAATTGTTCTGTGAGTGATTTTTTGCAGTTGCCGGACATAATTGAACGGCACCACTCCAATAATATGACATCACTGCTACCATGCAGGGGCTTCCTTTCCTGGCATCGCAGTTTTATAAGAACACTGAGATTCCCCTAAAAAGGCAAAATATTGGCGGAATTTGAAAAAAAGTAAGATAGAGAACTGTTGTCTAGATACATGACAATATAATCTAAATAACTCCTAATTTTTACACGGTTTATGAAATTAATTTCAATAAGGTCATTTCTGTTTTTGTCTGATAAATAATTTGTACCAAGTATAGCCCTTTACTCTTTATCTTGTTGGCACGGTAACTTCAGGCAAAGACAATAATTAGAAGGATATTGTTTTCCTGGTGAACAAAACACCTGCATTTTGGCATAATAAAGTGTGCTGTGAGAATGTGTACACCCAAAACACATTGTCATTGCATTGCCATTGCCAGATAAACGTGTGGATGTGTACATAGCTTTAGAAAAAAATATACATAATAAGCCAATTTTAGTTGGGTTAATTCCTTGTGCATATATGTCTTCAAGATTGCCTCTCCTCTCTCTTTCTTATTCTGGTTTCTATCATTTCCAGCATACCATTATTCACAGTCATAAACACTTCATTGTAATATGAATCTAATTCCTTTGTTTACAATGAAAACCATAAAAAATCAGAATAGGCACTATTCTTTTTATAAATATAAAATAAATTATTGCAAACTTCAAATTAATATTGCCCACACACAGGTAGAAAGGAAAACCAGGAAGGTGAATGCCCTAAGTTATCTGTAATATATAGAATGAGATTTCGAATAAGGAGTTATAAATAATCAAAATAAGTTGAAAATGAGCATGGTGATTACATGGCTAGAGGTAGATCATCTTTTGCCGATGGGAATTCTAAATTAGTTTCTGTTCTGTTCATGATTATTAACTTTATCATTGCTCTTGCCACCCCCACAATCCAGTCTTCCGGCATCTGGAAATGTCATAGTTCTGTGATTTTATGTCTTTCAGATACATGGTATCAGTTGAACTGATGACGCCATGTTAGATCTGATGAAGACGTCATATGATGAGCTCAGCTGATGGCTCCATATGGTCTCAGCTGATGGCTTCATATGGTCTCAGCTGAAGATATAATTGTATCCGCCAAAACAAAGTGTTGTGGATACTGTTTTCAGCCCACCGCCGCTGCTGCCACCACCGCCGTGTTGGTGTCCGGACAACAACTCCTTAACTGCTGGGCGAAATTTTACGAAACCCAGGATTATGTTCGGGTCACGTGTGAACTAATGTGCCCCAATTTTGTTTTGACCTCTGACCTTTCCTGTCTCCAGTGCATCCATCTGTGCATCTGTTTTGACACACTTGCATGTGTATACATGCTGGACAGCTTTCTTGAATTTATGACAGGTGGCGCCATCTACATTCACATTAACACTGCAGACATCAAAGCTCATATCTCTGGAACTGTTCCACCGATTGGGCCAAAATTTAGTACGTGTATAGATCTCTCATAGTTCTTTATCATACGCAAAACTGGTGGCGCCACCTGCAACCATTTATGCACAGCGTCCATCTGTTTGTCTGCCGTGGTATAAAACCACTCATATCTCTGCACTGGTTTGACTTATCTGCCTCAAATTTTGCAGGTTTATACATCTTGGATACCTTTTTGGATTTTTTGGCAGGTGGCGTCACCTACTTTTGTTTTACGCTGCAGACATTCAGGCTTATATCTCGGGAATCGTTTGACCGATTGGGCCAAAATTTTGCATGTGTATAGATCTCACATAGTTCTTTATCATATTCAAAACTGGTGGTGCCATCTGCAACCATTTTTGCACAGCATCCGTCTGTTTGTCTGCCGTGGAATAAAATCACTCATGTCTCGGCAGTTGTTTGACTTTTTGCATTTGTGTACAACTTTGATAGCTTTCTGGATTTTTTGGTAGGTGGCACAACCTACATACACATTTCGGCTGCAGACATCCATGCTAATATGCAACACACCTCACTCTATTTCCCCTTGTTACTCAATCCATGCCTCACTTCACCCGTCCCGCTCTGATTTCGGCAGATACACGTAGTCGCTTGTCAACTACCCGTATTCTAGTTTTGGCTCATCTTAATATGTACATGTGGTCATAGCTTAGCATAAGACATAGTATTAGCTGATCAGAAAATTTCACAGTAGCCCAGCCGGAAGAAGATCTCATAGTTGCACAGCTAAACATACTGTAACATATTGTATTATTGTAACATTGTCATAATAGCTAAGCATAAATTATATTATCATACCAGAAGACTTCATCTTAGCTCACCAGAAGATTAGCTCTTATGAAGGTGCCATAAGACACAGCTGAACAAGTAATATTGTTGCACCTAATTCATATAACAGTCTCACAATAGCTTAGCAGTAAATAGCATATTATCCTTTTATTTCACCAGGATAATACCTCATATGCAGAGGTTATGCTTAATAAGCTCAGCTTAAGCAATCACATGATCTCAATTATATATCATTAGATATTATATTGGCTCATCAGAAGACCTGGTACAAGCTCATTTGGAGATGTCATCTAAGCTCTCTATGGATCGTTCAAATCAGGTCAGCTTAAGAGGTCATATTGGTTTGTCTTTAAAGGTCAGAATATATCTGATGAAGAATCATATTAGCTCAGCTACAGATGTAATAATTGGCTGATGTAAAATGCATGTGATAGTAGCTGATCATAAGGTATGATATTACCTCACAAAATGTGGATCATGCCATCTAAGCTCTCTTGAAGGGGTCACTTTAACTCAGCTTTAGGTGTCATATCTCAGCTGAAAATCTTTTTTACATCCTTGTTTTAATAGTGTCCATAAGACATATTACTTTACCTGAAGTTATCATATTAGCTCAGCTTAAACTAGCATATTAGCTCAGCTAAAGCATTTATGTTAGCTAAGCTAAAGAATTCTTATTATTTGTATTAGATCAGCTTTAGCTTTCAGATTAGCCCAGCTTAAGCTATCATATTATTTACGCTTAAGCTATCGCACAAGCTCCTCTGAAGCCATCATATCAGCTCAGCTCAAACAATCATATGAGCTCAGCTTAAGCTATCTTATGAGCTCAGCTTAAGATATCGTATTAGCTCAGCTCAGGCCTTCATATAAGCTCAGCTTAAGCTATCATATGAGCTAAGCTAAAGCATTCATGTTAGCTAAGCTGAAGAATTTGTTATTTGTATTAGCTCAGCTTAAGCTATCATATTAGATCAGCTAAAGCATTCATGTTTAAGCTAAAGAATTCATATTATTTGTATTAGATCAGCTTTAGCTTTCATATTAGCTCAGCTTAAGCTATCATATTAGCTCAGCCCAAGCCATCATATTAGGTCAGCTTAAGCTGTCAAATTATTAGCTCAATCAGCTCAAACCATCATATAAGCTCAGCTTAAGCTGTCATATTGGCTCAGCTCAAGCCATCATATGAGCTCAGCTCAAGCTGTCATTTAAGCAAGTTCAAGTCATCATATAAGCATAAGTTAAGCTATCAGCTCAGCTTAAGATATCATATTAGCAAGCTAAAGCTATCATATTAGCCCAGCTTAAGCTATCATTTTCACTGAGCTTAAGCTATGACATATGCTCCTCTGAAGCTATCATGTTAGCTAAGCTGAAGCATTTGTGTTAGCTCTCCTGAAGCCATCATATGAGCATTCATATTATGCATGCATATAAAGCATTCATTTTAGCTAAGATGAAGCATTTATGTTTGGTCCTCTGAAGCCATTCTATTATTTAAGCTGAAGCCATCTTATTAGCCCAGCTGAAGAGGTTATAAGGGCTCAGCTGAAGCGATTATATTAGCTAAGCTTAAGATATCATATTAGCTCAGCTTTAGATATCATCAAACTCAGCTTAAGATATCATATTAGCTCAGCTGTAGCATTCATGTTAAGTTAGTTGAAGCCATCATATTAGCTCAGCTGAAGCCGTCATGTTATCTCCTATTAAGAGATCATATTAGCTCAACATAACACATAGCATCTTGGCCATAAGAGAGTTCATAATAGCTCACCAGATCTTTTAGTCCCTCAGCACAGGAAGTCATATTCCCTCAGCTTACATTACCTCTGGTCAAGGACAAGCCACCTAGTTAAATGGTTGGCTTCTGTGGCAGGGCAGTCTTCAAGTTTTATAAAAAAAATTGGTTATTCTTTCAATTTCAAACACTGGATTACCAAAGACAGACATTGAGAACGAGCTAGAAATTTAACTCAAAATTTTAGGTGGCTTTTAGAAACCAAATACATAGAGTACAGTATTTAACTGTTAAAATGCTCAAAAAATTGTCCATATTACTTAAATGGAATGTTAGCTGAACCATTTATTAATCAGATCATGATCAGTTTGCTCAAACTCAGGATTGATTATGAAAAAGGAACAGACTCTAGTTGTGGTCATTGTCCTCTGAGCCAGCTGACTCTTTCATATAATCGGCTTCTGTAATTAATTTCTCCTGACTAACTTTTGAGTACCTTGCATCATCATGCAGTGATGACATATATTTTCAATTAAATAAGAGTAGAGGTAATTCAAGGACCTGTATAAAAAATTTAAAACTGAATACTGTGGTTGACTTCAGATTCGCGAGGCTAATTTATGATTTTGTGTCATTATTTCTCAAGAGTTCCATTTTCATGATCTTGCCATGATCAGTGTTGATCATTTTCAGTGAAGATCACATTGATCATTTAATATGCATGCTAAATCTTAAGAATTTGACTAAGACCCAGGAGATTACCTAGAAATTCTTGTCCTTTATTTGCAAGTAATATAGAATGTTTGATGTTTTCCATACTGTCAATCTGTGATATACATGTAAAATAAAAATATATGTTAAAATCTAAAATATCAATCTTTGGCCTTTACACTTCTACAGGGGTGATCTTGGTGACAACATACAAAAATTGTCAGTTAAAAGAGTATATTTTATAAATGACCATTCACTTGTGCAGATGAGGCCACCTATTGTTGAGGGTTTCATTTTCATGATAATTTCATTTTTCGCAAATAATGTGGAACTGAAACCCTGGCAAACAAAAAGCCAACCACGGTATATATTTAGCATTTACTGTTTAATGTGTTTTCTTTTGAGCCTGCTGACAATTTAATTTTCCTGAGTGTGATGATTTCCGTTCTTGTATTAGAGTATCCTGAAGACTCATTGGTTATTAATCTGCAGTATATTAAATAAAGGTAATTCCTTTACCTTTATTTAATGTCAAGTAAGTGTTCACAGAATTTGTATTCATATCCTTTGTGATTGTCTTGGTGTCAGAAGTGGGATCATCAGTTGAGCTACTGAGACTGTTTAAAAAAGCTCAGTGGAGATCTGCTACAGCACTTCCTTACAGATAAAAAGAAACCTTCTGCCTGAGGAGGGAACCGAAGTAGAGGGACAAAAAATGGCTGTCGTGAATGTTCTGATGCCGCTGATGTGTTTTATTGTTCGTGCCCCATGCTCCTCGTCATGTTTGCTTACTGAGGCTCAAGCTTCTTTGACATTACAGGAAAGCAGAAAAGGTATATGTCACGGTGCTTGTTAGAAAGATGAATTGGTTGGCACAGGGTAAACAGTTAAGGGCCTTCTTGAAAATGTATTCCGGCGATAGGAAAAAAACACAGATGCAATAAGCTGTAACTTCATTACCCTGTTTTTTGTTTGTTTTTTTTTTCTATGTGCTGGATGGGTCCCGGAGGATTGGAATTGAATAGCGGAACTCTCAAGCATGTTAGAGTTACAGTTGCGATCATTTGTAGGGCCATCTCAAATACTTTTTCTTGCTACTTTGTAATATGCTTTATGAAATGTCACTTTATCATAATGCTGTTCATCCAATTAGTTTATTTTCCGGTGAACCTGTAAATTGGGCAATGAATAGCACATCAGTTCAGAAAGGTTTTTCTCCCATTTTGTTCTACTACAGAAGGTGCTTTGAATCACACGTTTTTGTTCCTTTATACAAAAATTATTAAACATGATTAAAATTAAAGATACTGGAAATTTTAATCTTCTAAATCAGTGGTCATTGCACTGTAATATGATTACACTTGAATGAAGTATTACATTTTATTTTTAAAAAGGAGGAAGGAAATAACAAATAAGAAGACCTTATACCTGCTGAGGATATTTTTGAAAAATAAAAGCATTTTATGATAGAAGACAGTCGGCATAATGGAATTTCATATGTGATAATTTTATTAATATTTACCAGTAACAGTTAATAAAGTATGTTCATTAACATTGTATTAGGAACTTCTACTTTGCCAAATCTGACTTACCTGGTATACCTCTTTATCCTGTAGTGTGAATGTCACAAAACAAATCATTAGTTATAAAAAAATTCCTGAAACAGAGTAAAATAAATTTTGATATCCTAACATAGTAGTACTGGAAATCCATCAATATTTGAGATTTAGAAATTTTTTTTAAAAATGAGCCAATTAATTAGGCCAAAGGACATTATATGATTATGATTTTTGAAGTTGTGTTCTGAAATGGTTTAACTATGCAAAATTTGGAACAGGAGCCTTTAACAAAAATCTACTACATGTAACTGCATAGTATTATGTTTAAGGGAAGCTTGGGTCTTTTGTACAGTTTCTGAACAGTGCATGTTATGTTTCTCTCGTGTTTTCCTACAAAAAGAAATGATCTGAGGGAATATCCTTGTAGTTCTGTATGGACCATCTGCCCCTTGTTCATGTGCTAGTTTTTCTATATTTATGGTACAGTCTACTTAAAAAAATTACCTTGAACTTTTGATCCACTGATAGAGGATTATGGGAAAACATGTTGAGCCTTGACTCTGTCTCACATGGAGTTACTTTTGGGAATATAACCCATTGATGTGTTGTCTTTATTTCCCATGAATTTACTTTTTATTGAATGACGTCTTTGTGTACATTTCCTTTTGTCATCTGACAGTAACCTGTTATTGTGTATTTTGATCAAAGGCGTGGCATCATTCAGCTTGATCAGTCACAGCATACCAGATGGTTCTTAGTAGCTTTGACAAACATCTTCAGAATAAGTATCACCAGTCGGATATCTGTCTATATGTTTGTGAAACTTTTAGTATACCCAAGAAAAAAAGTGGTCCCGTTCATCTTCTGGGTTCTAACAACTTGCGTCTCAGGTCAATTTGTATCGTTCTGAAGTTATCATGATTGAATGGGAATTGGTACTCTGTAACCATCATGCAGACATCACCATGCCATTTTTGTTGCCAGGCAACCAATCAGCCTATCAGTTTTGTGTTTCAGATTTTGTACCTAAATTAATGCCAGTAGTAATCTCACTTAACACTGACAGGGGTGTCAGTGTAGTGATACAAATATTATAAAAGTAGCTTTGATAAATGTGAGAACTTTCAGTTAAATTAGAACAGTAGTTTTATAAAAGGATAATCAAAAAAGGTTACTGAAGATTTTTTATTTATACAGTTTTGTATTAAATAATTTCAGCATTAAATTTTAATGAAATTATTAAAAAAAAAATAAGCTTTTGTTTTATATGCTGTTTTTAATTCTTATACCTTTATGTTAATTGTTATGTTTGCAAGGACATCAGTGTTTCTTTTTCTTAGAATTTATATGTATTTCTTTTTCTTAGATGTAAAGAATTTTGTACATGCAAAATTGTAATTTTGAAATTACATTTGAAAATATTATCATTTTTTTATTATATGGCTGCACATTTTTCAGGATTTCTCATTTCATTTATATAAACATATATTGTGTAGCCACTGAAAATCTAGGGTTGCATAATTAAGTGCACCATGGATTTAATCAATTATAATACATGATGTTATGATATGGGCTTGCTCTGAACACCAAATACAGGACCAGTAGGCATATTGATCTCTCACAGGTGACTGGGTTCAGTGCTATATAATATGACCATGTGTTATACTGTATGCAATATCCCTTTGGCATAGCTCAGGTATTGTGTTGTATGTAACTCAGTAACCATTGATCATCACATAGCTTTGAAGGCCAGGAGCTTCAGTATGCCAATAGATATTATCAAAATGGAGCACGCAGAACAAATGATATACACTCCACAGTTCGGAGAGACTGAGATGAGGTGTGGGAATGCTATTCCTGCATCTCTTGGGGTTCCCTGAATACCAGGTCGTTGCGGAAGCTGTTAAAGCAAATTTGATTACCTTTCTCTTTTTTCATATTTTGCTTCCCCTAATGGCTATTGTGTGTTTGTTGAAATGTGCTGACTGTGCAACAGTAAACAAAGATAAAAGCCATGAGGTAGTTAACTTAAGTGATCTGTTGACATCAAGGTAAGCAGACCACAGGATGCAGGTTTCATCACTTTCTTATCTTCAGTACAGGAGAATGTCTTCCTCATTTGAGCAGCATCATCCATTTTTCTCCACATGCCCTATAATATACTCAACAGACTTAACTCTTAGCATTACTTTTGTTCACTTGAAGAACAGAACATTTTAAAGTTGCCAAAAGTGATATCTCTACCCTAACTTGATTTAAAATGCTTTATTTGATGTAATTATGTAATTATTGATTTTAGAAATCAATTTGCTTTCTTTATATTGATTTACATTATCTGTACATTTTTATACAGGATACTCCCGGGTAGTGTAGGCACAATCAGAGTCATCTAGTGGAATTAAAACCTGTATATGAATTTATATACAGTAGAGCAAAGTTTATCTGAACACTACTAATCCGTAAAAATGTTTACTCGAAATTGCAAAACTGAGAACCGAAAATGTGACCATTTATCTGAAATCTGAACAATTTTAAAGAAAGAAAATCTGGAAGTTGTTATAAAAGATCATCTAATTCCAATTTGCAGAGATTAGCAAGGATGTGTGGTCTAAACGATCATTTATTTGAACAGAAATCCTGTCCCCTGAGCTTTTCAGAAATAACGATGCTCTTCAGTATGTCATATTTATATATACAACACTAGGACTGTAATGATGAAATGGACTTAATCAGTATTAAGTATAAAGTTGAAAAAAGAGTAGTCTTTTCAAAGCTAATGGAGTTAAGGAACATGTTCAGGTAAATGAACAATTTGATGAATAGTCATGAGATAATGCAGAAGTGCACTTTTTTTAAGTATCATTCAAAAACTAATCAGGGAAAGAAAAAAAAATAGGGGGAAAAAGGAAGAAAACATTTATCTCATTATCTTGAATTGTTTCATTATCAGTATCTGGTATTATAAAGCCAATATACGTAAAACAAAAAAAATCATTATAGTAATTTACTAAGTGGTTGGGTTTATTATAAGATGTCTGAAGCACATCTTATAATAAGATGTGCTTATGCTTTATTAGCATAATAATAAAGCATATTATTAGTGGACAGGCCACATTATTCACAGTGGAAGTAGAAATTTAATACGAATAATATCTATAACACTTGTTCACGCCAACTGCCAGATCACATTGTTAAAAGAATTCTGTAGATTACAGGAGGAAATAGTTCACCCAGGTGGGGACAGTGAGATAATTCCAATTCAACCGTAAAGAACTGTCATACAGGTTTACCTCCCTTGACGAACCTACAGTAGCCTCATGCAAAGTCGTTTATACTTGACATTGCATCAAGCTAGCTATGATTATGACGTGCTTACTTAGGAGTTATAAAAATTACCCGCTTGCCTGCACAGTCTCATTTTTTTCCATCCTTTGTTGTGCGGGGAACCATTTCCGAAACCTTAGACTATTTCATCTGCCAAATAATTAGTCATGCAGCAATCTTCCTGTCAGGCTATGTGGTGGCCACCGCTCTTGTCAGGTGCCCCTGTGGTGCCTCATTTCAGTATACCCCATTGTAGCTACTGATTGTATTTTAAGAGGATAAAAGACTATTTTATAATGAGCCAGGTATACAGGAACCAGGGCTTTCCTCTCTATTTTCTGGTTGTGGTTCGTGGCTGTTTTGTGATAGCGTTCAGGTTATTTCACTGGGGTTTCATATCGGTAGCGTCAGTTACATGAGCAGGGTTTTTTTTAACACAACACTGCTGTGGCAATTAGCAATCAGATAGATAAGTTCTTCTGTTTCAGTGGGCAAGTGATGTAATTACTAAAGCACTGATGCTATAACACCCACTCTGCCCCCCCCCCCAACTACAATAAAATGTGAAATGACTACTTTCAGTTCATGTCAGTTTGTCATTCAACCCATTTATTAATTTGTTCCTCTAAGTTATTGCACCAGGGATAAAAACTGTGTGTACTTGAAGCATAGCTGAAAAGTAGATGATTGACACCAGTGAACTCATTAATTTTCCCTCAGTCAGTGTGAGCAAGGTACTGGAAATTAATAAAGCATAAAGCTCTCATTTGATCTAACATGTGTATACAGTAGGTGGCACAAAAAGGCATGTGTTTCTTAAAGCATGAGAGAATAATTCTGTAAGGTCAAATGGATGCATGTTTTTTCTAAGTTGACATATATATATATATATATATATATATATATATATATATATATATATAATTGCACTACATGTGACATCTTAAAGAAAACTACTGAGATAATGATGATTTGCTTAGGAATGGTGCAACTAGAGTATTTTTAAAAATTGATATTATTAAAGCAAGTGAATTGGTGAAATACTATTCAGAGAACCAAGTATGTCAGCAGAATAATTTCCTAATATGTGTCATATTTCATTGTGTCAGAACAAGATGGCCATAGAATGTACTTTTTATGACATAATTGTCTGTCAGAGCCATTGTTAATCAACCCAGTTCATCTTCCACTCAATCCAGATGGCATATTTGATAAAGGTAATCCATTCCTAAATCCATCTGTTAAGACCCCCCCTCCCCAAGAAAGATACCACAACAAATGCCCAATATAAAAATGTTATGCAACATGTTTTCATAATGATAACCTTTCAGAAGCTCAAAGTGTTTAATGAAGTCATAATTTAAATTCAGTATGCCATGTACATTCATTGACAGTGTACTTGAGACATGAAATAGTATGTACCTATTGCACATAGAATATATTATTGTCCATTACTGTCTTTATCTGATACAAAGGGCCAAAAACAGGCTGTCAGACATGTCAGATAGCTGACAAAGACAGGATATCAGAGAGGTTAACTGTAAGTACCGGTAGGCTTGAAAAACAATTTATAAAATAGGTGAAAAAAAGCAGGATATCACAGAGGTTAAGACTGAGACAGCTTAAAAACAAGATATAAGATATATCAGATGGGTGACAAAGACAGGTTAACTGTGAGTAGGTTAAAAACAGACTTCCACAGAGGTTAACTGTGAGAAGGCTACAAAAAAAAAGGATTTGAGATATATCAGATGGGTGACAAAGACAGGTTAACTGTGAGTAGGTTAAAAACAGACTTCCACAGAGGTTAACTGTGAGTAGGTTAACAAAAATGAAAAAAAAAAAAAATACAGGATTCCAGATATATCAGATTAGCTGAAAAGGCAGGATATCAGAGAGGTTAACTTGTAGGTTAAAACAGGATATCAAATATATCAGATATAGGTGAAAAAAGCATGATGTCAGTGACTGGAGTTTTTGTCAGTCAGAGCTAGTGAACAGCCCTGCACATACAGTGACTACCTGTCTGCTGATGTGGAGGCGGGTGGATATTGTTGTGACCATTATCCACAAAGCCATTAAGGATCAGGTGGAGTTGGGGGTTTCATAGGTCTTTAATATTCTGTTGACATCAGCACCAAGCTGCAGCAGCAGGGAGGATGCTGATGCTGTGCTGCCACTGACCAGTCTGGGCATCTCATGTCTCTGGCTCTGTAAACAGCAGCTGTTGGCACCAAAATTTGTCAGAGTGTATGCCAGACTTTCCTTTTTGTGCTTTGCCTTGAACAATGTACTGGCCTCTCTTTAGTTATTTATGATGGTTCTGAAGATTTAATTATAAATGCTAACTCAGGTATTACTGATCATTTGGGGGTTAGTCATCAATGTTTTAGAAATCAATTTAATGAGAGAAGTAGGCTTATAATTTTCAGATGTGCCTGGTAATGTTTAAAAATTTATTTATCAAACATCTACTGTCACTTATGTAAAAATTTTACTGTATTAACTTAAAATAAGTGCTTTGATTTTAATATTTACATACTTTTCTAGAAAAAAACATTTTAAAGAGAATTTTGACATGAGTACTTGTGTATGTACATGCATATCTGAATAAAACTGCAAATTTACAAGCAGTCTATTTATTCATTCTGGCTAGCCTGGCATTGGGCTTTAAACATATGCTAGTCATAGTAAAAGAGGTCTTGTGATAACATTTTGTTCCTATTGTTACAAAGAAACCAGTTACATATTAAATCAGCTTATGCGTGGAGTCCTTTGTTGGGATAAGGTTAAGCTGTCACAAAGTCAAATTGATGCATATTTTGCAATGGTAAACAGATGTCTGTTTTATCTTTACAGCATTGCCATGGTAACAAGTACTCATGTCCGAGTTGGGTAATGCCTATTGGGTACTGGAGTCCTAAATATTGTACCTGTTTTGGCCGTAATACATGCAGTAACATGTTATGACCATTTGCATGAAAAAATAAATAAAAGATTAAAAAATGTATTAAGTCCATATAAATATATGACAGTTGATACAGGTAGTTGTTGGAATGACAGCATGTGAATAAATAAATACAGGTTACAACAGTGGAATTTTTGATATGGTGATGACATTAAAGAGGTCAGGCAGAATAGAATGTTACATAAAAATATAGTGATTAAATTCCAGTATGTAGATATTTGGCCACTTTGTTCTACGATTTGCAGCATTCACTTGACAGAATGTCTAGTTTCATGACCAGCGTTTGGCATCCCTTTGGAAACCACCCGTTTCCCTCAAAAACAGTGAATTGACTGACCATTACATCATGTTTTAGTATGCACAATTATGTTTATGAAATAAATTAACAAAACGTTGGTGTATTTGTAAAAAATAAGAAAATGTACTTCATGTTCTCTCACTGTACATATATAAGGCAACAAAAAAGCAGGGTTTCCTTTCCAATAAGAAGTGGCCTACATCAGCACCACCGCTATTATATTTGACATCAGTGTTGTGAATGTGCTCTCAGTATTTACTGCCATTCTAAAAAATAAAATGAATGATCACCACATGTTGCTGCTAAAGTTGGGTTAAACCATTTGTTAAATGACTGTCAAACTTTTATTTTATTGCTTGTTTTACTCCTGTCAGCGCTCAAGGACTGGTTTAGTTGACAGAACAAATATAAGTACACATGTATCTGAATTGGTAACCATGATTACAGTGATTAATATATACTTTATGGGGTCTAATATGCATTTGAAACAAACTTTTGATTGATTTAAACTTCAGTGGATTTGCCAGCAATGCTACCTTTAACTCTCACACATTTATGGCATTGAAGCATTTAATGGAATGATGTATTAAACTCAATTAAAAGAATTTTATAATCTCATAATCACTAATAGCCATGAACTAGATGAATTCATATTTAAATGCTGCAATGAAAAAGCAATAAAAAGTTTAAAAACAAATTGTAATGATTAATTTTACATTATCATAGATACTTCAGGTTCAGGGGATAATTGAGATATCCCATCCATGCAATCAAAATACACAGCAGATTGAGAAAGCAGAGAACAAAGATTAAAGTACAGTATAAATTTGTTTGAAAAAGCGCCAGTAAATTTGCAAATTTTGCCAATCTCTGTCCCAGTATATGTTTTATATGCAGTAAACTTACTAAAACATTATGCATATATTATGCACATAATATAATGAAATGGCCAACAATAGCAGAAAATAGGCATATAAATGATTTTCTTCACAGGAAATACTTTTCTTTACAGATTTTCTATAAGTCATTTTCATATTGTCAAAAATGACCATCTGTTTCAGCAGGTCAGGGTAGGCCAGCTGAGGTCATTACTGTTTTGCACTTAAACTGGACAATAACCAACCTGGACTGTTTGAGACCTTGACCTTACCAGGTCATGGGGTGGAAGTATTTTGTGCGTGAAACATGTGATCTTTATCCTTGAACTCTTTTAAGCCCCGTTACTGTTGGCCTCCTCTGATCTTAGGTATATGTGCGTAAGGGAAACTGACCATGATGTTCCGCTGTGTACTCACAGCATAGTGTAACCGACAATGCCTAGCAACCAAACCGGATGCAGCTGTGGTCAGACAACACAGCATCAAGGTTGATGCCAAGAATTCACAAAAACTGCAGGTCCCTGTTTCAAAACCCTATCCAAGCTGCCTCGGCAATTTAAATGAACATAGAAACTTATAAGGGTGCCTGAGCTTTAAGCTATAACTTTTGAATTATTCTATGTCTGTAGTGAAACCTGATGTAAAAAGATGTTTTAGTTAAACATATCGCAAGGTACTGTGTGAGTATCTGGGCCCATTTTAATGACAAAATTATCATCTTTATCCTCACCTGGTGAACAGAGACATCTGGTGGTTGTTTAAATAAATCAGGATATTTACAAATCATGAAGAACTGGTTACTTGTAGGCGTCTGAAGTATAAAGTTGGGGCCACCCAACACATGCAGCTCCATGATATTTTTGTCACAAGGTCGGCAGTGCCAATCGAAGACATGATTCCAACCTTTGGGTGGAAAAAAAATAAAATATGACACCATTTAGGAAATGATCAGTTATGGGATCTCTATCATGTTTCAAGGCAAGAAGGCTCCACACATACAGAGTTTCAGAAGACCTTGGGCTAAGGGAAATTGCTTTTACTTTAAAAGGTCAGTGGACCTGCTCAACTTTTGTCTTTTCCATTGAAATAGAGAATGTGCACCTGAGTCTGGCTTCTAGGTATTCTCGTATATCACTCGTATGTTTGTATTTTGTTCTTAATATATGCTAGATAATTATACCTCCACTAGGAGGTACTTTTTTTTTGTCTTGGTTGGTTGGTTACTTAGTTATAGTTTGTTAGCATCCATTCTTAAATAAATTACTAACAGATTTAGCTGACATTTTTTTAGAGGGGTAGTGTAAAAGCTAAAAAAAAATCCATGAAATTTTGGAGGTAATCTTGATAAACTGAATATTTTTTTGTTTAAATGATTCTTAGCACTTTTGAAAAGGAGGGGATTTCTTTATCCCAGTCAAGGGCTAGAGTCATTCCCTGGTATATGGGACTCATTAACTTTATTCTGGTGGACAGAGCTCACCTGGGATGCAAACAATGAACTATTTATTTCCTGAGTGTATGAACACATCAAAATTAAATCAGGATCCAGGCAGAGGTAATTTTTGCTTTTTAGCTCAGCTGACTATAAGTCATCTGAGCTATAGTCATGGTCCATTGTCCGCCGTCCGTCTGTCCGTCCGTCCGAAGATGCGGCACATTTTGAAACCTTAAGACCTAGGAATCCAAAATTCTGCATAATGTTAGATGTCCAAACGATCTCCTACCAAGCCGAAAACTGGGTCTTTGCCACTTCGTTCTTTTGAGAAATTAAGGAAAAACCTCAATTTTTTACTAAAAACCTATTTTAACACTTCAGGACTGCCTCGTATCAAAACCACTCATCCGTTTTTCCTCATATTTACCATAAATATTCCTCTATATAGTTCCTATATACATGCCAGAAATTATGTCTGTATTATATAATTTTAAAAAGTTATGGGCCCAAACATAGTGCATTTTGTAAAAAATTAGGAAAGATATTTGATCACTTAACACAAAACATGTTAAAGTTATGGACATTTTTACAGAAATATAACTTTAATTAATCAAAATTAAATTGTATACCCAAAATTAGATCAAAATCTTTTAAATTTTTTAAAATATTAACAAAAATAAAAAATTGGTACCTTTAATTTTGCCCAACTTTGACCGTGGCACGTTTTTTTCCTGTAAGTACTGTGGATTTAATTTTCACAGCATGTTTTTGTTAGCATTTTGTCTGTTAACACCAAAAATTTGAAACCAGTTGATCAAAAACTGTAGAGTTTATTCAAGTTTTCAAGCACCATGTAACATATTGTTTACATCAAGCTAGTGTTATGCAGTTTGCAAGAGCTCAGCTCCCCAGCTTCAGCTCTCAGTTCCTTAAAATTTGGCATACAATTAGATGTCTACAAAATCTCTACCATGCCAAGAATTCGGTCACTAGGACTTAATACCTTCGAGATAATAATGAAAAAATTCGTTTTTCCATTACAAACCCATTGTTACACTTCAAGACTGCCTAATATCAAAACTACTGATCTGACTTTAATCATATATAATATACATCTTTTTCTGTACATTTTCTATGCACATGCCAGAAATGATGTCAGTATTGCGTAATTGTTTTAAGTTATGGGCCCAAACATAATGCACTTTGTAAAAAAATCAAGAAATATATTTACTCCCTTAACAAGGGGATTGCTGAAGCTAGCTATTTTCTAGCTATAATCAAGATTCAGTTGAATATCCAAAATTAGTTCTGAATTTTTCAAATTTTATAAATTATTAGTATAAATATAAAATTAGTACCTTAAATTTTGCCCAAATTTATCCATTGCATGTTTGTTTCCTGTGAGCACTGTTGATATAATTTTCATATCTTGCACACATAAGGATTTCAGCTTTTTAGTTTAGAAAGCTGAACGAAATTGGCCAAAAATTGTAGCTTTTATTAATGTTTTTATGAAACCATGTCAGACCTTGACTCTCTCCAGCCCCTCTTGAGTCACCTGTATGTTGACCTTGTTGAACTTTCAGCAAATTATGCATGCTTGAGGTGAGACATACACTGGGGCAGCCAGGCAGCTTATGGCCAGCCACAGTTGATCCAGGTGTCCAACCCAACTCATCTAGTAGTTTTAACCAACAGCATAACAATAAACAATAAATTAATTAATTTTTATTGGTTTTTAATAAAGGAATTTGAAAAGGAATAGAAAAGGAATTTGTTAGTTTATAATAACAGGAAATTAACTTGCAGATACTGATGATATAAGAATCTTGTAACAATGGATAGAATGTCATGTATTCCAAATAACACCATGCAGTCACCTATGGTATTTTTCAGTTCAGTTTTAATAATAAAAAGGTAAATCATATTATTCATTACTAATCATTAAGGATCATATGAAGGAAATTAATGATAGACAAAGATGCAGTTGATAATAGTAATCTAGATTCCTACTGTATCTAGTGTGTACATTGATGTGAAATCAGTCCAAAATGAATATATTACATTTATTTTTTTAAATATAAATAAAAGCCATAAAACCAGGTACTTATGATCATTATTTAAATTTGTGAATTTTGTATATTCTGGATTCTCATCATCATTGTTTGGTGAAAACTGTGCAATTGTATTTAAATACGAATATGAATATGTACTCCATCATAAAATTTCTTGCATAAAGAATGGGAATTCAGGTAAGAATGAAAGTATATGAATACCAGTGCAAATACTTTCAAAATGTATTCATGAATGCATTCATGAATATATTCTTTAATATTATTTTAATAATCATTTCAGTTATATTTAATTTTAAAAAATTACGATTCTCTTATTATTTTTAATAAAAATTATATTTGGGACAATATTTGTAATTTTTTTTTAATAAATAGTTAAACTCTTATAATATATGTTCTGCTTATAAGTTATATGGCCAACTCAAAATCTGTGTGACAGTAGCACTCCATTTGTTTATAAATGAAATCAATCCTCTTCCCTGTCTCCAAAGGTACTATCAAAATCATACATAAGCTAAACAACAACAACTCATAATACAGCTTATATTTATTACCCCACAAAACCAGCATGTGCCTCATTTTTAAATCATATTTTTTTATCATATATAACAGCTGAGCGCCGTGACCCATAGGTCCCTTGTTTTGTTTTTATAGTAAAAAAAAACTTTGGTATGTATAATTTAGCATTTAGTATTATTGGCAATCATATGCCAAGTACTTTTCATGACATGCACAATAATTTTGATATAAAAATTAAACTTTTCACCCAAAAGCTTTAACCAAAATAATCGCACAGTCTGTCCTTAGTGGCATATGCTTGACCCTATATAAACAAGCTAGTTTCCTTGACCTGAACTGGTTTCCCACCTCAGAGGAGTGGTTGTAACCTTTGTGGGGGTGTTTGGTTTGTTGTTTCCCCCTCTGTTAGTCCATCCCAAGTGATGTTTAGTGAACCCCACCTGCTTGAAGTGTGAATTGCCAACATAGAAGGTCAAGCCCCGATCCTGATACCAAGGGCTTGATTATATGGGTACACTCCTGTCTAGGTGCCAAGCCTTGGCTAGAATAAATTAAATGTTCACATAGGTTTCATGAGGGTATTCTTACAGTATCTTGTATCTGTAACCAAGACCTTGACTGAGTCCTCAAAGCACCCAGGCATTGAGTGATTGACTAACTCACTCAGGCCTTGGCTAAGTCCCCAACACACCAAGGCCTTGCCCAAATCCTCAAATCAACAAGGCTTAAATTTTGCTATGTCCCCAAATCACCCTGGCCCTTGGCATTGTCTTTTAAACACCCAGGCTTTAGCTTAGTCTTTAAATCACCCAAGTCTTGGCTAAGTCCTCACATCTTCAAATCACCCAGACCTTAGCAAAGTCCTTAAATCAAGTCCTCATGCCTTTAAATCACCTTGGCCTCGGCCAAATCCTCAAATTGATTACCCAGGCCTTGACTAAATCTTTATATCACCCAGGCCTAAACTAAATCCTCAAATGACCCAGGCCTAGGCTAAATCCTCAAATCACCCAGGCCTAGACTAAATCCTCAAATCACCCAGTCCTAGACTTAACCCTCAAATCACTCAGGCCTAGACTAAATCTACATGACATCAGTGCCTTGAATACAAGCTGATATCATCATTGTCTCAACCAAATCCACCTGACAATATAAGGCATAGAGTAAATCTTATCAACACCAAGGTCTTTTCTAAATCCTCACAATGCTCTGACATTTATTGGTGAAGGACTCGTAACATCAAGGCCTTGACTATAACCTTGGAAATGTAATGAGATCTGGACATCCACACAAATTCTGTTTACATGTAATAAAAAAAGCAGTAATTAGGTAAAAAGGTAATTAAATTGAGAGTGGCAGAGCTTAAGGTAAAGCGTTGTAAATAAATGGATGATGCATAGGTTGTATAACTGCTGGTTTGATTGGCTGATAATTTTTTATAATCCACAAGACTGAGGAAAGCCACATAAAATTAAAAAGAGTCATGGCCTAGGGCTATTAAAATGATATGTAATAAAACTAAATAAATAATAAAATTATGTAAATTAATATCAATACTAAAAATATCAATTTTAAGTTTCCAGTTTAGTTTGAGTTGGTTTCACCTGAGCTGCATAGCCTGTAAAGGAGCTGTTTAATTATCTCCACCAGGGGATCCCGCAGGTTGTTGGCATTTCCTACGGTGTATCAAGTTTACAGGAATTTAACGAAGGCCACAGACACCAGATTACATGCTGACATTCCAGATGAGTGGATGTGGTTACACAATAAAATATCCTCACCTGTGGTCTAGGGACAACTGGTGTAATGTTCATCGTTTAGGCGTATGACCTTCAGTGGTGGAACATACTGAGATTGCTAACAGTATCTAATTGTCATAAAATTCAAAATATTAATTTGATTAATCTTTTGGTATGATGATTGTATGAGTTTTAGTATTCAGATAATAAGAATCTTTTGACAGTATAACCATAATTATAAGTAAAATAAATGATTAGAGGTATAGGGTTGTTAATAATATTCCAGAAGGTCTTATGTTGTTGGTTTCATATTGACCACTCAGTAACCCACACAAAGTATATCCATTATGATATGAATTCTTTATTAGGGCCCCACTTGAATAAATGGGTGCCCTGTGATTATCACCCTGTCCATCCGTCTGTCTGTCTGTCACATATTTGTTTTCTGATGATAACTCCAGTTTGGATTGATATATAGATTTCAAACTTGACTTATATATATGACCCAACACTAAAGCAAGAACCCTCTTTATTTTGGGGCATGAAGTCAAAGTTCAAGGCCACAGGACCCATACCTTTAAAAAGGTTGTAGATGCATTTTTAGCCAAACTTTCATTCCAGACCTTCCATTTTGTATATATTCCTCACCTGCCAATAGGGGAAGATCCTTTTCAATTTTTGCGTCACAAGGTCTAAGGCCAAGGTCACAGAAGCCATCTGTCTACACAAATTAATTTCTAGATGATGAGTCCTGTTTGGATCAACATATGGATTTCAAACTGGATTATATATGGCCCCATGCACTAATAAAAGAACCCTATTGATTTTGGGGTCTTCAGGTCAAAGGTCAAGGACACAGGACCCACATCTTAAGAAAGAATGTGGATGCAATTTTAGCCAAACTTTTTATCCAACACCTTCTGTCTTGCACATATAACCAACCTGCATATAGTGGAGATTCCTTGTGATTTTGGGGTCATAACATCAGAGGTCAAGGTCACAGGAACCAACTGTCCAAACCTTTGTTTTCAAGATGATAACTCCTGTTTGATTTGACATATGGATTTCAAACTTTACTTACATATGGCCAACCGCCAAAGCAAGAACCTTCTTGACTTTTGGGTCATGAGGTCAAAGTTCAAGGTCACAGGACCCACATCGTTAAACATATTCTTGAGGCATTGTGCAGGTTTCATCCAAAATCTTTCACTTTTGGAATACCTAACAATAAGGGAAGAACCATATTGATTTCAACATAAGTTCTTTACAGGACCACCCTATTGATTTATATGCTGACCAGGTTTACAGTTTTATACATCAGATGTAAATATGCCTCTGTTGCTTGGGATGCTCCACTCCTACACTTTCATATACAACTTTCACTGATTAAAAACTAACATTTAGTTCAGATATTTAAATATTGTTTTGGGTCAGTTTCCTCTGTCTGTACATGTAATCAGTCCTTTATCATATTTTTTCAAGCATCACTCAGCCTGCACTGGAAGTCTATGGGTGTTTTGCAGGGCCCTTTCTGACCTATCAAGGTGCGTGGTGGCATAATGGTTTGTGTGCTTGAGTTGTAACCTCAAAATTGAGTGTTCGCATCCAGATGTGACTGCTTTCCTTACTAAGACTCCCAGCCAAAGTCCTTACCACAAGGGTGTGCTCTCTTCACCCAGGAGTGAATGGGTACTGGTCAAACATGGGTGTCAGGCAAATATAGAACAAATAACCTTCTAGGGCTGTGTGTGGCTGCTTGGTGTATGCTCCCCAGGGAGCTGAGAAAAGCTACAAGAATGAACAGGCCTAAAAGACCAGGAAGGCAAAGTGTAAAATTCAGTCGGATGAGACTAACAATGTCATTGATATCAGACTATAAACTACCACTACGTATCAGTATTCTTGTTAATTTTAACATTAAATATATTTCCTATTTTATTAACCTTATGATAAGTGTAAGTTTATTGTTTTTGGTTTACTCTGTGGGTGTAGGTGTGTGTCTGTGAATCCTCTTCCAGCATACAAAAATACCTTATATGGCATACTTTTTGCCTGTAATGGTGTCCCTCCTATTATTGTGTACTACACCTGAAGAGGAGGAGGTTAAAATTAATCTCCAGTGTGTGAGAGTCCAAAAAATCATATTTTCAATTCTTGTGGCATAACGTCATGTAGTCCACATGGACATAAATTTATCATTTCTGTCTATCTCTTTATCATTGTATCCCCAGACAAAGTCAGGGGATACTGTTTTCATACCGGTCCTGCCGCTGCTGCCGCCACATATTAATCTTGTTGGCGCGATAACTCAAAAAATATTTCAGGGATCTTTACCAAACTTGGTATATGTATAGATATGGGTGAGAGGATGACGCCTATTTAAAATGAGGTCATGACCTTTACTAGGAGAGTGTCCTTGACCTTGAATAGGTCCAATTTTGTGGAAAATCACACAAATTCTTAAATTTCTCAAGAAATCTTGCATGGATTGATCCCAAAATCAAGTTGATGGAAGATCATGAATAGGGTTGTCATGTTCCATGAACTGGTGGTGCCACCTATTATTCTTTACTTGTTTTTGTGCCTTTTAATACCCGCCAAAATTGCCACTTAACAGTACTCTGAGCATTAAAAGTCAAAAACTAATGGACAGATTTCTTTCATATTATGCATATACATAGACATGGGTTATGGGATGATGTATTTATAAATTGTGGTCATGACCGTTCCTATGAGAGTGGCCTTGACCTTGAATATTGCCAAATATGGTGAAAATTACACAAAATCATTAATATCTCAAGAAATCTTGCATGGATTGATCCCAAAGTCAAGTTGATGGAAGATCCTGAATAGGGTTGTCATGTTCCATAAACTGGTGGTGCCACCTATCATTCTTTACTTGTTTTTGTGCCTTTTAATACCGCCAAAATTGACACTAAACAGTACTCTCTGAGCATTAAAAGTAAAAAAATAATGGACAGATTTCTTTCATATTATGCATATACATAGACTTTGGTTAGGGGATGATGTATATTGAAATTGGGGTCATGACCTTTTCTATGAGAGTGCCCTTTTCTGTGAGAGTGGTCTGATATTAATTGTTGCTTAAGATGGGGGGCCTATTTTTAAAGGGGGGCGGATTAATTGTCTGGGGATACTATGGCACCTGCGGTGCCAAGAAATGCCTAGTTATTTATATTATTTAATAAATCTGTAAACTGCTAAACTGTCAGCAGCCAATCAAAGAGCCAGCCAATGATCATGGTAATAAGATATATCTTATGTTCACAAACTGCTCACATGCTTCAGTTTCAGCATCAGGAAACACATTGTTAGGTCACAGAATATTATTTGCAACAATTTCTTACTTATCAATACAAACCAGTCATATCAAGCAAAAATGGCACATATTACCTCTTTCTGTCAGACTTTGTTTATTATATATTTTAGATTTTACCTTCAAGGTCAGCTTCTGATAAGCACTGTGGCCTATGGACTGGTCCTTTTTTACGATATATATGCCATCTTTTAACCCATGAAGGGTTAGGATCAGCTTGAATAATATAAATAAATAGCTACTTTTTTTCAGTCAGCTTTTTCAATGTGTCTCATTCCACCATGTCACTTGGAACCTGCATGTATATAGCAGTGAAACTATAAAGTGAAGTTTTGAAGATCTGCCAGTCTGATGAATTTAAATGATGCCATGTATAACATTCGCCTGTGTATATAAAACATCCTGTGTATATAAAACATTTCGTCATTCCCAGATATTTCTCTTCTTTCTGAAAGCTTAGAAGGATTTAATTAAGGAAAGTTCTTCGTTTGCCCTAGAGGCTACCAGTTCCAGCTTTTTCTTGGTAAATCACAGAAAATAAGGCTTTCAGCGCCTGATCCATCAATAGAAGCTACTGGTGTAATACGTCAAGTCTCGAGACCCATGGGTGTTTGGGTCTTATTCCCACCAGTGTTTATCGCTGAGAAAGCAAATTGTTTAACCCTGAAAAAACATGGGCTGGTATGACTGAAATAAAACACTTCCCCTGTAGAATATGTCGTCAGGCAAATTCATCTGTGGCTGCAACAGGCCTCACTAAGTGTTCAGGTTTTTTTCTGCTTTTTCCCCTGACAGATTGTTTTTTGGGACTTTCATGTTTTTCAAACCTACAAACTCAATTTGGTGCAGGATTCAAGTGGCGAGATGGCTTTTGATAACGACTTAAGTTTATACTGCATGGACACAATGTATATTGTGTTTCTTCTATGTTAAATTGTCATGGCAAGGGCCAAAGCATCTCAAATTGATCAGTTCAGCTCACGTTTTGCTGCTGGTCAGAGGTTTTCCATGGACCAGAATTGATTGGAAAAAGCTCCCCCTCAGGTAGACTGCTGATTTATACGGTGATAAAGCATGACTCTGATACGGGAGCGAGTGGTGGCCGGATATATCTGGTGATAAAAGGAGCAACTCTTATCCGCTGGTGGAAAAAATATTACCACTACCCTTGGCCATGGCTCGGGCTATTTCACACGGGTGAAGATAGAATTGGCCGCTCTTGTAAGTTGGCTATTTCCGAGAAGAGTTCATAGAGAAAGCATGGTAGGATGAACAGGGGACTACAGGATTACGTACAGACTGAGGAACAAACTAGAGGTCATGAACGGCAAGATGAGATGCTGTTTTATTGCATAGCCACCCATTCCGTTCGCTTTGCTCTCATGATTTGTATTTTATATAGAGAGAAATTGTTATTTACAAGCAGGCAGGTGCCGTTTCACAAAATTGGAAATTCTAAAACCTAGAATGTTCAGAAAAACTACATTTGCAGTATAATAATCTGCTTATTAAAACAGTATCATATGAAATTAGTTTGGTTTATTTTGTCATATTTATTTTATCTTTGTTATTTATGCAAGTAAATGAATCAAAAGGATTTAAACTTGCAAACAAAAAAATCAATGGTTATACAGAATAGGAAATTAACATAAACAGTTAATGGTTAATTATATCGAGGGAACCTCCAACCCCCCCCCCCCCCCCTGACTTTTAATTACTAAATTTATCATCACTAATATAATATGTATACATTCAATAACAAATTTTGCTTCAAATTTAATTTGATAAAAATTAATTGCATGTATCGTAAAATTAATGCACTTGAATTTAATTCTGATTGGATCATGTAAGCCACAAAGAGAGCCTGAAATCGATTGCCTATATAGCAACATGTCTTATACATTATCCGATTTTTACCTTTATGGCAGGCATGACATACTGATATAATGATTAATACAAGAGGATGGATACAGTTAATGATGTCTCAGACCAGGTTTGACTCTGAAAATGATCTATGGATGTGATTCTTGATGGCTCTGACAAGAATAAATGCAATTATAAATAACTCTGACAAGATCTGTAAGAATATCATTGGCTCTGACAAGAATTAAAATGTTTATGCATGGGACAAG
This sequence comes from Sipunculus nudus, assembly GCA_026874595.1. Classification (NCBI taxonomy): domain Eukaryota; kingdom Metazoa; phylum Annelida; class Sipuncula; order Golfingiida; family Sipunculidae; genus Sipunculus; species Sipunculus nudus. Next base: position 7,808,697 of record CM049309.1, read on the forward strand.
AAAAGGTATATCTGATATTATTGACTTTTTGGTTATTTTATAAATGTTCACCAGAAGTTTTGACATTCTTTTCACAAATTGTTTATATAAAAATGATAATTATAGGATAATTCAAATAAGAGAATATATTCATTCATCAAAAAAGCAAGTTGTACTTATATTATGAAATTTCCTTTTGGGGTAATCCTTGATTCATAAAAAAGCATACACATAACATTTACGCAGATTAGGGATATTCTTACCATTAAAACATTTCTAGCTGTTTATTTATCAAAATTAACATGGTTGTGATACCAAATTTTCTTTTAATTTTAATCAATTAATTTGCCCTAGTGGGAATAGATGCACTCTGGGCTGAACATTTTAATTCTTGATGAAAGGTTTAATTCAAGCAATTTGTGAAACCTGAGTGTTTGTGGAGCCCTGTTAATTTTACTTAAAAATTAAACTCAGCAAAAAGGTTCTGTTTCACAATGTATTACAGTATTCCAACCTATTTGAGAGATACCTGAATTCCATGGTCCAGGGCGTCAGTAATAACAAGCCTGGCATCCTCAGTTACTTCCTTTCAACCTTATACATTTAGTTCCAGCTGTTCACCATTGTCCAAAGCTTTAAAAAATCACTATGAATATGGAGTGGAATTACATTGCCCTGAATTACAAAATTTTCACTATTACTAAAAGGTCAAAATATTCAGATGATTTGTCTGCTGCACCATGTTCAGTCTAAATGTTCAATGCTTCTTTGTGTCCTGTGTCCCATGTGCGTCTGACATAATTGACAGATTATTAATTACTGTATAATATTATTTCTTTGCTTGTGCATACTGCATATATAACAGTTATAATCATCAATTACACAAAAAATGCAAACCAATTTAATTAATTATGAAAAAATTCAACAGTACAAATAACTAAAAGGCACAATACTGCTGGTAACAATTACATTGTATGCTATGTGAAAGCCCAGCGTTCATCTCGGCAGATTATAAAGGGGCCAGTCATTGGAATGAAAAGGTGACAAGTCCAAGGAAATGTTTGGAGATATGCTCCCCTTGAGGCTCATGGTTCAGTTTTGGAGGTGATTGGACGAATCGCCTTCCTTAAGTATGCTATAACACAAGAAATTGCTTCGGTTCCTTTATGTTTTGTGCGGGGAAACCTCATTTGTGAGGGGGGCACAGGGAGGAAAAAATCTGCAGAACCTGAGTGCTAGCAGGAGTGTTTGATGAGAACCAGAGTTACAGGGGGATGAGAGGAGAGACGAGCATTTTTTCCCTGTGGCCCCTGTGGGGGCTCAAGGGAGACAGCACAAGTGATTTGTCTGCAGAAAAATCATTAACCCAGTATCAGGTCCCATTTATTGGAAATGTCATCAAATTAAGGCCCCAAAATAGCAGGCCAGGTCGTTATCTGGTGCAGAGCTGTATTCATGGCTTTATACATGGAGCTGGCCTGTCCATTACTGGACCTCTGGACTTGGTATTTTTCTCCATCCACTATCCTCTTTGCCTTTAGAACAGGGACTGGTCACCCAAATAAATACATCATGGCTGAAGGCTTATCTTGGACAGGCAGTCCCCAGGCACAGAATGTCCAGTCCGGCTAGCTTTTATCCCTCCAAGCCAGGGGCATTTCAAAGGTACATAAGCCAATATGTGTCTTATTCCTGGTGTGTAGGTCAGATCCAGGACCAAGGCTAGCTGCAAGTACCCTCGGCCACAGTTCCAAAATAGTTGTCTTTACTAGTGTTTTAGTAAGGTGAGCTAGACAATTCTATGTTGTGTACCACTGCAGGATCCCAATAAACAGTGGCATATGTTCTTCACTGGTGTCATAAACGGCAGCATATTAGCTAACAGGACAATTGTCAGCACCGAATCTGTCATTTTCGAGACCTGATGCATCCAAGAAAATGTGACAATAACACTACTCAAAACCTACCTGAAGAGAGCTTTAAGACTTGAGCAATAAATATTACTGATAAAATTGGCAAACATCCTGAGAAGCTGCAGCTCCATAAAACATTTAGTTTGAATTGTTTATAATATCTAAACCCAGAATCCCCAATAATTGGTAAAAATAAATTTATTATCAGATAATCAATAGAGGAAAAAAAGTCATATTTTAAAGTATCTTTGCTAAATTGAGTAAAACATCAAACATTTATTTTCTGTGGCCTAATATGAAAAGGATATCCATTAAAAAAATGGCACCGCCCAATAAAACTATCCTCAGGAGGGCAGTATGGCGATGTTTTAGTGGAATCTGACACTGAGCGAGAGTAGGAGAGATGACAAGACTAGGTATTGAATGGTTTTATGAGGTATCACTCTTTAATTTGAATGGGGTCCCAAGCAGTCATATTTAAACATTTATCTTCATGAAAAGAAGACATTGGTATTTAAAAACAAATGATTCTAAACAGACAGGTGCAGAAGTAAAACAAAAACACCTGCTTGCAGATGTTTTACCTGTAATATCCCCAGATGGAGGCTGTAGAGAAGGACAATATGTTGTTGATCATACCCCGTTATGTATCACAAATACTGGAGGTCAGCTGACATGGGACAATTGGGCTTTGTTTTATCAGAAATGATCACGATTGGCCCAAGGATGATATGTTTAAATGTTGCCCATCATATTTTCTTCCCATCCTTTTAGGGATCAGCTGGGATCTTGTAACAGGTTCCCAAACGACTGCATGGATTCATGCAAATGTGGCCATATTGTCTGGTGGGCCTCATCTTCAATTTGGTGTGGGCCCCCTGCATGGTAGATTAATCCCTGTCTATAGTGTTGGCATGGCCTTGGGCTTTCCCAGTGAGTTAATTAAATTATCCTTAAGCTTTTCTCCCAATTGGTTTATCATCTTTTGCTTAAAATAGATCAATGAAAAAAATGGAAGACAGGTCTGTCAAAATGGCATGGATATTGCTCCCAGGGGAATGGCTTTTGACATAATTGAACAAGACTGATTTTTATACACTGGGTTATTCAGAGAACACCAGTAGTTTATGGCTGTCACTAAATGTTCAAGATAAAGAGTCCATTTTGGCCTGGTACATTTGTAGAAAAGTTTTTTTTATAAATTATATATGATTATGCTGTTTTTTTAATAAAAAACCATGGTGGAATTTGTGTATTAAATTTCAATCAAATTGAATAAAAATCAAACTTTGAAATAGGTTTAATTTATTAACTTTGTTAAACTTGTGTAATATAAATAATACATGATCTGAGATAAAAATTCAATAGTGATATCTCACCAGATGGTAACTTATTAGTCACATATTTTCACTTACACATATTCAAACATCCAGGTTTGTGGTGTGTTGCTTGGTCAGCGCTTAGGATTAGGATTAGCATCAGGATAGTTGACAACTTCTTCTTGTTGATGTGACATTCTTTATTTTTCACAAATGTACAATCTTATGTTGGTTCCAAATGGTTACAGGTCTCTCTACTCCCTATCTCTCTTTCTACTCTATCTCTCTTTTCTCCCTACTCTATTCTGTCATTTCTCACTAATCTCTCTCTTCCTCCTCTCTTCCTACACTTCCTTCACATTTTCTAAAACTTAGCAATATGAGAGTGACCAATTAAATTACAGCTTAGAAATTAAGGTGACCAATGACAATCAAGTATAACAGCACACAAAGAGTGAATCTGGACTGCCCATAGTTATTCACACTGATGTGCCTGACTGCCCATGTCTATACTAGAAACCACTTCTGGTAGCCAGGTGTTAATTCATTAAGATTATTATACAATTAATTATCATGGCAAATTATAGAGGCAGTTCATGAGATCTGGCGGTTTAAGAAACACAGTTGTACCTGCTAGACAAGTCAACATGAGTTGGTAACTTGTTGGCACCTGATGGACACAAAATTATTTAAAGTTCCCTTTTGCACTAAGACCTGATTGACTTCCAGTATAATACATGAAAATACATTATAAAATAATAATTACAATTACATATTACTTTTAACTGAAATGATGTCACCATTTACACTTGGTGACAGTATAAAACTACTAACCTAATTAGTAAAATATTAATTTTCTATCAAGAAAGTACATCACTTGGCTTTTTTCCTCAATGCAGATTCTCACAAATGCAACAAATTGACATGAAATGGTTTTAGATTTTCATCTCCTTTTGTTTTATAATAATTTCTAAAGATATTGCAGTTTTTAAATAAGCAGTACAATACATCTTTTAATTTCATTTGCCATGTAAGACAAATAATATGGCACCATGTGCTCTCTAATCTAAGAGGACAAAATCAGTTGGTCACATGACCTATCAGGTGCACAGGAAAGTAACTGTTAAAGGCTGATAATTGGCAAAACAATTCCTTGAGAAGAGGATTCAGTTTTCCTTTTGATCCATTAACAGCTGGTGTTACTGTTTTTATCAATATTGATTTAATGGTACATGCTTTGTGCTGCTTCCTTCTATAAAACAATCTTAATATATAAGAGAAAGCAATTTTAATCAAGCGGAAAATACATCAAAGTTCAAATTGAGTTGAATGCCAACCAGATTAATTTTAATTAAATCTGCCAGCCAAGTAATAATCTGAAATTAACATGAACATCGTAGGATAAAACAGAATTGCTGTCATTTTCTGCCACATTACTTCTGTCTTAATGGAATATGAAACATTGTCATTTGGAAAACAAAAGAACTTTTGTTTCTTTTGTAATTTAACAATGCGTCCACAGTTACTAAATGATATGCCCAAGAGACAATGCATCATGACTTACTTTTGTATGAATAGAGACTTGAAAGTTTGTGAACTTTTAAACACGTATAAAGTTCAATGGAGGCTGGATTTTGGGGCCTAAAAAATCATATCAAATACAGGTTTAACTAAAAATGATATTCTGTTGGTGTTGCTTTACTTTTCTGCCAAAATATTAAAAGAGGTGAAAATTTTGAGTGTGCCTTTTGTGGCTGTAAAGAGTGAAGGGAAAATTAATAAATTTTGTATCAGGTGTTGATAAATCCTGGTTAAAATTTGGTATCAAGATTCACAAGAAATGAAGAAATGTTTGGTTCCATAACAAGTTTCAAAACATTTGATATTGTCAGTTGACACTTTATTTAATGTTTTGCCCAAGATTAGCATTACACAGTTTTGCTGTGTAAGAACATATACACTTCTTTCTATAAATATGGTTTATAAAGATAAAACTGTTCTTTAGTCATGAAATTGAGTCAGCAAAGTGAAAGTTGAGACCGATCTTAACAGCTTTTGTACACACCAATACCTGTTCCTGACAGCTGGGGATGGAAGTAATATTTTCACTTGAGTTCCAAGTTTAATGCCAGATATATTAATTTCAGAGAAATTTTATTGACAGGTGCATTTTAGGCAAAGAAAATTTTGGAGAAGACCTAAAATTTTTATAAATATTATTTTATTTATGTTTTCCCCTCATTAAGTTAAACAATTCAATCTTGTTTCAATATGACATAGCAGTTTAGTATCTGGACCCAGAAGGCAAATTGCTCTGAAATAGAGGTAAACAAACGGTAAATATATGGCTGAAAATGTTTGTGGTGAAAATAAGTCTCCATGACCTATCAACCCTGTGCAGATAAAAAAAAGTTGATAGAAAGCATTAGGTATGACTATCAGGAGAAATTATTATACAGTTGATAGGCTCAGGTTTGAATGATGATTTATAAAGAGTGAAAAGGTGAATTGTTAAAACTAAACTGGGCATTTAATGAACAATTGTTAACAGCTATCTTGGGTGTTTCATTCCTTGACAACAAATATATATATATATAAATAAAATTTGAAGATGTTCTCCCAGCATATGTCCCTCTCATCACCCATAATGTTAGGAACACTGTTGTCACCAGATAACATGTCAGTTATGTTCTTAAATACCAGAGGGGATATAGCAAAAGTTTAACATGCTGTTCTATTTTTGCTGATAATTCCTACATCAGATAACATTTGTCAGCATTGACAATGGATTTTCTGTAAATTTTGTTAGCTTCATAATCTTGGACAGCTGTCTTACAGGGTCATGTACATTTGATCATTTTCCAAATTATTTATTGAATCTTTTCAGTTGCTTCAAAAGAATAAATAAACGTTTCACATCACTAGAACAAACATTTATGTATTATTTGATGATTCTTTGAACTGGAAATTTAAAAAGAAAGAAGAAAAATAAAATTACAATTTGAAGTTGAAACTTAAATTTAAAATTATTAACCATCATAATTCAATTATGGGTGATTTAACTTCTGATTGCATGTTCATCAGAAGAAAGAAAAAAAAACGATAGTTGACTATATAATATTTTCTGTATGCACTTTGCACAAGTGAGTCACCCTAATTAGTCTGCAAGAGTGGGAAAGAAATCCCCTCAACCAAAGTGAGCATGGCAGAAGAGGCATATAAAATGACCACGTTAAATTATTCAAACAGTCCCATGCAGAATGGAGGGAACATAACCAAACAGCCATATTGAATTGACCATGCTGAGTTATGCGGGCTAGCTGGATGTCATATTCAGAAAGCTCAGGACCATTAAGTATGTCCATCCATCAGGTTATCAACAAATGACTTATGATTCCTTTTAAGCACCAGGGACTACTTTAACGGCACTGGGTCCCCAGAGGGCCAGCTTACAGAAGCAAGTGGTGGTCTGCCCGAGTCAAAACTTCATCCCTACAGGCTTAATACAGATTTTCAGTGTCCATCCATATACTGGATCAGCTGACCTGGATTGTAAGAGGGACAAGATGCTCGGGCAGGTCACTCAGGGCATCCAGAGGACACGCAGGGCTCTGGGATCGGAAAGAGGACCGCTCCAGAGGCTGAAGAATACCCTGCTGTGTTCAGCTGCCGAGAAACCGCCAGGAAATTGGTCCATATGTGGCACCTCTCTAAAAATTAACGACGGCTGTCGGGTGTCACAGATCATTCCGTTCATGGCATCTAATCCCCTTACAGGAAGAACAATACAAATGATGCAGCCTGTGATTCTGCTTGACACTCATGATGGAGAAATTTTAGCCATGAATCCACATAAACGTCCCCCCACTTAAAACAGCCACAAACCTATCAAATCACTCAGGAGCTGCCATAGAACTGTTTCTTTAAAACTGTACCTGCAGAATTTCTTTTACTGCTACTGTGGTAAACTTTACCTTCATATAGATTTTATTATCACTTTCATTTGTAAAATCGTAACCTGAAGATGTATTTTATAATATTGCCTTCAGTGAAAAAATTTACCTGTAGATTTTCTAATCTGTACCTGAAGAAAGGCTTGAACTTTGATGGTCATGATTATGATAAAAACTATACCTGCTGATTTATTTGATTATCATAATTTAAGGTAAAATCTGTACCTGCAGATTGATTTGATTATAATAATTTAAGGTAAAATCTGTACCTGCTGATTTATTTGATTATCATAATTTAAGGTAAAATATGTACCTGCAGATTGATTTGATTATTATAATTTAAGGTAAAATCTGTACCTGCAGATTGATTTGATTACTATAATTTAAGGTAAATCTGTACCTGCAGATTGATTTGATTATCATAATTTAAGGTAAAATCTGTACCTGCAGATTGATTTGATTATCATAATTTAAGGTAAAATCAGTTCCTATAGATTGATTTCATTATAAGATTAAAGGTAAAATTTGTACCTGCAGATTGATTTTATAATCATGATTAACGGTAAAATCTGTACTGGCAGATTTATTTTAACTTTACTGTCATTAACAACATTTGGAATCTGTGCCTGCAGACTTGATTATCCTCATTCGCGGTAAAATCAATATCTTTAGAGCTATTAGATAAAGCACAGTTAGTACAAATTCAGAACCTGCCAATAGGTTTAATAATCTGATAAGGTCTATACCTGCCAATGGACTTAATGATTTGATAAGGCCAACACTTGCAGATTGATTTAATGATCATTGTTAATCGAGAAAAACTTTTTCTGAAGAAAGTTTATTGAATACCGTCTGTAGCAAATGTGTACCTGTAGATAGATTGATTAGTCTGATAGATCTGCTTCAGTATATACATATTTGATAACATCTCTGTTGTGGACACCTCCCTATTTGAGCACTCCTCTATTGCAAGCACCTCTTAATATTGCATGCACCTCTGTAAGAGAAGACTTATTTCACTAATACGGGCATCTTTTATTTTAGCCCAAAACTCTCTCTACCACTGTTGTCTGTAATAGGGAGGGTTCACTATATATGCTTAAGATTAACACAGGGTGATGACTGTTAAATTATGTGAACATTTGGTGGTAAAGAACATGTAAACTTAGGGAAATTTTGGGCAAATACTTTTGACAGTTCCTCATGAGCTATTGAACAGGACATGTCAAAAAAATATGGAACCCTCTTAAAGGCAAGCCCATTAGAGTTCAATATTGAGATAGAATTTTTAAGAGGCCCTCAGGTCCAAGGCTTATATTTTTTTTTCAGATGCAGGCCTATTATTTTTATGGTTCCAAGTCCCATAGCCATGGAAAATAATGTTGGGCTGGTGAATCTGTCGGGTAGGATATTTAGATAATAGTTTTTTTTTTTGCATTCTCTATGATGGTCAACGCAAAGAAAAGCATTCTTTTATGGACTTTAATTAAAAGGCTCTAAAATTCTTCAAAAATTGATCTCCAGAGTATTTAATAATATAAATAAGTATGTGTATATATATATATATATATATATATATATATATATATATATATATATATATATATATATATATATATATATATTGTTACGGGTTGACTTGTGCGCCACCGACATGGGTTCGACTCCTGGATCAGCCCAGTATTTTCCCTTCAACAATTTGTCTTCGTAACAAAATGGGGGCTCGGGTAACGTGACGTTTAACTTTGTGGCCCAGGGAATAAGCTCACCAAAGTGTGACTTCTGGGATTATTAGTCTTATTCTGATATCAGAATGCTCTTAAGAGAGGGTGTGTTACGGGGTGACATAAAAGAGGACTGAACTGTCTTGCTAGTGAAGCTTGCTTATCTAGCGAAGCTGTTGGTACGCCGGACTTGTGCACCACTGACATGGGTTCAACTCCCGGATCGGCCCAGAATTTTCCCTTAACAATTTGTCTTTGTAACAATATATATATATATATATATATATATATATATATATATATATATATATATATATATATATATATGTCCTCCTGACCTCTTAAACTGATTTCAACCCTGAGTTGATGTAGCAGCTTTTGTCAGAAATTGGAGTTCAGCATTAATGAACAGAATGAATTCAAGTTTAGATTGGCAGCTTTTCTTGTGCCTCAATTTATTTCTCATTGTTTAAAACTGAATTATAAGTTCATAAATCAAAATCATATTAGTGTTCTTTCCTTGAATCTTTATGACATACAAGCAATAAGCCAGGTTAAAAGGCCTTGGCCTGTTTTGTACTGAGACCAACCTCTGAGATTTCTAATCAATAGCCGTCTTCTGCAGACACCCAACCACTGTGGCAGCCATATACATATACCACCTAGTCATTGTATTATTCTGTGTTTGAGATTATCTGGAAAGCACCACCCCTTTGGTTATTTAATACAGGCTTGGTTGCTTTAATGTAGTACCTTATTGTGTTTTAACATGTTTAACTGGCATTTGATGCAATTTAACATCAGCTTGAATTGTTTTGGCAAATTGACAGACATTATTTTCAGACATTAAATTATTGTATTGTTTAAAAGTGCTCAGATTTCTTTTGCTTTTAATATGTAAACTCTTAACCTTTTAAATAAAAGCAAGAATCACAAATAATGGAGCAGGACAAAGAGTACTTCACTTCTGCAGACAGATATTATAGAATTTATTTGAGACAGATTCTCCCAGAGTTTATCTGTATCACAATTGGTTCCAAATTCATTTCAGATTCTTACAGAATTTTTTAAAGAGACAACCCAGAATTTATTTCAGACAGATCTTCCCAGAATTCATTTGAGATATATTCTTACAGACATTTTTTGACACAAATACTACCATATATAATTCATTTTAGACATTGAAGTAATTGACTATTGACTATTGTTATCAGTTTTGTTTGGTAAATTGAAGCAATATTTATAATGAAATATAACAAAATACAAGTTAAGACTCATTTGCATTGTTTAATTGTTTTTTGTTTTTCTTGCTCTGAATTTTCCTTGAAATATCATTATTAAATGAAAAAATGGTTGCCGAAGTGTTTTCTGTTCATTACAAATCAAATTTAATCAGAAGCTTTATTTGATGTGCCAGTTTATGAAGATTGAATTTATTTCTCACATAGATTTTTGTCAATCTATATGAGAACAATCATACTGATATTTTTTGTCAGAGCTATAGATAACGATATTGATTCATATGATAATCGTATGGGGGTAAATTCCATTGTGTTGACCCGTTTATCACCTTACCATACCAGCCCAAGATAACTAGTCCCCCACCATAAGGAGAGAGGATGACTTAAATGATCCGCGTCTCTCTGTCCTTCAATCCCATCCCATCACAGTTCCTACACTTTCCTAGTTGCATATGGCGGGGGACTATTTACACCTCTAGGACCATGTTACGGTTGAAGCAATTAAACTAGGACAGAGAAGTTATTTTAAATACAAAATAACCATTAAACTGACAGAAAAAAATCATTAGTATTAATAATTATTAGATTTATTATTAAATTATTTAAAAATCTGGCAAATACACTCATCTGCTGTATATGACTTGGATATTACTTGGTGTAATTTTGAACCTAGTCCCTCACTTGGAACTTTTCCTCGATTCCCTATTAATTAAATGCTGAGATGACTTTTACATTTTATATATTTCAAGAGTTTATAATTGTAACAATTGGAACTGCCTGTAAAAGAATTAATAGATTCAACTTTATAGAGCAGAATTACTTACCGTAATAAAGCCATCTGTGTACATGCATATACAACCGGTAATTGATGATTCAGCAGGACCAATTCTGATCTGTATTCTGCCTGGTCAGACTGCTGGTCTGGAATTGGTCCAGCCCAAGTCCTAATCAACACTGTTAGTGGACAGAACCATGGTGTCTTGTTGGATGAAGCAGCTAGGCATTCACTAAAAGAAGATAACATCAATGTGGCAGTTCAAAAAAGACAGGTAGCAGTGAAAAAATAGCACAGATGTTTAAAAATATAGACTCAGAAGAAAAAGTTAACAACAATTAAGTTTAAATAAACTGCATTATTTAAAAAAGATAAACAACACAGAAGATAAAAACGATATTTAACAATGGAGACATTAAAGTTAAAATGTCAGTGACACATGAGGTAAAAATATAAAAGATAAAGCAACACAGGACTTTATAAAGACTAGAAGATTCAATGATTCCCAGCAAGCAATAAACAACATAGAAGATAATTAAGTTAACAGAAATGTTAATGACACAAAAGGTAACTTGTTAAAAATTTTATTTGACGGTATCATACCTGTGAACATAAAGATGCAATCAGTTGACACAGTTACTTAAATAGGCACAATTTGTCACCTTTACAACCGGGAATTTGAAGAAAAAAAACAATTTTGAACTTTGGGAAAGGTTCAGCCTGTTTGAGATTTTGTGTCTGTTATGTCATCAATGTCAAATTGATTCCTTCCAAAATTCAGAATTGGTTCTTTCCTGAAGTTGTCCACTCTGCTTTTTTTGTAATTTTTAGCTCAGCTGACTGTGAGTCAACTGAGGTATAGGAATGGCGCTTTGTCCGTCGTCTGGCCGGCTGTCTGGCCGCCCGGCCGTCTGTTAGCAGGGCACAAATTGTAACTGCTGGTCCTAGAAACTTCTAAGTGAACATCCAAGGAGGTCAATAAAAAATCTCCTTGGAAACCTAAAATTAGGTCACTGTGACCCATATTCGCCGAGCTATGGGGCTTGAAAGTACCCTCCAGAATAATCAAAAATAAAAACCTCTAATATCTTGATAATTAATGCATGGATTGTCATGAATCTTGCCTTGAATATTGACTATGACTAGTTTTGTCTGTTCCCAAAAAGTGGTGGTGCCACCTGTATTTTTTGTTATTTTAACGAATATTTTTCTATTTTTTTTTACTATAAAATGACAACAATCATGTCAGTTTCTCAGCTGTAATTGCATCTAGTGTCCTAAAACCTGGTATGATCACAAGTTGATGCCATATAGTAATCTGTCTGTCTGTCTGTTTGTCTGTCTGTCCATCGGTCCATCCACACATATTTGTTTCCAGATGATATCTCCAGGTTGTATTGACACATGGATTTCCAACTTGACTTGCGTATGGCCCACCACTAAAGCAAATTCTAACATGATTTTGGGGTCAGGAGGTCAAAGGTCAAGGTCACAGGACTCACTTATTCAAAAAGATTATGGCTGCATTTTAAGCCAAGCTTTTCATCCTAAACTTTCCATTTTGTGCATTTAGCTAACTTGCCAGTATAGGGAGAGCATAAATGAATTCGGGGTCAAATGTTTAAAGGTCAAGGTCACAGGGACCATCTGTTCACAAATTAGTTTCCAGATGATAACACCAGTTTAGTTTGACATATTGGTTTCAAACTCAACTTATACATGACTCGCCACTAAAGTAAGAACCGTGTTGATTTTGGGGTCCAACGGTCAAAGGTCAAGGTCACAGGACCCATTTCTTTAAAAAAGAATGCATATGCATTTGAAAGCCAAACTTTTCATCTCAGACGTTCCATCTTCAAGATATTGCTAACCTGCAAATAGGGGAAGATTTTGTTCAGTTTTTGGGTCCTGAGGTCAAAGGTCAAGGTCACAGTACCCACTTATTTAGAAAGATTGTGGATGCATTTTAAGCCAAACTTTTCATCCCACACCTTCCATCTTGCACAAATAGCTGAGCTGCCAGTTGGGGAAGAACCTGATTGATTTGGGGGTCACAAGGTCAAGGGTCATGGTCACAGGGGCCCATCTGTCCACATATTTGTTTCTGGATGATAACTCCAGTTTGGATGGACATATTGGTTTCAATTTTGATGTATATATGACCCACCAATAATGTAAGAACCCTTTTGATTTTGGGGTCATAAGGTCAAAAGTCAAGGTCATGGGGGCCATCTATCCACATATTAGTTTCCAGATGATAACATTAGTTTGGTTTGAAATATTGGTTTCAAACTTGACTTTCATATGGTCCACCACTAAAGTTAGAACTGTTGATTCTGGGGTCATGAGATCAAACGTCAAGGTCACAGGACCCACTACTTTAGAAAGATTGTGGATGCATTTTAAGCCAAACTTTTCATCTCAATCCTTCCATCATCGACATGTGGTGCACCTGCCGATGGGGGAAGTTTGCTTTTGATTTTGGGGTCACTAGGTCAGAGGTTAAGGTCACAGGGCCCATCCATTCTCAAATTAGTTTATGGATGATAACTCCAGTTTGGGTAGACAGGTTGGCTTTAAACTGATCACAGGACCAATATTTTGGAAAACCTCATAAACTATATAATATCCTTATAGACAAATGCAGCTGAGCGTCGAGACCCATGGGTCCCTAGTTTTTGTAGATCAGCAGATCAATTCTTTCATCATCAGTTGGATCTTTCTTTATAAAAAATGCCTGGCATTCCTGGAAATCAGAGAAAATATTGAAAATGAGTGTCCTTTTTTCCACCAAGGCAATCCTGGAATTTGAACAGAAAGCCTCAAATCATTGACAGTTAGGGAATATGATTGGTACAAAAGAAACCTTGGTCATATTTCATGTCCCAGCAGTGTATCCACTGGACAGGTACATGTGGTGGCTTTAAATATGAAACTCACTAAAAATTATCAAGTAATTTTTTTTTTAAACTGAGGAAGAAGTCAGGAGAAAAGTCAGGGAATTTGTTTTCATGAAATTCTGGAAAGCCTATTCTTGAAACTCGCTCTGACGATGGTTGGCGCTTGTTCTGACAATGGTGGCTTGTGGGATGGCATATGTCTAGAGACTTGGGTCCAGCATTATGTTACTAAAGCAGATCTCGTCAAACATAAATGCATGCATGAAATCATAACCATCATTTTGTAGAAGACTTAAGACCGTCACTGGAATGTATAAATTGCTTCTACATACCAAGACTAACCCATGACTTTCACACATCACATATTTGTGCAATATGGAAATCACATTTTTACAGTGACCACACTCTAGTCCATGTGTACCTTGATTCGGTCAACTGAGGTCTGTGTCACTGAATGTTTTTTTTTTTATTAAGATTTCATGTATGTTAATCCACAAAGGTTTAATCTCTGATACTAATGGTACTTGGGGTGTAAGCAGGGTTGCTGGCCATCCTTGGAATCAGTGTGAATCAGGAAAAGGAGTTTAATGCTTAAGATTTCATGTATGTTAATCCATAAAGGTTTAATCTCTGATACTGCTGCTGGTACATGGGGTGTATGCAGGGTTGCACGCCATCCTGGGAATCTGTGTGAATCTTTCCAGTTTGGAAAAAGTCAGGGCATTTCTATGGTGGGTTTCATAATCCCAAGGTTAGATTGTGCAATTTTCTCTTTTTTCTTTTTTTTTTTTGCAATCTCACCTTAACCTTAATTACCCTTCACAGTGTGTATATCCATTACTTTATGAATTAATCATAATAAATATGTGTGAAAACTATATTAACTTGACAGGGGCACAACAGAACATCAAACAACTATAAACTAGTGTTAATTTCTGGCAGATAAATTGGAAAGATAGGATATAATTTAAATCTTTCATTTACATGTAACATACAAGAGCTGTATTCATTATATATCCATCTTTTAGCTAATGATTTGCCTTTGATGATTCAGGCACTTATTCATGAAGGTTTGAATTTTTAGATGAGTTCCTTTTTATAAATATCTTGAATTGGAAACCCTCTTGAACTTAAAGGCACCATGGTATGCCTCAAATCAGGGAAGAGTCAAGGAATTTTATTGAGTCAGAGAGAAATTGATCAGTCCATTAGGTTTTGTCTCATGTCCAAGCAGCATTTTCCATCAGAACCCGTTCCTGCATGTGGCTGAGGGATAGAGCACACTAGTCAAAGCCAGGAGATCATGAGTTTGAATTTCAGCCAAGGCGGTCAGATTTTTCACCATCGCATCCCCCTAGGGTGAGTGCTTGGCAGGCTTAATGGGGAAGACACTGCCCAATGGCCATGTTTCACTTACGAAAGGGTGCACCTATTTGGGCTTTCTTGTTGGGATGACCTAGCAATGGGAACAATACAAACCCAGGGCCCGCAGGTGCAGTAGTCACCTTACCTGGTTGGAATCAGGATATAAAAGGAGAGGATGCATGTGATACTGCCCTGCCATGTAGTCCAAAACCGGAATATAATTCTGTATATGTACATATACTTTGTTAAGCGAGCATTAAAAAATGGAGGCCGTCATATCTGACAACAACAAATATTTAAAAAAAGCATGTTGTGTGGATGATTGTTAGGTTATGGTGGGTTTTTAGCTCAGCTGACTGAAAATCAAGTGAGGTACAGCAATAGTGCTTTGTCTGTCATCTGTCCAGGTGTCAATTTTGCATGGCACAAATCCCCTAACCCTAAATACTGAATATCCAGGTAGGGTCATAAAAAAAATCTCCCTTGAAACCTGAAATTAGGTCACTGCAGACTATCTCAAGCTATGGGGCTCGCAAGTACCCCCCAGAATAATGAAAAAATTGATTCAAAACCTCCAGTATCTTTATAATAAATGCATTGATTGCAATGAATCTTGCCTTGAATATTGACCATGACTAGTTTCATCAGTTCCTGAAAACTGGCAGGCCACATGTATTATTACTTATTTTTACGAGTTTTTCTTTATTTTGAGACTGCTAAATTATATTGATCCTACGGATTCGCAACTGTGGTTTCATCTGTATCCTGAAACCTTATGTTTATTAGGGTCCTGCTTGAATAAGCAGATGCCCTAAATTGATCACCCTGTACATCTGTCCGTTCATCTGCTCTTCTTTCTGTATGTCCTGATGATAACTCCAGTTTGGATTGATATGTGAATTTCAAACTTGACATATTTGTGGCCCACCTCTAATGCAAGAACTATTGATTTTGGGGTCATGAGGTCAAGGTCAAATAACCCACTTATTTGAAAGATTGTGGATGCATTTTAAGCCAAACTTTTATCCCAAACCTTCCATCTTGCTTATATAGCTGACCTGCCAATAGGGGAAGAAGCTGATTGACTTTTGGGTCACGAGGTCACACAACCAATATTTTGAAAAATTTCATTAACATATCCTTATAGACAAATTCAGCTGAGTGTCGAGATCCATGGGTCACTAGTTATTGAGGGAAAAGAATTACATGTATAATAATTATCATGAAAATATTTTCAAATCTTCGGGGATGTATCAGGGAAAAATCAGGTAATTCAGTTCTTATGAATTGCTGGAGCTCTGTGTAATATGTTTTTTAAGGGCATTACACATATGGATACAAACATCTGTGTTTGTTTATTTTCTTTTTGGTTTGTGTGTACAGTAGTACACCAGAGCAGTTTGTGACATTTTTAGCGAACCTGTGAGCTTATGCGATGGTGTGGCATCGTCCGGCATCCGTCCTCCGTCGTCTGTACGTTAACCCATACTAACTTGAAAATGGCAAGAGTTAGCATCACGAAATTTTATGCCAAAAATTATTCATCTGAAAAACTCTATCGGATTTTGCTTATTTTTTGGCTAACTGCATTTTCTTAGATTTTATAGGGAAAAAGCTAAAAAAGCTTTAAAAATCTTCTTCTCCGAAACTGCTCAGCCAAATTGTCCAATATTTCACAGAAATGATCCCTGGAACAATCTCTCTCAAGTTTGTGCGAATGGTTTAAGTTCGTTGATTTTTGGCTGAGTTACAGCTAGTTGAACTTAGTCATCTGTCCAAAAAAGCATACTAAAATTACAATATTAGAAACAGCTGGAGCTATCATCACCAAATTTTATGCCAATGTTGGTCACATGAGTCATATCTTAAATTGAGGTATTGGTGGCGCCACCTGCATCAGCCTTTTTTGTACGGGGGTCATCAGTGCCTGTATCATACTGACAGCTTCAAATAACTTCTTCTCTGAAACGATATGGCCAAATTGTTTAATATCGCACAGAAATGATCCTAGGGTAGTGCTTTCTGAAGTTTGTTCAAATGGTCTCAGTTCAGTGACTTTTGGCTAAGTAATGGGAAGCTGAATTTGGTCATATACCATAACAGCCCATTTTAGCTGAGTGGCTATAAAAATCTTCTTCTCAAAAACCACTGGACCAAAGTCTTAAATCTCACACATTAATTATCCTTAGATGCTGATAATTCAAATTTGTTCAAATGGTTTTGGTTCAGTGATTTTTGGCTGAGTTATGGGTAGCTTAACTTAGCCATTTTGCTGTATTTTCCCATATGAGTTATAAACCTGCAAAACATTTTTAGACTGACGCCTCTGAGGCCAATTTGTTTAATATTTTACAAGAATAGTCCCCTGAATAATTCTTATAATGATTATCTTTTATGGTTCCAAAGAATGAATTATGGCTGAATTATAAAGATTGAATTAAGTCATTTTACCATATATGGTAGCTGTGTAAAGCAGATTCATCTAGCCTAGCACCAGTTTTTCAGCATCCGTTACATCATGCCTCTAGACCTTCAGATTTCAGGTTATCTATGGTTAATATTGACAGGAATGTTCTTTAAAAGCTTTTAAAAAATGTAGATTTATGATTTTAGATATACTTCATACCAGGTAATGTTAACAATCAAAGGTATACAGCTCTCTGTGGGTATATAAAGACGGCTATACATAGATTATAAATAATTGGTATCCATACTCAACTTAATTCAAGATTTTGCCATCAGTGAGATGTATCTATATTATAATTTTGCATTCAATATGCATCTGTAGTAATATTTAGTGAGCCTGTGAGCTAATTTGATGTTGTGGCGGTGTCCATAGTCCATCTTCTGTAAGTTAACCCATACTATTCAAAAACGACTGGAGCTAGCATCATGAAATGTAATGTAAAAAATTAGCCATCTGAAAACTCTGCATTTTCTTAGATTTTAATGAGAAAAAAATTTTAAAACCTTTAAAAATCTTCTCCGACGAAACGGTCAAGCCAAATTGTTCAGTATTTCACAGAAATAATCTTTTATATCATATCTTACAAGTTTGTTTGAATGGTTCAAGTATGATATAAAAGATTAAAAAGTATTTTAGCCAAAGTCTTTCAGTATGTGTAAACAGATTTACCAACAGGCCAAGATTGTGTCTGTAATTTTAAATAGGTTGAGAAACTGCCAACTGTTTCAGATTTGGCAACAGATCAAGAGTTCATTCAGTGCAGCCAGATATAGGTCAAGAGTTCAATCAGTGCAGCCAAGCACAAGGCACGTGATCACCTCATGGGTGACATATGAACACCTCATGGGCACCATGTGATAACCTCATAGGTAGCATGTGATCAACTCATGAGTATCATGTGATCACCTCATGTGTGTCATGCCCCTCAGGGCTGCATGTGGAGCCAATCTGAGAGCTTATGCAATGGTGTGGCTACAGATTAGGCAACAGGTCAAGAGTTCACTCAGTGCAGCCAGGTATAGGTCAGGAGTTCACTCTGTGCAGTAGCTGCATTCTATTTATAGCAGTGGTAGACTGCCCACTGCATCAGATTTGGCACCAAAGTTCAGCCTGGATCTATTTTTAGCTTTGGCAGACTGCCAACTGTGTCAGATTATGCAACAGGTCAAGAGTTTACTCAGTGCAGCCAGGTACAGGTCAAAAGTTTACTCAGTCCAGCCAGGTGCAGGTCATGAGTTCACTCAGTGCAGTAGCCTGAGCAAGCAATTTGTCACAGTTCACTCGGGGCAACTGCCTTTCTCACCTAAGCCTGGTCAGCCCCATGCATCAGACTCAAGGTAAGTTTGATGTATTGGCCGAATATAATGATCTGTCTATGTGTCTTTGATGGCTTTCTCGCTCACAAGACAGGTGTCGCCACCTACAATGACTTTTGCACAGTTTGTGTCCCTGCCTTTTCTCAGGAGGGGTTTGATATATCAATCTGAAATCGAGCATATGTATATATCTCTGATAGCTTTGTTGTATACAAGACTGGTGGTACCAGCTACAATCATTTTTGTGTTGTGTGCACCCATGCCAGAATTTCAGCAGTGATCTTTGTGTAATTGTTTCATATTCAAAATAGTTAGTACTTGCATTGTTCATATACATGAAAAGTAATGGTACAGCATTGAAGCATTATACCTGGTGTATTTCCCAATGCACAGGTTCGCATTAGGCCTGTAGGCCTTGTTCAGATGTTAAATAATGTCAGAATATGCCAGTTCTGGTGCATGAGCAGTCTTAGTATGCTTGTTAAACATGCATGACATGGCTTAAGGTTGAAAAGGTCCACTTTCTTCTGTTTTGTAATCTGGATGAAGACTGTCTTTGCTGTAAAAGAAAAGTCTTGTCTCCTTTCCAGGGTTCATATACATGAAAAGTTTGCTTGATGAAGTTAAAGAATTAAAAATCTGTTAACTTTTTTAAAGTGAAAAAGCCCCTAAAAAGTCATTAAACAGATTTTGGATTTAAATTTTGAAATTAAAATTTTTTCATGGCATCAAAAAGTCAGATATTATTATCAGTGGTACATGGAAACTTATAAACAATAACTTTATCTTAGTTTAAGAAACTGTTATACATACAGAAGTAAATATTAACTTTACTTCTAAAGTGCTTTTGTTTGATCAGTTGTCATGTTATAAAGACTATTGATGACAAAAGAAATGGCAGCACTTTATCCTAATTCATCTGAGGGAGGTCCTTGCTTTTTTCGACCTGTTTCTGCAAAAGTCATGGAAAGCCTGTGAAGTGTTGTCATTATGGAAATGTATGGACCCTTCTAAGAGATTGTTGTGCTAAAGTAAATTAGTTTTGGATTTAAAATTAAGACTGTTTCAGTATATTATCTTTTTAAAGACTTTGGAGAAGCTGAGCTTCCTGTTAAAAGTGATTCTTGAGCTTTCCATTAACCTTTCACACAAGAAATGCAATATTTTCAGAACTGATTAGTTAACTGAAAGGTACCTGTGTTTTAATATAGCAGCCCAGGTCATTCCACATTATTTGATTTCTAACAATTTTTAAGGGAAAATATTGTCAAACTTAGTTTTACGTGCTGTATGAGCTTTCTAGACCTCCTTGATGTAGCCTGAAGATCAATGGTGATAGGGAACACAGTGTGCTGTTTCACAGCAAAATCAGGTCTATTTTTTCATCGAGGGGGGCACACTTCCATTTGTCAGCTATAATTCAATGGGCTGTCTGTGAGAGCATTAGGGTTTTGAAACAGTTTGAAGGATTCACTTCCATTTAAAATTATTTAAAGGTGCCCATTCAGCTACCTTTTGAAAAGGAATTTATGTGAATCCTGGCTTCCTCTGTGTATATATATTAATGATCTGAGGGTAGTTTCGGTTGTGAAAAGTTCTTATAAAGCCTTCATGAAGGTGGTATGAACTTGTTTTTCAACAACATGTTTGTAAACACAGCAATGTTAACAAACAGGAAAAACATGTAACCTAAGGTGGTAGGTTGAATATATGCAGAGGTAGAAAGGTCACTTGTTGCAAAAGGCCATTTGCAAAGCTCTAACTTACCTGACTTGCTGCCAGATGCCCTTGTTGAATTTGTTTTGATTATGTTGGCGGGCCCCCACATATTATAAACACATTGATATAAACAAAACAAGCAGCCTGTGTGTGGTGATATTTATGTTTCATGGCCTATTTTCATAAAAGCTCCAAGGGATTAAGTTTATTTAATAAAGGTCAGATAGGTGATAGGGCCCCCTTTAAAACCAAGGTGTGAGTGAAAGGAGAATACTCAGATTAAAAAAAGTATATAGTCTTGAGGTTCCATTTATACCTTCACCAGGATCCTTAATCAAATTCTGCTATGTTTATCCCAGGTCGCCAGCTCTTAATGTTAGTTCACAGGTAAACTCAAGAATAAAAGCAGCCCCTTATTTCAGTGACTGGCTCTTGCTCTTGGCCAAGATAAAGAAACAGCCCAATCTTGCAGTGGTATATATTCCTTTAAATTTGAAACTTATTATGGTGATCCAGAATACAATCCTCCACAAAATTTCATAAAAATCCATTCATAACCTTTTCAGTAAAATTGCTGACCGACAAACCAGTCCTTCCTGCATTCTGCAGTCAACCTAGGCCCTATTATTTAAGGTGTCACCCTAGGCCAGCTGACAAACACTGAAATGCCACTAGTTCACCCTGGGGTGAAATACAGTGTGTTCCATACAAACTGTCTTCTCCAGCCCCTGAGAAATATTACCACTTATATCACTTTATAATGGTTTGGACTGCTTAAAATAAGAAAACGAAATCTATTTTTAATTTAAAGATTCCAGGTGAAAAAAAAGTGAAAAAAAACTGCATTGACCGAATTTGGTCATCCTCTCAGATTTGAACCTGTAATTTCCAGCACATTTTCCAGCTCAGGGATCAAATGTCTGATTATTCTCTCCAGTCACTGGACCACAAGGCCAGAACTTTGTTCTTATAAGCCACAATAGGTCTTTAAGTTAATGATATATAAATAGTAAATACATGAACTTCGGGGAATTAGTGTTTCCATGGCAACCATTCAAAGAACAGCTTTGAATGTTTTGCAGTTTTCAATCTGTGGACCTCTAAAAATTTACTGATAGTGACATATGCAATTTAGAAAACTTGAACATATGAAGGAATTTGATATCTCTTTCTGGAAAACAAATTTTATTTTCTGTAGAAATCCAGGCAGAAAATTTATAAATAGTAATTTTTATTTAAAAATGCTTTATGTGATTAAGAAAAAACCACATTTGAAATCTCAAATTACCTTGTGTCTGGTTACCTCAGGACCTATTTCATTTTAATGTTTGTTTTTATTTGATTCTAAAGGTTAAGTTGTGTTGAACATTTTAATGAATTTTCACAATAACAAAGTTTTATATTATATGGTTTTTATGGATAACAAACAGAGTGGGAAATTCCTTGTTATTTTCTGTTTGGTGGTATTTTTGCTGCACTGGTTTAAACATACACAAATATTTGTATATAAAACCACCAGAGGATTTTTGTCATAGTGTGGCAATAAAAAAAGCATAATTGTATGTACTAAATAAAATGCCAGTCCTTTAATTTAAAAACTTATGCCCTTTGACTGTAGGTGGCACTGTCTAAATAATGAGGATGAAGGTAAATTTATTATTAGAATTACTGAATTAATTAGCATTCCAGCTTCATTTGTGCAGGGTACTATGATTTCACACTGCGGTGAATCAGACTCAGAAGTGTATGACTGTGCTGGTTAGGGTTTGTGGGCTTTGAAATCAATGGTCCACAATGCACCGGGACTTCTAGTTCTACATGCTCAGATGGTATAGTTATAAATTTAGTGAAAGGGTAATGCAGTCTGTTCAAATATGTTGAATAAGAATTGTTTCAAGGCATATTACACAAACATTGGTGTTTTTGTTGTAAGGACTTTACAAAAAAAAGTAATATTTTGCAAGCATGAGCATGTGAAATGTAAACAAAAGGTGTTTCCTTGAAATGTTACCAGTTTTGATTTTAAAATTTGACAGGTGAGATGAGTAGTCCTTACAATCCCCCAGTTCCTAAGTGGAAGAGGTTCGTTTTGAGAAGAAATGACCTCTGGTAGAAGGGTACTAGTAATTATCCAGAGGTTATAACCTGTTATTAAGACATTCTGTTAAGGTGTCACCATTTTCTTTATGAGTCACTTGCCAGGTTACAACAGGGGACCTTCAGCTCAAAAGACCATTACTCTAACCACAGGTCATGGTCTTAACCTGTTACAAGAGTTTAATTCATGTTCCATCAAATTATTCATAGCCATCAAAGCTATGAGAAAGTGATATCTGCTAATATAATGTTAACTGATCTGTTTCTGATTCCCTAGACAACAAAATTTCACAGCAGCCTGCTCAAAAAAAGTGTTGTTTTCAGTTGATTGTCTTTTCCTGATTGCTGTTCTGACAAAAGGGTAGTTTGCCAAGCCATACAAATTAATTTGCAGTCACTTGCAAAATGTGAAAAAAAGTCATATCTAGATGCAGTGCCTCACAGATTATTGTAATCAGCTTGCCTTTCCTGCAGGCCCCTGCCCGCTATAGCAAAGAGCAAAGAATTGTATATTTTTCACTTCATAATGTGCAGAGTGAAATAAGAAAGATAACACAGCTAAACCACACCAACCATGAAGACTTGGGTTTATGGGAGTTTGATTGGTCGAGATCACCACAGATTTCTACACATAATTCTCCTGCTTATCAAACTTTATGAAAAGTTCCTCGATGATCAGAGCATTGATTTATTTAAATGATGATGATAATATTTCAAGACTTCATCTCCTTTCCATGCTTGAATTAAGTGTCAATATGTTTTTTATGTAGGGTTTATTCTATGTTTCCCACATATCTAAAAGTTCCTGGAAATTCCTAGAATTTTATCATTAGCTGATATACTCTTGAACTTATAATTTGTTCTCTGAGTATATGTTATTCCTTTTTTCCCCACATACATGTGGATACATGGAAATTCCTGGAATATGATTATATTCTATTTCGGTAAACTATATAAAGAATATTTGATCCCATGTTTTTTTACTTCCTTGAATTTTAGGACATTACTCAAATTGTATCATATCTTTGAATGTCTATACTCTGTTGAGCAATTTTGTGGTCTTGACATTCGGGAATGCCTAGAAATCCCTGGGATATTTGATTTCATCGTGTAACATCCTGGCATTGTAAACTTATTTTGATGTCAGACTATTCATTGGATGTTTACCAGTATCCACGATAATCATTATATTATACAGCTTTGTTAACTGCACCATTAACTTTCTTTTTATTATGATATTTCAACAAGCATTCTGTCTACAGTAATTATTTCACAATCATGCCCTTTAAGGATTATTTATTCCAAATAATGGCATTACCAGGATTTGTCTGAATTTAGAATAACATCTATTTCCAGAATACCTTTTATTTTAATTTATCTCATGGAAATCTATGGAATAGTTATTATTATAATTTTGAAAATACGTACATGGTATGAGTATGTTTAAAGTGAAAAGGCTTGACAACTTATAATTATAATGTACATTCTCTGAAAACAAAAATAATCACAATAAAATACAAATCACAAGATTTAATCCCCCTATGATTCTGCATTAAAAATTAAAACTTTACCTCAAGATGAACTTCCGTGTAGAAAAAAGACTAAAATGGAAATGGTCATCTGGTTTCATATATGATACTTTAATATAGAAACAAAAAAAAGTCATGCAAAACAAAATAAAAAAAATTAGCATTAAATCCATTTGACAGTGATACATAACAATGAGACAAATTCAGAGGAGCATTTTATGAAGCATAATTGTATGGAACTTTTAAAATGATTGGACACCTTTTTTTTGGCCCTTAATTATCATTAGATAGGGACAGTTGAAAACATTATGAGTGTCAGTCCCAGCATCACACTTCTATTCCACGTCAAGTGATGGTGGAAGACATCAGAGAAGCATCCTCTATTACTTGTAATGGCCAGGTCTCAACTCAGGCTGGCCAATTGGCTGATCTGTCCGAGGTCTGTATGCGGCCTACACATAATGCAAAAGGGGTGGGGGGAGGGGACAAGGCGGATACATAACTTAATGATACAAGGTGCAGTTAATTATAGATTTTTCCTGGCAGCCTGTGGCAGGCCTGGGTTAATGTCAGGTACTCCTGTGCCAGGCCCTCACATGGCCACACCACAGAGCAATGGACAGAAGCTTCAAAGCCTGGCCACCCTCCAGGGATAGTCGGGCCATTTTTTATGGCGCTGGGCAGGATTTTTTATTAGGGCAAGGGTCACTATTAGATGTTGACGCATTATCAGTGAACATGGATGTTGGGCAGAACCCTTGGTACGTCGGTCTCTCTGTTGTTCCTATCTAACTCAGGTAGATAAATTAACATTAGGAGCCAGTATTGTTCGGGCATCATTAAGGTAAGGTACCTATTGACATACTGGTCAGAAAACACAAATTGTGCGCGGATAGGGCAGTTTATTACATGCTTCACCTTGGACTATCGATATCTTCGGAGGACCTGCGCTGATCAGGTAGTGGAATTAACGTCGGGATCTTGTGTGTATTGTTCTGCGGGAGCCAGTTAGGTTGGATATTCTTTCGGAGCAGGTCAGAAACTGTATGGTGTCCATGGATAAAGGATTTTATGCTTTGTTTCCACCTGGACCGTCAATGTCGCCTGGCTTCCAGTGTAAAACAGGTACATTTTGAACATCTGTGTCGTTCATGTCTATGTCCAATTTAAAAAAAAAAAACTTCAAAGCATCTTCACAAAATGTCACCTCTTTTAACCAAAGTTAGATTTCTCATTGTTTTCCTTGTGAAAAGTTTTGTCAGATTTATGAAAGGATGTTGAATTTTAATTACTATTTAATTATGTTGACACTCATCTTCAAAGCATCTTCACAAAGTGTCACCGCTTATAACCAAAGTTAGATTTCTCATTATTTTCCTTGTGAAAAGTTCTGTCAGATTAATGAAAGAGTGATGAATTTTGTTACTATTTCATTTTGTTGACACACTAAACAATTAGATGACAGAATAGTGACATAAAGCAGGTAGTTTATTTTATGACACACATTTTTGTTTGACAAAATGGTACTTTAAATGTTATTATCCAGGTGCTAATGTGAAGAGGACAGTACAGGTAATGTGAGTCATGAAACAACTGTCAAAGCAGGTGTCATTTTCCTGAGGGCATGTGCCATTACAAGTGTCATGGAACACTTGAAAGGTAGTGGGAACGTCAGAGTCATGATTGCATTAAATAGTCCACTATTGATTAGTGTAAGATGTACCTCGCATAACCAGCACAATAGAACATGTCCAGACTGTGGAGTTCGGATGATAGGATTTCATATATTATGGAATGTCAGAAATTAACATGCAGGACAAGATTGGTCAAGTAGGTGGCAGGGGTTAGTTTCAACCAAACACCAGCATTTTAACGTTACATCCTGCAGCAGTTATCACACATGGAAACGCAGTACTGCGTCATACCAGGTAGCATAGTACTGTGGCTTGGGTGAGCTGGACATTTTGTTAACTTTCACTATCAACTTGTCCCAACTGTAACGTCTTGCACCGCCAAGAAGTGTCTGACGACACCGCGGTGATCCCTAAAGCACTAAAAGGGTTATAAACTTAAAGCTTCATTGTGATTTTCAGGTCCCAGAGCCATGGTAAACCAGTGGTGATACAGAGACAGCCAGAGCCTATCGTTAGCTAGGTCTTTGCTATGACGCAAGGCATTTTGTATTGTGCCGTTAACCATAGATAATTTTGTTTAATTACACAGACAATATCATTTCTGTAATGCAAAAATGTTATACTTGCAGGTATCTGATATGAAATTATGCAGACTGTTATGTAGTCTTTTCTGTTTCACAAAACACTAGTTTGAAAGACTTTAAATTACTCAAAGTTTCAGTCTGTGAGATATGTGAAAAAGAAATATGATCTTGAAGAGGTAACTTTTTTTTGTGGTTATATTGAGAAATAGAAGAAAGTAATCTTTTGTACTCTTGACATTATACAGCTAGTTTTTTAAAATTATTTGTTATTATACTGCCACTGGTAAGCCACAATAATAAAGACATCCTCTTCATGTGCTGATTGTGGAATAGCTCAGTATTATTCTGGTTGGGTTAAAAAGGCAGGTAATTTTTGTTAAATATAATTGGTAAGAATAGGGATTAAGTAATCATGAAAATGTAATTCTTTTGTCTGCATGAAAGCAATGAAAGACAATCAGTACTTGCTGCTGATTGGTTGATGAATCAGATTCTGATCATTGATTGGTGGATGACTGAAAGGCTGTCTTGTAAATTTTTGTGATGGAGACAAAAAAATAACTTTACTCATAATGATATGTTCTGCTATGTTAAACATTTTTTAAATATGAATACATGATGTATTTACTTTTTCATAGTTGATTAAGTTGTGGTATTTATTTCTGTCACAGACAATTTCAGTAAGTAGATAGAAATCAGTATGATGACATGCATCTTTTAAATATTTAAAAATTCAATTCAAATCCAATTAAAAGGTAAAAGGTGATATCAGTTATAGGCAAAGATTAGATTTTAATTTAAGTATGATAAAGATACACAAAAAAAGTTATTTATGATGTTGGAATTGAAAACGGCTTAATTTAAATTGTAACATAAAGCTCACTTTTAATCAGGATTTTATTATAAATATTGTGTGTTAAAATAAGTATAAAATGTTTGATCATTACAGTTATGAACATTGACTCAAACAGAAAATACAGGTGCCATATTTTGCTGTAAAGATGGACTTGTTCAGGTGGCTGAGCTGTTGCAAGTTGAATGAAAAAGAGTATCAGATAAAACTCCAAGCAGCATAAAGAAACTGCTGGTTTTCATAGTATTCCTTTTCCTGATTTTTTTTACTTAGAATAAAAATCTTGTTGAAGAGATGTAAGTGATCAGAGTATCGTGTTGTGTAACAATTACTGCACATTTTCCACACAGAAGAACACGTTTCAGTGGCGGGACAGCATGGGTGTGTAATAGGTGTGATGGTATTTTGAGTTCAGTGGGATGTTTATTGGATGTAGGTAGCATTTTATGTTTAATTTCATTATTTTATCTTTTCAGAAACCCCGCCCCCAGGGTACCTGAGCGAAGATGGGGACAACAGTGAAAGCCAAGGCATGGGTAAGCATCTTCTGAATGGTTGTAATTTTAATGTAGCCTGCTGTGTTAACTAATAGTATATTGTAAATCATTGAATGATTTCAGTATACATTCACCCATTGCTGTTGAGTTCTTGTTGATTTTCACATTTAGCCTGTCCCACCCTCTGATGCCTTACAGTTTTTAATGGAAAACCTTACAAGTTTGAAAAATAATCAGTCAGTAAATGAGACAGATACACCGCTAATAACATTGGAGGAAAATCATGATCTTACCTGTCAGAGTATTTTAGTAAAAGATCAAATTAATTAACTCAGAGGGAAAAAAGACCATTTTTTTTTTCAGACATGCTAACAAAGTGATGGGATTAGGAACACCTTTTGATAGACCTCAGTTGGAAGTTTGTATTATTTTGTACCATAAATGTTATAAAATACATTGTCTCCTGAAAGATGCCTTTCAGCATCTTTGCTTTGTGAAGAGACTGCTTGAAAGTTCAGGAAGAAGTTCATAAGTTTATATCTGATTATGTGGTTAGCGCCATGATGTGAGATTAAAATAATACAATTTTCACTTTTCAAGTGTTTAATGAGGGTTCGAATATCTCGATATCACCATACAGTGACAGCAAAATTTATCCTTTAACATTTTTCTTTTATTTCAATATGAAATTTTTATACATACTGGTTATATGCAAGACTCTTGATGTCATGTTCTTCCATTCTCATATAGATTTGGATGTTAAAATATGCTGCAGAATTATTCACCCTTTGTTTAAGGAATAAAGGATTTAAATTTTGCTTTTGATTATTAGCCTCTAGATTAATTAAGACCAACTGCCTGTGTAAGTGACATTATTAGTCATGCATTCTGCCATTGAAGCTTGAGAGGTGAAGTGATCACCATTGTTTGTTGGTTTGTCCACCTGTTATTATCCAAAAGATATCAATGAGTTTCAGTAAATTTATATAAGGAAGGGTTGACCATGGGCTGAGGTTTAATTGTTAACATTTTTAGAAGGATTATTAAGTGGGTCAGTTGAATGAATCTGGATCTATCTGAATTTGCCCCATCTTGAGATAATCATCCATTTGTTTCTCTTTACATATCTTCAAAATTATCCCAAAAGTTGAAGACCAGAATGGTTAAAGTCGTTACCTTAGGAAAATTTGTCAGATATATTTTGTCTTCACCTAAGTTTGTCTCTGTCTTTTCATCATCTACACAAGCAATAACTAATAAAAATTGTTCATGGTTTTCAATGATATTTGTTGAGAGGTTGGCCGTAAGGGAGTAAATTATATAATTGGAAATTATTCACATGTATATGCAAAATGGATATATGAATTATCTGGTTACAAATTAAAGATGAGATCTGGAAGAAGGGCAGAGGTATGTGCTTCCTGACTACTTTTTAAACTAGCTAGTCAATTGATGAATCCAGGTGATAAAGGGCTAAAGAGCTAATCTTCAAAATGAATTTATACCAGTTAATTTGGTCAAAGATCAAAGAATTTTCTTGCAGACTGTCAATTCATACTCTAATGGCAGACTGTACCCCTGATGTAAACCTAGGCCAGCCATTCTTGATTCACAAACACTATCATAACATCAGTTACCCCTGGTGAAACCAGCCATGTTTGTCTCACAATCTGTCATCTACAATTGTCAAATGAGGAAAACCTACATCCACAATTTAGGATTAGCCAAGCCCTGTACTTGAAAGCATGGCTATATGTACAATTCTTGCATTGGCTGATATAGTCACATTTGAACTCACAATTTTGAGTAAACCATCTCATTAGCATTTATGCTAACCATTTACTCATGTTATTTTAAAAGCTTGATTTAATTCTGTTTATCATGAAGTTAAATAAAATGACTATTTCAGAGCCTTGAAAATATCCTGAAAATTAGTTTCCCCCTGAATTCTGTGCATGGTCCTTCCAGTTTGAAGAAGAAAGCCCCTCTCACCGATTCCATAGTTGTTTTTAAATGCATGTCAGTATTGTCATGTAGTTATGTAATAAATGCTATGAGCTGGTTCTTCCTTTTCCCCACTTAGTCCTTATAGATTTCCTAAGAAATGTAGATGAAGTTAAATATATGCACACAAATATTTAAAATATTTAAGAGATCCTTCAAAAATATAAACCTGCATGGTCCTTGAAATTCCTTGAGTTTTCCTCTGAAGAATCTTTGCCAAATCTTAGTGTTGAGTGTCCTAGTATGCCATATCATGCATCAAACTAAACATGGTTACTTATGTTGTCAGCCTTGTACTGTAGATATAAATAAAGACAGGGTGTAATAGGGATCAATTTATGTAATTTTGTTTCTTATCTGATGTCTTTTTAGGAAATATTTTATGATTTCAGTACATGGTAGAGAATGACTGTGAGGTTAAAGGTAAAATTGAAATACCAATGTCATTACCAGCTAGATTGTGGTTACAATTCTTTTAAAAAATAAAGCCAAAAAAAGTCAAATAAAAGAATGATTAAAGGTTTAAAAAACCTCTTATTACATTTGAATATGGCATAAATACTGCATGACTGAATACATATTTCATCTTTGGCTGTGTAGGTTTTGTATTAAGGAAAGACTCATTTATACTTTGTGGCCTAAGAATAAAAAAATATCTATCGAAGAACACTTCTGTAATGACTGTATAATTACTTGTTGATTAAAAAATAACTTTTACTTTTTTAATGTTCCTGTTTACTGTTTTTTATAGTGAACAGCTTCAAAGCTCTTTAAAGAAAATTTACTTAATTATTATTTTCTTAGGGGTTCAATTTTTATTCTCTTCTTATAAAAGTTCTTTCTTGTACCTCCTTCAATGACAGTTATGTTTTACCCATGCATGCTTGATTAAATTAATTTTTAGCTCAGCTGACTATAAGTCATCTGAGCTATAGTCGTGGTTTATTGTCCGTCGTCCGTCCGTCTGTCTGTCCGTCCATCCGTCTGTCCGTCTGGATGTCCGTCCGTAAGACTGGCACGTTTGACACCATTGGACCTACGAATCTGAAATTCGGCATACAGTTAGATATCCCCAAAATCTCCTACCATGCCGAAAATTGGGTCAATAGGACTTCGTTCCTTCGAGATATTAAGGGAAAAAAACTCTGTTTTCCATTAAAAAAAGCCATTGTTACACTTCAAGGCTGCCTAATATCAAAACCACTGATCTGTTTTTGATTGTATTTAGTATTCACATTTTTTCATACGTTTTCTGTGAACATACCAAAAATTAGGTCAGTATTGGGTATTATTTTGAAGTTATGGGCCAAACCATAATGCAATTTTTTAAAAAATCAGGAAATATATTTACTCACCTAACATTAGAATTGCTGAACCTACAGATTTTTTTTCAGGAATATAACTTTATTTAATCAAGATTCAATTGTTTACCCAAAATTAGATCTGAATTTTGGAAATTTTTCAAGTTATTAGCATAAATTAAAAATCAATACCTTAAATTTTGTCCAACTTTGGCACTGTTGATTTAATTTTCACAGCATATATACATAAGGATTTAATCTTTTAAAATATGAAATTTCAAAGAAATTGATTGGAAAGAATAGCTTTTATTCATGTTTTCATACACCATGTCAAGTGTTGTTTACATCTAGCCCTTCTAGTAGTACAGCCTTCACTTGCATTATGTAACCCACCCCAGGCAGCTTGCCTTGGGTCAGCTTGGCCACTACCAGCAGGCTTCCCCTCTGCCCTGCACTCCCCCCCCCCCCCCCAGATGGTGCATAAACTAGATGAATGTTATTATTTTCTGTATTTGATTCATTCTTATTCTAGGCTATGCTACATTTTAGATTTTGTATTGTACCTCCAGGGTTACAGTGATTAAAGTGTACATTTAATTGTGTCCACAAAGTGGTGTATTGCTATGAAAGTGTGGATGTTCATGAGATAAGTAATTCCTTACTTCAGAGGAGTAAAAACTTCACCAGGTGTGAAATTGACTATTAATTCCAGTAATAAATTAAAACTGGGATAGTATTTAGCAGAATAATATTATTTGTCCCTCATTCAACCAACAGTGTGTATACTTTATTTGTAATGTCTTATTTTATCAAATTTACTGAATCTTTTATTTTATTTTGGTGAATAAAATTAAGCATGTACTGAAAACTCCAATGTGCAAAACTGTTTAATAGTGATTCAAGGAATATTCTTGTAGATGCCATGTTGTGGCATTATTTTCTTTTAAATTCAGTTTAAACATTTATGATTTAAAAATAATAAAATATATGTGTATTCATAAAATGACCCAATATGAGCTACACTCTGGATATATGATGATTGCGACTTTTGCAACAGTTCTAATATTTTAACTTATAGTTTCAGTTTTTACTCTGTATATATAATGATTGCAACTTTTGCAACAATTCTAATATTTTAACTTATATTTTCAGGTTTTTTATTACAAATTTATAAAACCTGTAAATAAAAAAATGATTCAGATAAAAACTTCTTAATGGAAAAAGTGGATATGCTTAAAAAAAATAGGATTATATATAAACTTAAATGAATTATTCCCTTGAAAGTGAAATAAAGGTATTAGTCCATTCTGTCAACTTGCCAGTCCATCTGTAAATTTTCATATGCATCACAGTATCTCAAAACTTTTACTGTTTTTCTTCATGACAGTCTTGTCAGAGTATTATTTTGCAATCATATATTTAGAACTTTACTATAACCAAGTAGGAGGGCCCCTTTCCTCTTAGCTTTTCATATTCTTATATAAATGAAAAACATTACCATAGAATATTTCTACATCCACCTTCGTGCTGCCCTCACTTTTCCCTTCTCCGAACCCCATCCCAAAGTCAGCCTCAGTAAGCAAGAACAAGATGAATCAGATATATTCATACTTTAATATTTTGTATAACTATTCGTCCATAGGTACCTATGTACATGCCAGAAATTATGTCAGTATTGTGTAATATGTAGACATAGTGGGCATCACAATAATGTACCTTGTCAAGACTAGTCATACAGTCACAAATGTCAAGACTTGTCATACAGTCACAAATTCATAAATCACTTCATCAGCATAGTTAATCATAACATCATATCTGTCAAATTGAAAGCTTGCAGACTACCATACACTTTAGATCCTTCAACAAATAGCCTTATCATCATTCTACTACTGTTTATTACTGCTGTCATTGCATTCATATTTGCTCAAATATATCACAATTTTCAACCCCTCCTAAATAAATAAAAAATAAACCACCATATTTGACTCTATTAATCCATCAGTCAGGTAATTTCATTAATCATTTACTCACATATTACATTACATTCCTTTATAAAAGCCCAACATGTCCATGATATTCATAAGCTTTATCGATTCGATATAGTATCACAGTGGAGAAACATTCATAGTCCAATCATGATCAGCTGAGCGCCGTGACCCATGGGTCTCTTGTTTATGAATAACTCCATGACTTTTGGATTAGGACACTCATTATTAGCCCCTCACAATGAAGTTGTGAAAGGGATATGGTAACACAGCTGTTTGTGTGTCTGTCTGTCTGTCCATCTGTCCATCAGACATTGGCTTGTGGATCGATTTAAAGTCAAACTGTTTGACCAAAACCCTTAATCTTGCACGTAAGGCACTCCAACCCATAGATGAAGAACCCTATCAATTTTTAGGTCAGGGGGTTAAAGGTCACAGGCAAAGGATACTTCTTGAAAAAGGTTGTGGACCCATTTAAAGCCAAACCTTTTGACCAAAACCTTTCATTTTGCACTTTTTGCTCTCCCACCATCCATGGATGAAGAACCCTATCGATTTTGAGGTCAAGGGGTCAAAATTCAAGGCCATAGGACCCACTTCTTGAAAAAAGCTTGTGGACCCATTTTAAGCCAAACAGTTTGTCCAAAACCTTTTATCTTGCATATATGGCTCACCCAAACACTAATGAACAATCCTATCAATTTGAGGTCACGGGGTCTAAGGTCAAGGCCACAGGACCCAATTCTTGGAAAAGCTTGTGGACCCTTTTAAGGCCAAGCATTTGACCAACACCTTCCTCATCTTGCTCATATGGCTGACCCAACCATGGATGAAGAATCCTGTTGAGTTTGAGGTCACAGGGTCAAAGGTCAAGGCCACAGAGCTGCCCTCCTCATTTTCACACTGTGTAATACACCCATTCTAATTATGCCCTGTGCAAAGGGATGCTTCACTTTGCGGTGCTCTTGTTTGAAAACAAGGATAGTTCTATTACACAAATGATTTAATCTCCTCCAGAACGGTTGTGGAGGCTCAGGGAAACAACCAAGGTACAATCCATCAAATTATGAAGGTTAACTAGGTCACTATTGTATGTTTCTGTTTAAAGGTTTCATTATTGATTCAAAGGGTACCCAAGGCCATCATCATTCACATTCTTTTTGGGGAAAACTTTAAAAAAGTACATTTTTGAAAAGGAAGAAAGTGTCCCTCATAAACATGCACAGGTGTTACCTAAATGAAATCACCAGGGCAGAGCTGACCTGTGGTGAAACCATGGTGTTGGTACACTGTGACACACATTTCTTTCAACTTTGATTCATATTTAACCTTCACTTACATGGCACTCATGAAAGTTTGACCAAGTTTTGTTTATAATAATGACGGTGGAGCTATTCCCTGAGGGCTGACTGGTATGTTGATAATGCCTGTATTTAAGAGACGAGGAAATCTAATCTGATGTTAAGGCATTATATGTAGAGTGTAAGGCTCTGTTCAAAGATAACCAGAAATATACATTTACAGCTCTGACATGTTTTTAACCTGAGCACCATCAGATTATAACCCAATTTAAATGACCAATATATGTTTGGGGTCTCTTTATCTGATAAAGTTTGGTAATTGAAAGATGATTTTTGTAAATTTTAATTTACATTTTTATACCCTCTCTTAGAGGGGACATGGCGGTACGGGCACCATTTGTCTATTCATTTCAAACATCGCAGTAATAACTTATCAGGATGTATATTCATTAGGGTTGGACTGTTACCGGTATATACGGTATTATCACAATATCTGACAGCTACGGTTATCATACCGTCACCTTTCCTATTATTGCGATACCACAATATCAATTTTGGTTCACAATTTTGGTTCACAAGCAAGCCCTTGAGGTTCAAAATATATTTATTTCAAAGAATCACATTTATTTTTATAAACCATATGTATTTGAATACACGCGTGTGGGTGGAACCATGTGCTTACAGACTTCAGGATTAGTCGGAAATGTCCGGAAGTAGCAGGATGAATCAGAGAGGACAAAAGCTTGAGAATTCCAGGAGGAAATAACATTATAATGAAAGAGCAATAAATACACACATTTATGCTTTCATTGCATGGAACAAAAATTTCAACATAAAAGTGTCAACACTGAATCGAACATTCCATACGGGTTGCATATTTTGCCATATAAAATTGAAATGGTATATTTAGCCATGATTGGTATGACACGCTCTCCAAAAATTAGCGGGGTTCACTGGCTTTATGTAGCTATAGGAAACTGATGGAAAGTTCTGACAAGCTTGATTCGACGATGGGGGAAGGACTTCCCACGCCTCAAGCTTGCACACCTACAGGACATTCATGCAATTAACATCCCTTAATGAGTCTTTCTGTGGTACTGGCATAATAGGTATAAATAATTTTAATATTTAACCCCTTGTATAAAGTCAAGACTTTAAAGGAGGTCGTTATAAATATAATTGTATCCCCAGACAAAGTCGGGGGATACTATGTTTTCATACCGGTCCCGCCGCCGCCGCATATAAATCTTGTTGGCACGATAACCCAAAAAATATTTCACGGAACTTTACCAAACTTGGTATATGTATAGATATGGGTAAGAGGACGATGCCTATTTAAAATGAGGTCATGACCTTTACTAGGAGAGTGTCCTGCGACCTTGAATAGGTCCAATTTGGGGAAAATCACACAAATTCTTTAATATCTCAAGAAATCTTGCATTGATTTATCCCAAAATCAAGTTGATGGAAGATCATAGATAGGGTTGTCATGTTCCAGAAACTGGTGGCGCCACCTATTTTCTTTACTTGTTTTCGTGCCGTTTAATACCCCCAAAATTGCCACCTTACAGTACTGTGAGCATTATAAGTCAAAAACTAATGGACAGATTTCTTTTATATTATGCATATACATAGGTATGGGTTATGGGTTATGGGATGATGTTTATTTAAATTGGGGTCATGACCTTTCCTATGAGAGTGGCCTTGACCTTGAATATTGCCATATATGGTGAAAATCACACACCTCTTATGATATCTCCAGTGTTGATAGCCATATGGATTTCAAACATGACTTATGTATGGCCCACCACTAAAGTAAGAACCCTATAGGTTCTAGGGTCATGAGGTCAAAGGTCAAGGTCACTGGACTGGCATCTTAAAAGATACTGTGGATGCATTTTAAGCCAAACTCTCATCCCAGGTCTTCCATCTTGAATATATAGCTCACTTGCCAAAAGTGGATGATCCATATCAATTTTGGGGTCACGAGGCCAAAGGTCAAGGCCACAGGAGCTATCTGTCCAAAAATTAGTTTCTGGATGATAATTCCTGCTTTTATTGATGTATTGATTTCAAACTTGACTTATATATGTCCCATTGAAAAAGCAAGACTCCAATTGATTTTGGGTTCATGCGGTCAAAGGTCACAGGACACATCTTTCAAAAGATTGTGGATGCATTTTCAGCCAAACAATTCATCTCAGACCTTTCATCTTGACCATAGAGTTCATCTGCCAATAGAGGAAGACCCCTATCAATTTTCAGGTCACAAGGTCAAAGGTGAAGGTCACAGGAGCCATCTGTCAAAAAATTTGTTTCTGGATGATAATTCCTTCTTTTATTGATGTATGGATTTCAAACTTGACTTGTATTTGACCCATTGGAAAAGCAAGACCCGAATTGATTTTGGGGTCATGAGGTCAAAGGTCAAGTTCACAGGAAACATCTTTAAAAAGATTGTGGATGCATTTTCAGCCAAACAATTCATCTCAGATCTTTCATCTTGCACATATAGTTCACCTGCCAAGAGTGGAAGACCCCTATTAATTTTGAGGTCAAAGGTGAAGGTCACAGGAGCCATCTGTCCATAAATTAGTTTCTGGATGATAATTCCTGCTTTTATTAATGTATGGATTTCAAACTTGACTTGTATATGTCCTTTTGGAAAAGCAAGACCCAAATTGATTTTGGGGTCATGAGGTCAAAGGTCAAGGTCACAGGACACATCTTTAAAAAGATGTGGATGCATTTTCAGCCAAACATTTCATCTCAGATCTTTCTTCTTGCACATATAGTTCACCTACCAAGAGAGGAAGAACCCTATCAAATTTGAGGTCACAAGGTCAAAGGTTAAGGTCACAGGAGCCATCTGTCCAAAAATTAGTTTCTGGATGATAATTCCTGCTTTATTGATGTATAGATTTCAAACTTGACTTGTATATGTCCCATTGGAAAAGCAAGACCCAAATTGATTTTTGGGTCATGAGGTCAAAGGTCAAGGTCACAGGACACATCTTTAAAAAGATCAAGGTCACAGGATCAACATCTTCAACAAGACTGTGGATTGATAGATGGAAGAAACAATAAATATGCCAAGTGTCAGTATATGCTGCTAAAAATGGGGGCCTATTCTTAAAGGGGGGGGGCTACTATGTCTGGGGATACTCTGGCACCTGCGGTGCCAAGAAATGTCTAGTTATTGATGGCCTATTAATGCCATTATATATAATTAAAAAATATTGCAATATCATGGTATATCGCGATAAAATTTTAATAATTATCATTATGTCAAAAACCCATATCGTCCCAACACTAATATTCATGTTTGGCAAATTCCATACATTAAATGAGATCAGAGGTCACCAGACTTCTTTGTTTTATCTCTGTGATAACTAATTTGGAATATGATGGATTTTGATGAAACTCAAAGAAATATTTAGTTTCCCTAAGTTTGATTTCTGGCAAAATCTATGTATATTTCATGAGGTCAGAGCTCCATAGACTTCTTGGTGGTATTTGCTATATGATAAAGATGAATTTTTTAGTTTTTCCTGACATTCTGTATGAATGTTAAACCATTAAAGTAACTCCCCTTGGTTCAGTGACTGTTGTCTGTATTTAATCAGGTCAAAATTCTCAGGACAAGAAGCCGGCTTATTATATTCTCTTGCAGTGCTCATAACATCTTGTTTTCGGTGTCAAGCTATAGAATGCAATACACTGTCTTAAGCCAAAGTGAAACAAATGTTTTATCTATATGGCAGGTGTATCTCATTAGTGTCTCCATTTACAGGTAGGTATATAACTATAAGCTCAGCCCCTCTGGCTAACCTTTTACAAGTACACAATATTTGCATAACCACAATTTAGATCCATTTCTAATTAAGGGGACAGGTGTGTCATTAATGATCTCCTCCGCTGATTTGGTTGTGCGTGTGCTGAGCTGATTTTTAATTTCTGTGAGCTTATGAGATGATGTTGCATCGTCCATAGTCCGTACGTTTACCCATTCTATCTAAAAAAATGGCAGGAACTAACATCAATAAATTTTATGCAAAAAAATTAGACATCTGAAAATCTCTATCAGATTTTGGCTATCTGCATTGACTTGGATTTTACAGGGAATAAGCTAAATAACCTTTAAAAATCTTCTTCTCTGAAAGTGTCCAGTCAAATTGTTCAATATTTCACAAAATAATCCCTGAAACAATCTCTCTCAAGTTTGTTTGAGTGGTTCCAGTTCAGTGATTTTTGGCTGAGTTACAAATAAGCATACTTAAACTGCAATCTCATTAAATGGCAGGAGCTATCATCATCAAATTTTTTGCAAATGTTGGTCTAATGAGTGTATTGTACCACGTATTGTAACCCGAAAGCCATATTGCCTGAAGTAAAACAGTCTTTATTATTGCTGAATTGTTTAATTGTTCACAAGAATTATCCTAGGGTAAGGTTCTCTCAGTTATATAAGAATAGATAGGGTTCACTCGGGTTGGTCTTGTGGCCAAGTATGCATATACCAAACTGAGGGCTGCTATAGTCTTCTGTAAGCTGTTGTAACATCATAAAATTTTGTAAAATTGCACAAAAATTATTCATATGTGGCCTTTGGTCAAGTTTACTTAAATGAATTTTGGCTGAATTATGGTACCTTTAACAATGAAAGGACTGTGAGATACTTTGGTGAAAAAGCTAGTAGATTTGTAGTGACAGACTGAGCTCTGTGGCTATGTAAGCAAAGCTGGTAAGGTAACATAAATAATTAGTGTCCATATCCAGCTTATGTGTAAGATAAATCCATGGATAAAATATATCTCTATTCTTAATTTCCTTTTAATGGGCATCTGATATTATTTCAATCATTTGGATAAAAAAAAATCTTATGAATATGTCAGCTTGAAAAAAAATTGTAGCCAAAGCCTTTCAGTATGTGTAAACAGAATTACTAACAGAAGTATGTGCTACCACCCTGTCTTAAGGTCAAAACAAAAATGATGTGAATATGCATGTGTATATGTATGTCCATATACTTAAATTTCCACTGTATTAAAATGGGATAGCTAAACTTTCAGCCATTTTTTCAAGGGAAAATGAGATAAATAGATGAATTATATCTATAAATTACATACCAAAGTAACTTAGCCACTTAAATCATGCCACGGGGCTCCCTGCTGTTATGTTGCATCGTACTCACAACATTGGCTCTGTACTTACCAGATGAACCAGTGCCAGCTCAAAAAAATATTAAAATTGTGGCATGTAGAATGAAAATAGTAGGTAATGCCTCAAGAGAACATACAAACACTTTTAAAATAAAGAAACTGTGGTGAATAGGGTGGTTTTTGCTGTCATCTCAATTTTCCATTTCTGAATTGTGGAACGGTGTGCTTTTAAAGATCGATTGACATTTAACTCAGAGACCAGGTGCCGCAAGTGTTGCATAAGCGAAAATTATATTCCAAGTCCTCAAATAAATCAAGGAAAATTTAAAAATGAAAGTAAAGTTCCTGTTTGCTGGTCAGAGTTATTTGTAAAATTTGATTTTCAAAATGGAATTTAATCACTTAGTTATCAACTGCAGAAAACCTGAGGTACCAAACTTTCAAGAAAATGCTTAAAACCAGTTTTTGCTGGTATTACTTGAATTATACAGTACCATAAACAAATAATGAAGAAATTAGACAAAGTTTTTTATAGTGAAACAATAACTCCATGCAAGAAAATCAAGGAATTAAGTTAACATTGAACAGATATGATTAAATCAATTAGTCAAACAACTCTGGAGCAAAAGAAGTTGTTCATATTACAAGTTAACATTTTATGGGTAAACCTCTGTAATACACTTAAATGTTGATAATCTGATCAATAAAAGAAGAAAACCCTTACTGGAATAATGATGAATTTGGATTTTATTATTTAGAATGATAATCACTTGAATGTTTTCTCCTATATTTTCAATAAGAAATGTGACAGTTTTCTCCTATATTTTCAATAAGAAATGTGACAAACTAGTATCTTTATTAAAGCTGTCCTGAGAAATTTTGTTGTGTACATGGAGATGCATTTAATACCAGTAGTAGACATTCCATCACAAAAAAAAAGAAAGATGTTTTAATCATGGTTCCCACAGGTCATTCAATATTTGTGAAGAAGCAGAACTTAAAAGAGTATTGTTGTATGGAAAATTCAGAAAAAAAGTGTACTTTATGTGGCGTGTAGCCCATCCAACCAGTTCCATCCAATGTACAGCAAGTAATCTTCAGTGTTCCTCCATGCTTAAAAATCCTTGAAATTCTATCAGTTTGTATATGTATTTTTAGGGGTTTAACAATGCAACCCCTCAATCAAATTGTGATCGATTCTAAACCTCTGAATCTCACCCTAAAACTCTGTGAGCTGTCAATTTTGATGGAGCACACTGCAATGTCGAGACTGTTTATTGTGTATGTGCTGAAGATATAGTTTCAGCTTACCCTGGTTAAGCGAAGCACTCACATAGATACAAAAATGATAGCAATAAACAGGGGGCAACCTATATTTTTCTTCTCTTGCTTAAATCAACTAACATAAGTTGTGATAAAATATTAAATTATATTTAAAAGAAAGTATGAAATTACTACTTACAAATAATTGAATCTAAGGGGTAGAATTGATTAATTAAATAGATTCAAAGTCCACTCATAATTCAGAGGCCTATTTATTTTTCAAAACCTGTAATTTTTACTTAATTTCTAATAATCTGTAAGTTTTAGACAATGTGTTTTGTTTCTACAATATGACCAATTAAATTAAGTCCTAAGTTCAGTTCCAGATTACATTGAATCTGGACACCAGAGTCCTGGGTTTCATATGTGGATACCATGCATAGTCCTTTGTTAAATTCCAGATAATGGCTGTGACTTATGGAAATGCCCCAATTACAGAAAACCAAAAATATGTCAAAATATTAATTACAATAAATGTCCTTGTATGATTTGTCTAAAGTGCCCAACTGAAAACTTTTCACACACCTTACACTAGTGTTTCAGGCTAGCAATTTAAAGTTTCGGTACAAAAGGTTGTCATAACCAAACATGACACAGCAAGTTTTACCTTAATTTCACTGTAATGTCATCATCTTCATTTAGGTGATTACGCCAGGTTAATGTTATTAGTATTTAAAAGCTGAAAAATCTGTCAGTTAATCTCTGTGTGTTATTGATACCAAACATGGAACTGTGTCTTTGTTGCGAGGGTATGTACCAGTGGCAACCACATTTGTTTCTTCTTTGACCATAAGAGAGAGAAAAGATATTTCATTTGACAAGTACTTATTTATCAGTGGCATGGGATTCCGATTCAATAGAGAAGGTTCAATTTGTGGAAACAATGGTTATAGGGTGAGTACATTTAGGGGACCACGGAACGACACTGGTGTTGAACTTGTCTGTTGTCAGGAACAGTTACCGATGATAGCTATAAATCAGTGGGTTGATCCAACTGCCATTATTATGAAGTGAGAAACAATAGTCAAGCGTCATAAATCCGACAGTGTAATCCAACATTTGAGATGACTCGCTGGGTCTTTGGGATTAATATTTGGAAGGAAATAGCTGGGCATGGCAGAGCATTTCATGGG
This sequence comes from Sipunculus nudus, assembly GCA_026874595.1. Lineage (NCBI taxonomy): Eukaryota > Metazoa > Annelida > Sipuncula > Golfingiida > Sipunculidae > Sipunculus > Sipunculus nudus. The sequence goes on from CM049309.1 coordinate 7,850,771, forward strand.
GCTGTTCCCAAGAATGTTTACTGTAGTCTGTCAGGAGCATGAAAAACAGGCGCGGGGATTCATAAATCCCACACCCGGCTATCAGAAATTCAAGATGATTTAGCCAGTCTTCAGAGTTTGTATTTGGCTAAATGTCTCAGCACGACTACAGATTTCATGGGGCAGTTCATGCGACTGTTTGAGCTGGGCTGTCCCTGCCTAATGAGATGTCAGAAGCATAATGATGGACCTGGTCTGACACACCAAGGGGCAGCTTTTCGGGAAATATTGCTGGTTTTTCTCACAAAATATTGTTGTCCATGGCACAAAGTTCTTGCTCCCAGTTGTTGCTCCTTGCATAAAGATGGTTTTCTTCAAACAATTTTTTAAAAAGTTGCTCATGGGTTGTCCCTTATGTTTAATAATTGTCCTTAGTTATTTGTTATCCCCAAATCCAAGTATATAGCTCCTGACCAGCGCAGTCAAATGTCTGCACTGGTCAAGTGCTATATGCATATATTCAAGTGGCTTTCCCAGTGGTGTTTATGTTCAAAATGGATTGACAGTCCAAAATTTTTGGGCTTATGGTGCATATGTTACACCCAAAATGTGAAATTGCCCATTTCATGAAATGCAGAAATTTCGGTTTTAAATGTGCCCATTACATGAAATTGGCAACAGTTTTCTTGTCCATTTCATGAAATTAGCAGCTGTTTTAAAAAGCTCATTTCATGAACTGGGCAAACCAATGGCCCTTTCCATGAAATGGGCAAAATTCCAAAAGTAATTTTGTTTGGCCCCCCACATGTTATAAACACATACATAGACATAGAAAGAACAAACAGCCTGTACATGTGCGGTTGGATCAGCATTTTCTGGTCCATTGTTATGAAAGATTCAAGGGATTATCTTTAGTTAAAAGATGTCAGCTATGCGAATAGGCCCCTTTAAGGGTGAAGTGTCATTTTCTATTTAAACATGCAATAGGTGAAAACCCCGATGACTTCACCTTTTCTCTCTGATTTGGCTTCTCAGTATTTGCTTTATATCAAATTCATTAAAGTGACCTGACCTGTGTGCCACTAAAATAAAGAGATGTGAGTGGCATTGCCTAAATATTTCAGTTATCTTCTACCGGTCGAGCACCTGTACATGAATGATTAAAACTCTACCAAACAGTGTGTGTATATTTATATTTTTTTAACTGGTGGCTCTGTCTATTGAATGAGGATGAAGGTATCTATATGATAAGAATCATATGTTATTATTGATCCTACTGGATTTCAGGTTTTATATGTACAGGGTTAGGAATAATCTTAAAGTAATTACCTGTCATTAATACCTTTGAGCGAACCTCAGGTTCCAATGAGATTTCACAATTATGCCATTGAGACACCATTGGGGTTTGAACCTTTGACCTTCTGTTTCCCTCCTACCCAGTATGTATATATTTTCCTTCATGACGGAAAACAGATTTCTTAACCTTTAGTTAGAAAACACTGTTGTCCTGAATTCTTCAAGTTTGAGATTAATATGTCTCACTCCTAGCAGAATCTTTGTCGGAAGCATTATTTGTGGGTGTAAATAATCTGTAGGTTCACTAGATCAGAACTGATTTCTTTGTGCCATCAGCAGGAATGTGACAGATTGTTCTTATAAAAACTGATTCTGTGGCATTACAAACACCTGTCGCATGATTCAGTGACAGGGATAGTATCATCGGTTGGAATTTTATCGTATAGTTTTGGTGATACAATGTTGGTTGTAAGTTCCAGGAGCAGCAGATTTCTTGGTGATGATGTAACGATGGTTTACTCCTTTTTCTTCATGTACAACAGTTTCTGAAATTCTTCCAACCACTAACTTTGTGATAATAACTTTACTTGCTGGCTATGATCCTATTTAAAAAATTCTTCTCTATCTAAATGTAACTAAAAGTACCTGAATGTAAACTCTAATTCTTAACTCTTAATCTTAACTCTGATTGTCCCTACCCTGGGTGACTCATATATATATAGAAAGTAAGGACACTACAAATAAGTGAACATTTCTCCCTCTCAGGTGAATTATACCCTGATGATTATTCTTCCTGCCAGTTTGCTAATCTCGGTGTGCTAAATTTCAAAGACAATTAATTAATTGGTTTACCCTTGAGAGACTACCTTGACACTCTCACTAATTTACTCACATGAACGTTTGTGCTGTTAGCTTGGAAGAGAGTCCAGACACAATAATACATAATTGCAATAATAAATGATATAATGCTAATTCTGTGAAATAACTGGTTTGCTATACTGTATTGAACTGGCCATTTGAAAAGTGTAAATGAAGTAAAAGCATATTTGTAATAATAAAATAAATAAATAAACTAAGAACAATAATTATAGTTACATCAGTGAACTAAGTAAGGATTACTGATTGATTTATCCCTAAACTTGAAATTTTGGTTCCTTATCTAAAATCTTACTATCAGTATTTTATTACTTGGTAATAATAGGATTGTTCTCCTGTGGCTCTTAAAAATTATCCTCTAGATGTACAGGATTCTCATATGCATGGAGTACATATGGATGAATGTCGCTCCCCAATCAACCCAAACTTCTCTTGTTGCCCTTGGTTCCGGTCACCAGTTGGTCGAATTGGCTTGTTTTGGCCCTTGGCCTATGGCATCATCAGCAAAATTACAGCCAAATAGCACTTTGGGCAGGGTGCTTGGCAGGCTAAAACTTCTTTCGACATTCAGCATTATTCTTTTGACTACAGTTGTAATAACACATTGTCTCACAGTATTATACTGATTGTAATTCTCACTGAGATACAGTACACTTTATGATACTGGTTATAGTGTATTATAGTTGAGATTATAAGCCAGTATCTACATCCTTCATGACATCTTGGTCACAGACACTTGGTGCAGAGAATAAATAAGAGCTATGTCCTGGGCTTACAAAGATAGCCTGTCAGGATCCTAATTAGACTACCTTGTGTCACCATTCACAAACACTGGTGTGCTGCAGAACAAAAACTGCCCTAATACCAGTGAATGACCTGGTCTCCTCACAATGATATACATTATTCCATTTAATGGAAATTACATATTTTTGTGATGCCGATATATACTCCTAGATTTGATGGACCGTTCCTTGGGTGTGACCCTAATCCTACATAAAATGTCATCAAAATCTGTTCATAATTTATTGCATAACATTGGTAAGAGACAAACAAAGTAAAGATGGAAAATATATAAACTGGCTGCTTGATGGAGGTATAATAGTGGCTGTGACATATATGATTAATCTTAACATAGAAAAAACTGTAGTATACACAGTAGTGTATACAGTAGCTTGCCTATTATGTGGCAGTCTCAGGTGACAAGGTTTTTGTTCAGATGGTTGATTGTCTGGATTAACAGTAAGCAGTTGAGTGTATGTAAAATGCCATCAGTGTCATCAACTTCATCGGGTACATTAGACCATAACTGGCTTGAAAGAAATTGTGTTAGTATACCATATTCCACCTTACCATCTCCGAAAGTGTTACTCTCACCAGGATAAGCTGAATTTGAATACTTTTGTATAATATGGACTGGTACCTTCATCAAGCATATATCAACTCAATACTGTAGATTTACCATTTTGTGTCACCCTCATCCTGTCCACTGACAGCTGCATTAAAAGCAGGTCTTAAAATGTTTTGACTTAAATTATGGATATTTACACCTCTGCCTGATTGAGAGGTATATTGTTTTCCCCATAGTTTGAGTTAGTAGCTTTACTTAAAAAGTAATGAATGGATATTGATGAGATTTTGTGGAGGGGTAGAGTAAAACTTGAGGTACAATCCATTAAATTTTGCAGGTAATCTGGATCACCATAATATATCATTGTTTTAGCTGTGGCCATGGTCATTCAATGGTATTAGGGCAGGCCAAGTTCTAGAGCAGACTAACAGTGATCAAATCACTGAGTTGATTAATCATGAAAATGTTTAAGTTCCAGGCAGATTTACATGTTGGCTCAGACTGCAGATCTTGTTGAATAGATAATTTCAGTTTACAGTTTTGGATTAAGGATAAATAATTTTTCTGATAGTTGTTTAATAGTTTGGGCTCTCCTGTGTCCATTGTATCTCAGTGCCCTCACAATTACATCTTCTACCCTGTTTTGCCCTGGTTAAGTTCAGTCATTGGTATAATTTATGTTTTTTTTTTTTTTTATCAGAAGTTTTCCATAATGGTAGCCCTATAAGGTCCCAAAGTCAAATATATGAAGCCAAGGAACTCTGTGGAACTTTGCATTAGTCACAACGGTTAATTACCTAAAACCATATGATCATATGATCTTAACAGATTACTTAGTACAGTTTAAATTTTGTAATGCTAAATTTACTGCAGTGACTTAAAGATTAATCTTGGCCTGATGTATGTGGAAAGCAGTGATAATAATATAAATGTTACAATTCTTATTATTTTTCTGAATCAAAGTACAACCAGGAAACTCAAACAGGAGGTCAATCTCATTGTGTTCATCGTTTCTTGACAATCGCATACAGTCTTTTATTCTTTTAAAGATTTAAAATGGATTTTAACTGAAAAAAAAACATATCTAGCACAGAAAAAGAAAACAAGAATATATTTAACAAGAAATAGATTTTATCAGAAATGTGCAAGGCAAATAATTAAACAAAAGAAATTCATAAAAAAAAAAATTTATATTGAGACAATATTTTTTTGCTCATCAATAAAAAATAAGGCTGTCTTGCTTATCAGCATAGAAAAATGGAAAGTTTGAACTAAACATTACTTTATATATGACGATGTATGCTGTATATAAACAATACCCATAAGCCTCTATTTTTATCACAGATTTATCAATAATTTATTGGTTATCGACTACCCATTGTATTATAGAGTACATATTATAAAAATGGCTTCTGTCTTTCTTTTCTGAATTTTTCTACTTTCTTAAACAAGATTTTATTCTTCATTAACAGTGACCATTTCACTTTCTTTTCAAGAAAGTATGAAATTCCACACTTCATTTGGATACTTGTATTCATTTCTCTGCCAAAATATATTCAGAAATTTACCTGAACTCCAAGCTGAGCATATTAGCTGACCTGGTATGTAGACTTCTCATCACCTTGCACATTATTCTTGTTCACAAGCAGTTCTTTTGAAAACCAGTGATTTTTCTAACACTCTTTTTAAACTTTAAATCTTTCATGGGTAAATATTGTTAATATTTAAGATGAAATTCTTGGCAGTTGAAAGGGATGTGTAAATCTTTTGTCAAGATAGGACAGACTCCAGATAAATTGCTTGACGCAGTCAATAAAACAGTATACAGACATTTGGCTGGTGCCCATACCTTTATTAGCTTCCTGAATTGCAATAATGATTTGGGAACCAGCCAGGAAAAATAATTTATTCAGATCCAGTTTTCGATACAAGATTTTTTGTTTGTTTGTTTGTATATCTTACATTTGCCATTTGTAAAATACCTCCAAATATTGTAATGGGTTTGAATGAAAGTTTGGGGAGATATTGGTATCAAAAACTGTAAGTGCAGTTATATCAATGAAAGTAAGCAAAGGTATGTATTGAGTTTGATATGGTTATCTTGTACGATGCTGGATAGTGTTTCAGTGGCCAAATACACAGCTGCGAAATACTTAATTTGTTTTCTTGACCCAAAGAAATCCTTCTTGTTTAGGGAAAATGTTTCAGGAAAGGTCTCATTAAACTTCAAACAGTTAAAGAGTAAAGATTCAGTTCAAAAGTTATCATTTCATTATTTACAGCTTGTGGTTTAGTTTTAGACAGGTGACATATTTCAACAGGATATGGGCTATACACAGCCTAAAAGTACGGCCCCTTCTAGACAACTTAACAACCAAATCCTGCAATTAAAATTGTCCCAGTGCATTGATTCTTACAACAAAGTATAGTTAAAACATGGGAGTTTGTGTATGTATCTCTTTTTCCTATAATTCCAATCAAAATCACATCCCCATGTAATCTCAAACCTCCAGTCTAATTTGCTGATAATGTTTGATCAATACATAAATTGTTGACAATAATACTTTGCATGGAAACATAAATTATGCTTTTTTGAGGGTATGGGCTGAAAGCCAATAAGAGCTGAATAGTCCATTTTCTTCATAGGGGGAGGGGGGATGGTTCACAGCTGATAATCTCTATGAATATTGATACAACCTTATGACCTTATAAAAAATCAAAATAATCTCTTCCTATCTAGATTTACATGGTGTCATTCTGCATCACTAATAAGAAAAGTGACTTTTTAAATGTTTTTTCTGCCAAATTGCTTTTTTGACCTTTTGCACATTTAACAGTTGTTTCCCTATTCCAAAATGTCATGGATGGACTGTGACTTTTGATATGGTTGTGCTTTTACATTGAGTCACTGAGAGTAGGACTGCTGAAAAAAAGTAACACACAGATATTTAAAAAAAATAGGTATATGTACAGGTAAGAGCATAGACCATATCAAAAGTGGAATCATACCCTTGTCAAGAGAGATCTTGACCTTAAAGGGACATAATTAGGAGTTTAATTATGCCTATTCTTTCAAACTATCTGTTCAGTTTTACTTTATACAAGAGTTTCCTAGCAAAACCATCCCAGCACATGGTATTTCCTTGCATACGGCTGTTTAACACCATGTAATGGCTCTGCTTGTTGGTAAACACAGTCTGTTTACCATGACAAGGCACCGTGACTCCAGGTCCGATTAAGAGGGGAAACACGCGGTTTTTCAGCCAGCAGAAAGTATTAGATTTTTTGGGCCAAGTCAGTCAGGGCATCTCCTGATTGACACGTGTTTTGGCTTAACAAAGCACACGGCCCCACACACTGTGTTATGTTTACACATCATCATGCCCAATCCACTGTTAACATTCGTTTACAGGAGAAAGTAAATAGTTCAGGGCAATATTTTGGCAGGTCCAGATTTATTTTAAAGGGAAGAAGCTATTTTTTGTGTAAACTCAACATGCTTTATAGGTGATTAGGCCCCTTTAAGTTTTATCTTATTTATTGTTCTTGAAGAATTGTCCTGAAATTTGTTGTGCCTGTTGATCTACTGCTGAAAACTGGTTTTGATAGAAAACTAACAAAACTTACCAGGTTGTACCTAGACATTGGATAAAAAAAGTCATCAAATAATTATTTATGGAACCCCTTGCATACTATCTGAAAACAGCGTATGACCTCCCGGAGAACTTTCACTCACACTGTGAGAAATGGAAGGATTTTTCAGGTTTTGCAGGTGCTGGGTAAAACATAATCTTATTTGCTCAGCATGTAAACAAAGATGTGCCCATGCAGAGCTCTTAAAACAAAACCTGATTGGTTCCAGGTTCCTGTAATGGATGAAAATATTATTTTTGTGTCATGTTTGTTACTACTAATCAGCTACTAATGTTGGAAACATCTAGGTGTTCACCTTTCCAACAGATTGGTACAAAATGAAAATGCTTATCTGTGCACATGCATTTTTGCCTGAGACAGGCGGAAATGTTCAGAGTAGTTCATTGGCCATCTTCAGGAAAGTGGAAAATGGGAGAAACTGGAAGAAACAAATTCATTTCATTCATGTTCTGTGCTGGTGTTTTCTTGATACAGACAGAAATCAGTCTATGTATAATGCTTAGATCTATCTATCGACTTTTTAAAATATAACAGAGTGATCTTTTCTTATTGTCAAGTCTATAAATATGTTTCATCGCTCAGTTGTCACCTGCCTTGAGTAAGAAGGGGGGGGATCAGGATTAAAGATGTACATTGGTTCAGAAATAATTCACCGAGGCCTTTGATGCCATAAACCAGAGTTAGATCTTCCAAAAAATAAATATAAACAATATATGTTGTTTGATTCAGATGATGTGCTGTATGTTAGGGCTGTGTATCACAAGGCAATTCGCAAAACTAATCTATCAAAGATATGGCATGGCAATATGCAAATCGTTTTGCGAACATTATGCCTGGCTTGACAAATAGCAATTCAGAAATAACCAGATAATTCCCCTGCATGTTGATTAATGTTCATACATAATACATGTATTTTGTTTTAAATTTGGTTCATTGCCAATGTATCATATGCAATAAACCATTTACTTGGGGAAGGCTGGCTTTTACCCAGTACCAATGAGACTGCAAATTACTGGATACAAAATATAAGATAAAGCTCAGTCTAATCAGAGCTTATTTTACCCTTTCTCTGCTGTTTCTATGTCTGTTATCTCAAATAAAGTTCCCCATAAGGTTCATGAACTGGCAATATTTCTGTAGGTGAATATTATTGGTCAGTTTCTTGCATAGTTTGCAGACTCTTGAGTGTTCAGATGCTCATTACAGCCCTACTTTGTAAATCTTTATATTTAAAAATTGGCCATGGAAATATTGATTTGATCCTTGTAACTAGACTGGCATGATCCTTTTGCACATTGATGTACTAATATGATGAAAGGAGGTCCCTACTCAGGCGTTAAACTTCAGTCAGTGTATTGAATTCATCTGAGAGATTGTGCTTAATATTTATGTGTCATTCAGGGCATTATTGTATCTCCAGACAAAGTCGGGGTATACTATGTTTTCATACCTGTCACGCCGCCGCATCTTAATCTTGTTGGCCCGATAACTCAAAAAATATTTCACGGATCTTTACCAAACTTGGTATATGTATAGATATGGGTGAGAGGACAACGCCTATTTAAAATGAGGTCATGACCTTGACTAGAAGAGTGTCCTTGACCCTGAATAGTTCCAATTTTGGGGAAAATCACACAAATTACTAAATATCTCAAGAAATCTTGCATGGATTGGTCCAAAAATCAACTTGATCGAAGATCTTGAATAGTATTGTCATGTATCAGAAACAGGTGGCGCCACCTGTTATTTTTTATTTGTTTTCATGCAGTTTAATACCCCATCATTGCCACTTAACAGTACTGTGAGCATTATAAGTCAAAAACTAATGGACAGATTTCTTTTATATTATGCATATACATAGATATGGGTTATGGGATGATGTTTATTTAAATTGGTGTCATGACCTCTCCTATGAGAGTGGCCTTGACCTTGAATATTGCCATATATGGTGAAAATCACACAAAATCATTACCGTATTGTCTACTTGAATTGGTACAGGAAAAAATAATTATTTTTCTCAGTGTGTGAATTATTATATGTAAAATATGACAAATTAGAATATTGCAGGAGAGAAGATCGTTTGACACCTGAGAACCGGCGATGGGCGATAATAGATGATGTACGGCAACTCCCATGTTAATTATTATTTAACACTTGTTTGGGAATATATGTGAGCGCTGCTGGTGACGAAAAAGATATCCAGTTTATCCCGTAACTGGCATTTTATAAACCGGTGTTTTATACATGTATATACACAGGGTTTTAGCCGCGCCGGTCGGGGGAAACCGGGACGGCCTGTACTGCCGGCCGTAACAGACTTAACATTCGTAACCCACAGACCGGCACAAAGAATCATAAAGATCGTCAAAAATCCAGCTACCGGCAATAGAACTTCAGTAATTCATTACCCCAAACTGTTTAATTTGTACCTCATTAGTATGTTAACAAATTTATTTGATCACGGCTGTGGTGCAAACAAAATTGACAGGAGTCACTGACCTTAATTTACACATCAAATAAATTATTGGTAAACAAACAAGCAACGAAGTGTTTCACAGTTTGGACATGAAAGGAAAACATCATTAGCCAGGGGTCTCTCACGGCCTACAGCGATGCGTAGCATCTTTAGTGGTACGAAAATGGGCTATTGTTTTGTAATACTTCATGGCAACATTTAATTCATTTACAAACATTATTTGTATGGATTGCAGAATACGCCCTAATAAAATGGTAATGGTGATTTAAGGGCGTTAATGAAATTTATTCGGGGTGCCACCTGGCGGCAAGTGAACTTATTACAGCCGTGAATATTTAATCTCAGCAGATTTATTTATATATTTCAATAAACTGTTTATTTTACCCGTTTGGTAATTTCAGTGGAAAGAAATAAATGGAAAAAATATATGTTTATCATATTTTTAAACTAAGACGGGGGAGTAACATAAAAGGGGGAAAAATTGGTAGATTTGAACCAGGGGCACATGGTTCACACTAAAGCAGTTCATGCGCCTTTAACCAAATGGCCACAGTAACCAACGAATTACGCGGAAGTTTTTATTTGGGAGATTCTAATAAGATTTATACAGCGGGGGAAAAAATTATTTCACGGACATAACCGGGATTTATCAAATTTAAACCCTTGAAGACAGCGGTATATCCTTTGTAGCTGCGGTTCAAAGCACTCTGACGATCTCCATTTAACCTTTGATGTCTTGTAGCACCAGGTCATGCCTGTGATCAGCGGTCCGTTCGAGGTTTGTCCCAAGTGGATTACTAATATATGATCATCAGCTAATGTGATTTTTTTCCCCACACACAAATCCTTCTAATTATATTATTAAGTAAACAAAATATTATCGATTAAGACACAATTTTTACCTCGAGTTCTATTGTTCAAATCACATTCATGCTGTAACAAGTCTGAAGCAAAGATGGCCCATCGGTATCAGTTAAGCGACAGTTTTTCCTATTTACATACATGAAGTCGCAAATCTGATAAAATTGTTCCGATAAATTATCATGTTACTTCCTCGCTTTAAGACATAAAGATGTGTTGTTATCAGGTGAACAGCGTAGACATTTGATTCATCTCCGCATGCAAAGCTGTTTTAATCATAGCTACAATAACTGTTCATACGGACCGCCGGTGGTCACCGGCAATAGCTAATGTCGGCACAGTATGTTGGTGTACGAATTCATATATGTAATATAGAAAAATATGATTAAGGAAATTTATAGTGTGCGAACTAATGAAGGATACGAACTGATGTAGACATTACGGTAATATCTCAATAAGGGATGCATTGATTGGTTCAAAAATCAACTTGACTGAAGATCTTGGATAGTGTTGTCATGTACCGGAAACTGGTAGTGCCACCTGTTATTCTTTTACTTGTTTTCATGCCGTTTAATACCCCAATATGCCACTTAACAGTACTGTGAGCATTATAAGTCAAAAACTAATGGACAGATTTCTTCTATATTATGCATATACATAGACATGGATTAGGGGATGATATATATAGAAATTGGGGTCATGACCTTTTCAGTGAGAGTGACCTTTTCTATGAGTGTGGTCTGATATTAATTGTTGCTGAAGATGGGGGGCCTATTCTTAAAAGGGGGAGGGGATTAATTGTCTTGGGATACTATGGCACCTGCGGTGCCAAGAAATATCTAGTTTAGTATGATGTCCAGAAACTACAAAAACAGACATATTGATGAAATACATTGAACTGACTTGCCTTATGCCTTATGTAGCATTTGCTGAATATATATCCCTGCTCTCACTGGAACTCCAAAGTAAATCTTGACAAATTGGAATAATTAATCATGCAGTTGGAATATACAACATAAACCAAGATAGATTATAATAATCACCATCACAAGAAGGGATTAAAAAGGAAAACAGGATACACTTTCAAGATTATATCCCACAGTGAACCAGAACAAATTGGAATAATCACTTTCAGAAGAAATTCCAATGGAATAATAACTTGCAGAAGAAGAGATTCCAAATTTGATGCGTTTGAGAAGTCGGTATAAAGTTGAAAAAAATAGTTTTCACCAAATATCCAGTCTGAGCTAGTTAACATGTATTTGAGAGCAGTAGCATTGCAATACAACTGGGTTCTGTGACAGTAATACAGGGGGATGGTCTGTTACTCAGAATCCTTTCTGAAATGTGTGATGTCTGAAAATCTATAAATCTCTTGACACCTGCAATCATTTCGACTTGTCTAATTATATTCAGTAAAATTAATAAAAATTAAAGCTGCCCACTGTTTGCAGTGTTTACTGCTGTTGGTTTCAATAAAACTTAACATATATGGACTTCATATATAGACTTCATTAAGGGTTGGATATGGACCCTAAAGTATTTGAAAGGACACTGTAGTGCCCAAATTTGTAGAATCGTCTGCCCTGCCAAGTAGCACTGTCACTTTCAGTTGGAGAAACACTGTATGTGCTCTTGTTTGCCGTTTTTCGCCAGGTGAAGACAGTCTTCGTCTTCCTCAGACTCATGGATCATAAATAATGCTGCGTAACCCCCTTGAGGTAACCCGTCTCATCAGCGCGATGGAATTAGTCTTACAATTTGGTCATGGAAACGTGCAAAGCATAACTAACTGTAGGTCATCTTATGTCAAGAATCAGCAGAGAATGGGGGTAAAAAAGGTATTAATCTGTAAGAGGTATTATACTCTCCCTTACATATAGATGTTTGTGTGTTTTTGTGTGTGACCTACGATAAAGAGTATCAGGAATAGTCTGTTCATCAGTGAGGTTTCCATTGAAATTTTGCAATATTTTCATAAATTGGCAGTTAAATTATAAAAAACAAAATTCCAAAAGATGAAGGTCAGGATCATTTGTCAAATGCTAAAATGCTAAATTTCCTAAAAAATTGAATTGTCAGGATGAGGCTACATACTCATAACAGATGGCATGTCATTTGGCTAAAGATCAAGAAGGTCCAGAATAAAGATATTGGTATTTGTCATGATATTTTACATCTAATATTTGGCCTGTAGACAGTGTAGTCCTTGATCTACCTAATTGTAAAGCTGTGTGATAATATAGAAGATAAAGATTAAAAGGAAAATCACAAAATTTAAATGGTCACTTACTAGTGCACAGATTACAGCTGGCCTCATTTAAATAAGATTAACATATAGTTTAAAAGTAAGGAACTTGAAAAAATAATATGCAGGTTATTTTATATACATATATATATATATATTAATGTCTTTCTGTAAAAAAGTTGCTGTAGGATAAATTGAATATATTTATTGTGTACACCAGGTCTTTTAATGTTGAATTAGATGGAGGTGAAACCAGGCTTTGTTCTATGAACATCAGTGATCATGAGACCACTTAAATTTATGGATGTGAAGCTTGTTGTATTGATCTGAGACAGACTGCAATTTCTCATGGACTGAAGCTTTTAATTGTAATATTTAAGTTGAAATCCTTAAGATGAAGTCAAGATGAAGTGTAGCTCATCTCAGATGGACTTGAGTTGAAGTTCAGTTTGGAAATGCATAATGTTGATATAATGTTGATAAAATATGGGTTTTAATTTTATTAGGTTTGAATTTTTCAATTGTACCCATGTAGGGTTAAAGCTTTATTTTTAGCTAAAGCTTATTCTGTTGACATTAGAAGTGGTGGAATTCTTATCTGGTTTAAATTTGTTACACTTATCTTTGGTTTTATGTTCAGATTGGCTCTTAGGTTGTTGTGTTGTTCTTAGGTGGTCTGAAATTCCCTATGGATTGAATCTTGTACTGTTGATTTGCAAGTTTGTTGCTCAACAGATTGAGGTATCTTAGATAGGGTGAAGATTGTTTAGGCCAGAGGTTTGTCCTAATCTTAAAGGGGCTAAAATATCCTTTAAGAATTTAAGCTTATTTGTTGATCTTAGGTGTGTTGAAATTCTTGTTGGAAAGACCCTCAACGTGTTATTGTATCCGCCAAAACAGAGTTTTGCGGATACTATGTTTTCAGCTGGTCGCCGCCGCCGCCGCCGCCGCCGCCGCCGCCGCCGCCGCGTAGGTGTCCGGAGAACTCCTCCGTAACCGCTGGGCGGAATTTTCCGAAACCCGGGATTATGTTCGGGTCACATGTGAACTGCTGCGCCCCGATTTTGTTTTGACCTCTGACCTTTCCTCTGCGCTCTGCGTCCGTTTGTGCGTCTGTTTACACACATAAACCCACATATCTCGGGAACCGTTTGACCGATCAGGAAAATTTTTTTGCACAAATGTAGCCCTCGGAGAGCTTTATAACATACACCAAAAATGGTGGCGCCACCTGCAACCATGTTTGCACAGTGTCCATCTGTTCGTCTGCCTTGGGTTAAAATCACTCATATCTCTGCAGTGACTTGACTAATTCACCTGAAATTCGGCATGCGCAAACATCCTGGATAGCTTTTCTGATTTTATGACAGGTGGCGCCACCTACATTCACGTTGACGCTGCAGACATCCAAGCTCATATCTCGGGAACCGTTTGACCGATCAGGAAAATTCTTTTGCACAAATGTAGCCCTTGGAGAGCTTTATAACATACACCAAAAATGGTGGCGCCACCTGCAACCATGTTTGCACAGTGTCCATCTGTTCGTCTGCCTTGGGTTAAAATCACTCATATCTCTGCAGTGACTTGACTAATTCACCTGAAATTTGGCATGCGTATACATCCTGGATAGCTTATCAGATTTTATGACAGGTGGCGCCACCTACATTCACGTTTACGCTGCAGACATCCAAGCTCATATCTCGGGAACCGTTTGACCGATCAGGAAAATTCTTTTGCACAAATGTAGCCCTTGGAGAGCTTTATAACATACACCAAAAATGGTGCCGCTACCTGCAACCATGTTTGTACAGTGTCCATCTGTTTGTCTGCCTTGGGTTAAAATCACTCATATCTCTGCAGTGACTTGACTAATTCACCTGAAATTTGGCATGCGTATACATCCTGGATAGCTTTTCTGATTTTATGACAGGTGGCGCCACCTACATTCATGTTTACGCTGCAGACATCCAAGCTCATATCTCAGGAACCGTTTGATTGATCAGGAAAATTTTTTTGCACAAATGTAGCCCTTGGAGAGCTTTATAACATACACAAAAAATGGTGGCGCCACCTGCAACCATGTTTGCACAGTGTCCAGCTGTTCGTCTGCCTTGGGTTAAAATCACTCATATCTCTGCAGTGGTTTGACTAATTCACCTGAAATTCTGCATGCTTATACATCCTGGATAGCTTTTCTGATTTTATGACAGGTGGCGCCACCTACAATCAAGTTTACGCTGCAGACATCCAAGCTCATATCTAGGGAACTGTTAGACCAATTGGGCCAAAATTTTGCATGTGTATAGTTCTCACAAAGCTCTTTATCATACGCTTAACTGGTGGCGCCACCTGCAACCCTTTTTTGCACAGCGTCCATCTGTTTGTCTGCCAAGGGCAAAAATCACTCATATACAATATAGTGGTTTGACTTATCTGCCTTAAATTTTGCATATGTATACAACTTGGACGGCTTTCTGGATTTTTTGGTAGGTAGCGCAAGCTACATACACAATTTGGCTGCAGACATCCATGCTGATATGCAACACTTCACCCGTTCCACTCTGATTTAGGCGGATACAAGTAGTCGCTTGTCGACTACCCGTATTCTAGTTCATAGTTGAAATTCCTTTTAGCATTAGTGGTTGTTGTTAAAATTCTTTTTGGAGTTTGTGCTGGTTTCATTAATCTTATTATTGTGTATATTCCTTTTATGGCCATGCAGTGCTTGTTGCATTGATCTATATAAATGTATATAAGTTACAGGTACATCTGCAGTCTCTACCAGTGTGATTACCAGGGCCTGATTTAAGGCAGTGTTTTATGAATATAATCCAAAGAAGGCTATTCTGTCTTAGTGAGCCCACAGTACCCTTTCTGTAATACCTGTATATACAAAGAAAAGCTCATCATCGGAAGTCATCATGTTTCATATATGATTTTTTTGTGTTGTTTTATGCCTGAAAGGCCAGTTGTCAAGATTATTATTTCTTTTTCCCCTTATTATTTTGCAGATTTTCTGTTACCTTATGCTACTGCCTGATAAGGTCAGAGTTCTTGACTTTAAATGAAAATAAACATATGACACAGGATCAGTTGTTACACAGATGCAGTGATTTCAGTTTTTCTAAATTCTTGCATGGTATTAAGGGAGGTACCTCCACTTGAGGTTTGCTTTAATAGAGTATCTTTAGCTTACCTCAGCAGCATCATTAAGCCTAATCTTTTCCATGACTATAATATCTATTTGAGATCTATTCGGGATGTGTAATTTTAGCACACCATGAAGATTTCCACCATCCTGTTAATATACCTATGTCTGGATTTTTCCCTGGGCCAACCAACCCTGGTGTAGACATGAGCATGCTACTGAAGCCTGAATAACTGTAGAGGTACCGGTTTTGAAACAATGTCCATTGCAAGCCTGCTCCTTCGACAAAATCAAAAATAGAAATAGTTATGGGTCCAGTATTGACAGTTTGCTATTATCATAAAACATGGAAGAAATCAGGGATAAATATAAGATGGCTGGTCCATGTTGCACAGCCACAACGAAGACAGAACAGACTTTTTTGGGGGAGGGGGATGATAGTTTAAGGTATTTCTCCCATGTCTATACTGTTTTATCTTGGGCCATTATTGTGGGCCATTATAGCCCTATTGTATATGTATTGTCATCATTTTAATAGATTATAAATAGATGTTCATGTATACTGATACAGCACAAACTGTAAAATTCAGCAGACCATCATGACCCATGGCCCCTTCATTATTCTGATTACCACAAATTTAAGAATAGTCAAGTTAGTGTGAAGAAAATATAATATAATTATATAAGCTATAGGGTTAGATAATGATATACATTTGTGATAAAACATACCCAAAGTGCAGTACAGTTTTTGTGGTAATGATATCTCAGTGTTTTGGAGAGAGACTTTCAACAAAAAGTAACATATTTTGTGGTGACTATGTTACTGAATCGAACATGAGGTGTGAGCGTATAGTATTTTTCTTATCAGCACATACCAGTTTCAGAACAACAGAGATATTTAAACTACACAGAATCATACTCACAAGAGAGGTTAGGGATTGTGGGTAAAGAAAACCTTTCCCCACCATGCACTGGGGCATTTATAAATATAAATACACTAGTAATGTAGGTATAAATACAATGAAAGATATATATATAAACCATGGAAATATGTTGGATTAGAGGTTTTTCCAGGAAAATTACATGCCCATGAAAGTATTTGTGAAATTATCTTAGTGAATTCAAGTAACATTGGGTAAGCATGTGTATGTTCAGTGGTGAATGAAGGCTTTTTAGCTCAGCTGACTGTGAGTCTGGCTGTCCGTTAGCAGGACACAAATTGTAACTGCTGGTCCTAGAAATTTCTAAATGAACATCCAAGGAGGTCCATGAAAAAACTCCTTGGAAACCTGAAATTAGGTCACTGTGACCTATATCCAACGAGCTACGGGGTTTGAAAATACCCCCAAGAATAATCAAAAATATAATACAAAACCTCTAATATCTTGATAATTAATGCATGGATTGTCATAAATCTTGCCTTGAATATTGACCATGACTAGTTTTGTCAATTTTGTCACTGTGACCTATATCCGACGAGCTATGGGGTTTGAAAATACCCCCAAGAATAATCAAAAATATAATACAAAACCTCTAATATCTTGATAATTAATGCATGGATTGTCATAAATCTTGCCTTGAATATTGACCATGACTGGTTTTGTCAGTTACCAAAAAGTGGTGGCGCTATCTGTATTTTTTGTTATTTTAACAAATATTTTTCTATTTTTTTACTATAAAATGACAAAAATCATTTCAGTTTCTCAGCTGTAATTGCATCTAGTGTCCCAAAACCTGGTGTGTTTATTGAACCAAAGTGGATACCATATAGTAATCACCCTGTCTTTCTGTCTGTCTGTCTAGCTGTCTGTCTGTCCATCCATCCATCCACACAAATTTATTTCCAGGTGATAACTCCAGGTTGTATTGACACATGGATTTCAAACTTGACGTACGTATGGCCCACCATTAAAGCAAGAGTCACGAGGTCAAAGGTCAAGGTCACAGGACTCACTTATTTAAAAAGATTATGGCTGCGTTTTAAGCCAGGCTTTTCATCCCAAACTTTCCATTTTGCGCATTTAGCTGACTTGCCAGTATGCGGAGAGCATAAATGAGTTTGGGGTCACATGGTTAAGGTCACAGGGGCCATCTGTTCACAAATTAGTTTCCAGATGATAACTCCAGTTTAGTTTGACATATTGGTTTCAAACTTAATTTATATATGACTTACCACTAAAGTAAGAACTGTGTTGATTTTTGGGGTTCAAAGGTCAAGGTCACAGGGCTCATTTCTTTAAAAAGAATGCATATGCATTTGAAGCCAAACTTTTCGTTGCAAACCTCCTATCTTCAAGTTTTGCTAACCTGCCAATAGGGGAAGATTCTGTTTAGTTTTGGGGTCATGAGGTCAAAGGTCAAGGTCGCAGTACCAAAAGATTGTGGATGCATTTTAAGCCAAATTTTTCATCCCAAACCTTCGACCTTGCACATATAGCTAAGCTGCCTATATGGGAAGAACCTGATTGATTTGGGGGTCACAAGGTCAAAGGTCATGATCACAGGGGCCCATCTGACCACATATTTGTTGTTTGATGATAACTCCAGTTTGGATTGACATATTGGTTTCAATTTTACTTATATATGACCCACCAATAATGTAAGAACCCTTTTGATTTTGGGGTCAGAAGGCCAAAGGTCAAGGTCACAGGACCGTCTTTTTAAAAAAGATTGTTGATGTATTTTTAGCCAAACTTTCTCTCCCAAACCTTCTATCTTCCAGATGTTGCTTACCTGCCAATAGTGGAAATATCTTATGAATTTTGGCGTCACAAGGTCAAAGGTATAGGTCATGGGTGTCATCCATCCACATATTAGTTTCCAGAAGATAACACCAGTTTGGTTTGAAATATTGGTTTCAAACTTGACTTAAATATGGCCCACCACTAAAGTAAGAACTGTTGATTCTGGGGTCATGAGATCAAAGGTCAAGGTCACAGGACCCACTACTTTAGAAAGATTGTGGATGTATTTTAAGCCAATCTTTTCATCTCAATCCTTCTATCATTGGTCATGTGGTGCACCTGCCAATAGGGGAAGTTTCCTTTTGATTTTGGGGTCACAAGGTCAAAGGTTAAGGTCACAGGGCCCATCCATTCACAAATTATTTTATGAATGATAACTCCAGTTTGGGTAGACAGGTTGGCTTCAAACTGATCACAGGACCAATCTTTTAGAAAACCTCATAAACAAATGCACCTGAGCATCGAGACCCATGGGTCCCAATTTTTTTTTTTTTTTTTTGTGATGAATTTTGATTTTCAAGGTTGACCATTAAGAAAAATTGTCCAGGCCATCCCCACTGTCTGTAACTGGAGGGGGTTTGTTTTGTGTTTCCACACCCTCATGTAGAAGGTTACAGAGATATTATCAATAGATGTATATAGCACATCCTAAGTGTGTATGTTTTACATACTCGTATAAATGATGGGGTTAAATTGGTTGACAGGTTTTCCAATTATCAAAGATAAATTTTAGGTACATAGCATTACAAGACCTTGATGTCATAGCTGTAGTCCCCACTGGTTCCTTGTCTTTATAAATATCATCTCTATGATAAACAAATCTATGTAATGTTATGTGATATAGAAATATGATATTGAAAAATGATATGAGCAAATTTGAATCTATATAGCTAACAATTAACTGCCACACATTCTAGTGTGCATACAAAATATATTGAGGTTAAGGGTAAAACAAAATTGCTTTTCTTGGTCAAGTTGTACTTAAGGAAATATCAGCCAATATGGTACCAAGCAGAGGTGTGTCATTTAACTGAAAATAATATCTGAACACAATGGAACATGTTGAGCTTATCTGTACCTACTCTTATTGAAGGGTTGTTATTACTTGGTGTCCCCTGTCTTTGTTGGGTGTTAGGGGGGAGCTATTTATCCAGTTCTCTGAGACTGGGTATTAATTAGATCTCCAGACCCTATAAGCTGGTTGTACAGTTAATGCTGGCTCTTTGTCTCAAGTGCTTCTGCGTGTTACACTTCTGTGACCTCACCCAGGTGGGGATAAGGCATCCACCTGGCTGCAGACTGCTGGCACTGACACCACAGCCTCAGGCTCGCCTGTCCGTCCTTTATCGGACCCAGCACAAGCCCAGCCTCTAATAAAAGTACCTGACTTGTCCAGTCGCTGGGTTATAAGGGTTTGCGCATGCATGACCCACAACAAAACGTGACCTCTCTTGCACTTGAGATTCTGTCATTAGTTGATGTTATTAGTTTATATTGGTCCAGAGTGCATGACATTTTCTCGGGAGTTTTTTTACCATAATGGCCAGCAAAGGTCTTGACTTCATATGGACCTTTCTCACAAGGCTAGACGGCAAACAAGAATGCATAAATAAGGGCCGCCATATTGATCTGAACGGCCCCCACAGTGGTTAGACGATAAAAAATTCTGGTGGTAGACCCTGGGCAAGGAGGGCGGGCCTTGGGTCCAGCAGGGTCGCTGGACAAGCATTTACTATTGAACCGCTGTCGTTTATCAGACTGACTAATGCTGACACAGGGTGTGTGTGTGTACCTATGTTTTTGTGTGTCCATATATGGTCATGTCTCTGTGTGACCCTTCTATTTTTTTCACCAATGCCAATAATCCCAGAATGCCATGCTACAGGTGGGCGATGCTAATATGTCATGTGGTCTCTCTTGTGACATCATCTTATCATATAATTTGAATATGTTAATGAACCCAGGTTTTTTTTCCACAGCTCACGTCCCAGTATTGTTCAGAGGTTATTAAATAATTTAATATATGGCTTGGCTTATTGCGAGAGGTTGTCAGGACAGTTGTGTGTTGGTATATGGAAACCTCAGGACTCGTATGACCCTTCACAATGTCCACAGTTATCTGACAGTTTAATAAAGTGCAGGAAACACTAAACACTACAGCCTTACCATGTTCATCCACAAGGTGGAAGCAGGCTTGCAGCATTGTCGAAAGATTAGTATTGCACTGTGACTTTAAATGATTGTTTTCTATTGTAAACATTTCATTTCTGTAACACTTGGTTGATATGTTAAAGGGAGGGGTGCTAAAGGACTGTGTGACAAGTTTAAACCTTGAATGGGTTTAATTTGCTATGTTAGCTTTATTATTGTAATTCTTGCTGGTTTGGGATTTGCTTGCGGGTCCAGCCATGACATATAACCAAGGGCTGTTGTGGTCAGCTGACAATAACAGTCCCTAACGATCCAACTCCCAGTCCACAAAGCTAACCAATACTGACCGCCTTATGCTGTGTCAGGCTCTTATGTTTGTGTATGTTTGCAGTTTAGTGGGTTTTTGTATGTATGTTTTGTGTACATGGTGTGGTGTTAAAATGGTACAGCTTTACAAATGTGGACAGTTAATAATTGTATGTATGTGTATGTGTTCCCAGTGCTCCCCAAGGATGTTGAATAGAGTGTTTATAGATCAGTGTGTGTGTGTGTGTGTGTGCCTATGTCATGATATGAGTATATGTAGTTGTGTATATAACTCATTATATCAACATGTTAACTGCATGTGTGTAGGTTAATGTCTGTGTATGTTTCATTGTATGTAACAGTACAAATACATTTTGTGTGTGTCAGTTTATATTTGTTTCAGTGTAAGTATACAGATATTTTTGTGTGTGAATTATCATTATTATTTTCTGTGTGAATGCTCATGTAATACAAGGGAGGTTTATGTGTTAATGAGTGTGTGAGAGTATGTGTGTATTTTCCAATGTTTAGATAGAGCTGTGAATGGGTTTTATGTGATGGATATGTCTGAGAATTGTGTATGTGTGTGTGTCAGTAAAAAAGAATAGATACACATTCTGAAAATGTCAGTGTATGTTGTGTGCAGTTGTGTGTATATATATACATATCATATGACATATGAATATATCCGTGTATTTATATATGTGTGTATGTAAATATATATCATTCAGTGACTTTAAACACCCACGGCTAAATTGCCAGAGAATTACCACAGTTAACACCAGCTGTAACATCAGTTCCATTCAGCAAAGAAACCTTGGACTATTTCCAGATAATGTTTATTTTAGCACACACACACACACATATATATATATATATATATATATATATATATATATATATATATATATATATATATATATATATATATATATATATACAACTAGTTCAGACACCTGGGGACTTTAATTTACTGAATGTTACATAAACTCGAGGTTAGGAGACAAAATTAATATGCCAAGGATTTTTGTCTGGTTGATACAGTACTATTCTTGTTCCCGATGTTTCTATATATACAAACACTTGGATTCTACAATAAAATACATAAAGGAAGTATGAATGGACGAACAAGGGATGCGGTGAACATCATCAGTTCTTTGGTTGCTGAGACGAGGTACTTTTCATATGTTGCTATTGATTCTTCGGGGAACTTTATTCTCCATTACACCTAGTTAGCAGGGTTGGTCGTCTCATGAAACTTGCATGATGTCAGGACTCGTTCATGGCTAATAAAGCTCGATGCCTCCCTCGGGGTGGGGTCGAATGGGGCAGGATTCTGTAGATTTAGTGTTTGACCACCCATAATCGCAAGCATATACATTTTTTTATGGCCTAAGGACATTTAAGGCTGGAGGACTTGACATTTAACGAACTTGTGACCCATCGTTCTTTGTTGAATCCTCATCACTCCCTTGTGTTTTTGTATATGACTATGCTCAAATTGAAACTGTAAAAGATTTGACCTCTGCACACAGGTTATGAATATGTTTGCTCTGTAATATGATTTGAGGCAACATTTGACTGTCTTGCTATTTTGCAGTTTAAAATAAAAGGTTGCATATGTGACATTCCAGTAACATATGTGTTGTGTAAATTGGATTTTGTGTCTTTGTTGCGGAGACAGATATAGTAAAGTTTATAAATTATTTAAAAATTGGGTTATTTAAGCTGTTCAAATTTTATTTACATTAGTTTTAAATTTAGTTTATTTATAATTTATTATTAAACAAAAAGCTTGAGATGTGACTGAGTTTCAGTTTAAGGATAATAATTGTCATGTCTGGATAAAATAAAGCATGAGCCATAATAATGACGCATTTGTGTATCCTGGTTAAATTTTATGAAAATAAAGATGATACCAAAAATTTCTGAACTCACACTAAAATCATGTATATCTGATCTTGAATATTGGCCCAGAAATTTAAACCTGAAAATACTCTTGCGGGTTCAAAAGTTGGCACAGAAAATTCCCATGTTGAATCCTGTACAGCGAGTCCTTTGATATAACTTTTAGGACGAATATTTGCGGGGCAAATCTTCCACAAGGGATGTGGTGACTCTGTGAGGGTTCTCGAGATAATTATCAGGGACCTGTCTTAACATTGAGGAAGGGGAACCCTGGTATTTGTTTCAGGGCTTTTTTCCTTTATTTGCTATTGGATTTGAGATGATAATATTTGTCTGGCCAGGTCCCATGCATGTTAGCCTATTGTCATTTAGAAAAGTGTTGGTGATACCCCCTGGGATTCTTTATCGGAGATGAGTTTGATTTCCGTGATTCCATGTGGGCCTCCGATTGACTTGGGCCTGCCAAAGTGAATGGGCTCAGTTATTTGTTCGAAGGCCAGATAACTGATTGAAAGTTAATAGAGCTGTCTTTGGCACTGTGCCTCCAGTTATTAATGATTAGGCCATGTTTTTGGTGGTTTTCTTTGCTTGACATGATATTATATGAGACTTTTTATGGTATTATTTTTTTTTTACTCAGTGACACCTATGTTTAACAAGCCTGTACCCATGCTTGTGCCTCAATAGATCTTTTTGTCAAATATTTGCTTCATATATTTTAATAAAAGACACAGGTAGATGGTATGGATGTTTTTAACCATTTTCTGTTTGATTTTCAGATGGCGTTGATTTGTCACCTTCACCCCCAGTGGGTAAGTTGAAAACTATACTATTACTAGGGTATTTGGATTGGCCATTCTTTAAAGGACTTTGCCTAGAACAGTTTTTTAATATATACGAAAATATTAATCCTGATATATACTATAAGTCAAATTATTAAATATAAATATATACTGTAGATTCAGAAATAATAGTTAGGATTTTGACATTTAAAAAAACATGGTCATATATTATCCTGATGCCAGGCGGTAGTTTACTAATACTTTACATCTATAGTAAAATTTACATCTATTAGTCAAATTATTAAATATATATATATATATATATATATATATATATATATATATATATATATATATATACTGTAGATTCAGAAATAAAAGGATTTTGACATTTAAAAAAACACGATCATATATTATCCTAATGCTACGCGGTAGTTTACTAATACTTTACATCAATAGTGATTTAAGTTGGTGATGAGCATTTAATGAAGGTACATGAAATTATTTGTTATATTTTATGAATTCCATTGGTACATATAGTAAATATGCAGAATTACTTTTCCTGTAAACTACTTATACTCTACATATTTTAAAAATATTTTTCTTTCCTTTATTTCTCTTAATATCACTCAAACAAAGCCCCTTGAAAAACAAATAATCCCAACCAAGATGTACATCCTTGTCCCTGACAGACTACAGGTTGATTTTGAAATATACGTTATTGTCGGCAAAAACTTGACATAAGTCAAATAATATAAAAACTTCACTTATACATAATACATTAATTTATCACTCTCTTAACTTAAAGAATATCACTCCCCTTCTCTCTCTCCCTCTGTCATGCGCTCTTTTTCATATAGCTCTTTCTCTTGCTTTCATTAATGAGCTCTCTCTTTCTCTTTGTTTCTCCTTTTTCTTTCTTTCTCCTTCTTTCTTTCTTTAACACACTTTCCATCTCTCTCATAAGAGTTAGTTTTCCCTCTAATGTGAGCTCTCTTTTTCTCTAACTCTTTCATTCTCATCCCTTTTCTCTCTCTTATTCATTCTTTCATTTTCTTCTTTCTTTCTCTTTCTCATTACTTGGTCTAAGTTTACCTGATATAGGAATAACATCTTTATTATTACCTGTATAATGGTAAAAAAACTCTTTGTTGTTGTTATTGTTGCAGATACAATTGCCAGGGATATATATTTTTTTACTGCATTGTGTACAGTTAATTAGATGCAGTGATAAAATGAATTATTTATTACAAACATTAAGGGTAATATGATTATATGATATATATCTGAAGATGAAAATATCGCTATATATCAATGATTTTGGTATATTACCCAGCACCATCACGTGGTCCATAAAAAGAGAGTGTTATCAGCACCCACTCTAAAAGCAGAATTTCCTTATAAATATAAATATACAGTGAACACTTCTTTTCATATTCAAAGACTTCTAGAGGGGGAAAAAAGTCTAAAATACCACAAAAATATTATATTAAGCTCTGATTGTCCCTACAGATAGATATTTTGTATATTTCTGTTGTACTTCCTTTTATTCATGTGTGTGTGTGTGTGTGTGTGTGTGTGTGTGTGTGTGTGTGTGCAACATAACCTCTGTCTTTGTCAAGGGACAGTTGTAAGATTGTTCAGTATTGCCAGATGGCAAGATCTCACTGTATCAGTGTATGTCAAGTGATTGAGAAATTCACAGAAGGATAATTAACTACTCCTTTTTCATAGTAAATAATTTCAACATACTTCCAAGTGTTAAAACCAGTCTCGTGAATTCTTGTGCTGACCTGGAGTGATGTTGAAAGACTCTGGTCTAACTATTATCATCTATACATTATAACACACAGCAGCATCTTAAGCAGTATTTGGTTTTATATCAAAAGCTGTCTTTCTCCCCACTCCTTCCCAATAACCCCCAATTGCTCTCTCAGTACTATTCTGGGATTAATGATCCATCAGCTCATCTGCCTCTCCAATATGATTAGGTGATCATTGTCAGCAACAGATGTTGTCTTTTCATCTCATGCTATTGATGACCTGTTGATAACCTTCATCAAGTTTTTTCTTCTTTTTTTTTTACTTGTCATAAATGCCCCTAGTTTTAGACCCTCCAGATAAGTGTACACTAGAAAATCCTCAGAAAAAAATATTAATTTTGTTTAATAAATTTATTAATTAGCATAAAAGGACTGTATAATGTTGCTTGGATATTTCTTGGATTCAGTTGTATATTTCATGATTATTCTTGAAAATTCATATACATCCTAGTGTTGCTGTACTCTCCCTAGTATATATGTAGTTTTACATACATTCAGTCATTCTCCCGTTCTCTCTCCAATATATATATATATATATATATATATATATATATATATATATATATATATATATATTGTCACAGACAAGATTGAAATCCAGGCTGATTTTTTATTGGCCTAGAGGAGAATGCAATTGTGAAGCTGCCTAGACAAGATTGCCTTGGAGCAGGCCAGGATTTTAAACTCGCCTGGATGTTATCTGGTGATTTTAAACTTGCTTAAATGCACTCCCATCTAGGTGAATTTAAAATCGGTTTAGGTGAAATCAAGAGAAAGGTGAATATAAGTTTAGGTGAAAGCAAGACATTTGAGATATACATGTATTACTAAACATTACAAACAACTCTGATTTCAGTACACCTGAATCAACAGAAACTGTTTCTTTACTTGATTGTATAACATTCAATGTTTTTCAATGTCAATTACATACTGAAACATGAAAAAAATAAAAGCAAAAATGTTAAAACATAAAGAAGTCTTCGATTAATTATACACACAGAATGCAACAGGAAACTGGCTCAGTTGGTCTTTTCCTGGGATAGAATACTTGACTGAGGATTTATAAAAGCAGTTCGGATAATTAGATTCCTACCTTTCAGGACTAATATTTTGAGATTCATCTGTACACACTGAGTAAGAACTTCAGTCTTTATTTTCTTTTGAGGATAAAAAATTAAGCATTTTTTCATTATTTTTAAATGCCAAGTTGATAAAAAAGCAACTCGTGCTTGATAACTTGCCATTAAGTATGTAACGAATGAGAGCCATTAACCATCACTAAGGATCACACAAAAATTACTTAAAGAATTACTTATTAAAGAATTATTTTGATGTGTATTTCTTTAATAGTGTACACTATTTATACACTTTTTTCACTTAGTACGTCATCAGGCTTCTGTGTATGGTTTCATTCATATGTGTGATTATATGTCATTCTGCAGTGAAATGTCAACAATTATGAAAGAATTCTGGAAATGTTCTGAGAGTAAAATTTCATGATAAAAAAAATATATTTTGAAAACTGATAACTTTGGGAATTAAGAAAAACCTCAAGTGTTTATTAAAAACCTATTTTCACTCTTCAGCACTGCCTAATATCAAAACCACTTATCTGTTTTTCCTCATATTTACCACATATATATTCCTCTATATAGTTCCTATGTACATGCCAGAAATTAGGGCCCATATTGCACTTTGTAAAAAATCAGGAAAAATATTTGGTCACTAAACTAAAAAAATGTTAAAGCTAGGGACTCTTTTCAGTAATATAACTTTAATTAATCAAAATTTAATTGTATACCCAAAATTAGATCAAAGTGTTTTAAATTTTTTCTAAAACATTAGCAAAAATATAAAATAGGTACCTTAAACTTTGCCCAAATTTGACCATGTCACAATTTTTTCTTGTAAATATATTTTATTTATTATTCACAGCCGGGATACATGTGGATTTAATCTGTAGAATTGTGAAATTTGAAAGTAAAGCTTAAAAATTATGCTAATTATTGAAGTGTTTCAGATGCTCTAATGTATTTGCTTCTTTTTTTATATCCAAGACCCCACTCTTGCTCACTACAGCCTTGCCTGGGTAACCTTATTAGTGATGCAGCACTGGCAGAACACCTCTGCTGTAACAAACATACACTTATTCTCATGGGCCCTACCCTAACCCCCTCCCTCCACCACCAATTATATTGCAATACATGGTTTGTTATTGTCAACTGTTTTTCTTTAAATGTAAAGCTGTTTTTGATCCAGTGTGCACAACTTTTCTTTAAATATTAATTCAAGAAGTAATCAAAGAGATGCCACATTGTTCTGATGAAGCATTTTTAAGAAATTATTTCTTTTAAACAAAATATATTTTAACCTGTCAGTAGGCATAATTTGATAATATATGAAACAAATCATGGATAAATAAAGATGCAATTGTGAATTATGGAATGGTATTTTCATATATTTATTGCTCTGGAAATTTAAAAAATATATTTTATAAAAAAAAAAAGAAATATATCTATGTGCATAATGTAATGTTACCTGACTAAATTAATTATAAATGTTGAAGCAATTTAGATTTGTATATCAATTTAAATATTCAGATATATATGATATACTGTAAATATATAGTAAAATTTATAAACTTTAAAAAAAATGACTTAACAAAAGAAAAAATAGGATCTAATGCAAATATTTGTTCATTGTTTTCCTGTCTCAGAAGAATGGAAATTTAAGTTATTTGCTTTGTTTTCCATATCTCAGCCTGTTTTTAAATATTTAAAATTATTTCATTTAAGTTAAATTTTATCCTTTACGTATATGCAGAGGTGCTGTAACTTCCACCAGTCCCTTTAAGCAAATTGAATTTAATTCTGTATTCTGTATTTTTATCCAAAGGTGTTGTAACTCTCCCCCCCCCCCCTGTCATTGAGCCCTAGTTCCTGAGCACTGAGGGAAGTATTTTTATTGCAACTTAAAAAATTCTATGGTGATGCAGTTATAACTGTCACAATTAGCTGAGAGCCGTGACCCATGGGTCCCTTGTTTCAGACAAAACATATTGTTGCTCCTAGGCAAGCAAAAAGGACCACATTTACACATTTACCATAAATGAACATAAATTTACATTAGAGAATTATACAGTGCTAACCAACAAATTAAAAAAAAAATTTCTATTACCTTAATAATTTAAGACCTGCTTCCCATCTCTCCTTTGACAACATCAATAGCACCACCTGTTGGGAATTTGAAAAACTAATTCAACAAGGCTTTGTGAAATATCCACCAGAGGGCAGCACTCAGCATGATCCATCAACTGATGCCATTTCATTGTGGGACATCAGTGTACATTAAGTTTTCCTTGCAAATAATTAAAAACCTGTTTGTTGAGATTTGCCATGTTGTCTGTCATGTTTAGGAAGAAATATAAAAATAAATGAGAGACAAGAGTCATACATCCTCACCTAATGGTGTGGTTCCATTTTTAGCTCAGGTGACTATATATAAGTAATCTGAGCTAAAGACGTGGTCCATTGTCCATCCAACTCCAGGTCGCTAGAAGTCAGCTATGCCAGGGTTTCTGGTTTGTTACAGTCACTGGGGGAGATCCCCTGCTGTGACAGGTGTACAGTTATTCTCATATCTCTTCCCCCCCCCCCCCTGCAAACTCCACCCACCAAGTGTTATCAAGTAATTATTATTGTTTTCACTTTATCTCCTTAATTGTAATGCTGTTTCCACTCCAATATTCAATAATTTCCTTTAAAAAGTAACTCAAGGTGTAATCCAGAAGGTGCAATGTTGTGTAATGTAGCTTTTTTAAAGAAATCAATTTTCTTTAAAATTTAACAAATATAATTGGATCTGTCAGTGCTTAAATTTATAAAATATGAAGCACATTATGGATAAATAAAGACATCATTTAAAATTGTGAAATCTTAATCAAGTATTATTTTAAGATATTTATTGTTTTGCAGATTTAAAAGATATATTTTTGTGGTTAAAAATAAATAAACATTTGTATGCATGATGTGGTATTATCTGACAAGATTGAGATTTATGATGATGCAATTTAGAATTATGAATCAACTTTTATATTCAGATATATATGTTGTATTGGAAATGTATAGAAATATAAACTAATAATAAAAAAAAAATGATGTGCTAAAAAAATGAGGATCTAATATAAACATTTGTTCATTATTTTCCCGCCTTAGCAGAATTTGAGATCATGCAGGCTTTGTTTGCCCTGTATTATGTTGTTAATTAGTTATATATTTTAACTGTATACATTTCATGAAATAAAAAATACATATATATTTAATAATATATTTTATACAAAAAAAAATAGATTCAATTGAACAAATGTGTAAACTACTGAAATGTCAACAGTTAATCAAAAAGCCAACTAATGATCATGGTAATAGTACAGATCATTTGTTCACAAACTGCTCACATGCTTCAGTTTCAACATTAGGAAACACATGGTCATGCAGGTCACAAAATATTATTTGCAACAATTTCTTGCTCATCAATACAAACAAATCATATAAACCTACCATAGCTTTTATTACCTCTTCCTCTTACACTGTATCTCCATTTGCTATTATTTTAGATTTTTACCTTCAAGGTCAACTTAAGCTGAGCACAGTGACCCATGGGTCCCTAATGTTATACTTGTAAATCTCCACTTCTGGTCATTCCCAATGCAATATTTTAGACACACATTCTTGTACATATTTGATATACTGATACTTCTATATTACTATTCTGCTCAACTACAAAAATAATACAAAAAAAATTACATATATCAAAATGAAATCTAACACATAAGCAAACATGTCTGTTTTGTCACAACATGCATTCTGAAGTGATTGAATGGAGGACAACTTTCAAGTTGGTTGTTTCTTGGTTTTAGTTAAAAGATGTATGAAGGGGGGGCGATGTTGTGAAGTATAAAATACATTTTGAAGAGAATATTTCATTTTCTTTGACAGATGTACTCTAACTATTCTGTCATTGTCACATTGAAAAAAAACTTAAAAACAATATTCAACAATGTGAGCAGGATTCACATATTGATAATAGCATTTCCGTATCATATAAAACATTTGATGGGCAATAGGAAGAACGGATGATACAAGCTCAAAATTTTATTGAACGTGTTATCACAGATGATGAAACTTCCAAACCTTACAAAATTGTCTTGATGGTCATTTGTCTTGTTTTAGCTTGGAATCCTTATAATTTGAAGGTAGACATATAGGTATATAGGGCCCAACATTAACACTTAACTTCTGCCAAAATTTCCAGAATATGATGGTAGGGCAACCAAAAGTTATCTATAGTCCGTTTCATCCCCTCATGTCCACCTGTTTTTTGCTATGAAAATTTTTATTAGGTACATTTCAAGGGAAACAATTATAGTGTAGAGGAGAGGATTACAGAACCTAATTTTCAACTAGGTAACTAAATTCCTACCATATGCCATATTTGAGTAACAGAATTTTCTGAAAATATGAGAAATCAGTCTACATTTTACAACATATCAGACCCACTTATGGTGGTCAAGGTCATTGGTCACATGCAAAAACAGCCTCAACTGACAGCTGCTGATTGGATGATCTCATGTAAACACTCTAAAAAGTATAACCAGCTAAAACAAAGATGGCTACTCATGGAGGGACACACATTATCTGCCAGATCATAGTAAAGAGACTAAAATGTTGTGAAACATGAACGGGGGATTTATTGTAAAATTCCGAACTGCCATATTAGGTTGTCACTTCCATATGTTGTTTACTTGGAAAATATTGAAAAATACAAACTTTTAAGTAAATTATCTACAAAAAACAGGTGGACAGCAGGTGGTGAAATGGACTATAACAACCTTTAACCAAAGACCTGAATCTTATCTAATCTTTCTTGGAGAAATGAAATCATATTGTAACACCTTTGTCTTACATGTATGCTTTCTGATCAAATACTCAAGAGATATTAACAAACAAACATTTGAACATGTTTGTGGTTGCAAAATAATCATGTGACACATGCTTTTTATGTTTTTGGCTGCAATTCATGATTTTTAAAGGACAAGTAAAAATTCATGTAGGGCAAGTTAAAGCTAGATGTTTCTTGCACTACAGGGCAAGTATTTAAAAATTTAATATTGAGCACTGGCATACACATACAGTAAGAAACTGGACACCTGTGTTCTATTAATATATATGTCAAGGCCCAGATCCCAATCTGGACCAATCAGCCCAGACCAGATCCCGATCGGGATTTTGTCAGGCCTATACCCCGATTGGGATCTGGTCCAGCCCTTGTCCAGACCTGATCCCAATCGGGGTTTAGGCCAGACCAAATCCTGTTCGGGATCTGGACTGGACCAATCGATGATTAGTCTAGACCAATCAGGAATTGGTCCAGACCAAATCTCGATCGGGATCTGGGCTGGATCAATTCCTGATTGGTCCAGACCAAATCCCGATCAGGATTAAGTCTGGCCTAAACCCTGATCGGGATCTGGTCTGGACCATTTCCTAGTTGAGATTCCATGGCAGACTAGAGCAGGCTTTTGGCTAAACATTACATTCCATTAGGTTAAGACATGAAAATAATAAATCAAGTTGTGTAAAAATATGATTTTATATATATTAATATATGTAATAAAAACATGAATATATACATATATTTAGTCCGAAATGATGATAAGACAAGTTATAAATTGTTGGTTTTATGAAATCAGGACTTTTCATTTGAATGTAAGCTGTTTATGAGTTGATACAAGATAAGAATATCCATATTTGAAAACTGGGAACTGAAAATTTCATATGATACTTAACATCTTATATATGTCATCCATCTAACAATTTATTCTACCTACAAATGCATCAAATATATACACTTATTTACACATTGAGTCAGCTTAAACTAGTTCAATCAATATATAAAAATTGAATAAACAATCTGATGAAAATACTGGAAATAATAATTCATCTTGAAAAATAATACAAGGACTTGTAAATTAAATACAGTAAATATTATCACTCAATTAATTCAAACCTAAATATTAATTAAGTTACTAAGATAGAATAATTAACACTGACTACAAACTAAATTTGCTTATTAAGTTATAATTTCAGACATCCTGTCAGGGATATAGACATTCTCTGAATCTAGGTCTGGGCTGACCTGAACCTTGATAAGTTCAGACAGGAACTCATTCTCTTTCCTAAAAGTTAATGATCGGGGTTTAAACCCTAAACCCCGATCGGGATTTGGTCTGGACCAATCACCGATTGGTCCAGATCGGGATCTGGGCCTTGACATATAGATATATATATATATATATATATATATATATATATATATATATATATATGTGCACTAAATATAGATATATGCAACTGATAGTAAAGCAGAGCTGCAGGAGTCAAGAAGTCATCTAGCAAAGGAATATCCTTTCTCTGACATAACACAGTTCTCCACATAATGGATACACATATATAGAATCCCATCTTTATTCCAGTAGCTTTACATCATGACGTCCTATATCTTTACAGACTTACAGCCAGTTACATACACAGAGCCAGCTTTTTGGTGCAGCATTTCATACTACGAGATGAATACAAGGGTAGGAGAGACTTTTCACGCATCCCAACCGTCATTGACAGTTGATGGGTTCACTGATCCATCCAACTCAGAGCGTTTCTGCCTGGGCCTTCTGTCGAAC
The DNA here is from genome assembly GCA_026874595.1 of Sipunculus nudus. Classification (NCBI taxonomy): domain Eukaryota; kingdom Metazoa; phylum Annelida; class Sipuncula; order Golfingiida; family Sipunculidae; genus Sipunculus; species Sipunculus nudus. Next base: position 7,884,106 of record CM049309.1, read on the forward strand.
GTTAATAGGACGCAACAGGTGGAGATGACCAGAAGACATATAGGTAATAAAGTTTTCTGCTAATTGACATCACAAAGAATAGTTAAGAAAGCAATTTTGGCAAAACCCCTATATCTAAAATCAGTCCAAAAGTTTTTAATTTCATTATAGACCCCATGAAGTATACTTTATTTGAAACCTGGTACATTGGTCTTTCTGATGGTATACATATTTTTTAACTTTTAACATGATTTTGTAACATTAAAAAAATGTGTAAAAGGTACACTATTTTAAGCAAACAGTACCAATAAACCACTTTTTTGTGGAATAATATTACACTACATAACAACACTCAAAAAATAAAAGATTTATTGAATCAAAATTTAAATTTCAGTTTTAAGGTAGATAGAGACATGTTTGGTGAAGAAAAAAAAAAAAAAAAAAAAACACAAGATACTGTCATGTATTTAAAACAGCTTGCTTAAAAAGGGCTTGCTGTTGCTGGTTGGGTAAAATCCATGCTGTTTATTTTTTTTTTTAATTTCAAATTTTAAAATATATGAAAATAGATAAAAATTTCAAATATATGTATACCATCAGAAAGAAAACTGTACCAGATTTAAAAATAATTTATAATTCATGGGTCTTACAACTTTTGGATTGAATTTAGATATATGAGTTTTCCCCAGCGATGCTACCTTTAAATGAAAGAATTTATTTAGAACACTAGATTTGTAGTACGAGCCCACATGTAATCCTCCACCAAGATCATATAAGCAAAATTTCCTATGTTTTTAGGCTGCCTGCATTTTAGAACTGTGTGATACTGATGTGCTTTCATAATAGCAAGGCTTTAAATAATGTATATATTTCATAATAGCAAGGTAAGGGTTTGTCACACTCAAATTTCTTTTGGACATTAGGTTATTGTTCTCCAAGCATCCGATAGCATGCTCAGATTTCAGGCTGCCCTAGTTGCAGTCACCAACCAGCTACCTAAAATAAACCAGTCAGTTGTGTAAGCACTGCACTGAAAACTGACCCTTACATTTCATTATAATCATATAATGATATGATAATGAAGTAAAATACAAAAAAAAGACCCACTTTTAAATAAGCATTCAAAATTTGATACATAGCATCTCCACGTGGGATGCTCCAAACTCAAACTGGACTCTCCAACATTTTGGCGGGAGCATCCCGGACTCTTCAGATTTCATCCTATTGAAAGCCCTGTAACATTGACCTATTCATGAATTAAGTTTTACCATTACACTAATTTTCATCAGATTACTGAAAATATGCAGTACTGATGAACCGTAACTCCTCACGTAACTTAGGCAGATACTTTACATGAAGCTCATTTAAAAGGGTTCATACAGTAATATTTTATGGAAAGAAGTGCCATATGGCATTGATTTTTTAATTTATTCATACTTTTTTTAGACAAATTGATAATTTTCGTTGCAAAGTTCATACTTTTTCATATAATCTAAAAGTTGCAGCACTGAAAATTTGCTTGATTTTAGTCATGTAGTGTATCTCCACTGAGGGTCGCGGTGTCGTTTCAGGGAAAGGTGTGAGACTGTATTACATTGGAGGAGAAGTGTTCGCAGAATGCCTAAGTGAAAGTGCTGTGTTTGTCCAGAGTCCCAACTGTAATCAGAGGTATGGCTGGCACCCGGCGACCGTCTGTAAAATACCCCCAGGTAAGTACCAGGTTTTGTCATCTTTAGCCATTTTTCAGCAAGCCTATGGGAACCTCCATGGTCTTGATGTCTCCTCTACAAGGTTACATAAACTTATTCTGAAGTTATTTTAAAAAAAAGTAGTGGTGTATGGTAAATGTGAAGTATAATCAGTGATTTAAGGATTTGGTGACTTTCAAATTTGTTGATATAAGCTTCTGTAATTTTTTGGCAGTGTTAACTTATTAAGGATTCAGCTGGTCATATGTTAAATTAAGATTGGTAATTGTAGTGTTTTATATATCAGGATTTTTATCCTTAGATGTTGGATACTTCAAGAATATATTGAAGTAATTACAGATATTAAATAATTTCATATGTTAAGTTTTGGCAGTTTTGCCATTTCTTCCATCACTCCTGTGATGATTGGAACAGGAGCTTTTGAAAGTCCAGTGAGTTTTAAAGCCTTTACCTATGAGATGCCACTCATTTACAAAAGCTCTTTAAGTTTTGCCAGCTTTCAGCCATAAATGGTACTGATGTGACCAGCGACATGCCCGTTATTTCGACATGCGACTTTTGACATCCAGGTTTAAGTGTATGTGCAAAATGGCATCCCCCAAGAGCAGTTTTGGGAAGCTAGGAGAAATAAACTTTTCAGGATTGGATAAGGACATCAAGTTAGGAAACTGAATTACTCCAAGGATAGGGTCCAGGCAAGAATCTGTCTGCAGAAAGAGTTTGGTGGCAATAAAGGGGACATGCATTTGCAGAGTTTAGTATGGAATAACGCATTTTTTACCCGTCAAAATTCTTATATTATAGTATTACCAGTAACTACTGAGCCATCCTCTCCAGGAAGCTTTGCAGCTCAGAATAGTCTGATGGGAAATACCTGAGGCTTTATTACATTATATCATTCTTTGTCATATGAATATACATGCAAAAGTCTTAATCATTGGTTTAACCAAAGTAAAACCAGAATGTCCGTTTTATTTCAGCCCAAAGGATTAATTGCATTTCGTTTTCAGGTGCAAACTATAGGTTTGGTAATAACAATGTGTTTATGCCCCTGTTTGCATTGTTTCAGGTTACAGTCTGGAGATTGGGTAAATATAAATTGTTTAACTGCCATTCGCATTATTTCAGAGTGTAGTCTGGTGATTCAGTTAAATAGAGTGTTAATGCCTCAGTTTTCGTTATTTCAGGGTGCAATCTAAAGATTTTCAACAATCAGGAGTTTGCTGCCCTACTTGCCCAGTCTGTGAATCAAGGCTTTGAATCTGTCTACCAGCTCACACGCATGTGCACGATTCGTATGAGCTTTGTCAAAGGGTGGGGTGCTGAATACAGGTAAAGTGCAGAATAGTTATTAACTATCAGTTGTAATAAAAATACAGAAAAAAGTTATCTTGATTGGTGTTCAAAGAAAACTCATGTAATATAGTGTGTTTTTAAATCAGTGGTAATTTGTTATAATTCCTTAACTACCTGCTTACAAAATTTAATGATTTCTGTTGAATATCAATATATATATGAAAAATAAGGTTACTGTTATCAATTTTGTGATTTCCTTGATTAAATAGGTGATCATTCAAAGCTTGAACCTAAATATTGTAGTACTCAGTTGTGTTTTATGGAATTAAAAAAGTCTGAAGTTCAGTTTCAAACACAAAAAATTACATTTAACCACAAGCAGATAATATTTCAGAGGTTTCATTTTGTTTTGTATTGGTTTTGGTTTGATATACCACCACTAAAATAATTTTGAAATTAATTAACCTTAGACTTCAGACCTTCCATGAAAATTTTTAGGCATGCAAGAGTGTGAAATTTGAAAAAGGAAATAAAAACAAGCAACGCTGCACATCCCATAAACTCCAGGTCTTTAAGGAACAATTTTTGAAGCACACACACTTTGCAATTTTTTTAGCTCAGCTGACTTAAAGTCAGAAATTTCTAACTAAACATCAATGGAGGTCAATAAAAAATCATATTGAAAACCTGAAATTAGGTCACTGTGACCTATTTTCTGCAAGCTATGGGGCTTGTAAGTACCCCTCAGAATAATAAAATATCTGATGCAAAACCTCCAGTATCTGGATAATTAATGCATGGATTGCCATGAATCTTGCCTTGAATTTGACCATGACTAGTTTTGTCAGTTCCTGTAAACTTTTGGAGCCACCTTTTTCTTTTTTTAATTTTTATGATTTTCTGTATACTTTTTAGACTGTCATCATGTCAGTTTCTCAGCTCTGGTTTCATCTAGTTTCCTGAAACCTAATGTCTTAATGATCTTCTCACCCTATCTGTTTGTCCGTCCATCCATCCGTACGTCCACAAATTTGTTTCTTGATAATAACGCCAGTTTGGACTGACATATGCATTTCAAATTTAAATTATATATGACCCAACAATAAAGAAGGAATCCTTTTGATTTTTGGGTCACAAGGTCAAAGTTCAAGGTCACAGGGCCCATCCATTCACAAATTAGTTGATGAACTATAACTCTGGTTTGGATAGAAATTTGGTTTCAAAATTGATTTTATATGGCCCAGCTCTAAAGTAAGAACCCTATTGACTTTGGGGTCCTGAGATCAAAGTTCAAGGTCACAGAACTCACTTCTTTAAAAAGCTTTTGGATGCATTTTAAGCCAAACATTTCATCACAAACCTTCCATCTTCCACATGTTGCTCGCGTGCTAATAGGAGAAGATTCTTTTCCAATTTTAGGTTACCTGGTCAGAGACTTAGGTCATAGAACCCACTTATTTTAATAGATTGTTGTAAAAATCGAAATGAAGCAAATAAGAGGATAGTAAGTTCTCAGATGTTTAGGGCACAAGGTCACATTTTGAAAAGCTTATAAAAATATCTTCATAGACAAAATCAGCTGTGCATCGTGACACATGGGTTCCTAGTTTTTACACATTATGTACACTTATTTTGCCAGTATCAGCCAAGCTAATGTCATAAATGTATAAATTATTATCTCTTCAGGGAAATTTTTATCAGTGTGAGAAAAAATTTGTTGGATACTCTCCATTTTCCATGCTGTATCAACGTCAAGACCAACCAACCCCTAACAATTTATATATAATAAATTGCAATTTTTGCACTTTTGGTTGCAGGCGTCAGACTGTCACAAGTACACCTTGTTGGATAGAGATCCACCTCAATGGTCCCTTACAGTGGCTGGACAAAGTGCTAACACAGATGGGGTCGCCACGACTACCATGCTCCAGTATGTCCTGAAGGTCTGAGATGACAGACTAAAAATACTTTGGGCCCCCAGGGTCTGTGACTTTGGGTAGGAGAGATTAGGAAGAAGCAAATTTTGCTGATTCTCTCCGTTGAAGAAATGTGGTTGGGTGGCATGGACCCACCTGACAGACTGGAGCTTATTTAACAGATGAGCATAACGGGAACATATTTTTATATACACATATTCACTATATTTTACCCTGCTGCGTACACCAGGGAGTCAGCGTGTATGGAGTACACGTGAAGTACGCATCTCCCAGAGCAATGGTGGCTTCCCTTTTTGGCCTCATGATTGGTTCAGATATATTTGCATACCAGTACCGTGCTTTGCTTCCCATACGTCATGTGACTTGTATCTAATGCTGCACCTGTGACAGTAGAAACCAGCCATTGGCATGACTATTTACTTCGTTAGTGCGGATCATACATGATGAATGAATAACAACCCTCTGTATTTTCTCATTGTTATTGTTTAATTCAGTCACACTGTTTGATTTTAATACCTCTTGTTTAATTTAAATCATATATTTCTGGCATACCTCAACATGTATCTGCTTTCCATACGCTTCATTCGGAAGAACCATAAATCTGGTTGCATTTGTGCCCGTGAATACTTGTTCAACAGAACTGTTACAGTTCTAAGTAGGAAGTGATATATAAGTGTATGGAAGAACCATGAACCATAAACTCTACTTATTAACACATTTAATGATTATGACATCTTTCTTACTGTGGTAAATTAAGTGCAGTGATGTTATTTGAAATCCATATGGAAACTTTGAAAAAATGGAAAATTAAACAAGGGTACAAGAAAATCATAATGGTCTCAAATACAACAGCTTTGAAGGAAATGATGGCTCTCTTAATCAGCACTCTATTTATGTATGGTCTTGATAAATATAAAAGAGTTATTACAAAATATCACAGTATTCATATATTTTAAGGTTTATGATCTTTAGAGATTGTTGTCAAAATGGTCGTGAATCATAATAACTCACTTGTTAACTTATTAACTGGGACAAAAGCATATCAAACTGTGACTGAAAGTAAAAATTTGATAGGTTTCTTGATACAAGGCTTGGGTTCAAATGCAGATGAAAATTTTGTATTTAAATGTAGAGCTACCATTAACTCCATGCATCTTGTATTTGCATATTGATATGAAAGCATTATTAAATGCTAATGCAGTTCTGGAATCCTGCTGTAATTTGCTGATGAGGGTGTGGTCATCACTGAAGTGTTCCTCCAGCTTCTACTGGGAAAATCCAGGTCTTATGGACAACCAAACCCTCTCGGCAGAAAAAACAGCTTGATACTGTCCTTAGGGTACTTTTATGTCATATTTACATGCCCTTAGCAAATCATGATCTCACCAAATTTGATACCTCTCATTGGACCTACAGACCTAAAGTGGGGATGTCTCAAGTCTAATGTCAAAATGAAAGGTAGTTTGTTAAATGTCCCATTATTTCCAACTGTGTTGCTGATATACTTTCACTGTAGACTAGTATTGTTTTGACACAGTTAGTTATAAATATTAACCTAAAATGTAACAATAAAGTTTTGCTTAACTAGAAACATGCATGTATTATAAACCAAACAGAGTGCTGATGCATTTGTATTAGTGTTTTTGTGTTTAAAAAATTTTATTGCATTTGCATTTGTCTTCGATAATATTAAGTAACCTATCCATTTTGATTATCAAAAACATTTGCATTTACATTTAAATTCACCTTGTCACATTTGAACCCAACCCTGTGTAAGACAAAATCAGTTTTGAATTTTTTTTTATATCAGAACAATATTATACACTGATACTCATATCAAGATGAGATGTGTCAGTGTCAGTATACACTAAAATTGAGTCATGACATTTTATTAATATATGTGTAATTTGTAAAATAGTTGTGATTTTATTTGTAATGATTTGGTTTGTAATTATATTGATTTTGTTTAGATAAACTTGTAATTGGCATTAAATAAGGATCAGATTTACAAAACAATAGATATTATTGCTTCAGATATGTAATTTTTTAAAAATAAGGATTTCTTTTTTTTTGTTACTGAATTTCAAAGAAACCTCATGTAAGGATTTCTTCATGTTGCATTTGCACAAATAAAAATCCACAGGAAAAAAGTTGAAGAAAATAATGTTACACCAGAAGGGATCAGCACCAAATCTGGAAAAACCATACAAGAAGGGATCATCGCTTAGCAGGAAAATTGAGCTCACTTTCACCAAAGAGTTTTAATCTGGGAAGCAGATATGTGTGTCATTTATATCCAAGAAAATTTGTAGTGATGTGAATTAGTGCCATACTTGTGAGCAATTTATATGTGTCATAGTTTTGTCTTGCTGCATATGTTACTAACATTTTGTGTATGTGCTATATGGAATAACAAAAAACAACTCAGGAGCCTGTTTTTGTAAAATATTCTATGAACCTCACGTACACATCTACCTGGAATTTTGATATACAAATATTCTGGAATTGCCAGTGGTAGAATTCTGTGCTTTGTTTGGTCAGGGACACTTGTTGCCATGGAAACATGATTCATTTGTACTGGTTTCAGCATCTCATTGTACCTGGGTGGGACATGTGTGTGTATATATATATATATTAGGGGATTAGGGGAAGGGGGTGTCGTAAAGAGACATTTATGTGAAACACATGAGAGAAATATTTAGAGATCACTAAAGGTTTTTTAACAGAAATCAGATTATTGTATTATATATATATGGTAAAGGCAGAAAAGTCGGTTCACTGACGGTTGGAATTGACGGTGATCTTCTGATTTCCGGTCGGGTGCCTTAACAACTTGGCTACACGAGATTCCCATCCCCTCTGTGTATTTGCACACTTATAGGAACCAGCGAAGTGACATCTAAAGAAGTAGCCAAATGGCTAAGGCACCCGATGAACTCGGAAGATCTTGGGTTCGATTCCAACCGGCAGTGAACTGACTTTCTGTATATACCATTTCCATCTATATTCAATGAACCAGCTATTCATATATTCCCATATATATATATATATATATATATATATATATATATATATATATATATATGGGAATAATGTAAAGGGGTCACCATTTGTACCCAAACAGAGATGAGATTATTCCCTGTATTTTAACTTTGACCGTCAATTATAATACAGTGAAAATGACCTTCAGGCCAGTGAAGATAGAATTGTTTTTAGACAAGTCAATGTCTCTCATATTCTTGTATATTTATAATCTTCTTGAACATATGGCTACATAAAGAGATTTGTCAATATATTTACAAGCACAGATCTGTCGGGAATTCAAAATATAGGTTGTTTTCACTGAACTTTCTTTTCATGATTTACCTTGAAGGACATGGAGGGAACGAAAAGATAAGAATATATAAATAAGTTTAACTGTAACCTCTGTTTAATTTACAGACTATTGGTGAAATATACAGACCAATACTCTAATTTTACAGATCAGTAATGTAATATCACTGTTGGGGTAATTTTACAGACTGTTGGTGTAAATTTACAGGTCATTAAGTAAAAAGAAATTTTATGAAAGTAACATGCATGTTAACATTTCCTGGTGCACAGTATTCATATGTAGGGTGTTCTTTTTCTTCGCTTACTGACAATATATGCATACTTCATTTACTGAGTATTACATGGCACAAAACATATTTTTCAAGTTTACAGTGCTCTACGAAACGCTTAATATTTCATGTGTTGGCTGCAGGCTTTGAGTTGAATATGACTTGTTAATAATACTTAGTTTTATATATACAGGGGTTGGAATTTAGCCAGATACCTAGCTATTCATCTCTTAGCTGAATTTTATGGGACTCATTTGCTTAGTTCAGGCCTTTGTTTGCTTAATTGAACGTGCAACACGTGAATAGGAGTTCAAAAGCAGGAGGTGAGTGAAGGTTTGAAGTTACACTCACACTGCCACAGACACGCGCACACACACTTATATTAAAATATATATATATATATATATATATATATATATATATAGATATATAATCGGCAAGAGGAGCTCAGGTACAGTGAAAAGTTGAACTTTTTGTAGCAATTATTCACCATTTTAAGGAGTTATACGGGTCATGAGAAGGAATTTTGAGTAAAATACCGTAAAATGATCAGTTCTAGGTGCTTTGAGATGGCTAGTCATCCATTAACAAATGGCCAATCAGATAAGAGCAAACGATGTAATTGGCCAATCAAACTATTTGCCGCCTTGTTTTTATGGGTTCTGCCATTAATGGTGCAACGAGTTCAGAACCTGCCAATAGTTAATTGAGTAAACCTGACCTGTTGACCTTTAAAGGTATTTTAGAAAATGGTTTCAGGTTGCTCTGTATTTATAATCAAACATATTCACTGTCTCGCGATGGAAGTGACTTCAACCAGAGCCAGCGAGGTCGGTTCCGATTCCTGTATATATAAACTAGCGTACAAATCTAAATGTAAAAATGAGTCTGTGCTTCATCTGTGGAAAGGGGTTATTTAAAGATGTAATCAAAATATAGAGGTAACATATTTAGGGATAATACCAGTTTGTTGCGGGATATTGTTCCAAAGTTTCTGGTAAAAACCGTTTTGAGTTTTAAACAGACCGATGTAAATACTAATTGTAATTAAAATGTAATTTTCATTACTGTGGGACATAGGACACATTAATTGTTCATGTGATTACAATATATAGAGAGTAAATGTTACAATTCTAATCTATCAAGAAGCCCCCTAACTGGTCATAAGTGCAAAATACACACAAGTTGACTAGATTTTTTTTTATATTTGGAAATCGATTGTTATCCATACCCCATATCCATGTGAGTTATTGTAACTGATACTTAAACAGTCCCGTGCATGTTACAGAATGAATGATTGTATGATATGGCCTGCCTTCTTATTGAAACAGATCCAGTTTGTGAAACATGGAGACGTCATAGACTTTGTGAAATAGAAATTGTGACATCATATACTTTGTGAGACAGACATGGAGACGTCACTCTTTGTGAAACAGACATTGTGACGTCATACACTCTATAACATAAACTTACATGTGACATGATTGAGTTCCCGGTGGATGTGTTCATTTTCATTTTCTAGGAGAATTATACCTTCTAGTGTAGTGTAGTATATAGTATTGGCTTTTGAGGAGTTTCCTTGCTTTGTACATGGTCATGGCCAAAACAAATTTCACTGATGCAACATCACATTTTTGGAGACTGACATTTTCTTGTTAATATTCCTTGATACAACTAACGTGCATGTAAATTATCGTCAGTATATAAAATGTCTGGCTACACTTGTTGTTGTTTTCTTTCCATTACAGTTGTGTTACATTTTCTGCACCATATACATTAGACTGTTCCACCAAGGGGTGCCATTGAAGTATGGCAATAATTTTATAAATTTGTTCATTATTTCCAAGAAGTAAGCTGAAATAAGGAAAGAAGGCATAGACCTGTCAACTTAAATAGCATGAAACTTCTAAAACATATCCGGCAGTTTATTACAGAAATGGAATTACATAGTTATCTGACAATACTTGATGCCATTGATAAAAATGTCTTCAGTCACTGGTCCCATGAACAAAAAAATTTGAATGTTGCTGTTTGGATTAGTGTCAAAATGATTAAAATGAAACTATTAAAGTTAGGTTGGCAACTAACAGCAGTCGGCATGTTTTTTTTTTTAGCTCAGCTGACAAAGTCATCTGAGCTATAGCAATCACTCTTTGTCCGTCAGCCATCCGGCCGTCTGTCCGTTAACAGAGCACAAATCGTAACCACTGGACCTGAAATCTTCTTACTTTACATCCAGAGAGGTTGATGAAAAATATCCTGGAAACCTGGAATTTGGTCTCTGTTACCCATATTTTTCAAGCTATGGGGCTCCTTAGTACCCCCCCCCCCCCCCAAAGAATTATGAAAAATTTGATACAAAAGCTCAAGTATCTGAACAACTAATGCATTGATCATCATGATTCTTTGCATGGATATTGATTATGGAGTGTTTCTGCAGAGTGGTGGCGCCACCTGTATTTTTTCAATTTTTTAACGATTTTTTCCCTCTATTTCTGAGACTTTAAAAGATGACATCGTCTGTTAACAGGGCACAAATCGTAACCGCTGGACCTGGAATCTTCTTACTTTACATCCACAGAGGCCCATGAAATGTCTCCTAGAAAACCTGGAATTAGGTCTCTGTTACCCATATCTTCAAGCTATGGGGCTCCAAAATACCCCCAGAATAATGGAAAATTTTATACAAAAGCTCAAGTATCTGAACAACTAATTGTTGATCACCATGATTCTTTGCAAGGATATTGATCATGGAGTGTTTCATCAGTTTCTGCTGACTGGTGGTGCCACCTGTATTTTTTCGAATTTCACGATTTTTAGCTCAGCTGACTTTCAGTCATGCTGAGCTATAGCGATCACTCTTTGTCTGTCGTCCGTCTGTCCGTTAACCTGGCACAAATTGTAAAATTCCTTCGACATTGTTACACTTCAAGGCTGCCTAATATCAAAACCACTGATCTGTTTTTGATCAGATTTAGAATTCATATTCTTCCATACATTTTCTGTACACATACCAAAAATTAGGTCAGTATTGGGTAATATTTTGAAGTTATAGGCCCAAATATAATGCAATTTTTTAAAAATCAGGAAATATGTTTGCTCACTTTACATGAGAATTGCTGAAGCTGGAGAGCTGGAGGAATATAATTTTATTTGATCAAGATTCAATTGTTTACCCAAAATTAGATCTGAATTTTGCAAATTGTTCAAGTTATTAGCATAAATAAAAAATCAATACCTTAAATTTTGTCCAAATTTGGCAGTGGCACGTTTTTTCCCTGTAAGTACTGTTGATTTTATTTTCACAGCATATATACATAAAGATTTAATCTTTTAAAATCTGAAATTTCAAAGAAATTGTTTGAAAAGAGTAGCTTTTATTCAAGTTTTCATACACCATGTCAAGTGTTGTTTACATCTGGCCCACCTAGTAGTACAGCCTTCACTTGCATTATGTAACCCACCCCAGGCAGCTTGCCTTGGCCCAGCTTGGCCACTACTAGCAGGCTTCCCCTCTGCCCTGCACTCACCCCCCCCCCCCCCCCCCCAGCTGGTGCATAAACTAGATGAATGTTATAATTTTCTGTATTTTATTTTATTCTTGGACATGCTACATTTTAGATTTTGTATTGTACCACCAGGGTTACAATGATTAAAGTGCACATTTAATTGTGTCCACAAAGTGATGTATTGCTATGAAAGTGTGGATGTTCATCAGATAAGTAATGCTTTACTTCAGAAGAGTAAAACTTCACCAGGTGTGAAATTGACTATTAATTCCAGTAATTAATTATAGCTGAGATTGTAATTAGCATAATTATATTGTTTGTCCCTCATTCAACCAACAGTGTGTATACTTTATTTGAAAAGATGTTTTATTTTATCAAATGTACTGAATCTTTTATTTTATTTCGGTGAATAAAATTAAGCATGTACTGAAAACTCCAATGTGCAAAACGTTTTAATAGGGATTCAAGGAATAATTTTGTAGATGCCATGTTGTTATATATAAACTTAAATGCATTATTCCCTTGAAAGTGAAATGAAGGTATTAGTCCATTCTGTCCACTTGCCTGTCCATCTGCAAATTTTTCATATGCATCACAGTATCTCAAAACTTTTACTGTTTTTCTTCATGACAGTCTTGTCTGAGTATTAGTTTGCAATCATATATTGAGAACTTTACTATAACCAGTTAGGAGGGCCCTTTCCTCTTAGCTTCTCATATGCTTATATAAATAAAAAACATTACAATAGAATATTTTTCATATTTTGCATTTGCAAAAATTTCAAACTTAAGCTGGTTGTCGTGACCCATGGGTCCTTTGTTTATATTCTGGATTCTCAACATCATTGTTTGGCTAAAACTGAATAAATACCAGACATGCCATTATATAATTTCTTGCATAAGAATGGGAATTCAGGTAAAAATGAAAGTATTTGAATACCAGTGCAAATACTTTCAAAATGTATTCATGAATGCATTCATGAATATTCTATAATATTATTTTAATAATCATTTCAGTAATATTTCATTAAAAAAATCATATGATTCTCTTATTATTTTTAATAAAAATTATATTTGGCACAATATTTTGTATTAAATTTTAATAAATAGTTAAACTCTTTATCTTATATGTGCTGCTTATCAGTTATATGGCCAAGTCAAAATCTGTATGACAGTGGCACTCCATTTGTTAATAAAATAAATGAAATCAATCTCTTCCCTGTCTCCAAAGAAACTATCAAAATCATACATAAGCTTAACACTAACAACTCATAATATAGCTTATATTTGTTTCCACACAAAACCAGCATGTGCCTCATTTCAAAATCATATTTTTTTATCTTATATAACAGCTGAGCGCCGTGACCCATAGGTCCCTTGTTTCAAATTTTTACAAATTTTTTTTGTCTTTTGAGACCTTTAAAGATGTGGTTATCTGTCAACAGGGTACAAATCATAATAACTGGACCTAGAATCTGCATTCTTGTCATGCAAGGAGGCCCATGAAAAGTGTCTGTGGAAACCTGAAATTAGGTCTCTGTTTCCCATATCCTTCAAGCTATAGGACTCCGAAGTATCCCTCAGAATAATGAACAATTTGATACAAAAGCTGAAGTATCTGAACAACTAATGCAGAGATCACCATGATTCTTTGGATGGATATTGTTTATGGAGTGTTTCATCAGTTTCTGCAGACTGGTGGTTCCACCTATATTTTATTCAATTTTTCGAATTTTTTTCTCTATTTTTGAGACCTTTAAGGATGCTGTCATCTGTTTACATGGCACAAGTTGCAACAACTAATGCAGAGATCACCATGATTCTTTGCATGCATATTGACCATTAAGTCTTTTTATTAGTTTCTGCAGACTGGTGGAGCCACTTGTATTTTTTACGCATTTTTCCTCCATTTTTGAGATATATAAATACAGACACAATTCTGGCCTGTTGGTTAATCTGTTTGATGCTTCAGTTGAATGGGTATATACTACCATTCAGATGATAAAATTTCCTTTTGCGAATCTCTTCCCAGTCAGCTGAGCGTCATGACCCATGGGTCACTTGTTTTCTATATTTTGAGACCTACAAAGGCTCAAGTATCTGAACAACAAATGCATTGATCACCATGATTCTTTGCATGGATATTGATCATGGAGTGTTACATCAATTTTTTTCAGACTGGTGGCGCGACCTGTATTTTTCGATTTTTTTTTCTCTATTTTTGAGACGTTAAAAGATGTGGTCATCTGTTAACAGAGCACAAATCGTAACGACTGGACCTAGAATGGAGGCCCATGAAAAGTCTCCTTGGAAACCTGAAATTATGTCTCTGTCATCCATATTGTTTCAGATATAGGGCTCAGAAGTCCCCCCCCCCCCCCCCCCCACAGAATAACTAAAAATTTTATACAAAAGCTCTAGTATTTGAACAACTAGTGCATTGATCGGCATTATTCTTTGCATGCATATGCTTCATGGAGTATTTTATCAGTTCTTGCAGACTGGTGGCGCCAACTGAACTTTTTAAAATTTTTATGCATTTTTATCTTCATTTTGAGACCACGGATTTGGTCGTCTGTTAACAGGGCACAAATCATAAACATTTGACCTGGAATCTTCTTTCTTGACATCTCTTAAGATTCATAAAAAAAAAACTCCATGGAAACCTGAATTTAGGTCTCTGTTACTCATATTTTCTGAGCTACGGGGCTTAGAAGTACCTCCCAGAATAACTAAAAATTTGACACAAAAGCTCCAGTATCTGTACAACTAATGCTTTGTTCATCTTGATTCTTTGCATGCATATTCTTCATGAAGTGTGTCATCCGTTCTAGTAGACTGGTGGCGCCACCTGGATTTTTTTTAAATTTACACACATTATTTTTCTCTATTTTTGAGACCTTCAAAGATGCGGTCATCAGTTAACAGAGCACAAATTGTAACCATTGGTCCTAGAATCTTCTAACTTGACATCCAGGGAGGTCTGTAAAAAAATATCCTTGGAAACTTATAATTAGGTCTCTGTTACCGATATTCTCTGAGCTATGGGGCTTATAAGCAGCCCTTAGAATAATTTAAAATTTTGATACCTAAGAAGGGCACAAATCATAACCATTGGGCCCAGAATCTTCTAACTTGACATCCTGAGAGTTTCTCAAAAGTTCTCCCCCAGAAACCTGAAATTTGGTCACTGTGACCTATATTCTTTTCGGGTATGTTTGAGCACCCAAGAAATAATGCAAAATACACACAAATTGCCAGATTCCTCAGGAAAGGCTGGTTATGTTGTCATCAAATTTGTTGTGCTGATGGGTCTTGATGAACTTAAGCTTGTATGCATGAACAATGATGCCACCTACATTATCTTAATTAGTTGTCGGTGCAAGGACATATTGTCAACATGTCAGTCGGCTGAGCGTCATGACCCATGGGTCGCCTATTTTTTTTTGGGGGGGGGGGGGGGGTGGATTGGCCAGAAGGCTGCAAAATCTGAATTCTTGTCATTAAATGATACATCCAATATTTATAATCAGCCCATTAAACCACCAGCTTTAAAACCATCGAGTGTCAAACTAGAAAATATAGTTCATCAACGGGTACCCACTGGTTTAAAGGACTTGTCACGAGAGGAGGAGGGTTGAATTGTACTTTCATCATGACGTCGAAGTGAAATGAAGAGAGAACTGTCGACCACATCTTCTCTAATACTTTTAAAAAAAAAATTCGGTCCACCTTTGTTCGCAATATTCTCTGAAACTCCGCTGCGTATGACACTGTACCATACCTCATTTTTAAAGGTTGTTGTTCCCGCAGTGACCTTGCCGATATGGGAATAAATAATTTTTTATGTAATATCATTTTGAGGGAATAGTACATGTTTTATGAATTTCGTGGATGTAACCACCGAAAACAGTCGAACTGCCTTCCGTAAAAACTGGATTGCCTGTGCGGTTGCTATCAGGAATGAGGACTATTGTGCACATGAATAACCCCTGCATGTTTAGCCTGACATTTGACTCAGTCCCTGGCCCACATGCGTGTTTAGTAAATGTGGAAAAACACGTGACTCTCGCTTTGGAAAAAGGAGGGGTTCAACCCAGGAGGATTAATGACTAAATCTAATACAAGGTCCCCTGGTCCGGAAAGGGGGGGGGGTGGTTGATTGCCCAGGTCTAAATAATTGGTCCGACATGATTAAGAAAGTTTGCGGCATCTGAAAAGGGGGTACGGACCCCCTGGACTCCCCTTGGGTCCGCTTCTGCTACTACAGAGGGAGGCATATATCCGTTTCTTTCTTCAGGAATAGCTTCCTTGCCTTAAAGCATACATTTAAATCATCTTTTAAATCTTCCTCACATTAACCTATATTCTTTATATGTATAACAGTAATTACCAGTCATAGATCATCGAAAATCTGAATGTCCCGCGTATATTCCGGTTAACAAATGTAAACATCACTGACCAGGTCTTCATGGTAAACATACTGATGTATGAATTTCTTACCACGAGCACAGCGCCACAAAATAGACGTAAAAAAATATTTGTACATATCTTATTGAGACCGTATCCTACTGAAAATCTATATTTTTAACTGTTCGATTAAAAGATGAGCCAACATTCCTCAACTAAGTAAATACATCTCCCCAACCCCGGTATACCGGGTTTATCAGCTAGTTTATCATAAATTTTAAATGCAAATCTATTATGTATAATCGCAAAACGTTCGAACAGTCCAGCATCGAAAAAAAAATCCAATACTCAAACCAACATTAAAAGGAGCGGTGTTGCTGCCCATAAGCTTATGGCTCCGTGTTGTTTCTGCCGTATTTACACCCTTCACTTAATAGGAACTTGATGCTTTCATATGTATAAACTTTACTTAAAATAACAGTGCTATGTTGCCGCTTAATTTTCCAAGTGTCTGACTATATAGAAAGGTGTATACGACACCAAGTTGCTCCCGTATAGTTTCCCGTTCCAAGTTTCTAACAAGGTTTACATTTCTAATTGTATCCCCAGACAAAGTCGGGGGATACTATGTTTTCATACCGGTCCCGCCGCCGCCGCATATAAATCTTGTTGGCGCGATAACCCAAAAAATATCCATGGATCTTTACCAAACTTGGTATATGTATAGATATGGGTAAGAGGACCACGCCTATTTAAAATGAGGTCATGACCTTTACTAGGAGAGTGTCCTTGACCTTGAATAGAAGGACCTTTACTAGGAGAGTGTCCTTGACCTTGAATAGGTCCAATTTTGGGGAAAATCACACAAATTCTTTAATATCTCAAGAAATCTTGCATGGATTTATCACAAAATCAAGTTGATGGAAGATCATGGATAGGGTTGTCATGTTCCAGAAACTGGTGGCGCCACCTATTATTCTTTACTTGTTTTCGTGCCGTTTAATACCCCCAAAATTGCCGCCTTACAGTACTGTGAGCATTATAAGTCAAAAACTAATGGACAGATTTCTTTTATATTATGCATATACATAGGTATGGGTTATGGGATGATGTTTATTTAAATTGGGGTCATGACCTTTCCTATGATAGTGGCCTTGACCTTGAATATTGCTTTATATGGTGAAAATCACACACCTCTTATGATATCTCCAGTGTTGATAGCCATATGGATTTCAAACATGACTTATGTATGGCCAACCACTAAAGTAAGAACCCTATAGGTTCTAGGGTCATGAGTTCAAAGGTCAAGGTCACTGGACTGGCATTTTTAAAGATACTGTGGATGCATTTTAAGCCAAACTTTCATCCTAGGTCTTCCATCTTGAATATATAGCTCACTTGCCAATAGTGGATGATCCATATAAATTTTGGGGTCACAAGGTCACAAGGTCAAGGCCACAGGAGCTATCTGTCCAAAAATTAGTTTCTGGATGATAATTCCTGCTTTTATTGATGTATTGATTTCAAACTTGACTTATATATGTCCCATTGAAAAAGCAAGACTCCAATTTATTTTAGGGGTCATGAGGTCAAAGGTCAAGGTCACAGGACACATCTTTAAAAAGATTGTGGATGCATTTTCAGCCAAACATTTCATCTCAGACCTTTCATCTTGCACATGTAAGTCATCTGCCAAGAAAAGAAGAACCCTATCAATTTTTAGGTCACAAGGTCAAAGATGAAGGTCACAGGAGCCATATGTCCAAAAATTAGTTTCTTGATGATAATTCCTTCTTTTATTGATGTATGGATTTCAAACTTGACTTATATTTGACCCATTGGAAAAGCAAGACCCGAATTGATTTTGGGGTCATGAGGTCAAAGGTCAAGGTCACAGGAAACCTCTTTAAAAAGATTGTGGATGCATTTTCAGCCAAACAATTCATCTCAGATGTTTCATCTTGCACATATAGTTCACCTGCCAAGAGTGGAAGACCCCTATCAATTTTGAGGTCACAAGGTCAAAGGTGAAGGTCACAGGAGCCATCCGTCCAAAAATTAGTTTCTGGATGATAATTCCTGCTTTTATTGATGTATGGATTTCAAACTTGACTTATATATGTCCCATTGGAAAAGCAAGACCCAAATTGATTTTGAGGTTATGAGGTCAAAGGTCAAGGTCACAGGACACATCTTTAAAAAGATGTGGATGCATTTTCAGCCAAACATTTCATCTCAGATCTTTCATCTTGGACATATAGTTCACCTGCCAAGAGAGGAAGAACCCTATCAATTTTGAGGTCACAACGTCAAAGGTGAAGGTCACAGGAGCCATCTGTCAAAAAATTAGTTTCCGGATGATAATTCCTTCTTTTATTGATGTATTTATTTCAAACTTGACTTGTATTTGACCCATTGGAAAAGCAAGACCTGAATTGATTTTGGGGTCATGAGGTCAAAGGTCAAGGTCACAGGAAACCTCTTTAAAAAGATTGTGGATGCATTTTCAGCCAAATAATTCATCTCAGATCTTTCATCTTGCACATATAGTTCACCTGCCAAGAGTGGAAGAACCCTATCAATTTTGAGGTCACAAGGTCAAAAGTGAAGGTCACAGGAGCCATCTGTCCAAAAATTAGTTTCTGGATGATAATTCTTTCTTTTATTGATGTATGGATTTCAAACTTGACTTGAATTTGACCCATTGGAAAAGCAAGACCTGAATTGATTTTGGGGTCATGAGGTCAAAGGTCAAGGTCACAGGACACATCTTTAAAAAGATGTGGATGCATTTTCAGCCAAACATTTCATCTCAGATCTTACATCTTGCATATATAGTTCTCCTGCCAAGAGAGGAAGAACACTATCAATTTTGAGGTCACAAGGTCAAAGGTGAAGGTCACAGGAGCCATCTGTCCAAAAATTAGTTTCTGGGTGATAATTCCTGCTTTATTGATGTATAGATTTCAAACTTTAAACACATCTTTAAAAAGATCAAGGTCACAGGACCAACATCTTCAACAAGATTGTGGATTGTTAGATGGAAGAAACAATAAATATGCCAAGTGTCAGTATATGCTGCTAAAAATGGGGGTCTATTAATAAAGGGGGTGCCCTACTATGTCTGGGGATATATTTCTCGTTTCTGACCAGCTTTCCTCGACTTTTTTCCACGTTCCTAAATAGTTTTATACGGCACCCTGTTTGCCGCCGTAATTCCACGTTTCAACTCCGTGTTGCCGTCGTATTTTCCACGTATACAACTTGGTTCATGGCGACATGTTGCTCAATATTAAATACGTCTACCTTCGTGTTCAGGATATACCGCAGTCACGGGACTGTGTATATCTGCCCTCTTTACACACTATTGTCTACGTTTACAGCATACAGTGTTGTTGCTGTATTTCCATTATTCCAAGTTTACGACACCGTGTTGCCGTCGAGAATTTCGGTGCCAAGTTGCCGCCGTATCTCCTCGTTTCTAATTAGGTTTATATATATATAGCATTGTGTTGCTAGATTATACGTTTCTGACTCGATTAACGGAACTGGGTTTCCGCTGCATATCCACGGTTTTAATTAGATTTAAGGAACTATGTTGTTCTCGTATTTCCTCTCTTGTATTTCCTCTCTTGTATTTCCTCTCTGGTTTTGGCACCATGGCGTCCTGTTTCTACACAAACTAGATTAACGGAACCATGTTGCTCCCGTATTTCAACATTACATGTGAGGTTTAAGGCACCGTTTTTTCGCCGTATATCTAGGTTTCTTTATACTAGGTTTACGGCACCGTGCTGTTGGCACATTTTAACGTTCCTAACAAGGTAGACGGCGCCGGGTTGCAGCCACATTATATATGTCTGGCAAAGTGTACGGTATTCACAAGTTTCTAACTAGGTTGCCGTTTTATTTCAACGTTCAAACTAGGTTTGTATCACACTACTCGCCGCATATCCACGCTTCTAACTAGACTTACTGGACCATGTGGCTCTATTATATCCACAATTCTAACTAGATTTATGGAACCGTATTGCCGCTACATTTTAACTAGTTTTACGGTACCATATTGGCATATTTATCAAGGTATTACTCGCACCCTGTAGGCGCTGTGCCATGGCTACAAATGTTTCTCCAGAACGATACAATTTTTAAAGCTAAATTTCAGTTCATAACAAGAGACACTAAACAATTATAATTGTCGCTATGTTAAAATGTGGTTTTGTAAAATTGAAATTTATGCAAAAATTTGAACTTAATTATAATTTTGTGGTATGTCATAATTAAAATTTGATTATGCATTTGCCTTTTCAATAGAAATTATTACTTATATATATATATATCCCTTGTCCCGTAGTTTAAAAATGTAGTCATGAAAAGTTAATATTAAAATATAAAAATGACAAATTTATTTATACACACAATATTTTAACAGTTGGTACAGGATAAGAATACCTTAATGGTAAAAATGAAATAATACATTAGCTTCCGCTCTTATAATACGAAAATGTAATTGCTCACAGCTATTTAATAAACACATGCCAATTAGTCTTAGTTATTCATATTCCCCATGTTATGCTTATATCCTTTATGTTATTTCAAATGAGAGGGTTTTTCCTGTGATTAACTGTAGTATACATCAACGTATATATATCAGATTACTTATGCTCATGAATACACAGCGGATTATAATAAAGTAGTTCGGTCTACCGAACAAGATACACAATATTTCCTATATCTGACAACTGTCACACCAATGAAGAGTGATGTAACCATCTGAAAAAAAGAAAGAAACTAGTATATATATTAATATTTTTTTATTTTTTTCTAAACTACAATAAATTATTAAATTTTGGGGTATTGTGGAATAAGGATTTCGGACCAGGTTTATGAATTATTATGTAACGTTTAGATATTTGGATGTTACTTTTTTATAACTATTTATTTAAATACAACATTCGATTTATTCAAAAATAAGACGCACTGAGAACGTCGTGAAGAAACAGTAAGAACGTGCTGAAAGCGTACAACAGACGCAATGAACGTACACAGAACGTGAAGAGAACCTACTTTGGACTTTTTGGACGTAAAGAGAACGTATTGAAAACGCCGAGAAGGCGCGGAGGACGTAAAAAAGGGCACAATGAACGTAGTTTGGACGTACAATATAGACGCCGAGAACGATGTCACGAAATGGTGGCGACCACCCGAGTTCTATGTGCGTCCTTGTTTTTTGTACGTTCCATACGTTCTGAAGTACGTTTCGGCACGTCTGCCGCGATCGACCGCGCTCAAGTTTTACTGAAAAACTTTGTCGTAGAGGGTTGGCGATCATAGCGACAATTGAAATGACCGACGGGACAGACACTTCATTTTCACTGCATCTATATATATATATATATATATATATATATATATATATATATATATATATTTATATATATATATATATATAAGGATTTATTCATTTAAAATCTGAAATTTTAAAGAAATTAATCTAATACTCCAGCTTTTATTAAATCAGAAATTTTAAAGAAATTAATCTAATACTCCAGCTTTTATTAAATCAGAAATTTTAAAGAAATTGTTCTAATACTCTAGCTTTTATTCAAGTTTCAACCATGTCAAGTATTGTTTTCATCAAGCAAGTCCATCATAGTGTCAAGTGATTTTATCATATTTTTTTTTAAATTCCGTTTAAACATTGAGGGATTTAAAAACAAAATATGTGTATGCATAAATTGATATGATGGGAACTAAACTAAGGACCAATAATGATGCAACATACAATTCAGATTTAACTTATATTTGAAAATGTATATATCTGTAAAATAGAACAAAAACCGAATATAATAAAAAAAGTAATTGAATAAATCATTATTGTATCCGACAAAATCATCCGTCTTGGAAAGTCTTGTTGAAAACCAGTCAGGTGACGCCGCCTGCTTCTGTTTTTATAGAATACATTGATGCATTTTTTCTCAGTAGTGGATTGGTGTCTCAGCCTGAAATCTTGCATAGTGTATCCATCTTTAGATCTTGTTGTGTGGTGAAAATTGCACATATATGAGGAGTTTCAATGGCATCACTGATACCCGAAATTTAGAATCATGTCATGTCAGGAACATCTCTCATAGGCGGATACACTGTGTCGTTTGTCTGCTACCCGTATTCTAGTTCTCCTGCCAATATTCTCCATGCTGAAAAATCAGGGTTTACCGTTTACTTAAATCATTATTCAACATGACAAGTTAAATAAAATAATCAGTCCTTTCTGTCCGACTGTCTATCATTATATATTTTTATATCATATGCAACACAGTGTCTAAAAACCCTTGCCTGGTTTTATATGGCAGTAATCTGAGAGTATTAGTTTGGTAGTCATATAGTTAGAGCTTATTTATCACTAAATAGCAGAGCCATTTCCTCTCAACTTTTCAAATGCTAATATAAAAAAAACAATAAGAATAGAAATAAGTATATTTTGCATTTGCTAAAATTTTGACAAACTTTAGCTTAGCGCCGTGACCTATGAGTTCCTTGTTTTTTTTCAGATCCAAACCATTCCATGAACAACTAAAAACAAAAGAACGTAGAAAGCTATGAATATGCATCATGCACATTTGTTCCCTTTAGGAATGTGTTTTCCCAAATTCGAAGCAGACATTCAAAATATCCTACAATTACATGGTTTGTGAAAAATGGCTTCCGCCTTTCGCGTGGATTGTTTAAAACCTTTTGTAGGTGTAAAAAATCTTGCTTGTAAGCTTAACTAATCAATATAAATTCACTGGTGGAAAGGTAAACTTTTCAAAACGGTACCAGAAACTTGTTAACAAGCAAGTTAGAAACACAACCACACCAAAAGGAATATTTATCATTGATTTATCATTGATTACAAAGAGTGGTACTGATATTGCATAGATATATAAAAATAAACCAATTAGGGTTGTCTTATAGCCTCGTCATCGTGGAACCTGAAATTAGGTCATGGTGAGCTACGGGCCGAAAAACCTGATTTTGATCAACCAGAGAGTCAGACGGGGCACAAATGGTATCCATTAGGCCTAGAATCTTCTAATCAAGGACGTCCATGTCCATGAAAACATAAAATAAGGTCACTGTGACTCTGCAAGCTATAGAAAGAAAACGTGATTTGAACAACCGGAAAGTCAGATGGGCACAAATTGTATCCACTTGGCCTAAAATCTTCTAAAGCAACTTCAAGGAAGATTCTGAGCAAATCTCCTTGGAAACCTGAAATTAAACAGCCAGACAGGGCGCAAATTGTATCCACTAAGCTAAGAATCTTCTGAGGACACGTCCATGGAGGTTCTTGGCATATCTCTTTGATACCTGAAATTATGTCTCTGTGACCTATATTCTCGCGGGTTAAAGGAGTAAAATATTATTTAAACAAGCTGGCAGTCAGACGGGCACAACTTGTATCCACTAGGCCTAGAATTTTCTAAGGCAACATTCAAGGAGGTTTTGGCCAAATCTCAATGGAAATCTTAAATTAGGTCTTGGTGACCTATATCCTGCAAGCTACAGGCCGAAAACCTGATTGGAACACCAAGAGAGTCAGACGAGGCATAAATTGTATCTATTTAGCCTAGAATCTCCTAGAATTTCACATGAATCAGTCAGTTTCGTCATCGTGATCATACGGTCACAAAGAACAGAAGTCTTCAAATCTGACCTTTAACCGATTATTTTATATTCTTCTCAAACTTTGAAATTTAATTGAGGGGCCCACAAATCCGGGCAAAAAATATATGACCATGCGATGAAACAAAAGCATGTGTCACGCAAAAATCACATAATCTCTACAGGTAGGGCAGGTGAATAGCTGGCTATACGGAACTTGTGGTTATTTCGACAAATTACATGTCTGAAGTTGTAACCACGACTGACCCTACAACTCAGGGCATACTGAATATATATATATATATATATATATATATATATATATATATATATATATATATATATATATATATATATTTCACATGAATCAGTCAGTTTCGTCATCGTGATCATACGGTCACAAAGAACAGAAGTCTTCAAATCTGACCTTTAACCGATTATTTTATATTCTTCTCAAACTTTGAAATTTAATTGAGGGGCCCACAAATCCGGGCAAAAAATATATGACCATGCGATGAAACAAAAGCATGTGTCACGCTACCCCCCCCCCCCCTACACACGATTTGAACGATTTAATTTCCTTACGATTAACAGTAAACACACCTGCACATTATATAAACTAAAAAAAAAAGTATATGTAAGTCTCATTAAAGGAATCCTAGGAAATGTCATTTGGGTCAATCATTGTAACATAAATCCATTTACTTATTTTCATTCCATGTCAATAAGGGTTAAATGAACAATGAAACAGAAGACTCAGTGTGTTAGTACAGTGGAACCCCACAATTACGACCACCCTGGGGACTGAGCAAAGTGGTCTTAATTTGGGGGTGGTCGTATTTGTGAAACTCTTACCGTGGTCGCATATAACACGCTGATATTTAATGTGTATCAGAGTTTATCTATTACATCTCTTTAATGTGAATTATAACAAAATATTTTACTTAGCGGAGGACCCTTATTATGATTTTTTTGTGTGTGTAGCTGAACATATTTATTCATGATAAAAATTAATATACATGTACACATACGTAGTGACTGATGATTAACAAATAATAACACTAAGGTAATACGATTACAACCATCTGAATGCATATTGAACATAATACGTGGCTGTCATATATTTAGCCTTCCGCTTGAGTATATATTGCGTGCACTTGAGTTTTCTCGACGCTAAACGCTGAGCCATTTGGTGCTGACTGCGCGTGGTGTTGCCGCCTTGATTAACGCCACTTTATCCTTCAAGGAGAGCTCTTTCAGAGGCATGGTTGCCTATAACAGCAAGCAATTTAAATGCAAACTTAACCAGTAGAGAAATAAACTGACAACGATCTATCAGAAAAGGCAAGTTAATGTAAGGGATTTCCCCCCATGCAAGCTTTATTTATACATTTTACTGATTGCTCAATACTCAATGTCAGTAAGGTATGAACACATTTAGGATTAACTAGTTAGTTAATTTTACCAATGAGGATCGAACAATATGTGATGAGTTGAAATATTAAGCCCGCAACCCCACACTTATGGTAGCTGTAATACAGGTGATCACTGAGGGGCAATTGGCATCTGACCCCAGGTCAGACCGGCTCATTAAGTAATCAGGCCGATGGTTACGCTCTTTGATCTATAACCTACTCCTCAACGAGTCTCAGCGAAGACACCGAGTCGGGAAGGTATGCGGGACCAGATTAACACTCGGGTTAAGAAACCTTGTTACCCGCTTTGATCTTTCGTTAAGGCGCCTGTGACAAGACGCAGCCATTGACTCGTGACAAATGTTGTTTTAGTACTTCTCGGCGGTGGTCGCATTAGCGGGGTCGCATTAGCGCTGGGGCCAGGAAATCTGGTCGTAATTCTGAATTCAGGGGTGGTCGTAATTTTGAGTCCTTTTTAAACATAAATAAGCTAAAAAAAATTCGGGACCAAGCAAAATGGTCGTAATTGTGGGGTGGTCGTAATTGTGGGGTGGTCGCAAGGCGGGGTTCCACTGTATATATATATATATGTGTGTGTGTGTGTGTGTGTGTTTGTGCGTGTGTCGGGAGAAGAATGATAATCTGGGAGGATCCATAATCTTCCACTGAAGAATGGTAATTCCAGAACTTCCCAGGGGAAAGAGAGTCAATAGACGGTAAAAAATGATTCACGTTCTTCCTGGGAAAAGGGAAGGTTTCTTATTCTTCCGGGGATAAATGATAATGCTAGTCTCTCCCTGGAGGATGGAGAATTCTCATGTCTCCCGGGGGACAGTCTGGAATCCAGTTATGTAATTCAAACGTAAAAAAATGAAATTCTCAATTATCCTAGAAGGCACACCAGCTTTTAACTCTGATTTTTACCTTTAAACTGTATCTTTAACACGTTTTCATTTCACTCGTCTTAATTTTGAACTTCCAAATGCTAGGAAAATGTACCTAAACACAATTGTATGTTGGGATAAGTATCAAATTATAAAGTTCCCTTTTTCTATTTAATTTTGGTGCCATCATTTTAATAATGGCAATTACAGAATTTTGCCAAAGAATGAAAATAAAATTACATTACATTTAAAAAGCCAGAAATGGTTTATGCTGCAAACAGTGTAATGATGTGCTGTTTAGTTGTTTATTTTTTTTACGAACCTTCCCTATATCCACAAAAGGATATCACTTTACGATTTAGTCCTGGGGAAAATAAGAATTCCTGTTGTTAGCGGGAAAAAAGAATGAGAATTCTCATTTTCCCCGGAAGAATGAAAATTCTCATTTTTAGCTCACCTGAAGTCATCCGCCTTAACTCCGCCTGGGTGACATCCCCTAGAGGGAGAGCCCTGCCGGTCCCAAGCCCGGAAAAAAGAGGCGGGTTGGGCAAGGGGTTCACCATCCCTTCCCGTAAAAAAACCTGGTTACGGAAACCATGACAGCAACCGATGTAATCCATCGATCAACCTGGGGAACTTTTTATGGCCTCATATCCGATGGCCTCATATGCCACCATGGGCATGAAGAGGATAAGTAGGTAGAAAGTCATCCGAGCTGTAGCGAGGGTCCTTTGTCCGTCCGTGATCAGGGCACGGTTTGAAACAGTACTTAAGACGAAAATCCAAAATATAAAATACAGTTAAATGTCCCTATGTTCTCATACCAAACCCAAAACTTGGTAACTGCGACTTCATTCCTTTGGAAAACTAACGAAAACTCCCAATTTTCCATTGACCACCTATTGTTACACTTCAGGACTGCCTAGTATCAAAACCACTTGTATGTTTTATTCTTATTTAACATTACGATTTCTCTATATATTTCCTATGTATGTACCAGTAATTAGGTCAATATTATGTAATTTGTACAAGTTCTGAACAGGAAAATTTGGTACCTTATCAAAACAGTAAGAAATGTGATTTCTCACTTAACATGGCAACTGTTACAGCCAGAGACTTTTTTTCATGGAAAAATCTTTAATTAATCAAGATTCAATTGTATATCCGAATTAGTTTTATGATTTTTTTAAGTTATTAGCATAGATGTAAAATTGATACCTTAAGTTTTACCAAACTTTGAACATGGCACATTTCTCCCCTGTAAAGACTGTTTATTTAATTTTCACAGGATATACACATAAGGATTTAACTTTTTGAAATCTGATATTTGAAAGGCATTTATAAGGATTATTCAAGTTTTCAAACACCTTTTCAAGTATTGTTTACATCAAGCCAACCCAGTACAGTGTTGTGCAGCAAGTGCTGGCCAAGCTGTATATGTAACTTTCTTCACTACAGGCCGCTCCCCCACCCCACCCCCATGGAAAGGATGCACAAACAAGATGAATGTTATAATAACCTAGTTCATTCTCTTCAGACATTTGTTACACTTTGGATTTTGTTTTGTATTACAAGGGGTTACAATGATTAAATGCACATTTAATTATGTGTCCACAAAGTGATTTATTGCCATAAAAGTGTGGATGTTAAAGTTGTCAGGAATTCCTTACCTGTTTTTTTTTATTTTTTATTGATTTAAATAAATCTTTTATTTTAGTTAATAAAATTAAGCATGTACCTTAAACTAAAAACTCCAATGTACCAAAGTTTTTTTTAATAATGATCCAAGGAATAATCCAGTAGATGCCATGTTGTGGCATAATTTTTTTTTTTTCAATTATTTTATCTTTAAAAATAATTTTCTTCCAAATTAGGTTTAAACATTTTATAATTAAGAAAAAAATAAAACATGTCTATGCATAATTTGACATAATATGACCCAAACTAAGGATAAATAATCATGCAATGTATAATTCTGAATTAACTCATAGTTCCAGATTTCCTTTTATATTGCAAATTTATTAAATTTTTTTAATTAAACAAAAAATTCATGATAAAAATTTTAATAAATAAGTCATTATTCTCCTGTTAAAAATGGATTTGCCGGGGAAAAAATGTTTTTAACATCAACTTAAAATCATTATTCCCCTGCCTCAGCAGAAAGTGAAATAAAGTGATGCCCTTTCTGTTTCCCCTTGTTTACCTATCTGAAAATATTTCATATGCAATACAGTATCTCGGAAACCTTTAATGGTAATAAATTGTACTTTCTATAATTTGGCAACAAAAACTAGAAACGGGAAACGGGCCTACGTACTATACGTATGTAGCCTTGAGGGGAAAATCAATCGTTTTGGATCTTTTCGAATTATTGTTTTAACTGGTTTTCTTGGGCTTTAATACTTAAGTTCTCAAAAATACTTGAGCAGATGCGACTTACCTTTCCACCGGACTAAACCTTATAATTAGCGCGCAGGTTTATACCTGCCGAAGGCAACTGAAACAGCGTAGACATAAGAGGCGCGCAGGCACTATATAAGGCTATATACCCGCGAAGTAAATAAACCCCATTAGAGAACCACCGCGTGCATGATTTAAACGTTTGCTGCCACGCTGTTTAAATAAAGTGATAACACGCTGTTTCTGTTTAGTTAACTGCCCCTTGTTTCGCTTAAGGCTGAAATATCCAACCAAGATTTAAGTGTAAAAAACGCCGCCTCGCAGCTGAACTGCTGTGCCGATAACATGCAAGGCTGCCCACCTGGAAAATACCGCAAATAACATAAAGAACCAATCAATAAACACCAAGCTCTATTCCCGCCAGGGTTCCTTTGCCGGTATATATACAAAGTACAATAAAGAGACGTTGGTTGGGTGATCATGCGGAAAGAAGTAAAAAATTACCTGACCGTGGGCTATAGAACATAGATGAATTGAACTGTCAGGGGAACTGGCTTGGTGTCGCATTACGAAAATTCATATAATATTATATAATAATAATAATAATAATAATAAAAATAATAATAATAAATATGAAATATAATAACACATAAAATATACTAGCTGTATTTAACACACAAACACCTACACATACACATATATACCTAGATATGTATATAAATAGAATTCCTTCTGCATGGGAAACAGTATATATATATATATATAATATATAAATATAATTAATTAATTAATGGCATAGCCGTGTTAGTCTGTAGTCAATGTGTAGGTAAAGAGTAAGAGTGACGCCTTTAAGCCAGACTGTGATAATGAATATGTTAATCTATCTAAAAGGCGTCACTCTTAATATATATATATATATATATATATATATATATATATATATATATATATATATATATATTCACTAGTGTATTCTCAGAGGGATTCAAATGTTAATTAAATAAGAAAAAAGTGAAATACTGGGCCTATATGCATTGGGTCACTGCTTGGCAAATGGTCGATACACGTCCTAGAGCAGAAAAAATTCGGAATTATATATATATATATATATATATATATATATATATATATATATATATATATATATATATATATATATATAAACTTAACTTGTCTAGACATTCGTTTATATAATTTTTCACAATTAAAACAGTAAAAGAGCAGGGTCGTAAATGCCATAAAAACTCGGAATATTGGTTATAAATTATATGTATTATATATTATTATGTATAGGCCTACCCGGTATGCAAATAACACATGATTAAAAAAACACAAATATATTTTAATATTTAATTCAAAACTTCTTATGAGGCTCCAACCCTGGGAGGGGTCAAGGTCCGAAAAATTGGTTTAAAACTCTCAAAAAAAGACGTTGCAGCTCAAAATTGTCAAAATGAACAAAAATATTATCGGTATTAACATACGACAGATACAACATGGCTTCCTCATAATAAATCCTCTGTACCCGTTTACATGCAAGTTGTTCTAAGGGCATGTAAAAAGATAAACATTATTTTTTTTAATTTCTAATGCCTTTGGGGAAATATTTTTTTTCTACTTATATTTTTAAATCGAATCATGTATACTGGAAAGTATAATTGCAGAAGTTATACCTGGATATGAACATTTTACAATATTGGATTAGTACGGTTCCTTGAAGACAGGCGGCAGCCCTTACCAAGTTCAGGTGCGCTCTCGGTTCATACCTTACCTGGCGTCATACACAGGTAAATAGGTCACCGCCGGCCTTCATGCGACCCGGAAACGAGTGTGACATGGGGATTCACCTGTTTCACGCAGAATTTGCAAAAATGGATTCGTAACAGATGTGTCAGCCTGAAATTTTGTGAAACACTTATGAACTTTTGACTAATTAACGATGCACCTGAGCTCGAAAGTCCCGGTGACTCGGAGAACCCGCCTCCGTGCGGAACTTCGCAATGCCAACCAGGACAGATTAATCAGGCCCAAGGTAAGTCGTTTTATAGAGGGGGCCGCAAAGTTGTAAAGTTATGTTAAATCCAGTCACAGTTCAGTCACAAATCTGTCAACTGCGTACATATACCGAATATAAAAGTCTGTTTGATTAACAATGCAAATACTTTTAAATTATCAGTCATCAAATTGACCTTAACTAGAAATTATTGAAAGTATTTAGGTTAAAGTAAACGCGTAATACAGTATTATGAATCATTATTAGCAAAATACAAATGTTGATAATACACCAGCTAATTTCTGGCCCTATAACATCAAATATTAATTTTTGTTCAAATATATATATATATATATACTTATTTAATATGTTATTCACCATAAGGGTCTAAAAACACAACTGGTCTGGTTGGCAGTGAGGATCACCATATATCATGTTTAGTAATTAGTACACAGCCACAGGTGAGCCACTGTGCATCAGTGCACAGCCGCACCATACCATTTGATTAGAAGAATAGCTGTATAAACAAATGGGGGGGGGGGGGGCTTATTAGATATTCTGTGTTATAGTTACTTAAAAATGATCAGATAGATGTGTTGCATATATTAATATAGCAGGCCTGATGTATGAAGCCAGATCTCCTAATTTGTTATAAATCATTTCTCCTATGTCTGACATTAGTATAAATACAATCAATCTGAAGTTGACAATAGTCCTAGATAGTAAATATTAAATAAAAGTAAGACAAAAGTAACATATTGAGAAATTTTTTCACTGATTAACAAAAATGCCACAGTGTACAAAGTAGAATAATTACTGTAGTGATGGTATATATACCAAAGACAAGTGGGCCAATTGCACTATATCAGTACATGATACTCTCTTCGGTTATAAAAAGAAAATCAGTTTATTTATCCTGTAGTTATTCATTAAGAATAACACAGATGATGCAGATAGTAACATCAGAATGACTAAAGAATCACTCGCGCACTTTCTAGCTAAGGTATGTTAACTATGTTTGTATGAAGACTGATGATATTATTACCAAGTAATAAAATACTGAAAATAAGATTTTAGATATCAAGAACCAAAATGTCAACTTTAGGTTAAATCCATCAGAAATCCTTACTTAGTTCATTGATGTAACTATAATTATTGTTCTTAGTTTATTTTATAATTACAAATATGTCAATATTTCATTCAGACATTTCAAATGGCCAGTTTGATACAATATAGCAAACCAGGTTTTTCACTGATTTACCATCGTTACATTTATTATTGCAATTATGTATTATTATGTGTCTTGAATCTTTTCATGGTTGAATACACAAATGTTCATGTAAGAGTTAATTAGTGAGAGTGTCAAGGTAGTCTCTCAAGGGTAAATGAATTAATGAATTGTCTTTGACACTTAGCATATGGAGATGAGCAAACTGGCAGGAAGAATAATCATCAGGGTATAATTCACCTAAGAGTGAGAAATGTTCATTTATTTTTATTGTGTTAACCTTCTGTATATATATGAGTCACCTAGTACAGGGACAGGCAGTTAAAGTTACAGTTTGGAGTTGGAGTTAGCATTTAGATAGAGAAGAAATTTTACACAGCTAGGATCATTGCCAGCAAGTGAAGTCATCATTTAGTTAGTTGTTAGAAGAATAACAGAAACTTTGTACATTAAGAAAAAGGAATAAACCTTTGTTACATCATCATCAAGTCTGCTGCTCCTGGAACTCCCAACCACCAATATATCACTGAACAACAAACATATAATTCCAAACGGTGATAATATGATGCTTAGAATTCATTTAATGAAGATGTAAGAGGCAGATTAAAATAAGGGGCAAAATCAATACACAAGCAGCTGGATATAAAAACTTTTTTTCTGTTCACACAAGTGTCAAGTCTTAGAGAGGTGCGTGACTTATTTTATTGTCATACCATAACATCGATCAATTTTAAGAATGCAAGAAAAGCAGAGGTTTCTATCCACTTGCAGCAAATTATAGGCCATTTTATCCCACCAATAAAATATATACACAGTTAATTCCATAATGTTTAAGACCATAGAGGCCTCAATAATCAGCTGCATATATGCTGCTGAATGAGTTTAAAAAGTGCAGTAGGGTTGAAAGATTAAATGAGGAAGTAGCTTGGGTACAGAACATTGAATATTGGATCTTGGTACCGTTTATGAATTCTTGGTCAAAATAAAATAATTCTTTTGTCCCACCTGTAACAGGTTGTGCTGCATTGTCATGATTATTAACCTAGAACTGCATTTTGTGTTCCATTAACTAGAATAGAAGTGACAGAGCCACACCATACCATTAAATCACTTTAGAAAAATTTATAGCTCTATAAACAAATTAATACTAGATTACCAACCAGACCATAAGATTTATTCTCTCCAGCTCCAAAACAAAAAATATCAAATTTTGTTCATATATCACAACCAAAATTATGACATGTGGAGACATCTTCACGCAATGAAAACTGAAACATATTGATCAGGTAAGCATGAAAGACAACAAGACTAAAAGTCCATGAATTTGCTTGTTTTATTTACTTTTTAGCTCAGCTGACTATAAGTCATCTGAGCTATAGTAGTGGTCCATTGTCCGTCGTCCATCCGTCCGTAGATGTGGCACCTTTTGAAACCGTAAGACCTAGGAATCCAAAATTCGGCATAATGTTAGATGTCCCCAAGATCCCTACCAAGCCGAAAACTGGTTGTTTTCGACTTTGTTCCTTTGAGAAATTAAGGAAAAACCTCAATTTTTTATTAAAAACCTATTTTCACACTTCAGGACTGCCTAATATCAAAACTACTCAACTGTTTTTCCTCATATTTACCATAAATAATCCTCTATATTGTTCCTATGGACATGCGAGATATTAGGTCTGTATTATATAATTTAAAAAAGTTATGGGCCCAAACATAATGCATTTTGTAAATAATCAGGAAAGAAATTTGATCCTTTAACACAAAACTTGTTAAAGCTAAGCACTTTTTTCCAGTTATATTACTTTTATTAATAAAAATTAAATTGTATACCCAAAATTAGATCAAAATCTTTTAAATTTTTTAAAATATTAGCAAAAATAAAAAATTGGTACCTTAATTTTTGCCCAACTTTAACCATGGCACGTTTTTTTTCCTGTAACTGTTAACACCAAAAATTTGAAACTAGTTGATCAAAAACTGTAGATTTTATTCAAGTTTTCAAGCACCATGTCACATAATGTTTACATAAAGCCAGTGTTATGCAGTTTACTAGAGCTCAGCTCCCAAGCTTCAGCTCTAAGTTCCTTAAATTTGGCATACAGTTAGATGTCTCCAAAATCCCCTATCATGCTAAGAATTTTGTCACTAGGACTTAATTCCTTTGAGATATTAATGAAAAAAATCATTTTTCCATTAAAAACCCATTGTTTCACTTTAAGACTGCCTAATATCAAAACCACTGATCTGACTTTGATCATATAATATACATATTTTTCTATACATTTGCTATGCACATGCCAGAAATGATGTCAGTATTGCGTATTTTTTTAAAGTTATGGGCCCAAACATAATGCACTTTTTAAAAATCAAGAAATATATTTACTCACCTAAGATGAGAATTGCTGAAGCTGGAGACTTTTTTTCAGGTATATAACTTTATTTACCGGTAATCAAGATTCAATTGATTACCCAAAATTAGATCTGAATTTTGCATATTTTTCAAGTTATCAGCATAAATAAAAAATCAATTCATTAAATTTTGTCTAACTTTAGCAATGGCACGCTTTTTCCCTGTAAGCACTGTTGATTTAATTTTCACCGCATATGTACATAAGGATTTAATCTTTTAAGATCTGAAATTTCAAAGGAATTGATTGAAAAGAGTAGCTTTTATTCAAGTTTTCATACATCATGTCAAGTGTTGTTTACATCTAGCCCACCTAGTAGTACAGCCATCACTTGCATTATGTAACCCACCCCAGGCAGCTTGTCTTGGCTCAGCTTAATTGGCCACTAATAGCAGGCTTCCCCTCTGCCCTGCTACCCCTCCCCCCCCCCCCAGGTGGTGCATTAACTAGATGAATGTTATAATTTTCTGTATTTCATTTTATTCTTAGCTACGCAATGCTACATTTTAGATTTTGTATTTACCACCAGGGTTACAATGATTAGAGTGCACATTTAATTGTGTCCAAAAAGTGGTGTATTGCTATGAAAGTGTGGATTTTATCAGATAAGTAATTCCTTACTTGAGAAGAGTAAAATCTTCACAGGTGTGAAATTGACTTTTTATTCCAGTAATAAATTATAACTCAGATTGTAATTAGCATAATGATATTGTTTGTCCCTCATTCTACCAACAGTGTGTATACTTTATTTGAAAAGATGTTTTTATTTTACCAAATTTACTGAATCTTTTATTTTATTTCGGTGAATAAGATTAAGCATGTACTGAAATCTCCAATGTGCAAAACTTTTAATAGTGATTCAAGAAATAATCTTGTAGATGCCATGTTGTGGCATTATTTTCTTTTAAACTCAGTTGAAACATTTGTGATTTAAAAATAATAAAAATATATGTGTATGCATAATATGACCCAATATGAGTTACACTCTGGATATATGATGATTGCAACTTAGAATTCTAATATTTTAACTTATATTTTCAGTGGTTTTTTATACAAATTTATAAAACTTGTAAATAAAAAAAAATTAATCAGATAAAAACTATTTTAATGGAAAAAGTGGATATGCTTAAATAATAGGCTTATATATAAACTTTTTGCATAATTCCCTTGAAAGTTAAATAAAGGTATTAGTCCATTCTGTCCACTGGCCTCTCCATCTGTAAATTTTTCATATGCATCACAGTCTTGTCAGAGTATTAGTTTGCAATCATATATTTAGATCTTTACTATAACCAAGTAGGAGGGCCTCTTTCCTCTAAGCTTCTCATATGCTTATATAAATGAAAACATTAAAATAGAATATTTTGCATTTGCAAAAATTTCAAACTTAAGCTGAGCGCCATGACCCATGGGTCCCTTGTTTTTTACTTTCAATCCAGTGTTACTGATACATCATAAATACTTAATTTCAGCTGAACAAGGCCTCAGTTTCTTTGTGTTTTAAACTTGAATATTTATTTCTGGAATCCAGAGTAGATGAATAAAGAGTATTCATTTTAATTATCACAAAGAACATCTGCCATAAGATATATGGCATTAATGGGGAAAATGCTCAAAAGATTTTGCATAGTGATGCTGGGATTATTGGTCATGTTTAGGGATATAACACTCCAGGATATTCCTTTGTTATTGTTACTTCAGTTTGTCATGTGCCTTCTCCCAGAAGGCTTCTGTTTGTCATGTGACCTCTCCCAGTAAATTATGTTTGTCATGTGACCTTTCCAGGAGGCACCAAAACCTGATCCTGTCCCAGAAGGAGGGCGACCGACCAAACTACAGCGTCTGATACAAGAACACATCGGGAGTACAAGTTTTCACAACACAAGTCATCACTCCATTCCTTATATCCAAGATGGCGTCAGTTTCGACAGAGCTGGAACTCCATCTGTGGTTGAACCACTCACCCCAGGTGCCCAGTCCATGGATCCGGAGCAATCTGTTGATGAATCTGCTTTTAGTGGACCAGGTACAAATTATACCGATTTTAAAAATCAGTTGCCAGGACAGACACGGGCTGTGAAGCCAAGCGTGGCAGGATCTTATGCAGCATGGGATCGGGGGAGTACCCACAACAAGAGCTATCACAGCTTGGCTAGTGCACCCAGTATGTACAGCCATTATTCAGTGGCTACCGTTATCACACAAGCACTGCTTGAAAAAAACCCAGAGAGAATCACATGTTGTGGACAGTTTATGTCTCTATTGAGTGTTCTTCTGTACATAGCAGATGTTTTGGCTGCAGTTGCACTCGCTCTGACTTATATATTAACTGGACACTTAGCGTGGTTTATTGTGACAATATCTCTAACATTTGGACCTAAATTTGTTGGAACATTAGTCAGTTCTGTGTTGTATATAATTGACTGGCAGCTGAAGCGGGAGTTAAAAGAGAAAGGAGCTGGAACAGGTGACGATGAGTACATGGGGGATGCCTGTCGATGCTGCCGAACATTTGGTCGTGTGACCTGTCAGCTCTTCTGTCTAGGAACACTCAACAGGTAAAGAAGACCAGAGTAACTTCTTTTAGCTCATCCTATTGTTAGTCACTTTTTTAGCTCATCTTACTGGTATTCACTTTTTCAGCTCATCCTACTGTTTGTCACTTTTTTCAGCTCATCTTACTGAAAGTCACTTTTCTCAGCTCATCTTAAAATTAGTCACTTATTTACTCATCTAACTGTAACTTACTTTTTTCACCTCATCTTACTGGGAAATAATGACATGCCCCCCCCCCCCATATCTTGAACATAAATGATGTCAATGTTTATCTAGACATTGGTGAAAAACTTTATTTTACTTGAAAAGCAAATTAATGAAACACTAATTTTTAAATTATGGTGCACTGCTTGTGAAGATATTACATTTTAAAGGTGTATGAAAACTGTTGACATATGTTTGACATCTTTTTTAATAATTTCAGAAAAGGAAAAGCTTAAACAAAATTATTAAGTGTTCGTGCACTGTGTGATAAAGATAGTTTCACTGTTCAGTAGTACTTGTTGTATTAATACTACTTTGGATGACCTGACTGCTTGTATTTATTGTATTTTAAGTATCAAAGTCCATTACTAGCGTGTGAGTTTTCTCATGTAGTATGTTTGATTGAGTCAACAGCAGGTGCACTCAGTGTGCACTCAGTGATGTCCCTCAGTAGGAGGGATGGTTAATTTTGCAATGAGGCCCATGTCATCTCCTTATCAGGGTCAAATGCTTTATATAAATCTACTGATTGGCAGATGGCATTTAAAATCTACCAAGAAATAATATCTGACACATGTACACCTTTAAAATAAATTTATTAATTAATTTCTGAATCCAGTCATTGCGAGTTCATTATTTTTACACTGTATCTTCCATGTTAGTGTTTTATAGAAATTTTTGTGTGATAAAAACATACTAGGGGACAAAAAATTACAAAGAACATATTTTGCTTGGTATGATAACTAACAAACAATTTTAAAATTTTACAAGGAACTTTAAATATATAACTTTCCTGTGCATGAAACATTGGATATTATGCTCAATAAACAACAGAAATTGCTGTTTCAGAGTTGATCATGTGTTTGACATAGAGTTTTACTTGTTTGTTCCAGGGCTATTGAAGTGTTAACATATAGCTGCATGAGCCGCCAATATGATGAAATGGACAAACGTCAGAGAGAGTTTTTCAGGATAGCCACTGAGGAAAAGACGGACTACATCCTCCTGCGGCTGTTTGAGACTTTCCTCAGTGCTGCCCCACAGATGTGTATACAGATGTATGTCATGTCTATCAGCAATCACCAGGCACCAGCATATCTATGTAAGTCCTTAATACAAGTCTGACCATTTTACCAAAATGGTTGTAATGTTAAGGACATTGATGTGGGGCATAAGTCTAGACTTTGACTCAAGTCCACTTTTTTCGGGGCTCAGACTTGTACTGGGACTGAGAAGTAAGGACTCAAGAAATATGACCAAGGACACTTCGACTTTAATTTAAGAAAATCTGTCACTTATTATAAAGACTACATGAGTGAATCACAATAGAATATTACAAAATAATAGCATTTTATGTAAATAAACCAAGCTTTGCTAAAGGACTCGTACTTGGACTCGAGTGACTTGCACTCAGACTTTGATGGTGTGGACTGGACTACAATACTGATTTGTATACAATATGTGTGCTAGTGTAATGTCCGAGATGAGTTTGTGGGTTAAGGGCTACTTTCTTGTACAGATGTTGTTGGTTCCTACCTGCTATGTTGTTTCATTCATATCAACATTTCCTTTCAGTGTATGAAACCATTATTTTTCCTCATGGACTGATACTTTTCTTTGTTTAACCATTCCACCTGTAGGTTTAAATCTGATATATACAACTTGAAGAAACAATGTGAATTTTCTGCTTACATATATGAACTACAAATATAAAATGGTTAAATTTGAATTTATGAAAAGTTCATTGTGAATTGGGATTTTCATTATTTGTTTATTTATATTTTGTATAATTTCCTGCAGGATATTCTGCACCAGAAGGCACTTCTGTTATAAACAAGGGCCTGCACAAAATTTTCCAGGTTACAATAAATATGATGAGGTCTATAACAAATCAAAATTTAAAATACAAGTTACAAGATATGAAATTGCAAAACGTTATTGTAATCCAAATAGATGAGAAATTAAAAAAGTACTTTTTAAGACCATTAAAACCATTCAGTTTATTAATGAACTTATAGTGATCAGTGACTAACATTCATAATGACAGTATTTGATTGAATGATATTTCAGTTTCTTAAATTTTTACTTGACCACTAAAGTGAATGTTTTCCTTACAGTTGCGGCACAGGGTGTATGCATAGCTATGTCTGTACTCAACCTGACCATGGCAATCGTGCAGTATGAAGATGGACTACGCACATCGGTGAACCCTGGGTTACAGATGAGTTCTCCTGGCTATTTCACGATGTTCTTCTGGCGTCTCTTCAACATCATTCCTCGTGTGGTTGCCTTGGCGATGTTTGCAACTTATTTCAATCTGTGGGTGTTCGTGATTATCGTCTTCCATTGGGTGTTGATGATGATTTGGGTACTGATGCAAAACACAGTCTACTGTACCTATATCAGCGGGAAGCTGAGATGTGGTGCATTAGAGTACTTCTACCGAGTGGGCATGTCTGTGATTTACATTTTCTGTTTCATCAATTTGGTTCCAGATAGAACTAGGCTCCGCTATTTTGTTTACTACATCTTGATGTTTTTGGAAAACTTTGGTATGATCATGGCTTGGTATGCTTTGGGGTCTACATCCTCTCGCCACGTGTGGCACCATGGGCCAGCGCTGATGGCAATCCTCGTTGGTACACCAGCTGGAATTCTCTGCCAGATGTTGTATTACTGGAAATGTCATCCACGTAAATATGAAGAGGATTTTAAAGTTGCCAAGTGGGTCCCTTGCTTTGATTTATCGCTGCTTGGTCCCCCTGCGAGTCAAGTGGTTGCCGCTATTAAAACTTACGAGAAAGATATGGAGTTGCGGATGGTGATGGATATAGAAGATGAGGATGATGATGAAAATGTTGGTCCTGGCCATCCCATGTTGAACCAATCAGCTCGCTCATTACATTCGACTGGTTATCCAATGGGATATGCTGATCAAAGTGGCTACACACCTGGATACACGCCTGGATATACACCCGGATATCAAGAACAGATGTTCATCAATGGTAGTGCCACTGCCCCTGGTCAAGAGTATACTCCTCAGCAAGTGGTGCCCCCTAGTGATCCGTCTGCTCCTGCGATTGTTCTGCAGCCGCCTCCCGCAGGTCATGTGTACACAACAACAGAAACCACTAACCAAACAGGATCACCGCAGTACACCACTGTTACCGTGGAACAGTCACCCAGCATGACACCACAAGTGTACCCACCTCCGCAAACTGGTCAAAATGGCACACCACAGCCTGCTGCAAGAACAGTACCACCAGCCATGCCCCAGCAGCCTGTGCCAGAATCACCAAAAGTAATCACCACGTCTGCTCCAGTAGAAACTAGTCCTGATGCAGCATCACCGAAAGTGGTGGCAAGTCCTGCACCAGAGGCAGTTAGACCAAAGCAGAGATCTGAAGCAACAAAACCACAGAGATCTGAGGCAACAAAACCACAGAAAACTGAGCAATCAAAAACACATAAGACAGCAACACCTCATAGTGGTCCTCAGCCTGCTACAAGAAAAAAGTTGCCTTCTGCAGAAACCAAGGAGGCTGCTTCAGCAACTCCTTCCAGACCAAGCAGACACGGTCCAGCATCACCGATGTCAAAAAGCCCAGCAGGTGCTTCTGTCCCAGTGGCAGAGAAAACTGTCTCTCCAAAAGCCAGACCACAGTCTGATATACGCAGGAAGCCCTCAGCTTCTGACTCCCCTGATGCTGCCCCAGTCAGACCTACAGCACCAAAACCTGGCAGAAGCCAGCGGCCCCCCAGTAAGACTGAACCAGGGACTGGTGGTGAAGATGATAAGCCAGGAAACAGGAAATCAAAGCCACCTCCTCCAATAGCACCAAAACCAAAGATATCCAAGAAACCTGGTCAGCCTCAGATGAGGAGGGAGGAAGATAAACCAAGACCCAAACCTGCTCCAAGAAAATCCATGGAAAATATACATACAGAGGTCTAATGGAAAGTTCAATGTGAATTTTAAATATACAAATTCAGGCGTGATTGCTAAAAATGGAAAATATACATACAAAGTGAAGGGAAATACACATGATGAGGTGTGATGGAAAAATGCATGGAAAATTTAAGTACTGAAGTGTGATGGAAATTTCAGTGGAATATTTTTGCATATTGGGGTGGAGGAAAAATTGAAAATGCATACTGATGTGTTTTAGAGAAATAAATGGAAAATGTTCACATAAATGGACAATGTTCACATTAATAGAAAATGTTCACCAAAATGGAAAATGTTCATATTTATATATAAATGGCAAATGTTCACATAAATGGAAATTGTTCACATATATGGAAAATGTTCACAGAAGTGTAACTGAAAAATACATGGGTAAATTCATACGGTATACATACATAAGTGAATGGCAACAAAATCTGTGGAAGATTTCAAGGTAAAATATATTTTATATATTTATAAATATATTTTTTCCACAGAAAACTAGTCTGTAATAAGAAACACTGAGAAGCAGAGCATAACAGATCCACAGAAAACTGTCTGAAACTAGAAACACTGAGAAGCAGAGCATAACAGATCCACAGAAAACTGTAACTAGAAACACTGAGAAGCAGAGCATAACATATCCAAAGAAAACAGTCTGAAACTAGAAATACTGAGAAGCAGAGCATATCCAAGACAGTCTATGAAATACTAGTATACAGACATGTAACCAATACCCAAATACATGCATGACATATCCACTTATGTATCACTGAAGACATCATCACATTTTTTACTACAGGCTACTTATCCAAGGAAAAACATGGGTGTTATAATAACTTGTGTTTAAGGGTAATTTTCACTCAGACTATTTTGTGTGACATGTAGAAAAATTTTTGTCTGCTAAGTGTTAAGTGTCTTCATGGGACTTCCTTCACAATGGTAGATGGATACAGGTTTTGGCATATATGAGCAAATAGTTTTGTCACTTTGGTATAATGCACAGTGATTTTCATCTGTTCATACTTTACTATAAAAAGATGCCTAGATAGCAGGGTAAATTTAAAACCAAGATATCATGTGTTGGTAATCTTTACAGTGTGCACCAATTGGTTTTGGCACTATCTTTTTAAACATACAATCTTTTATTCAAAATTATTTTGCAGAGACCAAATAAACAGCTGCCTTATTTCCTTCATAAAAACATGTCAAATAAAAACCAGATGTTAAATATTAAAAAAAGCTTTAATCAGAGTACAAAACTGGTAGTGGAGGAAAAAATAAAATAAAATGCTGATTGGATGGCCCCAAAAATATTCTAATCATGTAAAAAAGACTGCACTTCCATGAAAATCAAACATATTTTAAAATGAAAATTGAAAATCTTGTCAAATGTTTCATTCCAAATTGATAATTTCATCCATATTTAGTAATGCCAGTCTGTATAAAAGATATGTCATAAATTTAAGTGGGTTTAGGAGTGTGAAATGATACAAAACATGCAGTTGTCAACAGCTAGTATCTTTTCCACAGTTTTTTTTTTTTGCACAAGTTTGGGAGAGAATCTGAAAATATTTACTGTGCAAGCATGAACATTAGGAACCTCATGCATTGTGAATTTTTCACATAATATCACCACAAGATGAACATTTTCTAGACAAGAATTTAGCAACAAACATGACTTCACTGCATAAGGTAATTGTATTTTCCTGTTTTTAGCCTTTTGTGGTATTGGTATTTGTAGTATCTGGTCACTTTTTGCTGCATAATACAACCCCTGTTATACATCAGGAATTAATGTTTCCCCGTCCTTTAATTTTGTGACTCTGCATTTTATTATACTCTTCATTCTTTCCATGACCAGCAGAATTATGATGGAGGTGATTTCTATATAATTCTTCTTACAGGAAATCTCTTTTATTATCTTCTTTTTAATGTAGTTAGCAGGAGTGTACCTTTTATACTCTATATGTTTTATGTACACCAGAATACTCCTTTCAGGGAGTAGCCTTTTAATATTAGAATTCATTTGACTATCAAGTAGAATGATTGATATACACTGTAAATATAAATTGGCTTGTATATATGTGACAATTTTTTGTAAATAATTCTCTAATACCAAATACAGTATTGTGATTGGTCCAATTTCTCACATTTACAGACCCTTTTAAAGGTTGCCATACACAGTGGATAAATTTAACCTGATTTGTGTAATTTGAATTTGAAACCATTTAAATACTAGATTCACATATCCTACATATCATAACTTGTCCAATTATAAAATCCTTGTGATATAAATAATATATTCAACTGTCGAGGTTTTCAACAAGAATATATAATTTATATGCATTTATAATTTTACAATGAGACATCATGCACAATTTTTAACATAATTAATCTATATGTCTGTAACATATATTATATAATTGTATTTTTATACCAATAATGCAAAGTATTTTTATTGTAGAAATGTAAATATCAGCTTGTCATCTGTTTTCTGACTAATTTTTTATGCTGAAAAACTGTTGGGGGACATTATTGTAAATATAGATCTCAAGGTGATGGCTTTGACATACTTAGGGAAGACATACTTTGGGTAATACTGATATAGATAGCCCCCACTGGTATGATGGTTAAATGGTATGATGTTTAAATGTTAAAAGTAGATACATTCCTAATGTTATGATTTTGAACTATTCTTTTGAATCCCCATATGTAGATACTTCAGCATATTATGATGTTGACTATTTTTTCATTAGACATCTTTTAGACATGGGTCTACTTACAATGCTTTAGAGACATATTCTCTATATCTGATATACTTAAAATGTACCTTTTGTACCCACCTATGCACATATCTTCTAGCTATCCACACAGGTGATTTGTACATTTTTCATTTAACTCTTTCGAGTTAAATACTTTGAAAGAAATTATCACATATACAGCTGTATTGTTACAAGCCTGTGAATAATCATGCATGAAACGAGTTTGTTAAATCAGCTGTACTTGCCATAATCGACCCAGTAGTTTAAATTTGAATATTAGAATGTATATATTGTAGGTGCGTATTTTGCTTCAGGCTGCCATGTTTTATACATGCATATCACAATGTATAATAGCACTGTACAGATTTTTAAATAAATTCTTCTTTGGGACCTGTTAAAATTTAAATAAATTACTTTTAGAATCAATGAGTTGTTTTCAATAATTGGATCTCAATCACAGAATACAGAGAAAGCGTGTATTTACAGGTTTTATCAATTTTTATTGTTTACACATTCTTTACAAGGTGTAAAGTATTAGAACACACCTCAATATGTACAAACCTTGCACATGTACAATACAAGTTCATATTTGTTCACACATCATTATTTACATAAACC
This sequence comes from Sipunculus nudus, assembly GCA_026874595.1. Taxonomy (NCBI): domain Eukaryota; kingdom Metazoa; phylum Annelida; class Sipuncula; order Golfingiida; family Sipunculidae; genus Sipunculus; species Sipunculus nudus. Next base: position 7,928,611 of record CM049309.1, read on the forward strand.
TTACATATTTACAAAAAAAAGATCTCCCCAGTTTCATGCATTGTCATAAAGACCAAATTTAAAATGCACTTTAAAGTTACATAATTCTGTGATAACATATAAGACCATGGCTGCAGTTATCTCACTTACAAGAAAGTATTATAATACCATGGACATAGTTACCTAACTTTCATGAAAGCATTTTAAGACTGTCTGAAGCTGTCATACTTTATACCTAACATAATATCAGAAGACCATATGGCTGTAGTTATCTCAGTTTCATGAAAGCATAATAATACTGACTGAAGTTATCTTACTTTCAAGTTAACAAAACATTATAAGACCATGGCTGGAGTTATCTCAGTTTCATTAAAGCGTTTTAAGACCATGGCAGGAGTTACCTTACTTTCAAGTTAACATTATAAGACTACCTAGCTTCAATTTATATGATAAGGCTCAGCTAAAAATACCTCGCCTTTACTATAATATAATTAAAAGGAGGGGCTGTAGATACCGGAACAACATATATACAAATTAAAAAAAAAAACAATAGACTTTGAGGAGATCCCTGATCTCTCACAAAACTTCTCATCAATGGTCATAAAATTAAATGGAAGTTATCTGAATTTAAGGTTAACATCATTCCACTGACTGGCTGTGGATATCCACACAGCTTGGAAGATATGTTACTTTACAGACAACATTATCAAGCTGAGCCACTGTAAGTGCAGTAACCACATACTGCAAACATTAGAAATGCAGTTGTCATATGGACTAGCATGTAACCTATTTTTGTGTTGGTACATGTGCGCATGACTTACACCATGTGGATCTGGAATGGGTTTACCATGGGCTGAGTTCACAAGATGTAATTATTTCTGATAGATGGTGCTGCAGACCTATCACATAATAATCAGAAAACAGATTATTACCCCCTTAGGCGACACTTGGCATCATTCTGGGCATTTTAAGACCCAAAACAGGTATATCTGAGGCCTGGCTGCAGTAGTGACAACAATTAAGTGTTGCCACCGTCAATTAAAATATATATCAGGATGTCCTAACATTTGTTTTGAGGACCTAAATGGTGAACTCCAGGCATCACTGACCATCTCACGACACTTTCTTTTTCTTCCATGCTGGCTCATCATCATCTGCTTCCTCTTCCTCATCAGATTCTGTATCAAACACCGGCTTTGGTTGTGTCCTAGAAAAAATATTCATCATTAAGAAGTCTGCATAAAACTGTTAAGAATATGTGGGAATGATTATGAAATTTGTTAATTGTATATGTACTGTACCTACAAATTTTTCAGGGTTTGATGGCATTTTATTTTTTTTTTTTCCATTTATTATTTCTTGAAAATTTTCATTTAGTTATAAGGTACAAAAATAAATTTTATTCTTATTATGTATATATTTTAATAAATTTTAATTTTACAAAAAGATATTTTGAAATCCAATCTCCTTTTCATACATGTGATAGAGGATGTTTCAAAATTAAGAACACTTTCCTCAGCAAATCTTAATTTATCACATGTAATTAACATATATTCACTTAAATCATACAAAGCTCTTATTTTCTTTAAAGTCTCCATCACTGTTCAGTTGGAGAATACTGAACAGGTACTAGTCTGATTTAGTTCAAACATGAAAAATTAATCAGATGGTAATATTTCTGGAAATTGTTCCTTGCAGTTTTATCCTTTATATTTTGTCCCATGAAACTTTGTCCAAGAACATTTTGTTTTTGAACCTTCCCTGTTATCACGTCACACTCACCTGCCATAAGCAGGGGTCACCCAGTACGGATTTTGCTCCGCATCCTTTGCGTGCCTCAAGATGGCAGCACGGGGGTCCTTGTCTCTATCGTCAGGTTTCCTGAGGACCAGGTTCTGTGCTACATATTGTGACAGTGTGGCTCCCTTAGCAGCAAGACGACCTCCAGATCCTAGAAAGAGGTTTATAAATCATGTTCATTATTTACGTGTTGTATAAATGTTAAAAATGTGTGTATTACTATACAGAACAGATAAAGAACCATTATGCCACTGATCAAAGACTTCACTGACTATTTATGGCTAAAGTTAATCATCAAATTGCTTAAAATTATTTAAAAGTATAAATATTGGTAAAGACTTAACTGATATTTTTTGGTAAAAGTTAGTTAACAAATTATTTTAAATTATTTAAAAGCATAAATATTGGTTTTGGTATCTGTTCTGAGGATGAAATCAAATAATCATCAATACATGTATAATACAAATAAATCAAAAAGAAATTTAAGTGAATATAAAACACACATACACACACAGTGTGGATGCTAGTTTTCACCTACTAATACAGCCAGACTGTTGATATATTTTTTTCTAATATCCTTCGCTTTTGTGGCAAATATGGATACCAAAACAGTACACATTATTAATACTGTTAACTGTATAGTTATCCAACTTTGCTCAACTGAATATTAAAGCTTTCACATTTTATTTTTTTTTCATTCTATTCTGAGAAAAGCAAATTTCATTTAATCTCAATGTATTTTCCTGATGGTCCTTCAGGAGTCTTTAGTACCCAGACTTACCAGGACCAGACACAGGTAGGTCGGGTCTGTGAGACCTGACGGGATCCTTCCGTATTTTTTCTTCTTGTTTCTTGGTACTGGTGGGCTTGGCTTGTCGGAACATTGGCAAGGCATAAGCTGCAAAGAAATCAAAATGTATCTGATGAAAAATACCTTCCTAAAGTTCAAAACCTATTAAGTTTACTAATTATGTTTGCATTAGCCCAGAAAGGCTTACTTGACAAGAATTATCAAAATTTGGATCAAATGAAATAGTAATCAAAAAACAAAGCCATATTTGTGGGTTTAGTAGAAGGCTCAATTAAGCTTTTTTAAAGCATGAAAACTTTGGTGAAGAATAATAATTTGCAAAAGACATACTAACGTTGCAGGACTGCTGAGCTGTGTTAAGCTGGTCTTGTAGTGAAAAATGTGAAATCTTTGATGAAACATGATTTATGACATAATAATAAACTTATGCTAAGGTAGCAGGACAAGTACTGATAAAACCATGATACTCACTATAAGGTATATTTCTATGCTCTGCATATATATGTTACCTTCAATGTTAATATAAAAAATTAAAAAAAAATACATACTGACAGACAGAAACACAGAAAATTAAACATTTTATGATAGACTAATAATCAAAATATTGAATGTGATTATGACTTACGTGTGATGATATTCTGAGAGGCCATGACCTCCGCCTGCTTGACCTTCCTTTTTGTTTTCACCACACACAGTTTGGCTCCTCTACGATACAAATAACAAAGAGAAAACAGAAATTGTGAGAGATTTTCATTTCCACAGATTTCCACAATATTACAATCCATATAATTATTATTTATAATGTTGTATTTAAAGGTATTGTTGGAATATGAAAAGACAAAACTAAGATGAGAAATTGCTGCATTCAGCAAAGTTTGCATTGGATCTTGTTCTTGATTCAACCGCTGCACAGGATGATACAGAGGAGGGTTACACAGGTTCTTTTGTTCATTGATAAACATCAAGTTTTGCAAGTTTTCATGAACCTGTTATACATTTGGGTAGGCAGCAATTGTATCTTCATATTTATTTAAATATTACCTTGATTAAATATAGTTCAAAGCATACAAAAGCTAACAAAGTGGTGATAGTAAGTTTTGAAATGTTAATGAGTGTCAGGCTAAATCACGCTTGCCTGGACAAAGGGGCTTCTAGCTGTGCCAGCCAGTCATTTTTCCCTTCTGTCCACACAAGAAACAACATTGGCGATATCCCATATAACCCATGCTCCAGTACTTAAGTACTCCTTTTACAAATTTCAGGCCTGTTAGGACATGCTGAATAACAAATCTTCTGGAATCAGAGCACCACCTACCTGTGGCTCTTATCAGGATCATAGTAAATCTTCACATCTCCATCACCTGTACCTACTACCATCTGGTTTAACCTGGGATGCCACAGACAACGTACTACACTCTGAAAGGCAGAAAATATAAATAACAGCACTCATAAAAACACAATCATAACACTCTGAAAACACAAATCACAACAATCTGAAAGACAGAAAAAACATAAATTACAACACTCTGAAAACACTAATCATAACACTCTGAAAGACAGAAAACACAAATTACAACAATCTGAAAGAAAGAAAAAACATAAATTACAACACTCTGAAAACACAAATCATAACACTCTGAAAGACAGAAAACATAAATTACAACAATCTGAAAATACAAATCACAACTCTCTGACAACAAAATGCACATAGCACAATTCTGTGAAACAAAATGCACAAGGCACAACACAGAAAACAAAATGCATAAAGCAAAACACTGTGAAAATAGGAGACAAATCATGACGCTCTGAAAACAGAAGAGAAATCCCAAACACTGAAAAGTCACAACACTCTGAAAACCAAAATCACAACTCTGATAACACACAGAAAGCAGAAAACACAAAACTCTGAAAACAGAGAACAAACTAGAATACGGGTAGTCGACAAGCGACTACGTGTATCCGCCAAAATCAGAGAAGGACAGGTGAAGTAAGGCATGGATTGAGTGGCAAGGGGATATAGAGTTACATGTGTTAAATATTAGAATGGATCTCTGCCACATAAACATGATTGTAGGTGGCACCACCTGTTATTTGAAACTATCCAAGATATATACACAAGCAAAATTTCATGTGGAAAAGTCAAACCACTGCAGAGATATGAGTGATTTTATCCCACAGCAGACAAACAGATGGACGCTGTGCAAAAATGGCTGCAGGTGGCGCCACCATTTTTGTGTATGTTATAAAGCTATCCAAGGGCTACATTTGTGTAAAAAATTTTCCTGATTGGTTGAATGAGTCTGGAGATATAAGCATGGATGTCTGCAGCATTAACGTGAATGTAGGTGGCACCACCTGTCATAAAATCAAGAAAGCTATATAGGATGTATATGCATGGCGATTTTTAGGTGAATTAGTCAAACCACTGCAGAGATATGAGTGATTTATCACCAGGCAGATGAACAAATGGACACTGTGCAAACATGGTTGCAGGTGGCACCACCTTTTGTTGTGTATGTTATAAAGCATTCCCAGGGCTACATTTGTGTAACATTTTTTTCCGGATAGGTCAAACGGTTCCCGAGATATATGTGTTTATGTGTGGAGCGTTAACGTGAATGTAGGTGGCGCCACCTGTCATAAAATCAAGAAAGCTATCTAGGATGTATATGCATGGCGATTTTTAGGTGAATTAGTCAAACCACTGCAGAGATATGAGTGATTTTAACCCCAGGCAGATGAACAAATGGACACTGTGCAAACATGGTTGCAGGTGGCGCCACCTTTTGTTGTGTATGTTATAAAGCATTCCCAGGGCTTCATTTGTGTAAAAATTTTTTCCGGATCGGTCAAACGGTTCCCGAGATATATGGGTTTATGTGTGGAGCGTTAACGTGAATGTAGGTGGCACCACCTGTCATAAAATCGAAAAAGCTATCTAGGATGTATACGCATGCCTAATTTTAGGTGAATTAGTCAAACCACTGCAGAGATATGAGTGATTTTAACCCCAGGCAGATGAACAGATGGACACTGTGCAAACATGGTTGCAGGTGGCGCCACCTTTTTTTGTGTATGTTATAAAGCTATCCCAGGGCTACATTTGTGTAAAAATTTTTTCCGGATCGGTCAAACGGTTCCCGAGATATATGGGTTTATGTGTGGAGCATTAACGTGAATGTAGGTGGCGCCACCTGTCATAAAATCGAGAAAGCTATCAAGGATGTATACGCATGCCGAATTTTAGGTGAATTAGTCAAACCACTGCAGAGATATGAGTGATTTTAACCCCAGGCAGATGAACAGATGGACACTGTGCAAACATGGTTGCAGGTGGCGCCACCTTTTGTTGTGTATGTTATAAAGCTATCCCAGGGCTACATTTGTGTAACATTTTTTTCCGGATAGGTCAAACTGTTCCCGAGATATATGGGTTTATGTGTGGAAACAGATGCATAAACGGACGCTGGGCAGAGACGAAAGGTCAGAGGTCAAGGTCACTTGGTTAGGCACCAGTTCACATGTGACCCTATAATTTGTGTAAGTTTCGAAAAATCTGTCCAGTAGTCTCAGAGGAGTTCTCCGGAAACGAACGCCGCGGCGGCGGCGGCGGAACCCGGTCAAAAACATAGTATCCGCAAAACTTCGTTTTGGCGGATACAATTACATCAGTCAAATTAATTCAGACATCCTAAAATACGAATTGTAAAAGTAACAAATTAAACAGATATGATAATAACTTTTGATATAAATGGGGCCCAGACAATTCAATAACTGATCTGGCTTGATCTTTTATACAGAGTGAGAACACATGCAAATAAATTAATTGATATGCCATGACCTATTATAGACAATGGGAACCTACACAATCAAAATATGGAGTACAGAAGACAAAGACCAAAATATAAGCTTATCAAAACATTACATACAAAACACAGGTGGACAGGAGCTGGTGATATATGGTACAATAAGTTTATTTTTTGTCTCATACAGAGCTGAGCGGGTAACAATACTCACTGATTCTGATACAATCATCTCCTTCTGTCTATTCAATGTCTCCCTGTCTAAGAATATCAGCTTCCCATCAGTCTCTCCTTTTTGCAGTGACACCCCTGTTATTACCAGCTTATCATCAGGGCTGAATATACAGTCAGTTCTGTACAGAAAACACATGTAATCATATAACACGTAATTATACAAATGCATGTTTCGTATCAAATTTCACAAAATTTCAGCAGTTGGCAGTTCGTTGTGGATTTATTGCTATTAACAAGTTGCTGTATGTGTCAAGTTGAGGGGATTAAAAAAATTCCTTTGTAAAATATTTAAGTAATATACTAATTCAATATCTCAGACATTTTATTTTTACAGATCATGTTGATTGTAATACTGGTGCCAAGGTAACTAATCACACACATGAACAATCATAACTTGCAATGGTTATTCTCATTACTGTAATTAAGGGCTATCTGGTTGACAATTCGTTAATTCCAGGATGACACCTGCAAGAAATTACCAAGTTAGTCTGAAGTCATTAAGCCAAAGGTCATAAAATAAAAATAAAATCCATCATTATTTTGGATTTTGTCTCACATTACAGCTTTGGAGCTCAAATAATCAGTTCCTGTGCAAAAACCCTTAAGTGACTTTACACCAACTTTATACAGGTACTTTGGTCTAGAGTATTGTTGGTTTTAATTACCCAGCAAGAGAAAGTGAGAATCTATCAAATAACTCATGCATATACTTACACAGGAAACCTGTTATATAAGTCTTCTGCTACACATAGAGGTTTTTTGAAGTTACGAATATCCCATAATTTAAGTGTATCATCTCCTACAAGTAAACAAAGACAATTATTGTTTAAAGGGGCAAACAAGTCTGTTTTATTAAGAACAATTTGTTAACTATGTCTTGGTAAAAAAATAGTTTAAACAAATATAAATAAATTCCTAAGACCTGATTTATATCTTAGGTCATCAAACTGCTCATCTAAGTCAAAATCCCTAAGTACTGCTAAGAGCCACCAGATGTCAGGAGTTACACAAGAATGACTCTTCACCTTTCCTGATTTTCATGATTCCCTGAATTACTCAAAGACTGGAAAAAAAGATTTTCCTGATTTCATTATGGGTGGGAACCCTAAACAATAATGGATGCTTCACCTACAATTTCCATTCCCTTCTACTCAGTCTGTTATTTTATAAATAATTAGGTTACTGGCCAGTAGATGGCACTGCTAAATCAGGGTAAACAAGTGACCCATGGGTCATGACGCTCAGCTGACTGGGAAGAGATTCGCAAAAGGAAATTTTATCATCAGAATGGTAGTATATACCCATTCAACTGAAGCATCAAACAGATTAACCAACAGGCCAAGATTTAGTCTGTATTTATGTATCTCAAAAATAGAGAAAAATGTGTAAACTTTTAAAACTAGAATACAGGTAACCACCAAGTGACTACATGTATCTGCCAAAATCGGATAGTGAGGCATGGATTGAGTGGCAAGGGGAAATAGAGTGAGGTATGTTGCATATTAGCATGGATGTCTGCAGCCTAAATGTGTATGTAGGTTGTGCCACCTACCACAAATCCAGAAAGCTGTCCAAGTTGTATACACCTGCAAAATTTTAGGCAAAAAAGTCAAACCACTACATGTATATGAGCGATTTTTGCCCATGGCAGACAAACAGACAAACACTGTGCAAAAATCTTTGCAGGTAACCCCTCAAGTTTTGTGTATGATAAAGACCTATGTGAGATCTAAACACATGCACAATTTTGGCCCAATCGGTCAAATGGTTCCTGAGATATGAGCTTGGATGTGTCCAGCGTTAACTAGAATGTAGGTGGCGCCACCTGTCATAAAATCAAGAAAGCTGTCCACGATGTATAAACCTGCAAAATTTTAGGCAGTTATGTCGAACCACTACAGAGAAATGAGTGATTTTAGGCCACGGCAGACTAACAGACAGACCCTGTGCAAACATTGTTACAGGTGGCGCCACCATTTTTTGTGTATGTTACAGAGCTATCAAAGGGCTACTTTTGTATAAATTTTATTTCCTGATCGGTCAAATGGTTCCCGAGATATAAGCTTGGATGTCATCAGCGTGAACGTGAATGTAGGTGGCGCCACCTGTCATAAAATCAAGAAAGCTATCCTGGATGTATACACATGACGAATTTCAGGTGAATTAGTCAATTCACTGCAGAGATATGAGTGATTTTAACCCAAGGCAGATGAACAGATGGACACTGTGCAAACATGGTTACAGGTGGCGCCACCATTTTTTGTGTATGTTATAAGCAATCCAAGGGCTACATTTGTATCAATTTTATTTCCTGATCGGTCAAAGGGTTCCCGAGATATGAGGGTTTATGAGTGGAAACAGACCCACAAATGGACACTGGATAGAGAGAAAAGGTCAGAGGTCAATGCAAATTGGTTAGGCACCAGTTCACATGTGACCCGATAATAGGTGTAAGTTTGGGAAAAATCGGTCCATTAGTCTCCGAGGAGCTCTCTGGAAACGAACGTCGCCGCGGCGGAGGAACTCTGTCAAAAACATAGTATCCGCAAAACTTCGTTTAGGCGGATACAAAAATACAGGTGGCTCCACCAGTCTGCAGAAACTAATAAAAACACTTAATGGTCAATATCCATGCAAAAAATCATGGTGATCTCTGCATTAGTTGTTGAGATACTTCAGTTTTTATATCAAATTGTCCATTATTCTGAGGGATACTTCGGAGTCCTATAGCTTGAAGGATATGGGTAACAGAGACCTAATTTCAAGTTTCCACAGGCACCTTTCATGGGCCTCCTTGCATGACAAGAATGAAGATTCTAGGTCCAGTTGATGCGATTTGTACCCTGTTGACAGATAACCACATCTTTTAAAGGTCTCAAAAAAAAAAACAAGGGACCTATGGGTCACGACGCTCAGCTGTTATATATGATAAAAAAATATTTTTTAGAAATGAGGCACATGCTGGTTTTGTGTAGTAATAAATATAAGATGTATTATGAGTTGTATGTATGATTTTGATAGTATCTTTGGAGACAGGGAAGAGGATTGATTTCATTTATTTTATTAACAAATGGAGTGCTATTGTCACACAGATTTTGACTTGGCCATATAACTTATAAGCAGAACATATAATATAAGAGTTTAACTATTTATTAAAAAAATTACAAATATTGTCCCAAATATAATTTTTATTAAAAATAATAAGAGAATCATATGATTTTTTAAAATGAAATATAACTGATATGATTATTAAAATAATATTAAAGAATATATTCATGAATGCATTCATGAATACATTTTGAAAGTATTTGCACGAGTATTCATATACTTTCATTTTTACCTGAATTCCCATTCTTTATGCAAGAAATTTTATAATGGAGTACATAATCATATTCATATTTAAATACAATTACAAAGTATTTGCACCATGTCTGGTATTTATTCAGTTTTCACCAAACAATGATTTTGAGAATCCAGAATATACAAAATTCACACATTTAAATAATGATCATAAGTACCTGGTTTTATGGCTTTTATTTATATTAAAAAATAACTGTAAAAAATTCATTTTGGACTAATTTCACATCAATGTACACACTAGACACAGTAGGAATCTAGATTAATATTATCAACTGCATCTTTGTCTATCATTAATTTCCTTCATATAATCCTTAATGATTAGTAATGAATAATATGATTTACTTCTTTATCATTAAAAATGAACTGAAAAATGCCATAGGTGACTGCATGGTGTTATTTGGAATATGTGACATTCTACCCATCGATACAAGATTCTTATATCATCAGTAACTGCAAGTTAATTTCCTGTTATTATAAACTAACAAATTCCTTTTCTATTTTTCTTTAATTTGTTATTAAAAACCAAGAAAAATTTATTAATTTATTGTTTATTGTTATGTTGTTGGTTAAAACTACTAGATGAGTTGGGTTGGACACCTGGATCAACTGTGGCTGGCCATAAGCTGCCTGGATTCTCGCCTCAAGCGTGCATAATTTGATGAAAGGTCAACAAGGTCAACATACAGGTGACTCAAGAGGGGCTGGAGAGAGCCAAAGTCTGACAGGGTCTCATAAAAAACATTAATAAAAGCTACAATATTTGGCCAATTTCTTTCAGCTTTCTAAACTAAAAAGCTGAAATCCTTATGTGTGCATGATATGAAAATTATATCAACAGTGCTCTCAGGAAACAAACGTGCCATGGTCACAGTTGGGCAAAATTTAAGGTACTAATTTTATATTTATACTAATAACTTATAAAATTTGAAAAATTCAGAACTAATTTTGGGTATTCAATTGAATCTTGATTAAATAATGTTACATCCCTGACAATAAAATCTCTAGCTTCAGCAATGCCCTTGTTAAGGGAGTAAATATATTTCTTGATTTTTTACAAAGTGCATTATGTTTGGGCCCATAACCTAAAAAAAATACACAATACTGACATCATTTCTGGCATGTGCATAGCGAATGTATAGAAAAATATGTATATTATATATGATCAAAGTCAGATCAGTGGTTTTGATATTAGGCAGTCTTAAAGTGTAACAATGAGTTTTTAATGGAAAAATGAAGTTTTTCATTGATATCTCGAAGGAATTAAGTCCTAGTGACCAAATTCTTGGCATGGTAGGGGATTTTGGAGAAATCTAACTGTATGCCAAATTTAAGGAACTTAGAGCTGAAGCTCGGGAGCTGAGCTCTAGCAAACTGCATAACACTAGCAATATGTGACATAGTGCTTGAAAACTTGAATAAAATCTACAGTTTTTGATCAACTGGTTTCAAATTTTTGGTGTTAACAGTTGAAATGGTAACAAAAACATGCTGTGAAAATTAAATCCACAGCAGTTACAGCAAAAAAACGTGCCATGGTCAAATTTGGGCAAAATTTAAGGTACCAATTTTTTATTTTTGCTAATATTTTAAAAAATTTAAAAGATAATGATCTAATTTTGGGTATACAATTTAATTTTGATTAATAAAAGTAATATTACTGGAAAAAAAGTGCTTAGCTTTAACAAGTTTTGTGTTAAAAGATAAAATTTCTTTCCTGATTATTTAAAAAATGCATTATGTTTGGGCCCATAACTTTCTTAAATTATATAATACAGACCTAATTTCTGGCATGTACATAGGAATTATATAGAGGATTATTTATGGGAAATATGAGGAAAAACAAATGAGTGGTTTTGATATTAGGCAGTCCTGAAGTGTGAAAATAGGTTTTTAATAAAAAATTGAGGTTTTTCCTTAATTTCTCAAAGGAATGAAGTCGCAAAGACCCAGTTTTCGGCTTGGTAGGAGATCTTGGGGACATCTAACATTATGCTGAATTTTGGATTCCTAGGTCTAACGGTTTCAAAACGTGCCACATCTACGGACGGACGGACGGACGGACGGACGGACAGACAGACGGACGGACGACGGACAATGGATCACGACTATAGCTCAGATGACTTATAGTCAGCTGAGCTAAAAATTCGTAAAAATTTGAAAAAAAAATAGAGGTGGCACACCCAGTCTGCAGAAACTGATGGAACAGCTCATGATCAATATGTTTGCCGAAAATCATGACCATTAGTGTTGTAGTTATTGAAATACTGCAGTTTTTGTATCAAATTTTCCATTATTCTGGGGGGGGGGGGGGGGCGGTATTTTGGACCCATACAGCTTAAAGAATATGGGTAACAGAGACCTAATTTCAAGTTTCCATGGAGACTTTTCATGGGTCTCCCTGTGTGTCAAGAATGAAGATTCTTGGTCCAGTTTTTATGATTTGTGCCCTGTTAACAGATGTTCATATCTTTAAAGGTCTCAAAAATACAGAAAAATTTCGTAAAAAAGACCGAACAAATACAGGTGGTGCCACCAGTCTGCAGAAACTTATGAAACACTCCATGATCAATATCCATGCAAACAATTATGGTTATCTCTGCATTAGTTGTTCAGATACTTTAGCTTTTGTATCAAATTTTCCATTATTCTGAGCTGTACTTCGGAGTGCCATAGCTCAAAGGATATGGGTAACAGAGACCAAATTTCAGGTTTCCATGGAGACTTATCATGGGTCTCCCTGTGTGTCAAGAACGAAGATTCTAGGTCCAGTCGTTACGATTTGTACCCTGTTGACAGATAACTACATCCTTAAAGGTCTCAAAAATGGAGAAAACAATTCGCGAACATTGAAAAATACAGGTGGCGCCACCAGTCTGCACAAACTGATGAAACATCTCATGATCAATATGTATGTCGAAAATCATGACCATCAGTGATGTAGTTAATGAGATATTGAAGTTTTTGTATGAAATTTTTGACTATTCTGGGGGGTAATTTTGGGCCCCATAGCTCGAAGGATATGGGTAACAGAGACCTAATTTCTGGTTTCCATGGAGACTTTCCATAGGTCTCTCAGTGTGTCGAAAATGAAGATTCTAGGTCCAGTCGTTACGATTTGTGCCACACAAACAGATGACAGCATCCTCAAAGGTCTCAAAAATAGAGGAAAAAATCGTAAAAAATCAAACAGTACAGGTGGCGCCACCAGTCTGCAGGAACTGATTGAACATCTCATGATCAATATGTATGCCAAAAATGAAGACCATCAGTGATGTAGTTATTGAGATATTGAAGTTTTTGTATGAAATTTTTTACTATTCTGGGGGGTACTTTTGGGCCCCATAGCTCAAAGGATATGGGTAACAGAGACCTAATTTCTGGTTTCCAAGGAGATTTTTCATGGACCTCTCAGTGTGTCAAGAATTAAGATTCTAAGTCCAGTCTTTATGATTTGTGCCTTGTTAACAGATGTTCACATTTTTAAAGGTCTCAAAAATAGAGAAAAAAATTCGTAAAAAATCTAAAAATACAGGTGGCGCCACCAGTCTGCAGGAAGTGATGTAACATCTCATGATCAATTTGTATGCCAAAAATCATGACCATCAGTCAAGTAGTTAATGAGATATTGAAGTTTTTGTATGAAATTTTTGACTTTTCTGGGGGGTACTTTGGGGCCACATAGCTCGAAGGATATGGGTAACAGAGACCTAATTTCTGGTTTCCAAGGAGATTTTTTATGGACCTCTCAGAATCCTAAGTTACAAGGTTCTAGGTCCAGCGGTTACGATTTGTGCCTGGTTAACGGACGGACAGACGGACAGACGGACAGACGGACGACGGACAAAGAGTGATCGCTATAGCTCAGATGACTTTCAGTCAGCTGAGCTAAAAAAACTAGATGTGGTCGGACAATGGTCCTCAGAGGGCCCTGCATTTCTGGTAGAGCTAGACTAGTTTACATATGGGTGAAAAGTTTAGGTTAAAGTTGAAAAATATGACAAAATGAATAAGGCTTTAATCCACATGCATGAGGGAAAAATCCTACTTGTTCAAATAATATTAAAGAAGATATGTCTGAACTAATGTGTGCAATATAAAATCACTGATTGTACTTTGCCCATATTTGATTTTGAGCAAGTCTGTATTTCAATAGGTCAGAAGCCCCATATAGGCACCAATGATCCCTGTGAATTTGAGAAAGGTCAAGCATGTTCTTGTTGAGATATTGGGTGTGAAAGAAAATCAACGATTGTGCTCTGGCAGCCATATTTAATTTCAACAGGTGTGCAATTTGATAGAGATGGAGCCCTTATAGGGATCAATCATCTCTGTGAATTTGGGAAAGCTGGAGTATGTTGTTGTTGAGTTATCGCACACAAAAGAAAATCAGCGATGGGGATGTGGTGGCCATATTGGAATTCCGACAGGTCTGTAATTCAACAGGGCTGGAGCCCTCATATGTACCAATCATCCCTGTGAATTTGGGGAAGCTGAAGTATGTTGCAGTTGAGTTATCATGCTCAAAAGAAAATCAGCAATGGGGATGTGGTGGCCATATTTGAATTCAGACAGGTCTGTAATTCAATAGGTCTGGAGCCCTAGTATGTACCAATCATCCCTGTGAATTTGGGAAAGCTGAAGTATGTTGTTGTTGAGTTATCCCGCGTGCAAGAAAATCAGCAATTGGGCTGTGGCAGCCATATTGGAATTCTCACAAGTGAGTAATTCAATAGGTCTGTAGCCCTCATATTTACCAATCATCACAGTGAATTTGGGAAAGCTGAAATATGTTGCAGTTGAGATATCATGCACAAAAAGAAAAGCAGCGATTGGGCTATGGCGGCCATATTAGAATTCCGTCAAGTCTGTAATTTGATAGGTTTTGGGTGCTCCTAGGTACCAATCATCCCTGTGAATTTGGGAAAAATGCAGTATGTTGTTGTTGAGTTATTAGGCACAAAATAAAATCAGTGATTGGGCTGTGGCAACCATATATGTATTCTGACAAGTCTGTTATTTGATAGGTCTGGAGCCCTCATAGGTACCAATCATTCCTGTGAATTTTGGAAAGCTGCAGTATGTTGTTGTTGAGTTTTAGCGTGTGAAAGAAAGTGTCAGTGACGGAAGGACGGACTGACACAATAATCACTATAGGGCACCGCTTGTCAAGCGGGGCCCTAATTAATGGATGGTAACAGACTGGCTGTAGGTGGCACTAATGGCTAGTAACAGACAACCTACCTCCTCTACTTGCCAAGACTCTGCCATCATAAGAAAAACAGAGACATGAGGTGTCAGATCCGTTCATGTGAGCTGTTCTGTTTAACATTGCTGTATTAACCTGGAAGAAAAATTTTTCATGTTTTAATATGAATATTCATATTTTCCTCAAACTCTTTTTCTCAAACATAAGGCTTGGTTATTGATGAGACCTTGTTCAATAAAGAAAATTATTAAATTTCGGTGATTTTCCAAATCTAGATATAAATCCTAGATAATAATATTGACTATCTTTCTCTCTAATTATTTTATTGCCTCATAAGAACCCCTTTGTTTTGGGGATAGATATTCAATGATCCAGTGGATGTCACCAGCACTCATTCTGGATACAACCAGGGTTTTAATCCCAGTACATATTTTTATTACCTCACCAGAAGGTTATGAGTTTAATCACATTCTTGTGTGTGTTTGTGTGTGTGATTATTCACAACATAGCTCATACAATCTTGAACAGACTCCCATGAAATTTTCAGGGAACTTTCGTAATAAGCCAAAGAAAAAATAATTAGATTTTGGTGTGGGTCAAGCTCATGATCCAGGTAGGACTTTTCATAAATGTACAGTCACACATGCCTGATTGAACATGGGAATATGGACAAAAATAGTGAATGCAAACACTTATAAGTAACATATGCACCAATGAAACTGGGAATTTAGGCCAATAAGTCAATGAAAAAACAGGTTGCAGAGTTGCTCACATTAAAGACCACCCACATGGCAGAGGCCTGCATTTTTGAGAATGCATATTGCTAGTTTCAAAATGTATTTTTCTATAAAAGTTTTCCTTTGGTTACATGCATGGTTCTGTTAGAGAAATTATGCTTCCTTTGTTCCCTGAAAATATCAGAAAACTTTTCACTAACAAAGTTTTTCCTGTGGTCCCAGAATTGAATGGAGCCATCTTGACATGCAGCAGCTATGTATAGACCATCTCGGTTGAAGGTGCACGCTGTGGGGATTGTTCGCTTGCCTGTCTTGTTCTTGGGTTTCATGATGTATTTATGTTTCATACCCTCCATGTTTGTGTCCCACAAACGAACAGACCTACAAAAGAGATAACACTGTGATTCATCTGTGGGGCTCTGTTTAATTCTATAATAAGACATCAGATGCAATATATCTATTTATATATATCTTACTACCATCATAGGATGAGATATCTTCAGGGGTTTGAAAATGTTATTAGGAGAATGATGGTCGTATGTTGTTATATAAATTTCTTTTTTTGAACCTTATAATTTAAAATATTTGTTACAATTGGACAAAAATTCTAAGCAATTTGAGCACTTGTGTTTGTTCTCCTCTGTACTGATATGCTTAATGGAACAAAATCATAACATGACTTTCTGAATCAAGAGAAGGCCATGTGTAAAACAAATGAAGATTATTTTCTTTGGAAATGGCTGGTAAAATTGTGAGGTCATTATTAACTTTACTAATAGATAATGTTACGGGGTGACATAAAAGCGGACCAAACTGTCTCGCTAGTGAAGCTTGCTTTGCTAGCAAAGTGGTTGGGATGCCGGACTTGTGCACCATCGACCTGGGTTTCTAACCCAGATCGGCCCAGGATTTTCCCCTCATTTGTCTTCTTAACAAAATGGGGGCTCGTCTAACATGACAGTTAACTTTGTGGCCCAGGGAATAAGCTCACCAAAGTTTGACTCCTGAGATAATTAGTCTTGTTCTGATAGCAGAATGCTCTTAAGAGGGGGTGTGTTATGGGGTGACATAAAAGCAGACCGAACTGTCTCACTAGTGAAGCTTGCTTTGCTAGTGAAGCGGTTGGTACGCCGGACTTGTACGCCACCGACCTGGGTTCGACTCCCGGATTGGCCCAGGATTTTCCCCTCATTTATTTGTCTTCGTAACAATAAGGAGTACGGGAAATTATTATTTTCATAAATCTGCTCATAATTACTTTTTGCCATCACATGACTCTTCCTATCACATGACAGTCACATGACTCACACTTATCACATGATCCTTACCCATCATTAGAGCATGTCATGAATTCTTCTTTTACTCTGGGATTCCAACAACCACAGTTCAACATGGCTGTGTGACCCTACAAATAAGAGATAAATTACAGCAACAACCACAGTTCAACATGGCTGTGTGACCCTACAAA
This sequence comes from Sipunculus nudus, assembly GCA_026874595.1. Lineage (NCBI taxonomy): Eukaryota > Metazoa > Annelida > Sipuncula > Golfingiida > Sipunculidae > Sipunculus > Sipunculus nudus. Next base: position 7,946,009 of record CM049309.1, read on the forward strand.
TAAGAGATAAATAACAGCAACAACCACAGTTCAACATGGCTGTGTGACCCTACAAATAAGAGATAAATAACAGCAACAACCACAGTTCAACATGGCTGTGTGACCCTACAAATAACAGATAAATAATAGCAACAACCACAGTTCAACATGACTGTGTGACCCTACAAATAAGAGATAAATAACAGCAACAACCACAGTTCAACATGGCTGTGTGACCCTACAAATAAGAGATAAATAACAGCAACAACCACAGTTCAACATGGCTGTGTGACCCTACAAATAAGAGATAAATAACAGGACTTCAGATGACAAAGACCGTCTCTTAGTAAGCTTTTAAATTAGGTTATTGCTATTTGTTACCATGGTCAAAACAAGTACCGAGTTCACATGTAAATGAACAACTTGAATTAAAAAAGCTCTTTGGGAAAGAAGATCCAATTAAAGGAAAATATTTTTCATTTTATTACAATAGATTATTCATTTAAAATTATTGCAGTGCTGGTATCATTAGGATTAATATGTGTCACATATACTTATCTCTAATTAAATATGAGACCTTGGCTCCAGCAGTAATGATGAAACTTCAAATCTTTACTGCTGATTTAACTGTAAACATACATAGGAATATTATTTGTCATGCAATATTTTGATTATTACAGTGATATTTTATGAAAACTGTAATTAAAATGTGTACCCTTAAAAACTGTGCATGTACTTGTTTTTTACTTACCTTTGTACTGGCCATGTCTGCTATATACGGGTAACCTTTAGCACACTCAAAGACCTCAAACCCATCTCTGTCAATGACTTTGGCCTGAGAGTTGCCAGAAATAACCAGCACCACATCACCGGTTGTGCTGTACTCCAAACCTTTAATATTGTGGCTGCAACAGTCAAAACAGCATGTGAATCAAATGAGCATAGAATCTTCAAAACAGGTGGTGGCTTTTCAGGTTTTTTTTATTCATTCAAGAAACTTCTGCCATTGAAATTTCTTTAAAATTATTATCTGCATTGCTAACTGCATTTATTGCATAGACACTACTTATTTTATTCTTTCTGCTAATTGGTTATCACCTATCAAGAAGAATCTATTCTTCTCCTGTAGAAGCTGTGATGGAAAAACTTAGCAAGTATTTGTATTGGTCTGATAGGGCCTACTCTTACTCATGACACTGTCAAATGGAAAACTGCACTGCAATGGCAATCCATCCTCCTGTAACCATAAGGCTGCATAGTGGCAGCAATCTTAACACATTTCAGGCCTGCCAAAGGTAAACGACAAAAAAAAGAGTCCTCCAGAAAACAAGAGCAGACTTCTTTGAAACAAAAGTGTGAAAAAAAGAGTAAAATTAGCATCAATTCACCATTTTTAAACACAGACTGAATAAAGATGTGCTTCGCATATAAAATATGTATATATATATCTTCGTATATAGATAAAGTTCACGTCTGGCGGGCCCGGGTGATATATGGTATACAAACCTGACTAGACAACAATAACAGCCACAACCTAGAGGGAGAGGCCTGATGCTACCCAAATTTATGAATTCAGTTTTAAAAGAATAAAATAAAATAAAATCACATGAACACAGGGATGATATATATTGGACATGTGGTAAACACATCTTAAGAAATCATATCCACATTTCAGTACAGTTTAACCTGTCTGAAAGACCACCTTTAATATAAGATCACCTGTCTATTAAGACCACCCTTTGGTGAACTAAAAACATTCACATTAGTTAAAACTGACCTTTCTCATGAGACCACCTATGATTTAAGACCACTTTTGGTTAGTCCCATGGGTGGTCTCATAACACAGGTTTCACTGTACACACTAGCAGCAAAACTAAACAAGGTGTACTTATTGACCTTTCACATGGTCTGATGCTTCTGAAGGAGTTAAGAGCAGCGTCCATCCCAGCAAAGTCCCAGAATTTCACCTCAAAATCATATCCACCTGTAACAAGCCTGGCTCCTGAAGGGTCCAGACCCAGTGCTGATACCTAAATATATAATAAATACACTGATAAAGTTCCAAGGTTAAAGTTCATATCCTGTCAAAATTCACTGGAGTCAACAGCTGGGTTATATGGTCAGGATAACCCTGATTGGCTGTCAGGCTCATATATAAGGGTAGCTTGATTGGCTGCAAAGGCTTATATATAAGGAAAACTGATCAGCTAACAGACTTGTACATAAGGATAGCCCTTACTGGCTCCTTGACTATCACCTAGGAGGACATTATAAGAAATCTCCAGTGTTTAATTTTAATGTATTTCGGCATGTTCTTGTAGAAAAACATGCAAATCATATAGTTTTTAATCTTTGTCTAATCAAAGATATAGTGCAAAGTGGCTGGTTTGAGATTAAGTAGTATTTTACTTTATGTTACTTGTGCCAAAATTTGAGAAAATTTAAGGTATTTGATCCAAAATTCTTAATGCTATTTCATTGCAGATTACATTCTCGGAGAAAAGAAAAATTATATTTGTAAGAGTTTAGACGTTTTGCTCTAATGTCTAAATTGGAAAAATGGTCCTCTCTGCAACTATAGTCTATTCCACCACCCTGTCCACCTGATTTTTTGGCGATAATTCCCACACAGGACAACCTGTCAAATAAAACTTGTACCAATGGCAGAAAGAGGAAAATGCATAATTTTTGGTACCCTACCTGTTAAGATAAAAATATTATTCCCTTTACAGCCTGGTAGACATGTCTCATGTATATCCATGGTTCGTGGCATCCAACCATTGTTATTTTCCTTGGATATGCATATGAAGTAATGTGATATAAAAGTGAAGTGTGTGCATGAGGAGAATACAAGCCTCACTGTAAACAGGGGTCGGCAGCTCTGGATTATAGGTACCCTGTATAAGGGTGTCTCTTTTGTGCTTCACATCTGTTATGACGTCATCACTGTTCCCTGCCATGCAAATTTCACAGATTGGTGGCAAAATGTCACTACAGAATGGATTAGTTACTCATAAAATGGTTTTTAATTGTTTACAGGAAAATGGCATAAAGTAAGTTATTATTTCTAAAATAGTTAATTATGCATAGTGGTGGGAGTTGGTTCCTTTTTCATAATTGATCATCAGTTTGAGCAAACCGACTGATGATCTATTATTAATCGGTTCAGACAAATATATGAAATTATCAAAGAAATATGCAATTATCTGTGAAATGTACTGTACCTATGTTTTTCCCAGCAGGTATTCTCCTCTCGCGCAGGAGTGTAACGATTCTTCCACGTATAAAGACTCATTTAAGGATCAAATTTAACGACCGGCAACATCAGGTAATATCTTTCATAATGGAATTTAAGAGCATCTAAGAATGTTGGGCCTATAAAGGGGCTGTTTTTCTAGCACATTAAGGCAGATTTTATGGGCCCAGGTGCGCTTGGGGCAGCTCCTACCAAAAAAAAAAAATTACAGACTAGTCCAAAAAAAAAAATCCAGCTGAAATCCAAATACTCGACTGGCCGGGTTAGCCCCAACAAAGAAAGTTTTAAGGACGGCCTAAACAGCGGCACCTGGCATTGGTTGAGTAGATTATTTCTAAGAGAATCTCGCAAAATTGGCATAGACCTGGAGAATTTATGGAGTATTTTAACGTCTTCCCGCCCATATTTTGCAATGTACATTTCGTTAGAAAACTCTCCGCTAATTATGCAGCTCCCTACGAGTTCACAGTTAATAAGTTTAATAAGTCCTCCTTTCTTGCATCTACCATGTCATACTCAGTTACATACTGAAGCTATTTGGGAACAGACTCATTATATGAAGCACGGAATGTGGTAAAAAATGGAAGAATCATTTTTGCCTGTAACATAAAGCTCTGGAGAGAAAACAGTCATTATTATGATGTAATCGATAGTTGCCTTTGGTAACTGAGCGCTTGAAAGTGGCAGCAAACCGACTGACTTTTGATAAAACTCGATGATCAGCCCACCACTAATTATGCATTTTTCTCTCTCTGCACCAGAGAAAAAAAGTTTTGACTCGCAAAAAAAATAATCTTGAAATAACAGGTGGACAGGGATGGTGGAACAGATAAGGTTTATATTTTTTTCAAAGGTAAAACAGACATAATATTTACTTACCACTTTGGCACCGTGACACAGTTTAACCTCATGACTCAGCGGGATTTTCTGAAGCGGGTTCTGAAAGTCAAGTGAATAAACAATATCAATGAAAAGCAGAAAGAAAAAATAATTTATAACACTGCATGGAAGTTGGTGTTAAAAGAAAATATCCTTAAATGATACCATGATTGAACCATACCTTAATTGAATGTTTGATGTTAACCAATATTGTCTCTGGGAATTTGTTTTTAAAGTTGAAAATGTGTCTTGTAAACACTCCATGGGATTGTGATAATGCTGATCTAGATTATATACACACAAAAAAGGATTGATATCTATGACCATATTGAATATTCACTTATTGGAACATTTCTGGTGTAATATCATTGCCCTCAGTTATGTCACAATTGACGTGATGGCATGGACGAGTTAGCTCCGCCCACCTTGGATACAGTTGCTAGGTCGGACATTAAACCAAGAAAGCAGGAGGTTTATACACGTGGCCCCGGTACTTCAGCTGTATATCGCACCAGACTTCAAACAGTATTAATTTTACCAAGAATGCACCCTTAGGTTTAAAGTGTACATATGGAGGCTACAGAGATGTTTTAAATATAAAATTGAGAAGTGTGATGAATTTGCCCCAGTTTCTGCTCGATACGTCCGATGTCAGAGAACAAATTGGCTGACCCCTCGCATCAGCCATGACACCTGAGAGCGGTTGGTTAAAATTGACAACTTGTTCAAGTCTAGCGGAACAAATTTAAAAACAACAAAGTAATAGTTACTAAAATATTTGTTAATGACTTAGGGTGCAGATTCAACAATAAATTATAGATGACAACGTAAAAAGTGTTGCTTCCATACAGGTAAAACGACACATGTTGTCATGGGGGGGGGGGATTACTCATTTTGTATTAAAATTAAAGAAAGTCTTGCTAAATATGTATGGCTTAAGCAGATATTTTATAACCTTTGGAAGTTTGTTTTGACTAATCATCTAATTAATTGAGATCAATAATAATAATAATCAAACTAGTGTCAATACCAGCTAGTATTCAAACAATAAATTATTGAAAGGCAAGTAAAATTACAGATGATGTGTGAACATCACAACGTGTTAATCATATATCATGTATGTTAAATAAAATTTTATATACTGAAAAAATTATTGAAAAAACTGAAGTTAAAATTATTATTTAATAATGCATATATATTGATGTTTTTAATAGGAAGCCTTCTGTTTATATATACACAGGAAGAAAGATGTGTGTACAGGAAGAAATTGAAATGCATGTATGATATAAATATTATTTATGAAAGTCCTAAATCTTTTATATTGTTTTGATATATATATATTGTTAATATATATATATATATATATATATATATATATATATATATATATATATATATATATATATATATAAAACAATATATATTAACAGGGGCGAATCCAGGGTTTGTAAAGGGGAGGGTCCAACACAGGAAGACTAACAAGAAAGACTATAAGAGGTCCTCTGCTCCAGAATATGAGGGGTCCAGGCCAGAAAAAAAATAGTTTAATTCCTGTAAAGAAGGTTGTTGCAGCTCGTGACAACCCCCCACCCCGCCCTTTGTATCCACCACTGTGTATAAGCATTTGTGTTTATGTGTGTGGGTGGGTGTGTGCAAAAAACGGTTTTACTTTATACATGTGCATTATAATAGAAAATGTGCTGTTCTGTCAGTTAAGGCAACCTGTGGCATTAATTGTTGGTCTTCCTTTAAACACCCAGAGTCAGTGACTCATGTATGTAATAATATAAGTATATTGTATATATGTCAAGGAGAACTGTCAATTTTTAAAAAGTGATGCTCCATTTGTGATATATATCTGTGGTATTTTTTTAGTATAAAAGACACTGTGATACTTCCAAATATTATCTTCATGAAGATAATAACCATTAAAGTTGAAGAAGTATTTATTTTATCTTTTTTTATTATTTAATTATTGAAAGTTAATACAACTCGTAATGCATCACAATCATAAATTGTGAATTTTTTTTTTACAATTTCTCCCACCAAGTCAATAAAATGGTGTAAACACTTATTGTCAGTGAAAATTATTTATTTTGTTTATTGTTGAATAGGAACATCTTAATGATTTTTTTCTTATTATTACTTATGGCTGTCATAATGTCGGATTCCAAGTAGAATATGATAACAAATATGAATTTTTTTATCTCTCTTTTTACTACTTGCCAAAAACATAGCATTTTCCCTCATCTCCAACCCCCCCCCCCCCCCCAACAAGGTCATATGTGGCAAAAGAATGCAATATTATTTTTTTTTTATAATCATAAATCAAAAAGCTATGTGATCACTGAATATATTAAGATTGATAGTTTTTTTAAATGACAGACAAATGAACAGACAAAATTTCTGTGAGAAATATAAACATTTTACCATTTATATATCCGACAGTTACAAATATTAATTTATTAATATAACAGCTCAATTATTCAAGATTGTACCTTTGTAAAGTTCTGACACCAGTATGGCAGTAATACTAATAGTACTAATTAGTAATAGCAAAGAGTGTTATATGATATATTACATCCTTTTTTAATAGCCGTGATGCATCTTTGTGTGCCAATAAATGCACACTGTTATGTAAATTACCGACAGGATTACAATATTAAGCAAAGAGCTATACAATTAAACTTGTATCCTCGTCAATAACAGTTACTGACCTTTTACCAGAGATATTTCAAATATATTTGTGGTATCAGGAAATAGCATATTGTCGCATGCACATGAATACTGTATATCATCGCATGCACATGAACACATGAATACTTTGACTGGAAGTGGGAGACGCTCTAATTCGACAGGGCCAAGATTGATACATTTTGTTTATACCCATAAACTTTGAAGATTGACGCGCTGGTGTGGGGTAAATGTAATACTTTTTAGTACTGGCTACGGGCCAATGTTTACCAATATAGATGGTGAATAGGATAGGATCATATAGGTTACGTCTTTTGACGCATGAAAATTTCATGTGTCAATATGGACTCAGTATATGGCAGGGCCAAATCAGGCCTGCCTTGTCCCATCCCTGCGTTCTCCTCGTCTTGTGATTTTATTACGAAGAGAAGTGAGAACAGATTGCTGTTACTTGGAATGTTACATTTATAAAAATTATAAACATATGCCTCGACCAAACTAAAAATAAAACATATTTATCATGACAGGTCCATCGAGCTTATGGTTGAAAGTTAACACACGTGTCAAGAATGTCCGACCTGATGTCCGACCTCCACGTGTGTTTACATTGCCTTGTTTTCAGTCCGGCAATAATGTTCGCTGATTGGCTAATAGAGCTGTCGATCAAGCTCTCACCGTCAGGTCAAATCAAACTACACACATCTGTATGGTCACATGTTATAAGTTACAAAGTGCTGCCACATATGGGGATTAACAACAAAATTTAATCACTTTGAGGTTTTCACATTCCTTACCTATATCTCTAATTTCAATCAAATCAATTATACCATTTTTGAGATATCTGGCAGACACACACACACACACACAATGGACTGAAAACAAAACCCTCTGCTTGGTGCAAGGTTCAAACAGGCTTGTTATTCTGAAATGGCACACATTTGCTTATTACTGAAGAATGGCAAACAAAGTAAGTTATCCTTGCTGAAGCATGGACAATCACAGTTTTTATATTGAAGATATTTTTCAGCAGAGGTAACTGCCCTCCCATTTTTTGCTAAACTAAGTATTTTGTACATCTACAAAATATCATTCCAGTTACCGACTATGCAACAGGGGCTTAAATGTGATAATCCTGGCGTCAACTAGGCTCAGGGTACCACTCCTGTGGGTCCTGGGTGTGTTACCCCCATTGCTGGGTCATAACACAGAGGATCCCCACAAAAGGTGCATTCGTTTGTGAGTGAAACATGGCACTCACCCTCGGTAGGGGCTGACCGTGAAAAAACCCACCACATGGCTTTAAGTTCTGTGCTTTTCCCCTAGACCATAGTAGCTTTATATTAGGATGTCACACTTTGTGACAGGTAAAATTAAACAGAAGTCTCAGTTGTGAAAATAAACATATTGTGACATGATTTTAGTGGAGCTGTAATAATAAATCAAGCTTTTTTGGTGGTTGATGATGTAAAGGCTGTTAAATCAATCTTTTTACTTGTCAGCCCTCAACCCCCTACCACTCTTAATCATGCTGAAAATGTGTGTAATTGCTTTGAACCAAAGGAGCTTTTCAGGTACATACCTGGATTCCTTCACAATATTTCATTACATAACAATACCAAAATATTCTTGGATGACATTTAAAAAAAAGTGGTACCTTTTACACATAAAATTCTATTTTTTTTGCAATAATATGTGTATTTTCTCACATTATTAGCTCATTTGGACAGAATACAAAAGTTTCCCAGCGAAACCATCATGGCACATGGGCTTAATACCTCCACTTAACCTGTTTTATACATTTTTATGATCACAAGAATATCCCTTTAATCTTATTTATACAATAAAATATTCAATTAACCCTCAGATATACTCACATCACTGTCATCATCCCCATCATCATCTTCTTCATCATCATCGTCATCATCAGCGTCTTTGCTGCCTTTGGTGCCGCCAACTTTCATGCCTGGAGGGAGTGGCGGTCCTATCAAATCCTCTGACTCTCTCGTCCTTAATTTGCTGTGCCTTTTTATGTTATCCTTACTACTGCCTGCTTGGGCTGACTTTTTATCATGTGAAGGTGGAAGAGGAGGACCTACCACATCATCATCATCATCATCGTCATCATCAGGTTCATCTTTCTTTGTCTTTTCCAGTAAGTCCATCTTCTGTTCCTCTTCCCTTTTTTCTAATGGTGAAAATCAAATTATCATCACTATATTCATACAACATTTGTTAAATTAATGTACATACAAGATATACACTTAAGGTTTACAGTCCTGTGGTGGTATTGTTTGGTTGGATAATGGTAACAATGTCACTGGTGAAAGAAGGATGTAAACATTTAAAAATCTGAGATATTCTAAACTTCCATGACTCTTTAAACATTTAGAGAAAAAAACATGACAGTTTCAGTACTGATATTTTAAATTTAAATAATACTTTTTAAGGGTGGTTACAAGTCATCATCCAATCAGCAGCTGTCAGCTGAGAATTTTTTTGCAAGTGAGCAATGACCTTGACTGCCATAAGTGGGACTGATAAGTTGCAAAATGTAGATTGACTGCTCATATCTTAATACCGGTATAAATCTGATTATAAAACATTGTGTAAGGCTAGTGTCCTTTTTGACAATTAGGCCCGCTAATCTTCTATCTTATTTCACCATTTATTCCCTCAAAATATAAATAAAAAAATTTTCATAGTAAAAAAACAGGTGGACACAAGGTGATGGAACAGACTACATGTATATAAGGCACACTATGTATCTGTAACATCATTTCTGCCCTCAGACATTAGAGAGTGTACAACCAGCTACCTGGCTGTTAAAGTACCATTACATCCTTTAGTAAGGAAAGCACTTTAAGGCACTATGAAGATGCAAATATTTTTGTCATTTCTGACAATGCCTCATGGCATAATGGTAAATCCCTCTGCATATTTGTTAAATTTCTAACTGCATGAACACAAGCATGGCATGCAAGGATTACTGGATGCAGCCAACTTGTATGCAATACAGGAAATGACTCGTTTGTAGCCTAATGTTAAGATTATGGGCTAGCTTAAACCAGAATGAGAGGGCAATATGATTCAAGACCACTGAGATGCATTTCTTGATATGGCTTGTATCACAACTCAAGTAAGGCTTACCAGCCCGAGATAAGTTGCTATTGAGTCATTTATCCATGGGTAAATGTATCTGCTACGTCTGGTTTATCAGAAAGATTTTAAAATTTTCTGGGGCTGTAACAATGCATCGAATAAGCGATGCATTGAATCAAAGCCAGTCATTGATGGATTATAAAATTGGGCATGAAATAATCAATCATTTCAATTTTTGCATTTTCATACCTTTTTTGTCTCTAGCACTTACCTGAGAACAGTTAAACAGCATACCTGATGAAACAGCACTGTTATTTAACAAAGAAAGCTACCTTATATCCTTCATCAGATGTCAGCACAATAATGGATGAGAAGATTTAAATATTACTTGGTCTGCATAAATTCTTAGGTACTTAATAATCTTAATCTTATAGCATTATATAGGATGAAAACTTTTATTAGATAATCAAATTGAATCGAAGACCTATTTTATAATTTACCCAGTTGTTCCTGACTTCTCTCCATGGCTATTCTCCTGCTCTGCTCAAACATGGCCATGACGTCAAATGTACGAGCTTTCTTCTTTCCTGGTTAAATATAAAAAGCATATCATGTCATCCCTGGGGAATCCAAAACGGTGAATCAGAATAAATTGTCTTTGGACAAGACAAATCATTTCAATCTGCTCGCTAATATCTATCACATTTATTATAGTTGTTGTTCAGTGTCTTGGAAATATATGAGATTTTGACATGTCTGTTTTATTTAAAGATTTTGTTTTAATAATTAGTACTTGTTTTAGCAAGATTACTATAATGTGTTTTTTTTGTAGAGGTAAAGACCTCCATTTTGTTTAAATACTAACTTATATTATTATTATAATTTGGGACTACAGGATGGTTGCTCTCATTTATATCCTAAAGTTAACCAGGAATAGAGCCTACCAAATATGTGGGTCCTTGATGACTAAACCCTCCCCATTGCTAGTTCATAACATTGAGGAACTCCCAAAAGGTGCACTTGTTTGTAAGTGACAGCTTCCCAATAAGCCTGAATGATGCTCACCCTGGGTGGGGGCCTGCTGTGAAAAAATCTCCCCCCTCCTCAGCTGAGATTCTAAGTCATAATTTCCTGACTTTGAGTCCTGTGGTCTACCCCAGTACTGGTCAGACTAATAACCAAAAAGCACCAAAAATGCTCTAATATTATCACCAATTTCTACTTATTAATGGTCTTAAAGTAGATATTTTGTTGAATTTAGTAAAATAATTATGTACTTGTCAAAATAACCTGCCAACTGTCACCACCATTTTCAACTGCCTCTTGCATCATCCAGTGCCTGTATGCACTGCTGACATCTGGTAGCCACTTTATAAGCCCAATCACAGTTGTCAGTATTTTGGTTATGTTGACAATCTCAGTTTACACATTTTTGCAAGCAGATTTGTATCTGATTCAATCAAACGTACTACCCGGTATTTAAGTTCACTTGACAATAGAAGTAAGTGATGATCTGGTGCTTTTCAATGCTATTCAGACCCCCCCCCCCCCCCCGGTACCCCTATAGGAAGCCAATACTACCTTAATCTTTATAAAAGTGACCCATAGGTTATGATGCTCAGTTGATAAGCTCAGCTTTTTAACAAATTGACTTGATATTATCTGAGGACTTAAGTCCCAAGAGAAAGAAAATTCTGATATCCAGCACACTGATTTTACTGCAAGAAATCTAAAACTATTTTCAGTTTCTTGCCAGCAGAGAACAGCCAGTTAAATTACTTTTAAAATGTCAAGTGCCCACTGTTTCAGTCAAATACATATAGTAATAGTACGGTACATCTGTGAGACTGTGACTTACCTCCAAATTCTCCAAACCCCATTGCTGACTTGATGTCATCTTCATCCTTGTCTGTGGACAGAGAAAGAAATGGAATGGCAATGTTTTTGCACTGCAAAAACAGATATATGTAGCCCCCCTATGGGCAATCCCAACACATAAGGGGTAAAATATGCATTATCTCAAAACAATGATTCTAGATTTTAGCAGATTTGACCTTGAAGGTCACCACTTTTCGAACTCTTCCGAGATTTTGGCAGAAAAAACGGTGTGTCAAATTTGCAAAAAAATTCTTCAGTACTTCCAAAGTCATGGGGATCTCAATAATCCTATAATCACACAAATATGACCTTGAAGATCAAGGTCACGGTCAACAGAACTGAAATATTCCTAGAACACTTTTGTCTAGTGTTAGGGGGTAAATCCACAATACTCCATAAGTTATTGTGTTTACAAAACAATAACTATAATTCAACTGATTTTACCTTGAAGGTCCTGGTCAAGGTCACTAGTTTTCAAACTTCTCCAAGAACTTGGCAGGAACAATTTGTGAACAACAATTGAGGAGAAAATGTGAAGCCTTTAAAAAAGGCTATGAGGCTTTTTTCAAGGGATCAAGACAATAAAAGCTTGTTTTTTTACTAAAGTAAGTGTCTGTATGCATTTATGTAATACTTTAGACAGTGTCTTTGAGCCCAGGGAGGGTACAGCTGTGTCTCAGAGGGTATTTAATGAGGCCTGGATGGTAAGTAGTCACACCCCAAAAAGAGAAACAGGCTCAGAATGAATGACCAAGTCCTTAGGCACACAGGATGCCCAGCTGGTAAATGGTCACTCATAAAGAAATGTAACAACATTAGAAACTTGCACTCCTCGCCTGGCTGGTATTCATTTTGCTGGCAACAAATACATGATAAAATATTCTTAATATCATAAAGCTTATTGGCTGTCGCGACAGGTCTGGTCTTAGACACTGATCATATATGTAGGCTAAAGTTGCGGCACTTCCTAAGAGCATGCACACTGACACTGGCCGGCTCATTTATGGGAGCTATTTCTCAGGTACCGATTGACGGACCAACCAGAATATTTGCTATTCTTCCAGCATTTAAGAAAAATTATAAATTTTATTCAATTTTAATTGTAGCACTTTATGTAGGACTTTTTGGGAGAATTTGCATAGACCAGGAGATGTGCAAAATTACCAAAGAATTTTCATAAAATGTAAAAGAAGCAAACTGCTTGATTTTAAATAGACCAACGCCAAAGCAAGTTTAAAATAGGCCTATATGTACTCACATATGTACTCACTTTTGTTTGACGAAAGACCTACCAAGTACATACATAAATATGTTGTCTGTTTATAGGTTTGAGTGATGAAGTTCATTTATGATATTTAATGAAAATGTAATTAGGCCTACTCTTAGTTAAGCATGATAAGAAATTATATGTTTAGATAAATTTTAATTGGCTTTATTAATAAATTTATATTTGCAGGTAGTCCTATAACTTTAAAATTTATCCATAATTTGCACAGAGTATTACTCATAATGCTGATGTATGCATGTACTTACAGCTCTTTATGTAATTGCATGCATAAGTGCAAACTGGAAATAGATTCAACCTTTAGCTCTAAACACTTCGATTTAATATGTCCAAGAAGCAGGGAATCAGAGGGAGCAAAATTTGACCTATTATTTGATAAGAGTATTCTCTCATGTTCTATAATGGAGCTAGAGTCTGTCCCAAAACCTGTATCTGCATGTTTTTTTTTAATAAATATTTCATGATTTTTATTTACACAAGTCAGGTTAAATGGATTGAAATGTCTATTGACACACAGTGGTACCGGCTAAATCCCAGAGGTTCCAGCCGGGAGCCAGGAGTTGCCTTAGTAAAAGTCAGTCCCAAAACTGGAGCCGGAACTTTATTCTGAGCATAAGAGTAACATATTAGGTATATTAATCAATAAGTTATACAATATAATTTATAAACAATTACACCATAATATAATAATTTATGATAATATGATAATATTATATATAAACATATAAAGTTCTTTACAATTTATAAAAATCTAGATGTGGTCAGACAATGGTCCTAAGAGGGCCCCGCATTTCTGGTAGTGCTGGACTATTTTACATGTGGGTGAAAAATTCAGTTAAATTTGAAAAATATGACCAAAAAAATACAGGTTTTTATCCATATGCATAAGGGAAAAAATCCTACTGGATCAAATGATATTAAAGAAGATATGTCTGAAATAATGAGTGCAATACAAAATCACCAAATGTAGTCTGTTGGCCATATTTGATTTTGAGCAAGTCTGTAATTCAAAAGGTCTAAGCCCTCATAGTCACCAAATGATCCCTGTGAAAAATTGGGAAAGCTGCAGTAGGTTGTTGTTGAGTTAATGCGCGCAAAGAAAATCGGCGATCGGGCTGTAGCAGCCACATTGGAATTCCCACAGGTCTGTACTAATGGGTCTAGAGCCCTCATAGGTACCAATCATCCCGGTGATTTTGGGAAAGCTGCAGTGTGTTGTTGTTATCGCGCGCTAAAGAAAATCAGGTATCGGGCTGTGGTGGCCATATTGGAATTCCAACAGGTCTATAATTCAATAGGTCTGGAGCCCTCATAGGTACCAATCATCCCTATGAATTTGTGAAAGCTGCAGTGTGTTGTTGTTATCGCGCGCTAAAGAAAATCAAGTATTGGGCTGTGGTGGCCATATTGGAATTCCAACAGGTCTGTAATTCAACAGGTCTGGAGCCCTCATAGGTACCAATCATCCCTGTGATTTTTGGAAAGCTGCAGTGTGTTGTTGTTATCGCGCGCTAAAGAAAATCAAGTATCGGGCTGTGGTGGCCATATTGGAATTCCAACAGGTCTGTAATTCAATAGGTCTGAAGCCCTCATAGGTACCAATCATTCCTATGAATTTGGGAAAGCTGCATTTGGTTGTGGTTGAGTTATCACGCGCCAAAGAAAGTGTCACTGACGGAAGGATGGAAGGACGGACTGACTCAGTGATCACTATAGAGCACCGCTTGTCAAGCAGGGCCCTAATTACACAAATATTTCTATAATTTATGTATAAAATTATTAAGCTCCCATCCATAATATAATAATTATAATAGATAAAATTCTTTAAAATTTATAAACAATTACACAAACATTTCTATATAGTCTATTTATGTATAAAGTTAATCATAATTGTTTACAAACCCATTCGTGCAATTAATATATAAATAATAATATATATATTTATAAGTTATATCTTATTTATAAATTTTTTATTTTATTTGGCTTTTTATTAACACATATTCCCCTTAAAGTTTCTGATATGACAAATGTATTGACAGTCTTCCAGATTATATGATTAAAAGCCCTTCCTATCCTTAATTTTATCATCAGGTTGAAGTAAAAATGTTATATTTATTTTGGTATATCTTAAAAATACATTCAATATGTGCATCTCTACTTTTTACATACAATTATTTATAATATTTACTATTTATATATTTTATTAATAAAGTTGTCTTACATTTATAAATGAAGTACCGTACTGTTTGTTTGAACATAATGAACTTAAATGATTTTCTACAGTAAGGGATACAGTAAAGAAGAAGATCCAAAGAAGATTCATCTTAGTAGACCTCTACTGCTAAAGTAGACAGGCTCTATGTTAAGCAATTTAAAAAAATCTCTCATGAAGCAAACGCGGTACAGATTTAGCATAACGGTGATGACCATTTGGTATGCACAATAAAGATGAACGAAAATGTTTTTTATTACTTCTTCGATCTACCAGACTTATAGAATCTCTAAAAATCCAGTTGTCCTGTTTATAGCAAACGCAATAGAAAATGTGATGCCCATTCACGCTAGGTATGAAGATGACAGTGTTAAAATGAGAAACCATGTGAAACTGTATGAGAAGGGCAAAGTCATGGTATTCCCAAAAGGTTATATATATCAATGCCTAGGTTAAAATTTTTATCTGTTAGAGTAGCCATATCCTGTGCTTGTGGTCCAGCTGATGTGTTCGAAGATTTGATTAAATGTAACTGTACATGTGAATGGAAATTGCAGAGGTCCTGTATCCCCCTACAGTATAAACTGAAAATGGGGAATGGCAAAGATTTTATATATTTTATGTTTGTGTGTATAGAGATGAATACAGATGTGTACAAATGTATGTTATGGTTTATATGTTTCAAGATTATAATTTAAATTGAAGTTTTACCGTTTCATCAAAACCTTCCCACGGAGTGCGCACAAAATTCACAAAAAAATGTCATATTGATCAATGGTTGATATAATGGGGGCGTATATCAGTTCAAAGTTCATTAATATAATTTTTAAAATAATTCCTTTAAAACAGTTAAAATAAAAACAACACATAAAACAGTAATGAGAGTAACCATTTGGACTATTTTTCTCGGGACATTTTGAAAACTGGACCTCTATACCCAGTATAATGCGTGACTATTTGGGTCCAACCATGGTAAACGGTGAGTAAATCAGCCTTTAGGAGAAATTTGGAATATTTTACGTATTAAATCTTGTGTACAATCAGAGGATAGTCTAATCCAACCTAACCATTTGTAATATGTAAAATAATATTATTTGTAATAGAGTATATATGCATTTTGATTGGGCTTGGGAGACATATTATGGGAAAATTGACCGTCTGTCAAACCACATATATATATATATATATATATATATATATATATATATATATTATTAAAGTTCAAAATTGCCTTGATTTACCACATTTTGGCAACATATTTGGTGTCTATGGTTAGATTACTGTTCATTCTATCAAAATTAATTAGAAATATGAAATTTTTTAATAGAACACATTTGATAAGGCTATTTTTATTGGGCCCAGGTTTCATGATGGCCCCAAACTGAAGTAAATTGACCCTTTATAAAGTTATAATTTAGCACAAAAAATATGAATTATCATCAAAATATTTATGTTTTGTGTAGGGACAGACCCAGTCTTCATGATTAACACCCTTTCAGGATTGTTTCTATTACAAAAAGGTCTTTTTTTCTCGCTTTTAATTGGGCCCAGGTTTCTTGAGTTGGGCCCTGGTACCATTGTGTCCTGCGTCACCTACCGTGTTTCACAGACATGCCTGCACTCTGTTGTGTTGATGGGGTACCAATACTGTGCATGCTCGTTCTAGGACTATGGGTAAATAGCCCCTACTCTTTTTGGCCCAAGTATAGAATCCAGTCTTCATTTCCAAGATGGGTCTAAACTAATTGGACCGTCTCATATTAGTAGTAATCCGCACATAAGCCATGACATGGCTGATGATATGACATCGACATTCCTCTTACTTATACATTACACGAATCCTAAACATCATTACGTCCGTCCGTATACACCCACAACCTCGTCCATGTAGACCGGATTCTATACTCGCTCCCTCTTTTTACACACGGGGTGTGTCACCAGATGCAGCCTTTATGGATAACCCTCTGGAGCGACTTTAGAACCCAGGCTACATATTGGTTAATGGATCTGTGTAAAGGATAGGAAACGATTAATCACCAGATAAGGTGCAATTGGATGAAGTATATTGATAACTAATAGGAATGACAGTATTTTAGGTATGGAATATCCTTGTATGGCCGAAATAAAATAATCATACTGTCTGACCCAGTTGAGGTCTAGGTTGAAATGTAGCCTGGATTCCAAAGTTGTGATCGTGTGGGACGTGGTCGATAATAGAAGAAACTGCGTTTTACAAACGTAAAGCCGTCTCTGGTTTAGCTCGAGATTCCCATGTCAGGCGAATAACATTTCAAATTACTTTTCATAGTAAGGTCATATAAACTTACCAGTTTTATCCATTTTAAATTATTTTCGCAAACAATTTTCGACACTTTTTAGTGTTGGTTGTACCGGTTTACGCGGAGAATATTATCTGCGACACAAGTGGTTAGGAGTAAATTCCGGAGGTCAGATGTTAGATGCCAAGTCTGACATTGAGTTCGGATAAATGTACATATATGTATATGTATTGTAAGAGCAAATACCTACATGTGTATTTTCAGCGTAAAACGTAAAGGAGTATTTGTTTAAATATTAATATGTTTGCATGTGTATTATCAATATATATCATAATTTAAATGAAAATACGAAATTCATATATTCTTGTGTACATGATCATTGTCTGCACGTGGGCCTAGCTGAGAATGTTATTCAGGTAAGAAACTGTATTGGTAAATATATTTAATGAGTTTCATCAAATCCATGAGTTTTTTGGTAAGACATTATGCATGGTGCCTCTAATGCCTGGTGACCTCTGACCTCATTAAATATATGCATACATTTTGCTTGAAATCGAACTTCGGTGAAATATTATATTGACATCATCTTATTCCTCGTAGGTTATCGCGGCGATACCGCAAAATAGCCTAGTGACCTTATTAAATATGCGTGAATTTGGTCCAAAATCGAACTCGGGCGAGATGATCTATTGGTTATTAGGCCTAGTTTTGGTCAGTTTTGTGAAAATCCATCAATGCCCCGGTTAGTTATGGCGGCGATACAAAAAGTAAACGGACGGACAGACGGACGGATCGGGGTATATACCATAATCGACCTACGTCCCGTCATTGACAGACGTAAAAAATGAAAAAAAAACTTTTTTAAAAATTTTATTATACATGTAATTTCTATTAACCTTTCAGCAAAGAATCTCTATTTGTATCAGAATGTATCAAATTAATCTTAAAATATATTCATCGATGACAGTTTTTATAAATTAAAAATAAAATATTAACCTTTATACGATTCAAATTATTATCTGTATAGGCCTTTAGAAAGATCACAGAAAACTATATTCTAAGGGAATATATAGACGTCGTAAATGTAATCGAAATCTAAATTTAAAGGGTAAGTAGCTTTACATCAAATTAACTTGAATATATGTGACTCTATTTATACATAAATCTTTTATGATTAATGAATAATTTATTCTGTTTGCTGGTATGCAGTGCCAGTATACTATATCCAAGTACAGTGGCTGATTTTCTCGAGAAAGGGATGAAACTGTGCACTAATTGATCGAGTATATATTGTTGTGCTTTACTTCATAGGGAGATGGCGAGAATCAAAAGAGGTGCCAAAAACATGTAGTTTTCCTACGCTCTACCTGTTTCATACCATTTCCCCTTTTATAAGGATCTAAGAAACTGTTATCGGAGTTTGACGTTCAGCTAAGCAATAGACTTCGCATCCGATATTCGACATCCACGTTTTAGTCCGCGCCATAAAATGGTGTAGTAGATAAATTGGGTTGTTACTAAAACGCGTGCACGCATGCGTGCACGTGTGCGTGCACGCAGATTTCCACTGTTAACAAACCTACTAAAATGCGTGCGGCCCAAAGTGCGGACTGTGTACAAATGAACTTAAATCAAGCAAAAATCAACTTAAATCTTGTATATTACTACACTGTCATAGTGAAAGACATATTACAGGTCATCATACAAGTAATACCCTATTGATTTGACTGAAAGATTTATTGTGTTTTTGTATAGTTTTATTGTAAATGGTAATTGAATGTGTAAAAAATACAATTTTTAAATAAAAAAAAATACGTATTTTATTATGAATTCATGTTATCAATAAATCAGTTTTATATTAATTTAAATCCTTGCTATGTTCACTTCCTGACATTTAGAACACCTTCTTAGTGAAAGACATTACAGGTCATCATACAAGTAATACCCTATTGATTTGACTGAAAGATTCATATATACGCCAAGTTCATATTCTATTTTAGTTTCATCTATTGTGTTTTTGTATAGTTTTATTGTAAATGGTAATTGAATGTGTAAAAAATACAATTTTTAAATAAAAAAATGCGTATTTTATTATGAATTCATGTTATCAGGCCTCGTTAAATACCGATTCAACATACAAAATTTGTAGCTTACAGCATTAAGAGGACCAATAAATCAGTTTTATATTAATTTAAATCCTTGCTATGTTCACCTCCTGAAATTTAGAACAAATTTTAAATTATTCATCTTATTACTTTTTATTTGATATTTGTTGTTTTTTTCTAAGAGAATTAGAAATATACCCGTGGTGAACTTATGTCAAATTTGAAGTATATATAAATATATCTACCAGATATATTTTTTAATATAATTTATTGCAAAATAAATTTGTGTAAGATGCAATGAAAATGTACGTGCTATTTGTAAATTGTAAATGGGCATAGCCAAGCGCAGGGAAAAAATAATTCAAATATATGTTTTAAATTAAGCAGAATGGGCTTTTACATAATCGCCTCTTTGTGACTCTAGCATATACTTTTTTTCATTTTAAAAACAGACACATCAACTATTCTTCTTGAAATAATTGTGATATAATTATTTATATGAAAGTTAGCGAGTTCCTGTTATTTTGTGTATTTTAAGTTTTTGTATTGTTGTTACTTTGGCCGAGAATGTTTGCTACAATAAAGTGTTTGTGATACGTTTGTGTTTAGTTGTTTTATTATGCAAGTTTTATGCAAGTTATTCTTGACCACTAGAATATTAGTTCCAATAACAAATAGTGATCTTCACATGAATTTCTCTAACCCTAAACATTGAATATCACCCAGAAATACATTTAATTTGTACTTTAAGAAACAGTCTAAATACGGTGTACATGACAATCCCCCCATAAATATTTACGTTCGTTAATAATAATAATTATAATAATGTACACCATCCGTATGCAAGTGTGTATATATCCTTTTTTTTTCAAATGTTATTATTGCAATTTTAGTTACCATTTAGTAATTCTTTGATGCTGGATATATCATTTTTTTTTAAATTAAACGGTACTTGAAGAAATTGTCTGATATGATTGTATATTTCACTTATGTATTTATTATTATAAATGGGTAAATGTGTGTTTAAGAGGGAGTTTAAAGAGTTATTTTACTATCTTGAACGCATTATTCCAAAATTTTGTTAATCTATAATAAGGAAAGATTAATATAATGGATAAGGCGTGTAGATTTTTATATCCAATATATGTAATATGTATGACCAAAATGCTCAAGTAAATGCTGAAGTGCAACGTTTTCTTGGCGACGTCATCAACGTTATGAAAAACTTTATAAACAAAAAAAAATTAAGCCGTTAAACTCAACTAAGGAGAAAAATAAACTCTCAAGCAATACCATCTTTCATTATATAACCTTTTTCTCTGAAAGTATACTTTCCCTTTATATTACAGAATATTTCCACTGTTTACAATTTGCGTTAAATATTGTAAATAGGCCTTTAAAAACTCTTAAATACACATTCATCCATAATCATAGAAAGAACGGGACTATAACTGCAGGCGGAATACTTTAAAAAAAATTAAAGATGTCAAAAATTTTTATGTTTTAGATGTAACGATCCCGGAAGTATCTTGCTACAGTCCAGGACCCCATGCGGTAAAACGATCGAAAACAAATTTGATTGTAGTTGAATAATTACTTTCATCATGCCCTTGACTATGGTATTTTGATCATTTATAATAATTAACTTGATTTTTGGAAAATTTAAGTTAATTTGTACACCTTCCGCACCCAGGGCCGCACGCGTTTTAGTAACAACCTTATTATATGACCTCCATTTTTTGATCAACCGAGGCATGTCTGGAAAGAGAAAATGCGGGGAAAATGTGCCCGAAAATGTGCAAGAACAAGAAATAAAAAAACAAAAAACTACGAGAAGACCAGACATTCTGATCACTGTAGATGTTCTCGAGATGTTTGATAGATCTACCTCCAAGAGTTGGGCGTGGAAATTTGGGGAGGTCAAAACTTGGAAAAGTTTGAAAGGTACGAGGGTGGAACCTATTATCGTACACTTTTGCATGAAAAAAAAATAAAAAAATAATTTCTGTAGATCCAAGGTAAACTATATTCTACCTCAATAAACTTTAGCTCTTAATTAACCCTTTACTGTTCATAAGCCCCCAAAAGCCACTCAAAATGGGCAATTTTAGGCCATGATAGGTATAGATTCTCTTCAAGACAAAAATATTGCATATTACTGTTTAAATTTCACTGTTTTTCAATAATCTTCAGCAAATCTTCTAGTGGGAACTGTTGAAAATTTGAAAAAGATACAAAGAAAGCTTGAAAAGATATAACTGTTAATATAAATTTTAAAGTGTCCAATTTGTTGTCAATCTAAAATTAATGCAAACAGGAAGGGTTAAATTTTACATATTGCCGTTATCTTCCACAGATGATAGCCCGGTGTATAGTGTGAATTATTCCAACAGTGCACCAAAGATCTGTGAAATGCTGAAAACCATGGTCAGCGTGGACACCACCAAGTTTGATGAGGTCATGGCTACCATGAAATGGGAGAAAAATAGGTGGAAAATCACGAAATGCGGTAGGTCGTGTGTTCTACTCCCGACTTGTGCCCCTGGGCAAGGCGATTTCAGACATTAAACTTTACATTTACATTAAAATTCCAATGGGAGTCTTGAGAATTACGTCAATGTGTAACCTTCCAGCTTAGCACACAATGTCACAGACATTTCATGGATTGACCTGGTTTAGTATGCAAGTTAATCTGAATATTTTTTTTAATTGCAGATTGGCCACACGAATGCCAGAGGCTTCTGATGGAAGGTTTCGATGAAGAATTTTCGAACAGCCCAGGAAGGAACTGCCTATATGCCCTGCTGAAATCCCTGGTGGAGGAGTCCCCTGTCTTGAACATATACAATGTCGGCGGTGACAGTACCAAAAACAAAAAACTGAGAAAATTGGCCATACAATACAATTTCTACAGCCCTGATTCAAGCTCCTGGACAGAATCATCCTCGCCAGAGAAATCCTCACCAGAGAAATCCTCGTCGAGCTCTGATTGCAGTACTACTAGTACTGATAACTTTGACCATTCTCACACACCTGTAATGGATTGTATGGTCTGGGGGCCGGAGACCTACCTTGTGGCAGAAGTGAAGACAGGGCTCTTACGTCCTGAAGATCGTGAGCAGCTCCGACATGAGCTTTTGTCTCAGCTATCACTAGGTTCTCCTCACTGCAGATTGGTTGGAGTTTTGATATGCTACCTGGAAGCTCAACTGTTTATAGGTGCGAAGGACCCAAACCAAATTAACATCATAGAAGTGAGCAGTTACAAATTTTCCGAGGGGAACCACAAGGAGAAGTTTTCCAACTTCTTGAAAGACATGGTAAAGCTGCTCAAAGCATGTCAGACCAGGCAGAAGTTTCCGTGCTGAATAGTACTTCATTAAAGTATTTGTACATTGAAATAAATAGTGGAATACGTGTAATACGGATGGTTACGTAATATACATGTAAAAATACGGCTACATTTAATGTTCTCGAAGTAATACTTCCCCACTACGAAATAAAACATATGAATACTTGAATAAAAGCGAGTGTTAAATATAACATGAGTAGATATATCCATGGTTTCTATGGTTACTATACCCTAGGGAACAGGGAAAGGAGCATATATATATATATATATATATATATATATATATATATATATATATATAATTTATATAACACGGATAATGGTCGGGTGATAAAACCGCAACTTTATTTCGACTTACTCCGGGAGAGAGATAGAAAATCCTAGATTCAGATTTTCTAATGTGTATTGGGTGTGTCAGGAATATCTTACGTAAGCAGTACGTGTCCCTGAATCAAGCTTTGTACATGGACATTGTATAACCGTGCTTCCTGTTCGGTGAGCTTTCATTTGCTCCTGACCGCTGACATTCACACATACTTTCACTATATCCCCGCAATAAGAACACAGATTTGTAAGATAAACACGCACTTTATTACTAATATATATGTATATATATATATATATATATATATATACATATGACGTACACACACATTATGACTAATATATATTTACAATGAAATCAAGCCAACGCCATAATCAACCCCATATGTGCCAGCTGAACAGCCCCGTATGCACAATCTGTACATACCCAGCCCCATGGTATGCACAAATTTTAGTGCACAATTTAGCCCCTTACTGCTGATATGATATATATATATAATATTATATATATATATATATATATATATATATATATATATATATATATCAGCTCTCATAAAGGTTTGTGTTGGGTTTATATGTATTCATGTTCAATCCCACGCTGGTTAATTTTTGTTACGTGTTCCCGAATATATAACCCAGAGAATATATTGTTCTACAGCACCAGAGCTTACTGACGTCACCACTGAGGGACATGAGTAAAATTCCACCAGAGTGATTCATGGCTTAATATGATATCTGAGTACGGTCAAGTCACTCTGGCATCACTTAAACTGCTCTGACGTCAGAGCCCTTTGTAATACAGCGTCAGAGCTTACTGACGTCATCACTGAGGGACAAGAGTAAAATTGCACCGATGTTTCATGGCTTAATATAATATCTGAGTACGGTCAAGTCACTCTGGCATCAGTTAAATCTACTCTGACGTCAGAGCCCTTTGTAATAGAACATCAGAGCTTATACTGACGTCACCACTGAGGGACAAAAGTAAAATTCCACCGATGTTTCATGGCTTAATATGATATCTGAGTACGGTCAAGTCACTCTGGCATCACTTAAACCTACTCTGAGCTCTTTGTATACGCTCCCGAGGCAGCAGAAATCTTACGCTTCTAAAGAAGCAACTGATTTTCACGCTGCCAGCTTTGGCCGTTTATGATATATTTAGACACCAGATGGCGGTTCGTTGTCCGCTGAAAAACACGTGCGTATGGTGTGACAAGCAGCCAACCAGATGCCAATAAACAAACACTCGACAGGCATCCTGGCTCCGCCCATAGCTGCGCTTCAAGCGCCGTTTGAAGACAGTTAACGGTCGAATTTTAATTGCTCCCTCTGCATTCTCGCATCTTGACCGATTCGATTCTGACAGTATGACTGTGTAAGCGTAGCCATGTGTCTGGTGTCTGCAGAACTGAAACCAGCCAACGAGGTGTGCACGCAGCCTTTGTTGTTAAGTTTCGATTGAATTAGAGCTCACCGACCGGGTATCCTATGTGCCACAGGCCCTAAGTAAACCACGTCTGCGGCAATTCTCTCTGAGCCTGTGGCCTGTTCATACGGTTACCGGGGCGATGAGCTGTCACTCAAAACGAAATAAACATGATTGGCTCCGTGTATTCCTCGCTTGGCCGTGTCTTCCAGCACAAGGTCTCATCTGATTGGACAAAAATACAGTGCTCCCCTCTGGTGTTGCAATTCAGGATACGAGGTCATAACAAACAGCGCTTTCCATATAGGCAGTAGGCCTATAGTTAAAGCGCTGTGAAAAGAGCGTACTCTTTGTAATACAGCACCAGAGCTTACTGACGTCACCACTGAGGGACATGAGTAAAATTCCACCGATGTTTCATGGCTTAATATGATATCTGAGTACGGTGAAGTCACACTGGCATCACTTAAACCTACTCTGACGTCAGAGCCCTTTGTCCTACAGCACCAGAGCTTACAGACGTCACCACTGAGAGACAAGAGTAAAATTCCACCGATGTTTCATGGCTTTATATGATATCTGAGTACGGTCAAGTCACTCTGGCATCACTTAAACCTACTCTGACGTCAGAGTCCTTTGTAATAGAGCGCCAGAGCTTACTGACGTCACCACTGAGACACAAGAGTAAAATTCCACCGACGTTTCATGGCTTAATATAATATCTGAGTACGGTCAAGTCACTTGGGCATCAACTAAACCTGCTCTGACGTCAGAGCCTTTTATAATACAGCGCCGGAGCTTATTGACGTCACCACTGAGGGACATGAGTAAAATTCCACCGTGATGGCGTCAGTAGATGCATCACTTAAACCTACTTTGACGTCAGAGCCCTTTGTTATACAGCATCAGAGCTTACTGACGTCACCACTTAATATGATATATGGGTACGGTCAAGTCACTCTGGCATCACTTAAACCTACTCTGACGTGAGAGCCCTTTATAATACAGTAGGTTTAAGTGATGCCAGAGTGACTTGACCGTACTCAGATATCATATTAAGCCATGAAACACTCAGTGGTGACGTCAGTAAGCCATGGTGCTGTATTATAAAGGGCTCTGACGTCAAGGCAGGTTTAGGTGATTCCCGGTCAAATCACTCGGGCATCAACTAAACCTGCTCTGACGTCAGTAAGCTCTGGTGCTGTAGGGCAAAGGGCTGTGACGTCAGAGTAGGTTTAAGTGATGCCAGAGTGACTTGACCGTACTCAGATATCATATTAAGCCATAAAACACTCAGTGGTGACGTCAGTAAGCCCTGGTGCTGTATTATAAGGGGCTCTGACGTCAAGTAAGCTCTGGTGCTCTATTGCAAAGGGCTCTGACGTCAGAGTAGGTTTAAGTGATGCCAGAGTGACTTGACCGTACTCAGATATTATATTAAGCCATGAAACATCGGTGCAATTTTACTCTTGTCCCTCAGTGATGACGTCAGTAAGCTCTGGTGCTCTATTACAAAGGGCTCTGACGTCAGAGTAGGTTTAAGTGATGCCAGAGTGACTTGACCGTACCCAGATATCACATTAAACCATGACACATCGGTGGAATTTTACTGATGTCCCTCAGTGGTGACGTAAATAAGGTCCGGTGCTGTATTATAAAGGGCTCTCACGTCAGAGTAGGTTTAAGTGATGCCAGAGTGACTTGACCGTACCCAGATATCATATTAAGCCATGAAACATCGGTGGAATTTTACTCTTGTCTCTCAGTGGTGACGTCAGTAAGCTCTGATGCTGTAGGACAAAGGGCTCCGACGTCAGAGTAGGTTTAAGTGATGCCAGAGTGACCAAACCTCCTCAGATATCATATTAAGCCATGAAACATCGGTGGAAATTTACTCCTGTCCCTCAGTGGTGACGTCAGTAAGCTCTGGTGCTGTAGAACAAAGGGCTCTGACGTCAGAGTAGGTTTTAGTGATGCCAGAGTGACTTGACCGTACTCTGATATCATATTAAGCCATGAAACATCGGTGGAATTTTACTCATGTCTCTCAGTGTAAGCTCTGGTGCTGTAGGTCAAAGGGCTCCGACGTCAGAGTAGGTTTAAGTGATGCCAGAGTGACTTGACCGTACCCAGATATCACATTAAGCCATGACACATCGGTGGAATTTTACTGATGTCCCTCCGTGGTGACGTCAGTAAGCACTGGTGCTGTATAATGAAGGGGTCTGACGTAAGAATAGGTTTAAGTGATGCCCGAGTGATTTGCCCATACTCAGATATCATATAAAGCCATGAAACATCGGTGGAATTTTACTCCTGTCTCTCAGTGGTGACGTCAGTAAGCTCTGGTGCTCTATTGCAAAGGGCTCTGACGTCAGGGTAGGTTTAAGTGATGCCAGAGTGACTTGACCGTACTCAGATATCATATAAAGCCATGAAACATCGGTGGAAATTTACTCATGTCCCTCAGTGGTGACGTCAGTAAGCTCTGGTGCTGTAGAACAAAGGGCTCTGACGTCAGAGTAGGTTTAAGTGATGCCAGAGTGACTTGACCGTACTCAGATATCATATTAAGCCATGAAACACTCAGTGATGACGTCAGTAAGCCCTGGTGCTGTATTATAAAGGGCTCTGACGTCAAGGCAGGTTTAGGTGATTCCCGGTCAAATCACTCGGGCATCAACTAAACCTGCTCTGACGTCAGTAAGCTCTGGTGCTGCAGAATAAAGTGGTCTGACGTCAGAGTAGGTTTAAGTGATGCCAGAGTGACTTGACCGTACTCTGATATCATATTAAGCCATGAAACATCGGTGGAATTTTACTCATGTCTCTCAGTGTAAGCTCTGGTGCTGTAGGTCAAAGGGCTCCGACGTCAGAGTAGGTTTAAGTGATTCCAGAGTGACTTGACTGTACTCAGATATCATATTAAGCCATGAAACATCGGTGGAATTTTACTGATGTCCCTCAGTGGTGACGTAAATAAGGTCCGGTGCTGTATTATAAAGGGCTCTGACGTCAGAGTAGGTTTAAGTGATGCCAGAGTGACTTGACCGTACCCAGATATCATATTAAGCCATGAAACATCGGTGGAATTTTACTCTTGTGTCTCAGTGGTGACGTCAGTAAGCTCGGGTGCTCTATTGCAAAGGGCTCTGACGTCAGAGTAGGTTTAAGTGATGCCAGAGTGACTTGACATCGGTGTAATTTTACTCATGTCCCTCAGTGGTGACGTCAGTAAGCACTGGTGCTGTTTTATGAAGGGCTCTGACGTCAGAGCAGGTTTAAGTGATGCCCGAGTGATTTGACCGTACTCAGATATCATATTAAGCCATGAAACATCGGTGCAATTTTACTCTTGTCCCTCAGTGATGACATCAGTAAGCTCTGGTGCTCTATTGCAAAGGGCTCTGACGTCAGAGTAGGTTTAAGTGATGCCAGAGTGACTTGACATCGGTGGAATTTTACTCATGTCCCTCAGTGGTGACGTCAGTAAGCACTGGTGCTGTATTATGAAGGGCTTTGACGTCAGAGCAGGTTTAAGTGATGCCCGAGTGATTTGACCGTACTCAGATATCATATTAAGCCATGAAACATCGGTGCAATTTTACTCATGTCCCTCAGTGGTGACGTCAGTAAGCTCTGGTGCTGTATTATGAAGGGCTCTGACGTCAGAGCAGGTTTAAGTGATACCCGAGTGATTTGACCGTACTCAGATATCATATTAAGCTTTGAAACATCGGTGGAATTTTACTCTTGTCTCTCAGTGGTGACGTCAGTAAGCTCTGATGCTGTATTACAAAGGGCTCTGACGTCAAAGAAGGTTTAAGTGCTGTATTATAAAGGGCTCTGACGTCAGAGTAGGTTTAAGTGATGCCTGAGTGACATGACCGTACTCAGATATCATTTTAAGCCATGAAACATCGGTGGAATTTTACTGATGTCCCTCAGTGGTGACGTCGGTAAGCTCTCGTGCTGTATTATAAAAAAATGTGACAGTCTAACAGGATAATAAGTAGACAGAAGGGCAGCTTAAAAAATTGGGTCAAGGTGACCTAATAATTCTTTGTGTAACACTAGGCCTTACCGACGTCACCACTGAGGGACATGAGTAAAATTGCACCGATGTTTCATGGCTTAATATGATATCTGAGTACGGTCAAATCACTCGGGCATCACTTAAACCTGCTCTGACGTCAGAGCCCTTCATAATACAGCACCAGTGCTTACTGACGTCACCACTGAGGGACTGGTGCTGTATTATGAAGGGCACTGACGTCAGAGCAGGTTTAAGTGATGCCCGAGTGATTTGACCGTACTCATATATCATATTAAGCCATGAAACATCGGTGCAATTTTACTCATGTCCCTCAGTGGTGACGTCAGTAAGCTCTGGTGCTGTATTATAAAGGGCTCTGACGTCAGAGCAGGTTTAGGTGATGCCCGAGTGATTTGACCGTACTCAGATATCATATTAAGCCATGAAACATCGGTGGAATTTTACTCTTCTCTCTCAGTGGTGACGTCAGTAAGCACTGATGCTGTAGGACAAAGGGATATGACGTCAGAGTAGGTTTAAGTGATGCCAGAGTGACTTGACCGTACTCAGATATCATATTAAGCCATGAAACATTGGTGGAATTTTACTTTTTTTATTTCAATGCTTTCCTATGGTTTTCAAATTACTCAGTAATATTTTCATTATATATTTTTAAAGATAAAATTTAGGGAAATGCAGCTGATGAGTTCTTGATCTTTGCCGACAATACATGTAGACTATATATTTTTGCTGCAGTAATATTGCCATCTTAAACTAGGGACCCATGGGTCTCGACGCTCAGCTGAATTTGTCTATTAGGATATTTTTCAATAAACTCTTCGGAATGATGGTCCTGTGGCCTTAACCAATGACCTTATGACCAAAAAATCTGGGAACTTGTTATCCTTGAACTTGCAGCATTTAGATTATTGTAACAATCTTTAAAAAAATGGTGGGTCCAGTGACCTTGACCTCTAAAAGGTAACCTCAAAATCTACAGATTTGAAGCTTCCACTTTGGGCAAGTAAGCCATGTATGAAAGATGGAAAGTTTGGGATGAAAAGTTTGATTTACAGTGCATCTACAATCTTTTGAAAGTTGTGGCTCCTGTGACCTTCACCTTTGACCTCTGGACCCTGAAAATCAAGATGTTTCTTACTTAAGTGGTGGGTCATAAATAAACCAAATTTGAATCCAATCTATCTATCCAAACCAGAAATATCATTCATATACTAATTTGTGAATGGATGGACCCTGTGACCTTGACCTTTGACCTTTGAACCCCAAAATCGACAGAGTTCTTACTTTAGTGGTAAGCCATATATAAGTTAAGTTTGAAAACCAATATGTCAAACTAAACTGGAATTATCATCTGGAAACTAATTTGTGATCAGATGGCCCCTGTGACCTTCATCTTTGACCCTGTGACCCTGAAAATCAAGATGTTTCTTACTTAAGTGGTGGGTCATAAATAAATCTATCTATCCAAACCAGAATTATCATCCATAAATTAATTTGTGAATGGATGGGCGCTGTGATCTTGACCTTTGATCCTATGACCCACAAAATCATAAAGAATCTTCCCCTATTGGAAAATGAGCAATATTTTGAAGATGGAAGGTTTATGATGAAAAGTTTGGCTTGAAATGCAAACAAATTCTTTTTAAAGAAATGGGTCCTGTGACCTCGACCCTTGACCTTTGAACCCCAAAATCGACAGGGTTCTTACTTTAGTGGTGAGCCATATATAAGTTAAGTTTGAAAAAAAATATGTCAAACTAAACTGGAATTATCATCTGGAAACTAATTTATGATCAGATGGCCCCTGTGACCTTGACCTATGACCTTGTGACCCCAAATTCATTTATGCTCTTCCCATACAAGCAAGTCATCGAAATGCACAAGATGGAAAGTTTGGGACGAAAAGCTTGGCTTAAAATGCGGCCATAATCTTTTTAAATAAATGACTCCTGTGACCTTGACCTTTGACCTCATGACCCAAAAATCATACAAGTTCTTGCTTTAGTGGTGGGCCATAGGTAAGTCAAGTTTGAAATCCAAATGTCAATCCAACCTGGAGTTATCATCTGAAAACAAATTTGTGTGGATGGACGGATGGACAGACAGACAGACAGACAAACAGACGGACAGACAGGGTGATTACTAAAGGGCATCCATTTGTGATCAATAAACACACCAGATTTTGGGACACTAGATGGAATCAAAGCTGAGAAACTGACATAATTGTTGTCATTTTATAGTAAAAAAATTGAAAAATATTCGTAAAAATAAGAAAAAATACAGGTAGCGCCACCACTTTTCTGGAACTGACAAAACTAGTCATGGTCAATATTCTAGGCAAGATTCATGACAATCCATGCATTAATTATCAAGATATTGGAGGATCTGTATAAAATTTTTGATTATTCTGGGGGGTACTTACAAGCCCCATAGCTCGGAGAATAAAGGTCGCAGTGACCTAATTTCAGGTTTCCAAGGAGATTTTTTATGGACCTCCCTAGATATTTAGTAACAGGTTTCTAGGGTCAGTGGTTACGATTTGTGCCCTGCTAACGGACGGCCGTCTATATTCTATTTCTATAGCACATATATGTACATACAAGAAAATAGGTCAGTATTATGTAATTTCTTGAAGTTATTGGCCCAAACATAATGCACTTTGTAAAAATTCAGGAAATATATTTACACACTTAACATGAGAATTGTTGAAGCTAGAGACTTTTCTTTAGGGATATAACTTTATATAAGCAAGATTCAATGGTATGCCCAAAATTAGATCTGATTTTGCAAATTGATTAAGTTATTAGCATAAATATAAAATTAGTACCTTAAATTTTATCCAACTTGGGCCATGGCACGTTTTTTTCCTGTAAGCACTGTGGATTTAATTTTCACAGCTTGTACACATAGGGATTTAATCTTTTATAATCTGAAATTTGAAATTAATTGATCAAAAACTGTAGATTTTATTAGCTCCGCTTACAAAAGTCATCTGAGCTATAGTTGTGGTCCATTGTCCGTTGTCTGACCGTTCATAAGTCAGCTGAGCGAAAAAATGGATCCAAAAGGAGTACTCAGTGATGACCCCTCAGTGATGACAGACATGTTTGACCAGGGTTTTCAGCTTGGGCAATTACAAGATGTATCACATCGGACACGTCAATCAATAAATTGAAAGCAAGATTTAATATAAGGGTAAAGTGCATAAATAAAATAAACTTTTTCATTTCATTTTGATTCATTGTACATCAGTTTCACAAATATGGTCATAATCATGACAATCAATACCATGCTGAGATATATAAACTTTGTTAAAGTTATAATAGTGTTCAAATTCATCATCAATAAAATAGGAAAAAAATACTTTGAATAGCATAAAACATATAATAAAACCACTATCTACAGCTCAACTTCAGGAAAAAAAGATTGACATGTATTTTTTATCTTAGTGTAAAAATGAAAGATTACTTTTTGACTGG
Organism: Sipunculus nudus; assembly: GCA_026874595.1. Classification (NCBI taxonomy): domain Eukaryota; kingdom Metazoa; phylum Annelida; class Sipuncula; order Golfingiida; family Sipunculidae; genus Sipunculus; species Sipunculus nudus. The sequence goes on from CM049309.1 coordinate 7,978,319, forward strand.
GCAGTTATTAAATAATTGATAGAAAAGAAAGGTTAAAAATCAGTTTATAAATGAGACTTTTTTAAAATATTGTAGACAGTGTTAATTATTATTGCTTACAACCATTATTAAATATTTTAATTCCAAATATTTCATTTTAAAGTTGATTAGATTTTCAACATGTGTGCACCATGCCATGGAGGTACCCCTGATGGGGTACGGACAAAATCCCCCCCCCCCCCGGGACACGATCCCCCCCGGACATAATCCCCCCCGGACGCAATCCCCCCTACCTTAATGCAAAAGAGGACATAATCCCCCCCCCCCCCCATGAAAAACTGAATGTATAACCTTTGGGCTTTTATATATATATATATATATGTATAACATATTAATATGTATAACATATATTAATTGTACATATTGTACAATATTACATAATGTCTATATTTTACATGAGCAATATGATAAGTTGGTTCTGCATTCTAGATTATTGCTGGTACAGTGGAACAAAACCACCCCATCATAAATAAAGTTTATGGTATATTTTGCTTTAGATTTCCAATTTAATATTCTTGTCTACAGCTCATTTTTATAAAAAAATTTGACTCTAAATCATGATTGAACATGAAATATAAGTAAAGCATGGCAAAAAATATACAATAAGTAAAAAATATATCAGATAAAAGCCCAAAGGTTATACATTCAACTTTTCATAGGGGGGGGGGGGGATTATGTCCTCTTTTGCATTAAGGTAGGGGGGATTGTGTCCGGAGGGGATTATGTCCTACACCCCCCTGATTTACCCCTCTGGCAACAGATGTTTCAAACCAATGTTTCATACCAACCGATGTTTCAACCGATGTCCCAATCGAAGGGCGCGATGCAGACCGCTGTTTCAGCTCAACTTACCTTAATACACACGGCCAAATCCCCCACTGGGGGTCTGGGTATGGTGCTCCATAAATCATTTTCAAAGCGCGGCAAACCGTTTCTACTCGGCAATGGTTGTTACTAAAACTCGATCAAGTGTTATAAGTCTTCAGTAGTCAATCCCCCACCTCACTAAGAAGTGTCGTACAAACTTAATATTTGGCAAACATACTGCTTATGTGGTACAATCATGATTTCTAGCAGCATTTTGCTGAAGTGACCATGATGTGTCCCTGCCAGGATATCGTATTTCTTCAGAAACATTTGAAAAAAAAAGGATATATACACACTTGCATACGGATGGTGTACATTATTTTAATAATTATTATTAACGAACGTAAATATTTATGGGGGGATTGTCATGTACACCGTATTTAGACAATTTCTTAAAGTACAAATTAAATGTATTTCTGGGTGATATTCTATGTTTAGGGTTAGATAAATTCATGTGAAGAACACTATTTGTTATTGGAACTAATATTCTAGTGGTCAAGAATAACTTGCATAAAACTTGCATAATAAAACAAATAAACACAAACGTATCACACAACACTTTATTGTAGCAAACATTCTCGGCCAAAGTAACAACAATACAAAAACTTAAAATACATAAAATAACAGGAACTCGCTAACTTTCAAATAAATAACTATATCACTTAATTATTTCAAGAAGAATATTTGATGTGTCTGTTTTTTTAAATGAAAAAAAGTATGTGCTAGAGTCACAAAGAGGCGATTTTGTAAAAGCCCATTCTGTTAACTTTAAAACATATATTTGAATTATTTTTTCCCTGCGCTTGGCTATGCCCATTTACAATTTACAAATAGCACGTACATTTTGATTGCATCTGACACAAATTTCTTTTGCAATAAATTATATTAAAAAATATATCTGGTAGATATATTTAAAATTTGACATAAGTTCACCACGGGTATATTTCTAATTCTCTTAGAAAAAAACAACAAATATCAAATAAAAAGTAATAAGATGAATAATTTAAAATTTGTTCTAAATGTCAGGAGGTGAACATAACCAGGATTTAAATTAATATAAAACTGATTTATTGGTCCTCTTAATGCTGTAAGCTACAAATTTTGTATGTTGAATCGGTATTCACGAGGCCTGGTAACATGAATTCATAATAAAATACGTATTTTTTATTTAAAAATTGTATTTTTTTACACATTCAATTACCATTTACAATAAAACTATACAAAAACACAATAAATGAAACTAAAATAGAATATGAACTTAGCGTATATGAATCTTTCAGTCAAATCAATAGGGTATTACTTGTATGAGTCTTCTGAGATCACAATTACGTCACCAAAACCTATGCTGACGTCAGTAATGCTTGCCCTGCATCACCAGAATACCCTGACGTCACCGCTGGAGATATGAGTAATTTTTCACCGATGTTTCAGCCCTTGATATTATATCTGAGTCTTGTGAGGTCACAACTACGTCACCAAAACCTATTCTGACGTCAGTAATGCTTGTCCTACATCACCAGAATACCCTGACGTCACCGCTGGCAGATATGAGTAATTTTTCACCGATGTTTCAGCCCTTGATATTATATCTGAGTCTTGTGAGGTCACAACTACGTCACCAAAACCTATTCTGACGTCAGTAATGCTTGTCCTACATCACCAGAATACCCTGACCTCACCGCTGGCAGATATGAGTAATTTTTCACCGATGTTTCAGCCATTATACCCGAGTCTTGTGAGGTCACAATTACGTTACCAAAACCTATTCTGACGTCAGTAATGCTTGTCCTGCATCACCAGAATACCCTGACGTCACATATTATACCTGAGTCTTGTGAGGTCACAACTACGTCACCAATACTATTCTTAAACTATTTCTTACTGTGCGGCAATGTTCAGCCCTTAGTCTTTTTCCAGACCTCAGAATATCATACAAACAAAACAGCTCATGTGTAGAGTCGGCACTGATAGACTGTGCCTTTCGTGTGACACAGCAGCAATAGAGTTCATTCAGCAGCTTTACATTCTTGAGACCCAACTTTACCCCTGCACGAACAATTTTTCCCAGTTTGTTTTTGGATGCTGCATTGCAATTTCCGTACCAGCTTGTAATGCAGAATGTTAGCACTGACTGAATCACAGACATATAAAAAAGTTCCATTATTTTCGTATCAACATTCATCCGGTACAATTATCTCAAGAAAAATATCTCATGTTTGCCTTTTTATAAATTTTTTGCACATTAGCTTCAAAAGTGAATTTGTCGTCTATTATTGAACCTAGATATTTATATTCTGTCAGTTTCCACGGTTTTGGCCATTTATGGCAAGAGGTTCATGTTTTTTATTACCTAATCTGTAATCTATAATCATTTCTTTTGTCTCCCTAACATTAAGTTCTAAGAAGTTATGACCACACCACTCCACAAATCTTTGTACCTCTAGCCTATAATCTAAGTCTGAATTATTACAAAGGCTGATCATTTACATGTATAAATATTGCACAGTTATGTCACAGATTTCAGAGAGCTGTCAAGTTTATTGCCCTGATGGTGGCTTTAATATTATAGGTAGTCAAACACTTGTTTGAACAGCAAAGTCTTGAGGTGTTTCTTAAATGTAGCTTGCGACATTGGAGCCCGGAGGTCAGGTGAAAGTACATTCCATAGTTAAGCACTAAGTACTTGTATGGATCTGTCACCATAATTATTTCTTGAGCGGGACATCACAAGATTCCATGGGTCTGAAGATGAGCGTAATGCTCTAACCATAACACGAAGTTTAGGACCATAATTTCATGACTGATTCCATGTGTGTTTTTAGACATGTTTGTTTTATAGCCAAGCACTCTTCATATGGCATGTGACCTTTCTTTGTTAGTACGAAAACTTGGGTTAGATAATTGTACAGATTTTTAGGTAGATTCTACCCCGTAGAAGATAAGTGATCGTTTATAATTGTTGATCTGAGATTCTTTGTTGATTCAAATTTCCAAAAATTGCCCGATAATTTTCGTGAATAATACCCTTACTAAACAGCTTAAAAATGGACTAAAACCCACATGCCACATGTCATACCTGAATGCAACATGTTTATTCATATTATATTATATTATATATTTTAATATATATTTAGTTGTGTTATATATATATCATATCATATTATATCATATTATATATATATATATATATATATATATATATATATATATATATTACATTAAGTTGTTTTTTTATATAATATAATATAATATAATATAATATAATAATTCGTTGTATATTACATACATATAATGTGACAGTTTAACAAAGTGTTATCATTAAACTTAATTTATAACCAAGATGACAACTTTTACCGACGTACCATGAGTCAAAGATGGTAGACGCAAGAAATTTACAGGGTGATCAACACGCAATAGGGTCGTTTAAAAGTAGTTTTATTCTTTTCAAACAATTTTGAAACAGCGGTATAGTCGCACTTGAACCACTCTCTGTTAAATGAAGCAGTCAAATTAATCTTCCGTGTGTGCTTTTATGTTTTTCCGGCTATATTTCCGAGTTTTATTAATTTCCGAGAATATCCGAGTTTTTCCGGGTTTTATTATATGGTTGTTACTAAAACGCGTGCACGCATGCGTGCACGTATGCGTGAACGCAGATATCCAATGTTAACAAACCTACTAAAATGTGAGCGGCCCAAAGTGCGGACTGTGTACAAATGAACTTAAATCAAGCATAAATCAACTTAAATCTTGTATATTACTACACTGTCATAGTGAAAGACATATTACAGGTCATCATACAAGTAATACCCTATTGATTTGACTGAAAAATTTATTGTGTTTTTGTATAGTTTTATTGTAAATGGTAATTGAATGTGTAAAAAATACAATTTTTAAATAAAAAAGATACGTATTTTATTATGAATTCATGTTATCAATAAATCAGTTTTATATTAATTTAAATCCTTGGTATGTTCACTTCCTGACATTTAGAACACCGTCTTAGTGAAAGACATTACAGGTCATCATACAAGTAATACCCTATTGATTTGACTGAAAGATTTATATACGCCAAGTTCATATTCTATTTGAGTTTCATCTATTGTGTTTTTGTATAGTTTTATTGTAAATGGTAATTGAATGTGTAAAAAAATACAATTTTTAAATAAAAAAATGCGTATTTAATTATGAATTCATGTTATCAGGCCTCGTAAATACCGATTCAACATACAAAATTTGTAGCTGTCACCAGACAATAGGTGACAATATGTACGGTGTTTTGTATCATAGTTTAACGAAGTCTGTTCTCTATTGATATTGACGTGAAGCGTCATCCTAAAGCGTTGACAGGTCTTGATTGTATATATATATTGTGTATTCTTGTATGAAATCCCATCGGCTATCAGCTGATTTATCCGTGTCACGCATCGTGTGTATTATTACATTTGGTATGTGGGTCGCCATGGTGACGCTAACAATCAAACTAGGTCACATATATCCTTATATGGGACACTTGAGAAATAAGCCAATCAGAGAACCGGATTGCCGTACACAGTGAACAGGCGATTGTGACGTCAGACTTCAAGAAAAGACGCTGAACGTTGGTTCAGTTGGGTCCTGAAGCTTGGAGAGGCAATACGCACGCACGGCGGAGAGAACCTAGAGACGCTTAAAACCGCCAGGAACGGCACAGAAGCAAGCTTATACATGGGGCAAGGGCCCAACTCACAAGATCACAGCCGTGCTGCCGACGGAGCTTCGTATTGGTGGTAAAGTAAGTGCGCATGCGTCACCCGCCGGCCTAGTTTAGCTTGACCTAGATACATAAACGTTGTAAGCCGTGAATCTATTGCTACACGAATTAAGGTCAAGGACTCTAAGCTCATATGTAAACAAAGAGACCTATTACCAGTCACGTGAACGTAAACCTACCCGGGTCGCTGTCAAGTAAGATCATTTGAAGAACGCTAAACTCAGAAAGACTATATGGTACTAACCATACGCTAGATTCTACACAAGACAGTAACCAGAGATCTCTGAAGGAACTGGACTTTATTGTTTTTATACAAACCATGGACTCAGTAAATATCCTGTAATTTTAATGTGAAGAACTGTCGTATTGACACATCAACGCACACACTCACATTTGTGACTCTGTAAGTATTGTCTTGAATTATATTTGTGAATTTAACCTGATGTCTCATAGTTTCTATTGATCTGGGTGTATGATTGTCTGGTATTTTAATACACGTCCTTAAAAGAACCTGGAAATGTCACCTGTAATGACCGGGATCTAATTTCTTGATGAGTGAAATCAATTGGCGAGCGTAAACCCATTGTATGGTTTTATAGGATATATCCGTTGTAAAGTTTTCACGTTAAGTTAGGGGTGACATTGAATGGCGAGCGTGCCAGGATATAATTAGCCTTAAAAAAAAAAACTGGCTAATTACAGTAAGTTTCAGAAATTTTGAACTGAGAAAACAGTACTGAAACCAGACATTCATATACTCAAACTAGAGTTGATCTGAATTAATAATTGGATATGACACCAAACTGATGTTATAGTGTATACTTGCTCAATGAAATTTCCCCACTGTTAGGAGTTAATATTTATTCAGTGAGAATATTACCTGAAGCACAACATTGTTTCAGGATTAGCATATACCTTCAAGATTTGGCTAGAACACATGCATGTTTTGTGAGTAATGCTAGTTCAGTGATACCTGAACATCATTACTGGTTTGATATAAACCCAGATTAGAGTGAAAATTTTTGATGTTGTTAGATACGCCCTGGTATAATTTTTCCTACACTGGTTTGTGATTGGTCACGTGGTAGGGTCTCTTTACAGGTAAGTTTACCCCTCCCCATTGGCATGGTAATCATAGGTGCATGGTGTTTATTGATATCTTGATATCCATCCGTCCATCCGTCTGACCCTTCATCCGACCTTCCGTCCGTCCGTCCGTATAAGTAGATTTTGATGCGTAGAGCTACCGTAGTGTAATTGTACGGATACCGCCGGTTCGTTAGGTTGGCTTTAACAGTCGTATTTACGGATTTTTAAGAGCGGATATTACTAGATACTGGAATCTTACTAGGTTAGAGCGTTACCATGGAGACGTTAGAGTCACTTGTTAGATGCGGACAGGCCTTGGGACTTAAGGACCAGGCTTTACAAGATTATGTTGAGGCTAGACGGCGTGCAGATGAGGAACGTGAGGAAAGAGCTAGGCAGCGGGAATTAGAGCGCGAGCGAGAGGCTAGAGCCCACGAATTAGAGGTTCTAAGGTGAAAGTCTGACTCTGGGGTTAAAGAAGAGAGAAGTAGGGATGTATTCCCGAAAATCCAGCTTCCACCTTTTGATGAGGCTCACGATCAGCTAGATGCGTTTCTTGAGCGATTTGAACGATTAGCTGTATGTCAAGGCTATGATAGGGAGAATTGGGCGTTACACCTGAGTCCGTTACTGCGGGGTAAGGCGCTAGGGACTTACACACAGTTATCAGTTAGTGAGGCCATGGATTACGATAAGTTAAAGATAGCCTTGTTAAAGCGATACCAAATGACCGAAGAGGGTTATCGACACAAGTTTCGGACTTGTAGGCCTGAGCGAGGTGAAACGCCGAGTCAGTTTGCGGTGAGACTGAGTGGATACCTAGACCATTGGATAGGGATGGCAGGGGTCGGAGGTGACTACGACGGGGTAGTTAACCTGTTGATGTGTGAGTAGTATGTAAACTGCTGCAGTAGGGATCTCTCTATGTTTTTGAAAGAGAGATGGTGTCGTGACTTTGATAGTATGGTCGACTTAGCCGAGAGTTATACGGAGGCTCACAGTGTACAGAGCCTTACAGCAGGTCCTCGTTATGGCAATAATGTGCCGCGTCCAGCGCAACCGGTATCTCAGCCTAGAGAAAAGCGAGAGGTTGAGCGCAGTCCGGACAGTCAGACATTTAAGCCATCAGGAGGCATCAGATGTTATTTATGTAATGAACTGGGACATAAGGCGCGGGAATGTAAGACTAGTGCCCTGTCGAGGCCTAGGTCTTCCCCTCAAGTAGGGCGTGCTGCTGGCGATCAGCAGAGGTATAGGACTAATTTTAGCCCCCCGTATAACCCAAAAAAGAAGCCGGAGACTATGTCAATGGCAGTAGTCGAGGCGGAAACGGAGACAGTTGGTGCGGTGAAACCGGAAGTAGAGAGTCCGAGTCAGTTGTTAGGATTTGCTGCCCAGACAGAAGGCGGAATCTCGTTACCTGTGTGTGAAGGGCTGGTGAATGGTAAGTCAGCGAGGGTGCTGCGGGATTAGGGATGTTCCTCGGCAGGAATACGTGAGTCGTACGTCGAGCCGAATCAGTTCACCGGACACCAGGTCGAGTGTAGGTTGTTCAATGGGTCTGTAAGACAATTTCCTACGGCTAGGATTAATGTGGACTGTGCTTACTTTGTCGGTACTATTGAGGCAATGGTGGTCGGGGATGCTGTATGTGATTTAGCGCTAGGTAACGTAGCGGGAGCGCGTGATCCGTATGATCCGGACCCGACGTGGAAGTCTGAGCGGTCCTCAGGCATAGTGTGTGACGGTGTAGAGTCACAAAAGGAGGTGTCGTCCGCGGTGGAGACACGGAGCGCTGCACGAGAGAAACAGATACCGACGCGTAGCTTGAATGTTGCAAGCCCAGTTGCCGATGTGAGTCCGGCCGAATTTTTGAAGGCGCAGGAGGAGGATGGGTCTTTAGCGCCGTATTGGAGGCTAGCTAGAGAGGCTAGAAATGATAGTCCATTTAGAATTGAGGACGGATATTTAGTTCGGGTTGTGAGTGATAAACGGGGAGATCAAGATGGATCTCGAGTGGTGGTACCTCAGACTTTACGGTACGACATCATGAGGATGGGCCACGAAGCGGTTATGGCGGGCCATCAGGGCATAGACAAAACGCACGACCGCGTGAGAACTCAGTTTTTCTGGAAAGGGATGTATAATGACATTGCTGAGTTTTGCAAGTCCTGTCCCATTTGCCAGAAAACCATACCGAAAGGCAAGGTGCCTGGAGCTACGTTAGGCCAGATGCCATTAATTGATGAGCCCTGGCGTAGAATTTCGATGGATCTGGTTGGGCCGATCCATCCAGCGTCTGAGAGAGGTCACAGGTATATTCTGACCGTTATGGATTATGCCACTAGATATCCAGAGGCTGTTGCTTTAAAGAACATAGATACAGTCTCTGTGGCTGATGCGCTAGTTGATATTTATGCGCGGTTAGGAGTGCCGTCAGAGGTGCTAACTGACATGGGAACACAATTTACGTCAGACCTCATGCGAGAAGTTAGCCGTGTTTTGTCTGTAAAACAGCTCACCACTACTCCTTACCATCCTATGTGCAACGGAATGGTGGAGAGATTCAATGGCACGTTAAAGTTAATGTTGAAACGGATGTGCGAGGAAAGACCGCGAGATTGGGATCGGTACCTCAGCGCCGTGCTTTTTGCGTACCGAGAAGCGCCACATGAGAGCACAGGGTTCTCACCCTTTGAGTTGCTCTATGGTAGGATCGTTAGAGGACTGATGCGGATTCTAAGGGATCTGTGGACCAAGCGAGATACAAGCGTCGAGACTAAAACCACATACCAATACGTCCTGGACCTACAAGACAAACTAAGCGACACATGCGCGTTAGCTAGAGAGGCGTTGAACAAATCAGCGAACAGACACAAACTGTTATATGATAGAGGTAAATGCACGCGCAGGTTTGAGGCCGGAGACGAAGTTTTGTTGTTACTCCCGACGGAGCGGAACAAATTAATGGTACAGTGGAAAGGCCCCTATACTATTGTAAACAGGGTTGGGGACTTAGACTATCGGATTAAGATTGGCGATAAGGTTAAAACCTTCCACGTGAATATGCTGAAATGGTACCTTGCTAGAAACGAGCCCCAGCATATTCTGGCAGCGGTAGCCAAGGGCGCACCTGATTCTATACATGATCCTGACGGTGTAGACGGGGAAGCAGAGCCTCCCGTGTTCGGAGAGTTAAACCCAGAAGGGATTGATGAGGATGCCCACATGTCGTTACCGTCGTATGCGCGCCGCCAGACTGAGCGAGATGTTCAGGTAAATGCTGACCTAGGCAAGTGTCAGTGCCGTGAAATACTCAGTCTGCTTAGGCAATATGGGAATGTATTCACAGATGTACCCAAGCTCACCAATGTTGTAGAATGTAGCATTAAACTCTCATCTGATGTACCTGTAAAAACTAGGCCCTATAGGGTGCCTTTTGAACTGCGAGAGACAATGCGAACAGAAATCCAGGAAATGTTAAACTTAGGCATTATTGAACAGTCAGATTCTAGCTATGCGTCCCCCTGTATCCTGCTTAGGAAACCTGACTGTAAGACTAGATTCGTGATAGACTACCGAAAGCTGAACCAATCAGTCGTGTTCGATCCTGAACCCATGCCGGATCCGGAAACACTTTTTGTCGAAGTCGCCAGTATTTTACAAAGCTTGACCTGAAGAAAGGTTACTGGCAGATCCCTGTTTCTGAGGAATCCAGGGATAAGACGGCCTTTGTTACACCCGATGGCCATTACCAATTTAGGGTTATGCCATTCCGCCTGGTAACTGCCGGAGCGGTTTTCACCCGCATGATGCGGAAAATGTTCAGCGACATGCCGAATGTAGTATGTTATGCAGATGACGTGTTAATACACGCAGAGACTTGGGACGAGCACTTGAGAACTCTTAGAGAAGTGCTAGTTAGACTAGAATGTGCAAACTTAGCAGCTAAACCAGCTAAAACCTTCATAGGCTACCAGAGCATAGAGTTTTTGGGACACCTTGTAGGCACGGGCAACTTGGCCACTAATCCAGTTTTGCTCAAGAGAATACAGAGCACTGATAGACCTAAGACAAAGAAGGCTTTGCGAGCATTCCTAGGTCTTACAGGGTACTATCGAAAATTCGTGCCAAACTATGCGGAAATAGCGGTGCCCTTGACTGATCTAACGCGTAAAGGTCAACCTAACAAACTAGACTGGAAACCCGTACACGAGAACGCGTACTGTTCTCTAAAGGCTAAACTGTCAGACCCTCCCATACTGAAGCTACCTGATTTCAGTAAACGATTTTATTTGAAATGTGATGCATCTGATGTGGGTATTGGCTGTATCCTGATGCAAAGACACGAGGGGATCATGCACCCAGTAGCTTATGCCAGTCGTAAACTATTGCCCAGGGAGAGAAATTACTCTACCATCGAGAAAGAGTCATTAGCAATTGTATGGTCTGTACAGAAATTTGAGATGTACCTGGCTTGTAGACCGTTCACCATTCAGACTGACCACAAACCATTAAAGTGTATTAGCAAATCAAAATGTGCTAATAAGAGAGTAATGAGATGGGCACTGGTTCTACAAGAGTTTAGATTTGATATTGAAGCAGTGTCAGGTAAACTAAACCATGGACCTGATTTTTTTAGCAGACTGCCTGAGTGTTAGGATGTAATGAGCTATAATGTCTAGCCAGGTAAGTCTAAACATGTACAGGATTTTGCCCTGTGTCATAGACCGTGGGCATGTACTAATGACAACTTGTTACATGACTTTTGTGTATTGCTATATGTAAATATGTTTAGCTGGACCCTGTGAGATAGAACGATACGATGTATCGAGAAAATACCGTATATTTTCTTTAAAAGGAGGGGGTGATGTCACCAGACAATAGGTGACAATATGTACGGTGTTTTGTATCATAGTTTAACGAAGTCTGTTCTCTATTGATATTGACGTGAAGCGTCATCCTAAAGCGTTGACAGGTCTTGATTGTATATATATATTGTGTATTCTTGTATGAAATCCCATCGGCTATCAGCTGATTTATCCGTGTCACGCATCGTGTGTATTATTACATTTGGTATGTGGGTCGCCATGGTGACGCTAACAGTCAAACTAGGTCACATATATCCTTATATGGGACACTTGAGAAATAAGCCAATCAGAGAACCGGATTGCCGTACACAGTGAACAGGCGATTGTGACGTCAGACTTCAAGAAGAGACGCTGAACGTTGGTTCAGTTGGGTCCTGAAGCTTGGAGAGGCAACACGCACGCACGGCGGAGAGAACCTAGAGACGCTTAAAACCGCCAGGAACGGCACAGAAGCAAGCTTATACATGGGGCAAGGGCCCAACTCACAAGATCACAGCCGTGCTGCCGACAGAGCTTCGTATTGGTGGTAAAGTAAGTGCGCACGCGTCACCCGCCGGCCTAGTTTAGCTTGACCTAGATACATAAACGTTGTAAGCCGTGAATCTATTGCTACACGAATTAAGGTCAAGGACTCTAAGCTCATATGTAAACAAAGAGACCTATTACCAGTCACGTGAACGTAAACCTACCCGGGTCGCTGTCAAGTAAGATCATTTGAAGAACGCTAAACTCAGAAAGACTATATGGTACTAACCATACGCTAGATTCTACACAAGACAGTAACCAGAGATCTCTGAAGGAACTGGACTTTATTGTTTTTATACAAACCATGGACTCAGTAAATATCCTGTAATTTTAATGTGAAGAACTGTCGTATTGACACATCAACGCACACACTCACATTTGTGACTCTGTAAGTATTGTCTTGAATTATATTTGTGAATTTAACCTGATGTCTCATAGTTTCTATTGATCTGGGTGTATGATTGTCTGGTATTTTAATACACGTCCTTAAAAGAACCTGGAAATGTCACCTGTAATGACCGGGATCTAATTTCTTGATGAGTGAAATCAATTGGCGAGCGTAAACCCATTGTATGGTTTTATAGGATATATCCGTTGTAAAGTTTTCACATTAAGTTAGGGGTGACAGTAGCTTACAGCATTAAGAGGACCAATAAATCAGTTTTATATTAATTTAAATCCTGGCTATGTTCACCTCCTGAAATTTAGAACAAATTTTAAATTATTCATCTTATTACTTTTTATTTGATATTTGTTGGTTTTTTTTTCTAAGAGAATTAGAAATATACCCGTGGTGAACTTATGTCAAATTTTAAGTATATATAAATATATCTACCAGATATATTTTTTAATATAATTTATTGCAAAATAAATTTGTGTAAGATGCAATGAAAATGTACGTGCTATTTGTAAATTGTAAATGGGCATAGCCAAGTGCAGGGAAAAAATAATTCAAATATATGTTTTAAAGTAAACAGAATTGGCTTTTACATAATCGCCTCTTTGTGATTCTCGCATATACTTTTTTTTCATTTTAAAAACAGACACATCAACTATTCTTCTTGAAATAATTGTGATATAATTATTTATATGAAAGTTAGCGAGTTCCTGTTATTTTGTGTATTTTAAGTTTTTGTATTGTTGTTACTTTGGCCGAGAATGTTTGCTACAATAAAGTGTTTGTGATTAGTTGTTTTATTATGCAAGTTTTATGCAAGTTATTCTTGACCACTAGAATATTAGTTCCAATAACAAATAGTGATCTTCACATGAATTTCTCTAACCCTAAACATTGAATATCACCCAGAAATACATTTAATTTGTACTTTAAGAAATTGTCTAAATACGGTGTACATGACAATCCCCCCATAAATATTTACGTTCGTTAATAATAATAATTATAATAATGTACACCATCCGTATGTGAGTGTGTATATATCCTTTTTTTTCAAATGTTATTATTGCAATTTTAGTTACCATTTAGTAATTCTTTGACTCTTGATGCTGGATATATCAATTTTTTTAAAATTAAACGGTACTTGAAGAAATTGTCTGATATGATTGTATATTTCACTTATGTATTTATTATTATAAATGGGTAAATGTGTGTTTAAGAGGGAGTTTAAAGAGTTATTTTACTATCTTGAACGCATTATTCCAAAATTTTGTTAATCTATAATAAGGAAAGATTAATATAATGGATAAGGCATGTAGATTTTTATATCCAATATATGTAATATGTATGACCAAAATGCTCAAGTAAATGCTGAAGTGCAACGTTTTCTTGGCGACGTCATCAACGTTATGAAAAACTTTATAAACAAAAAAAATTAAGCCGTTAAACTCAACTAAGGAGAAAAATAAACTTTCAAGCAATACCATCTTTCATTATATAACCTTTTTTCTCTGAAAGTATACTTTCCCTTTATATTACAGAATATTTCCACTGTTTACAATTTGCGTTAAATATTGTAAATAGGCCTTTAAAAACTCTTAAATACATATTCATCCATAATCATAGAAAGAACGGGACTAACTGCAGGCGGAATACTTTAAAAAAAATTAAAGATGTCAAATATTTTTATGTTTTAGATGTAACGATCCCGGAAGTATCTTGCTATACAGTCCAGGACCCCATGCGGTAAAACGATCGAAAACAAATTTGGTTGTAGTTGAATAATTACTTTCATCATGCCGCCTGACTATGGTATTTTGATCATTTATAATAATTAACTTGATTTTTGCAAAATTTAAGTTAATTTGTACACCTTAAAATTCCGCACCCAGGGCCGCACGCATTTTAGCATATTTTTAAACAGTGTGAATCTGCGTGCACGCGCGCATTAGTAACAACCGATTAATTGTACTTATATAGTTCTAAAAAGGAATAGTTTCTTTTAGAGGACAACTTTCTCTTCCTCTGATGACCTGCTGAAATCCATCTCTGTGAAATTACTTCAAGATGCTTAATAATTCCGTGGGCCAGTAGGGGGAAAGATTCCCCCGGGGGAATCTTTTATACCCTAATTTTCGGTAGGCCTACACAGTTAAAGTCGGAAATATCTCGGTAATTCTCCCTAATTTTCTTATACCGGTTGGAGGTCCCTAATTTGTGGAAATGAATGGAAATGAATAGCCCTTTTTATCAAACCGTGTCAAAGTGCTAATTTTGCGACTAAGGGGGTATGGTCACAAAATCGACTTAAACTTCCTTTATTTAGTATTAGCCCTATCTTGGTAAAATATACATAATTTCACTCGATGCCCCCTTTAAAAAACAAGGCAGATATAACAGTGTTTGTATTTGGCTGTTACATGCTTATTAAGAACAGTTTTATACAAATCACAAATAATTTTGATTTTTTTCCCTATAGATGTGTACAAATTTTTTAATCAAACATTTTGGCACAATAAATTATATGGATTATCTTCGTAATCCGTGAGTTTATTTTATTGTTTCCTTAGGTCCCTACATTAAGAAAATGAACATTGGTGGTTTAAACAGAGTCGATTTTTCGAGAAATGGCCCTTTTATCATACAGCGTCAAATTGCCAAGTTCGTGCCAATGGGTAAGGGTTTAATTGTCACAGAATCGACTGTTACTTTTCCTATGCAGGGGCGTCAGTTTGGGGGGCGGAAGGGGATGGAGGGTATATATACCCCCCACTTTTTGCCTTTTGGCAAGGGGGGGGGGGTGGTCAATGTGATCATTCCCCTCCCCCAACTTTTCAGAAAAAAATATTATAATATTGCAAATGAAATATATTAATAAATAGAATTAAAGATTTTGGATCCATTTACTAAAAAAATGTTATATCTAAACCTTGCTTAGAATTCACTTATTTTCTAAAACATTATAATTTTTTAAATATGATTAATGATATATATATATAATATTATATATATATATATATATATATATATATATTTGAACATGTCGCTCAGAGACGCTGAAAAGGGTATATATATGTGTGTGTTTGTGTATATATATACAAAGTCATCCCCCCCACTCTGGAAGAAACAATTTACGCCACTGGTCAGTCATATGCCGAGTATGTAAATTTGGTGAAGAAAGCAGGAGAGATTTTAGAGATATTTGGTAAAAGAATTGGGTCGATTGGACGGCACAATGGAGAGATTGACAGATGTGGAACAGTTTAGTAGGCCTCCTTCCTTAGGGCGGGGGAGTTATATAGGAACAATGCATAGATACTTCTTACTTTGTAACTTTTAATATATTGGAAAATGGTTTTACAGCCAACACCTACCGACCCCAACATTCACACACAACTTCCATCATACTTTATTTAACACTATTGCTGGTGTTTCTTTTTTAAATATCCATGATAAAGATCATAATATTTGATTTGGAAGAAAGGGTACACAAATGTTGGTTTTGTGTGGTAATATAAGCTGATTTATGTGGATGATGGCGTTTGACACAAATTATGTAAAGATTTTGCTATTCTATGAGAGGGAAGTGGGGCTGATGTCATTTATATTATTTACATTTGGAAAAGATGACTTATAGTCAGATGAGCTAAAAATACTTCAGGATATATATTTCCATCTTACCCTTCTCTCAGTTTCAAGTACACAGTACAAAATATTATACTATGTTATACACACACATCATACATTTTGAAGTATTAGTTTTAACAAAATCATCCATAGAATGAAAGAGATGCTATTGTCATTGTGACAAAAGTTTATTTCAAACATGCAAGTATTCATCATTTAGGCACTTAAATTACAGCACAGTTGACAGGTGGCCTTATTTATAGCAAACCAAGCTGAAGAACACATATAATACAAAATAAAGACTCGTGTTTTGTACAATGGTGAGCAAGCACTAAGGCATAAGTGTACTTAACATGACTCAATAAAAAATATTATCAACACCATAGTCTGTTCCACAAGGTGCCCATTGAATTTCAGCAATTATTCCATTGCACAAAAATATTATATAAATAGCACAGTCTAAACCTAAAGCTGATGCAGGCCTTCTGTAAGATGTAAAACTTAATAATAAATACCAACATTTTATTTTTGCAGCCTTTTGGCTTTTCTGAATCTTGCAGCCAAGTAACATGGTGCATGTCTGCCATGGGTTGACATTCACATTGTTTGAATATTTATGATACTAATCGACCAATCAGGAGCTTTAAAATACAGTTGTTTTAGCATGTGACCAGTGACCTAGACCTTCATGAATGGGGTTGAGATTTTGTGAAAAAATAAACTGGTTCACTCAGATACTGATTTTATTTCATTACACAAATATTTTACAAAGCAAGGTTTTAATTAGATTAAAGCAACTAAGGCCTATGCCCTGATCCTCAATTTCAACATACCATTTGGAATTATTCTGTCAATTTATGGAAATATTGTCAAATCTCAATGAGCACCCACCATGGAATAAGCTATAGAAGTGTTGTCTGAGCCTACATGTATACCTCTGCCAGGATGACCCCTAATACCTTGGAATCACAATGGTCCCAGGTTGGGATAAAGAAACTGTCCTATCTCACAGTGGAAAAGAATCTTTTAAATGAAAAATGTAAGTTGGTAATCCAGGTTACCTCTTAAATTTAATGGATTATTTCTTAGGTGTTGCCTGACTCATCCATAAACATTTTATGAAATCTATGATCTAACCATCTAACCAACCAACCAACCAAGGGGAAAACATAATACATGTACCTTTGCTACCTGGCAGAGGAATAAAATTCAAGCTATCATGCTTAGCATGGTTCACCTTCTGCCACCAACCCACATCTTAACAAGTCAAGAACAATAAAGAAAATTAGATTTTCTTCAATGCTTGAATAACAACAATACAAAGTAAATAACAATTCTATACAACAACAGAACTTCAAGAGGTACAGAATACTCATACAACATCATTAATTATGAGTATTGATCCATTCTGTGAAAAGAAAGAGTTGTGAATTCACTTTTTCATATTTGTAAATAAACAGGTAAATGCAACTAAAGAATACAATTTGTAATGTATGCATGACAGAAGATCTATTGAAAATGTTATCACACACAATTTTATATGTAATCTTAATATTCTGGTGATCTATCTGTTAAACTGATAAAACAATAATCTGAATTATAATTAATCACTGAAAGGTAATTTAATGTCTTACCAGATATATTTTATGAACTACTGGTTTTTTAATACAAGTATATATATACACTTAACATTGCCCCTTTACCATTATAATCACAATATTTTGTATTTAATTTCTACATCTGTCACATCTTTTGAAAATAAAATTCTAAAAAGAATGTCAAATTATTTCATATAAAACTATTAATTGGCCATTCTAATTAGACATGAAACAATCAGTTCATTCTGCCTTACAAAATATCACATCTCTTGAAATACAAGGCATCAATATGGTTGATAACCATCAGGCAATATTAAAATACTGATAAAGCACAAAAAAATGCTTACAGGTAAGGCAACCACATGCAGCTTCTCTGCACTTATTCCCCAAAAACTCTCTCCTTTAGAAAATCAAGGACACACTATTAACTATAACATATCTGAAGCAACAATCCTCTGAAATATTTTAAATATATGTATATGGCACATAAGTAACAGCATACTACACAGTCATAGTTATTGCCTCTGCTAGGAATGTACACATTCATCTCTGTTCATATGCGTGTATGTTTGTTCATAACATAACCCACCCAATCATGAACATAATTTCATGAAATTTTCAGGGTATTTTAGGAATTGGCCAGCGAAGAAATGATTAGATTTTGGTGTGGATCCAGTGCATGATCTGGATTCAGGAACATCAAGGAATATTTACAAATGTACATAAACTTATGCAGGAATGAACAAATGCATTTGGCCTGATTAAGTGAATGCAAACATGGGTTTGGGAGCATCCCAACATAGGGACCCTCACCATGGCAGAGGCTGCTTCCATTCCTTAGGATGCAGATTTCTAGTTCAAAGGGGTTTTAATTTCATGGGTTTGTGGCAATTTGTGTCCACAGATATCAGGAAGGACTCGCTGAATATTTTATAACGTAAACTTCAAGGCTGTCTAGTTTGCTTCCAATAACAGTTCAGGTAAAATATGTTAAAAACTTTGTAACAAAAACAACCCACCCATCAGAGGAAAGGAAATTTAAGACACGCATAAACAGCTTCCAATGATTTTTTTTCCTGAAAATATAAAATATTTGTAGCAACATATTTGAGCCATTGACCATTACAACAGGTGTGCCAACTTTTATCTCACAGTTGAGATGAACTGACTTGAACACATGTGAACAGTGTATGTATTTGTATATATATGTATTGAACACACTTCTTCAGGTACACATCTGTTGCTGTATATCTATTTGTGCAACATGACAATTTCTGTGAATCAAAACCTGTTAAAAACACTTGAAACAATAAGTACATAACCAACTGAATAATCAAACAACCTTGAGTAATAGTTCAGCTCTGTCTGACTTAACCTAACCTAACCTGACCTTACATATGCCCAACCTTAAGTCTCAAGGCTGTGTCATCACTGCCTGAGGCCAAGTCCTGATTTAAAATGAAAAATATAGTGTTTATGATTGATGGTAGATCCACTAAAAGAATGCAAAATTTTAATCTGTATGTAATTAACTATATGAAAAACAATGTGAAAATTAAAAAAAAAAGATTTTCAAATTATATTTTAAAATTCAATATATATGCTTTAATATATATAAATACAGACATCAAGCATTGACTTCACACTCAAGTGCTTGTTTAGAATAATGTTTATACTGGAGTATTGATTTAAACACAACCCATGAAAGTTCTCTGTGTCCCAAAACCAACATGGAAAACACAAAAGAGACCAAGCCAGTTCTGATCAAGTATACATCAGTGTTGTCTGATTTCTGTACATCGCTCAAATGCAGAGTAAGAGCAGAAATTCTATATGGCAATGAAACTAAAATATGCACTTTTTTCAAGCAAAAGACCTCATTTCTTAATCCCATTCTTATGCCAAACTTGTCTACAATCTCAAAAGCATCAATCAAGTTTCATAAGATTATGCATTGGTACATTTTTCCACGCAAGTCCACAATAAAATTCGTAGTGACCAATCGTGAATTTCCTCTCAATAAAACATGCACAAGTACTGTGTTTATGGTAACCATGTAGCCCTGTATAAAAATAATGATTATGCTTCTATATACAGTATAAGCTACAACATCATGAGCTAATTTAAAATATCTGATATACACATAAAATTGGCTTTCTCTTAAGCTGTGTTTGTATGTATCCTAGCTTTCAGTAACTCAAGTATGCAATATGCATAAAATCAGTCTTTATTTAGTGCTAGGTCAGTTCTACCCCTCTGATGAAAGAGTCTACTCAGATGACAGAGTGGAGGCAACAGCTTTGTTGAAAATTACTCTGAAAAACACAACAATGAAGCTAACATAATTATTATTTAAGACAATGTCTCAGTGCTTGCATGTATCACATCACTTCTGTGTTTACTTTTTTACAGCACAAACCTTGTGCCAAAGAGACTGCTATATCTCAGCATATTGGCAAGTCTGCCAGCATATTCACAGAATTCCTGACCATACAAAAGCATGTCTCATAAATAATGTGACTGACAGCTTATAAGTACGAGGCACCAGAAATCATATTATGGAGATGGGATTACTGATATAGTTTGCTCATTCATTTTTCTCTTATTTAATTCCTTATTCACTGCCTAATGTTAAAATTATCAGCTGTGTACAGTTAGACATATCTGTGAAAGCATTGATGGCCATTACATTCTCTGGCATGACTAGTGTTAAGCCCTGTAGGTTCAATTAGAATTCCTAACGAGTCAAGTATTTAAGCTATATTTAAGGAAACAGATGAGATGCTATGCCAATGAAACCACAATTGCACATGAAGGACTAGTAATGATTTCAATCAGCAAACTGGTTGCACATGTAAATTAGGCCAACAAGACCTATTTTTACAATACCTATGCTTTTCGTTTGATGGTTAGTTTAATTGGCAGAATTCCACTATTAAGGACTAGAATTTGGATACATTAAATGACAGCTTCAAGCCTGGCCTAGGTGCATTGTGCATAATGTTGTGAAATAGAAATACAGATCTGATTAACCCCTGATAATCATATAGTATATATGTTTTAACTAATGTTGAGGCAATCTGTGGAGTCAATTTATTACATCTACATAAAATTTTGGTATTATGTATTCAGTATTATTGTTTTATTCTTAACCAAATCTCAACTGTCAGACTTTGCAAGTTAAAAAGTTGAAATTATTTTATAGAACTGCCATGCAGTGATTGTTAAAGAACAATGAAAGCACATAATCAATACTAAAGAAAAACAAAACAACCGATACGAGTATGTAACTGTTAACAGAACCATACATGACTATATGTGGAAAATGAAATAATTCCACCAAAAAATTATAATATGATCATAGAATAAAGTGACATGATGAAATACCCTTGCTGTTCATGCCTGGGAGCTACTGTATACAACTTTAATATAAGAGAGTCATTATCTCAGAAATTTGTTTATTCAAACTGTGCTTGTGAAAATGAAATTGGAGTGCATTGTTCTTACAGTGTTCATTGTGCAAACATGGTTTAATTTATCAAAGAGCATGCTAAAATAATACTTAATTAAGAACAAATTTATCTTACAGGAAATAACTGAAAATATCTCAGCTATGTACACATTTTAAACAAAATACTGTATGGCGAAAATCTGGTGATGCTCAAATTCAGAGTATTTCATCAAACAAGGCTCTTTCATTTTGGATTTTTGTGGAATCCTTTCACTGATTTAAATAAATGACTGTTACATGAGCTAACTTTGAAATGAATGAAATGATGCAACTTATGTCTTGTTGAAAAATCATTTTGGACTGTAATAAAATTTTAAAGACACAACAGGCGATCACTGAAATGGATTGACCCTGTACAAAATAAACATAATTTTCACTGTACTTCAATTTATGAGCATTGCTTACGACCTTGTACCTGTCCTTACATTTTCTGCTCCACGTGTAACTGAAACATGTAAGAGCAGAAGGTTTCTGCTCCATGTGTAACTGAGACATGTATGAGCAGACAAGTACCAAAGCATATTTACAATAAATTAACTCAAGTCTAGTTTTGTTATAGTCCGGTCCACTAAGGGGTGTTCACCATTCTTTTTAGACAGGTATGAACGTTAATATTTCTGTTTCATGTGCAATAATGAGAATACAGTATGGGCACACTGGCAATACAAAATAAAACACTAAATTCCAAATTTCCAAATTATAACATATATACTTTGTGAATTTCTTGAAGTGCTGGTGTCTTTTAGCTATGTATTTTATAATACTTATAAATCCACGTACTATGATCCACCCTTGATGTACCTTTGACTGTGTAATTTCAGTCAATACTTCATACATTCATAACAAAAACACACCGTTTTTTTTCATACATTAAATTACTGGTTTCACTCAAACTATATGCCAGATATGGTATTGGTTTCCTTACAAATAATTGCAGAATGCCTTGTTCAGTCACTAAAAGGCCCTTTTAAAAATAAAAAGACTTGGCAAATAAAAACAATTAGCATCCCTAAGCAGAACAGGTATATAACATTTCTGGCAAAGACCATGTCCCCCATACCCATTTTAGCATTTTTCAACAAATAGCTTTCCACATGATCTTCCTATAAATATACATTTCCCTGCTTTTACCTACACTACAGTGACTAGTTGAAACTGACCTACATGGAGATAAGCACATAAAGTTATATTACATAAGAATCCTTTGTCTTGAGATACACCTGTTCCCGAGTTGATATTCTATATCCTGCAATGAGCATGTGGTCTTAATAAAGCTTTTTAAGTAGTACCAGGCACATTATGTACCTGTGAAACCCTACATATAGTCCTGATAAATGACTTAAATCTTCAGGGTCAGACACTATATGTACATTAAAATATAACAGGATAAAATATCCTGTTTCACCAAACCTGCTTTCCATCATAATTTTTACCTTAAACATCATAATACAGTGTACATCTACTTAACACAAGAACTGTTATTGAAGCATGTGCTATACTTATCAATGTCAGAATTCTCCTCCAAATGCCTAATTCATGATCAGTTCTGACATAAAACAAAGTCCAGCTTCCATACATACCTTAGCTAACAAACCTACAAATGAACCAGTCTGAAAGACCATCTGTCTATTAAGACCACCCTTGGGTTTACTGAAAGCATTCACATTGGTTATAACTGACCTGTCTAATTAGACAATCTGTGAACTGAAGACCACTTTTGGCCAGATTCATGAGTGGTCTCATAACACAGGATTCACTATACTGCCATACATTCATTGAGCATTAAAACCCATCCTTGAATTTCTGTCCTCTATAAAATCACTGATAAACTCTTTTTCTAGAATGTGTATAATCTATGTGTATGCTGGTTTACTATGTGGGGATTCAGGTTAGCAAGCATTCATAAATACATATCTAATCCCCATTATATGTAAATCACTGTGTGTCCATCTCCTTGAGCAGATGTGTACAGTTTAAAGCAAGTAACCTTTGGCCACGTTGCTCAGCTGTGAAGGCACAGTGAACCTGACCTTCTTTTAATTACATTTGTAAACAGGCCCAGTTGTTGTACCTACTCCTCAGTAATTATTTATTGATAGCTCAATTATGGCCTCACCTTCAACCATGCCATGCCTTCAAAAAGTGCATGTATCATGCTTTATTAGCTGAAAATTCATCAAATTTAGTTATTGCACTCCAGTTATGCATTATCCAATTATACATTACAATAAATTAAAATGGAATGAATGTGGTAGTTGTTCATCTTTTACAAATAAAATAATTCTGGCAGATTTTCACAAAAGAATGTGCAAACAATTGTCACATAAAATTTTGTCTTCATTTATATAGCAAAATGAACTTACAGAAATATCTTAGGAGGAAATTTTGCATAATAAATGCAGAAAATAAACCTGAGGGGCATTAATCATTTCAAACACTTGGTATCAGATCAAATAAGCCCGCATTTTTAAGTTTTTACCTGATTATGAAGAGGTGCGACAGAGACCATTAACATGTTTGCATGATGCCAATGACTGATCTAATACTGATGTCTCATTACAAAACTCATATCATAAAATTGGCCAGTGTTAACACTGCAGGTTAAAGGATATATTTTATCCATATTCAAAAGCAATCATGTATGGCATGTACCAGAAATGGTCTGCTCTGATCCCAAAATGAAAAGAATGTGTGTTCAGCGCACACCGCTGCGATTCAACATGACATCCTTGTTAGCACCAATTAACAGGATTTCATTAAACAATGTGACAAGTCGACAATCACACAGTGACACTTGTTGACGGAGCCCCGAGCTCAAGCATTTCTTCTGTTATATAGCCACTAACACCTGTAGGTGAAGCAACATTTGTGCCTGTTTCTGATTCAGCTTTGGTTTTCACATTGTTACACACATCTCTGGAGCCTATCCCGCTGTCTATGAGATCTTTATCAGTACAATAGCCCATGTCTTTTTCAGCACAAACTGTCCCTGTGTTAGGCTGTTTAGTATCTGCTACTGGCTTTATTTCTTTGTTTGGTACATAGTCAGCCGTACTGTCACCTGACATCTGGCTTCCAGTGCTGTACCCATGATCTAACCCCGCTGTTACAGTCTTAGGGTTATGTAGGTTTGAGTCTGAGATTGAAGTGGGGTTAGCCACGCTTGCAGAAGGATCCACAGGCTGCGCCAGCTGTGTCTGCTGCAAGGATGATCTGTTAGCGGCTGGTTTGTCAGTCCAACCTTTACGTAGGTGACTGTCACCTAACAGGCTTGTTTTGCTTTCTGTGCTGCTGAAGGGCGTTCCTTCAGCTGACGGCTCTACCGCGTCACTGCTAGGCGCTGCCACCTTGCTATAAGTAGCCATGGAATTCATGCTAGTATCATTTTCAGTGCTTGCACTGCCAACTGAGCTGGACCCAGACTCTCTATTGTTATTTCCATTATTCAGATTTCTTGGTGACAGGTAAGCAGACTGCTTTGTGTTGACATTCAGACTGTGTGGTGAACCATCTGGCATTTCTGTTATTGCAGTGTATGCTGGGATGCTGGAGTTCTGTCTCGAAGTTGCAGGACTGACTTTTGGGCTCCCCGACTCCTTCGGTGGAGGAATACATGGGATATGGTGGTCAGGTTCCTGGGTTTTGCTGTCTGACATTGGCACTGACTCTGGTGTAGGCTTGTTCTGGTGCTGCAGTTTCCTGATCAGACTTGTAGCGATATGCTCCATGTGGACTGTGTCCCCGCTGTCTAGTGATCTCACACCATTCACTTGATGAGGGATCACGGATGACTGCTGCAATGTTCAAAAGGTAATATTAAAACTGGACCTTGAAAACCCATCATTCCAAGGGTCAAAGATGTTTAAAAAGAAATTAACAAGAGCACCACAAGGGTGCCTTATATGCCAAACAAATGTCTTGTGATCTTTATCCTTGTCAAATACATGCTAATTCTGACAAAAATGGAATTCAGGAGAGAACCTCTACTGGTAAATATTGGTAAATATTGAATTTCATGAAAATCCATCACATGTTAGTAAGTCATCATGGTGCCATCAAGTCTGGTGACCTCTGACCTCATTCAATATGCATGGATTCTGCCAGGAATCAAACTCAGGCAAGGTATTATATTGGTGACCTCTGACCCTCACTACATGTGTAAATTCTGTCATTGAAATCTGATTAGATTTCCTATTGGTAAATAGTAATACTGAGGAAAATAAATACATAAGTACTTATTTACATTTAGAATATAAATATTGTGCCTTGCATCTTTTGATGCTATGAATAATGCTGATGGGTAAGATGGTAAATAGTAATACTGAGATGGTAAAATGTAAGTTTCAACATTTAAAACCTTCCATAACAAAAAGCCACCAGTACACTCTGTTGATGAATGGGTGACATGCAGAGAGCTATTGTTACCGTTACGGCTTACCGTGATGTTTTCAATAGAATATGCTGCCTCATTAGAATATGCACCCCTCTTTTGCTCAGAATGTTTAGTCATACTACTTCAACTAAAGTCCCTAACAGAATACACACCCAAGTTTAGCGCAAACCGGCCCCATACTCCTATCTTAAATGATGGAATTCATCCAAAAATCTTTGATTACCATGTATTCACAGACAACAAACAATAAATGCTCTTATTATTTGGTTTGTTTTACAAAACATTCAGCATACTGATGATTGATACAATGGCCAGGGATGTGCTCACACCGGGCAGCAGGGGACAGGTGCTGCCCAGCACATGACTGGAAAACATCAATGCCAGCCCGGCAGTATACTTTAAGCCGTGACAAAAATACATGCGTGTATGTATATATCATATGCGTATATGGTATTTTACCTGTATTACTAGTCATGACCCCTGTCGGATATACCTGAAGTGTATGTGTGCCAGGTTAGAAGACATCCAAAAGGGCCCAAATTTATATTTAATTGGAGGCACTCTTTCACACTGTGCTGTATTAAGTTTTTGCTAATGAATAAAATTAGTAGTGAGTGTACGGGTAGCTCAACCTTGTGTCTGTTTAAAAGACTAACATTGATCTGCCTACCAAAATCATATGACACAGCAAGCAGTATGTGGTTAGCTAGTGATAATAAGATAATCATATATTTTACAACTCTTCTACTGGAAGTTATTCCTCATTTTGTTAATGATATTATCCTAATAAAATATGCGTATTCTATTTAGATTTTTATGGTAGTTTACTTAAAAGAGTCAGCTTGGAAAAATAATTACAAAAGAAAACCTCACTGTAATTTCTCTTCCAATATCTCTGCTGTATCCATCACCATGCCTGTTACTTGTTGGACCCCTGTCAACCATTATACCATTCTCCATGATCCCTGTGTCCCCATAATCATTGGTCTCCTGAAGAAAACATTTATAGAATATTATTACATACAATATGCATTTTCACAAATTAACCTAATCTAGGCTTCAAAGCAGGTTTCTTCTTCATCTTTCTTGCTGCGCATGCACAATATCATAACTCTGGTACTGTCCTGATATGGTGAGCAGACACACATGGATTGTATTTACTCACACACAGAACCATAACAAGTTATAAAACAGGTGAATTGGATATAATACATCTGCATGCAGAGATGGTTTTGCTGTTAAAGTTTTGTAATATGCCAAATGAACTAATAGCTTGAGATAATTAATACTCATGTTAATGCAAATAATCATGTACCTTTAACAATTACTCAAAGGTATAGTTCTTAAATTCATGTTCTTGAGAGCAACCTTTCTGATGAGGAGTTGAATATCTAATATTTTTATTGTACTGCTGTTAGATAAGATTTGGAATTCTCAACACTTCAATGTGAGAATGCCTCCCAGTAGTTCAACTAGGCATATTGTTAAAATGATGATGCAAATGTATCACTGCTTAAATTTAAGTGATATAGAAATCAAAGGAAAACAAGAAAAAATCAAAATTCAACTAAGCAGTAATAGATGGTGCTGTTTTCACAAGTTTACTGCCTTATACCAGTTCCATTTCTCCAGCCCAGACTAAAGTCAATGAATTGGTTGTGGCCCCTCCTTGCTTTCACTATGTTAGTAAATCAATGTGTCTTGAAGCACAACATGATGTAAACATATCTGGGTCAGACTAACAAATTTATATCATGATATCCCATACAATTAAATTGAAAATACATGTTATCCTGAACATCTACTTTAAATCATTCATTTTTAATGATAAAAGTAAGAAAACAAGAGCAGGACAAGAGTGCATGATATTTCTGTCAAATATCAGCTGACCTCATTAAATATGCAAATATTTTGCTAAAAACCTAACTCAGGCAAGATACTTTACCGTTAACATTCACAGTGAGTTTCATTAAAACCCATCAAGTTCCAGGACACTTATTGCTGAAACCACACAAAACAGTCTGGTGACCTCTGACCTCATTAAATATTTATGGATTTTGCTGAGAGTCTAAATCAGGCAATATACATCATTTGTACACATTCAAAGAGAGTTCCTGATTAGTTATAATGGTGATATCACAAGAAAAAAAAGGAACATACTGCAGACCATGGCCACACCTTAATGTGACCCATCTATAGGACAAGCTTATAAAAAATACTGACCGTGACTTCAAACGGAAGATCATCAGGCAGATCATACTGCAAGTCCATGTATCTCTTATAAACTTTCTTGCAGTGCCTGTAACAAAAATACAGCCATTAAACATAATATGCAAAGATTCTCGTATTAATACATGGGAATTGATCTCCTTTTATACTGGCAATATACCAAAATGCTTATTACAATCCTTTTGTTTGTTTGAAAATCAGTACTCTCACAAACATAGAGAGGTTTTAAATGTTAAAACAGTATACTGTTTAATAGTTAATAATACTGTTTTTTAGTTAAATACAGTGGGCACTTCTTGATATGTGAACATTTTATGAAAGTGACTACAATGTGTTTCAGTAACATCTCGTGTGTGAAATGATTATCTATTCACTAACATAAATCAAGAGATCTTTTTTCCTTGAGTTTCATGTAATAAATATATTTGGAAAATATGTTTTTTTCAATCATTTTGCTGCCTCACTGCAACAACTTGCAAAAGACTAAAACTCTTTTGTCAAACTCTGTCTCAATTTATGTAAGAATGATGGAAAGAAAATATTTTATAATGAAGGAAATATGCGAATGTAATGGCCAATAGAAAACAAGAATTTGGGTGAAAATCCAGCAAAGCCTGAAATCTTGCCACTGTCAGATTTGAACTTGGCCTCCCAGTGTACCAGCCCAGCAGTCAGACAATCACACCATTCCCTGACTGGGGCTGGTCCATGCACTTACTTTATTATAGTGAAGCATCCAGCAACAATAAGACAACCAATGAAGATAACGCCAACCACTACCCCGGCCACCTGCGACTTGGTCAGCCCTGTAAGAAACAAAGTGGCCCATGGGTCATGCTCTGCTGACAAAAATGGAAAATGTGATCTTTTGCATGAATTGTATAGGACTCATAAGTAGCTGCGTATAATGCTCAACAGTTAGACAGATATGAATAATGGCTGATTTTCTTAGTTAACATCTCATGATGGCTAGGATATGTGGGAATGATGCATATTTACAGTTTTATAAATATATGCAACAAGCAAAATCATGGAATTTATGTCCCCTCTTTTGTCACTCATGCTTGCTTATCAATTTTTTTTTTCTGGCCTTAGATGTCTCCACATGTCAAAGTGGCTGTTTATAGTTTTCATGGTCTCCTGGAGATGTCTTCACATGTCTTAATTTTGGTTGTGAAATAGGAATAAAATTTAATTTTTTGTTTTGAAGCTGGTGAGTATAAATTTTCAGACAGACAGACCAAGGTATTCATGAGAGAAATTAGTGACCCAAATTTGAAAGAAATTGGATATTATTTCTAAAGGAAAGTTATCACACAGAAACAAAAACATGACTGACAGACAAACAGACAGACAGACATTCCCAAATAAATAACCCCTGTTCTGAAGTAAAAATAATGAACATATAACAACAACATATATCTGATTTTTAAAGTACTGAGATTTGTTTTTGCCAAGAAAACCTCTCTGAATATAAATATGCCTGAGTATATTCTTATTTTTTATTTAATAACTAAAATCTGAGTTTCTGCAAAAGCAAGCTTAACTTAAAGGGATTCAATAGAAATACAATTTGAAAATATAGTCAAAAAGCCATCCAGTTAAACAAGATTTACCATGGAGAACAAATTGGTCAGCTTGCATTATTATTGGTCTAAATGCCAACAAATCATGCACAGTATCCATGAGCTTGACCATGTATTGCCAAATCTATAAACCTGTACTGAAATCTGCACTTTTATCTAATTTGCACACTGTCCTATCACACAACTTATAATAAAAGGTTGCCACATATTTAAAGCAAAACATTATACATGTATTCTGCTTATGAGATTTTCATAAAATGAGTGCCAAGCCATGACCACATACCTGTGGGCAAAGCACACCACAACTTCTGGGTTTATATCCCACTAGCTGATAAACCCGGTATACTGGGATTTTACCGGGGTTTGGCAGATATATCAATTGAGATATTGAATGTTGGCTCTTTTTTTTATTATAAAAGTTAAAAGAAAATATAGATTTTTAGTGGGATACTCTCGGAATACGATATGCACAAATATTTTTTTACTGTTATATTGTGGCGCTGTGCTTGTGGCAAAAAATCATACCTCAGTATGTTTCCCTTGAAGACCTGGTAAGTGATGGTTTACATTGCGAACTGGAATGAGACGCGGAGGCATACAGTATTTCATTGATATTTGACTTGTTTCTGTCACTGGGCGTATAAAGAATAGGTTAATGAGAGGAACACATGGAAGATTTATTAAATGTATGTTGCAAGGAAACTGTTCCTGAATAAGGAAATAGAAATATGCATACATCGTAAGTAGCAGAAGCAGATCCATGCAGTGGGTCTGTATCCCATTTTCAACCACCGCAACCTTTTCTTCATCGTAACAGACAAATTTTGAGGCCTGAAACCCCCGCCACTACACCCCAGCCCTGTTCCTAGAAATTCGGACCTTGAATAAGTTTTGTCATTAATCCTCCTGGCTTGAACTCTCCATTTCATAAAGCGAGAAACAGGTGTTCTTCTCTTCTACTGACCACGCATGTAGGTCAAATCCCTCATTGAAAGCAAGCGTTATTCATATGAACAATAGTCCTTAGTGTTAGAGGTTAAGTGACCACGATGCACGCATTCCGGTGATTGCCGAAGGCAGTTTGGCCATGCTCTGTGAAAAAAACTGAAAAATCACTCAAAATTATATGTACATTAAAAATTTTTTTTCATATCGCCTATGTCACTGTGGGGATAATAACCTTTCAAATGATGTATGGCACAATATTGTACACAACGTGGTTTGAGAGAACATTGCGAACAAGCGTCATTCGAATTCCTTTTATAAGTATTAGATAAACACTTGGTTCTTAGATCCTAAGGCACCCAGTATCTACGGTTAACAACAGGGAGCAGTCTTGACTGTGAGGAAGCTACAAGCATGTACTAGAAGGACAGCCTTAAACACTCTGCACTCTTTTTGATAAGTGATAAGTGGTTTGTTGTAATGCCCTGAAGCTCTGGAACAGTTTACCTGCCAGCATCAGGGGGAGGGATCCTGGCTCTCTTCCCACAACAACTCAAGACATTTCTTTTTAAACAGGCTTTTAAACTGTACTCAAGCATTATTTTTGGGCTCTTTTTTCTTAACCCTGTGATGTCAACTTTTAAATGTTTTAATC
This sequence comes from Sipunculus nudus, assembly GCA_026874595.1. Lineage (NCBI taxonomy): Eukaryota > Metazoa > Annelida > Sipuncula > Golfingiida > Sipunculidae > Sipunculus > Sipunculus nudus. Next base: position 8,009,401 of record CM049309.1, read on the forward strand.
CATTTCTTTCATGTAAAGCGCTATAGAGCGAATTATTTTAAGATTAGGGTGCAATACAAATGTTGCATAATAATAATAATAATAATAATTTTTATTGCTAGAGTAGCCAGCAAACTGCAGCTGAAAGTGAGAGATTTTTTTTTTTTCAAATATTAAAATAATGTTTTGGTGAAGGTAGCCACTTCTGTTTTTTATGCTGGCTTAACTATGTACTATGTACATTGACAGAATTCCATTTCCCTCTTTGTGACAGGATGGGAAACACAGGATTATATTGGCATCAACAAGGCTCTGAGTAAACTACCTGCTTTTCCTGAGTATGTAACAAAAAGCACACTTGGTTGTGGGTGAAGTGAAACTCTAAGCTGCAGTCTCCCCATTAAGCCTGCAGTGCACTCACTCTGGATGGGACCAACCATGAAAAATCTCACCATTCCTCAGCTAAACTCACTATCTCCCGGCTCTGAGCTCTGTGCTGTATACCATAGACAACAGAAGCCAGTGAAAGTGACATGAAGGGAGCTACGGATAACCTTGCACAAGGTACTAAGCCAAAAGTATTATTGATTATACATTAGGTCCTTACCGCTCTTCTTCACTACTCCCTCTATTTTCACACTTTGTGACTCCATACCACTAGGGCTGACTGCGTGTATCTGCACTTGGTATTTGCTGTATGGCTCAAGGTTTGGAATGGTCCCTGTTTTGTTCAAGCCAGCAACAGTAATTGTCTTTGGTTCTGGAAAACAGAAATAAATCTTATATTTTTTTTTCTCCTACCAACTAGTCTTCATGGCTTTTCATCACACCAATCAGCACTTAGACCACACCAAAATAGACAGTAACAGACTGCAGAAACTTACCCTGCTTGTGGTGCAATCTGGTGAACAAACCACAATGTAATTTTTTTTAACTGTGAATTCTAGTATATGCATGGATTCCAAATTAATTCCAAAAATAATTTTTTTGAAAAGATAAATTATCTTGTTTCACTCCCTATTATTTCTTACTATAAGAAACAAGGGACCCATGGGTCATGGCACTCAGCTGATTGTGACAGACTATAATTGCATCACCATTGTGGTACTATATTGAATCAATAAACTTATAAGCATCATGTACATGGTAGGCCATGATTAAGGGATATAGTGTAATATATGTCTGAAAGTTATATGGAATAACCTGATTGAATGATTAATATGGAGTAAAATGTAGTGTATTAATGATTATTTATGGAGGGGTATAATAACATAGTGATATATTTGAGCAAATATGAAGGCAATGATAGCATAATGATAGATAGGTGTGGTAGAATGAAAATAAGGATTTTTGTTGAAGGATCTATAGTGTATATAGGTCTGTAAGATTTAAAATTGACAGTTAAATGATTTGAGTAACTATGTAGTTGAGAGGATTGATAAACTGATGACTGCATGGTAGGCATATTATTCAACATGTTTGTGTTCAATATTATTTAGGTATTATATATTATCAAATATATCCTGTGAATGATATAATTTGTGATAGTTTTTGCACTGGATGTTCTGTGTAGTAATGTGATGAAGCGGGAAAGAAATGAGATAGCAGTATGGGGAGGAGGTTGTAACAATATATAACTAAGCATTGATAATATGATAAACAATAATGTAGGAATGTATTAGAGGCCATATTGATTATGGAATACTGAGTCAAATGATCTGTCTAAGTGAATAGGGAATTGATGCTAATAATATCTTGTGATCTGACCAGGTACTTTCTAAAGCTGATACTGATACATTCAGATAGTCAGAAAATATGAGATCTATCATATTGCCATGATTATTGGTTAATTCTGTGACAAGTTGTTGACAACTGAACAGTTGCGATATATGTGTTTATTTAGCATTATTTTCAGCATTTGACCATTGGAAGTTGAAGTCAGTTACAGTTGATAGAGAATGCAGTTGTTCATAGAAATACCTGATGGCACATTTGGGTGACCTGTATAGAAAAATGAGTTCAAGTGTCTCAGGAGGTGTGTGTAGTTTGAGAATTGATGCTTCAAAATCTGGTTGTGTGAGATGCTGAAGAGTGATATATGAGGACAGGTGTTCCTGGATATAAAATACTAATCCAAAAGGTGATCTTGATGTTGGTGTTCCTCTGACAGTTACATGGTAACTCGATGAGCTTGTAACCAGGTGTTATATAGGTATCATTCAGATATGTTGGACAGAGACATGATTGTGCAAAAGCCATAATGTGGGGATTTTTGTATATGTGGATCTGACCGTTTATCTTGATGAAGGTAAATGAATGGGTTCATGTGTTGTGGAAGAAGATTTGTAACATGTCAATTGATGTGGCACTGGGTACTGTAAAATTTATATGTAGAGGTCTGTTATTTTGTAATCTGTCCATTTCTTTTGTTACTTGTGGATCTGCAGCCATTTTATTTTCCTGTAAATTCAGTATGTAGAGGCCACTGATGTTCCAAGCTCTACTGACTGCTACAAAGTGACTTAATTTCATATCACCTACTACCTGGTCTAGTGAAGAGCCTTGTGCTTTCCAGACAGTTATAGCAGCTCCTATTTTTAGAGGGAATTGTGAATGTGAATGTGTCATACATATATGTTTTCTGCCTGTATAGAAGGTTTGTTTAATTGCAAATATTGGAGTCCATGTTCTGTCAAGGTCAGGTGTAAATAATGAGTGATAATTTCTTCTAGTTTTAGCACCAATGTTGTAATCTTATAAAACTTGGATAAAAGCTGCAGTTTTTTTATTAACAGCTATCAATTTCAGAATACAAAAGCTTAAACTCTTATGTCCATCATGTGAAATTTAAATTAAATCAACAGAGCTAACATGAAAAAGTGCCCTGGCTAAACAAAGGAAACTAGTTTTTAAGGATAATTATTTCACATTTATATGCTGATAAAATAGTTGCAATATAACTAATCATCAAGTCAACAGGTGCAAGGGCTCTGTGGCAAGGGGGGAAAGGTTAATGGTGGGAGTTACATGTACATGTATATACACACAGGATAAGAAATTTAATTCAACAGTTCTTATAAAAAACAAGGGATTTGTGGGTCACAGCGCTCAGCTGAAACTGGTTATGAGAATATTTTCATAATCAGCTGAATTTGTCTACAAGGCTGTGTTCAAGGATTTTTTTTTTCAAAATATGGTACCTGTGATCAAGTTCATAGCCAATCTATCTGTCCAAACTGGAGTTACCATCTGTTAACTAATTTATGAATGTATGGGCCCTGTGACCTTGACCTTTGAGCTTGAGACCCAAAAATCCAGAAGTTTCTTCCATTATTGGCAGGGGAGCAAAATGTATAAGATGGTAGGTTTGGGATGAAAAGTTTGACTTGCAAAGCATTCATAATCTTTTTAATGAAGTGGGTCCTGTGGCCTTGACCTTTGACCTCATGACCTTACATTAAAAGGGTTCTTACTTTAGTGGTGGGCCATATATTAGGCAAGTTTGAAACCAATATTTCAATAAAAACTGGAGTTATCATTAGGATAGAAATTTGATGAATATACTGCTACAATTGAAAGACTAACACATGGACAGACAGGATGATTTATATATAGGTTATCTGCTTATTCAACGGGGCCCCTTATAAACTAACAAAGTTTTAGGACACAGATGAAACCACAGTTGTGTATCTGATAGAATTAATATAATATGGCAGTCTCAAATTAAAGGGGAACAAGGGACCTATGGGTCACGACGCTCAGCTGTTATATATGATAAAAAAATATTATTTAGAAATGAGGCACATGCTGGTTTTGTGTGGTAATAAATATAAGCTGTATTATCAGTTGTTGTTGTTTAGCTTATGTATGATTTTGATAGTACCTTTGGAGACAGGGAAGAGGATTGATTTCATTTATTTTATTAACAAATGGAGTACTATTGTCACACAGATTTTGACTTGGCCATATAACTTATAAGCAGAACATATAATATAAGAGTTTAACTATTTATTAAAAAAAAATACAAATATTGTGCCAAATATAATTTTTATTAAAAATAATAAGAGAATCATATGATTTTTTAAAATGAAATATAACTGATATGATTATTAAAATAATATTAAAGAATATATTCATGAATGCATTCATGAATACATTTTGAAAGTATTTGCACAAGTATTCATATATTTTCATTTTTACCTGAATTCCCATTCTTTATGCAAGAAATTTTATAATGGGGTACATAATCATATTCGTATTTAAATACAATTACAAAGTATTTGCACCATGTCTTAAATTTATTCAGTTTTCACCAAACAATGATGTTGAGAATCCAGAATATACAAAATTGACACATTTAAATAATGATCATAAGTACCTGGTTTTATGGCTTTTATTTATATTAAAAAATAACTGTAAAAAATTCATTTTGGACTAATTTCACATCAATGTACACACTAGACACAGCAGGAATCTAGATTAATATTATCAACTGCATCTTTGTCTTTCATTAATTTCCTTCATATGATCCCTAATGATTAGTAATGAATAATATGATTTACTTCTTTATCATTAAAATTGAACTGAAAAATGCCATAGGTGACTGCATGGTGTTATTTGGAATATGTGACATTCTACCCATCGATACAAGATTCTTATATCATCAGTAACTGCAAGTTAATTTCCTGTTATTATAAACTAACAAATTCCTTTTCTATTTTTCTTTAATTTGTTATTAAAAACCAATAAAAATTTATTAATTTATTGTTTTTTGTTATGTTGTTGGTTAAAACTACTAGATGAGTTGGGTTGGACACCTGGATCAACCGTGGCTTGCCATAAGCTGCCTAGATTCCATGTATGCCTCGCCTCAAGCGTGCATAATTCGATGAAAGGTCAACAAGGTCAACATACAGGTGACTCAAGAGGGGCTGGAGAGAGCCAAAGTCTGACAGGGTCTCATAAAAAACATTAATAAAAGCTACAATTTTTGGCCAATTTCTTTCAGCTTTCTAAACTAAAAAGCTGAAATCCTTATGTGTGCATGATATGAAAATTATATCAACAGTGCTCACGGGAAACAAACGTGCCATGGTCACAGTTGGGCAAAATTTAAGGTACTAATTTTATATTTATACTAAATAAAATTTGAAAAATTCAGAACTAATTTTGGGTATTCAATTGAATCTTGATTAAATAATGTTACATCCCTAACAAAAAAATCTCTAGCTTCAGCAATGCTCTTGTTAAGGGAGTAAATATATTTCTTGATTTTTTACAAAGTGCATTATGTTTGGGCCCATAACTTAAAACAATTACGCAATACTGACATCATTCTGGCATATGCATAGAGAATGAAAATTATGTATATTATTTATGATTAAAGTCAGATCAGTGGTTTTGATATTAGGCAGTCTTGAAGTGTAACAATGGGTTTTTAATGGAAAAATGATGTTTTTCATTAATATCTCTAATGTCCTAGTGACCAAATTCTTGGCATGGTAGGGCATTTTGGAGACATCTAACTGTATGCCGAATTTAAGAAACTTAGAGCTGAAGCTGGGGAGCTGAGCTCTTGCAAACTGCATAACACTAGCTTGATGTAAACAATATGTTACATGGTGCTTGAAACCTTGATTAAAATCTACAGTTTTTGATCAACTGGTTTCAAATTTTTGGTGTTAACAGTTGAAATGCTAACAAAAACATGCTGTGAAAATTAAATCCACAGTACTTACAGGAAAAAAACGTGCCATGATCAAAGTTGGGCAAAATTTAAGGTACCAATTTTTTATTTTTATTAATATTTTAAAAAATTTTAAAGATTTTCATCTAATTTTGGGTATACAATTTAATTTTGATTAATTAAAGTTAAATTACTGGAAAAAAGGTCCATAGCTTTAACATTTTTTGTGTTAAGTGATCAAATATCTTTTCTGATTTTTTACAAAATGCATTATGTTTGGGCCCATAACTGTTTTAAATTAAATAATACAGACATAATTTCTGGCATGTACATAGGAACTATATAGAGGAATATTTATGGTAAATATGAGGTAAAACAGATGAGTGGTTTTGATATTTGGCAGTCCTGAAGTGTGAAAATAGGTTTTTAATAAAAAATTGAGGTTTTTCCTTAATTTCTCAAAGGGACAAAGTTGCAAACACCCAGTTTTCGGCTTGGTAGGAGATCTTGGGGACATCTAACATTATGCCGAATTTTGGATTCCTAGGTCTTACGGTTTCAAAACGTGCCACATCTACGGACGGACGGACGGACGGACAGACGGACGGACGACGGACAATGGACCACGACTATAGCTCAGATGACTTATAGTCAGCTGAGCTAAAAATGCATCAAAAATAGAAAAAAATACAGGAGGAGCCACCAGTCTTAAGGAACTGAAGATACCAATCATAATCAATAAACGCATTGGTTTGCAGGACACTGGATGATACTTCAGCTGAGAAAGTGACATAACTGCTGGCACTGATGATCTAAAATTAGAACAAAGCCTACGGGCCTAATGCGAACCTGTGCAAAGTTTGGGAGTATGAATGGAGGTTTATTTTGAAAATTTAATATTGATCCTCTTATGTACTGCATATCTGCTTTAGTCATTATGATTTCTGCAAAATGGGCGTTTTGGACCTGCATGTTTCGGACTAGGACATTTTAAGACTAGAATGTATCAGTAAGGATATTTCGGATATGTTCTTTTTGCCAGGGAGGATTACTTGGACAGATGAATGGACAATTTGGCAGCATGGTTTCGGAGAAGAACATTTTTTTCATAGCTTTTTCCCTATAAAATCTAAGAAAATGCAGTTAGCCAAGAAATAAGCAGAATCCAATAGAATTTTTTAGATGATTTTTTTTTTAATTTTGAGATGCTAGCTCCTGCCCCTTTTTGAGATAGCTATGACGCACGACGGACGATGCCACACCATCGCCTAATCTCACAGATTCACTAAAAATGCAAACCAAGTTTTTTCAAACAGTTGAAAGATATAATTCAACTAGTTCTAATCTGGGCATTCTGCGTCTAGACAATGTGTCCAGATGATGTGTGTAGATGTCTAGACACATTGTCTAGACACCAGACAGAGCCAGGTCAATTGCCATGGTGATATCTTGACCTCACCTGGTTGAACTGAGTGACCTCTTGACTCGGCATGTTTAAACTTGGCATGTTGTCAAATCTGTTTTTAAAAACTGAAAGCCTTTTTCAATTGGCTACACTGCTTTTTTAAAGCTACATTTACCCAATCTATTCTAATAAAACTGACAGAACCCTACCACAGAATAATTCTTGTAAAGTTTAAACCAATTAGCTTAACAGTTTCATCATAACACAGTGTATAAGCTAGAAGATTCTAAAATTACATTTTCGCTTGAAAAAAAGATCAATGTAGGTGGCGCCACCAATACCTCAATTTCAGATATGACTTATATGGTCAACATTGGCATAAAATTTGGTGATGATAGCTCTAGCTGTTTCTGAGATTTTAATTTTATTGTGTTTTTTTTTTACAGATTATTAAGTTGAACCTCCTGTAACACGGCCAAATTCACCAAACTGGAACCATTCAAACAAACTTGAGAGAGATTGTTCCAGGGAACATTTCAGTGAAATATTTGACAATTTGGCTGGACAGTTTCGGAGTAGAAGATTTTTTAAGGTTTTTAAGCTTTTTCTCTATAAAATCTAAATTAATGCAGATACCCAATAATTTGCTCTAGGGCACCAAGTTTCACATGTGACTAATTCTTACATGTAATTTGGAGCTACTAGTTCTGACGGTTTTTGACTTACATCCATTGACGGCAGACAGCCTGCCCTGGATGGTGGACGGACAATGCCAGGTTTGCTAAAAAATCTTATATAAATATATATAAGAAACTTCCCAAAAACCAATGGGCACCCCTTGGTAAAACAGTGAATTCAGGGCTTGAAATAGGCCAAATTTTCTACTAGTCAGTGGGTCCAGCAAAGCAGAAAACTTATCTGACCCAAAAGGGTGTCACTGGACACCACATTTTTTTTAATTGAAAAATCATGTTTACAGTAATATGTGTGAAACAGTATTGAGCATTGTACACATTTTACTATTTTGTTATGTCTAAATTTACAAAGGGCTGGTCACATGGCAATTAAGTAGATGACCTTATCAGTTTTCCTAATGTGCAGAAAATAAAATACAGTGAAACCTGTTTGTGTCAAAGTTGAAGGGACTTACGAGCAAACTTTGACTTATCCAAGTTCTGACACAGGTTTATATGGTAAGAATTTAACTTCAAACTGCAGGCATAAAACTTTGACTTAAGTGAGTTATTCATCTTCACTAAGCTTGACACAGCAAGGTTTTACCATATATGCTTTACTCCAGAAACAAGGCCTACAAGCCTAATGCGAACCTGTGCATATGGATATACACCAGGTATAACGCTTCAATGCTGAACCACTACTTTTCATATATATGAACAATGCAAGTACCAAACATTTTGAACAAGAAACAATACACAAACATCACTGATGAAATTCTGGCATGCACACAACACAAAAATTATTGTAGGTGGCACCACCAGTCTTGTATACGACAAAGCTATTACACATGTATAAAAATGCCCAATTTCAGGCTGATATATCAAATTCCTCCGTAGAATTAAGCAGGCACATACACTTTGCAAAAGTCATTGTAGATGGTGATACCTGTCTTGTGAACGAGAAAGCCATTAAAGACACAGAGACAGGTCAGAATATCAGGCCTTGAGTCTGATGCACCGGGCTGACCAGGCTTAGGTGAGAAAGGCTGTTGCCCCGAGTGTGCTGTGACAAATTACTGGCTCAGGCTACTGCACTGAGTGAACTCTTGACCTGCACCTGGCTAGACTGAGTGAACTTTTAACCTGTACTTGGCTGCACTGAATGAACATGAGGTGATCACATGATACTCATGAGGTGATCACATGCTACCCATGAAATGATCACATGCTGCCCATGAGGTGATCACATGCCTTGTGCTTGGCTTCACTGAATGAACTCTTGATCTGTTGCCAAATCTGAAACAGTTGGCAGTTTCTCAACCTATTCAAGAAACATACACAATCTTGGCCTGTTATGTAACTCTGCTAAAATTTATCCAACACAAACCATTTGAACAATCTTGAGAAGGCTCCCCTTTGGGATCATTTCTGTAAAATATTGAACAATTTTGCTGGATTCTTTACAAGAAGAAGAAGTTTTTATCAGCTTTTTCCCTGTAAAATCTAAGTAAATGCAGAAAACAAAAATAAGCTGAATCCATCAACATTTGATATGTGACTGATAATTGCATAAAATTTGGGGATGGTAGCTCCTGCTATTCCTGAGAAATTATGAATAGTGTACAGATGATATGTAATATCATAAATCTACATTTTTTAAAAGCTTTTAAAAAACATTCTTGTCAATATTTTCCATAGATATTCTGAAATCTAAATGTCTAGAGGCATGATGTAATGGATGCTGATAAACTGGTGCTAGGCTAGATGTATCCACTTCACACAGCTAAAATATATGGTAAAATGACTCAATTCAATCTTTATAATTCAGCCAAAATTCAATTTTTTGAACCATAAAAGACAATTATTATTAGAATGATTCAGGGAATTATTCTTGCAAAATATTAAACAAAGTGGCCTCAGTATCATCAGTCGAAAAACGTTTTGTAGGTTTATAACTCATATGGAAAAATACAGCAAAATGGCAAAGTACAGCTTCCCATAACTCAGCCAAAAATCATTGAACCAAAACCATTTGAACAAACTTGAATTATCAACTTCTAAGGATAATTAATGTGTGAGATTTAAGAATTTGGCCCAGTGGTTTTTGAGGAGAAGATTTTTGTAGCCACTTAGCTAACATGGGCTGTCATGGCATATGACTAAATTCAGCTTCCCATAACTCAGCCAAAAGTCACTGAACTGAGACCATTTGAACAAAATTGAATTATCAACATCTACGGATAATTAATGTGTGAGATTTAAGAATTTGGCCCAGTGGTTTTTGAGAAGAAGATTTTTGTAGCCACTTAGCTTACATGGGCTGTTATGGCATATGACTAAATTCAGCTTCCCATAACTCAGCCAAAAGTCACTGAACTGAGACCATTTGAACAAACTTGAATTATCAACATCTAAGGATAATTAATGTGTGAGATTTAAGAATTTGGCCCAGTGGTTTTTGTTGAGAAGATTTTGTAGCCACTTAGCTAAAATGGGCTGTTATGGCATATGACTTAATTCAGCTTCCCATAACTTAGCCCAAAGTCACTGAACTGAGACCATTTGAACAAACTTCAGAAAGCACTACCCTAGGATCATTTCTGTGCGATATTAAACAATTTAGCCATATGGTTTCAGAGAAGAAGTTATTTGTAGCTGTCAGTATGATACGGGCACTGATGACCCACGTACAAAAAAGGCTGATGCAGGTGGCGCCACCAATACCTCAATTTCAGATATGACTCATGTGACCAACATTGGCATAAAATTTGGTGATGATAGCTCAAGCCATTTCTGAGATTGTAATTTCAGTATGCTTTTTTGGACAGATGACTAAGTTCAACTTCCATGTAACTTGGCCAAAAATCACCGAACTTACACCATTCGAACAAACTTGAGAGAGATTGATCCAGGAATCATTTCTGTAAAATATTTGACAATTTGGCTGAACAGATTTGGAGAAGAAGATTTTTTAAGCTTTTTTCAGCTTTTTCCCTATAAAATCTAAGAAAATGCAGTTAGCCAAAAATAAGCAAAATCCGATAGAGTTTTTTAGATGACTAATTTTATGCATAAGATCTCGTGATGCTTATTCTTGCCGTTTTCAAGATAGTATGGGTTAACCTTCAGAAGACGGACGACGGACGACGCCACACCATCGCATAAGCTCACAGGTTCGCTAAAAATGGAATTAGGATCAAATAATTACAGGCCAAGGAGGGTGTGTGCCCGGCAAATGTTGCTTGTAAATTATGCCAGCAAATTCCAGTGGACCAGTAGTAATTTCAAGTCCTGCTACACACCCAACACCTCTAATAATATATCAGACAGTTACCTATGTCCTCATTGGCACACTCTTCTACTTTGCAGTATTCCAGCACATACTCAGCACTGTAGCCTAGTTCTGCTGTTTTACAATTGGGGGCTTCCCATTCCACTGTCAGGCTTCCATCTTGTTGTTCTTTTGACACTTGTAAGTCAACTGGAGCCCCGGGAGCTGAAACAATAGTTATGCTACAGAAGACATATGGAAAAATAATTTTCATTTAATTTTCTTTGCTGGAGGTAACTGCCTCCATTTTAAATGCTAGCTTATCTCTAAGTTTATGTACATCTGCAGAATTCCATTCCGGTTTCTGACTACATGACAGGGCAGTCTCACATGCTTCCTCTCATTTTATATCCTGGTTTAACCCCCTAAAGGCGCACTCATTTGTGAATGAAACACGACCATTAGGCAGGGCCTTCCCATTAAGCCTGTAATGATTGTTTCCATGAAATTTGCTGGTCCACTTAGTATTTTAGGTATTTGAGTCTGCAGAAAAATATTTATTTTTTTGGTTATGGCCAGACCTTTTATTAAATATGATGTGTTACACATTTTCATAACCATGCATATTCAAGATGACTTTGGAAAAGGGGGGGGGGGGGTGTGATCTATGATAAAGTCCAACACATACTATATTTCAAGTAACAGAACCAGCTTATTTTCTTTCAAATTTAAGAATATCTCAGATGAAAGTATCCTGTAACTATGTATGGAGCTTTGTAGAATATGTCTAGGTTTGTAAGGGGGTTGCAACCAACCTGACCTCATTCGATATGTGTGCATCTGAGATAGTGTATTGGTGGATAGTTATACAGTGAGTTTTCTGAAAACCCTTAAAATCTCTGGTAAATTATCACTACAGGTTATCGAATGGACATATGTAGGAAGCCAAGAATGAATGCTGCCCACACCATAATACACTCTATCATAGACATAATAAGTGACACATACCTTTGTCTTGATAATAGAGGCATTCACTCCATTCCATGCCACTGCTGACGATTCTGCCATCTCGCAGTTCCTGGGCTGATATAGCCAAACCTAGATTGAGCTGGCTTTTGTTCTGGGGCACGAAGCTAAGGCTACCATTACTGCCATATGCTGTTGACCACTTAATATCATCCTGAGAATAAATCAAAATATAATAAACAAAATCAACAGAAGTACTTTTACTTGTACCTGTTATAATAATGAAAATACCTCTTAGCTTAAATGTAAAAAATAAACTTTCATGTTTAAGTTTTCATGCTCACAGATTGTTGATTAGAACTTTATCAGTAGAATAACACAACATTTACAAGGTATATTCTGATAAACATGTGTACTTAATACAGACATCCAATTCTTTCCTGGTAGATAAATATTTAAATACATCGCTCTTGGTCCACAAATTTCAGCTAAAAAATGATTTAATACTTGCGTCATCTGTTTCTAGCTTCTCAGCTTGACTGTAATAATAACTTCACTGAAATGAGCCATTTTAAATATCTTGTAGAAAAGCAAACAAATAAAAAGAAAGAAGGACCAACTGAAAAGAGTAAAAAAAATGTTGTTCAAATTTGTTGGTAGTGCTAGCAATGTCAAGTTTTTTTGTTTTGTTTTTTGTTTTGCTCTTTTTGGCTGCTGACACCATCTGTTCTTACCAGACATATCAAGTGGTCATTGGATTTACACCAATAAGCTGTCACGCTATACACATCAGGCTTCTTCCAGTAGAGTGTGATCACACTGTTGTTCTTGATGAAATAGTGTTCTTTTGGCACTAAGGGCCCTGAAACATTAACCATACCCAAGTCAGAAACATCTAACAAAGATAAATAGTGTTCAATAACTGCCAGTGATGTTGTCCGAGTCCAGGCTACTCAAGTCAGAGTCCAAGTCTGAGTCCTTGAGATTCAAGTCCAAATCCACCCTCTTTGAGTGCATCTGGAACCCGAGTCAATGTCCAATTTCAATAGATCTCCTTATTAACAGAAATAAAAATAAGATTTGAGATAACCATAAATAGTTAATGTTAGTCTACATATGTTTTTTGCTTGAATGTTTAATTACGTTTAGCTCCCGATACAAAGCTAAAGCTTGGTATATACACTCTTTCTACATGTAATATTCTGTTAGAAGTCCGCATATGTATATAAATGCCTTAATAGTTTGTGACAGACCTTCCCTTCTACTAGACTCATGATCCAATCAGCCTGATTTCTCAAGTCCTTACCACCTGGGCTGAGTACAAATCTGAGTACAAGTCCCTAAAAAATGGACTCGAGTCAGGAATGAACCTGAACCCTCCATCACTCATATTTGCTGATGATAGGATCCCAGAAAGGATAAAAGGGGCCCAACGCCCCAGCATAGGTACACAAGCTACAGGACAGCTATTAGACTTCAGACCTTAATCTCTATTACAGAAGTACAGGCAAGTTGCACCACAGTTGCACCATCCTGTACTGTTTTTTTTTTTGGTTTAAGGGTATATTATCCTCCAAGATTTTTTTATCGAGAAAGAGGGGGCCAAACAACCCTTTACTCCCTTCAAGTCCACCAATTATAGATTTAATTTAAAGTCACAGGTTCCTACTTATATCAAATCATGATCATACTTTTTCTGTTGATTCTTGATTTAAGTAGGAACCTGTGACTTTAAACCTGAAAACTATTTAATTCCAACTAGTTATTCCAACTGATCTGACACTCATTGTTTCATTGCAGAAATGGTTTATGGATTATAATTCAAAAAATCAAGGTTACAATGGCCTAATTTAAGAAATAGTAAGGGAACTAGCCATTGCTTACTGTGGGGTTCTGAAGCTCAGACAGTTGTGAAATGTGTCTTTGTAAGACAAACAGATGGCTGGTTGGCTGGATGGATGACAGAGTCAGCTGAGTTATAACACCAAGGACTTTTTTTTAATTTGTTTTTAAAATATTTTTTTAAGGTAACTGCATTTTTTTAATCCTAGCTTAACTAAGAACATGTACATCTGCAGAATTCCATTCCGGTTTTGGACTATGTGACAGGGCAGTAAAACATGCTTCCTCTCATTTAATATCCTGGTGTTAAATAGGCCCTGTGAATACTGCACCTGAAGGGCCCGGGTGTGTAATCTATCCCACTGCTGGGTCATACCACAGAGAATCACCAAGAATGGACCAAGGACTTAATAAAAACAGCCTACAAAACCATTCATGCAAGCTTTTACCATTTAACTTTATTGAGTTCTGTTCATCAGACCATCCTCATGCAACATAATATGATTTGAGGATTTTGGGCGTGGTCCAAAAAAGGGTTATTCAGTTCTAAACCCTGCCAATACTCATCCCCTTGCCACCATAATCTATCTGCAGGATTCTCGCTGTCCTCAGGGTACTTGCTTTTCTCTTCCTCGTGACCTTATAGAACCCTGACAGGTTTATTTCTCCGGGTTTCTCAGTAAACTTTGTGTAAAAACTAAAGCCCCAACATCACAAGACACATGTAAAAAGTTAAGGTTATACCGCTAGTATGATCAAGTTGATTGATATATTTGATAGAAATATCAATCCTACACAAATAATACAAGTAAACTGCACTTACTCTTCTCCTCCTTCTCAATATAGATTGATTTCAAGGACAAGCTGGAATTGACTCCTTTTTCAGTCTTGCCTTGTATGGTAACACTATGAGGAACATTCTTTCTTAAGTTAACACTGCAGTAATTGCCAGTTTGAGACCTGTCATGTTGCTGTTTACAGGTGGCCTTTGAACCTAAGATTTTTACTTCATATTCCAGCTTGCCATGCCACATCATCTTAGGAATAGGCTGAAATACACAAAAAAAGATAAAAAGGATTTTTACCTCAGCCATTTTTACACAGAACCACCAAAGTATCTCACAGTCCAATAGTGTGGTCCAAATACAAAAGTCCATTAATTCAGCCAAAAATCATTTAAGTAAACTGGAACAAGGTCATTTTTGTGCAGTGATACAGAATTTGAAATGTAGAAAAGACTGTTGCATCCCCTCAGTCTAATGTAGGCTTACTTTGCCACATGACCAATTTCAGCTTTCCATTACTAAAACAAGGGACCTATGGGTCACTGTGCTCAGCTGATGTTAACCTTGAAGGTAAAAATCTAAAATAATATCTAATGGAGATAAAGTGAAAGAGGAAGAGGTAATAAAGGCCATGGTTGGTTAATATGATTGGTTTGTATTGATGAGCAAGAAATTGTTGCAAAAAATATTTTGTGACCTGACCATGTGTTTCCTAATGTTGAAACTAAAGCATGTGAGCAGTTTGTGAACAAATGATCTGTACTATTACCATGATCATTAGTTGGTTTTTCGATTAACTGTTGACATTTCAGTAGTTTACACATTTGTTTAATTGCATCTATTTTTTTGTATAATATATATTATTAAATATAAATGTATTTTTTTATGAAATGTATACAGTTGAAATATAGCTAATTAACAACATAAAACAGGGCAATCAAATTCTGCTGAGGCAGGAAAATAATGAACAAATGTTTGTATTAAATCCTGATTTTTTTATCACATCAATTATTTTCTAATTTAAATTTATATTTCTATACATTTCCAATTTAACATATATATCTGAATATAAAAGTTGATTAATAATTCTCAATTGCATCATCATAAATCTCAATCTTGTCAGATAACACCACATCATGCATACAAATGTTTAATTATTTTTTACCACAAAAATATATCTTTTAAATCTGCAAAACAATAAATATCTAAGAATAATACTTGATTTAGATTTCACAATTTTTAATTGTGTCTTTATTTATCCATAATGTGCTTCATATTTAATAATAATTTAAGCATACTGATTGATTCATTTATATTTGTTAAAATCATTTAAAAGAAAATTGATTTCTTTAAAAATGCTACATTACACAACATTGCATCTTCTGGATTACACCTTGAATTACTTTTTCAAGGAAAGTTTTTGCATATCAGAGTGGAAACAGCATTACAATTAAGGAGATACAGTGAACACTTGGTGGGTTGGGTTTGGGAGGGGGGGGGTTGGGGGGGGGGGTGATTGGGGTGGTGATATGAGAATAAATGTACACCTGTCACAGCAGGAGATCTCCCCCAGTGACTGTAACAAATCAGAAACCCTGGCATAGCTGACTTCCAGTGACCTGGAGTGGGACCCTGCATCTGTAATCAAAGCAAGTGACTACAGAAAAAACAAGGGACCTATGGGTCACGACGCTCAGCTGTTATATATGATAAAAAAATATTATTTAGAAATGAGGCACATGCTGGTTTTGTGTGGTAATAAATATAAGCTGTATTATCAGTTGTTGTTGTTTAGCTTATGTATGATTTTGATAGTACCTTTGGAGACAGGGAAGAGGATTGATTTCATTTATTTTATTAACAAATGGAGTACTATTGTCACACAGATTTTGACTTGGCCATATAACTTATAAGCAGAACATATAAAATAAGAGTTTAACTATTTATTAAAAAAAATTACAAATATTGTCCCAAATATAATTTTTATAAAAAATAATAAGAGAATCATATGATTTTTTTAAATGAAATATAACTGATTTGATTATTAAAATAATATTAAAGAATATATTCATGAATGCATTCATGAATACATTTTGAAAGTATTTGCACGAGTATTCATATACTTTCATTTTTTACCTGAATTCCTATTCTTTATGCAAGAAATTTTATAATGGAGTACATAATCATATTCGTATTTAAATACAATTACAAAGTATTCGCACCATGTCTGGTATTTATTCAGTTTCACCAACCAATGATGTTGAGAATCCAGAATATACAAAATTCACACATTTAAATAATGATCATAAGTACCTGGTTTTATGGCTTTTATTTATATTAAAAAATAACTGTAAAAAATTCATTTTGGACTAATTTCACATCAATGTACACACTAGACACAGTAGGAATCTAGATTAATATTATCAACTGCATCTTTGTCTATCATTAATTTCCTTCATATGATCCCTAATGATTAGTAATGAATAATATGATTTACTTCTTTATCATTAAAATTGAACTGAAAAATGCCATAGGTGACTGCATGGTGTTATTTGGAATATGTGACATTCTACCCATCGATACAAGATTCTTATATCATCAGTAACTGCAAGTTAATTTCCTGTTATTATAAACTAACAAATTCCTTTTCTATTTTTCTTTAATTTGTTATTAAAAACCAATAAAAATTTATTAATTTATTGTTTATTGTTATGTTGTTGGTTAAAACTACTAGATGAGTTGGGTTGGACACCTGGATCAACTGTGGCTGGCCATAAGCTGCCTGGATTCCTGTATGCCTCGCCTCAAGTGTGCCAAATTTGATGAAAGGTCAACAAGGTCAACATACAGGTGACTCAAGAGGGGCTGGAGAGAGCCAAAGTCTGACAGGGTCTCATAAAAAACATTAATAAAAGCTACATAGTTTGGCCAATTTCTTTCAGCTTTCTAAACTAAAAAGCTGAAATCCTAATGTGTGCATGATATGAAAATTATATCAACAGTGCTCACAGGACACAAACGTGCCATGGTCACAGTTGGGCAAAATTAAAGGTACTAATTTTATATTTATACTAATAACTTATAAAATTTGAAAAATTCAGAACTAATTTTGGGTATTCAATTGAATCTTGATTAAATAATGTTACATCCCTGACAAAAAAATCTCTAGCTTCAGCAATGCCCTTGTTAAGGGAGTAAATATATTTCTTGATTTTTTACAAAGAGCATTATGTTTGGGCCCATAACTTAAAACAATTCACAATACTGACATCATTCTGGCATGTGCATAGAGAATGAAAAATATGTATATTATTTATGATTAAAGTCAGATCAGTGGTTTTGATATTAGGCAGTCTTGAAGTGTAACAATGGGTTTTTAATGGAAAAATGAAGTTTTTCATTAATATCTCGAAGGTATTAAGTCCTAGTGACCAAATTCTTGGCATGGTAGGGGATTTTGGAGACATCTAACTGTATGCCGAATTTAAGGAACTAAGAGCTGAAGCTGGGGAGCTGAGCTCTTGCAAACTGCATAACACTAGCTTGATGTAAACAATATGTTACATGGTGCTTGAAAACTTATTAAAATCTACAGTTTTTGATCAACTGGTTTCAAATTTTTGGTGTTAACAGTTGAAATACTAACAAAAACATGCTGTGAAAATTAAATCCACAGTACTTACAGGAAAAAAACGTGCCATGGTCAAAGTTGGGCAAAATTTAAGGTACCAATTTTTTATTTTTATTAATATTTTAGAAAATTTAAAAGATTTTCATCTAATTTTGGGTATACAATTTAATTTTGATTAATTAAAGTTATATTACTGGAAAAAAGGTCAATAGCTTTAACATTTTTTGTGTTAAGTGATCAAATATCTTTCCTGATTTTTTACAAAATGCATTATGTTTGGGCCTATAACTTTTTTAAATTAAATAATACAGACATAATTTCTGGCATGTACATAGGAACTATATAGAGGAATATTTATGGTAAATATGAGGAAAAACAAATGAGTGGTTTTGATATTAGGCAGTCCTGAAGTGTGAAAATAGGTTTTTAATAAAAAATTGAGGTTTTTCCTTAATTTCTCAAAGGAACGGAGTTGCAAAGACCCAGTTTTCGGCTTGGTATGAGATCTTGGGGACATCTAACATTATGCCAAATTTTGGATTCCTAGGTCTTACGGTTTCAAAACGTGCCACATCTACGGACGGACGGACGGACGGACGGACGGACGGACAGACGGACGGACGACGGACAATGGACCACGACTATAGCTCAGATGACTTATAGTCAGCTGAGCTAAAAATCAATAACAAGCTTAATTTTCAAGCTTTTATTTCCAAATTTCAGATTTAGACAAACTAAATATTTATGTTTACATGCTGTGAAAATTAAATCAATAGTGCTTACAGGAAAACAAGGGACCCATGGGTCACGGCGCTCAGCTGATCGTGACTGGACTATAAATGTTTCTCCACTGTGATACTATATCGAGTCAATAAAGCTTATGAATATCATGGACATGTTGGGCTATTATAAAGGAATGTGATGTAATATGTGAGTAAATGATAAATAAAATAATCTGACTGATGGATTAATAGAGTCAAATATAGTGGTTTATTTTTTATTTATTTAGGAGGGTTGAAAATTGTGATATATTTGAGCAAATATGAATGCAATGACAGCGGTAATAAGCAGTAGTAGAATGATGATATGGCTATTTGTTGAAGGATCTAAAGTGTATGGTAGTCTGCAAGCTTTCAATTTGACAGATATGATGTTATGATTAACTATGCTGATGAAGTGATTTATGAATTTGTGACTGTATGACACAATATCTCTTTAGTCTTGACAAGGTACATTATTGTGATGCCCACTATGTCTACATATTACACAATATTGACATAATTTCTGGCATGTACATAGGTACCTATGGATGAATAGTTATACAAAATATTAAAGTATGAATATATCTGTTTCATCTTGTTCTTGCTTACTGAGGCTGACTTTGGGATGGGGTTCAGAGAAGGGAAAAATGAGGGCAGCACGAAGGTGGATGTAGAAATATTCTATTGTAATGTTTTTCATTTATATAAGAGTATGAAAAGCTAAGAGGAAAGAGGCCCTCCTACTTGGTTATAGTAAAGTTCTAAATATATGATTGCAAACTAATACTCTGACAAGACTGTCATGAAGTGAAAAACAGTAAATGCAAACTTTCAATTTGACAGATATGATGTTATGATTAACTATGCTGATGAAGTGATTTATGAATTTGTGACTGTATGACACAATATCTCTTTAGTCTTGACAAGGTACATTATTGTGATGCCCACTATGTCTAATATTACACAGTATTGACATAATTTCTGGCATGTACATAGGTACCTATGGACGAATAAATACAAAATATAAAATTATGAATATATCTGTTTCATCTTGTTCTTGCTTACTGAGGCTGACTTTGGGATGGGGTTCAGAGAAGGGAAAAGTGAGGGCAGCACGAAGGTGGATGTAGAAATATTCTATTGTAATGTTTTTCATTTATATAAGAGTATGAAAAGCTGAGAGGAAAGAGGCCCTCCTACTTGGTTATAGTAAAGTTCTAAATATATGATTGCAAACTAATACTCTGACAAGACTGTCATGAAGTAAAAAACAGTAAATGCAAACTTTCAATTTGACAGATATGATGTTATGATTAACTATGCTGATGAAGTGATTTATGAATTTGTGACTGTATGACACAATATCTCTTTAGTCTTGACAAGGTACATTATTGTGATGCCCACTATGTCTAATATTACACAGTATTGACATAATTTCTGGCATGTACATAGGTACCTATGGACGAATAGTTATACAAAATATTAAAGTATGAATATATCTGATTCATCTTGTTCTTGCTTACTGAGGCTGACTTTGGGATGGGGTTCAGAGAAGGGAAAAGCGAGGGCAGCATGAAGGTGGATGTAGAAATATTCTATTGTAATGTTTTTCATTTATATAAGAATATGAAAAGCTAAGAGGAAAGGGGCCCTCCTACTTGGTTATAGTAAAGTTCTAAATATATGATTGCAAACTAATATTCTGATAAGACTGTCATGAAGAAAAACAGTAAAAGTTTTGAGATACTGTAATGCATATGAAAATTTACAGATGGACAGGCAAGTGGACAGAAAGGACTAAAACCTTTACTTCACTTTCAAGGGAATAATGCATTTAAGTTTATATATAAGCCTATTTTTTTAAGCATATCCACTTTTCCATTAAGAAGTTTTTATCTGAATCATTTTTTTTTTATTTACAGGTTTTATAAATTTTTAATAAAAAAACCTGAAAATATAAGTTAAAATATTAGAATTGTTGCAAAAGTTGCAATCATTATATATACAGAGTACACAAGGGACCTATGGGTCACTGTGCTCAGCTGACATTAACCTTGAAGGTAAAAATCTAAATAATATCTCATGGAGATAAAGTGTAAGAGGAAGAGGTAATAAAGGCCATGGTTGGTTTATATGATTGGTTTGTATTGATGAGCAAGAAATTGTTGCAAAAAATATTTTGTGACCTGACCAAGTGTTTCCTAATGTTGAAACTAAAGCATGTGAGCAGTTTGTGAACAAACGATCTGTACTATTACCATGATCATTAGTTGTTTTTTCGATTAACTGTTGACATTTCAGTAGTTTACACATTTGTTCAATTGAATCTATTTTTTTGTATAATATATATTATTAAATATATATGTATTTTTTTATGAAATGTATACAGTTGAAATATAGCTAATTAACAACATAAAACAGGGCAAACAAAGCCTGATCTCAAATTCAGTTGAGGCAGGAAATAATGAACAAATGTTTGTATTAAATCCTGATTTTTTTATCACATAAATTATTTAGTTTATATTTCTATACATTTCCAATATAACATATATATCTGAATATAAAAGTTGATTCATAATTCTCAATTGCATCATCATAAATCTCAATCTTGTCAGATAACACCACATCATGCATACAAATGTTTATTTATATTTTACCACAAAAATATATCTTTTAAATCTGTACAACAATAAATATCTAAAAATAATACTTGATTTAAATTTCACAATTGTGTCTTTATTTATCCATAATGTGCTTCATATTTTATAATAATTTAAGCATACTGATGGGTTCATTTATATTTGTTAAAATCATTTAAAAGAAAATTGATTTCTTTAAAAATGCTACATTACACAACATTGCATTTTTCTGGATTACACCTTGAATTATTTTTTCAAGGAAAGTTTTTGCATATCGGAGTGGAAACAGCATTACAATTAAGGAGTTACAATGAAAACAATAACAATTACTGCATAACATTTGGTGGGTTGGTTTGCGGGGGGGGGGGGGGGGGGGGGGGGGGGGGGGGGAGGGTGATGATATGAAAATAACTGTACACCTGTCACAGCAGGGGATCTCCCCCAGTGACTGTAACAAATCAGAAACCCTGGCATAGCTGACTTCCAGTGACCTGGAGTGGGACCCTGCGTCTGTAATCAAAGCAAGTGACTACAGAAAACAAGGGACCTATGGGTCACGATGCTCAGCTGTTATATATGATAAAAAAATATAATTTAGAAATGAGGTACATGCTGGTTTTGTGTGATAATAAATATAAGCTGTATTATGAGTTGTTGTTGTTTAGCTTATGTATGATTTTGATAGTTCCTTTGGAGACAGGGAAGAGCATTGATTTCATTTATTTTATTAACAAATGGAGTACTATTGTCACACAGATTTTGATTTGGCCAAATAACTTATAAGCAGAACATATAATATGAGTTTAACTATTTATTAAAAAAAATTACAAATATTGTCCCAAATAGAATTTTTATTAAAAATAATAAGAGAATCATATGATTTTGTAAAATGAAATATAACTGAAATGATTATTAAAATAATATTAAAAAATATATTCATGAATGCATTCATGAATACATTTTGAAAGTATTTGCACGAGTATTCATATACTTTCATTTTTACCTGAATTCCCATTCTTTATGCAAGAAATTTTATAATGGAGTACATAATCATATTCGTATTTAAATTCAATTACAAAGTATTCGCACCATGTCTGGTATTTATTCAGTTTTCACCAAACAATGATGTTGAGAATCCAGAATATACAAAATTCACACATTTAAATAATGATCATAAGTACCTGGTTTTATGGCTTTTATTTATATTAAAAATAACTGTAAAAAATTCATTTTGGACTAATTTCACATCAATGTACACACTAGACACAGTAGGAATCTAGATTAATATTATCAACTGCATCTTTGTCTATCATTAATTTCCATCATATGATCCCTAATGATTAGTAATGAATGATATGATTTACTTCTTTATCATTAAAATTGAACTGAAAAATGCCATAGGTGACTGCATGGTGTTATTTGGAATACGTGACATTCTACCCATCCATACAAGATTCTTATATCATCAGTAACTGCAAGTTAATTTCCTGTTATTATAAACTAACAAATTCCTTTTCCATTTTTCTTTAATTTGTTATTAAAAACCAATAAAAATTTATTAATTTATTGTTTTTTGTTATGTTGTTGGTTAAAACTACTAGATGAGTTGGGTTGGACACCTGGATCAACTGTGGCTGGCCATAAGCTGCCTGGATTCCATGTATGCCTTGCCTCAAGCATGCATAATACAGGTGATTCAACAGGGGCTGGAGAGAGCCAAAGTCTGACAGGGTCTCATAAAAAACATTAATAAAAGCTACAATTTTTGGCCAATTTCTTTCAGCTTTCTAAGCTGAAATCCTTATGTGTGCATGATATGAAAATTATATCAACAGTGTTCACGGGAAACAAACGTGCCATGGTCACAGTAGGGCAAAATTTAAGGTACTAATTTTATATTTATACTAATAACTTATAAAATTTGAAAAATTAAGAACTAATTTTGGGTATTCAATTGAATCTTGATTAAATAATGTTACATCCCTGACAAAAAAATCTCTAGCTTCAGCAATGCCCTTGTTAAGGGAGTAAATATATTTCTTGATTTTTTACAAAGTGCATTATGTTTGGGCTCATAACTTAAATCAATTACGCAATACTGACATCATTCTGGCATGTGCATAGAGATTGAAAAATATGTATATTATTTATGATTAAAGTCAGATCAGTGGTTTTGATATTTGGCAGTCTTGAAGTGTAACAATGGGTTTTTAATGGAAAAATGAAGTTTTTCATTAATATCTCGAAGGTACAGGGTTGGCAAGTTACTGCCATTGCCATTTCTGCCATGGTTTTCTGCCCTGCAATTGCCGGGCGGCAGAAATACTTTTCTGCCCTTAGGGCAGAAATACCCTGAAACTGCGGTAAACATATTTTAAAAAAAGAGCAACTACATAAAGAAGGAAGATAAAGATAATTATTTGTGACATTAAACAGTATCAAATAAATGACATGTTTGTAATTGACAACTGTACCTAGTGAGATTAGTACATCACTAATTAGCTCCAGCCATGCACATCATCACTCCCCTTGCCCCAGTTGTGTATTGAGCCGTTGTAATAACAAACAGGGGAAAGCAATACAATAGCCATGTGATGGGGATTTTAGGCAATTTAGCAATGGGAAATTTAGGCAGGTTAACCATGACAAGTGGACACTGTGCAGGTAATTCACCTTATATAATGATACTTGAGGATTACTGATAATCATTCACTTGAACACTAATCCTGGACACATTGTCATTAGGCTGTGTAAGTAATCATGTTCAAAGGCAGAAGAAAGAAAGACCCTATTTGGGTACATTTCCTTAAGGTTGAGGTTAATGGTAAACCCTAGCTGAATGCAGCAACTGTGGAAACAGACAATTACCTAAACCATACAGACTCAGAGAACATTATAAAAAATGTGTTGCCTCTGAACAGCCACCTCCATCAAAAAGGAAAAGAGAGGACTCTTTCCCAATGGATAATTCCATTCTACATTCACTCCAAATTAAGAAACAGATTGGGTGTAAAGAAGGCCTCCAAGCTAGACTTAGCTAGTTTTTAGTTACAGAATGTTAAGAGGCACTGTTGACCTTATTAAGTATCCAAGATATTACTACCAATGGGGACTGTAAGTGACTGAAACTGAACTGAAAACAGTAGCCTTAAAAGAGCCATTTGTCTCATGTAATCTACAAAAAAAAATCCACAAATAGTGCTTATATTAAGGAAGAACTGGTTTAGTCTGATAAAGATCAGTGAGTGTTGATACTTTGATGCATTTCCGACTCCAGTTACACTTTGATGTATACAAAATTTGGATACATATGCATATATATTTATTTATAATAAATGTATTTCAGCAGATTTTTTATTAAATATGGTTTCTCACACTATATTATTGTTATTCAAGTGATAAATCTTATATAGATAACCCCTTGCCATATGTAGCAATTTCTGTCTTATCTATCTGCCATTTCTGCCGGGCAGAAACTATTTCTGCCTGGCAGAAAGGTATTTCTGCCCTGGGCAGGGCAGAAATACCTATCTGCCCGGCAGAAAACCAACCCTGCGAAGGTATTAAGTCCTAGTGACCAAATTCTTGGCATGGTAGGGGATTTTGGAGACATCTAACTGTATGCCGAATTTAAGGAACTTAGAGCTGAAGCTGGGGAGCTGAGCTCTTGCAAACTGCATAACACTAGCTTGATGTAAACAATATGTTACATGGTGCTTGAGTCACTATGCTCAGCTGACGTTAACCTTGAAGGTTAAAATCTAAAATAATATCAAATGGAGATAAAGTGTAAGAGGAAGAGGTAATAAAGGCCATGGTTGGTTTATATGATTGGTTTGTATTGATGAGCAAGAAATTGTTGCAAATAATATTTTGTGACCTGACCATGTGTTTCCTAATGTTGAAACTGAAGCATGTGAGCAGTTTGTGAACAAATGATCTGTACAATTACCATGATCATTAGTTGGCTTTTCGATTAACTGCTGACTTTTCAGTAGTTTACACATTTGTTCAATCAAATCTTTTTTTGTATAATATATATTATTAAATATATGTTTTTTTATGAAATGTATACAGTTGAAATATAACTAATTAACAACATAAAACAAAGCCTATCTCAAATTCTGCTGATGCAGGAAAATAATGAACAAATGTTTGTAATAAATCCTCATTTTTTTATCACATTAATTTTTTTTTAATTTAAGTTTATATTTCTATACATTTTCAATATAACATATATATCTGAATATAAAAGTTGATTCATAATTCTCAATTGCATCATCATAAATCCAATCTTGTCAGATAACACCATATCATGCATACAAATGTTTATTTATTTTTTACCACAAAAAAATATCTTTTAAATCTGCAAAACAATAAATATCTAAAAAAAATACTTGATTTAGACTTCTCAATTTTTAATTGGGTCTTTATTTATCCATAATGTGCTTCATATTTTATCATAATTTAAGCACACTGATGGGTTCCATTATGATTGGTAAAATCATTTAAAAGAAAAATGATTCTTTAAAAATGCTACATTACACAACATTGCATCTTGAATTACTTTTTCAAGGAAAGTTTTTGCATATCAGAGTGGAAACAGCATTACAATTAAGGAGATACAGTGAACACTTGGTGGGTTGGGTTTGGGGGGGGGGGGGGGTTGGGGGGGGGGGTGATTGGGGTGGTGATATTAGAATAACTGTACACCTGTCACAGCAGGGGATCTCCCCCAGTGACTGTAACAAATCAGAAACCCTGGCACTGCTGACTTCCAGTGACCTGGAGTGGGACCCTGCATCTGTAATCTGTAATCAATGCAAATGACTACAATAGAGCCTCAAGAAAAAAATCAATAACTAGCTTAATTTTCAAGCTTTTACTTCCAAATTTCAGATTAAAAAAAATAAAATATTTATGTTTACATGCTGTGAAAATTAAATCAATGGTACTTACAGAAAAAAAAAGTGCCATGGTC
The DNA here is from genome assembly GCA_026874595.1 of Sipunculus nudus. NCBI lineage: Eukaryota > Metazoa > Annelida > Sipuncula > Golfingiida > Sipunculidae > Sipunculus > Sipunculus nudus. Next base: position 8,036,024 of record CM049309.1, read on the forward strand.
AAAGTTGGGCAAAATTTAAGGTACTGATTTTATTTTTATGCTAATTACTTAAAAAATTTACAAAATTCAGATCTAATTTTGGGTAAACAATTGAATCTTAATTAAACATAGTTATATACTTGGGAAAATAGACTCTAGTTTCAAAATTTTTCATGTTAAGTGAGTAAATATTTTTCCTGATTTTTTACAAAGTCCATTATGTTTGGGCCCATAACTTAAAGAATTTATACTTAACAGACTTAATTTCTGGCATGTACATAGGAACTATATAGAAGAATATTTATGGTAAATATGAGGAAAAACAGATGAGTGGTTTTGATATAAGGCAGTCCTGAAGTGTGAAAATAGGATTTTAATAAAAAATTGAGGTTTTTCCTTAATTTCTCAAAGGAACAAAGTCGCAAAGACCCAGTTTTAGGCTTGGTAGGAGATCTTGGGGACATCTAACATTATGCTGAATTTTGGATTCCTAGGTCTTACGGTTTTAAAACGTGCCACATCTACGGACGGACAGACGGACGGACGGACGGACAGACGGACGGACGACGGAAAATGGACCACGACTATAGCTCAGATGACTTATAGTCAGCTGAGCTAAAAACGTGCCATGGTCAAAGTTGGGCAAAATTTAAGGTACTGATTTTTTTTTATGCTAATAACTTAAAAAATTTACAAAATTCAAATCTAATTTTGGGTAAACAATTGAATCTTAATTAAAAATAGTTATATACATGAGAAAATAGACTCTAGTTTCAAAATTTTTCATGTTAAGTGAGTTATTATTTTTCCTGATTTTTTACAAAGTCCATTATGTTTGGGCCCATAACTTAAAGAATTTATACTTTACAGACTTAATTTCTGGCATGTACATAGGAACTATAGAGAGGAATATTTATGGTAAATATGAAGAATAACAGATGAGTGGTTTTGATATTAGGCAGTCCTGAAGTGTGAAAATAGGATTTTAATAAAAAATTGAGGTTTTTCCTTAATTTCTCAAAGGAACAAAGTCGCAAAGACCCAGTTTTCAGCTTGGTAGGAGATCTTGGGGACATCTTACATTATGCTGAATTTTGGATTCCTAGGTCTCACGGTTTCAAAATGTGCCACATGGACGGACGGACGGACGGCACGACAGACAGACGGACGACGGACAATGGACCACGACTATAGCTCAGATGACTTATAGTCAGCTGAGCTAAAAATCAATGAATCAAACCTTTTTTTATACAAATAAGAGACCCCTACAGTAGGATAATATTTGGAAAGTATTAAACCATTCCGTTGACAGGTTCATCATTGAACATTTCTAATGTAGTGGCTGAAAGAGATTTAAATGAAGTCTTTTGCCTGAAAAAGGGTAGCTTGATATAGGTGATGCCATATAAACCTCAATTTAAAATATGAGTCGTGTGACTAACATTTGCATAAAACTTTTCTGAGACTGTTATGTTAGTATGCTTACTTGGCCAAATGACTAAGTTCAAATTACTGTCACTTGAATTAAATTCATTAAACCAAAACCATTTGAACAAATTTTAGGGAGCTTATCGCTGGGATCATTTCTCTAAAATATTACACAGTTTGGCTGAATGATTCAGGAGATGAAGATTTTCAAAGGTTTTACAGCTTTTCGCACGTAAAATTTAAGCCGAAGCAGGTGGTGCCACAAAAAGCTCTATACCATAAAATTTGACATGTGACTGTTTTTGGGAAAAAATTTGGGGATGTTAGCTCCTGCTGTTTCTAAGAAATCATGGGTTAATATACCGATGACCAATAAACCCCATACAAAAAAGGCTGATGCTCTTGGTGCCACCTATACCTAAAATTCAAATCAGACTCATATGACCAACGCATACAATTTGGAGAAAATAATTTGGCCATTTCTGAGATTGTAATCTTTGTATACTTATTTTGGTAAATCACTAAGTTCAGCTTCCAGTAACTACACCAAAATCACTGAACCAATACCATATGAACAAACTTGAGAAAGATTGTTACTGGGATTATTTCTGTGAAATATTGAACAATTTGGCTGGACGGTTTCAGAGAAGAAGATTTTTAAAGTTTTTTTTTTTACTTTTCCCCTATAAAATCTTAGTTAATGCACATACCCAAAAAATAAGCTCAGTCCAATAAAGTTTGACAAGTGACTGATTCTTACATGCAATTTGCAAGCTGCTAGCTTTCACTGTTTCTGAGATAGCATGGATTAATGTATTGCGGATAGCGGATGGCAACAGACGACTCTGTGCAATGGCAAAAGCTCACAGGTTCGCTAATAAGACAGTGTACCAAAGGTTAGGTCTTGTGCATGTACAACAAGTTTATTACAACAAGGCCTACAGGCCTAATGCGAACCTGTGCATTGGGAGATACACGAGGTATTATGCTTTAATGCTGGACCATTACTTTTCATGTATATGAACAATGCAGGTACTGAACATTTTGAATAAGAAACAATTACACAAATATCACTGCTGAAATTCTGGCATGGGTGCAAACATCACAAAAACAATTGTAGCTGGCACCCATAATCTTGTATACAATGAAGCTATCAGAGATAGACACATATGCCCAATTTTCAGACTGATATATCAAACCCCTCCTGAGAAATAAGCAGGGACATACACTGTACAAAAATTATTGTAGGTGGAGCCACCAGTCTTGTACACTATAAAGCTACCCGATATGTATAAACATACCCAATTTTAGGCTGATGTATCAAATTCCTCTGTAGAAATAAGCAGGCGCATACACTGCAAAAGTCAATGTAGGTGGCACCACCTGTCTTGTAAATGAGAAACCATCAAAGACGCATAGACAGGTATCAGTCCAATACATCAAACTTCCCCAGAGTTTGATGCACTGGGCTGACAAGGCTTAGGTGAGTAAGGCAGTTGCCCCGAGTGACCTGTGACAAATTGCTGCCTCAGGCTACTGCACTGAGTGAACTCTTGACCTGCACCTGGCTAGACTGAGTGAACTTTTGACCTGTACCTGGCTGCACTGAGTGAACTCTTCACCTGTTGCATAATCTGACACACTTGGCAGTCTGCCAAAGCTATAAATAGAATGTAGCTACTGCACTGAGTGAACTCTTGACCTATACCTGGCTGCACTTCTTCCAATCCTGGCACTGTGCCAAAACTATTTATAGAGCTGACATCATCTTGGTTAATGGCCAACATCAAGGCACTGGCAATCTGCCAATGGTAAACCAAGTGCTGCCATCTGTACACAAAAGTGGTCCCTACTTAAAATATATTTGAAATTTATTTTCCCAATACAAAAGGCTTTTCAGCTGACTTTTTATAAACAAGGGACCCATGGGTCACGGTGCTCAGCTGATTGTGATTGGACTATAAATGTTTCTCCACTGTGATACTATATCGAGTCGATAAAGCTTATGAATATCATGGACATGTTGGGCTATTATGAAGAAATTTAATTTAATATGTGAGTAAATGATATATGAAATTACCTGACTGATGGATTAATAGAGTCAAATATAGTGGTTTATTTTTTTAATTTATTTAGGAGGGGTTGAAAATTGTGATATATTTGAGCAAATATGAATGCAATGACAGCAGTAAAAAGCAGTAGTAGAATGATGATAAGGCTATTTGTTGAAGGATCTAAAGTGTATGGTAGTCTGCAAGCTTTCAATTTGACAGATATGATGTTATGATTAACTATGCTGATGAAGTGATTTATGAATTTGTGACTGTATGACACAATATCTCTTTAGTCTTGACAAGGTACATTATTGTGATTTGAATCATTTTTTTTATTTACAGGTTTTATAAAAAAACCCTGAAAATATATGTTAAAGTATGAGAATTGTTGCAAAAGTTGCAATCATTATATATACAGAGTAATAAACTGAAACTATAAGTTAAAATATTAGAATTGTTGCAAAAGTTGCAATCATCATATATCCAGAGTGTGTCTTATATTGGGTCATATTGTGCATACACATATATTTTATTATTTTTAAATCAAATGTTTAAACTGAATTTAAAAGAAAATAATGCCACAACATGGCATCTACAAGAATATTCCTTGAATCACTATTAAAAAGTTTTGCACATTGGAGTTTTCAGTACATGCTTAATTTTATTCACCAAAATAAAATAAAAGATAAAGTAAATTTGATAAAGTAAAACATCTTTTCAAATTAAGTATAAACACTGTTGGTTGAATGAGGGACAAACAATATCATTGTGCTAACTAGAATACGGGTAGTCGACAAGCGACTACTTGTATCCGCCTAAATCAGAGTGGAACGGGTGAAGTGTTGCATATTAGCATGGATGTCTGCAGCCAAATTGTGATTTTATCCAAAGGCAGATGAACAGATGGATGCTGTGCATAAGTGGTTGCAGGTGGCACCACCAGTTTTGCCTATGATAAAGAGCTATGTAAGATCTATACACATGCAAAACTTTGGCCCAATCGGTCAAACGGTTCCCAAGATATGAGCTTGGATATCTGCTGCATAAACTAGAATGCAGGTGGCGCCCTATCGGGGATGTATAAACTTGCAAAATTTTAGGTAGATATGTCAAACCACTGCCAAGATATGAGTGATTTTATCCCATGGCAAACAAACAGGTGGGAGCTGTGCAAACATGGCTGCAGGTGGCGCCACCAGTTTTGCATATGATAAAGAGCTATGTGAGATTTATACACATGCAAAATTTTGGCCCAATCGGTCAAACGGTTCCCTAGATATGAGCTTGGATGTCTGCAGCGTAAACTTGATTGTAGGTGGCGCCACCTGTCATAAAATCAGAAAAACTATCAAGGATGTATAAGCATGCCGAATTTCAGGTGAATTAGTCAAACCACTGCAGAGATATGAGTGATTTTAACCCAAGGCAGACGAACAGATGGACACTGTGCAAACATGGTTGCAGGTGGTGCCACCATTTTCGGTGTATGTTATAAAGCTCTCCAAGGGCTACATTTGTGCAAAAGAATTTTCCTGATCGGTCAAACGGTTCCTGAGATATGAGCTTGGATGTCTGCAGCGTAAACGTGAATGTAGGTGGCGCCACCTGTCATAAAATCAGAAAAGCTATCCAGGATGTATACGCATGCCAAATTTCAGGTGAATTAGTCAAGTCACTGCAGAGATATGAGTGATTTTAACCCAAGGCAGACAAACAGATGGACACTGTGCAAACATGGTTGCAGGTGGCGCCACCATTTTTGGTGTATGTTATAAAGCTCTCCAAGGGCTATATTTGTGCAAAAGAATTTTCCTGATCGGTCAAACGGTTCCCTAGATATGAGCTTGGATGTCTGCAGCGTAAACGTGAATGTAGGTGGCGCCACCTGTCATAAAATCAGAAGGCTATCCAGGATGTATATGCATGCCCAATTTCAGGTGAATTAGTCAAGTCACTGCAGAGATATGAGTGATTTTAACCCAAGGCAGACGAACAGATGGACACTGTGCAAACATGGTTACAGATGGCGCCACCATTTTTGGTGTATGTTATAAAGCTCTCCAAGGGCTACATTTGTGCAAAAGAATTTTCCTGATCGGTCAAACGGTTCCCGAGATATGAGCTTGGATGTCTGCAGCGTAAACGTGAATGTAGGTGGCGCCACCTGTCATAAAATCAGAAAAGCTATCCAGGATGTTTACTCATGCCCAATTTCAGGTGAATTAGTCAAGTCACTGCAGAGATATGAGTGATTTTAACCCAAGGCAGACGAACAGATGGACACTGTGCAAACATGGTTGCAGGTGGCGCCACCATTTTTGGTGTATGTTATAAAGCTCTCCGAGGGCTACATTTGTGCAAAAATATTTTCCTGATCGGTCAAACGGTTCCCGAGATATGTGGGTTTATGTGTGGAAACAGACGCACAAACGGACGCAGAGCGCAAAGGAAAGGTCAGAGGTCAAAACAAAATCGGGGCGCAGCAGTTCACATGTGACCCGAACATAATCCCGGGTTTCGGAAAATTCCGCCCAGCGGTTACGGAGGAGTTCTCCGGACACCTACGCGGCGGCGGTGGCGGCGGCGGCGGCGTGCAGCTGAAAACATAGTATCCGCAAAACTCTGTTTTGGCGGATACAATTACTATCCCAGTTTTAATTTATTACTGGAATTAATAGTCAATTTCACACCTGGTGAAGTTTTTACTCTTCTGAAGTAAGTAATTACTTATCTCATGAACATCCACACTTTCATAGCAATACACCACTTTGTGGACACAATTAAATGTACACTTTAATCATTATATCCCTGGTGGTACAATACAAAATCTAAAATGTAGCATAGCCTAGAATAAGAATGAATCAAATACAGAAAATAATAACATTCACCTATTTTATGCACCATCTGGGGGGGGGGGCAGTGCAGGGCAGAGGGGAAGCCTGCTGGTAGTGGCCAAGCTGACCCAAGGCAAGCTGCCTGGGGTGGGTTACATAATGCAAGTGAAGGCTTTACTACTAGGTGGGCTAGATGTAAACAACACTTGACATGGTGTATGAAAACATGAATAAAAGCTATTCTTTCCAATCAATTTCTTTGAAATTTCAGATTTTAAAAGATTAAATCCTTATGTATGTATGCTGTGAAAATTAAATCAACAGTGCCAAAGTTGGACAAAATTTAAGGTATTGATTTTTTATTTATGCTAATAACTTGAAAAATTTGCAAAATTCAGATCTAATTATGGTAAACAATTGAATCTTGATTAAATAAAGTTATATTCCTGAAAAAAAGTCTCTAGGTTCAGCAATTCTCATGTTAGGTGAGTAAATATATTTCCTGATTTTTTAAAAAATTGCATTATATTTTGGCCCATAACTTCAAAATAATACCCAATACTTACCTAATTTTTGGCATGTTCATTGAAAATGTATGAAAGAATGTGAATACTAAATACGATCAAAAACAGATTAGTAGTTTATATTAGGCAGCCTTGAAGTGTAACAATGGCTTTTTTTAGGGAAACAAGAGTTTTTTTCCCTTAATATCTCGAAGGAAGGAAGTCCTAATGACCCAATTTTCGGTATGGTAGGAGATTTTGGGGACATCTAAAATTATGCCAACAGCCTGGGGAGCATAGAGATGTGCACTGAATGACCTACAGTCATCAAAGTGGACTGCATGCTTGACAATGTAAGGGAATACAACAAGAGCCTCCAAAAAAATTCAATAACTAGCCTAATTTTGCAGCTTATATTTTCAAATATCAGAATTTATCAGATTAAATCCTTATGTATACATGCTGTGAATATTAAATCCACAGTACTTACAGGAAAAAAACGTGCCGTGGCCAATGTTGGGCAAAATGTAAGGAACCAATTTTATATTTTAGCCAATATTTAAAAAAATTTAACAGATTTTGATCTAATTTTTGGTATACAATTTAATTTTGATTAATTAAAGTTGTATTACTGGAAAAAAGTCCCTATCTTTAACACTTTTGGTCTTAAGTGACCGAATATCTTCCTGATTTTTTTACAAAGTCCATTATGTTTGGGCCCATAACTTTTTTAAATTATATAATACTGACTTAATATCTGGCATGTACATAGGAACTATATAGAGGAATATTCATGGTAAATATGAAGAAAACCAGATGAGTGGTTTTGATATTAGGCAGTCCTGAAGTGTGAAAATAGATTTCTAATAAAAAATTGAGGTTTTTCCTTAATATCTCGAAGGAATGAAGTCCTATTGACCCAATTTTCGGCATGGTAGGAGATTTTGGGGACATCTAACTGTATGCTGAATTCCAGATTCATAGGTCCAACAGTGTCAAAACGTGCCAGTCTTACGGAGGGACATCCAGACGGACGGACGGACGGCAAGACGGACGGACGACGGACAATGGACCACGACTATAGCTCAGATGACTTATAGTCAACTGAGCTAAAAAGAAATCAGGAATATATGTAAAATTATTACGGATGCATACTGAATGCAAAATTAAAATACAGATATATATCATTGATGGCAAATTCTTGAATTGAGTAGGGATACCAATAATTTATAATCAACGTACAGTTGTCTTTATATAGCCACAGAGAGCTGAATATCCTTGATTGTAATATTGCCTGGTATGATGAATAACTAAAATCATAAATCTAAATTTTTAAAAGCTTTAAAAAAACTTTCTTGTCAATATTAACCAAATATAACCTTAAATCTAAATGTCTAGTGGCATGATGTAATAGATGCTTATAAACTGGTGCCAGGCTAGATGTAACAGCATCACACAGCTAACATATATGGTAAAATGACTCAATTCAGTCTCCATAATTCAGCCAAAAATCATTCATGTGGAACCATTAATGACAATTATTATAAGAATTATAGATGGGATTATTCTTGTAAAATATTTAACAAACTGGCCTCAGTGGCATCAGTGGAAAAACGTTTCACAAGTTTATAACTCATATAGGAAGATACAGCAAACTGGCTAAGTTCAGCTTCCCGTAACTCAGCCAAAAAGCACTGAACCAAAACCATTTGAACAAACTTGAATTATCAACATCTGAGGATAATTTATGTGTGAGATTTAAGAATTTGGCCCAGTGGTTTTTGAGAAGAAAATCTTTGTAGCCACTGAGCTAAAATGGGCTTTTATGGCGTATGACTAAATTCAGCTTCCCATAACTTAGCCATAAGTCACTGAAAAGAGACCATTTGAACAAACTTCACAAAGCACTACCCTAGGATCATTTCTGTGTGATATTAAATATTTTGGCCATATGGTTTCAGAGAAGAAGTCTTTTGTAGCCCTCAGTGTGATACAGGCACTAATGACCCCGTACAAAAAAAGGCCGATGCAGGTGGCGCCACCAATACCTCAATTTCAGATATGACCTATGTGACCAATATTGGCATAAAATTTGGTGATGATAGCTCCAGCCGTTTCTGAGATTTAAATTTTTATATGCTTTTTTTCAAAGTTAACAAAGTTCAACTTCCTGTAGCTCGGCTAAAAATCTCCAAACTGGAACCATTTGAACAAACTTGAGAAAGGTTGTTCTAGGGATCATTTCTGTGAAATATTGGACAATTTGGCTGGACAGTTTTGGAGAAGAAGATTTTTTAAGCTTTTTAAGCTTTTTCCCTATAAAATCTAAGAAATTGCAGTTAGAAAAAAAAATCCGATATATTTTTGGATGACTGATTATTTGCAAAAAAATTGGTGATGCTAGCTCCTGCCATTTTTGAGATAGCTATGGTTAATGTATAGACGACGCACGACGCACGACACACGATGGGCGCCGCCGCACCATCGCATAAGCTCACAGGTTCGCTAAAAAAAGGAAACAGGAAGAGGGGGAACACAGAAGTAAGAAGCTTGATAAAGCTTGATTTGGGAAGTCGAAAAGTACAGATACCAAGCTGCATGTTTATGGCCCTGATCACATTTGGTTCAAGCTTTTTTGCCATTGTTGTTGTTGTTGTTGGTGTGTGAATAGGTCCCTTTAATCCAATATTTTTTCTCCTGTGTCATAAACCACTTATGTAAATCATATATAAATCAAAACAACAGTAATTATTCTAATTATATAATGGTTAACAATACATTCCCCTGACTTACCTGCCAATATATGAGAATTCCTTGTCTTTCTGGATCTGATTTTGGTCCAATGACAAAACTCCCATCTGTCACAGGTGGTGCTGCACCAGGAACTGTCAGTAGAATAAAACTCGTGTCAATTCTGTCCCTAAGGAAGGTATATGTCATAATAATGATGGGAATCCAGTTGAGTTTGGAACTCAACTGGTTGAGATGGGAATTCCAAAGTCAACTAGTTGAGATTGGCATAGTTACTGTTATTTTAATCTCAACCAGTTGAAACTAAAATATTCCAGTGAACACCAGTAAACACTGGGGTATCCAGAAATGAACCAGTTTACTTTGAGATATCCTGAAGCAATACAGAAGAAAACTGTATGGATGAGTAACCTTTTAGTTCATATGTTACAGTATTAAAACAATTCATCCCTAGGATGGCCTCTGTAGCTGTAGTCAATGTTGTTTCAATGAATGTCATATTTTAGTGAAAACAAATTTGTTTTTTTTTTATGTGGTCATAGCTTTATAAACGTAGTGGATCTTGTTTTAACAAATGCTGTACTTAGGAGGAAAGCCAAATTTTCCTTTATATGCTTAGAAGCTTTATAAACCTTAAAATTATCATTAAACATGTTAAGCTGTTTTTTTTATATTTATTGTATATGGTGCATACTACTTAGTTTAGATTGTGATTACAATTTAGTTATGGATTTGCTACAAATAAAATAATATATACATTTCCTGGTTGTTTCATTACCTCATTTATGTATATATTAATTCCAATATCTGCACTTTTACTCAGCAGGTTCAATATTCTAAAGTTGGCCCTGTATTGTCACCCTGCACTAAGTTCACAGATACTCAGATATTAATCTTGTGTACACTTAATAGAAAAAGGAAAAAATATATTTTGACAATAATGTTTAGATATTCTTCTGTAAACAAGTGTATTTCAGGATATTCCTAATTAAACTGGTTCACTTCCTGATATCCTAATGTTGACTGGTGTACACTGCAAACTAGTTGTGATGGTAATACCCACCTCAATCATTTAGATTTGAATTCCCATCTCAACAGGTTGACTTTGGAATTCCTATCTCAAGATTCTAAGGCTAACAGTTTCAGCTTGTGCACATCTGACTCCTAGGGTTCTCAAATCATCGTTTTTTTCATATAGCTCAAAAATGTAGGTCACAATGACCGAATTTCATATTTCCAAGGATATTTATCAAGGAGCTCCCTGAATGTCACATCAGAAGATTTTAAGTCTTATGAATCCAGATACAATTGCGCCCTTTCTGAATTGCTTGCAGCTATAATTGTGTTTTTGGCCAGTAGCTCACAGAATATAGGTCACCATGACCTAATTTTGGGTTTCCGACAACTCTCTTGATGTACAATTAAAAATTTCTAGGTCTAATGGTTATGGTTTGTGCCCTGTTAATATCTGGACAGCCTCATTTGAAGGTCTAAAAAAAAGGAGAAAAACAAGTGACCAAGGGGTCATGATGCTCAGCAGACTAGAAAGACATTAACAAAAAGAATTTTATCATCTGAATGCAAAACTTTATAGGTGGTATCCCAATTCAACTGAAGCAAAGCTCAGAGGATATGGGTAACAGATACCTAATTTCAGGTTTCCAAGGAAATTTTCCATGGACCTCCTTGGATGCAAAATTTAGAAGATTCCTGGTCCAATGGTTGCCTTGTTAACGGACAACTGCATCTTTGAAGGTCTGCAGAAATTGATGAAACACTCCATGATGAATATGCATGCAAAAATATCATGGTGATCAATGCATTAGCTGTACAGGTACTGGAGCTTTTGTAAAAAAGTTTTTAATTATTCTGGTAGGTACTTCTGAGCCCCATAGCTTGGAGGATATGGGTAACAGAGACATAATTTCATGTTTACAAGGAAAGTTTTCATTGACCTCTTTAGACATCAAATTTAGAAAGTTCCAGGTCCAATGGTCGGCCTGTTTACCAACAACTGCATCTTTGAAGGTCTCATAGATAGAGAATAAATGCGTAATAATTGCATAGAAATCAAGGTGGCACCACCAATTAGCAAGAACTGATGAAACACTCTATGATGAACATGCATGCAAAGTTATCATGGTGATCAATACATTAGTTTATCAGATACAGGAGCTTTTGTAACAAATTTTTTATTATCCTGGGGGGTACTTTTGAACTCAATAGCTTGGAGAATATGGGTAACAGAGACCTAATATCAGGTTTCCAAGGAGATTTTTAATGGACCTCCTTTGATGTCAAGTTAGAAGATTCCAGGTACAGCGGTAATATTTGTGCCTTGTTTACAGACAGACAGACAGATGGTAGACAGATGGACAGACACCGGACAAAAGTGAACGCTTGAAAATTATGCATGAAAATTGGAATAAGTACGCATGGGGCCACCAGTTTTCAGGAACTGATGAAACAATCACAGATCAATATGTATGGAAACTAGAATACAGGGAGTCCACAAGCGACTACGTGTATCCGCCAAAATCGGAGTAGGATCGGTGGAGAGAGGCATGGATTGAGTGGCAAGGGGAAACAGAGTTACCTGTGTTACATATTAGAATGGATGTCTGCCACGTAAACATGATTGTAGGTGGTGCCACCTGTTATTTGAACAAGAAACTATCCAAGATGTATACACAGGTGGAAAAATTTCAGGTAAAATAGTGGAAAAGTCAAACCACTGCAGAGATATGAGTGATTTTATCCCCCAGCAGACAAACAGATGGATGCTGTGCAAAAATGGCTGCAGGTGGCTCCACCATTTTTGTGTATGTTATAAAGCTATCCAAGGGCTACATTTGCACAAAAATTTTTCCCTGATCGGTCAAACTGTTCCCCAAATATGTGGGTTTATGTGAGGAAACAGATGCACAAATGGATGCTGGGCAGAGAGGAAAGGTCAGAGGTCAATGCCAATTGGTTAGGCACCAGTTCACATGTGACACGATAATTGGTGTAAATTTTGGAAAAATTCGTCCAGTAGTCTCAGAGGAGTTCTCTTGAAATGAACGCGGCGACAGCAGAGGCAGAACCTGGTCAAAATCATAGTATCCTTAAAATTCGTGATGGCGGATACAAATATCAAACGGAGATAAAGTCTTAGAGATAAAAGGTAATGAAGGCCATAGCTGGTTGGCATGATTGGTTTGTATTAATGAGTCAGAAATTGTTGCAAATAATATTTTGTGACCAAACCATGCATTTCCTACTGTAAAAATTGAAGCATGTGAGCAGTTTGTGAACATAAGGTGTGTGTATATTACTGCCATGATTATTGGTTGGCTTTTTGATAAATTGTTGACAGTTCAGTAGTTTACATATTTGTTTAATTGGATCCATTTTTATAATATATATATTATTAAATATATTTTTTTTTTATTTTTATAAAATGTATACAGTTGATATATAACTAATGTTACAAGTCCACAGATGCAAGAACTTGGTGGTGGTGGAGGTAAGTGTGGGGTGGGATTGATGGGAGTTACAACATTTCTGTATTATTACAATGTATATACACAGCATTTTCACTTATTCAACAATGCTTACAGGATAATAAAAAATGTTTATTCACAATTACTTAATAAATAAAAAAGGATAGACAGACTGGTAGACAAACGAAGCTGATAATATATGAAGTTCCAATTATTTCTTAATTTCTTTTATTATATCAATTTTTTTAAAGTTTTACATCTGCAATATTACACAACTGAATGTATAAGTTGCTTTCAAATTTCTTTAATAGCTTAAATCCATACACATATAGCATATGAAAGTTATAATTAATATATATTCAATGCTAACGGAGAGATGATGGATAGACAGAGTTTATCACTTTATGTTTCTTTCTCTTGAGGCAATAATGTGTTTCAATTAAATCATTTTTTTTTCAAATCCAATTATTTTTAAATAAATAAATAATACACATTTGCAATAAAAGCTAATGTGACAGTGCACAGGTGCAAAGGAATCTATGGCAATGGGGGGGGGGGATGGTTGGATTAACAACACTTCTGCATATACATATAGGGCAAACAAAGCCTGATCTCAAATTCTGCCAAGGCAGGAAAATAATGGACAAATGTTTGTATTAGATCCTCATTTTTTAATGACATCTATTTTTTTATTTTAACTTATATTTCAATACATTTCCAATATAACATATATATCTGAATATAAAAGTTGATTCATAATTCTACACTGCATCATCATAAATCTCAATCTTGTCAGATAACATCCCATCATGCATACAAATGTATATTTATTTTCAATATGCCGATTTGTAGGTCTAACATTTTCAAAACATGCCAGTCTAACAGACGGACAGATAACAGACAATACTTCACGACTATAGCTCAGATGACTTACAGTCAACTGAGCTAAAAAAAAAATATATATATATTTATACATAGGTATCAGAGAACATGGGGTTTATGTTTTCAGTGTTGACATGTGCTTACCATCTGCCAGGGTGACCACACTTGTTTCACTTGGATCGCTCCAGAAGCCCTCTTCTTGGGGATGACACAGAACTTTTATCTTATATTTTGCATTTGGAATCAGGTCTTCTAGGGTTTTGTTGAGGTGATTTTCAACATGAGTCGTCTAAAACAGATACATTTTATATCAAATACAAGGCCTACAGGCCGAAAGGAAACCTGTGCTATTGGAGATAGAACAGGTATAATGGTTCCTTGCTGGACCATTATTTTCAAATACATGTGACATGTATAAGTACAGTGCAAGTACTGAACATTTTGAACCCTAGTTTAAGCACCAATTACACAAACATTACTCCTGAAATACTGGCATGGATGTACACAACACAAAATAACTGTTGGTGGTGCCACTGATTCTGTGTTTGAGAAAGCCATCTTAGATGTATGGATATGCAAAATTTCAGGCAGTTACTTCAAATCACTCTTGAGCTATGTGCACAGATGCATGAAACTCAAAAACAATTGTAGGTGGTGCTACAAGTCTTGTATACAACAAAACTATCCGAAATGTAAGGACAAGCATAATATCAGGCTGATATGTCAAATCACCCCTGAGAAATAATCAAGGACATACTGTAACAGGAAGTGGAATGTAAACATTGCCAGTTTAGTTTGCCAGAATCTGTCAGGCCTGCTTTTGCTTGTCAGACTTGCTTGCACTTGTCAAATTGGCTTCCACCAGTTAGAAAGCCTTCTGCCCATCAGACAGGCTTCTGCAAAAAGAAGCTATAAAAGGGGGTTGTTCACCAGTATCTGGGTGTTATTGTCTAGTCAGCTCAGCATGTGCACATCGCCCAGACAGTTTGACCCAACACAGCTCGACAACAGCGATCAGCATCTGACCTTTTAATCTCATTAGGTGCAGCAAGATCTCCTGACCAGTCAACTAAATATTGTGTAAACTTTCTTCAGGTAATTCAGGCTACTCAGTTCTGATCTACAAAGATCTCAGGCCAGATCTTTTGAAATCTGTTGGGAGTTATTTTATTGATGAATGATCCTTCATCATTTGTAATTGCTGTCGTAATTGTTATCATTAATTGTTGTTTTCATAAATAGTATTTAAGTATAATTGAATCTTTTATTAATTTCCTTCCAATAGTGTGGTATGTAAGCAAGTTGTGAGTGATCTTTGACCTTCAATGTCACAGCTACTTTACAATACACTGTGCAAAAAATATTGCAGGTGGCACCACCAGTGTTGTTTATGACAAAGCTATCTGCAATGTTTACATAAACATGTATTCCCAATTTCAGGCTGATATATCAAATCCCTTAGGTCAGAAAAATAAGACGATGATGATACTCAAGCCGTTTCAGAGATTGTAATTTTAGTATGCTTTTTTGATGAAAGCACAAAGTTCAGCTTCCTGTAACTGGGCCAAAATTGACAGAACCAAAACCATATGAATAAACTTGAGAGAGATTACTTCTGAGATCATTTGTGTAATATTGAACAATTTGACTGAATAGTTTTAGAGAAGAAGATTTTAAAATATTTTTTAGCTTTTTAACTATAAAATCTAAGGAAATGCAGATAGCAAAACAAGGAACCCATGACCATGAAGGTAAAATAATATCAAATAAAGAGAGTCTGAGAGGAAGAGGTAATATAGGCCATGGTTTGTTGACATTTTTCTTTTTGCCAAATGACAAGATCCAACTTCCTGTAACTTAGCCAAAAACTAGATGTGGTCAAACAATGGTCCTAAGAGGGCCCCGCATTTCTGGTAGTGTTAGACTAGTTTTCATACCTGGGAAAAGCTTTAGTTAAAGTTGAAAAATATGACAAACAGAAACAGGTTTTAATGCATATGCATGAGGGAAAAATCCTACTGGTTCAAATAATATTAAGGAGGATTTATGTCTTAAATATTGTGTGCAATAGAAAATCACCGATTGTACTTTATTGGCCATATTAAATTCCGAGCAAGTCTATATTTCAATAGGTCAGAAGCCCTCATAGGCATCAATGATCCCTGTAAAATTAAGAAAAATCAAGGATTTTCTTGTTGAGATATCGGGTGCAAAAGAAAATCAATGATTGTGCTCTGGTGGCCATATTGCAATCCTGACAGGTCTGTGATTCAATGTAGATGGAGCCTTATAGGTTCAAATCATCTCTGTGTTAAATGAGAAATATCACACATGCTCTTGTTAAGATGTCATCCTTAAAAGAAAATCACAATATGTGCTCTGGCAGCCACATTGGAAATCAGGCAGACCTGTTATCTGATAGGGATAGTATCTTCATAGGTACCAATCATCCCTGTGAAATTGGGAGAGCTGCAGAATATTCTTGTTGGGTTATCTTGCGCAATATAAAATCAGTGATTAGGCTATGGCGGCCATATGTGAATTCCGATAGGTCTTTAATTCTATAGGTCTGGAGCCCTCATATGTACCAATCATCCCTGTGAAATTGGGAAAGCTGAAGTATGTTGTTGTTGAGTTATAGTGTGCAATATAAAATCAGTAATATGGCAATGGCAGCCATATTGGAATTCCTACAGGTCTGTATTTCAATAGACCTGGGGTCCTCATATGTACCAATCATCCCTGTGAATTAGGGCAAGCTGTATGTTGTTGTTGAGTTATTGAGCGCTTAAGAGAGTGTCACAGATGGAGGTACAGAAGGACAGACTGACACATTGATCACTATAGGGTACAGCTTGGCAAGCGGGGCCCTAATAACCAAACTGGAACCATTTGACCAAACCTGTGAGAGATTATGTCTGTGAAATATTTAACAATCTGGCTGAAAATTTTGGAAGAAGAAGATTTTTAAACGTTTTTTAATAACTTTAATCACTTCCTGAGGTGGGCTGAGGGGATTTTTATTTGTTCATGAAGGGGGGAAATATTTGTGTGTTTGTGTTTGTACTTATTTGATGATGTACATGACATGATCACAAACTAGACTATGTATTTAATGATATTTTATTGGCGGGCTAGGTCTTAGATATAGTTATCACTGAAACCTATTAAAGCAATCAGATCTGAGCTGGGTTGGGTTAAAACTAGTTCATATTGTTATTTCCAGACTTGTTTATGGCTAAACTGATCATGGGAGTGGTCTGATGAAACTAGGGCTGTTAATTATTCCCAGGACTTTAGAGCTTTGTCCATTTGTGAATGACAGTAGAAAGATTCAAGGCAGCTTAGGGTCAAATTCATAAACAACGGAGTGGAGCAGAATGGAGTCATCAACCACAGGGGCTGGACAGTCAGGCCATGTTGCTATGTGTTGGCATTTGGCTACATTTCCATAAGCGTGTAAGCATACCTGTAAGTGATAAAAATTTATTCTATGGTAATGTCACTGCAGTGTTTCCATATGGGCACTGGGAAAATTAAAAAGCCAATAAGGGCAGGCGTCCCTTTGTTTACAACATGTGCTTACAGCAAAGCCAACATGTTCAAGGCACTGATGCTTTTCATGATGGTGAGGAGGACAGATTGGAAGAGTTTATGAATAAAAGGGGACAAGAACTGTAACTCAGAGAATGTATAGGTCACATTTCAGTGTTTCAAAAGAAGACCTTTCTTATTATTAGGTTATAAGTTATAAATTGTGTCCAGTCCAAGAATACTTGGCTGTTCTTTACAGTGTTGTGGAAGCTAAATGTTTATAAATTTTTCATGTTCAGTCAATGTTCAGAGTTTTACCATATCTTTGGGAAAAAAATAAATATTTAAATGTCCAATTAATCACTTTATGACCACGTCCTTTTGCACATATTCAGGGCACAACATATGAATACCAGAAAATACAATTGACCCATGGGTCATGACGCTCAGCTGACTGGGAAGAGATCCGCAAAAAGAAATTTTATCATCTGAATGGTAGTATATACCCATTCAACTGAAGCATCAAACAGAGCCCCACAGCTCAAAAGTTATGGGTAACAGAGACCTTATTTCAGGTTTCCATGGAGACATTTCATAGGTCTCTCACTGTGTCAAGAATGAAGATTCTAGGTCCAGTTGTTACGATTTGTACCCTGTTGACAGATGTTCACATTTTCAAGGCTCAAAAAATAGAGAAAACAATTTGTAAAAAATCCAAAAAATAAAGGTGGCACCACCAGTCTGCAGAAACTGATGGAACATCTCATGATCAATATGTATGCCAAAATTCATGACCATTAGTGATGTAGTTAATGAGATATTGAAGCTTTTGTATGAAATTTTTTACTATTCTGGGGGGTAGTTTGGGGCGCCATAGCTCGAAGGATATTGGTAACAGAGACCTAATTTCTGGTTTCAATGGAGACTTTTCATAGGTCTCTCAGTGTGTCAAGAATGAAGATTCTAGGTCCAGTCTTTACGATTTGTGCCCTGTTTACAAATGTCCACATTTTTTAAGGTCATAAAAATAGAGAAAAAAATTCGAAAAAAATAAAAAAAATATAGGTGGCGCCACCAGCCTGCAGGAACTGATGGAACATCTCATGATCAATATGTATGCCAAAATTCATGACCATCAGTGATGTAGTTAATGAGATATTAAAGTTTTTGTATGAAATTTTTGACTATTCTGTGGGGTATTTTGAGGTCCCATAGCTCGAAGAATATGGGTAACAGAGACCTAAATTCTGGTTTCCAAGGAGATTTTTAATGGACCTCTCAGAATGCCAAGTCACAAGCTTCTAGGTCCAGTGGTTACTATTTGTGCCCTGTTAACACACGGATGGCCAGACGGCCGGACACCTGGACGGCTGATGGACAAAGAGTGTTTGCTAAAGCTCAGATGACTTACAGTCAGCTGAGCTAAAAAATTCATGCCTTACATTGAGGAATGTATATTTCCAGTCAGTTTCAAACTCTGTGCTCTTGTATCTGATCCAGTAGCGCAGGCCAATTTTGTGGGGTGCAGGTGCTTGCCAGGTAATGACAACTGAAGAACTTGTCTCTGAAATCCCTGAAAGGCCTTTCACTTGGTTTGGTTTGACTACAAGGTAATGAAGAACAATGAGATTTTCTGATCCTAACCACTGAAATCATGCATTAATTATCACCAAATTATAAAGAGATATTATTTCAGAATTGCTGTTTCACTGAGTTAAAACAATGAAATATTAATAAGTCAATATGATAAAATGTTTATTAGTAAAAGCAGTAAGAATCAAGTACATGTACTCACAAAAAAAATGACAATTATATATGCAATTAAAGAATAGGAAATCAAATATACACAAAGCAACATTTATATGCTACTTATAAATTTAGAACATAATTTACAAAGGCAAAATAATACTTTGTCAGTACTAAAAATCATAAATATAAATTATAGTAGGCAACAAGGGTACATTAAATATAGAAACCATTTATGACAGGATTAAATAATTATATACACATAATTATATTCTTTCATGATACATTACAACTCAATTCTCATTAAGTAAGAAAAGTTCTATTAAAGAAATCTTGTGATTCTACTGATGCATAGTACCTGGAAAATACATTTCTGAAAATAATTGTTTCTACTGCATGCATCAATTATGTACAAAGAGTATACAACATAATTAAAATGTGTAATTCAACCATGTCAAAGCACATGCTGGGAAACATATTAATTCCTTCTATTATTTTAACTCTATAAGTATATAAGATTCATAAAACAGAAATAAATGTACTCAATTTACAAGACAAAGATTAATATTATACATTACAAAACATATGCACAATATCTAGGAAGTTTTCAAACTTTCATGAATTATATTGTTAGGACCACTGACAATGTTATTCACTATTATTTATAAGCACAATATTTAGTCTTGGTACAGTTACTTCATTGGCCTGAATCCATTTAAGAAGAATCCTTCACTGAATGGAAACTTGGTAATTAAATAACACGTACTAACCATGTTTCAATTTGTTTTATACATAGGTTTAGAACAATGCTGTCAACCAATAAGATCTGTTATTTGTATATCACAGAAAATCCCTGTAAAAGGACACATCCCTGGGTCTGAAGTAAGAAAATTCATATATAAAGCCTAACATCTATTTAATCCACAAGAGAAATCCCCATCCCTTGAAATTTGATCTTCAGTCCTATGAATTCATTAAATACTGGCCTAGGTACACCTGATATGCTGTAGATTGTAAGTGAAATGGGTCACTGAATAACCAGTTATATTTATTTCCATGAGCTACTATGGTATGACACAGTGTGACTAAACTAAATTTATTAAGTAAATTTGAGATATGCTATCAAATGCAGACATGTTCTAACACACAAACTTTCTGTGTTCTGGTCCTTGACTGACAAACGAATGACAAAGAATGTGTTTTTTGTGTCCATTTATTAGTTATACTTTCTAACTTGCTTATTTTCTTAAAAAAATACACCAAGTCTACAGAAGATATCAAATAAATCTTGTTTAATGGAAAAATAATGATATAACACAAGGTGTTGTAATAAACAAGTTTCAGCAGCAACTGACCTAGTGTCATCAGTGGTGTAATGTATTCACTAGACTACAACTCTGCTGTTCAGTGACTGAGGATGAAGAAATCATTTTCCCATAATGCACTGGGCCTTCTATGGTGTAGGTATGCAGGAAGTGAAGAGAGTACATATAGACCATTTGAATATATCGGATCTGAATAGTTTCATGGCAATTTACTTGTATATGACATGAGTAATATTAAGTAAGTATTTTTATGTGTAATGTAAATAAAATTAAGGCCTTAAATTGAAATGTGACAAGTTTTGATGTTAAGAATTGACAACTGTGACAATTACAGTACTCCCAGCTGATGTCCCACCATTCCTAACTGACAGAGATTTGTTTTTTGTTTTGGTAGATAGGACCTCTGGCATATGATTGGCCAAATCATGATTCTGATCTGCAAGACATGTTTAAGGGTCCTAGCTTGCAGATGAATATACTAATTAATACCAAATTATCCATTATGCTTTTATTACAGGGAATTTCTTGCTTCAATCTCCTTCTTTTTAATAATTTTTTGGTGGAGCTAATTGCCTCCATGTTTGTAATGTTAGCTGAACTAAGTCGGTACATCTACAGAATTCCATTTTAGTTTTGGAATCAGTGACAGAGCGGTGACACACAATTATGATGACATCAGCCAGGCTCAGTGTGCCCCATCTGCAGCTCCTGGGTGTGCAATCAACCCCAATTGTGGGTCACAACACAAAGGAATCCCCAAAAGGCGCACTCTTTTGTGAGTGAAACAAGATTGTGGGCCACATTCTTCACATTAAAGGGGCCTCATCACCTATCTGACCATTATAAACTAAAGGTTATCCCTTGAAGCTTTTACAAAAATAGGTAAGAAAACTCAAACTGCACTCAGACTGCTTGTTTTGTTTATATCAACGCGTTTATTATATACCAGGGCCCACCAAAAAAATCCAAACTGATTCAACAAAAGCATCTAGCGGCAAGTCAGATAAGCCAGAGCTTTGCAAATGTTTTTTTTTTTGCCACAAGTGACCTTTCTAACTCCACATATATACAACCTACCACCTTAGGTTACATGTTTTTCACATTTGTCAATATTGCTGTGTTTACAAATTCACTGTTGATAAAGAAGTTCATACATCCTTTATGGAGGTCTTATAAGAATTTTTCATAACCAGAATTACCATTAGATCATTAATATATACACAAGGGAAGCCAGAAATCACATAAATTCTTTTTCAAAAGGTCGGTAAATAGGCACCTTTAAGCCCAAAGAGTGCTCAACCTGGGAGGGGGCCAACTCCTCAGTGGTGATTCAAACTCATGATCTCCTGGTTTTAAACCCTACGCTCTACCCCCAGAGCAAAGAAGTTGGTTGCTTTTAAGTCTTTTTTTAGCATGCTGAAATTTATTCACATCAAATCCTTCAGCTTTTATCATAATCCCATTCAAAACAATATTACAGAGGATATTTTATCAACAATGTCCAACATTTCTGGTGTCTGATTTATTAAAGGGATCATACAATTAGGGTATCCAAGGTTTGTTGTTTACCTATATTTAGCAGTTCAATATATACTTTACCAAAATCAGCTAAGACACAGATATTTTGAGATTTTCAAGCTAAACAGTGGTATTAACTGTCCTAGTCAACATACTGTATTCTAAAGTTTATTTAAAATCCAGTATAGTTTTGAAACAAATTAAACCTGATGGTCTTGCACATTTTTTGTCAGTACCATGATTTACTATCTAAATAGTAGTTTTCTTCCCCAGGATAGGAAAAAATTAGTAGCAAAAAATATTTACAAAATTAAAAGGAGAAAGAAAGTTTTAGATATAGTGACCATAGCATGGAAAGACTGAGAAATTTGAATTTGCAAGCAAATAAGTGTGGATAGACTAACAAAAAAGAATTTTCATCCTGAACATCTTAAGGAACTGGTGAAAATTCAGCTTTTCACTCAACCCTGAGTATGAAGAAGGTGAAGCAGAGTCATAGCCTTCAGGTATAAGCAATGAATGTAAGACAGAAAGTGTATTTGTTTGAACATCCCATCCTCTGTTAAAGGGAGGTCTGGAAAGCAGGAAATCAATGCAAAGCATGTGATTTAGAATGAATTAATTGGACCTGCATATATAGATTGGTAAAGAAAACCAAACCATAACATGTTTACAGTTACATCAATAATTTATTCATGTATTTCACTGATGATGATTAAAGACTGATTAAAGCTAGGATTCCATATATGGGTAGAGGAGTGGATATGCAGTACATAGTATAAGCAGTTAGAAAATGATCAATAGTGATTTCATTACTATACAGACTTATGTTGTACATATTCAATAAAAGGGTGGATAACTTGTAAAGCATTGTAGATGCAGAGAAGTCATCTGCCAGACAAATACCCTACCAATGATGTCAAAGTTGGAATTCCTCAGTTCATTACTATGTGTACCGTAGGTGTTTTCAGTGTTTTATATCAATGTCTAAAACATGCTACATAGACATATGTATATATGCACCATAATCAATGAAAATATGTGTTTATTTTCTAGGTGCATATATGTAAATAACACATACACACTGCATACACATTATATGGAATGCCACTCAATATAAAGCAAATAAGTCACTGAAAACAAAGTAAAGCAATGTTATAAAGTTAAGTGTATGAAGATTTACATATATATACACTACTTGTCAAGGCAATATAAGTTTTTATGTCCACTATTAGTCTGATGATCCCAGGGTAGCCATGCTCAGCAAACATATAAAAGATTAAGACCATGCACACTTCATTATCACCTTACCTACATGACCAGGTTCAACAGAATACCCTGGACTGTCAACCATCTCAAAGCTATTATTAGCTTCCACCAGGAGATCATAAACACTGTGCAATAATAAGATTGTTTCCTCACTCCCATGTTCCCACTCACATGACCCATTGGAAGCTCTTGGACAATGATAGAATCCATCAGGACTGAAATTAACAATATTATATACATGTCTGGCATGTATACGTTTCATTGCTACAATTCAGTCTTGCCATATTCAGAGATATGCATACTGAGATTGGCTTTATACACAAGAGGTTAAATTTTCGTAATTTTTCACTTTTCCAGTGTTTCACTTGGGTTCCATTTTTGCAATCTCACCATACTGCATGGTAGGTTTTATTATATGAATAATTCGATAAGCACTCAGTCTTAATCATTTTAATGGATACCACAGTTCATCATAAGCATGGAAATTCTTCTAAAAAATAGGTAGATAATATAAAATCTTATATTATCTCATATTATTTATAATATCAACCTTTTGACTTGCGAAGCTAAATGCATAAATAAACGGCATACCCGGTATATCTAGGAGGAATCTAATGAGCATTCCGTAAATATTAAACCTCGTTGAAACACCTTGGTTATAACTGGCTGCTTTGTTTCAGAATTTTTTATAACCTTCAGTTTAGAGATCTCCATATTAAGTTAAGCCTGGACTCCCTGGTACAAACGGCTATTCAGACTATCCTATTCAAGACCTGATGATGTTTGGAAAAATTTGGCAGTCACAGCCATTATTATGTGTCAGAGGAAACCTCTGCAAACAGGCTAAAAGATAAAACACTGGGTCTGCATTTGGATATTTCTGACCCTTATACTGAAGTCCAATATCTAATCCTTAAAGAAAGTTCTTCCCCCAACTAAACCCATTCTTCACCATGACAAATACCTGTAACACTGACCAATACCAGTACCTGAAATTAGACTTGGCATATTTATATTGCACCATAAGCTCATTATTAGCTGTGTAAAATGCATAGCAAGACATTTTTTATTGATTATTAAAAGAAAAGGGATCCACAAATTACTTTAGTTTGACTAAGCCTACACTGATCAGCTACTATTGACAGAAGACGCCTGTCTTATTGGAACTTCTGACTCCCTGAGCTGAGCATGCATGCACATAAGATTTTAGCATCACAGATGCATACGCCTGTATTTCTGAAAGCCCAGTATAAGTGTCAGTCAAACAATCAGTCTGACATTGCATGCATGACAGCCATGCTTAGTAAACAAATTGGAGATTGAGACCATTTTATCCTTTTTGTCAGTGTACCTGTTTCATTAGGTTGAACAGAATAAAGTGGATCTTCTCTGCTGTCAACTTCCTCAAATTCATTACTAGCTTCCACCAGGAGGTAATAGACAGATACCTCAAAGAAGGAATATGTATCATGTCCAAACTCACATGATCTATTGGAAGCTCTTGGGCAATCCTCATAGAAAACAATGTGATACTCGCTGAAAATAACAATATCATATGTACATGCCCAGCATGTTCATCTCTGAGGCTTTTCAGTCCGGACAGGATTTTTCCATAAAAATTTTTTTGTCCTTGTCAATTCACTTTTGTACCCATTTATGTGTGAGATTACTGAATTTCTTCTTTTTTAAAATAGCGTTTTGATACAGGAAATCAAATCCTTAAACTAGGTTTTTTTTCTACATGCAAAGTGTGGTTTTAAATAGAAGGTTTCCTCCAAATCTTATAAACATATATCATCCGAGAGCTGGTAAGTGAGAGATAATAAGGCACCTTTTTGTAACAATACGTTTTTGTAATATTCTTGGTGAAATGTCACTCCTTAATTGGCTTTGAGGGGATTGCTGTGATTGCTCATTTCTGCAAGATAACTGTTACATCTCTGTCAAGAATGAGGTGGCCTCTTATTTCTACAGTGATTTGTCTGCTTCAGGCAAGGACCAACCTATCTATTTTACAAATTATAAACAAATTAAAGGACCAATCACACTACCCATACGGGTTCCTAGCCATATGGAAACTGCATTATTTTTTTTAATTTTAAGAGAGTGATTAATAGATAAATGGCTTGTAAATCTTCTCCATGTTATAGAGTTCTTGTTTGTCTGTTACTGGTATCTAATACTAGCTGATAAACCTGGTGACCAGTCTTTTATCGAATTTAGGGGATGTATTAAATGAGATGAAATGAGATTTTTTATACTAAAAGTTATAACAAGATACAGATTATCAGTGGGATACTGTCACAATAAGACATGTACAAATATTATTACATTTACTTTGCGGCGCCGTGCTTGGGGCAAGAACTTCATACATATTATTATGTTTACCTTAAAGACCTGGTCAGTGATGATTACGTTTGCAAAATTTTCAGATTTCAAATTTTTGAAGATCTTTGACTGGTTACATACATTTTTATTGTTGGATGTATAAAAGAGAGGCTGATGTGAGGAACATATGAAAGATTAATTAAATGTATGTTTTATGGCAAGGAAGCTGTTCCTAAAGAAAGTATCAGGAATATACATACCTCGTTAGTCACAGTAGCAGAACAAAGGGGGAGGGGTTTAGGCATTATGGATCAGTTTTTTTTCAGCTGCTGCAACCGTTTTAAGGGTTTCAGACAATTTTGTGTGGATTGGTCTCCCTCTTTTCTGGACCTTGTTTTAGGTTCTGTATAGACTAAATGATATATTTAAGGCAGTCACCACTCAAAGTCAAGAATAATGTGTTTTGTAGGGACTATAAATAATGTATTTAAAATGGAAAAGCAATAAAAGTAAGGAAACAAGAGTTCAATTTATGAAATCTTGATGGAAGGCCTACCTAGAATTACCTGTGTGAATTGGGGGATTTATCCATGCTGCTTGCTGGCATAAGAAATAAGTGCCAAGCGATCGAGGGTCACATATTTTTCACATGTACTGACCATGTATGTTACTCAGTAACTGGGTCAAATGTCAGGCAAAACATGCTTAAATCCGTCACTGACAGGGCTTATATGCACAATTGTCCTTAATCTTGAGCTGGAGGTCCATGTTAGCATTCTGGTCTTTGCAGAAGGCAGTTCAGCTTTTTGGTGATAACCTCCATGCAATTTAAACCATGGAAAAATCACTCAAAATAGTGAGTACATTAAAAATTATTTATTTTCATGTCACCAAGGTGAGTATGGAAATAAAAACCTTTAAAATAAGGTATAGCACAGTGTCATGAACAACACAGTTTCAGATGAGCTAGGTTGAGGATAAAAGTGGACCAATTCATTTTATTAGTACAAACCTTTTTATATTATTAGCTTTGTCCAATTATTATCTTTCTTTATATTCTGGACTTGTGCAAGATATATACTTAACAATAAATTCAACTCTCTACCTTATGTAAAAAAAAGTTACTAAAATCAGCTTGTTTGGCTTCTACCTGCAACAAGGACTCTCACTGCAGAGGTATCTGATTGCTTTTATATTTCCATGTTAAGTTCAACCTGAACTTGTTGCTAATTTAGCACAGACCAGCACAACAAACACCTGAAAGGTGTCAGTAAATCAACGTACAGCATTGGGGCCATGCTTGGAGTTTGTTGTGTTTTGTACGACACCAATACCATGATGTCCAGGAGTGTTTTTCAAATAAACATTTTTTAAAAGCTTTAATTAACATTCCAATGCACAAACTTTGCACACTATCTTCCATGTAGGGTTTGCGTCCCCATATCAAACTTTTTTTATATTTGTTTCAATAGATTTAACATGTTCAAATAGACAGCTGGCAGACTATTACAACAAGTTGATTGGATGACTCTGGTAAGATACAAAGTTACTGCCCAAAAAGCATAAACAAAAACCTGCCTCACTGAAAAGACTATAAATAAAACAACAGTCGAAAGCATTGACTGCTGTTGCTAGAATTCGCGCAAAAAAAAATCCCTGAAGAACAGTCAGGAGAGGCATTGTCAGAATGTCTAACAGCAGTCACAGGTCAATGCCTCTATATAATCACCTTCATATACTGAGCCTTACCATTAAAACAAAAATATGCCGCTGGAAGCCACAAGTATAGAAAAAGAATTTTTAAACTAATTCTGGTTGCATTAATGCACTGTCACTTCAATCCTTATTTAAGGGGAAATGAGAAGAAAGCGAAAGAAAATGGGACAAATTCATGTTTCGGGCATCTCTTTGGTTATACACACCATCTTTGTACAATGTGTTACATAAGCATGACTTTATTCATGTTTAGTGCACAGTTTTGTCCATTTCTTGATAAAATGATAATCACACCAACAAATAGTGATTCAAGTGACTGTGATTAATGTGACCATCTATTCAAAATTTGTAACTCAAAACAGTGCGTTAATTACAAGCCAGAGAAATAACTGATAACTCTTGTTTAAATAACCCTTTCTTTTTCTTATATACTTATCTATTAATACCACAAGGTGAGAAACATTGATTTGAGGACCATAGAAGTGGCAACAAGCAGGTTTAACCTATATGGTCACATTTCGTAAGGTGGTCCTTTTTCACAAAATATCAGGTTTTCTGACAAAAAGCTAATACTGTTGCCTCTGTTGAATAACAAAGTGCATTCACTACTTTGCCCAAACATTTCAACCAGTCAAGTACTTTTTGCTTTTGGAGTCTATCAGACAAATGCTCATAAATTAAGCTTTAACTTGGTATATCATATCCCCTTCTACCTATCATGCAAGTGTAAAAACTAGGCTCCTGAAAATCGGTGAATGAAATGTAACTCCTTATTCACGTCTGAAAAAACTACTTTTAAATCAGCATGTTACTTGACTGAGGAATGATATCTCCATTCACTCCTCATTTATCAGGGCAGTCATCATTATAATGAGTGGCAGTGAATCTAGGAGAGCTGTGGGGATAAACAAGGTTCCAAGGACCCAGTGCTCACCTGTAAACATTTGCATTGACAAAATCAGAAAAAAAAACACTGAATTAAATACTGGTCCACAAACACAATATGTTTTAGAACAATCTATAAAACCATTCATTTGTATGAATTTAATCAAAATGTGACATCAAAAGGTCAAGGACACTCACACCAAGTAATGAGCATTTAGTTAAATGGGCCTGGTCCTCAATTTAAGGTTTCATCTGACACTACACTTGCATTACAAAAGAATTAGAATGATGAAATGGGACTGTTTTATTAAGGATTGGATGTTTTCAGTTGGCACTACTTTCCCATAGAGAAATGAAATCTGGGTCAACTTACAGGTTACACAAAACAGAGATGTGTATACACCATGATTTCCTTTAGTATGTAGTAGTGCAATGTCCCCTAAATAGGTAAGACCTCATTTAGGACATTACTTAACACCAAGATATCATAACTGTACTGTTTTAGTTATATTATTTGATGTGAGACCTTGTTTAATGTACATTTGTGCACTTAAAAATTCAAAATTTGAATGATTCCATGATTTTAATTCTTAATTTACCCCTTTTGATTTTTGTTGTTTGACAAAAACATGTATCCACAAACATTGACTCTCTTACCTATGAAAATTTCAATGTGGCCAAACAAAAATTTTAGAAATTAATGAAAATGATGTTTTCTGTTAATCATGAAATTTTCAATTAAATATCTTAAATAGCTCTTGAGATACATCAGTTTATTATAAAGAAATACAAACTGGAGAAAAAGCAGTTTGAAGTTGCAGTTTATGTGATATTATATAGCATTTAAATATGGTTTGTATGCCATATTTGGTTAATTAAGGGGTTTTAACCTTGGACATTACTTTTTTCAATAGACCTTAGGCAGAGGTTAAACTTATAAACTTTCTCCAAAAATGGTCATTTTGACCCATGTCACACTTTTTGGACCACCTTGTGAAATGCAACCATATCTGACTGACAGCAGAAATGTCATGATCTATATACTCTTGCACTGGAATTGAATTTACTTATCTAGTTTTGACTCACACAAAATATACCCACATAATGGTAATTTACAACATTTATAAACCTGCTGAATCAACAATGAAGACAAGCAAAGGGTGATCATTATAACTCAGATAACGTTCAGTCAGATGAGCTAAAAATTAATTTTAGGACTACTGGTTTTCTTTTGAAGACTAGAGATTTTAGGTGACCGCTTCTTCTTTACTAATGGAATGTCCTGAAATGTGTCCATGGATAAATTGATTAGTAAAGACTTATCATTATAGCCATGGTCTATTAGGTCATTTTCTTTTGTAAGAAGCATAAACAAATCTCTTCCTTAATGAAATCATAAACAAGAGCTGAGATGATAACAACATCAATATCCTCAAAGCAAAAAAAAAAAAAGAAAAGAAATGCAGAAGTGCTTGAGTACACAACTGTCACAGTCAGCATCACATCTTCATAATTTTACAGCCATTAAGGAAAGGAGACTTTTATTTCATCCAATGAAAACTTAATCTGGCCAGGACCCTGAGATGGCTTTTATGCTCAATATCTAAGCTGTCTGGTCTGGCATGTCACAAAGTTTTTTCAATGTTTGCTTCTGATGATTCTGACCAAGCTGTAGTGGTACCTTTTTATATTGTATACTCAATAGGATATTTGTGATATCAACCACAATATGCCCACATCTATGACTAAACAACTGCATTAGCTAGCCTAGGCAACTGTGTCTGACTAGATCAAATAAGTCAGTGCAAGCCTATCCCTGCATGGCTAAACTAAGAGTGTTTACCCACCCTTACATTTCCATATCATATATTAGTATAATTTCTTCAAAGTAAGTGGGAGCACTAATGTACAGGAATAAAAGAAACAAGGGGAAAATTGATCTGTGGAACAGATCTGGTATGTCCCCCAACTAATGTGGAAGTAGGTGCGAACAAAGGTTCTGGATAGCTGTATGAAATTTGTGATAGGTGTTTCCAATCGACAGATAAATTCCTTGAATAATAGATCAAGGGCATCCATATTTGAACTTGACCTAGCCCCTCATAAGTTGCACCACTACTGCAAGTTCGGTGACTGTCCCTCAAATTCTTTTTGAGTTATTGCATTAACATTGTTTTAGCATTATTCTCCCCGTGACCTTGAAAAATGTACCAAGGTCATCCATATTGGAACTTGAGCTAGCCCTTCATAAGACGTATTATTGCTGCAAGTTTGGTGACTGTCCCACAAATTCTTTGTGAGTTATAGTGTTAACATCATTATAGCATTACCGTCCCTGTGACCTTGAAAAATAATTCAAGGTCATCCATATTCAAACCTGACCTAGCCCCTTGTATGCTGCATTATTGCTGCAACTTTGGTGACTGTCCCTTCAATTCTTGGTGAGTAATAGCGTTAACATCATTTTAGCATCATCACCCCTGTGACGTGATAATAGAGTTCATCTGTGAACCAGGATGGATGAATGTATAAAACTTTTATTAGTAAAACTTTTATTAGGATTCTGGAGGAAGTATGCAGGCTGCAACTTCATATTTATTATTTAATACATGAAAAGAATGCTAACTGGCACATGAAAATCTGCTGTGAAATCTGCTTTAAACTGTGTGTAAATCTGCACAGGTAAAATGACCACCAACATATGATTTAACCTGATGACTCCGCCATGTGCTTTGCATATTAGCTGCTAGCTTGAATACTGCTTATACTTAATAATGGCACATTTCCAAGTGGTTCCCATAACAAATTCCCTTTAAAAGTTCTGAACCAAAGGCTGTAAATTGTGAAAAGTAATGCTAGCTTAACCAAAAACAACATAAACTGAGAGGTATGCTGCAGTTACCTATATTCTCATGATCAACACAAAAGTTATCAGAAGATAATCTGCCTAAAGCACTGAGAACTTCGACTCGAATTGTGTAGTAGGTATCAGACCAAAATCCATGGGTGGTTTCATTGTTATCAGAACCTCTCCATTCACATGCACCGGGACTGGGGTGAAGACAAGTTCCAGATTTTAATCTGAAAAACATGCATTGATGCAGAAAGAGCTTTTTTTTATAAAAAAAATTTGATTGAATTGATCAATATATTTTCTCTTGGTTTCAACAGGCTTGCATGATGTTGTACATGAGGGTTAAATGCTTTTTTATCAGTTAGAAAAAAAATTGTTAATAAAAACTTTATATTTCCACATTGGAGTAATCATGATGATCCACTGAAACAGTACAAGCTAAAATTTAATTACAGATTTGTCCCATAGAGTGGTATTTGAAACGATATTATAGTAAGTAACAATCTTTTCCGATGACATATGATACATTCACAGCTGGCCATGTTAAAAGTTTGTCTGCACATAAGAATTGCTAACATTCAACGAGTTTCCATTAGACATATAGAAAATACGATTTTATTTGCTTTTTCAGTGTGAAAGTTGAAGGAATTGAGTATAAAATGGAAAAGCAAGAAAACTAGAACCAAAACCAAAATATGTAATCATCTTAAAGTAACCTTCACTCTTAACTCTGTCATACTATTAAAGTTTCAATATCAAGATAAAGTCCTTCGCCAATTCTTATTTTATTAGTAGGCTTTCTCTAATACATGGATGTGCTTACCTCAGTCTTTCATGTTCAGGACTTCCAGCATCAATATAACAGGGCGGCCAACTAATTAGAAGTTAGAATTTAAAATGTAAAAGCAGTCAAACATGCAAGAAAGACTGAAACAGAAAAACAATTTGAAAACAATGGTCACTTCCAAGGGGAGTCAGCACTTTGTACACTTTCAGATCTGCGAGACAGCCATCATTGTGTCCCATAATCCTCTGTCTGTGAACAAATACAAGGGTCCAGCAAGTTCCTACCATATGCCATAACACCTTCCGAATTTCTACACATCTTCCACAAGTCCATGACTTATGACACTACAACATCCCGGTCATTTTCTCTGACGGTTCCTTTATTTGTCTTCATAATAATCAGTTTTCTAAATCATTGAGAAAGTAATAATATTGAAGAAAAACCTGAAACAATTCTATGATTGCACTTGCTTCAAACTGCCCCCAACCAATGTCAAGCATAAAACCACACTATCTTTCACCAAATCATCTAAAAAAAATGTACCACACAAAGATATGCAGTCAAAAGCTTTGAGGAAAAGAGGTAAGGTTACCAATGGTACTGATCTGTAACAGATATGTATATTAATTGTTCTTGTTCATGTACAGTACACCTGACCTTAGAGAAACTAATGCACTCAATCCAATCACCACTGAAAAGAGACGGAAACCTCTGCCACTTAAGATGATTCATATCAGTATCTCTTCACGTTAAACAGAGACCATAGACCAGACATGAATCCCAGAGACCCAACAGAATCACAAGCACTTGACACAATCCCATAATATATTATAATTAATCATAAGTGTCAAATCTTCAGATATTTTGATAGACCTTGCATGCTTTCTCAGATGATGATTGAGTAGCACAACCATGTATCAGCAAAAGAAACTACCAGTAATCTACAAAGAGCTGAGGACATCAAAGCTTTGTGGTTTTCACCATAGATCTGTGTTAGTTCCAATTGGGGATGCATGGCAGTGCTCCATTTTCGGACTCTGCGATGAACCTGGAGTCTTATGGAGGATTACAAACAAATGATGTCAAGTACTTGTGAACAAGACAGTGTTCATGCCAGAAAGACAGAAGAATTGCACATGTGAAAAGCAATCAATTTGTTCCCCAGTAGAGTGAATAGTGGGTATTTATTTCAATTAATCTGATTTAATCTCCTATAGAACACAATAGAGGAAAGCATCTTCACAAAAAGTAGAATTAAAACAGTCCCTGTTGATCTTATATCCACATCCATATACACAAGCACAGTCATAAGTATACTTAATACATACAATTGTAACAATTCGTATTTATACTAAATTAATACATACTGCAACAACTTGTATATATACTAACTTAATACATACTGTACCAAAATACATATACTTAATATATACTCTAACAATATGTATACAAGTCAAACATGAAATAGAATGAGTTTAGAGGTTACAAATTAGGAGTAAACTTTTTTGGTAAGTTTCTCCTACAGAAAAACTAAATAACTGAATGAAGTTACTAGCAAAAAAATGGGCAGTTCTAGATTACGTATTTTCCAATATAATCATAGAGCAATGCCATATCTTTGACATGTTCCTCAGTCTTTCATTGTATCATGAGTTTCTACAAAAGTTTTCTAAATATATTGGCTTAAAATATGGAAAAGGCTGACAATTATAAATGGAGCTAATATTTCTGTGCACTGCAAATGGATGTGGAGTTATAAAAGAGATACACAGAGGCAGTAGAAGAGAGTACACATCTACAGCAAACCAAACAATCGTACCAATGGATGAAGAGCTAAGAAATATGGTGTCTTCTGCAGTTTCATAGCTATTGTTGACTTTCAGTGTCAAGTTATAGGCCTCATTAACTATGAACTTTGTCTCATCCAGAATTACATTTTCCATTCCTTCTTTTATTACTGCTGAACCATATTCCAATATTAAACCATCATGTGTCCTGGTAATGAGAAAAAAAAAGCAGAACCTGTTACATTTTACCTTTTCATGGCTTGGCCTTTCTAGGTGAAGATAACTGAGTTAATATATATTTAATGGATTTACTGCAAACAACTGATGTCTGTTAACACTGAGTTACAGAAAAAAACACATTTCAATCATACAATAACAAAAAAATATATATATATTTTATTATATCTCACAGTTATAAATCTCTCAAATCTCACATGCATTTCTCAAAATTATTAATCTTCCCTGATGTTTATCTATCAGTAATTATAGACTGTTAATTATTTCAAGTTGGGTGTTTAAGATGTTGATGGTTTGAGGAATTACTTCAGATGCAGCAAATCAAAGGTAGTGAATATGAACTAACAACTATATGTATCAATAAAACAACTAGAATACGGGTAGTCCACAAGCGACTACGTGTATCCGCCTAAATCAGAGTGGAACGGGTGAAGTGAGGCATGGATTGAGTGGCAAGGGGAAATAGAGTGTTGCATATTAGCATGGATGTCTGCAGCCAAATTGTGTATGTAGGTTGCCCCCCCCTACCACAAAATCCAGAAAGCCGTCCAAGTTGTATACATATGCAAAATTTAAGGCAGATAAGTCAAACCACTACATGTATATGAGTGATTTTAGCCCGTGATGGATGCTGAGCAAAAATGGTTGCAGGTGACGCCACCAGTTTTGCGTATGATAAAGAGCTATGTGAGAACTATACACATGCAAAACTTTGGCCCAATCGGTCAAACGGTTCCCAAGATATGAGCTTGGATGTCTGCTGTATAAACTAGAATGCAGGTGGCGCCACCTGTCATAAAATCAAGAGAGCTGTCGGGGATGTATAAACCTGAAAAATTTTAGCCAGATATGTCAAACCACTGCCGAGATATGAGTGATTTTATCCCATGGCAGACAAACAGACAGGAGCTGTACAAAAATGGCTACAGGTGGCGCCACCAGTTTTGCGTATGATAAAGAGCTATGTGAGATCTATACACATACAAAATTTTGGCCCAATCGGTCAAACGGTTTCGGAGATATGAGCTTGGATGTCTGCAGTGTAAACGTGAATGTAGGTGGCGCCACCTGTCATAAAATCAGAAAAGCTATCCAGGATGTATACGCAAGCTGAATTTCAGGTGAATTAGTCAAGTCACTGCAAAGATATGAGTGATTTTAACCCAAGGCAGATGAACAGATTGACACTGTGCAAACATGGTTGCAGGTGGCGCCACCATTTTTTGTGTATGTTATAAAGCTCTCCAAGGGCTACATTTGTGCAAAAAAATTTTCCTGATCGGTCAAACGGTTCCTGAGATATGAGCTTGGATGTCTGCAGCGTAAACGTGAATGTAGGTGGCGCCACCTGTCATAAAATCAGAAAAGCTATCCAGGAACTTTAAGCATGCCGAATTTCAGGTGAATTAGTCAAGTCACTGCAGAGATATGAGTGATTTTAACCCAAGGCAGACGAACAGATGGACACTGTGCAAACATGGTTGCAGGTGGCGCCACCATTTTTGGTGTATGTTATAAAGCTCTCCAAGGGCTACATTTGTGCAAAAAAATTTTCCTGATCGGTCAAACGGTTCCCGAGATATGTGGGTTTATGTGTGGAAACAGACGCACAAACGGACGCAGAGCGCAGAGGAAAGGTCAGAGGTCAAAACAAAATCAGGGCGCAGCAGTTCACATGTGACCCGAACATAATCCCGGGTTTCGTAAAATTCCACCCAGTGGTTACGGAGGAGTTCTCCGGACACCTACGCGGCGGCGGCGGCGGCGTGCAGCTGAAAACAGTATTCGCAAAACTCTGTTTTGGCGGATACAATTACTATCAGAGCAGAGTATTCGGGTAGCGGGCACAACCTGGAAAACTTGACACTAGATCTCTATAACCAAATAGGATATAGTGATCCAGTGTCAGTCTGGCTAAGACTGCTTTCCTCAAAGCATCTAAATGCAGAAATAGAAGCTTGCACCCCTGATTTGTTACAATAAGAAAGTTTTAGTGTGTGACAGGTAATATAAAAGCTATGATTTCACTTTCATTCATTACATTAAATCATGGTATCAGAATCTCTGCCTACTGGGACTGGTCACATTGATACCATCAGCCTCCACCAGATGTCTCTCTCTTACAGTCGATTTCAGCTCTGCCAGACTTCATACTTTGTAAAGAAACCTGCATCATGAAGAGCTGATAAATTAAGCAGATTTGCTTTGACATGTGAACAGAGGTGTAACTTTTATAGCTACCACTAGGTGGCACTACCTGTATAGGCAAGATGGGTCATTGCTGGTGTTGTCATGCTGTGCCTTGCATTGACTAGTGATAGTGACAATAACGGCTATCTAACTGATTGAGACAAAACTGATCTCCTGACACATCTATGTATTTATTGTGAGATTTCTTCAGTACAGCCATCATAATGATGATCCACATTGCAAGGCAAACAGACTGCCTACATGTATTCAACAATTATTTAAACAGTCGCTGAAAGCTTAGAATGAACAGAAACCCAGTTATTGTGAGCTGCAAGGCTGTACACTGTATCACATCCTAAATTTCTCTCTGAACCACCAATATGAAATCAGAATGCAGTCATGTGAAATAAATACCTAATATCTAATATCTAAATCATGTTGGGCTTTTACTTCAAAGCCTAACTGGCTCATCAGACCAGAGCTTTCCGGGTTTCTGTAGCGTGAAGCGACATAGGAAATAAACCCCTTCTTTGGATGGAATGGGATGCTGGTCCATAGCAGGTAACTTTCCCAGTATTTACTGGTCCCCATTTCTAATACTGGATGGACAAAGGCACTCTTGTGGTTGAGACCTTCTTAAAGGTCTTTGCACGGTGGGGTCTGACCAAGATTCAAACTCATGTCCTCTCGATCATAAACCTGGCACCTTGACCATTACACTATCCACAACCCCTCTGCACCACCATCCCCTTTCACCACTGCCCAACTTAATCTTAATCATACCAAATATACAATAATTTATCTTTATAATATAAACATGACTGGCCCTGCATGATGAATTTAATATTTACTGTAAAATTCCTTAATTATATGTAGGCCCTGTGAAATAAATAAGACTATATTTTTGAGCATTCACTGTAAGTTTCTCTGTCTCTCTGTCTTATAGTTACATTTTGTTAGAATATCAGTCATTTACATTCATCAACAGCCCACTGATTATGATTATGCATGCTGTTTACTGTGCATACGTGATTTCCTAAATAATTATCAAGCACATATAACCTAGCATGCCCATGACAAATGTGCACTGACAACAACTGGGAGCAAAAAGTCACCTGATAAGTCAGATGAATACACAGAAAAAAAAATCTGACAAAAAGCATACAGTTTCACAAACACCCAGTTGTGGATTGTCTAGATTACAAAAAGTTTCCACTCTGTACCTTACACAATTGAAGATGTTTTGATCAAATTGTCTGACTTAATTCTTTAATGAAATTTACAGCTAGCGGGCAGCTGCCGTGTGATCAAAATGCATGATCACGGTTTGTAACAGTGTCTGATTCAATAGGGTTCAGTGAGACACACAGCGCACTCTATCTTCACCATGCTAAACAATGGGTGCTTCCAAATTTAAGGAATAACCAGATATAAGATTTGACATGCCAAAGTCATAATAAATTGATACATTCACAGTTATCACTCTGTTGAAAATCATATGACATTTTCAGCAAATATCAGGGACTTTACTTCCACTTAAAGTTATCACTTGACATAAAAAATTTCATGTCATTTATCTCCCCCCCCCCCCTCTCACCTGGATAAATTGTTCATGTCAGGTATCCCCCCCCCCCCCTCCTCACCTGGATAAATTGTTCATTATGTGAATATCTAAGGAAGTGTTTAAAGATGCTAAACAAGGCTCAATATTTGTTTGATTTTACATATTTCATTAACAAATTAATTTAAGAAGGGCCCTAGGCCATTATGCTTTTTTCACTAGTCTCAGCATTATACCAGTACACGCCTGAAGGCAGGTCTTTGGTTACAAATATAGAAACATAAGTAGCATGTGTTTATGTGAGAAATCAGGGCTACTGTAAACAGTATCAGGGTTTGATACCTACTACTTAAAGATCTGTTTCTCTATTTTTATACAACTGAAATGTTTATTTCAGGGACCTCAAAATTCCATTATTATCTCTTATGCTTCTTTTGGAGAGAGTCTCAAATGTTACATTGTTTGACACACATTGACCGCTGTAATGATTTTGTGCCTGGTAATGAGAGACTGGGATTTGCATTATCAATCACCTTGACAGATCAATATAAGTACTGGTTATATAAACATAGTTAACTCAAAAACCTAAAATGCCTAGATAAAATAAAAGTTAAACAATCATAGCTCAGGCCAGATTTTTGACAATTTATACAGTTTACAAACATTTTTGCAGGTGCAGAGGGAGAACAGACAGAATATTTGTTTGTAAAGTCTTAAAACTTAGCTAAAATGTCCAGCCAGCAGAGTTTAAAGCTGAGTTTTTAGGAATTAACATATATTGCTTTAAGTCTGCAGACTAATATTTTACAGCAGATAGGTAATCTGCACTTTTTCTGATAGAACTTAGCAGAAATCAAACTTAATCATAAGCCAGTTCTGTCAATAGTTGTTAAATCACATGAAAATATCTGGTGGGTTTTGTTTCATCCTATGGAAATTTCATCCCATGCAATTAAGGTGAGCTAAAATATTTAAAAAAAATTTCATTCCTTTTCCAATATAAAGAAATTTTAGGTCAGCTTATATAAATATTATCAATCTGGCCCTACTCCCCTCTCTGCCTTTATAATGTAAAAACTGCATTATTTTGAGTCAAGGTATAGTATCACCACTCAAGCTTTTGGAAGGAACTTAGCTGCAGATTTATGTAGTGTCACAGTGGACCAATATTAATTCAGGAAATATTTATTCCATTATTACTATAAAGCAGGTTATGTTTTCACTTGTCTTTGTTTGATTGTTCATCTGTCTGTATGGTGGATCATGATAAACCTATGAAACAGATTTCTATAAAACTTTGCATAGTGGTAAGACATGGGCTACAGGAGACCAAGTTATATTTTGGTGCAGCTTTGGACAGTGGGGTGAATATAGAGGATTGTTTTGGCTTGGTGGAGGTTTTTGAGTCACTGAGTGCCTTTTGTGTTCCATAGCTCTCTACCTGTTGGGACTTGGTATATGTGCATAAGTGTGTATAAGCTTTGTGCTCTCTGCTTCCTCTGCAGTTCAGCTATAACAAAGCATAAAGTGACCATTCCACAAACCACTCAAGAATACATGATACCTATTTCTGGGGCATCAAATATCTTAGTCTCAGAAAAAACCTCTTCCATGGAATTGTTGGCTTCAATTGTAATATTATACAATTGGTTTTGAAGAATTCCGCCCATTTCACATATGCCATTTTTTAAACTTGTGTTGCAAGTATTCCATTGGTCACCCCTGAAGTAAGATGGACAGATCAATAATTTGGCTTTAAAAACAATAAATCTGGAAAAATATTAAACGTTTCCCTCAAATAAAGAAGTATGTGTGATACTGAAATTTAAGTGCAAATTGGCTCATATTGGTAGCAGAACTGACATTATTTTGTTGAGATACTTTGCCTCCTTGTTCAAAGAGAGGTGGGGATGGGGAGGTTAAAATGGGGTGGGTATCCTCCAATTTTCCTGCTATAAAGGGAATATTCAATTTAAAAATGTTAATTTTTTTTCAACTCAAAATTAAAGGATTTCCTGTTACACTCCAGTTGAAGAATGCCTCAAACATTAAAAGTTCACGACAGAATTTTTCAAAAACACCGTTTATAAATTTCATATTTTTTTAAATGTTGGTCACAGGAAAGACTGAGACTCATATAAAATAGCACCTTTTCATACCAATTATGATTACATAATACCCTCAATTAATTACAAAAAAAAGCATTTAACAGCTGATAAATCTTTCTTGGTTCCCCTGTTTGCCAATGCAAGATACCAGGAAGTTTTTTTATACATTTTTGTATGGCCATGTAGTTCATGCTGTTAGAGCAAAATTTAAGGTGCCGATTTATGCATGGTTGCAGCATGGCCAACATTTGTAAAAAATCCTTTTTAATTTGTTTCAAACCAAGGAACCTGATTACAGTATACATTTTAAATTATGGTAACTTGCTGCAGCATAAATAGTATGTGGGTATTATGTTATTCCTTCCCTGGAATTAAAATTCTCTGATCCATCAGGTCTTTTTCAGTCCAAGAAAAGGAAACCTTTTATTTTCTATGCTAGGACAGGGTAGTAACATGCATTGGTGTTGAATAAACCTTGTAACTCTGTGCTCCCTCTTGAGTTCATTCATAACAATACATCACTGACCATTGCACAAACCACTTAAGCATATATGGTACCTATATGTGAAGGGTCAAACTCCATGATCTCAGAAAAGATCTTTTCCCCTGAACGGTTGGCCTGAATCTGTATATAATAGTACTGGGTTTCAAGATATTTGTCCAGTTCACAGGTGGCGTTATTAAAATTGTTGTTGCACTTATTCCATTTCTCACCCCTGCAGTAAGATGAAGACAGCAAGATTGGGTTTTAAGCATCTTGAATAAAATTAAATGTGATTTTTAAATGTGACATATAAGTAATCAAACAAGTGTTTTTAGTAATAAGTATATAAATGCATGATTTGGAAACATGCAAAAAAAATTAAACATAATTGGCTAAACATGCACTAAAAAATATTCACTCAATAAACAAATGTTTCTATTTACATGGAAACAATCAGATTGTGAACAAAATATTAATCAAGTAAACTAGGGACCTATGGGTGTAGACGCTCAGCTGAATATGTCTATAAGGATATTTTTAAAGAGATTTTTTTTCAAAATGACATCCTGTGACCTTAACTAATGACCTTGTGACCAAAAAATCTTAGAACTTATTATCCTTGAACTTGCAGCATTTAGATTTTTGTAACAATTTAGTAAAAAGTGACCTTGACCTCTGACCAGGTAACCTCAAATTCTACAGATTTCCTCACTTTGGGCAGGTAAGCCATGTGTAAGAGATGAAAAGTTTGGGATGAAAAGTTTGATTTACAGTGCATCCACAATATTTTTAAAGATGTGGCTCCTGTGACCTTCAACTTAGATCTCTGGACCCTGAAAATCAAAATGAATTTACTTGGGTGGTGGGTAATTAATAAATCAAGTTTGAGGCCAATCTGTCAATCAAAAGCAGAATTATCATCCATAAACTAATTTGTGAATGGATGGGCCTTTGACTTTTGACCCTATGACCCCAAAATCGAATAGAATCTTCCCCTATTGGCAGGTTAGCAATATCTTGAATATGGAAGATTTGCAATGAAAAGTCTGGCTTGAAATGCATACACATTCTTTTTAAAGAAATGGGTCCTGTGACCTTGACTTTTGAACCCAAAAACAAACATGGTTCTTACTTTAGTGGTGAGCCATATATAAGTTAAGTTTGAAACCAATATATCAAACTAAATTGATGTTATCATTTAGAAACTAATTTGTGAACAGATGGCCCGCCACCCATGTGACCTTGACCTTTGATCTTGTGACCCCAAATTCATTAATGCTCTCCCCATACTGGCAAGTCCGCTAAATGTGCAAGATGGTAAGTTAGCTTGGCTTAAAATGCAGCCATAATCTTTTTAAGTAAGTGAGTCCTGTGACCTTGACCTTTGACCTCATGACCCAAAAATCATATTGGGTCTTGCTTTAGTGGTGGGCCATAGTAAAGTCAAGTTTGAGATCTATGTGTCAATCCAACCTGTAGTTACCAACTGGGAACAAATTTGTGTGGATGAACAGAAGGACAGACAGACAGATAGACAAACAGATATGGTGATTAATAATGAGGATCCACTTGTTATCAATAAACACACCAGGTTTTGGCACGCTAGATGCAATCACAGCTGAGAAACTGACATGCCAGTTGTCATTTTACAGTAATAAAATTAAAAAATATTTGTGAAAATGACAAAAAAGTAAAGGTGGTGCCACTGACAAAACTAGTCATGGTCAATATTCAAGAAAAGATTCATGACAATCCATGCATAAATTATCAAGATATTGAAGTTTTTGTATCAAATTTTTTATTATTTTGGGGGTACTTTCAAGCCCCATAGCTCCAATGATATAGGTCACAGTGACCTAATTTCAGGTTTCAAAGTAGAATTTTTATTGACCTCCCATGATATTAACTTATAAGTTCCTAGATCCAATAGTTATGATTTGTGCCCTGCTAACGGACAGCCATACAGCCGGGTGTCCGACGAACAAAGCGCCATTCCTATACCTCAGTTGACTTACAGTCAGCTGAGCTAAAAATCACAACAAAAATGAAAGATAAAAATGATTATGAAAATAAAGACAAAAGCTTCCTCTGATTTGCCCATGTAATTTACACCTTCCAGGATACACAAAACTTATTTGTTTTTAACTCTTGAGTTTGTTACTATTTCTTTACCTTGCTTGAATGATATTCCTCTACTTATATTCAAATATTGGTAGATTGTCAATTATATCTCTTTTTCCTAGTTTAAAACTTCCTGATCCAAACAATTACTTGTATGAGGAAACAAAAAGGTAACTTAAAACATACACAAAAATAAACACAGGATACACCAACATTAATTATTCTTTTCCCTCTTTCACATGGCAAATTCAAAATGGTTTCAAAATGTTTTAATGTAAATTGAGCATTAGGACAGCAGTCGACAGCTTTTCAATCCATTTTGGCCAAAATGATTTGGGTCCTCCTCAGGAGATGGTTTCATACCATTTCAATGTGAATCTATTTATCTGATCAGTGAAGGCACCATGTGAAGGTTCAAGCTGCATTAAAAATGACTAAGTTTTGAGGTTAGTTAACATATTATCACATGGGTTGTTCAATGATGGGAGCACTGCATCCAGAACAGACACAGGGCCCTGATGTGACTGGCTGGTCCAAAGTGTTAGATAATGGACAAAATTTTGAAATGACTTAAATCTAGCAATACATATTGTTTTAAATCTAGCCTTCACTGCAAATTTGGGGTTGATAGTGTCATAAATGCTAAGCCTTAGATGAGATATAGGAGTTTTAATCTAAGGGGTTTTTCCTTACATCACTGACATAAATGACAGTGTTCAGTGATGTATATTTATAATATATATATGTAAAAATGGGATGAAATATTGTTTTTATTCTTTAATATATTATGCAATATTTTACAATATGACAGCTTTGCTTTGTGCAATTATCTAACAATACATGCTGCTGCAACAAAAATAAGAAGTAGTGCACATTCTATCTTAAAATGCTTGCAATGAAATGTTTAGTAGTTATATACACAAATGGTTAGTAGCTGTATGAAGTGGTTACTGGTTATATATTAATTTATTTATATATATATATACACACACACACATGTGAAAGCCA
Organism: Sipunculus nudus; assembly: GCA_026874595.1. Classification (NCBI taxonomy): domain Eukaryota; kingdom Metazoa; phylum Annelida; class Sipuncula; order Golfingiida; family Sipunculidae; genus Sipunculus; species Sipunculus nudus. The sequence continues at coordinate 8,079,398 of CM049309.1, forward strand.
ACTGCAAACAGACATGCAAAGCAATAAATGTACAAGTTAGTTTGAGCATTAACATATTTCCTGTATATACTCTGAAGAAATTAATGATAGATTTGTGTGTATATTTTTAGATGTTATATTCATCATACATGTCTGTGTGTGTAATATGGATATTGTCAACATTTATTTATCATAAATATATTATGACTGTGTACTATTTGTAAAGATGTACACCTTTTTCAAACTGTAATGTCGTAGGTATCTAACTGTATCATGCATGGATGTGTCACATGATAAAAATGCAGAAATAAATTGCATGCTTTGTATTACATGCACGTCATTATTTACCTTTTAATGTAAAAAACTAGTATATATTTATATAACATGTGAAATGTATCCTGGATGTTGTATTATATTATTATTTGCATATTTAGTTATTTGTTTGTTTATATATATACACACACACACAAGTGGATTTTTATGATTGTATCATGATATTTGAGAGAAATTTGACAGCAGCCTTTCAAAGCAGAGATGTTTGTCCACCACTAAATACTACCATCACATCAATCAACTCCAAACTCCAAACTCTGCACCAAAAAGTGGCATTTCTAATATCTGAAAATTCTGACCAACAACAAATATCAATGGTTTTAACAGTGCTGCTAACATGTTTTTTTTTCCCAACAAAGATCTAGGAAGCATCAATGTAGTAAAATAGAATTAAATGAGGTCACTGTGACCTAGTTTCTGAATATGTAAGCCCCCCCCCCTCCCCCTTGCCTAAATGTTTTGCAAAAGTTCAGGTCTTCAGGTCTGTTACTTATGTCCTAATGTATGTAAATAATGTAAGTAAAATTTCAAGATAGTTACCAAGCCTGAGAAGTATATACATTTCTATATATTTTTCATGTGGTTTTTGCTTTTATTTTCCACAGATGAAACCTTCAATAAGACCAAGGCAGGTCTCAAAAAGAATCTTAAATAAACTTTAAAAATACAATATTGAAAATAAACTGTTAACATTCCCTTGAGTAAACATAATATTTTCAGCAGACTAGTAGCCATTCTTGATGCAAAGGTTGAGATTTGAATGTTTGACATTTTTTGTAGATACTCCCTGATGTCAGCACAACATGAAAACAAGATTCTAGGTCACTCATACATCAAGGTTTCAAAGAATCAGACCACATAATATGCCTGTGGTATGTGTGACTGTTAATTTAATGTCAGTACATTTATGTTTGTGTCGGGATATATGTATATTTAATTTTATTTAATAAGTTAAGTATCATATTTTGGATTCTACAGTTTGGTGCTGAGAGATTAGGATTTTCAAGAGTTGTAACCAGTGATGAGAGTGAGTTTAGCTGATGGTGGGCTGCCAGTTTTACCTGGACATATTAGAGTCTGATTTGTTTTGAGATGTCCATAATTTGCTATTTGAGTCACCAGGGATTGGTTTTACAGTGAGGATTACCTTGGAATGGATTTGTGTCACACAGAATGCTGGCAGTGGCAGTTGTAAATTTGCATTTGATCACAACTTCCTGAGTGAATGCAAGAAGAGGTGGCCATGTAATAAATTAATGACTTCTCACTACAGACATATGTAGGGCTGGACTAAAAATGGTGGTCTTCACAACAGGGGTAGTCATTTTAATGAAGTGGTCAATATACAATTTCATCATTCATATTTATTGTGGATATGCACACTCGATCAATTCTTTAGTTTTCTTTTTTTTTTTAAGTTTTATAATTACTTATATACAGACAACAGGAAAATCATTATAATATTTACAGCATCTTTAAGTTTCATGTTCTGCTGACATCCTGGTAACACCAAGAGCTGAGGCTAAGCATGAGTCAGACCACCACCGATCAACTGGAAATAAAGATACCTCGTAACTTAGGTTTGACAGAATGAGGTCCTGACCGTAGTTGCTCCAGTTGGTTTGAAACTTGCACACTCATACTGTATTTGGACCTTATTTTCAACGTATCTTTGCCATCTGACAGCTTCCACATGCAACTACCGTTAGCTTCATGTGGACAATAGAATTCACTTCCAGTGCTGGTAAAACAGAACAACCATGCACATGCATCTAAAACCACAATAACAAAAGCTCAAACACTTGCCATGCTGCAAGCAAAGAAATATAAAATTACAAGCATTTTTCACAAAATCCATCAATAGTAACTATTCGCAAAACATCAAAGGCTTGCTCATTGAAAATTGCAGAATAAATATTTTAACAGCCACCTTGAACTTAATCATCATAATCAATAATAGTCATAAACTAATCTTATAGCAGCAAATGAAAACCCGTGCCTTATTTATTTCGATGGACTCTATTGTGAGTTTTAAATCAACATAGAACTGGAAAAAGATCATAGTCATAACTGATTAATGTAATAAAAATAAGATTGTGTAAAAATTCAATTGTGTAAAAATTTCAGCTTTTTAAAGCTTTTTGCTCTCCATTGCACATACAAAAAAATCCAGTAGAAAAGTGTCATTTCAAATTAAATTTAATTGAATAACCTAAATTGGTTACAATGACACTGATTTTAGAAACACTGGCTTAGAAGGAGCACTTAACGTCTGTGGATTGATTTAAAGATTTGTCAGATCCAGGACTAGTCAGGGATACTGACTCAATCTTAAATGTTTAAATTAAACTCAGCTGTGAGGGTATATAACTTTAATCTGTGGCAGTACCTGTGTCCCCATGTTTTTCAAGATAACTATTGATTAATGTAAACCAGTATAAAAATTTCTGACCCAAAGTTTGGAGGAGATATTTTGCCATCTGTCTGAGTGAAAAAATTATATTTTGCTTTTTAATGAATTCAATACACGAAAACAATCCAAATATTACCAAATGGAATATACTATTTATGACATGTTTACTGCTAGAGAAGTGATGTCCAAACTGAATGGCCAAATTAACAATTAATGTCATGTCAATGTTCTTTAAACTTTGTGACATCATTATAATTTAACAAGGGCTTTGATGCACAAATTGTCGCCTACCATGTGTTTAAATAGGAAAATGTGGCATCAGTGTAAAAATTTTGTGATAAGCAAATTTGAAGTCCTGTGGAAACATCAGTCTGAAAATAATTCTATCAGTATAGTATTCATTGAATTCCCCAAGCTCCACAAAATCCTTGCAAATGCATGATGTGGAGGCTAATATGTTCTTTTTTATGGACTTATCAGAAGGAGTGAAAAAGACCATTTTGGACAGCAGAAAGTCATTAAACAGTGGTGGCGCCACATGCAGGTTATAATCACATTAAAGACTGGTAAAAGAATAGGGCAGAGTGCATGGAAAGTAAGATTGACAGACGACATGGACCATTTTAATTTGTCCTCTGTCCTTACAGGGTGGGGGGGGGGGGGGGAATTATGAAAGCTGTCTGGAGCAGAACTATGTAGCTTTCTTGAAAAGAAGTAACTGACTGTTAAGCTTGTAAACAACTCAGCAAAGCCAAAAGGTAAATAAATCATATTTCAATTATTTCATATTATATTCCATTACACTTATTAGGCAGAGCATCTGTTTATATATGCACGTCCAAAAGTTGCTGGTCTAAAAGGTTCTTAAAACAGTTATCACAAAAACACATTAGAAAACAGGACCTTGTCATCATGCATCAACAAATGCTGTATCATAAGACCATGCAACCAACAATAATTTTCTACAATCTGCTACAGTATAAAAAAAAAATATATCATTATTTGGAAATTTTAATTAAACTAAGTTTGACACTAAATTTTGATTTAAAAGAGGACTTGCCATATTTTTCTTACCTAATAAAGAAGGTATTATCTCCTATAGAAAAGATTTTAGGAATGTTCAGTAAATGTGGATCAAATAAGTGATCAAAATCTTGGTTAATGATGGTTCATCCTGTGCTTCAATTAGGAACCTCTAAAAACCAGACACATCTATTTCAAAAATGCATTGACCTCAGCATTATACAGTTAGATTAAATTAATATACCGGTATGTTGAGCTAGACTTACTGGTAACAGAAAACGGCATGCCACAGACATGAAAAAGTGACTCCCTAAACACTGCATGCAAAATACCATGCGTGTGTATGCTTATATATTTTACATGTTATTAGGCATGTGCATGTGTATAACACTAAGTGCAGCAAAGCCATCAAACTTATACTAAAATTGTTGTGGGTGAAATATACTCATATGATAAGGTGTCAGTCTGAAAAACTGTTATATACTGAAAGCCAATCAGTGATTTTATTTCATTTCACTTTGCAAAATTAAAAAAAAAATTAATTTGTGTGCGATCTTTAGTGTTAGTGCTTGGATGTCATTTATTTTTTTTTAATTGATAGAGCGCTGTGCCCTAAACTTGTTATTAGATGGCTGGAGAAAGGGGATAAAATCCAAACATTTTAAATTTTAAGTTTAAATTGTTAAAAATTTGAATATTTTATTACAGATTTAAAGAAAATATATTTAAACCAAAAAAAAATAATATATCTAAAGAAAATGATCACATTTAAAAATGTTTCTGACATACTGATATGACGTATGTAAGTAATGTTAAAATCACTGACTGCATGTAGATATATGACACTGACAGACATTTTTCAACAGATAGTTAAAAAATATAAAAATATGTAAAGTACCAATATCCTCCTATTTTGTCATATTCTAAAACTTGAATGCATAAACAACCAATCAAAGCTCTCTTTTAAACCGGCGAATATATCCTTCTCAAGGTGAAACACTGGCCTTGTATCCTGGGACATTGAATGAATAATTTATCCAACTGGGAAAAAAGATCAGGATTATGAGTTGATACCTTAGGGAATATACACTCTTTGAGAGCAGTCCAGTTTAATCTAAAAGATGTGACAAATATGACAACAAAACTGTTCCATAGTGATTTTTCTCCTGTTTAATGTGTATATAGCTACAAGGCATTTACTGACCACACAGCTGTGCGCATATACATGGATAAACAAATATTCATTGAAGAGATCATGTAGAGATATGAATACAAACATAGTATGTTTCTGGTAAGTGAAGACTTAGCACAGCACATAATATTTATGTATGTGATGCTTGAACATACAATGATAAATCAATATCATTCAATGGTAACTCAATATCATTCCTCAGCTATGCACAAGCATAGGAAAAACCGGAAAATGTTCAGTAATTCTTTATACAGTACAACCAAAATTATATTTTACCTTTACTTTCACACATGATTTTTACAACATGTTCACATAATACAGGAAATTTGATACAATAAGAAAACATGAAAAGTATTTAATTAAATATTTATCTGTGTTGCAAATCTTTATTTCTATCATTACTCAAGTAAACATTTAGTCAAATTAGACAAGATAGTTTTTCATATAATGCAGTTTTACTGATAAAATCAAGGTCACAGTGATACTAAGAGAAGAATTAATTATACTTACGCAATATACCAAAGCAGCTTTTGGGTGGTGGGGACTCCAGGATCTTGAAATTTTGGTTCCCATGAACACACCATTCGTTCCCAGTTGTAAACAATACACCCTGTTATATTCGGCTTCACAAGGCGCTCTGGAAATAAAAAAGTTATTCCAAATAATTAAGATATTTCTCCTTTTAAATCTTAGCCTTTTTTGAACCCAGATATGTAATCCTATAATCTTGATGAATGACAATAGTCATTTACATCAATGAATACCAAATGGAATTTGATATTTATTTTGTGTAATGTAATATTATGACACAGTTTGATGCCAAAAGTAGACAAGGGACTGAAGGCCTAATATGAAATGTATTTCATGACAAAGAAATATCATATATATTTTATATTTTACATCCTTCTGGGTTCTGCAAGTAGCCAAATGACATGGCATCTAAAATGAGTTGAAAATTCAAATATGATTTTTTTTTATTTAAAATATATATATGACACTTAACAACAAGTCATCAGCTTTTAGTTGTTTTTCATAGTCCATGTGAACAATGGACTTGACCATCACAAAAAAATTGCAATGTTGGGAAAAATAGATGTTTTCATTGATGCTTTTATATTTCCATTGTAAGCTATGTTTTTGGTTTAATTCTAGTTATTGCATTAGACCCATGACTAATTTCCTTCATACAACTTATTGTTTCAATGAATCTGCCCATTTTTATTTTAGTGCCAAACTTCGAAGGGCATCACACAGCAAAATGGGTCAAAGAACAGACCAACTGCAGTTTTCATTGATTTGAAAGCAATCCTGTTCCGAGTGGCTAGATAAAACCAGCAAGCTCTCCTTTTATTGTTATAGCTCCTTTATCTTATACACCCAATCATAGCTCTTTTTTACTTTAAGTTCATCCTTTTCAGAGTAACAAGACAAGGTCTCATGTCTCCTTGAACTGAGGTAAACCCATGAATGGGTGACCTGATACAACCAATCACAGCTCTTCTTTACCTAATTTAACCAATCATAGCTCTTCTTTACTTAAAGTAAATACTTTTCAGAGTCAAATCAAAACAAATCATGTCTGCTTGAACCATTTAATGGGTGACCTGATGCAACCAATCACCACTCTCTTTTACCTAATACAACCATTCACATCTTTTCATTACTTATATACAATTCTTTTCAGAGTCAAGAGATAAAACAAATCAAAGGTCTCCTTGAATTGAGGCATATTCTTTGTGGGTGACCTCATATAATTAATCACAGCTCTCCTTTACCTATTATAACCAATCATAGCTCGACTTTAAGTAAATCCTTTTCAGAGTCACATGACAAAACAAATCACATCTCCTTGAACTGAGGAAAAACTGTTTAATGGGTGACCTGATGCAACCAATCACCACTTTCTTTTACCTAATACAACCAATCATAGCTCTTCTTTTGTTTACAGCCTATTCTATTAAAAGTCTAGCAATGAAACAAATCAAAGCTTTCCTTGAATTGAGGCATATCTTTTGTGGGTGACCTGAAACAACCAATCAAAGCTCTCCTTTACCAAATAAACAAATCAAAGATCTTCCTTGCTTAAATCAATCCTTTTCAAAGTCAAAAGGAAAAAACTGAGGAAAATCCTTTCTGGGTGACCTGATACAACCAATCATAGCTCTCTTTATTTCTAGTCAAGCCTTTCCAGAGTCACCTGTTAAAATAAATCAATGGTCTTCTTTACTCAGTGTTTATCCTTTCAGAGTGCCATATAAAACCAACAGCAAGTCATCTTCAACTGGTGTTCAGACAGAACTAATCACAGCTTCACTGATCTTGTGGGGGGGGGGGGGAACCTTCTTCTACAAGACTATATAAAAACATTAACATTTCTGCTGAAGTAGGTAGAATCTTGTTCTGATTGTCAGTAAACAATTAAAAGTCATGCATCCTAGAGCTAAAAAAGTAGTGCATTTTGGGACATTTAAGGAGATGTCAATTTTCCTATATATTCACCTAAATCCTGATTAATTTCACATTATATTTCCAAGGGGTGTAAGCTTATACTATAATATCTATAAGATATTAAGTGTACTGTGTCTCAAGCATGGGAGCTCCATGGCAAAACTTAAAGCCATAAGTCAGATACCGGAATTAAGGGTATAGCACTGGTCCTAGTAAATGTCAAAGAACACTGTCCAAATATATATCTATATCTTCCTTCAAGTCATGGCTAACCATGTATCATTTGTATGTGTCAGGGATTCTCTCTCTGTACCTTCCTCTAAGTCATTGTTCAACCATGTATCATTTGTGTGTGTCAGGGATTCTCTATCTGTACCTTCCTCTAAATCATGGCTCAACCATGTATCATTTGTATGTGTCAGGGATTCTCTATCTGTACCTTCCTCTAAGTCATGGTTCAACCATGTATCATTTGTATGTGTCAGGGATTCTCTGTCTGTACCTTCCTCTAAGTCATGGTTCAACCATGTATCATTTGTGTGTGTCAGGGATTCTCTATCTGTACCTTCCTCTAAGTCATGGTTCAACCATGTATCATTTGTATGTGTCAGGGATTCTCTATCTGTACCTTCCTCTAAGTCATGGTTCAACCATGTATCATTTGTATGTGTCAGGGATTCTCTATCTGTACCTTCCTCTAAGTCATGGTTCAACCATGTATCATTTGTATGTGTCAGGGATTCTCTATCTGTACCTTCCTCTAAGTCATGGTTCAACCATGTATCATTTGTATGTGTCAGGGATTCTCTATCTGTACCTTCCTCTAAGTCATGGTTCAACCATGTATCATTTGTATGTGTCAGGGATTCTCTATCTGTACCTTCCTCTAAGTCATGGTTCAACCATGTATCATTTGTATGTGTCAGGGATTCTCTATCTGAACCTTCCTCTAAGTCATGGTTCAACCATGTATCATTTGTATGTGTCAGGGATTCTCTATCTGTACCTTCCTCTAAGACATGGTTCAACCATGTATCATTTGTATGTGTCAGGGATTCTCTATCTGTACCTTCCTCTAAGTCATGGTTCAACCATGTATCATTTGTATGTGTCAGGGATTCTCTATCTGTACCTTCTTCTAAGTCATGGTTCAACCATGTATCATTTGTATGTGTCAGGGATTCTCTATCTGTACCTTCTTCTAAGTCATGGTTCAACCATGTATCATTTGTATGTGTCAGGGATTCTCTATCTGTACCTTCCTCTAAGACATGGTTCAACCATGTATCATTTGTATGTGTCAGGGATTCTCTATCTGTACCTTCCTCTAAGTCATGGTTCAACCATGTATCATTTGTATGTGTCAGGGATTCTCTATCTGTACCTTCCTCTAAGTCATGGTTTAACCATGTATCATTTGTGTGTGTCAGGGATTCTCTATCTGTACCTTCCTCTAAGTCATGGTTCAACCATATATCATTTGTATGTGTCAGGGATTCTCTATCTGTACCTTCCTCTAAGTCATGGTTCAACCATGTATCATTTGTATGTGTCAGGGATTCTCTATCTGTACCTTCCTCTAAATCATGGCTCAACCATGTATCATTTGTGTGTGTCACGGATTCTCTATCTGTACCTTCCTCTAAGTCATGGTTCAACCATGTATCATTTGTATGTGTCAGGGATTCTCTATCTGTACCTTCTTCTAAGTCATGGTTCAACCATGTATCATTTGTATGTGTCAGGGATTCTCTATCTGAACCTTCCTCTAAGTCATGGTTCAACCATGTATCATTTGTATGTGTCAGGGATTCTCTATCTGTACCTTCCTCTAAGACATGGTTCAACCATGTATCATTTGTATGTGTCAGGGATTCTCTATCTGTACCTTCCTCTAAGTCATGGTTCAACCATGTATCATTTGTATGTGTCAGGGATTCTCTATCTGTACCTTCTTCTAAGTCATGGTTCAACCATGTATCATTTGTATGTGTCAGGGATTCTCTATCTGTACCTTCCTCTAAGACATGGTTCAACCATGTATCATTTGTATGTGTCAGGGATTCTCTATCTGTACCTTCCTCTAAGTCATGGTTCAACCATGTATCATTTGTATGTGTCAGGGATTCTCTATCTGTACCTTCCTCTAAGTCATGGTTCAACCATGTATCATTTGTATGTGTCAGGGATTCTCTATCTGTACCTTCCTCTAAGTCATGGTTTAACCATGTATCATTTGTGTGTGTCAGGGATTCTCTATCTGTACCTTCCTCTAAGTCATGGTTCAACCATGTATCATTTGTATGTGTCAGGGATTCTCTATCTGTACCTTCCTCTAAGTCATGGTTCAACCATGTATCATTTGTATGTGTCAGGGATTCTCTATCTGTACCTTCCTCTAAATCATGGCTCAACCATGTATCATTTGTGTGTGTCAGGGATTCTCTATCTGTACCTTCCTCTAAATCATGGCTCAACCATGTATCATTTGTGTGTGTCAGGGATTCTCTATCTGTACCTTCTTCTAAGTCATGGTTCAACCATGTATCATTTGTATGTGTCAGGGATTCTCTATCTGTACCTTCCTCTAAGTCATGGTTCAACCATGTATTATTTGTATGTGTCAGGGATTCTCTATCTGTACCTTCCTCTAAGTCATGGTTCAACCATGTATCATTTGTATGTGTCAGGGATTCTCTATCTGTACCTTCTTCTAAGTCATGGTTCAACCATGCATTATTTGTATGTGTCAGGGATTCTCTATCTGTACCTTCCTCTAAGTCATGGCTCAACCATGTATCATTTGTAATATGTCAGGGATTCTCTATCGATACCTTCCTCTAAATCATGGCTCAACCATGTATCATTTGTGTGTGTCAGGGATTCTCTATCTGTACCTTCCTCTAAGTCATGGCTCAACCATGTATCATTTGTATGTGTCAGGGATTCTCTATCTGTACCTTCCTCTAAGACATGGCTCAACCATGTATCATTTGTATGTGTCAGGGATTCTCTATCTGTACCTTCCTCTAAGACATGGCTCAACCATGTATCATTTGTATGTGTCAGGGATTCTCTATCTGTACCTTCCTCTAAGACATGGCTCAACCATGTATCATTTGTATGTGTCAGGGAATCTCTATCTGTACCTTCTTCTAAGTCATGGTTCAACCATGTATCATTTGTATGTGTCAGGGATTCTCTGTCTGTACCTTCCTCTAAGTCATGGTTCAACCATGTATCATTTGTATGTGTCAGGGATTCTCTATCTGTACCTTCCTCTAAGTCATGGTTCAACCATGTATCATTTGTATGTGTCAGGGATTCTCTATCTGTACCTTCCTCTAAGTCATGGTTCAACCATGTATTATTTGTATGTGTCAGGGATTCTCTGTCTGTACCTTCCTCTAAGTCATGGTTCAACCATGTATCATTTGTATGTGTCAGGGATTCTCTATCGATACCTTCCTCTAAATCATGGTTCAACCATGTATCATTTGTGTGTGTCAGGGATTCTCTATCTGTACCTTCCTCTAAGTCATGGTTCAACCATGTATCATTTGTATGTGTCAGGGATTCTCTATCTGTACCTTCCTCTAAGACATGGCTCAACCATGTATCATTTGTATGTGTCAGGGATTCTCTATCTGTACCTTCCTCTAAGACATGGCTCAACCATGTATCATTTGTATGTGTCAGGGATTCTCTATCTGTACCTTCCTCTAAGACATGGCTCAACCATGTATCATTTGTATGTGTCAGGGATTCTCTATCTGTACCTTCTTCTAAGTCATGGTTCAACCATGTATCATTTGTATGTGTCAGGGATTCTCTATCGATACCTTCCTCTAAATCATGGTTCAACCATGTATCATTTGTATGTGTCAGGGATTCTCTATCTGTACCTTCCTCTAAGTCATGGTTCAACCATGTATCATTTGTATGTGTCAGGAATTCTCTATCTGTACCTTCCTCTAAGTCATGGTTTAACCATGTATCATTTGTATGTGTCAGGGATTCTCTATCTGTACCTTCCTCTAAGTCATGGTTCAACCATGTATCATTTGTATGTGTCAGGGATTCTCTATCTGTACCTTCTTCTAAGTCATGGTTCAACCATGTATCATTTGTATGTGTCAGGGATTCTCTATCTGTACCTTCCTCTAAATCATGGTTCAACCATGTATCATTTGTGTGTGTCAGGGATTCTCTATCTGTACCTTCCTCTAAGTCATGGTTCAACCATGTATCATTTGTATGTGTCAGGGATTCTCTATCTGTACCTTCCTCTAAGTCATGGTTCAACCATGTATCATTTGTATGTGTCAGGGAATCTCTATCTGTACCTTCCTCTAAGTCATGGTTCAACCATGTATCATTTGTATGTGTCAGGGATTCTCTATCTGTACCTTCTTCTAAGTCATGGTTCAACCATGTATCATTTGTATGTGTCAGGGATTCTCTATCTGTACCTTCCTCTAAGTCATGGTTCAACCATGTATCATTTGTATGTGTCAGGGAATCTCTATCTGTACCTTCCTCTAAGTCATGGTTCAACCATGTATCATTTGTATGTGTCAGGGATTCTCTATCTGTACCTTCCTCTCAGTCATGGTTCAACCATGTATCATTTGTATGTGTCAGGGATTCTCTATCTGTACCTTCCTCTAAGTCATGGTTTAACCAAGTATCATTTGTATGTGTCAGGGATTCTCTATCTGTACCTTCCTCTAAGTCATGGTTCAACCATGTATCATTTGTATGTGTCAGGGATTCTCTATCTGTACCTTCCTCTAAGTCATGGTTTAACCAAGTATCATTTGTATGTGTCAGGGATTCTCTATCTGTACCTTCCTCTAAATCATGGTTCAACCATGTATCATTTGTATGTGTCAGGGATTCTCTATCTGTACCTTCCTCTAAATCATGGTTCAACCATGTATCATTTGTATGTGTCAGGGATTCTCTATCTGTACCTTCCTCTAAATCATGGTTCAACCATGTATCATTTGTATGTGTCAGGGATTCTCTATCTGTACCTTCCTCTAAATCATGGTTCAACCATGTATCATTTGTATGTGTCAGGGATTCTCTATCTGTACCTTCCTCTAAGTCATGGTTCAACCATGTATCATTTGTATGTGTCAGGGAATCTCTATCTGTACCTTCCTCTAAGTCATGGTTCAACCATGTATCATTTGTATGTGTCAGGGATTCTCTATCTGTACCTTCCTCTAAGTCATGGTTCAACCATGTATCATTTGTATGTGTCAGGGAATCTCTATCTGTACCTTCCTCTAAGTCATGGTTCAACCATGTATCATTTGTATGTGTCAGGGATTCTCTATCTGTACCTTCTTCTAAGTCATGGTTCAACCATGTATCATTTGTATGTGTCAGGGATTCTCTATCTGTACCTTCCTCTAAGTCATGGTTCAACCATGTATCATTTGTATGTGTCAGGGAATCTCTATCTGTACCTTCCTCTAAGTCATGGTTCAACCATGTATCATTTGTATGTGTCAGGGATTCTCTGTCTGTACCTTCCTCTAAGTCATGGTTCAACCATGTATCATTTGTATGTGTCAGGGAATCTCTATCTGTACCTTCCTCTAAGTCATGGTTCAACCATGTATCATTTGTATGTGTCAGGGATTCTCTATCTGTACCTTCCTCTCAGTCATGGTTCAACCATGTATCATTTGTATGTGTCAGGGATTCTCTATCTGTACCTTCCTCTAAGTCATGGTTCAACCATGTATCATTTGTATGTGTCAGGGATTCTCTATCTGTACCTTCCTCTAAGTCATGGTTTAACCAAGTATCATTTGTATGTGTCAGGGATTCTCTATCTGTACCTTCTTCTAAGTCATGGTTCAACCATGTATCATTTGTATGTGTCAGGGATTCTCTATCTGTACCTTCCTCTAAGTCATGGTTCAACCATGTATCATTTGTATGTGTCAGGGATTCTCTATCTGTACCTTCTTCTAAGTCATGGTTCAACCATGTATCATTTGTATGTGTCAGGGATTCTCTATCTGTACCTTCCTCTAAGTCATGGTTCAACCATGTATCATTTGTATGTGTCAGGGATTCTCTATCTGTACCTTCCTCTCAGTCATGGTTCAACCATGTATCATTTGTATGTGTCAGGGATTCTCTATCTGTACCTTCCTCTAAGTCATGGTTTAACCAAGTATCATTTGTATGTGTCAGGGATTCTCTATCTGTACCTTCCTCTAAGTCATGGTTCAACCATGTATCATTTGTATGTGTCAGGGATTCTCTATCTGTACCTTCCTCTAAGTCATGGTTCAACCATGTATCATTTGTATGTGTCAGGGATTCTCTATCTGTACCTTCCTCTAAGTCATGGTTTAACCATGTATCATTTGTATGTGTCAGGGATTCTCTATCTGTACCTTCCTCTAAGTCATGGTTTAACCAAGTATCATTTGTATGTGTCAGGGATTCTCTATCTGTACCTTCCTCTAAGTCATGGTTCAACCATGTATCATTTGTATGTGTCAGGGATTCTCTATCTGTACCTTCCTCTAAGTCATGGTTTAACCAAGTATCATTTGTATGTGTCAGGGATTCTCTATCTGTACCTTCCTCTAAATCATGGTTCAACCATGTATCATTTGTGTGTGTCAGGGATTCTCTATCTGTACCTTCCTCTAAGTCATGGTTCAACCATGTATCATTTGTATGTGTCAGGGATTCTCTATCTGTACCTTCCTCTAAGACATGGCTCAACCATGTATCATTTGTATGTGTCAGGGATTCTCTATCTGTACCTTCCTCTAAGACATGGCTCAACCATGTATCATTTGTATGTGTCAGGGATTCTCTATCTGTACCTTCCTCTAAGACATGGCTCAACCATGTATCATTTGTATGTGTCAGGGATTCTCTATCTGTACCTTCTTCTAAGTCATGGTTCAACCATGTATCATTTGTATGTGTCAGGGATTCTCTATCGATACCTTCCTCTAAATCATGGTTCAACCATGTATCATTTGTATGTGTCAGGGATTCTCTATCTGTACCTTCCTCTAAGACATGGCTCAACCATGTATCATTTGTGTGTGTCAGGGATTCTCTATCTGTACCTTCCTCTAAATCATGGTTCAACCATGTATCATTTGTGTGTGTCAGGGATTCTCTATCTGTACCTTCCTCTAAATCATGGCTCAACCATGTATCATTTGTGTGTGTCAGGGATTCTCTATCTGTACCTTCCTCTAAGTCATGGTTCAACCATGTATCATTTGTGTGTGTCAGGGATTCTCTATCTGTACCTTCCTCTAAGTCATGGTTCAACCATGTATCATTTGTATGTGTCAGGGATTCTCTATCTGTACCTTCCTCTAAATCATGGTTCAACCATGTATCATTTGTGTGTGTCAGGGATTCTCTATCTGTACCTTCCTCTAAGTCATGGTTTAACCAAGTATCATTTGTATGTGTCAGGGATTCTCTATCTGTACCTTCCTCTAAGACATGGCTCAACCATGTATCATTTGTGTGTGTCAGGGATTCTCTATCTGTACCTTCCTCTAAATCATGGTTCAACCATGTATCATTTGTGTGTGTCAGGGATTCTCTATCTGTACCTTCCTCTAAGTCATGGTTCAACCATGTATCATTTGTATGTGTCAGGGATTCTCTATCTGTACCTTCCTCTAAGTCATGGTTCAACCATGTATCATTTGTATGTGTCAGGGATTCTCTATCTGTACCTTCCTCTAAATCATGGTTCAACCATGTATCATTTGTATGTGTCAGGGATTCTCTATCTGTACCTTCCTCTAAATCATGGTTCAACCATGTATCATTTGTGTGTGTCAGGGATTCTCTATCTGTACCTTCCTCTAAGTCATGGTTCAACCATGTATCATTTGTATGTGTCAGGGATTCTCTATCTGTACCTTCCTCTAAATCATGGTTCAACCATGTATCATTTGTGTGTGTCAGGGATTCTCTATCTGTACCTTCCTCTAAGTCATGGTTCAACCATGTATCATTTGTGTGTGTCAGGGATTCTCTATCTGTACCTTCCTCTAAGTCATGGTTTAACCAAGTATCATTTGTATGTGTCAGGGATTCTCTATCTGTACCTTCCTCTAAATCATGGTTCAACCATGTATCATTTGTGTGTGTCAGGGATTCTCTATCTGTACCTTCCTCTAAGTCATGGTTCAACCATGTATCATTTGTATGTGTCAGGGATTCTCTATCTGTACCTTCCTCTAAGACATGGCTCAACCATGTATCATTTGTATGTGTCAGGGATTCTCTATCTGTACCTTCCTCTAAGACATGGCTCAACCATGTATCATTTGTATGTGTCAGGGATTCTCTATCTGTACCTTCCTCTAAGACATGGCTCAACCATGTATCATTTGTATGTGTCAGGGATTCTCTATCTGTACCTTCTTCTAAGTCATGGTTCAACCATGTATCATTTGTATGTGTCAGGGATTCTCTATCGATACCTTCCTCTAAATCATGGTTCAACCATGTATCATTTGTATGTGTCAGGGAATCTCTATCTGTACCTTCCTCTAAATCATGGTTCAACCGTGTATCATTTGTATGTGTCAGGGATTCTCTATCTGTACCTTCCTCTAAGTCATGGTTCAACCATGTATCATTTGTATGTGTCAGGGATTCTCTATCTGTACCTTCCTCTAAGTCATGGTTCAACCATGTATCATTTGTATGTGTCAGGGATTCTCTATCTGTACCTTCTTCTAAGTCATGGTTCAACCATGTATCATTTGTATGTGTCAGGGATTCTCTATCTGTACCTTCCTCTCAGTCATGGTTCAACCATGTATCATTTGTATGTGTCAGGGATTCTCTATCTGTACCTTCCTCTAAGTCATGGTTTAACCAAGTATCATTTGTATGTGTCAGGGATTCTCTATCTGTACCTTCCTCTAAGTCATGGTTCAACCATGTATCATTTGTATGTGTCAGGGATTCTCTATCTGTACCTTCCTCTAAGTCATGGTTTAACCAAGTATCATTTGTATGTGTCAGGGATTCTCTATCTGTACCTTCCTCTAAGTCATGGTTCAACCATGTATCATTTGTATGTGTCAGGGATTCTCTGTCTGTACCTTCCTCTAAGTCATGGCTCAACCATGTATCATTTGTATGTGTCAGGGAATCTCTATCTGTACCTTCCTCTAAGTCATGGCTCAACCATGTATCATTTGTATGTGTCAGGGATTCTCTGTCTGTACCTTCCTCTAAGTCATGGTTCAACCATGTATCATTTGTATGTGTCAGGGATTCTCTATCTGTACCTTCTTCTAAGTCATGGCTCAACCATGTATCATTTGTATGTGTCAGGAATTCTCTATCTGTACCTTCCTCTAAGTCATGGTTCAACCATGTATCATTTGTATGTGTCAGGGATTCTCTATCTGTACCTTCCTCTAAATCATGGTTCAACCATGTATCATTTGTGTGTGTCAGAGATTCTCTATCTGTACCTTCCTCTAAATCATGGTTCAACCATGTATCATTTGTATGTGTCAGGGATTCTCTATCTGTACCTTCCTCTAAGTCATGGTTCAACCATGTATCATTTGTATGTGTCAGGGATTCTCTATCTGTACCTTCCTCTAAGTCATGGTTTAACCATGTATCATTTGTATGTGTCAGGGAATCTCTATCTGTACCTTCCTCTAAGTCATGGTTCAACCATGTATCATTTGTATGTGTCAGGGATTCTCTATCTGTACCTTCCTCTAAGTCATGGTTCAACCATGTATCATTTGTATGTGTCAGGGAATCTCTATCTGTACCTTCTTCTAAGTCATGGCTCAACCATGTATCATTTGTATGTGTCAGGAATTCTCTATCTGTACCTTCCTCTAAGTCATGGTTCAACCATGTATCATTTGTATGTGTCAGGGATTCTCTATCTGTACCTTCCTCTAAGTCATGGCTCAACCATGTATCATTTGTATGTGTCAGGAATTCTCTATCTGTACCTTCCTCTAAGTCATGGTTCAACCATGTATCATTTGTATGTGTCAGGGATTCTCTATCTGTACCTTCCTCTAAATCATGGTTCAACCATGTATCATTTGTATGTGTCAGGGATTCTCTGTCTGTACCTTCCTCTAAGTCATGGTTCAACCATGTATCATTTGTATGTGTCAGGGATTCTCTATCTGTACCTTCCTCTAAGTCATGGTTCAACCATGTATCATTTGTATGTGTCAGGGATTCTCTATCTGTACCTTCCTCTAAGTCATGGTTTAACCATGTATCATTTGTATGTGTCAGGGAATCTCTATCTGTACCTTCCTCTAAGTCATGGTTCAACCATGTATCATTTGTATGTGTCAGGGATTCTCTATCTGTACCTTCCTCTAAGTCATGGTTTAACCATGTATCATTTGTATGTATCAGGGATTCTCTATCTGTACCTTCCTCTAAGTCATGGTTCAACCATGTATCATTTGTATGTGTCAGGGATTCTCTATCTGTACCTTCCTCTAAGTCATAGTTCAACCATGTATCATTTGTATGTGTCAGGGATTCTCTATCTGTACCTTCTTCTAAGTCATGGTTCAACCATGTATCATTTGTATGTGTCAGGGATTCTCTATCTGTACCTTCCTCTAAGTCATGGTTCAACCATGTATCATTTGTGTGTGTCAGGGATTCTCTATCTGTACCTCCCTCTAAGTCATGGTTCAACCATGTATCATTTGTATGTGTCAGGGATTCTCTATCTGTACCTTCCTCTAAGTCATGGTTCAACCATGTATCATTTGTATGTGTCAGGGATTCTCTATCTGTACCTTCCTCTAAGTCATGGTTCAACCATGTATCATTTGTGTGTGTCAGAGATTCTCTATCTGTACCTTCTTCTAAGTGATGGTTCAACCATGTATTATTTGTATGTGTCAGAGATTCTCTATCTGTACCTTCTTCTAAGTGATAGCTCAATTAATTAAAATAAGTAAGTTGTAAGTTTGCAGTTGCATACTTTTCCTTTTAGCCCTGATATTTATACATCCACCTCTAACTTTCCATTTTCCATACAACTCCACATGATAAAATTTCAGGAGTTTCTTGAGCCGTTTTAAGTCAATGACCTGATTTAGGAAAGTCATCCAAATATTTATTATTTGCCAACAACTGATGAATTTGAAAGCAACTGCTTTTAAAATGAACACTTATAACAAAACAAGCTGAAAGGTCAGTGCAGTTGCATGGTCTGGACTTTTTCATCAACTGCTTAACATTTAGTTTTAAAACAGATCGCTACTTTGAGTTTCATCTTCCTTAAAATCAAGATAATATCTTCCTAGCATGAGAATAGCATTTGTGATGGATCACAGGAAAAACAAATCTAACTGATGGTGGAAAAAACTATCAATCATACATATATTCAATTAATCAGCTGGTCACTTCTAATGATGACCAACCTGGAGTAATATATCTGCACCTCAAACCAAGAGAAATTCCAGGACTTTCGAGGGATTTCAAGGACTTTATCAACAAATTCCAGGAATTTCAAGGACCTTATCAACATATTTAAGGACCTCGGTTAAATAATAAAATTTAAGGATATTTATGTTGGCAAAGTCAAGAATTCCCTTTGCTTGAAATTAGATTGACTGAGCCAAAGAAGCAGAAGAATAATTCATGCATGGATGGCAACATTTTAATTTTTTATGGTTATGCAAGGCCTGTTAAGCATATCTGGTTCTTGTAAGTTTTCCTTTGACATTTTCTATTTAGCGCGGAAAAGTGCATATAGGTCAACCTCTCATTAGGGCTCCAAGCATTTAAGTGAAAACAAAGTTATAGAAAACAAAGATGATCATTGTTGATAATCACTGCAAGAATGGAAAATACAATGGTGTGAAGGGATAAAAGTCTGAGTGGTCACTGTCATACTTTATCATGATACTCATCAGAGTCAAGTTTTTTAATAATCTAATTAACTACTGCTTTGTAGAAACAGAGAAAAGCATGCTCACTGAAGGATTACTTTTCCACTAAAACTACATGATTTTGATTTACGGAAGAGGAGGCATGCAGGCAGACGATGCTCTGAAGCCAACCACCAATCCAGACTTACCCCTAACTTGTATTTCAGAAAACCATTCGGCAAAAATTCCATGCTAAATAGAACCTACTGACCTATTACAGTTAGCAGCTGTTCAAACCGATAGTCACCTGAAGACCCACACTGATGATCGCAGCGTATTCGAGTTCCATGCTTACTGCCACGTTTTGTGACAGGCATACTTAATCTGACCTCAGAATCATCCACTGTGTTAACAAATCTTTTGTCAACTGTCACACGACCATACTCAAATAACAATTTACGTGCATTACATCCCACAGGCACATAGCAAGTCATGTTCAATCTGGTCCCTATAAGAACCACTGGGTCTATAGGCCACAACCCTCGATCTGTGGATACAGAAATATAATATATTTTATTTAATCATTTGGGTAATGCAGTCCTTTTATATGATTTCACAATCAAAGACCTGTAGTGATTTTTCCGCTTAAGTTGCATGAGAATTGGCATAGAAAAGGAAGTACAACCTTTTGATGAAGAAGTTTGTGACAGATTATGCAGTGCGAGATAGGAAATAGAATCTCTGTGAAACATTGAACTGAGTATATTGTATTATAAAAATTTAAAACTTTTAAATATGAAGTCAACCACAGTATATAATGCAGACATTTATGACTGCTCTGGGTCAGGTGTTTTTTTTTTCCATTTCCTAGATATCATGAATGTGCATTTAGGTAAGATTTTCATCATGGTTTCAAGCATTAATGAAAAAACAGTTACAGACTAACTGTTTTTCACCATAGATAATCTGCACCTTTTCTTTATAAAATTGAGCTAATTAAACCTCAAAGCATATCATACATGGATTGAAGCATAATTTCCAAACTATTTTCCTGCTGCATTGAAAATCAGAAAGACCAAAAGACTGACAAAATGACCAATAATATAGAATTTTTAAGTGAAAAAGTGTACTGGTTCAAATTAGATAACAAGGTTTGGTCAGATTTACTGCTTTCATTTTCAAATATTTCAAATTTACTTTTAATTTGGTTTACAGTACTTAAGAATGGATGGTATGTGCACTGGAATATATGCATGACAGTACCATATCTTTCTGAAACCATTTGATGGTATTGTGAGCTGTAAGATATTTTGCTATATGCATCAGCACTAGGGACTGTTTGTCGGGGCCAGGTGCCTGACCAGCACCTCCTTCAGGAACTGATCCATGACACACTAATTATTTTCTACACAACTTGAGTAAAATGAGGAATAATGGCTTCATAACTTCCTTAGATTTAATGACTCTACTGTTATGCGATCACAAAATAATGTGTGTAAGTTGACTCTCAAATTTCACTGCCATTGATTGGTACAAAACCTGAGTAAATATTGCAATGACTATCAGACATACAAAGCACAATATCCAGAAATCAGAAATAAGGTACATATTTCAAACAGGATTATGCTTTTTCCACCAAAATGCCAGTGTAAAATGGGGGTTGCAGATTATCTACAGTAGCAGATTATCTTTGATGAAAGATGGTACAAAGATGATCACTTTTGATGATGACTCATGAATGAAATCACTACTAGAATGTTTAATGTTTGATCTTACTTTGCAGGAAAAGGAGAAAAAGTAGCAATTCATCAACTGTTTGATAATAATCATGGTCTAATCAGATATCATTATTTGAAAGACATAGCACAGATGCACTAGTTCATTTGAGATACCTTAGAGAAAAAGAATGTAAAATGGTATGAAGTGATAAACATCTGAGCAGTCACTGTCATACTTCATCATGATGCTCATCAGGTTCAAATTCTTTAATAATCTAACAGACTGATTTGTAGAAACAGAGAAAAACATGCTCACTGATAAATTAATTAAAAAAATTTTTGTTACTAAAAAATCCATGATTTTAATCTACAGAAGAGAAGGCAGGCAGACAATCCTGACAAACCAACCACAAATCCAGACTTACCCCTGACCTGCACATCATAAAACCATGCAGCAAAAATTCCATGCAAAACAGTATCTACTGACCTATCACAGTTAGCAGCTGATCAAACCCATAGTCACCTGAAGACCCACAATGATGATCGCAGCGTATTCGAGTTCCATACCTGCTGCCCATTTTTGTGACAGGCATACTTAATCTGACCTCAGATTCATCCACATTGGTAACAAATTTTTTGTCAACTGTCACATGACCATACTTAAATAACACT
The DNA here is from genome assembly GCA_026874595.1 of Sipunculus nudus. NCBI lineage: Eukaryota > Metazoa > Annelida > Sipuncula > Golfingiida > Sipunculidae > Sipunculus > Sipunculus nudus. The sequence goes on from CM049309.1 coordinate 8,101,091, forward strand.
TGATGTGCATTACATCCCACAGGCAAGTAGCAAATCATGTTCAATCTGGTCCCTATAAGGACCTCTGGGTCTATGGGCCACAACCCTGGAAGTGTAGACATACAAACACAATATTAAATCAATCATTTAAGAAATGCAGTCCTTTGAAATATCAATCAAATGTTGTAATATGTCAATATCTAAAGACTTGTAATGATATTTCCATTTAAATACATGAAGATTGGCAATAAAACAGAATGTAAAAATCTGTTTCCATGTCAACAGATATGTGTGAAAAGTTTCTCTTATGATTTTTTAACAGTGATGTTTCCATCTGTCCGTTAGGAAATATGTGCCCTGTGGTAATTTTTTTTGTGTGAACACTGGGATTCCCAGTAAAATGATGTCACTCTTTATATATTTCTGCTAGTTCATGCATAAATGCATATATGCCCACATGGAGACACAACTGAACCTTTTGATACAGAAGCTTAGCAAAATTTGAAGATAACTATGTACCAAAGACTGCAGATACAAAGGTAGGATTTCCCCACAATCAAGGACAAAAATCCAGAATAGTATACATTATTAACAAGCATGCACTCAATACTGGATATACAAATGCAAACCAGTGTACTTAGGAACATTACCAACTTAACTAGTTGAGATTTGAATTCCAATGTTAACTGCTGAGATGGAAATTATCATCTCAACTAGTTTCTCTTGGGAATGCCCATCTCAACTGGTTGCGTTCAGAACTGAAGTGGATTGCCATGTACATTATGACATATATTTATATATATATAGGGTTTTTTGTTGGACTTCCCATCTCAATATATAAATATATATACATATAACTATAAATGTTATGTTTAGAGCTGCAACAACAATGCTATTGGCATCAGGATACTGAACTAACTACTTCCTTCATACCTCCAGCTTTTGTGACATTTAATACAGGATATCGCTTATGCAGTTCTCGTGTAGATGGAGGAGCAAAACTACTGTCTGACACAGCAGGAAGCCTGTTTGGGCAGGCAATGGTACCAGAATGTTCAACAAATTCAAGGAAACTTGCAAATTTGGAGTTTATCAATGACTGAAAGACTCTGTCTATGTTTCCTTTATATAACCCTACAAGGCAGTTGATTCAAGATCAAATTCTAATGCAATCTGTGCCGAAAGCAGCAATTTCTGATGTCTTTTCATGTTTCTGTAATATGTTTTGACACAGCTTAATGAATAAGATAAAGTATAAGAAACAGGATGATCAGCAATTTAAAAAGACTATGTCCAGTGCCCACACTGAGCTGTGTTGAATGAAGTGGATGGTCAGGCTGGGTGCTTGAGGGCACTAGTTGTTTGGCTACAGTTTTTTAAAAAGTCATTTACTGCTTCCACACATGAGAGTATCAGTATTGGCGATTTTCTGCTAAAGGAATTACCGTACACCTTATTCTTATTTGTGCCAACAGAGATCCCCCAAATACCACCACCTATATCCTTTGGATACTTTCAATTTATGACGTGTCAAAAGCTACAGAACATAAGGAAGAGGGGGGGGGGGTGATATAATGGTTATGGCACTGGACTTGGGACTGCAAGGTGGTGGGTTTGCATCCTGTTCTAACTGCAGTCTGGGCTATGTCGCCTAGCCAAAGGCAAAGTCTTATCACAGGGGTGCACTCTCTCGACCAAGGAGTGAATGGGTACTTGTCATGGGCAAAAGGTAAATAGAGAATGAATAACCTTCAAGGGCCTATTATGGCCATGGCTGATTGGGTTGCCATGCTCTCCAGGGAGCAGAGAAAAGCTACAAGAATGAACAGAATAAAAGACCAGGAAGGCAAAGTGTAAGTCTGATGAGACTGACATTGTCATTGACTAAACCCCCCCCCCCTTTACCTTTATGCTTCAGACTGGTCCTAGGCTCAAAATGGATCAATATCCACTCAGTATAAAGCTCGTGTTTCCAGCATTTCATGAAAGCAAAATTCTCTGGTTTTCCATCCTGAGTTTTCCTTGGTGATTTTTAAAATTTCAAAATAATGTTTCCAGTTTGACACACTTTAATGTTGTTATACTCAACAGATGCAATGAAAATCATGATTCTTAACACAGGTATGTGTTGTATGAATGTACTGTGACATAAAACTACAATAACCAGTCATCCAGGGGATACACTGTTTGGAACAGCAACTTAATATCAATGTCGGACTTTCACTTGTGGTCTGATAAAATTCCCACATTTTCACCTTATTTTAAGGCATTTTTCTCAAATTCCATGATTTTTACCTGAATTGACCAAAGTCTACAGAAGCAATGCAAACCTGAGTAATGGAATATACATCAGGTATAATGCCTTTGCTTATAATATACTTGAACAGTATTTGAAAAATACTTGATTAAGTACATGTGTAACAAGTACAATGCAAGTACTAAAACTTCTGAATCAAGTACACAATAATGCACTTGAGCCAAGCCTGATGTAGAATTATCAGACAACTAAAACATTCTTATACAACTCACAAGTCTCACACCTCTTCTCTCTATACACAAGTGTTGCCACTTCGGGTTAAGCAAGTGCAATGAGCAAATACACCGCCATATTTTGTTGGCAGAAACTTATGATATTTACCTTTACTTATGAAATCCCTTACTTCCAGAGTGTGTAATCATTTATGGTGATAAGCCCATACTTTACAAATTTGCACTGACCAAGTTGCATTGACTGGATTTAAACAGAGATATTGGCATTGAACAAGTGACTGTGTGTATCCACAGGCATGGATTAAATGAGGCATGGATTGCTGGTGGTGTGAGTGCCCTGGAAATTCTGGCATTTGAGAGTGATGCTACAAGCATCACCAGACTTCTGAAAAAAACCAACCTTTTAACAAGAACTTGTCTTGTGATTTGTATCTATTAAATGCTTCTTAGGTGGCACCAAACGTCTTCAGTCATGAAAACTGGCAACTTAGGTGAATGAGAATGAGAAATGTGTGATTTTTACTCATACAGAAGCACACACTGAGGGCAAGCAAAAACTAGAACCCTGGTAGTCAACAAGCAACTACGTGTATCCACCTAAATCAGAGTGGAACGGGTGAAGTTAGGCATGGATTGAGTGGCAAGGGGAAATAGACTGAGGTGTGTAGCATATTAGCATGGATGTCTGCAACCTAAATGTGTATGTAGGTTGCGCCACCTACCACAAATCCAAAAACCTGTCCAAGTTGTATACATATGCAAAATTTTAGGCAAAAGGTCAAACCACTACATGTATATGATTGATTTTATCCCACAGCAGACAAACAGAAGGACTTGTGCAAAAATGGTGGCAGGTGGCGCCACCACTTTTGTATATGATTAAGAGCTATGTGTGATCTATACACATGCAAAATTTCAAGGGGATATGTCAAACCAGTCATGAGATATAAGCCTGAATGTTTGCAGCGAATACATAAATGATGGTGGCGCCACCTGCCACAAAATCAAGAAAGCTATCCAAGATGTATAAACATGCAAAATTTTAGGCAGATAAGTCAAACCACTACTGAGATACGAGTGATTTGAGCCCACGGCACACAAACATATGGACGCTGTGCAAAAATGGTGGCAGGTGGCCCCACCAATTCTATGTATGATTAAGAGCTATGTGAGATCTATACACATGCAAAATTTCATGGAGATATGTCAAACCAGTCATGAGATATAAGCCTGAATGTTTGCAGCGAATACATAAATGATGGTGGCGCCACCTGCCACAAAATCAAGAAAGCTATCCAAGATGTATAAACCTGCACAATTTTGGGCAGATATGTAAAACCACTGCGAAGATATGAGTAATATTATCTCACTGCAGACAAACTGATGGATGGTATGCAAAAATAATTGCCGGTGGCGCCACCAGTTTTGCGTATGATAAAGAGCTTTGTGAGATCTACACACATGCAAAATTTTGGCCCAATCGGTCAAACCGTTCCTGAGATATGAGCTTGGATGTCTGCAGCATAAATGTGAATGTAGATGGTACCACCTGTCAAAAAATCAAGAAAGCTATCCAGGATGTATACACATGCCGAATTTCAGGTGAATTAGTCAAACCACTGCAGAGATATGAGTGATTTTAACCCAAGGCAGATGAACAGATGGACACTGTGCAAAAATGGTTGCAGGTGGCGCCACCAGTTTTGCATATGATAAAGAGCTATGGGAGATCTATACATATGCAAAATTTTGGCCCAACTGGTCAAACCGTTCCTGAGATATGAGCTTGGATGTCTGCAGCTTAAACGTGAATTGAGGTGGTGCCACCTGTCATAAAATCAAGAAAGCTGTCCAAGGTGTATACACATGCAAAATTTCAGGTGGATAAAACCAACCAATGCAGAGATATGAGTGTTTTTATCCCAAGGCAAATGAACAGATAGACGCTGTGCAAAAATGGTTGCCGGTGGATCCAAGGGCTACATTTGTACAAAATTTTTAGCCTGATCGGTCAAACGGTTCACTAGATATGTGGGTTTATGTGTAAAAACAGAAGCACAAATGGATGCTGGGCAGAGAGGAAAGGTCAGAGGACAACCAAAAATGAGGGCACTGCAGTTCACATGTGACCCGATTATAATTCCAAATTTTAAACAAGGGACCTATGGGTCACGACGCTCAGCTGTTATATATGATAAAAAAATATTATTTAGAAATGAGGCACATGCTGGTTTTGTGTGGTAATAAATATAAGCTGTATTATGAGTTTTTGTTGTTTAGCTTATGTATGATTTTGATAGTACCTTTGGAGACAGGGAAGAGGATTGATTTCATTTATTTTATTAACAAATGGAGTACTACTGTCACACAGAATTTGACTTGGCCATATAACTTATAAGCAGAACATATAATATAAGAGTTTAACTATTTATTAAAAAAATTACAAATATTGTCCCAAATATAATTTTTATTAAAAATAATAAGAGAATCATATGATTTTTTAAATTGAAATATAATTGATATGATTATTAAAATAATATTAAAGAATATATTCATGAATGCATTCATGAATACATTTTGAAAGTATTTGCACGAGTATTCATATACTTTCATTTTTACCTGAATTCCCATTCTTTATGCAAGAAATTTTATAATGGAGTACATAATCATATTCGTATTTAAATACAAATACAAAGTATTCGCACCATGTCTGGTATTTATTCAGTTTTCACCAAAAAATGATGTTGAGAATCCAGAATATACAAAATTCACACATTTAAATAATGATCATAAGTACCTGGTTTTATGGCTTTTATTTATATTAAAAAATAACTGTAAAAAATTCATTTTGGACTAATTTCACATCAATGTACACACTAGACACAGTAGGAATCTAGATTAATATTATCAACTGCATCTTTGTCTATCATTAATTTCCTTCATATAATCCTTAATGATTAGTAATGAATAATATGATTTACTTCTTTATCATTAAAAATGAACTGAAAAATGCCATAGGTGACTGCATGGTGTTATTTGGAATATGTGACATTCTACCCATCGATACAAGATTCTTATATCATCAGTAACTGCAAGTTAATTTCCTGTTATTATAAACTAACAAATTCCTTTTCTATTTTTCTTTAATTTGTTATTAAAAACTAATAAAAATTTATTAATTTATTGTTTATTGTTATGTTGTTGGTTAAAACTACTAGATGAGTTGGGTTGAACACCTGGATCAACTGTGGCTGGCCATCAGCTGCCTGGATTCTCCCCTCAAGCGTGCATAATTTGATGAAAGGTCAACAAGGTCAACATACAGGTGACTCAAGAGGGGCTGGAGAGAGCCAAAGTCTGACAGGGTCTCATAAAAAACATTAATAAAAGCTACAATATTTGGCAAATTTCTTTCAGCTTTCTAAACTAAAAAGCTGAAATCCTTATGTGTGCATGATATGAAAATTATATCAACAGTGCTCACGGAAAACAAACGTGCCATGGTCACAGTTGGGCAAAATTTAAGGTACTAATTTTATATTTATACTAATAACTTATAAAATTTGAAAAATTCAGAACTAATTTTGGGTATTCAATTGAATCTTGATTAAATAAAGTTACATCCCTGACAAAAAAGATCTCTAGCTTCAGCAATGCCCTTGTTAAGGGAGTAAATATATTTCTTGATTTTTTACAAAGTGCATTATGTTTGGGCCCATAACTTAAAAAAATACACAATACTGACATCAATTTAGGCATGTGCATAGTGAATGTATAGAAAAATATGTATATTATATATGATCAAAGTCAGATCAGTGGTTTTGATATTAGGCAGTCTTAAAGTGTAACATTGGGTTTTTAATGGAAAAATTAAGTTTTTCATTGATATCTCGAAGGAATTAAGTCCTAGTGACCAAATTCTTGGCATGGTAGGGGATTTTGGAGAAATCTAACTGTATGCCAAATTTAAGGAACTTAGAGCTGAAGCTCGGGAGCTGAGCTCTAGCAAACTGCATAACACTAGCAATATGTGACATGGTGCTTGAAAACTTGAATAAAATCTACAGTTTTTGATCAACTGGTTTCAAATTTTTGGTGTTAACAGTTGAAATGCTAACAAAAACATGCTGTGAAAATTAAATCCACAGCAGTTACAGCAAAAAAACGTGCCATGGTCAAAGTTGGGCAAAATTTAAGGTACCAATTTTTTATTTTTGCTAATATTTTTAAAAATTTAAAAGATTTTGATCTAATTTTGGGTATACAATTTAATTTTGATTAATAAAAGTAATATTACTGGAAAAAAAGTGCTTAGCTTTAACAAGTTTTGTGTTAAGTGATAAAATTTCTTTCCTGATTATTTAAAAAATGCATTATGTTTGGGCCCATAACTTTTTTAAATTAAATAATACAGACCTAATTTCTGGCATGTACATAGGAATTATATAGAGGATTATTTATAGGAAATATGAGGAAAAACAGATGAGTGGTTTTGATATTAGGCAGTCCTAAAGTGTGAAAATAGGTTTTTAATAAAAAATTGAGGTTTTTTCTTAATTTCTCAAAGGAATGAAGTCGCAAAGACCCAGTTTTTGGCTTGGTAGGAGATCTTGGGGACATCTAACATTATGCTGAATTTTGGATTCCTAGGTCTTACGGTTTCAAAACGTGCCACATCTACGGACGGACGGACGGACGGACGGACGGACGGACAGACGGACGGACGACGGACAATGGACCACGACTATAGCTCAGATGACTTATAGTCAGCTGAGCTAAAAATTCTACCCAGTGGTTACAGAGGAGTTCTCTGGAAACCTAAGCGGCCGTGGTGGTGGTGGCAGTGTCAAAAACTCGGTTTTGGCTGATACAATGACTGTAGCTGGCACCACTAGTCTTGTATACAATGAAGAGATAAATACATATGCCCAATGTCAGAGTGATATGTAAAACCCCTTCTAAGCAGGGACATACACTGTGCAAAAATTATTGTAGGTGGCGCTACCAGTCTTGTACACTATAAAACTACCTGATATGTATAAACATGCCCAATATTAGGCTGATGTATCAAATTCCTCTGTAGAAATAAGAAGGCGCATACACTGCAAAAGTCAATGTAGGCGGCACCTCCTGTATTGTAAATGAGAATACCATAAAAGATGCATAGACAGGTCAAAATACCAGGCCAATACAACAAACTTCCCCAGATGAACTGGGCTGAAGAGGCTTAGGTGAGTAAGGCAGTTGCCCCCGCGTGAACTGTGACAAATTGCTGCCTCAAGCTACTGCAAAGAGTGAACTCTTGACCTGCACCTGGCTAGACTGAGTGAACTTTTGACCTGTGCCTGGCTGCACTGAATGAACTCTTGACCTGTTGCATAATCTGACACAGTTGGCAGTCTGCCAAAGCTATAAATAGATCCAGGCTGAACTTTGGTGCCAAATCTGATGCAGTGAGCAGTCTGCCAAAGCTACAAATAGAATGCAGCTACTACACTGAGTGAACTCTTGACCTATACCTGGCTGCACTTCTTCAAATCCTGTCACTGTGCCAAAACTATTTATATAGCTGAAATCTTCTTGGCTAATGGCCAACATCAAGGCACTGGCAATCTGCAAATGGTAAAACAAGTGCTGCCATCTATACACAAAAGTGGAAATAACTTTGAAATTAATTTTCCCAATACAAAAAGCTTTTCAGCTGACTTTTTATAAAACAAGGCCTACAGGCCTAATGCAAACCTGTGCAAAGTTAAGCAGTGTGAATGGAGGTTTATTTTTAAAATTTAATATTTATCCTCCTAAGGCCTGCATATCTACCTTAGTCATTATGATTTCAGCAAAATGGACGTTTCTGACCTGCAAGTTTCGGACTAGGACATTTTAAAACCAGAATATGGGTAGTCGACAAGCCACTATGTGTTTCTGCAGAAATCAGAGTGGGACGGGTGAAGTGAGGCATGGATTAAGTGGCAAGGGGAATAGAGCATGGTGTGTTGCATATTAGCATGGATGTCTGCAGCTTAAACGTGAATGTAGGTGGTGCCACCTGTCATAAAATCGAGAAAATTGTCCAGGATGTATAAACCTGCAAAATTTCAGGTGGATAAGTCAAACCACTGCCGAGCTATGAGTGATTTTATCCCAAAGCAGATCAACAGATGGATGCTGTGCATAAGTGGTTGCAGGTGGCTCCACCAGTTTTGCCTATAATGAAGTGCTATGTGAGATCTATACACATGCAAAATTTTGGCCTAATCGGTCAAACGGTTCCCAAGAATTGAGCTTGGATGTCTGCAGAGTAAATGTGAATGTAGGTGGCTACCTGTCATAAAATCGAGAAAGCTGTCAATGATGTAAAATACCTGCAAAATTTCAGGTGGATAAGTCAAACTACTGCTGAGATATGAATGATTTTAACCTAAGGCAGATGAACAGATGGATGCTGTGCATAAGTGGTTGCAGGTGGCACCACCAGTTTTGCCTATGATGAAGAGCTATGTGAGATCTATACACATGCAAAATTTTGGCCTAATCGGTCAAACGGTTCCTGAGATATGAGCTTCGATGTCTGCAGAGTAAATGTGAATGTAGGTGGCGCCACCTGTCATAAAATCAAGAAACCTGTCCATGATGTATAAACCTGCAAAATTTCAGGTGGATAAGTCAAACCACTGCTGAGATATGAGCGATTTTATCCCAAGGCAGATGAACAGATGGACGCTGTGCATAAGTGGTAGCAGATGGCACCACCAGTTTTGCCTATGATGAAAAGCTATGTGAGATCTATACACATGCAAACTTTTTGCCCAATCAGTCAAATAGTTCCCGAGATATGAGCTTGGATGTCTGCAGAGTAAACATGAATGTAGGTGGTGCCACCTGTCATAAAATCGAGAAAGCTGTCAAGGATGTAAAATACCTGCAAAATTTCAAGTGGAAAAGTCAAACCACTGCTGAGATATGAGTGATTTTAACCTAAGGCAGATGAACAGATGGACGCTGTGCATAAATGGTTGCAGATGGCACCACCAGTTTTGCCTATGATGAAGAGCTATGTGAGATCTATACACAGGCAAAATTTTGGCCTAATTGGTCAAACGGTTCCCAAGATATGAGCTTGGATGTCTGCAGACTAAATGTGAATGTAGGTGGTGCCACCTGTCATAAAATAGAGAAAGCTGTCCAGGATGTATAAACCTGCAAAATTTCAGGTGGATAAGTCAAACCACTGCTGAGGTAAGAGTGATTTTATCCAAAGGCAGATGAACAGATGGACGCTGTGCAAAATTGGTTGAAGGTGGTGCCACCATTTTTAGTGTATGTTATAAAGCTATCAAAGGGCTACATTTGTGCAAACTTTTTAGCCTGATCGGTCAAACGGTTCCCGAGATATGTTGGTTAATGTGTGGAAACAGACGCACAAATGGACACTGGGCAGCAAGGAAAGGTAAGAGGTCAACCAAAAATGAAGGCGCAGACATTCACATGTGACCTGATGATAAACCCGATTCGCTTAAAATGCAAACCAAGTTTTTTCAAACAGTTGAAAGATATAGTTCCAATAATCTGGGAATTCTGCATCTTAACATTGTGTCCAGGCATCTAGACGCTGTGTCTAGACGTCTAGACACATTGTCTAGACCCCCCCCCCTGAGCCAGGTCAGTTGCCATGGTGATGTCTGGACCCCACCTGTTTGTACTGAGTGACCTCTTGACTTGGCTGCATGAAGTCAAATCTGTACTCAAATACAGAAAGCCTTTTTCAATTGGCTACAATGCTTTTTTAAAACTGTATTTACCCAATCTATTCTTATAAAACTGGCAGAACCCTACCATAGAATAATTCTTGTAAAGTTTAAACCAATCAGCTGAACAGTTTCATCATAAATCAGTGTATAAGCTAGAAGAGTTTAAAATTACATTTTTGCTTGGAAAAAACACATCAATGTAGGTGGCGCCACCAATACCTCAAAATCAGATATGACATATGTGACAAACATTGGTATAAAATTTGGTCATTATATCTCTAGCCGTTTCTGAGATTTTAATTTTAGTGTGCTTTTTTGGACAGATGACTAAGTTCAACCTCCTGTTACTCGGCCAAAAATCTCCGAACTGGAACCATTCGAACAAACTTGAGAGAGATTGTTCCAGGGATCATTTCTGTGAAATATTGGACAATTTGGGTGGACAGTTATAGAGAAGAAGATTTTTAAAGGTTTTTAAGCTTTTTCCCTATAAAATCTAAGAAAATGCAGTTAGCCAAAAAATAAGCAAAATCTGATGGAGTTTTTTAGATGACTAATTTTTTGCATAAAATTTGGTGATGCTAACTCTTGCTGTGTTAAGATAGTATGGGTTAACGTACAGACGATGGACGCCGGACGGACGCCGGACGCCGCCACACCATTGCATAAGCTCACAGGTTCGCTAAAAATAAATCAGGAATATATGTAAAATTATTACAGATGCATACTGAATGCAAAATTAAAATAAAGGTATATCTCATTTGGCAAATTCTTGTATAAAGTTGAGTAGGGATACTAATAATTTATAATCAATGTACAGTTGTCTTTATATAGCCTCAGAGAGGTTAATATCCAACATTGTCACATTGCCTGGTATAATGAATAATTTAAATCATAAATCTAAATTTTTAAAAAGCTTTTAAAAAAACTTTCTTGTCAATATCAACCAAAGATAACCTGAAATCTAAATGTCTAGTGGCATGATGTAATAGATGCTGATAAACTGGTGCCAGACTAGATGTAACAGCATCACACAGCTAACATACATGGTAAAATGACTCAATTAAATCTCCATAATTCAGCCAAAAATCATTCATGTGGAACCATTGATGACAATTATTATAAGAATTATTGTAGGGATTATTCTTGTAAAATATTTAACAAACTGGCTTCAGTGGCATCAGTGGAAAAACGTTTTGCAGGTTTTTAACTCATATAGGAAGATTCAGCAAACTGGCTAAGTTCAGCTTCCCGTAACCAGCCAAAAAGCACTGAACCAAAACCATCTGAACAAACTTGAATTATCAACATCTGAGGATAATTAATGTATGAGATTTAAGAATTTGGCCAAGTGGTATTTGAAAAGAAGATCTTTGTAGCCACTGAACTGAAACAGGCTGTTATGGCATATGACTAAATTCAGCTTCCCATAACTTAGCCAAAAGTCACTGAAAAGAGACCATTTGAACAAACTTCAGAAAGCACTACCCTAGGATCATTTCTGTGCGATATTAAACATTTTGGCAATATGGTTTCTGAGAAGAGTTTTTTTGTAGCCCTTAGTGTGATACAGGCACTGATGACCCCGTACAAAAAAGGCCAATGCAGGTGGCGCCACCAATACCTCAATTTCAGATATGACCTATGTGACCAACATTGGCATAAAATTTGGTATGTTAGCTCCAGCCATTTCTAAGATTGTAATTTTAGTATGCTTTTTTTGACAGATAACTAAGTTCAACTAGCTGTAACTCGGCCAAAAATCATCAAACTTAAACCATTCGAACAAACTTGAGAGAGATTGTTCCAGGGATCATTTCTGTGAAATATTGGACAATTTGGCTGAATAGTTTCGGAGAAGAAGATTTTCAAAGCTTTTTAAGCTTTTTCCCTATAAAATCTAAGAAAATGCAGTTAGCCAAAAAACTAGCAAAATCCGATAGAGTTTTTTAGATGACTAATTTTTTGCATAAAATTATGTGATGCTAACTCTTTCAAGATAATATAGGTTAACGTACAGATGCCGGACGCCGGACGACAACACACCATCTCATAAGCTCACAGGTTTGCTAAAAATCTTACCATGGTTGGTACATACCTATAACTACAACATTCTGGCTACCAATAAAGAGTTTTGGAAGATAACATCTTTGGAAGCACAGCACGGTGTGATCACCCTTGTTCCATCCAGCAGTTGACAAATTCAGCTGTGAGACACTCTGATTTACTGGTGTCACAAACTCATCAGATATTCGCACTCCGTCTTTTGTGAATTCCAGATCACTGGACGTGCAGTTTTCGCTCAGCTTTCTCACAGTGCAGGTCAACACCAAATAACTGTCCACCAGTACTTTAGGGTTTGTTGGTTGCAAATACTCTGTAGCTACAAGACAAAAATACAATGGAGACATTTTGATCATATATTACTGAGCAAGTAATACTGTGACTGCCTCTTTGCCTCTATGTTGTGAATGCCTCTTTGTTTGCAGGGGTTTCAAATTTGCAATATTCAGGAAGTGGAATTATTGCAAAAATGAAACCTTTATGAATAAGCAGTCCTATCACTGAAGGCAGACGTGAAAAGTAAACTGTGAATATTGGGAAACAGCTATTTCTTGGCACCTGCTGTGCAATAGTATCCCTAGACAATAAATATCCCCCCCCCCCTTTAAGAATAGGTCCCAATCTTTAGCAGCATATAATGTCACTTGGCAAGCAAGATTTTTGGATAGTTAATATTACTAATATTACTATCATATTCCTAAAGCTGTGACATTGGTAAATGAATTAAGGAAGACCTAGAGCCATACAGTGTGCATAATATGACTCCATCAGGATTAAATAAATCATTGCTAATGCATATCCAACGTATGTGGTCACGCAAGATGTAATCATAGGGGAAAGCTTTCATATCACACCACCATTTTCAACAACAACAACAACAAAGTTAACTGTAGAAAGGCCTCATGGCCCAAAGTACAAATAACTTAAGTAACATATAAATATACACAAGTTTGCCATCGCTTTCTGCCAATATGTGTTTAATCATGTTAAAAGATATATATGTCGTAGAAAAGAATTGCACTGAAAATATATATGTGTACAATTATCAATTATACATAAAATTACAGTATTCAGTGAATTTAATGATTAAAGTACTACTTTATGGAATATTATTTTCTTAAATGTTTTCCTGTCTTACTCGATCTGTTTACCTGAAATATATATACACCTAAATCATATTGTATCTTGTGATTCTGTGTTCTCAAAATCTGAATAAGCCCATATTTATTTTGTGGAAAATTCTGTATAAATGATAAAAATTTATTTCTTAAATCTTTATATCTGGAACACTTGAAAAGAATGTGGGCCTCATCTTCAATTTCATCATTCTTACAAAATTTACAGAGTCTCATATTTACTCGAGTATTACTTCTTCTGCCTACTTCAATCTCAAAATCATGGTCACTTAGTCGAAATTTTGTTAAAACCTGTCTATAGATGTATGGGATATTATTTAAGTATTGTTCTGGTTCAATGCCTGATTTTACTTCACTATATATACTGAGTTTGGATTTTTCTTTTATTTCAGATAACATCTCTTGCTGTCTGATATCCTTGACTCTTTGTAGAAACATATCAATGAACATTTTTTCATCACCAACTCCCTGTTCTAACCATGCATGGCCAAATCCATACCTATTCAATAAATGCTTAATATAGCCTGACCACCATTTTCATGTAACTATTATTAAGTACATACAAAATATCTTTATGGAGAAAATAGGGTGTATGAAGTAATGCACCACCATTTTCATGTAACAATTATTAAGTACATACAAAATATCTTTATCTCCATCTGAACCTAAAAGTAATTTACTTAGATATACGTCAGTTACAGACTGCACACCAAAAATACATGTCCATAAAATGAGAATAACAAAAGACGCACCTAAGAATATACTTCCATTGATACAGTTATATTAGCATAAAATTCCAAGACTGTGTTGAAAATGATACTCAAACAATTAGTTCTGTGTACACTTAAGCTGTACTTTTTTTTTTTTTTTTTTTGAAAAGATACAAATACATTCACATAGACGGACATAAAGCAAAACATGTATGTTTCTATATCACATATTTTTAACTCATAGATCTATAATCAGATGTTAGTTACAGTGTTTAATTGAGAATGATACATATATACATATACACATATATATACTCCTGTTCATACATATACACACATACATACATATACGTGTTGACAAGGGTTCTAAAAAAATAAAACAGGAAAAGAAAATAGATTTATTTTTACTCTTTTTTTGTTTCTAAAAGATAATATGAATATTGTCCCATTTTTCAATATGACTCTTGATTTTATCCCGTTTCCTTGCAATATTCCTTTCTATATTATGAACTTGTTCTACGTATATTTTGAAACTAATGTTTGTTGGCATTGTCTTGTTGCATTTGCAATTGTATATAAATTTTTTTGTTAACAGAAGTAGCATATCAATCAGGCTATTTTTTGTTGTGTTGAATATAACAGATTTTATATCAAACATCTCTTCATTTATCCCATTATGTAGAGTTGATACCCAATTTTTTACTTGAAATATTATCTTTTTTAGTTTCTCTACAATGATAAAAAAGATGTAACAATGTTTCTTTTTCAGAATTGCAGAAGGTGCAAAGTGTTGTTTCCTTTTTTCCAATGATAAATAAAAATGGGTTCAAAGCAATACATCCATGAAGTAGTTTAAACTGGAACATTCTCAGTTCTTCTGATATGGTTATTTTTTTAATATTCTGAAATGCTTCAAATACTATTTCTTGATAATCTCCTTGCATATCTCTGTTCCATTTTTCTACAACTTTTGAAGGTTCTGTATATATCTTGAGTATTAATTCTTTATATATTGTGTTTGTTACTTTTTTCATTTTCTTAACTATTTCTAAATTTGAATTATAGACTGTTTTTGTTATTTTATCTGTTGCCAGTTCTTTCTTCCACCTGAATGGGATTGCATCCACTATACTCATGTATTGCATTTTCTTGATATTTACTTTAGTTTTATCTGTTAATTCTCTGTGGGACAGGAAGACATATTTTTCTCCATTATACTTTGTGATATCTTTTATACTTGTTATTCCAGCTATATGCAAAGTTTTATTATAAACTATTTTGTTACCAACTTTTATATGAGAGTTGAAAAATAATATTTCATTTAGAATTTGGTCACAAGTATTTACATGTTTAAAGTTATATTTGCCCCAAATGTTGAGTACCTCTCTCCAAAATGGATGACATGTATTGCTAAAATGGCGAAAATCATCAGATTTAAAATTACATTGGAATATAAGGGGTCCTAATTTTTTAAACCGAACATTGACTATTTGTCTCCATCCCTCATCTGTTTGTCCCGAGACAAATCTTTTAATCCATCCAATTTTTAATGCTTCCATTTTGGATTTTAGATGTATCATATTGAGCCCCCCTTTATCCATTGGCGCAATTAAGGTTGTTCTTTTTATCTTTTCTTGACCTCCCCAGATAAACTTATACAAGAGTGCTTCAATTTCTTTTAAATAATTTAGCGAAGGATTTGGTAAAACTTGAAATGTGTAAGTTAATTGTGACAAGATATGGGCTTTTATAATAGTAATTTTACCTGAGAGAGACATTGTTCTTGTTGCCCATATATTTAAAATGGCTTTGATTTTACTTAATATTTCTTTGTAATTGATATCTTTCATTTTTCGCCAATCTGGGTGTATATATATACCAAGAATCTTTATGGGTTCTGTGCACCACTTAAGTCCTAAATTTTTCATACTGTCACCTATATTTTTAGTGTTTTCTATTACTGGCATAATAACAGTTTTATCTAAATTCACCTTCAGTCCAGATATTTTTTTTGAAAATTTTGAAATGTTAAAATGGCTTCTTTTATTAATTCTTGCCCACCTGTGAGGAAGAGAGCAGTATCATCTGCATATTGGATTAATTTATGTTCTTTACCAGCAACATTTATCCCTCTTATTTTTGTATTGTTTCGTATTTTAATTGCCAATATTTCTGAAGCTATTATAAATAAGTATGGAGAAAGAGGGCATCCTTGTCTAACACCACGCGTTACTGGAAAATAGTTTGTTGCCCATCCTCTGTTCATTACACAGCTACTGATGTCTGAATATAATATATTAATCCATTTCTTAAAAGCAGATCCAAAATTAAACATATGTAAAGTGTTTTGAATATGGGACCATTCTAAAAAGTCGAAAGCTTTCTCAAAATCTATTGACAAGAGATAACTTTCTATATTATGTGTCTTTGAATAGGCAAATAAATCTATAATTTTTACTATATTCTCCCCAATGTATCTATTTTTAATAAAACCTGTTTGGTCTGGACTTATTAAAATGTGTAACACTGATTTTAGTCGATTTGCGAGGGTTTTGGCAATAATTTTATAATCAGTGTTTAACATTGAGAGAGGGCGCCAGTTCTTTAAAACTAGAGTATCTTTATTTTTCTTTGGTATTAGGCAAAGGATGCCTTGGCGCATAGTGGTTGGCAAGGTTCCAGTTTCAAAAGAGTATTTTATTGCATTTATATAGTATTCTTTAATATGATCCCAAAAAACTCTGTAAAATTCAGCAGGGAAGCCATCTGGACCTGGTGTTTTCTTCATCTGAAGCGATTTCAATGTACTAAATAGCTCTGCAGGGTTAATTTCTTTGTCGCACATTTGTTTATCTTCCTGTGGCAGGATTCTAATGTTATCTAATAAATCATAATCATCTAAAGAGTTTTCCTGGTTAACTGTGGACTCTGTGGTTGTATATAGAGTTTTATAAAATTTAACCTGTTCTTCTAGAATATCTTTTGTATCACTTAGTATTTTACCATTATAATCTTTCAGTTTGTGAATCGATTTTTGTTCGTAGTTTCTTTTTTCCATGTTTAAAAAGTATTTTGTTGGTTTGTTTCCTTCTGTATACCATTTACATTTACATCTTACCATGGCAGCATCTGTTTCTTTCTCAACAAATTGTTTGTGTTTATTGACTGTTATTTCCCATCTTAATTTATCTGCAATACTGTTTGTTAAGTTATATTGGTGTTGAGCTTTACAGATCTCTCTCTCTAAGGCTATCATTTTGTTATTATAATTTTTCTTTTTGTTTGCTGCAAATGATATGGTTTCTCCTCTGATTTGGCATTTCAGTGTGTCTCATAATAGGGCTGGATTTGCATCTTTATTGTTCAATACTGTATGATGAATACATTTTTTAATTAGATTTACATAATTTTCATCCTCAAGCAGTGAGCAGTTCAATTTCCAATAGCCCGGTCCTCTTTTATAATTACTTAGAGGTAACTTTATATATATCAATGAATGGTCTGTTTTATATGCTGGCTCAATGTCTGAGAATTCTACATAATTGCCTAAACTTTTGCTTATTAGAAAGTAATCTAGCCGAGAAAAAAGTGGTTTTGGGTTATACCGATGCCATGAATATTTTAGTATACCAGAATGTTGTGTTCTCCAAATATCTGTAAGTTGTGAAAATTCTGCCCATTGTATGAGTATTTCCCTTGCTTTCTCATGAGTGTGTACATTACCCCCTTCTTTATCCACAGCTGGGTTCATGACAACATTAAAATCCCCTCCAATTATTAATTTGTCTACTTCCATTTGTGATAGTGTTTTTATTAAATTAGTGAAAAATTCTGGATCATCTTTATTAGGTCCATAGAGATTAACCAGTGTAACATTATGTATTCCTATTGATACATTAAGTATAATAAATCTTCCATGTTTATCTTGTGTACTATTCTTGATATTAATACCTGCTCTGTTTTTTATTAAGATGCATACTCCTCTGGACTGACTGGTGCCATGACTAAAGTAGATTTGGTTGCCCCATTCAGATTTTCATCTATTCTCAGACTCTACATTACTGTGCGATTCCTGGATAAATATTATATGAAATGTTTTCCGATTCAACCAATGAAATAACTC
Source organism: Sipunculus nudus (assembly GCA_026874595.1). Taxonomy (NCBI): domain Eukaryota; kingdom Metazoa; phylum Annelida; class Sipuncula; order Golfingiida; family Sipunculidae; genus Sipunculus; species Sipunculus nudus. Next base: position 8,119,344 of record CM049309.1, read on the forward strand.
TCTTCTTTTCCTGTTACACCCAAGACCCCTAACATTGAGAGAGGCAATGTTACAAGTGTCTGTCATATTAGATATTAATTGTTAGAGATAAGCCTCTGATGTGACCTGTTCTTTTATTCCTGAAACCCTCTATAGTAAAGATTGCTAATCTTTCAGCTTTCATTTTCAAATCTAATAATACATGATCATAATCAACATATGTTGGCAATAATGAATAGAAACATATGAATATCAAAAGGTTCAATATAAAGGTAGTACAGAATAGGACAGAGGACAGTACAATATACATAAAGTATACACCAGTAACATTAATAGAGAACATCTAGCACATACACTTCCAAAGGTTAGTTACGTCAGCAGTAAGTCCTATCTCTTTAAAGGTAGAAAGAGTGCTGATCATATAATATGGCGGACACTGATGTACTTGTCAGTTGTGTTGTAGGTGTAGTACCTGGAGTACATCTAGCAAGTTAGTATGAGAGATGCTCCCACACATTTTTCAAATTTTAATTAATGACCGTATCAATTATTCTATATGCAAAAAATTTTTTTTTAACTTTAAAATATAAAGTATAGAATACGTATCTCTTATTATATTATATTTTTTACCTGATTATAAAGGTTTGTACCACGAAATCTAATTAAAATAAGAAGCAAAGCAGAAAACACCTAGGGAAATTGATTCTTAGGAGTTTTTAGAGACAGGAAATAAAAACAAAATTAAAACTCTGAAGATAAATGTAACTTCTTGTGACAAAAAAGTATCAAATCTGTTATCTTTCTTGTTAATACCTGATGTCTCCTTACTCTAGGATTAAACCAAGTCTCTGTAATGTATGTAACAATAAATCAAACCTTAATCATCAACTTACAAGCTATACAAGTTATGCACATTGACTCTATTACATATCCTGACATTCCTTATCAACAGTATTTATACTGATGACTAACGGCTCATGACTTGTCCCAAATCACATTGCTGAAGTTTTCCAAAGAAATTACCACAGTATTCTGTATATATATATGTTGTACAATAGTGACCCACTGATTATTCCACTTAAGCTGTACTTACCTTCTGATGGGATAGGGGAGCAAGCAGCTAATAACCCAACAATGAGAACACACCACAACCTTGAATGTACAAGTCCAGCCATTTCTGAGTTCATCTGAAACCAACAAATAAAATTCATTACACAACTATCACTATTTTTTATAGATTTTGGCATCCTGGATTACCTTCACTGGAATGCTCCTTCACTGACCTTGACCTCTGGATTTTTTTGCAGGCTTCCTTCTCAGATGTAATTCAAGCTTGTACTACATCCAAGATGTCACCCTGGGCCAGCCAGTCCTCAACTGCCATTATTTGAAATCTTAATAATCTTACTCAATGAAAGGGCCTCGACAGTTGCCCTTCAAGGGTGTGGTACATCTAGTGGCCTGCCTTAGGGCCCCTGGAGGGATTACTTGGACAACGCCATGTCAGACTTGGAACTGAATGCAACTGACTGTCAATTTGGTATATCTTAAAATTCAGATTCAAGATCATCCATTGACTCCGGGACTGACAAGAAATTTACTGATTACCAGAAAGAATTTTTTTGGCCAAAAACTAGTATTCAGAAGTCTTTCTATTAATATCTGATTTTCAGCTGCTAAAAAACCTTGAAAAACAGGCAAATTAAGATTATTCTTATTTGATGGCAAGTCTTCTGAGCTATAAAGTCTGTCTTCATTTTCCAGACACTGCTTTACAAATTAACCGAATATTCTAATGGTGTGCAAGCTGTGTACTGATACAGAATTGGGATGAGGAGGTCCCAACTCCAAGCTTGTATTTATGAAATGTTAAATGTGAAATATTTCTTGAAATATTTCTTAATAAACAAATACGCCATCCCTTTCATCATAACAGTATGTTGTGACAACCTGGGTTAGCCAATCTTGAATGCTTTCTAGTTTTTCAGGTATTTTTGGTATAAAGCATTTACAAATATTTTGAGAAGTTTATGTCTGTGTATATGATGTGTGTTTGTATGTGTATGTTTGTGTAAAATTGGAGATTATACATAATATATATATATATATATATATATATATATATATATATATATATATATATATATTATCAATCAATGACCATTACAGGCTGCCACAAATGATTCCTCATCAGTGGTGTAAACACTGCACTGATAACCAAGACTTACATTTTGCTATAAGCATATATTCATATAATGACACAATTTCTAATCATATAATAATATGATAATTACATAAAGTGCAAATTTTTGCAAAACCCATAAATATTTGACACATATCAAGTCCCCTTGGGGTGCTCTAAACTCAGACGGGAATCCCTAAAATTTTGCCCGGGTGTCCTGGACTCTTCAAATTTTCTTTTAATTTTTAAAAATTTTAATGTATATAGCACTTTATCTGCATGGCTTCACCTACAGCAGCAGGACATGAGCCTATAGTAGTGTGATTTCATGTACAGTACTGTAACTATATATACAGTATGTATAATATATGCTTGGTACTATGTTGACATGTGTATAGTATTGAGATTATATAAATGTATGTAAAGTATGCTGTATGTCATATGTACAGCACAGTGACTACATATAAACTGATCTCACTAAGTTTATATATATATATATATATATATATATATATATATATATATATAATATATATATTATATTTACACTGACTGATGTAAGTGTTTATAGTATTGAGACTCTCCAGGAGTGTTATTACAAAATATAATCACTTACCAGTTTTCTATGGGATTAACATGAGTAAATCCTCTCGATGTTCAGTGACCATCACTAACACTGATGTCAGAGACCAGGCAGACTCAATTAAGTGCTAGATCTAACCATGTTATCATCCGCTGTTGTGTATTTTGTATGAACCAGGATATGTTTCAAATCATGGAAGTTACGCCACAAAAACATGGCTGCACAGGCTGTTATCACAATACAACCAGGATCATGTTCCAGCAAGTAACCCCTGATCAGCCACAGCCACAACTGTCCACCATTCAGTGACTGCGAGAAATTCTGACTCATCCACTATAACATGTTAATGATGCTGTGTATAAACAAAATGCATGTGTATTACCCACAGAAAACCCATGTTGACTTAAATTATTATTACGCCAGATGGTGAGAGGGTTGTCTCATACCCTTGCTTTGTTTGTGAGCAAAGTTTACCCCCAGTGTGTTGTCAGCAAATGTTTGCATAATTTTCTGAATGGATTTTGTTCAAATTTTGTTGAGGGTTATAAAAACACCAAAAGAACAATCCATTAAATTTTGTAGATGACCTGGATCACCCTAAAAAAATTCAATTCAAAGGATATTCTGTCCCACTATCTCAGCTATTTCATTAGAATAGAGCTACTGATCAGTATGAGCATGGTTTTGTGCAGGAGGTGACCTGGGTTGTTGAACCATGACAGGTGTGAAAACGTACACAGCAAAGTTTCATGAGGATTATCCTGGTGGAGATTTACTGTCTCTGACAACATCTTGTTAAGGTTGGCAAAAACCTCTGAATAAGAAATCAATCATAAAGCTGTTTTCAATGCATTTTAGACCCCATTACCGTAATCAACGTAGTAAGCGCCCCGGGCGCTCTCAAAATTAAATTTTTCCAAATTTTTTTTAATACCCTAATAAGCGCCCCCCCCCCCCCCCCCCCCAATCCAACATCTGCCAACTTCCAAAGTGCATTATGATCCTCCAATTTAACACTGCGGCTTGTGTACACGTGTTTGACTTCACAGCACATTCAGGAAAAATTCAGAAAAAAACAATCATTTTACAATGGTTGTGAAATCCAAGTGATACCGATTTGCAGACTATTTCATTTTGTGTAGCATGAGAGAATTGTCTGAATGACTACAGTTCGAGATTTCCTTTGCAGGTGAAGAGGAAAAATAAGGATGGTAATGAATGAACGCTTTTATAAAAGTCAACGCCTAATAAGGTAGCAGGATATATAAAATGTTCATATAAAAATTTGTAAAACAGTATTTATTTGGATAAAAAAAAAAAATATGGGACATCGGTACCCCGATTATGTCAGTCACCTTGCGCATATACCTTTGACAGCTGAGCCGATTAATGACATGGAATGGCATCGATAATAATTGTCTTTTTTGTCTTCATTGTGCTTGATATTACATGCAGGGTTTTAAAAAAACTGAAATACTGACCCTCAGACTCCAGCGTATTATATTTACTTCAGTGCGTATACGAACCAAATCCGGGGTTTTGTTTTAAAATTGTTAGGAAATTTGTCATATTTATATCCCGCGGAAACACGGTCCCTTTCTTGAACTTTGTTGGCCCGTTATAATACATTCATTTCTCGACATAGTCCAATAATACAAGCTTGACAAACATTGTCACCTGAGGAAAGGCCGCTTCATATTTATAATTATAATGCGCTACTGGTTGTCTTGTAATTGAAGTACCATGAGCGAGTCTCCGTGTATGTCAGTGTGCAAGCCAGCTGACAGCGTCCGCATTCACTGGACTCGTGAACATTTTACGCAGTAAATACGTCACCATATGAAAAAATCATCCTTGTTTTAACATGCATATTACATGCTACTGGATGACACTTGGTTGGGCAAGTTCCCAGCATCCCTTGCGCGAGTGCTGTATACACACAGTTTAACCCAGGGCACTGGGATCTTGAGTATACGGGTAAGCCCTGCACGCTGTCAGTGGCATCGACAATTATATCACTGTGTATACATGTTTCAAGTAAATTGCCAAGATATTTTTTGGAAAGAAATACATTCAAAACTTATATATTATCAGGATTGGGAATTCCGTTTTGGTCTGTCAATTCCGCATTTCCGTCCGCGGTCACGTAAATTTACTGGCTCTACTGTCAGAAGGGCTTTCATATATTGATTCAGTTAAAATCCCTGTGTCAATGCGGCAAGGGCAAACCTTTTCTTACCAATTATTTAACTATGTGCACAAGGAAATCTGATGTATAAACGATAAATTCAAACAAAAACAAAGCATTGTAATGTTCTTTATTGAGTGTATATTACCACCATACAGACATGATCACTGATATTCATGGCGTCAAGTTCGGCCGACGTAATAATTCAAATTGCCGTAAATTATCCTTGGCGGCCCTGAGGACGCTGAGAAACTTGTACCAGTGTATAAGACGGCCCCCCTTCTTTGCCAATATTTTAGGATAACATTTATCATCCTGTACACGAGCAAATACGGTAAGTAATATATATTTCATTGCATAATACATCCACATACGTACCTGAATTTAGGTCACCCGATCAGCATGGCCAACTGCAGGGTCTGCCTTCACAAACACCATCATTCAGTGTTATCTATGATACACTTGACCACTGATTCTGTTATGTGTAACAAATATTATTATTATATTAGATGATAAAGCTTAACGGAGACTGAATAAAAACTGGTGGTAACTTTTAAGCTTGGCAGGGAGAAATGAAAGCATAACGTTGTCCTGTGTTATATTGGCTAAGGAGAAAAGTGAGGTTAGGATGGCTCATCCTTTAGTTTCATAAAGTGATCTCCCAAACCCAGTGGGGGGGGGGGGGGGGGGGGGCGCTAATTACGGGAGGGGCGCTTATTATGTCGAATACGGTAAGTGTACATAAGTTTAAACCTAGTACAGAGCTCTTTCTAATGGTATTTGTATTTATGAAATTCACATTTCAATTTCATATGAAAGTTTAACATTTTTGAAAATTTAAGGTTTTTAAATGGTACACAATTTTAAACAAACAGTAACAGTAAACCACTTTTTACTGGGTTAATATCAAACTTCATGAAAATATCTCTAAAAATGATTTTCTGTGTTTCCTCTACCATGTTTCTTTCATGTCTAAAATGAAATTTAAATTTTTATTGAATTAAAATTTAAAAAATTTAGGTTAGAAAGAAACATGCTTACAGGGGAAAAAATGTTTTTTAGATAGAGACTGATTTAAAATTTAGGTGGTTTTGCCAGTGATGCTACCTTAAATACTAGGATCATCCCAGGTATCACTGATTTAGAAAGGTGTACTCAAATACCAGGCCCTTTGTAAATTGAACCTAATAACTAAGTCCTTATTTCAGATTTGAGTGCTCAGCTAAGCTTGCATTTTGAAATCTTTAAGAAGTTATCTATGTAGTTATTAATTGTGTTTGTAAATCTATTTTAATTATGACCATTATACTAAAATGTCATAACACCCCTTAATTACACTAAATTGATAGTAAAATCACTATCTATTTTTTTTTATGCAACTAGCACATCAGGAATTTGTATTAAAAAGATGTTAAACTATTAATTTGTCATTGATGTTAAAAATTACTTATTTTGCATTTTTTTCACTTTAAATGTCCCCTGTTGACTTGAATGAGAACTCAAGTCCTAGTCAGATAATACCAATTAGGTGCTGAAGTTGTCAATTTAAAACCTAATTAAGCCCATAAGCCTAGATTTAAATTGCTGCTGGTGACATCTTGTGGGCAGTTTTTTAACTAGTTTGAGGAACATGTCACAACATCCATGAACAATGCGTAAGTTCTGGACGTTATATCTATGAGTGGCACATAAATAACATACAGTGGAAAAACATTTATCCGAACATCAAGTTTACCCAGAACAGAATACTGAGAATCAAATTGTGACCATTTATCATAAATTTTCACATGAATAAGTTTTGGGATGGAATTAATGTTAATTATTTGAGAGGAGTAAATCATAGACTTAACATATTGTTTCGACTTCTTAGTTTGTGTATCAGCAAACCGGTAGCTAGCGCAGCTGGAGAAATGAAACCATTTAGCTGTCTGGGCATGATCTGACCCCATCATTTAGTGCAGTAACTAGAATACGGGTAGTCGACAAGCGACTACGTGTATCCGCCTAAATCAGAGTGGAACAGGTGAAGTGAGGCATGGATTAAGTGGCAAGGGGAAATAGAGTGAAGTGTTGCATATTAGCATGGATGTCTGCAGCCAAATTGTGTATGAAGGTTGCCCCCCCCCCCCACCACAAAATCCAGAAAGCCGTCCCAGTTGTATACATATGCAAAATTTAAGGCAGATAAGTCAAACCACTACATGTATATGAGTGATTTTAGCCCGTGGCAGACAATCAGATGGACGCTGAGCAAAAATGGTTGCAGGTGACGGCACCAGTTTTGCGTATGATAAAGAGCTATGTGAGAACTATACACATGCAAAACTTTGGCCCAATCAGTCAAACGGTTCCCAAGATATGAGCTTGGATGTCTGCTGCATAAACTAGAATGCAGGTGGCTCCACCTGTCATAAAATCAAGAGAGCTGTCGGGGATGTATAAACCTGCAAAATTTTAGCCAGATATGTCAAACCACTGACGAGATATGAGTGATTTTATCCCATGGCAGACAAACAGACAGGAGCTGTGCAAAAATGGCTGTAGGTGGCGCCACCAGTTTTGCGTATGTTATAAAGCTCTCCAAGGGCTACATTTGTGCAAAAAAATTTTCCTGATCGGTCAAACGGTTCCCGAGATATGAGCTTGGATGTCTGCAGCGTAAACGTGAATGTAGGTGGCGCCACCTGTCATAAAATCAGAAAAGCTATCCAGGATGTATACGCATGCCAAATTTCAGGTGAATTAATCAAGTCACTGCAGAGATATGAGTGATTTTAACCCAAGGCAGACGAACAGATGGACACTGTGCAAACATGGTTGCAGGTGGCGCCACCATTTTTTGTGTATGTTATAAAGCTCTCCAAGGGCTACATTTGTGCATAAATATTTTCCTGATCCGTCAAACGGTTCCCGAGATATGTGGGTTTATGTGTGGAAACAGACGCACAAATGGACGCAGAGCGCAGAGGAAAGGTCAGAGGTCAAAACAAAATCGGGGCGCAGCAGTTCACATGTGACCCGAACATAATCCCGGGTTTCGTAAAATTCCGCCCAGCGGTTACGGAGTAGTTCACCGGAAACCTACGCAGCGGCGGCGGCGTGCAGCTGAAAACATAGTATCCGCAAAACTGTTTTGGCGGATACAATAACACTGATAATTCCTGTAATTTATCACAAAGGTGCCCATTCACATACCAGCTATGTTAAATATAAATGAAATATGGTGTTTTCTCCTTAATATAATATGGTATCTGCAAATAACCCTTCCCGAAAATGTTTGTTCACTTCTGTTTTTATGTGGAAAAATATACCCATGGGTTACGAAGCTCAGCTGACATTGATCTTGAAGGTACCTATCCATCTAAAATTTTTAATCTATGGAGACAAACCTATACAACAACGATTACTTGTTAAAGTTCTTAATATTGTCTTAAATTCATAAAAGGTTCTTTTTAAGAAAATATGTAAACTGCTGGGTCACCTATCTTGTCACAAAAATGTGTTATTGACAATAAAGCAGAAGCATTTTAACTGGCCTGTCAACACTTTATGGGGTGTAAACAGAAGCACAAGTCTGCTCTGAGAAAACAAACACATTTTTCCATCCCTGATAGCAGGCACATTGAGTTAAGGCTTGATTGACATGAGAGATTGTGGTCTGCAGTAGTGTTCTTTTGAGCCAGAGTACAGCTTATCTTGACAAGCAGTTTACTGACAAATTTGGGTTGCTAGGTGATCTAATACCCTGGGACCATAGGCTCCGCCTTCTTCTGACTTTGACTGGGATTAAAATAACTGTTTTACATTTGTTAAATGGTTAAGTGTATTTCAAGAGGGAGGGAATCAAGTTAGATAATAGTATGGATTCATGTTATACATTTTGTTCACAGAAAACCACAGAAAACTACCAAAAATCAACCAAAAACACTTGGAATCTACAATGTTTTTGTATATTCTGAATATTTAAGTTATTTTAACTGATACCTAAATATAACCTAATAAGCATAAAATAATAAGATTTTTAGGGTGAAAAGTATAATTTACAATAATAAATAACAAATTAAATAATTTACACAAATTGAAGGTATAATATACTTATGACTTATTTTTAAAATATTCTAAAACAGGAATACATTTTAAGTGAATAATAAAATTAATAATTCAATAGTATGATTTTTACACTGACAGGATTTTCAGTGTTTTATGTTGATTTTTGGTGGTTTTCTGTTTTGTTCTGTGAAAAGTCTGATAAGTAGTCATGTTTATTTACTCTTCAGTTTGCCTGCTTGGACAAAATACTGGTCCTAAATAGTTTTTGGCCATTTTCTCAGAATATTTCAAATAATTACACCATCTTGATAGAGATATTTCTCACAAACCATCAGGAATAAAGCTATCAAAGCTGTTGCATATTTGTAGGGTTGATGAAGTGGGAGAAGTAGAGATGATTGGAGAATGTTAAAGCAGATATGTAAAATCTAAACTGAAGACACTTTTATTACAAAATGTTCGTGACACTACTCCTGAGAAGAAATGGCAATAAGCTATGGTTGGTTGATGATTGCCTTGAACTGAAGACTAGGGAATTATTACAAATACAACTTTGTACTGTGACCATGTGCCTCTAATGCTGAAACTGAAGCATTTAATAAGTTTGTTAACAGATCTATAGGGGACTGCATCGTTGTTGTTTACATCCGGGCTACTGCTGGCCTGGTCAGAGGCTGGTAGGCAAAAGCCTATACCCCATATAAGTAGGTCATCCTGTGTGTACTAGCTGTTACATGTGCTACCAGTGTCTCTCCATTCACACTTGTTCAAGTAATTTTATGCCCCAATCAATTTGTTTGCAAATAAGTTGAAGCATTAATTTAATAAAGTATATTTACTCAATGTTAGTGATTATTTAGTGGTCAGCTTCCTTTTCCCGACCTGAACAGCATGACAAATGGAGGAACAGATGATGTAAAAGTATAGCTAGACACCAACGAAGGCCATATCATTAGCCCCTCATCTGTTTCATTAGCCTGTAAAATACATCAACCAAAGACAGCTTACTGGTAAGCCGCTGGTGGGCTGCAATTATTTTAAATCTGAATATGCAGGCTCTATGGTACCACACGATAGAGAAATGTAGCAGAGTTTGTGTTATGCACAATCTCCTGCCTTACTAAGTTAGGTTTCAGAAGTTTTGGTTAACATTTTATCATATTTCATTATTGATTTCAAAACTACTGCTCTGGAACCCCTTAAATATAGTCATATTGTGAAAGCAAAGAATAATACATGCACTCTTTGAGTTTTCTATCAAAGGTTGACCTTATCTAGATTTAAGAATAATTTGTTTCATATAATTCCTTAATATATATATAAGTAGTATATATATAAAAAAGTTATAATGTTTGAATTTGAAAAGTGAAACTTGTAGGTGAAACACCCCCACCCAAGTTTTTGTATTAGGATGGTAATTATAACTTTTAAAATTATGAACTTGTTTTATATTTAAATATGAAATGTAAAAAAAACTTAATTTTCATGAATTATGGGCATACATGTTAGGTAAAATAAAAAAAACAAATTTAAAGCATTATTTTTAAGGTTCTGTTGAAATGAAATCTGTTTAAAAATGATATCTGGCGGAGGAATATCGATCTTAACATAAACAGTTAAAAGTAGATAAAATCAATGAAAGTTAAATCATTCTTAACATCAACTGTCTTTGTATATAAATCAATTCTAATAATACTAAAACAAATGAACCAGATCATGAACAATGACACTACAAAGCCATATATTTCCCTGTCATTCGGGTTAAACGAGCTTTTTGAAGGCAAGCCGTTATAATTAATTAACAGATGACTGAAATGATTTGTTGTTATCAGTGCAAGTATTAGAAGGCTTTGATTGCAAATATCAAAGTATTAACATTAAATGTGCTTTGTGACTGTACATATTAAAAGCTCTCAGAGTATGCGTATATATATAGAAGGGTGGTTCATGTAGTTAAGTAAAAATTCACAAAATATTATCATTAATGAATATAACTTTATATATGTTAACACATTAATTATCATTGGTTTGCAGCTTGCTTGGCAGTGATAACTTGGTTCTATATTAAAAGTTATGCAGTGGCACTCTGAAATTTTTGACTGAATTCTGACAATGTGGCTACACAGGGGTGAAAATATAGGACTGTCATTACAGCACCTGTAACAGTGCGTGTCTGCAAGTGGATCTATGCAGCCCTTTGTAAATATAGACCCAGCAGGCAACCTAAAGAAGCTTGGACAAAGTCCCTTTTGCTGCGGATTGGCAAATCCAACAGCTGTACAGCTCACTGGTTAATTATCTTGCAATTAATTTTATAAGACTGACATATTTAATGTAGAATGCAAACAATATAAAACACTGAACAAGCCCACTGAGGAAGGAGTGCAACTGAGACAGTCAACACCCCTAAGTGTTTTGCCTACCAGCACTGCACGTGCTGCTAAATCACGTAGTCTGTGACGTCACGATGCAGTCCCCTATAAGATCAGTATAATAACTGGCCAAGATTTAGAGCTTATATTTTCATAGATTAAAAGCTTAAATTCATATGTGTGTATCATTTGTAAATTAAATCAAGAATGCATACGTGAAAGTGTGATATGGTCAAAGTAGGGCAAAATTTAAGTTGGTGATTTACATTAATGCTCCTCTCTTAAAACATTAAATATTCTGGTCTAATTTCTGGTATAAAATTAAATCTAAATTAAATAGTTATGGGCTAGAAAAAAGTAACCAGTTTAACAGTTACCATGTTACTTGAGTAAATATCTCTCCTGCTGTGTTTGACAAGGCACATTATGTGTTGGTCCATATAATAACTTCTACAATTATGCAATATTAACCTAATTGATGGCATGTATAAAGGAAATATATAGAGGAATATTTTTACAAAATATGAACAAAACAACTATAAAGATTGTTATATAAGGAAGTTGAGAAGTGTAACAATCGTTTTTTTTAATGAAAAACAGAGGTTTTAGTTAATTTCTCAAAGGGAATTAAGACAAAGCAGTGACCCAGTTTTGATATTTTTTAAGAGAACTCAGGAACATCTAACGGTATGCTTTATTTTGGATACATAGGTTCAATGGTTTCAAGAATGGATATCCAGACAGACAACCAGAATGGATGACAGACAAAGGACCATCACTTTAGCTCAGATGACTTGCAGTCAGCTGAGCTATAAAAAGACACACTTGATGGGAAAATGCATACAATTATAACCATTATTTTATTCCCATGTTTTAGTGCAGGATTTGACCCAGATTTGTCAGGCCTGATATCTGCACGATGTAGATAAAGAAGAAAATAAGAGCAGTACATCTGTCAACATTTCCAAGGACACCAAGATATTATCAGTGGTACAACAAATAAGGTGTGTCATCTGAGAAAAACTGCCCACATGTGACACTGTTCCCATATCAGACTACACTTGAGCTCTTCTGTATTCCAACCATGGTCCCAACCAGGATCCCAGGCACCCGATGTCTTTTGATTATGGGTATAGATAACTGGACATCAAATGATCTAAGGTCATGCTAAGCTTCCTGGAGTTCATATTTTTTTTTGTGACAAGAATAATACAGCAACCCTTTTATAAATAGTACATTATTTTGGTAATGGTAAACACCTTCATTTATTTAATGCTGAATTAACTCATCTTAATCTAAGTATGCACATCTACTAAATTCCCATTAAGTTCAAGACTGAGTGTCAACTCAAGGCAGTAGCAGAGTTCACATGCTCCTTTTATGTGTCTGGTGTCCACCACACCCAGTTGTGGATCCAGAAATTTAGGACAGGGGGGCGGGGGGGGGGGGGGGGGGGGGGAAGAATCACTGGGTTAGGGGTTGATGCTTGGTTTAAAGAAATAATGCACATATTTATATTTGTTTCTTTGTTTATGAAATCTTTAGCCATTTTTTTTATTTAAGGTCAAGTTAATTACAGGGACATGGGGGAGGGTATGGGAGGGGGTGTCCTTGCATGGTGTTATGACCCAGCTGTGTGTAATAAGGGAAAAACTCCCATCCTCAGTGTAAAAACATTTGGATGCAACATCTTAATCACTGAGCTGTTCATTAATATCCTAAACTTATGAATTTGAAAGTAATAAACTGTGGATAACTATAATTGCTGGGGAGTAAAAAAGTATCTAAAAAATGAATATTAATTACTGATCTAACTAGTAAAAGAAATAGATAAATGAGAAATGTTATAGATGAACATCAGAATCCCAACTCAGATGTTTGTGAGTGATACGTACACACAGCAGTGGGGCACAACCTTCCCAGGAAACCTGCAGCTGAATTTTAAACTCAGGATCTAGACAAAAGAATATAGTTGAATACTGCAGAAATCACTGTGACTGGTTATCTCAAGACATGTTCATAATGATAATCAGTAGAGGATTGTCACTTATTAATAAAACAAGGCCTACAGGCCTAATGCGAACCTGTGCAAAGTTTAGGAGTATGAATGGAGGTTTATTTTTAAAATTTAATATTGATCCTCCTAAGTCCTGCATATCTACCTTAGTCATTATGATTTCAGCAAAATGGACATTTCTGACCTGCAAGTTTCGAACTAGGACATTTAAAAACCAGAATATGGGTAGTCAACAAGCCACTATGTGTATCTGCAGAAATCAGAGTGGGACGGGTGAAGTGAGGCATGGATTAAGTGGCAAGGGGAATAGAGCGTGGTGTGTTGCATATTAGCATGGATGTCTGCAGCTTAAACGTGAATGTAGGTGGTGCCACCTGTCATAAAATTGAGAAAATTGTCCAGGATGTATAAACCTGCAAAATTTCAGGTGGATAAGTCAAACCACTGCCGAGATATGAGTGATTTTATCCCAAAGCAGATCAACAGATGGATGCTGTGCATAAGTGGTTGCAGGTGGCACCACCAGTTTTGCCTATAATGAAGTGCTATGTGAGATCTATACACATGCACAATTTTGGCCTAATCGGTCAAACAGTTCCCAAGATATGAGCTTGGATGTCTGCAGAGTAAATGTGAATGTAGGTGGCGACACCTGTCATAAAATCAAGAAAGCTGTCAATGATGTAAAATACCTGCAAAATTTCAGGTGGATAAGTCAAACCACTGCTGAGATATGAGTGATTTTAACCTAAGGCAGATGAACAGATGGATGCTGTGCATAAATGGTTGCAGGTGGCACCACCAGTTTTGCCTATGATGAAGAGCTATGTGAGATCCATACACATGCAAAATTTTGGCCTAATCAGTCAAATGGTTCCTGAGATATGAGCTTGGATGTCTGCAGAGTAAATGTGAATGTAGGTGGCGCCACCTGTCATAAAATCAAGAAACCTGTCCATGATGTATAAACCTGCAAAATTTCAGGTGGATAAGTCAAACCACTGCTGAGATATGAGCGATTTTATCCCAAGGCAGATGAACAGATGGACGCTGTGCATAAGTGGTTGCAGATGGCGCCACCAGTTTTGCCTATGATGAAGAGCTTTGTGAGATCTATACACATGCAAACTTTTTGCCCAATAAGTCAAATGGTTCCTGAGATATGAGCTTGGATGTCTGCAGAGTAAACGTGAATGTAGGTGGCGCCACCTGTCATAAATCGAGAAAGCTGTCCAGGATGTATAAACCTAAAAAAAATTCAGGTGGATAAGTCAAACCACTGCTGAGATATGAGTGATATTATCCAAAGGCAGATGAACAGATGGATGCTGTGCATAAGTGATTGCAGGTGGCGCCACCAGTTTTGCCTATGATGAAGAGCTATGTGAGATCTATACACAAGCAAAATTTTGGCCTAATCGGTCAAACGGTTCCCCAGATATGAGCTTGGATGTCTGCAGACTAAACATGAATGTAGGTGGCGCCACCTGTCATAAAATCGAGAAAGCTGTCAAGGATGTAAAATACCTGCAAAATTTCAAGTGGAAAAGTCAAACCACTGCTGAGATACGAGTGATTTTAACCTAAGGCAGATGAACAGATGGACGTTGTGCATAAATGGTTGCAGGTGGCACCACCAGTTTTGCCTATGATGAAGAGCCATGTGAGATCTATACACAGGCAAAATTTTAGCCTAATCGGTCAAATGGTTCCCAAGATATGAGCTTGGATGTCTGCAGAGTAAATGTGAATGTAGGTGGCGACACCTGTCATAAAATCGAGAAACCTGTCCAAGATGTATAAAACTGCAAAATTTCAGGTGGATAAGTCAAACCACTGCTGAGATATGAGTGATTTTATCCAAAGGCAGATGAACAGATGGACGCTGTGCATAAGTGGTTGCAGGTGGCACCACCAGTTTTGCCTATGATAAAGAGATATGTAAGATCTATACACATGTAAAATTTTGGCCCAATAGGTCAAACAGTACCCGAGATATGAGCTTGGATGTCTACAGAGTAAATGTGAATGTAGGTGGGGCCACCTGTCATAAAATCGAGAAAGCTGTCCAAGATGTATAAACCTGCAAAATTTCAGGTGGATAAGTCAAACCACTGCTGAGATATGAGTAATATTATCCCAAGGCAGATGAACAGATGGACGCTGTGCAAAATTAGCTGAAGGTGGTGCCACCCTTTTTAGTGTATGTTATAAAGCTATCAAAGGGCTACATTTGTGCAAAATTTTTAGCCTGATCGGTCAAACGGTTCCCGAGATATGTCGGTTTATGTGTGGAAACAGACGCACAAATGGACACTGGGCAGCAAGGAAAGGTAAGAGGTCAACCAAAAATGAAGGCGCAGCAATTCACATGTGACCTGATGATAAACCCTATTCGCTTAAAATGCAAACCAAGTTTTTTCAAACAGTTGAAAGATATAGTTCCAATAATCTGGAAATTCTGCATCTAAACACTGTGTCCAGATGTCTAGACCCTGTGTCTAGACGTCTAGACACATTGTCTAGACACCCCCCCCCCCAGCCAGGTCAGTTGCCATGGTGATGTCTGGACCCCACCTGTTTGTACTGAGTGACCTCTTGACTTGGCTGCATGAAGTCAAATCTGTACTCAAATACAGAAAGCCCTTTTTCAATTGGCTACAATGCTTTTTTAAAACTGTATTTACCCAATCTATTCTTATAAAACTGGCAGAACCCTACCATAGAATAATTCTTGTAAAGTTTAAACCAATCAGATGAACAGTTTCATCATAAATCAGTGTATAAGCTAGAAGAGTTTAAAATAACATTTTTGCTTGTAAAAAACACATCAATGTAGGTGGCGCCACCAATACCTCAAAATCATATATGACATATGTGACAAACATTGGTATAAAATTTGGTCATTATATCTCTAGCTGTTTCTGAGATTTGAATTTTAGTGTGCTTTTTTGGACAGATGACTAAGTTCAACCTCCTGTAACTCGGCCAAAAATCTCCGAACTGGAACCATTCGAACAAACTTGAGAGAGATTGTTCCAGGGATCATTTCTGTGAAATATTGGACAATTTGGCTGGACAGTTTCAGAGAAGAAGATTTTTAAAGGTTTTTAAGCTTTTTCCCTATAAAATCTAAGAAAATGCAGTTAGCCAAAAAATAAGCAAAATCCGATGGAGTTTTTTAGATGACTAATTTTTTGCATAATATTGGTGATGCTAACTCTTGCTGTTTTCAAGATAGTATGGGTTAACGTACAGAAGCCGGACGCCGGACGGACGCCGGACGACGCCATACCATCGCATAAGCTCACAGGTTCGCTAAAAAATAAAGATCTGTATGGTGGCATAATTGCCAAGATTGAGTGGTAACAGAAATATCATGGTTTTATAACAAAATCTGTTTATAGGAGCATGTAAACAATGTGCATGCAAACAAACACAAGACTGTGTGACACCTGTTGTGCATAATTAATGAAGCAGTATGCACAGGCTCAAAAGTGGAGGTAATGGGAGCCATCACTCAGCATTTCAGGCCACACAATATGAAATCTCAAGTCTCACATGCTCATAAAAAAGTTGTTTTAGTGTTTGTATTTTGACCTCTGACTTTCGGCTTGCAACATCAAAATTTTAGCTGTTGGAGATTTTAAAGAGAATTTCAGTCCACACAATCTGAATTCTGTGTAAAACATACTTGTTTTAGTGCCTGCATTTGGGCCTCTGATGTTTGGCTTGTGATAGCCAGATTTAAGTCTGTACAGAAGATGAGAGCCCAAATAAAATTCTTGGGAAGAATAAATTATTCAGGGGATTAGGGGTTTGGGGTGTATAAGGATTGAAATATGTTATGATAGTACTCTGAGGACAATGGCCAGGGACATTTCTATATGTGGAAAGAGTATTGTGGTGATACTGGATTTGTTGCACAGGAGGAACGACAAGAATATTCTGTGGTGATGCATGGTGCACATACTGCTGAATTATAGTGGCATTTACATAATTATTTCATATATACTAAGTCACATTTTTTTTTAATTTTTAATTTTACCTAATTTCAGAATTGCTTTAATCTCAATAAAGATATTGGTTGCTCCAGATCCCAAAATGGCACAAGATCTGGGCTGAATGCAATAGATAACAGTTTTGAGTACTCCACAATGGATAGCATGCAGGCTGAGGTAGGTCTAGATTCTAGTGCATGCTAAACTATATTTGTAGAATAGTGAATGCTCATATCAGTAGATTAAAATAGACTACATGGTCACTTGGCTCAATGCAAAGGTAATGCAAGAGGAAATGTGGCACATGCTAGATCTCAGCAGAATAGGGAAGATTGAATTTGTTCATATAAGATAAAGCTCTCTACCTGGTACCTGCACTTATATAGTACTGATGGTAAGAAAGGTTTACTGGTATCCATAAACACTGGTAACAGCTACATCATTATCTCTCGAGCTCTTTCACAAATCCTGCAGCATCTCACATATACATTTTTATGATATTTTCTCTTAAAGCTACAAACACATTTGCAGTATTATGTGCCTTACCTCATGTCATTTGTTCATTTTGGCTGTAGTTTTCTAGCAAAACAATCCCAGCACGCAGACTTACTGTCTCCAATTTATCTGCTTTATAAGTTGTTATGGTTCTGTGTGTGAGAAACACATATATGTCTGTTAACCATAACAAGACTCGATGCATGACCAGAGGTTAAATCTTGCACTTGAGCAAAAACTCCCAAACCATTTGAAATAATATAAAACAGAAATACAGGAAAAATACTGATCTAGACTCAAAAATCTTGATTTGACAAGTTGTCTGTATGGCCACCAGTTGGCATGTGCACTATTTTTACATTTTACACCACTGATTGTGCCTGGAGCAAGCTTTTTCATATGTTTACAGGAGTAAGTGCATGGTTTTGGAACAAAATATTGGAAGAGACCAAACTATTTTTAAGGAGAAATCAAAACATTTTGCCAATATTTAATATACCTGAAAGAAATATGAAAAATGCTAGGACTCAATCAATTAATTAGTCATTGCACTCCAATCATCAAAATGAAAACACTGCCTCGATCTCTAAACATGATGAATCTGTGTCAAACTATGAGATAAGATATCTACTCATGAAAGCATAAAGAAAAGAATAAAGCCAGGATGACCATGTTGTCTCAGTGATAGTGGCTGATCCAAAAACAAATCTATACAGAAGGGCAGTAACCTGACAAGCTGAGCACAACAAGGATGATTTACCCATCATGGTCAATACATACATGTGCTTTGTTACACTATGATCTGATTCAATGAAGAAAATTCAAATTCTGTCAATAATAATCTTTGACCACTTAATGTAATTTTGAGTGTGATTCATAGTTTATTGAGAATAAAGTATTTTTTGTTCTAATTTTTTTTGGTAAAGGTTGCTGCCTCCATTTTTTCAGGCCTTTTGTTGTACGCTTAACTACATACAAATGTCATATGGGGCAACCTTGCTTTAGGCCAGTCTGGCACCTTCCTATCAGGTTTTTGCTAAATGTAAATATCCCAGGTGTCAGCCAAGACCATGAAACATTGGTTTATACCCACTGGAACATCTCTGGTTACTGGAGATGTGACCACCCAAGTCCCCATTAGGGACAGCCTCATACCAAAAAGCAAAGCTATCCGATAAGCTTCCCTTAAAAATAATTTAAGACCCTGGGTAAAGTCCTTCATGAGCAAGCATTTGCCACTGTGAGCTTTGAACCAACACCTCCCAGTGTACTTATTCAGTAGTGCAGACAGGTTGACCACTTGACCAACAGAACTGGCTGAAGAACTTATCAGTTTGTTTTAATTGCAAAAATATCAGGACAATATATAGGTTTCAAATATGCAGCTAAAACCTGAATAAAACTTAAGAAATTGTACACAAAGTCGTTTATCAAGATGAACCTTATAACTGCAAATCAGAGAGTAGAATACATGGTGAATACAAGGTAACAGCTAGATATACTGCACAGCCACAGGATCATTTGGTAGAAGATAATACCGCAGTTGCACTAAAAGAGCACACTGACAATGAGACCACTGATTACTATGAATAAAACTACATGATGAGCCACCGAAACAAATCAAAGAAACCAGCAAGCAAACAAGTCCTTGACAGATAAAGAGTTTAAATAATAATCAACATAATATACACCTACATGAAGTAATGTTGTCAATCACTCCGAGGTCCCATCATAATCTCCATGTTCATGATTTAATGACATCAGGGACGCCAGTGTTTACTGGTGCTTTTTATCTGGTCATTTACAACATTATTCCAGCTGTATCAATATGACCTACATTTAAACAGTATTCAGCAAGACAAAATTTAAAGATTCCACACAATCTTGAGTAACATGCTTCTTCAGTGGCTTTGCAAATTACTGTAGGAGAACCCAAGTCAGTGCGGCAAATAGCAGGAGTACCCACACTGTTGTGACACTTTCTCACACATGATTGCAGAGGCCTGCAAGGCGCATATCTAATCGTCCCACAGTGTGATCTATATGTCCCATAACCAGGACACCCATACATAGTATATCAACGCCTCTGGTTTCACTTAATGCAGGACACAGTATACTCCAGTTTTTATACCTGAATTCACAGTGCCATATATGTCTGTGGCATCCAGGTATACATCCGTTTTATACCTTACCTCATAGAGTATCTTTGATATACACGATTGTGCTTGTAAAAAAAGATTCTGATGTTATATGTATGACATATATATCTAACTTAGTAAATTGATCCAGGGCCCTGTACCACTTCAGCTAACAAAAACTTTCACATATTCATCTCATTCAATTTGTTTCAAATATCCATGTGTATCAGTTTTTATAACCTTCCAAATCGAAGTGGGATACTGAATTTCTGCCCATGCACTATGTATTACATAAATATGTCAGTCTTTGCTCTCTCTGGCAAGAATGCTTGAAAGAGGTTATGTCCTCACCTCTGTTTGTCTCTTTTGATGGCTGGTTTTTGTGTGTGTGTACAGCTACATCTGGATTGTAATGAAATATTGTGTACACACCAGTAAAAACCTCATTAATTAGCTTGCCATTTTCTTGCCAAACTCCTCCACTGCCAAGAATGACAAACCAGTAGTCCCACTTTCTCTCTATATAATTTCCCTTCACTTGTAAAACTTGATCTTGTTTCAGGCAAAGTCAGCTTGAAAACATTTGCAAATGTGACATTTTACTTAATGTAAATTGTACAAACATCTGCAGATTTTTTTTTATCTGGAAGTGATCTTTGTTTAACTCTTGTAAGTTTACATTTGAGTGCAATAATTAATAAGTGAGGATAAATTTTGCATCTTGTACTGACATCTTGCCATAGTTGCTGTCATTAAGGCAATGGAAGGTCGAGTTGATAAATTATTAGAAGATGATCCGGAATTGATCCATCACTGGGGGAAGTACTGTTGTTGGCTTCATATTTGTGAGGCGGAAATTTCGCAATTTCTCCATTTTTAATGTTTTGCGAGGGTTTCATTTTTGCAATCTCACCAGAACCTATATGAAATCTTTGGTAAAGCCATTCCTGTGTGTATTATGAAATGAGAATAAGTCATGAGTTTGTGATATGCTTCTCATATAACGATGGACCCGAACACACAGCACAAGTAGTTTAATTCAAATTTAAGGGAATGTTTTCGCTTTATCTGCATGGATGTAACTTATTATAAAATTTCTTGCTGTTCTAACCTACTCCCATACAAGTATTGGCTACAATTAATAAGAATGACATACTCAATTGGCCAATTATTCCCGAGGGTTTCATTTTCACGATTATTTCCCATTCACTAATATCAGGAAATTAAAACCCTCACGAACAAATTGGCAACCACAGTATGTGCTTCCTGTATGATTCTCAGCTTATAACATTTTATTGTATCTGACCCATGTTGCAGCTACAGGTGAAAGACAATGATCACATGTTCTAGAAGTTTCTGATATCAGCTATTATATCACCAGACCTTGGCTATAAAGACCCATTTAAATAGGACATCCTACATTAATGCACACCAGTGATGCATATGAGGCACCACAATTCCTGTTCAAAGGAGTGACAATTCAAGATATGCTCAGGTCTCTGACCCATGTCTAAGACAAGCATCCAATTTATACGGTTAATTACATATTTTTTAGGTGACAGTGCTGGGGAAGAACAATGCCCAAAAAGGGCAAAAGGCAAGTGTATCACCAGTCTGTCAACAAGTAATTGCCCTGTAGGGCGAGTAACACTTGGCTTTTATCTAAGTATAAGAATTTGTTTTTGAGCTAGTGAGAATAAATTTTCAGACAGACACTCCAAAACCAATTGCAGACCAGGTATGCATGAGAGCAATCACTGACCTAAATATGAATGAAATCTGATAATATTTAGGAAAGCTATCACACAGAAACAAAAACCTGACAGACAGGAGAACAGACAGACAGATGGACAGACAGACAAACCCAAATCAATGGCCCCCATCCCAAGGAAGCAGGGGACAACAAAAGAACACACAGATGAAATGTGTTGATACAGCTCATCCAGAGTTATTGTAAGAGATTGATTTAAAAGCTTTCCTGTTTACATTTATTTGAGATTTCAGACAAATTCAGACACTCTCTACATTATCAATACAGGAAATATCTTGCTCATCTTTTGTTTTATCTTTACCAAATTTTCATCATTTCCTATGGAAAGGGTTTGCTTTAGATTAAAGGGAATCTTTTATTTACAACATGTTTAACTTCTGAAAACCCAACCATATGATGGGGTTCTAAGAGCCACTTTAGAGTGTGCTTTGGTGAGCCTGCAATTAGTAAATGTATATATAGTTATATAATAAATATGACAAATTCAAATAAAATGTTGCACAAACCAGAGCTCAACATTTATGGTTAACCACTTGCCTAAAACAAGTAAAAGTTCTAGAAAATGTTGGTAGGGCAAACCAAATGTGGCCCCTACTTGCCCAGTCAGGCAAGTTTAATCAATATGAACCTTTTCTCAAAAGTTTTTATCTTAACTAATCTTCTGTTCACCATTTTCTTTCTTGGAGAAATGAAATCATATTGATAATGACTCTTTATCTTGAATTTAGTATGACAATTTTATCTTTACAAATACAAAGGAGAAATATAATCAACGAACAAACATTTGAACATGTGTATTGTCTGACATTTTTGTTGTCTAACATTAACTCATGCAATACACACCATCATGTGCAATACACCTTGTGTGTGTGACCACTGATTTAAGTAGGGCAAGTAAAATTTCATGTATGACAAGTAATATCTAGATGCTGCTTTATCGACTCAAAATTACATGTTGAACCCTGCAAACTAGTACAGTTAAAGATCCAATGATTTTTTTCTGGCAATTCCAGATGGTGTGAAGTTTTATAAATAAGGTCATTGAATCATGAAAAGTATGTGATTCTTGCACTATGTTAAACAGAATTTATCTTAAAACCATTGCTTAATCTATCAAAACCTAAGCTTTCCAAGAAAATTACTGCATGGACTTCCTTCAAACAATCTTGACTCTGGGCCAAAAGCTATATCATGAAACTTGGTTGGCTCGTCAGGAGTCTTGAGTAAAGATTTATTTAAAATCAAAACAAACCAGCTTGACTTTAGATACAGACCTGGTGACCAAAGGTCTAAGAGATCACCTGCAATCAGGCCCTATATCACTAGCTACATGTATTATGAACAGAAAACCTCACAACTTAACTCTGTTGAACTAAGCTTATATGTCCACATGCTTTGACAAGTGTATTTAACTTAAGCTGCAAAGGAAACCTTTGACAACAAGGGAATTAAAATACCTTCCTTCAACAATATTTAAGGATTCAAGTTTTTTTTTTTTTTTTAAAATATTTTTTTGTTGGAGGTATCCGCCTCCATTTTTTTTTTTAATGCTAGCTTAACTAATTATATGTATATCTGCAGATTTCCATTTCGGTTTCGGACTACGTGACAGGGCAGTATCACATGCTTTCTCTCATTTGATATCCTGGCGTTAACCAGGCCCGGTGACTACTGCACCTGCGGGCCCTGGGTTGGTAATCATACCACCGAGGACCCCCGAAAGGCGCACTCGTTTGTGAGTGAAACACGGCCATTGAGCAGGACCTTCCCATTAAGCCTGCAGAGCGCTCACCCTGGGTGGGGGCCGACCGTGAAAAACCTCACTGCCTCAGCTGAGGTTCGAACTCACGATCTCCCGGCTTTGAGTCCTGCGCTCTACCCCTGAGCCACAGAAGCCGGTTTCAAGGATTCAAGTTAACTGAAAATCTGAGAAAGAGTCTGCACCACAAGAACTTGGATCACATGTAGAAACAGCTACAAATGGCAGCTGCTGATTGGATGATGAAATGTAACCACAATAAACAAGTGGCCCATGGGCCATGACACTCAGCCATGATGACCTAATTTAAAGCTTCCAAGAAGATTTGCTTATAATCTCCCAGGATATTGTGTAAGAAGATTCTAGGCCTAACAGATATGATTTGTCGCCATCTGACATTCAGGGTGTTCGTACAAAATCTTTTTCCTATAGGTCTAAGAATAAAGGTCACAGTGACCTAATTTCAGGTTTCCAAGGATTGCAAGTTGCCTAGGTCCTCCCTTGATGTCAGGTTAGAGGCTTATAGGCCTAATGGATAC
Organism: Sipunculus nudus; assembly: GCA_026874595.1. NCBI lineage: Eukaryota > Metazoa > Annelida > Sipuncula > Golfingiida > Sipunculidae > Sipunculus > Sipunculus nudus. The sequence goes on from CM049309.1 coordinate 8,143,418, forward strand.
ATTTTGTGCCCTGTCTGCCTGTCTGGGTGCTAAAAATCATGTTTTCAGCCTGTAGGTCTCAAAATATATAAATTTGGGGTTTCTAAGGAGATTTACCTTAGACCTCCAAGGATGTACAGTTAAAAGTTTCTAGGTCTGATTTTGATTTCAGTTGATTTTTGCTTGTTGAGCAGCTACAGGTTGCTGTGGTCAAGACCCAAGCCCTGTTACCTCCTTAAGCATAGTTTGCATAGCCAACAGACATGATGCCACCAAGTCAAGCAGAAAGCCAACATTTAACCCGCACCAGCGACTTAACAGTCAAGCCACTGCACCCACAGCCACAAAGGCAGAATCAACCTACATTCCCTTCACCCATCCTAGCAGCAAAGACCCAGCCATGCCAATCCAGAGCCGAACCAATCTGTGGAATGACAAAGCTTTGAGACGGATAGCCATTTCATACTTACAGTTTAGGCCAATTAGACTGTATTAGCAAGTTAGCAAGTTTTGTCATAAGCCAAGTTTCTTGGTCTATCGGACATATGGCTGGATGGATGGACCCCAGACAAAGGGTGATCGCCATAGCTCAGATGACTTACAGTCAGCTGAGCTAAAAACATACCTGATCAAAACAAAGATGGCTACTCATGCAGGAACACATTTGATTTTTCAGATCAGGGGAATGAGGACAAAATGTAGAAAATGTAAACTGCAGAATTATTTTTAAAATCTTTAAGGCCCTAGTTTTCTATGAAATTTAAAAAAAAGATACAAGGTTTTGAAAATATTGCACCTTAGTTGGTGGAAAAAAAGAAGGATTAACTATGCTGGTTGCACATATTGACAAAACTGATGTGGTCTGCTGCAGTCAGTTATTAAGGTAAACATTAAAACTGGAGGTTTCCACATATTTTAATGAATCCCCTTTATACTTTGATGGACTTGCTTATTTGCTGGATCCCTGGTCAGATGTGATACTCTGGTGTCCTCTGTGTAGACTGTACCAGTATCGAACATATCCACATGGGAGAGCAAACACTGACTGGATGAACTGGCACATAACCATTTCCTCACCCAGTCTGTCACAAGTCCCTAATCATTTAACCAAAGACATGACCAAATACAACAAGAGCATCACAAGTGGTGCATAATAAACCTGTTGCCTATCTAGTGACCTCTGACCTCATAAAATATGAATGAATTTTACAATGAATGTAATTCTGGTAAGAAACTCTACTGGCTAATTTTTATAATGAGTTTCATTTAATCCATCTGATTTTCGTTACCCATGACAACCCTACCAATGTCTGGTGACCTCTGACCTTATTATACATTCACAGATTTTGCCTCATTATATATTCACAGAAATTTGACATAATGCAGATTATAGATTGGTTAATATTTCTTTGAGTTTTATCTATATCAATCATATTCCTGGTAAGTTATCGCAGCAACACCACAAAGAAGCCTAGTGACCTCTGACCTTATTAAATATACATGGATTTTCGGCAAAGAAAATCGATTGGCAAGTAGTTATAGAGAGAATTGTGAAAATCAACCAAAGTCCTATTCAGTTATCACAGTAACACTAAAACTCAACAGACTGTCCAACAGAAGGACAGACAGACGTGGGGTATACCATCATACGTCTCGTCATTGACAGGCATATAAGAAGTGTCAGGGGCCTGATTTATATCATGTAAAGCACTGCTTTCCAATAGTTTTCCATTTATTTTAAGAGTCAGGGACAAAGTTTGGCATGGGTCAAAACAAGCTACCGTCAAATTTGCACCCACATTCCCCAATGCATTGACTCAATGGTCATGTTACTTATCAACCTGACCTAAAGACTAACATTTAGTTTTCTGACAGGGTTTACAGAGCTTCTAGAATTTTTCAGGTAATATACCTCATATTGTAAAGAGGTGTAATAAACTGTAATCCTTACCTGTGATGAAGGCAAAGTGAAGCAAGTTATCTTTAACTTAACATCCTGGGAGAAACAAAGGATCTTATCAGCTGATAACGAGCATGGCAGATCTGCAGGATATGCTCTGTAAAACAAAAATACAATAAACAGTCATTATCAATGTTACACACGTGCCACCTCTAGGCAAAGTGATCAACTACAGACACCAGTCATAATCAGTGTCCCACTAGTGCCACCTCTAGGCAAAACGATCAACTACAGACACCAGTAATAACTAGTATGCTGCTAGTGACACTAGGTAAAATGAAGCAAATAAAGACAATTCACTATTTTCGTATTTCAGACTGCCATCTCTAAACTAAATGATGAACAAAACCATTTACATACTAGTGTTAATTAATAATGCTTCAGGCTTTTCAAAGATACTATATAAGAAATTTTAAAGCAAACACTTCCTAAATCAGTAATTAATTAACTTTGTAAGCCAGCACATTTAGTGTAGACAGAGATGTATTTCCGTAGGAATTTGATGCCCAAATTGCAAAAATGACTGATTTAGCATAAACAGCTTATGAACTAGTGGAAAATGTTAGGTAACAAATTTTCAGATCCCTCTAACACCAAAAATGCAAGATGGCCGCCTTTTACCTTTGAGAACTAGAATACAGGTAGTCGACAAGCAACTACGTGTATCAGCCAAAATCAGGTAAGGACGGGTGAAGTGAGGCATGGATTGAGTGTCAAGGGGAAATAGAGTTACATGTGTTACATATTAGAATGGATCTCTGCCACATAAACATGATTGTAGGTGGCGCCACCTGTTGTTTGAACGAGAAACTATCCAAGATGTATACACATGCAAAATTTTATGTGGAAAAGTCAAACCACTGCAGAGATATGAGTGATTTTATCCCACAGCAGACAAACAGATGGACCCTGTGCGTAAATGGCTGCAGGTGGCGCCACCATTTTTGTGTATGTTATAAAGATATCCAAGGGCTGCATTTGTGTTAATTTTTTTTCCTGATTGGTCAAACGAGTCCGGAGATATAAGCATTAATGTCTGCAGCGTGAACGTGAATGTAGGTGGCACCACCTGTCATAAGATCAAGAATGCCATGCGGGATGTATACGCATGCCGAATTTCAGGTAATTTGGTCAAACCACTGCAGAGATATGAGTGATTTTAACCCAAGGCAGATAAACAGATAGATGCTGTGCAAAAAAGGTTGCAGGTGACGCCACTAGTGTTTGGTAGGATAAAGAGCTATGTGAGATTTATACACATGCAAAATTTTGGCCCAATCGGTCAAACGATTCCAGAGATATGAGTTTGGATGTCTGCAGTGTAAACTAGAATGTAGGTGGCGCCACCTGTCATAAAATCAAGAAAGCTATCCAGGATGTATAAACATGCAAAATTTTAGGCAGATATGTCAAACCACTGCTGAGATATGAGTGATTTTATCCCACGTATGATAAAGAGCTATGTGAGATCTATACACATGCAAATTTTCAGGAAGATACGTCAAACCAGTCCTAAGCATGGATGTCTGCAGCGTGAACCTGAATGTAGGTGGCGAACCTGTCTTAAAATCAAGAAAGCTATCCAGGATGTATATGCATGCAGAATTTCAGGTGAATTCATCAAACTGCTGCAGAGATATGAGTGATTTTAACCCAAGGCAGACAAACAGATGGACACTGTGCATACATGGTTGCAGATGGCGCTACCATTTTTTGTGTATGTTATAAAGCTAGCCAAGGGCTACATTTGGACAAAAATATTTTCCTTATCGGTCAAACGGTTCCCGAGATATGTGGGTTTATGTGTGGAAACAGACTCACAAATGGACGCTGGGCAGAGAGGAAAGGTCAGAGGTCAAAACAAAAGCAGGATGCAGCAGTTCACATGTGACTTGAACATAATCCTGGGTTTCGTAAAATTCAGATGGAGGTTACGGAGGAGTTCTCCGGACACCTAAGCGATGGGGGGCTGAAAACATAGTATCCGCAGAACTCTGTTTTGGCGGAAACAATTACATATATGTACATCTGCCGATTTCTATTCCAGTTTCGGACTATGTGACAGGGCAGTACTACACACTTCCTCCCATTTCATATCTTGGCGTTCACCAATCCCAAATGATTACTGCACCTGCAGGTCCTGGGTGCGTAATCAACCCCACTGCTGGATCATACCACCGAGGATCCCCTGAGAGGCGAACTCGTTTGTCAGTGAAACACGGCCGTTGGGCAGGATCTTCCCATTACGCCTGGATGGAATCACTGTCGAGTGTACATCAACCAGGGGATGCAATACCATAATAATATAAACAATCAGCTGTTTCCAGTTGTGAAAACTGCAATTTGAAGTGCACATTTAAAACTTTCTCCATACAGGAGGCATTATTTATATCAAGGTTTTCATATCGTGTGCACAGAGAAATGTTGGGAAGAAAATTTGTTGCGATTATACTACTGTGTTATTACAGGTGTTTTGATTCATGAATTGATAATTGATTTCAACATATTTTTGAATATCAATGTCTTTAATCCAACAATATTACCAATGATATTACCAAAATGTATAACAGGTACGTAATAAAGAGTATGCTCATGCCATAGTGTTTCTAAATTAAGGAGGGAACCTTCACCAGAGATCTTCAATTGTTTCTTGAATTCAAGAAGAGCGGCGCAGATTGCCCAATTTAACACTAAATCTTTTCACCAAAGAATTTATATAATAGGACTGTAGCAGAAAAATAAGTATTTCCGATGTTTCAGCTGACTGTCTTACAGGCATTGCTGTACCTTAAGATTTAAATATAATACATAATTTCAAACATGTTCAAGATAAATCCATGTTGACTTTACCTACATACATATATATGGTCATTTGAAACAGTTATCCTTATATTATATATTCCACTGCCCATATCAATATTACTCAAATACGTTCTAAGCGTATCTTATAACCAGGTACTGTGGCATTCTAGTTTACCAAGCATGGGCATCTGCAGACCCCTTTATAAAACTAAAGGTAATCCCTTGGAGATTTTATTCAAAATAAGCCAGAAAATGTTGATATCACACACACAGGATGCTTGTTTTGTTTATATCAACGTGTTTACAATATGTGTGGGCCCGCCAAAAGAAATAAAAACAAATTCAACAATGGCATCGGACAGCAAGTCAGATAGGCCAGAGTTTTGCAAACGGCGTTTTGCAACAAATAACCTTTTGTGCCTGTGCAAATACATCACATACAATGTTAGATTACATTTTCCCCCTTTTGTCAACATTGCTGTGTTTACAAACATATTGTTGATCAAAAAGTACATACATCCTTCACGGAGGTATTTAAGGAAGTTTCCTAACTCAGAATTACCTTTGGTTTTATTAATATACTAGCTGATAGACCCGGTATACCGGGCTTATTGCCAGGGTTGGGGAGATTTATTAACTGAGATGTGAAATGTTGGCTCATTTTTTTATTCCAAATGTTAACAGAAAATATAGGTTTTCAGTGGGAAACTGTCTCCATAAGATAGGTATAAACATTTTGGCACGACTGCAGAATAACTCACGCACCTCTCTTAGGCAAAACACTTCTGTGAACAGAAAACGTTTCAATGTACAGCTGCTTGTATCTTAATTTTGCCACTTACTTTTAAAATACATGAATCCTTAACATCATACCGTCTGTCCGTATAAACTCATAATCTGGTGGAGACAGTGCGTGAGTGATCCTGCAGTCGCTTCAATATTTTTAACATTCATTCTGTGGTTCTGTCCTCTTGGCAAGAAATTTAAACCCCGGTATGTTTACCTGACCTGGCCAGTGATGGTGTTGACATTGCGAACCGGAATGAGACGCGGGGGCATTCAGGTTTTCGATGATATTTGACTGGATTCTATCGTTGGACATATAAAGATTAGGTTGATGTGAGGAACACATGAAAGATTTATTAAATGTACGTTGCAAGGAAACTGTTCCTGAAGAAAGAAACAGAAATATGCATACCTCGTAAGTAGCAGAAGCGGACCCAATGGAATTCCATGCTGAGGGTCCGTATTCATTTTCAACCGCCGCAATGTTTTTTTTTCATCGTATCAGGCAAATTTTGAGGCCTGAAACCCCAGACACCACTCCACCCCACCCCACGCATGTTCCTGAAATTGGGACCTTGAATTAGGTTTTCTCATTAATCCTCCTGGGTTGAACTCTCCATTTCATAAAGCGAGAAACACGTGTTTTTCTCTTTTACTGACCTCGCACGTAGGTCAAATCCCTCATTCAATAAGCAAGCGCTATTCATATGAACAATAGTCCTTAGTGTTAGGGGTTAAGTGACCACGATGTACGCATTCTTGTGATTGCCGAAGGCAGTTCGGCTGTGCTCGGTAAAAAAATGGAAAAATCACTCAAAATTATATGCATATTAAAAATTATTGATTTTCATATTGCCTATGTCACTGCGGGGATAATAACCTTTAAAATGATGTATGGCACAATATTGTACACAGCGCGGTTTTAGAGCACATTGCGCACAAACGTGAACTGAATTCCTTTTATAAGTATTAGATACTCAGAGAAGCCAGAACTCACAAATTCTCTATCAATGTGTAGGTGAATGGGCACTTTAAAGGTCCATTTGAAAACCATATGACAGTATCTTAGTGTAATGTATTTTAATGCTGTCCCGATGATATAATATTCTGCCAAGATAATTCTTAAAACTCACTATTTGAAATCCATATTACATAATATATGACAGCGGAGTACACAAGATGTCTAATGATATTCTTAAGATAGAAGGTTGGTAAATAAGTTTGACCTTGACCTTTAATACCCTCCCTAACCATGGACAGCTCCTGGAGTAGTTGGTATTACCAGTACACATTCAAAAGCTTATAAATCGATCTAATATTATTCATTTTGATGCGATAGTTACAATATTAAAGCAATATCTAGCCTTTTTTATTATGATGGCAGCCATCTTTGATTTTAGCGGGGTCAGGGGGTTGATAAAATTTGTTACCAAATTTTTTCCATCAGCTTACACCTAAATGAAGTGAAAACAAGTGCTATCTCAATTTGGGCATTCAAATTCCTATGGGATAGCAATTTTGTTACATGAGCGACTACACTAATACACAGACGAGAACTATCTCTAAATTGCAAGGAATCATTGCCAGGAAATATAATCAACGGAATGGGTCATCAGGAACATCATTGACCTTGAAGACCAAGCTGAAGGTCACCAGTCATTGAACAATTCCCAGATATTGGTGGAAATTTTGTGTGTGTCAAATTTGAAGGAAACAGATGCAGTACTTCAATAGTGATGGGGTCACAAATTCCTAATTTTCTGCGGATTTGACCTAGAAAAGCAGGGGCTAGGTCACCAATCTTCAAACATGTTGGAGATCTTGGTTGAAACAATTTGTGTGTCACATGAGAAGAAAAAAGACAGGTACTTCTTAAGTTGTGAGGTTCACCAAAATGTTATATATCTGCAGATTTGACCTTGAAGGTGAAGGTAAGGGTCACAGGTTTTCAGACTCTTTCAGCAACTGATCATCTGGCATCTTTCATTTTGATTTTCTGATAGATATATCTATCGACTTGAGAAACAATATTTTTCACCAAATATGAAAATTCAAGGCCACTCTCATAGGAAAGATCATGAACCCAATTTAAATATACCTCATTCCCATAAAGTCTGCATGAACTGATGGAACACTCGATGATCAATATTCCTGCAAAAATTATAGTTATCAATGCATTAGCTATTCAGATATTTGAGCTTTTGTATCAATTTTTTTATTTATTCTGGGGGTTTTAGGAGCCTGATAGCTCAGAGGATGTGGGTAAAAGAGGCCTAATTTCAGGTTTAAAAGGAGATGTTTCATGGACCTTCATGGTTGTCAAGTTAGAAGATTCCAGGGCCAGCTGTTATGATTTGTGCCTGGTTGACAGATGTACAGACAGACAGACTGATGATAAACAAAGAAGGATCCATATAGCTTAAATGACTTTCAGTCAGCTGAGTTAAAAAGGTAAAAAAAATCACCTGCATGCACTGATTTCTGAAAAAAAAAATTCCTGACAACCCAACCTTTTTTTTCTGGCCTAACAAGATAAGGACAATGGGTGGAACCACCTGTCTCCTGCAGAAGACAAAGCTATCCAAGAGCTTCAGTCAAATGGATTTTTGGATTTTTTTTAAATTTTCACCAAATATGGATATATTCAAGGTCAAGGCAGTGGCAGTGGAGGCAGGACCATCATAAAACCATAGTACCAGTATCCTCTGACTTAGTCTAGGGGTACAATTTACATTTTATAGTTGGTATATTGGTAAGGAGTGGCTATTGGATAAGAATCTGTTGGTAATTAGTCAGATTGGTGGATTAAGGGGTGCTAAATGAATGAAGTTAAGTTGTATTTTTATACAGACTGGCTCCTTGCATGCAGATCCTAAAACAAACAAGTGCATGTACTGGTGCAACTTGAAATGTTTGAGATACACATAAATAACTTTTCTATTTCTTTTTTCCAATGGGTTTCCCTTTTAGTATCAAACTTGTGGATAGCCACAAACTTGTTGTAGATAATCTAATATAAATATTCTTATATATCTCATTCATTTACCATCCTTTTATGACAAGTTCCTGTTCCATGCTTGGTTTCCTACTTTGATAAGACTTACTGTAATGTCTACTTGAAATCGTACAGGAAAAAATAATTATTTTTCTCAGTGTGTTAATTATTATATGTAAAATATGAAAAATTAGAATATTGCAGGAGAGAAGACCGTCTGACACCTAAGAATTGGCGGTGGGCGATAATAGAGGATGTACGGCAACCCTCATGTTAATTATTATTTAACACTTGTTCGGGAATATATGTGAGCGCTGCTGGTGACGAAAAATATATCCATTATATCCTGTAACTGGCATTTTATAAAACCAGTGTTTTATATATATATATATATATATATATATATATATATATATATATATACATATATATATACAGGATTTTAGCCGCGCCGGTCGGGGGTAACCTGTACTGCCGGCCGGAACAAACTAAACATTTGTAACCCACAGACCGGCACAAAAGATCATAAAGATCGTCAAAAAATCCAGCTACCGGCATTGGAACTACAGTAATTTATTACCCCAAACTGTTAAATTTGTCCCTCATTAGTATGTTAACAAATTTATTTGATCATGGCTATGGTGCAAACAAAATTGACAGGAGTCACTGATCACCTTAATATTACACATCAAATAAATTATTGGTAAACAAACAAGCAACGATTTTCGAAGGGTTTCACAGTTTGGACATGAAAGGAAAACATCATTAGCCAGGGGTCTCTCATGGCGTACATCGGTGCGTAGCATCATTAGCTGTAAGAAAATGGGCTATTGTTTTGTAATAATTCATGGCAACATTTAATTCATTTACTAACATATTTGTATGGATTTCAGAATACGCCCTAAAAAAGCAATGGTGATTTTCTCAGGCCGTCAATGAAATTTACTCCGGGTGCCACCTGGCGGCAAGTGAACTTATTACAGCCGTGAATATGTAATCTCACCAGATTTATATATATATATTTCAATAAATTAAATGTTTATTTTACACGTTTGGTAATTCCAGTGGAAAGAAATAAATGAAAAATATATGTTTATCATATTTCTAAATTGAGACGGGGGAATAACAAAAAAGGGGGAAAAAAGGGACAAGTTTGAACCAGGGGAATAAGATTAACTTTCTAACCGTTCATGCACCTCTAACCAATCGGCCACAGATGCCAACGTAACACATGTAAGTTTTTATTTGGGAGATTCTAATAAGATTCATACAGTGGGGTAAAAAAATAAATTATTTCACGGACATTACCAGGATTTATCAAATAAAAACTCTAGAAGACAGCGGTATATCCTTTGTAGCTGCGGTTCAAAGCACTCTGACGATCTCCATTTAACCTTTGTCTTGCAGCACCAGGTCATGCCTGTGATCAGTGGTCCGTGCGAGGTTTGTCCCGAGTGGATTACCAATATATGATCATCAGCTAATGTGATTTTTGTCCCAGTTACAAATCCTTCTTATTCTATTATTAAGTAAACAAAATATTATCGATTAAAACACATTTTTTACCACGAGTTCTATTGTTCAAATCACATTCATGTTTTAACAAGTCTGAAGCAAAGATGGCCCATCGGTATCAGTTAAGTGACAGTTTTTCCTGTTTACAAACATGAAGTCACAAATCTGATAAAATTGTTCCGATAAATGTTTAAAAACATGAAGTTGCAAATCTGATAAAATTGTTCCGATCATGGTACTGTCACGCACTAGGACATAAAGATGTCTTGTTATCAGGTGAACAGCGTCGACATTTGATTCATCTCAGCATGCAAAGCCATTTTAATCACAGCAACATATATGGTTCATACGGACCGCCGGTGGTCACCGGCAATAGCTAATATCGGCACAGTATGTTGGTGTACAAATTCAAATATGTATTATAGAAAAATATGTTTCAAGAAATTTATAGTGTGCGAACTAATGAAGGATACGAACTAATGTAGACATTACGGTATATCAGTCACATTTAACTTATTACCTTGTGGGTCTTCTTTGCCTTGTTGGCCCCAACCACCAGCATACAACCAAAGCAACCAATTAATATTGATTCTACATTTTCCTGACACAAGACTATTACACAATCATTCCTAGGCTGAATAGAGAACACCTTGTGTTAAATAATTTTGTCAGGAGTCTTTCAATACCCGCTAGTGTAAAATGAGGTTAAAACAGGACATGAACCTAGAAAGCCACAACCTTGCAGTCACAAGTCAAATGGTCATTATATAAGTACAGTTGTACTTGACGTGTATGTATCCACATATGTCTGTTAATATAATTATGAACAAGTGGCCCATGGGCCATGACGCTCAGCTAATTTTGACTGGGTGCCCATGTTTTTTATTAATGTTTTATATTGTCTGTTAGAATAGCCTATGGCTAAAGTTACATTGTTGAAAAAATGGACGGAAAATAAAAATTTCAGGATTCATAGGAGCCCTGCCCAGGACCCCCCCTGGATATCACAGTAGAGGGTTCCAAGGAAAATGGATCAATTTGTACCTTGTCTGTCTGGGTGCTCAAAAATCATGTTTCTGGTCCATAGCTAGCAAAATATAGGTCATAATGATCAAATTTCAGGTTTCCATGGAGAATTGCCAAGGATTTCTCTAAATGTCATGTTAGAAGAGTCTAGGGCTAATGGATACAATTTGTACGTTGTCTGTCTGGGTACGCAAAACCATTTTCCAGCCCATAGGTCACACAATATAGGTCAACATGACCTAATTTCAGGTTTCCAAGGACACTTGACTGGGACCTCCCTGAATTTTTATGTTAAAATATTCTAGGCCTAATGGATACAATTTGTGCCCTGTCTGACTGTCTCAGTGCTTATATGACTTTTTTTCCTAAAAAGTCGCAAAATATAGGTCATGGTGACCTAATCTCAGTTTCCCCCAGACATTTGCCAATGACGTCTCAGAATGTTACATTACAAGATTCTAGGCCTAAACTAGATGTGTCGGAACGACAAAATGCCCCTGCCTGGGGCAAATTAGAAACAAATTTTGCTAAATTTTGAAAAAATTTTAAGTTCAGGAGGTGTCGTATGGTCAAAAGTAGGTCAACAAGGCCAAATGCAAACTCGATCTGTAACAGGTCATTATCAAGCAACACACCAAAAATCAGACCAGTATCTGCAGGCATTGTGAAAAAAAGTCCATACATATGCCCTTTTTATGAAATTTTCTATGTTAGAGCACCGTCAAACGGTCAAAAGTAGGTCAACTGGGACAAAACGTGAAATTGATCTGTAACTTGGAATTATCTGCCCACACACCAATCAGGCCAATATCTGCAGGTATTGCGAAAAAAAGTCATGTGTACATGTGTATTTGTCATGAAAATTTATATTTTTCATGAAATTTTCTATGTACAGGAGCCATAAAACAGTCAAAAGTAGGTCAAAAAGTAGGTCAACTAGGACGAAACGCTAACTCGACCTGTAACTGGTCAATATTTGCCCACAAACCAAAAATCAGACCAATATCTGCAGGCACTGTGAAAAAAGTCCGAACATGTGTATTTGTCATGAAAGTTCATATTTTTCATGAAATTTTCTATGTTCAGGAGCCGTAAAACGGTCAAAAATAGGTCAACCGGGACGAAACGTGAACTCCATCTGTAACTGCTCTATATCTGCCCCCACATAAAAAATCAGGCCAATATCTGCAGGCATTGCGAAAAAAAGTCTGTACATGTGTATTTGTCATGTAAATTTCTATTTTTCATGAAATTTTCTAAGTTAAGGAGCCGTAAAACGTTCAAAAGTATGTCAACCAGGACGAAACACGAACTCAATCTGTAACTAGTCATTATCTGCCCACACATTAAAAATCAGGCCAATATCTGCAGGCACTGCTAAAAAAGTCCCTACATGTGTATTTGTCATGTATATTTCTATTTTTCATGAAATTTTCTAAGTTTAGGAGCCGTAAAACGGTCAAAAGTAGGTCAACCGGGATGAAACGCGAACTCAATCTGTAACTGGTCATTATCTGCCCACACACCAAAAATCAGGCCAATATCTGCAGGCATTGCGAAAAAAGTCTGTACAACTGTTTGATTTCAGAATGACGGAATGATGGAAGGACGGAAGAACGAATGACAGAATGATGGACATGGGTAAAACTATATGCCCCGCCACTTTGTTGTAGGGCCATAAAAATGCAACATGTGCCCTGCCTTACTTTCAGGGTGCTAAAAATCCTGTTTTCAGTCTGTAGGTCACAAAATGTAGGTCACCATGACCTGATTTCAGGTTTCCAAGGAGATTTGCCTAAGACCTCCCAGGATGTTGCATTAGAAGATTCTAGGCCTCACAGATAAGATTTGTCCCCATCTGACATTCAGGATGCTTGAAATCATGTTTTTGGCCTGTAGGTCACAAAATATAGGTCACCATGACCTAATTTCAGATTTCCAAGGAGATTTGCCCAGGACCTCTCTTAATGTCATGTTGGAGGATTGTTGGCCTTACCAATTCAATTTGTGCCCTGTCTGACTGTCTTGATGCTAAATACCATGGCCCCTAGGTCATAAAATATAGGTCACCATGACCTAATTTCAGGTTTCCAAGGAGATTTGTCTAGAAACTCCCAGGAAATTGTGTTAGAAGAGTCTAAACCTCACAGATACGATTTGTCATAATCTGACATTCAGGGTGCTCATATGACATCTTTTCCCTATAGGTCGCAGAATATAGGTCACAGTGACCTAGTTTCAGGTTTCCAAAGACATTTGCCTAGGATCTCCCTAAATGTCAGGTTAGAGGTTTCTATGCCTTATGGATAAGATTTGTCCCCATCTGACATACAGGATGCCTAAAATCATGTTTTCAGCCCGTAGGTCACATGATATGGGTCACCATGACCTAATTTTGGGTTTCTAAAAGATTTGCCCAGGACCTCCCTGGATGTATAGTATGAAGTTTCTAGGTCTAACGGTTAGGATTTGTGCCCTGTTAATGGACCGACAGCCGGACAACCGGACGGACACAGGACAAAGGGTGATCGCTATAGCTCAAATGACTTTCAGCCAGCTGAGCTTAAAAGTGTAATAAATGATTTCCTCCTGGATGTGTAAACTACATAAATAACAAAAACAATGCAAAGTGCATAAAATGCCTGTTGTGTATCTGGTGACCTCTGACCTCATTAAATATGCATGAAGTTTGATGAGAATGTAATTCAGGTGAGAAACTCTATTGTTTCATGAAAATCAATAGGATTTTTGGTAAGTCACCATGTGCCTCCAAAGTGCAGTGACCTCTCACCTAATTAAATATGCATGGATTTTGCTGGAAATCGAATTTTATAGATTAATATTTCTGATGAGTTTTATCAAAATCCTTCATATTCTTCATAAGCTATCACGGCTACACCACAAAGTAGCCTAGTGACCTGTGACCTGATTAAATATGGGTGAGATAATCTGTTGGTAAGTAGTAAAGGTGAGTTTGGTGATAATCCATCAAAGCTCCAGTAAGTTATATTTCGGCGACACTTAAAGTTAACAGATAGATGGACAGCCAGATGGATGGAAGGTGGGTATCCCATAATACCCCTGTCATATGACAGGTGTAAAAAAATTGTGGTTTGATGAGAAGGTAATACAGGTGTATATAAAATTTGGATAAGCAACCACCACTTTTTCACAGCCCAAATTCTTTTTTGCCTTTTATATCAGATCTCCTGTAGACAACCACCTCAAAATACGATCACTTTAATGAGGCCATGTTGGTGGTTTCATAGTACATATATGGGTTTTCCTTTCAGTATCAAACTTGTGGACAGACACTAACTTGTGGATCACCACAAACTAGTTGTGGATAATATAATATAAATATTCTTATACATCTCATTTACATACTATCCTTTTTATGACAAATTCACCTCTCTGATGGACTAACTTATTTATTTGCACACAAGCGTTTGAAGCTTACAGGCTTCTTCATTAGATGGTAAGCTTTAATGGGTACACTGAGAGGTGTTTATATAAACTAGAACAATGATGTATAAAGCTCATTAAGTGAGAAATAATGTACTTACATTAGGATTGGATATTAAGTAATAATACTGTATATATTAACCATTATGTTCTGTATGGCCATGCTACATAGCTTAACTAACCCATTATTAAGGAAATTTTGTAATTTTGCAAGTATGTGTAAGTCATCTTAAAATGACATCATATCTCAGGTTAATAAGTGCTGGATGTACCTCCTTTAAGGAGGACTGTAAAAATGCAGAGACCTAACTTGTGTAAAAGTTTAGAGTGAAAAGGTGCTGTTGTATTTTAATTACAGGTCCATACAGACAGACATACTTACAGACAGACTGATTGCAGTCCTCCGTCTCTTAAGTATTTAAAGTCTGGTGTAATAAACTTCCTACTTACATACATGCCAAGTTTCCTGATGATTCCCCAAGAAGTTACAAAATATTCCCTGCTAGCACACATCAGTTAGGATGGACTGACAGTGAACGGACATAGGATTGAGGGGCATCACTTATTGCTGAATTAGCTTACAGTATACTGCAATCTTTTAGTGGTTTTTGCCCAGATGTAAGGAATTAATATTCTAGAATACTGGAATAGACTGGTATTTTGCTGCATCATAATCAG
Source organism: Sipunculus nudus (assembly GCA_026874595.1). Taxonomy (NCBI): domain Eukaryota; kingdom Metazoa; phylum Annelida; class Sipuncula; order Golfingiida; family Sipunculidae; genus Sipunculus; species Sipunculus nudus. The sequence continues at coordinate 8,158,624 of CM049309.1, forward strand.
TTTATGCACTGCAGCTGAAGAGAGGTAAAAGCATCTACCGGTAGATGATACTAACTAGACAAAAACTTGCATCTTTTTGTATTCACTGTGACTGTAATCAATCTAATTTGATGAACAAATATTGCAAATTCATCTTCAGAAAGGTATTTTTGAAAGCTTGTTGTCAGTAAATTAAGTACACAACAACTATAATAATAAAACTATATTCACACAGTTTTTGACAAAAATGTGAAATATCATGTTGTCCTATTTAATATACATGTCCAATGTTTCATACACATGCTGTCACATATATCTATACACCAATAAAATTAATCATGAACACCTTAAAAACGAACTTTTGTCAAATACCAACATGTTTACCACAGGTATACCACAGAAATTTAATCAACAGAATCATGAGAGCCATCTTGATTTCTCAGCTTAAAAAATAAAAAAAGTTACAAAAAATTACTAACCAGTCAAGTCAGGCATTTGAGTAATCCTAAAGCCATCATCTTCAATGTTATGTTCAGTCTTGATATTAATAGTTCCATCACAACCGTGCATTTAGATGCCATTAAATGGTAAAGGATCAAAACAGACTGTGCCACTGACCCAGGCTGTGGTGCTGGATATGTAGCATTCCCTAGTCAGGCCATATTATATCAACAGATTAAACTCACATGATAAGATTGCCTCCATGTTTATTTGTTTTCTATATTTTTTCATGTGCAAGATGGCAGTGTACAATGCATTTATCATTAGATCTTCCATGAAAAGCAAACAGGACTGGGCAAAATCCCTCCAAGTCAGAAAACATGCAGCCTTAAAACCCTATCCTACACACTGTGGAGTAGAAAGAATCCCTTTCCCTTTTCAAATATTGTTATAAAATTCAAAACATCATATCCTTTTCTTCATTATTTCTCCTTGTATGTTTTATTCAGTATTTGAATGTTCCTCAAGCAGTCTTTAATTAATTTTTTATGATGGATCTCGAATGCTAGAAGAATTGTGATTACCTCATGTCATGACATCAAAGCTTATCTTATCACATAATTATAAGAAACTGCAGACTTTCCGGGATATATTTTCTGATGCCTCCCCAGGTTGTTTAATAACCAATATTAAAACTCTCAATATCTGCATATTTTAATATAGAGACAAGTATCTTAATTAAATTTCTACTAAATGTAGAGTAGGGCTGCACGAGATGAGAGGTCATCTGCCAGAGGAAAACCCTATCAATGTTTGGAATTTCCCTGTCAGTTACCATGTGTATGTGTTTTCAATCGCTTCAATAAGCGATCAAATGTGCTGCATACACATACATATACATGCATGTGTACTGCAAAAACATACATATACATGCATATGTACTGCATACAAATACATATACATGCATATGTACTGCATACACATATATGGAATCACTCCAAGAGAATATAATGCATGTGATTCCTAGCTGCATACGTATACTTAACATTCCATGTATATATGCACATATGAAAAGCTACATTAAGTTCCTATAAGGTCTCAGCCTTTTTAAAAATTTAAATATACAATCTGGATTTTAAAATCAGCAACTTACAGATTACATTTTTAATTCCCACCAGTCTGAATATAAATGCCCATTTCATCCAGTTTGAATTTTATTACTTTACTGTCTCAAAGGAATTTACAAAAACTTTCACTTATCATTCACTTCAAAAATACTAAAATATAATATGCCAAACATCTATATGAATTTCTATTTCAATGAAGCACTGGCATTAATTTCATTCTCTCATTGTCACCCCAAACTAAGCAAAGATTTCATGCAGAGATCCAGTCCTGTGATTTTCAGCAAAGAAAACAGTACACGTACGTGTATGTAATTCAACCAAAACAAGCCAGTGTCAAGAAAAGTAACAAAATGTCAGTAGAAGGCCACTTTGTCAAGGTCACTGGCACTAAACAAGGACAGAAAACACTATTTGTCTGCCAGTATGTTTGTAAAAAGACAGGAAATTCCAGGAATTTGCCCTTTCCCTTGATGCATTGCCACACATGGTCTGCAATTTAATCTGCATATTTATCAATGTTTGAACACGGTCTTGATTACGTTTATCATTTTTTGTATTCATGGCTAAGTTCCTGTGTCTCAGCTCAATTAAAGGTCCATTTAATTCTTTAACTGGCTGCAAGCCTAAAATACTTTATTGAGGGAATGCATGGATGAGAAAATCATTGGAATTATTTATGGCAGTATTTTGATTGCTTATTTCAGCTAGGTTTACTGAAGTTCTGGGCAATGCAAATGTAAGACCTTTCCTAAACTTTAAAAACCTGGCTGCATGAGCCTTTAGAAAAGTTTAGACTTTTAAATGATGTGAAAGTCATTAAAATACATGATAATTATCCTAAAAAGGATGCAAAATGGTGACCATTTGACCTTGAGAACTGCCCAGTGATATATAATCTAGGCACACAAGGACAAATAATGAATATGACCTGATATATAATAGAAACTGCTCATCTATCATGTCAAGCAGGTGTTCATCTAATGAAGATCATTTATTTCAGCAGTAAATAAATGTCTAATAAAATGTCTCACAGAAAATTTAATCTTTCATTCTTGCCAGATGTGATTTTTCAGCTTCATGAGAAAATGTATTTTGAGAGCAAAATGAATGGTAAAACACAATGGTACACTAAAAATAAAGATAACCACAAAATTCATCTGTCAGTTTGGCAATAACACAGCCAACTTCTGTTGCAGTGTATTGGTAAACCCTTAAAAAAAAAACTTTAAAGTCATTGTAAATAAGGCAACTATTGCTTGATATTCTACACAAGTGTGTATTCATAACAAGATTGTTGCAGATATCTTCCACATGGGTGTAAGGGCCAAACATCATATTTCAATGCTTCACCACAATTTGTCCCCATCAAGAATTGTGACCTTTCAAATATATTCAAATATTTTAACCGTTACACACTACCAAACGCAATCATCCAAACCTTGGAGAGTGCCTCATATCAGTTATTATAACAAGTTGTACAATCCATGTAAAATAAATTAAGTTTATATTATATTCATTATATTTATGTCTTTCATTGTCAATTACCAATCAAATGTTGTTTGGCGAGTCATGATTTGGGTAGATGGTTTTCATGATCATGAAACAGACACCAATGTCCCCTTTTTTAGAGGAAATATCATTTACTTACAAAGTGCTCATGCACCTTTCAAACCACAGCTTACTATTTCTTACATTATATAAAGAAGCCCATGTAAGCAGTCAGCTGGCTCATTTGGAAATGCACTGGATATACATTACAAAAAGTGGCCAGACATTTATAGCCTCAGTGACTTAGGTATAAACCTGCCAATAAGTCATTTCTGTACCCTAAGTAATAACAAGAGTGTTTGTTCATATGTTCAGAGAAAGGGTAAAACTTCGAGGTCAGAGACAATAATTAATCAAATGATGACATCCGCTTTGAATAGCTATGAGAAGCAGCAGTTTGCTCAGGTGAGGCACAAGACATAATTGAATGTGATTGGACTGCTGAAAGACTTTTTTTTTATTTCCATTATTGAAGTAATAAAGATACTCCTATTACATGAGTGATTAATTAATCTAACTGAGCAACAAAGTAAAGCTGTATTATTCACATTCAACAGTGATCATGATTACATACCTGAGTTTTATGAACCAGGTCTCATAAAGGTAGTTATGATAAATATACCGATAATAGTATACAAATAGGAAAATATTAATTTAACCCTGCCATGCAATGATTAATGTATGTAATGCAGGAACATTGTCTAGACACCCCCAAGAGCCAGGTCAGTTGCCATGGTGATGTCTGGACCCAACCTGGTTGTGTTGAGTGACCTCTTGACTTGGCTGCTGAAACTGGGCATGTTGTCAAATTTGTTTTCAAACACAGAAAGCCTTTTTCAATTGGCTACACAGCTTTTTTACAGCTGCATTTACCCAATATATTCTTATAAAACTGGCAGAACCCTACCACAGAATAATTCTTGTCAAGTTTGAACCAATCAGCTTAACAGTTTCTTAAAAAAACAGTATATAAGCTAGAAGAGTCTAAACTTACATTTTTGCATGTAACAAGTGACCCATGGGTCATGATGCTCACCTGCCAAGCATGACCTGCGACATCATGGGCTGCAATTCACAACTTCTAGTAAAATTGTTGCAGAACCTATATGCCAATTTTGTTTAAACTTTCTACATTGCCATAAATTCTTATCATATATGTCTGGTTAAAACATAGTGAATGATGGTCTGAGGCAAAATGTATGGTTGTTGAGCTATCAGGAACTAATCCCACAGCTTGCTCGATACCTGTCAGTCTCAAAAGGAATACCACACAGGCCACATATAAGATCAAAATATAGCAAAAGATCAAGGAAATCCATGCAAGAATTATTGTGAAACGGGTGCTTCCATATTAATTTTTATTCAATACAAGCCAACTGTACTGAGCTTTCTTAAATGATGGTCATATTTATTAAGAAATCTTTGACCCAATGCAAGATTACATTAATATACATCCCACTGCATTCACTTTAATAGTTCTTGAGATAATATGTTCTAAAGGAATTTAAAGATGGCGTCCTGGTGGCCATATTGGATTTCTAACAGGTTGGAAATTTAACAACAAACATCCTCTAAAAGGGACCAAACATCATAAAAAAATCGCAGAAACTGTCCTGGCAAAAGGATTTCTAAAATGGCGACCTGGCAGACATAATGGTTTTCTGACAAGTCACACATCCTCCAATAAGACACTAAACTTGTAGCAATTGCTTCAAAGAATGTAACAGTTATGAATGTCCAAAACAATTCAAAAGGCATGATCAGGTTGGAGAGCTCTCATATCAGATTTATGAACATGCAAATGTAAAAAGTCAGCTTGCTATTCAATGGGGTCAGCAGGGTAGGTAAACTGCAAAACCTAAAAGAAAAGAAATGCAGAAAGTATCACTAAGAGTCCTGTAATCAAATAAAGCCATCCTAAATCCAGGTACAGACCCACATATTATCAGAACAAACACTTGCTGGTATATCTGATGATTTGTATAATAATATTCAGATATCTAGAAAACTAAGTTTATTGCTATGATTCCATGATATAAACTGCAAAATGTTCCAATCATTTTATAAATCAGTAGCTAAACTTAACACTTATCTCTCATAGTCTTAATGCCTGGCCAAAGCATTCCAGCAACAGTGTTTTTGTTATGCACTAATGATATATCCTTATCACTCCATGAGCTGATACAAAAGGGAGTCATATATCACAAGTGTCACTGACAATTATGGGCACATAGTGAGATGTACCAGTTGTGAGTGCCATATGGTTATATATACAAGAAAACAAGAAAAATAGAGATGGTCTACAAAATAAGTTATTGTGAACATCCCTTACCTATGACCTTGGCCTTTTGCCCACATATCAACTGGATTCTTTCTAAATGAGGGGTAACTACTAACCACTTACATCTGGCCGGGTGTAATTACTTGGCAACCAATGAGTGAATAACTTAGACCTGCAACCTTTAACCTCCTGACCAGCTGACCTCAAAATCAACTAGAATACAGGTAGTCGACAAGCGACTACGTGTATCCACCTAAATCAGAGTGGAACGGGTGAAGTGAGGCATGGTTTGAGTGGCAAGGGGAAATAGAGTGAAGTGTTGCACATTAGCATGGATGTCTGCAGCCAAATGGTGTATGTAGGTTGCGCCACCTACCACAAAATCCAGAAAGCCGTCCAAGTTGTATACATATGCAACATTTGAGGCAGATAAGTCAAACCACTATATGTTTATATGTGATTTTAGCCCGTGGCAGACAAACAGATGGACGCTGTGCAAAAATGGTTAAAGGTGGCGTATGATAAAGAGCTATGTGAGAACTATACACAATCAAAACTTTGGCCCAATCGGTCAAACGGTTCCCAAGGTATGAGCTTGGATGTCTGCTGCATAAACTAGAATGCAGGTGGCGCCACCTGTCATAAAATCAAGAAAGCTATCTAGGATGTATAATCCTGCAAAATTTTAGGCAGATATGTCAGACCACTGCCGAGATATGAGTGATTTTATCCCATGGCAGACAAACAGACGGGAGCTGTGCAAAAATGGCTGCAGGTGGCGCCACCAGTTTTGCGTATGATAATGAGCTATGTGAGATCTATACACATGCAAAATTTTGGCCCAATCGGTCAATGGTTCCCGAGATATGAGCTTGGATGTCTGCAGCGTAAACGTGAATGTAGGTGGCGCCACCTGTCATAAAATCAGAAAAGCTATCCAGGATGTATAAGCATGCCGAATTTCAGGTGAATTAGTCAAATCACTGCAGAGATATGAGTGATTTTTACCCAAGGCAGACGAACAGATGGACACTGTGCAAACATGATTGCAGGTGGCGCCACCATTTTTTGTGTATCTTATAAAGCTCTCCAAGGGCTACATTTGTGCAAAAAAAATTTTCCTGATCCGTCGAACGGTTCCCGAGATATGTGGGTTTATGTGTGGAAACAGACACACAAACGGACGCAGAGCGCAGAGGAAAGGTCAAAGGTCAAAACAAAATCGGGGCGCAGCAGTTCACATGTGACCCGAACATAATCCCGGGTTTCGTAAAAATTCCGCCCAGCGGTTACGGAGGAGTTCTCCGGACTGCTACGCGGCGGCGGCGGCGGCGTGCAGCTGAAAACATAGTATCCGCAAAACTCTGTTTTGGCGGATACAATTAGTTATTTCTTCATGCAAAAAGACCCATATATATGAAGTCTGAATCAAATTCAGTGATGCATAGATGTGGCATATGTGAAAGACTGAAGGTTTGGGTTGAACAGTTTCACTTGAAATATGTTCACAAGCATTTAGAACAATATTGTGACCTTGACCTTTGACCTTTTGAACTCAACATCAATAGGCTTCTTCTCCTATTGGTAGGTAAGCCATATATGACAGGTGGAAAGTATAGATTGAAAAGTTTGCTGAAAATGACTCCACGCAAGAAGAGGGTGCTGTCAACTTGACCTTTGACCTCAAAATCAACAGGTCTTTTCCCCTGTTGGCAGAGAAGCGATATCACTGCTGAAAGGTTTGGAATGATGGTCTAGCTTGAAATGTGTCCTAAACCTTTTCAAAGAAGTGGATCCTGTGACCCTGACCTTTGACCTTGTGACCTCAACATCTATAGGATTCTTCTCCCACTTAGTAGGTGAGCTATATGTGAAAGATCAAAGAATTGGGATGAAAGGTTCGGCTTAAAATGCATCCTGAGGCTTTTCAAAGAAGTTGGTTCTGTGACCTTGACCTTTGACCTTGTGACCTCAAAATAATTATGGTTCTTCCCCTGTTTGTAGGTGAGCTGTATGTGAAAGATGGAAGGTTTGGGATGAAAATTTTGGCTAAAAGAATTATTTCTAGGGGGTGCAAACACACCCCATAACTTGGAGAATATAGGTCGCAGTGACCTAATTTCAGGTTTGCAAGGATATCTTTTTAGAACCTCTAAGACTGCATAGGGTTCATGGCCCTAGCCCCTATGGTTACGATTTGTGCCCTGCTAACGGCCGGACAGACAGACGGAAGGACGCCGGACAAAGACCCATCGCTATAGCCCAGCATGACTGCAAGTCAGCTGAGCTAAAAAGTCGAACAATACAGGTGACGCCACCAGTCTGCAGGAACTGAAGGAACATCTCATGATCAATATGTATGCCAAAAATCATGACCATCAGTGATGTAGTTATTGAGATATTGAAGTTTTTGTATGAAATTTTTGACTATTCTGGGGGGTACTTTGGGGCCCCATAGCTCGAAGGATATGGGTAACAGAGACCTAATTTCTGGTTTCCAAGGAGATTTTTCATGGACCTCTCAGTGTGTCAAGAATTAAGATTCTAGGTCAAGTCTTTATGATTTGTGCCTTGTTAACAGATGTTCACATTTTTAAAGGTCTCAAAAATAGAGAAAAAAAATTCGTAATAAATCGAAAAATACAGGTGGCGTGACCAAGTCTGCAGGAAGTGATGGAACATCTCATGATCAATATGTATGCCAAAAATCATGACCATCAGTCAAGTAGTTAATGAGATATTGAAGTTTTTGTATGAAATTTTTTACTTTTCTGGGGGGTACTTTGGGGCCCCATAGCTCAAAGGATATGGGTAACAGAGACCTAATTTCTGGTTTCCAAGGAGATTTTTCATGGACCTCTCAGAATCCTAAGTTACAAGGTTCTAAGTCCAGTGGTTACAATTTGTGCCCTGTTAACGGACAGAGGGCCGGACGGACGACAGACAAACAGTGATCGCTATAGCTCAGATGACTTACAGTCAGCTGAGCTAAAAAACAGATCAATGTAGGTGGTGCCACCAACACCTCGATTTCAGATATGGCAAACATTGGCATAAAAATTTGGTGATGACAGCTCCAGCTGTTTCTGAGATTTTAAGTACAGTATGCTTTTTTGCACAGATGACTAAGTTCAACCTCCTGTAACTCGGTCAAAAATCATTGAACTGAAACCATTAGAACAAACTTGAGAGAGATTGTTCCAAGGAACATTTCTGTGAATATTGGACAATTTGGCTGGACAGTTTCAGAGAAGAAGATTTTTAAAGGTTTTTAAGCTTTTACTCTATTAAATCTAAATTAATGTAGATATCCAATAATTAGCTCCAGGGCACAAAGTTTCACATGTGACTTATTCTTACATGTAATTCGGAGCTGCTAGCCCCGATGGTTTCTGACTTACAGCCATGGACAGGGGATGGCTGACGACGGACAGACGACGCTGCGCCATAACATAAGCTCACAGGTTCGCTAAAAAAAAAATGGTGTCCTGAAACACCAAGGGGCAGACCTGGCATCATCTGGCCACCCCTAAAAACTAAAAGAATATGTTTTTGGCCTAACATCTTGTGAAAAACCTGTCATCAGGTAAGGAAGGGAGATTTATTTTAAGCATGCAGGATCTGATTTATACATCTAAATTCGTCATTTGTATAAATCTAAATGCCTTAATTCATCAGAAGTATGCATATAGTGGGGGTTTCTTACATAATATATATCAGTATCCAACCCATTTCATCAGGCCGTATGTGTAACTCTTACGCATGCTGATAAAGAACAGCTGTTGTTATAAAAAAAAAATAAAAGGGCTTTTTAAAACATGCTGCACCAACTTATACAAGCAATATGGATAAATCAAAGCTGCCTCACTGTGCTTTCAAAACTGGTGAAAGGGCTGAAAAATAAGACTAACTGTATTTTTTTTCTATTTAATTATAACTCAAGTTCATTCAACATAATAACAAATTAAATTTTTTGGCCTTTTGATTCCTTTTCATCTGTAACCCATTTAAGGATTATCTTAAATTAAAAACATGATATTAACAACCTAATCTGTGTTAAAACAAAACATCTAAAGTTTGATGATATTATCTGAAATTGTAGTACAAATATTTTACAACCTTTCCCCTTTGATTTGTTACTAGAAATTATGTTATAAAATGAAGTCACTGGAAAATATTTATGTCAGCCTGGCCAGGTCGGTAGTTGGCATTTGATTTAATTAAAATTTCAAAGAGGCTTGCCAGTGTCAAAACTCTCAAAAAACTGATAATCCTAACATTATACATGTATTTATGTACTTTTCAGATTTATATTACAATTCTAATCATGTCTGAAGTTTTGAACAAGTTTATTAATGTTATAATAACTGATATGGACCATGGTGATTTTTGCACCAAGTCCGTTGAAAGATCACTCATTCAATGTCACTACTTGAAATTCATTTGAAAAAAAAAAAACAATCTTGCGAGGTGAGTGAGCAGTAAGGCCAAAATAAATCAGGAGGTAATGTATGGAAATGCATACAAACTCATGCAACTGCCAATTTTCACGGAAAATTAAAGAGACAGAATTTGTTATTGCAAAAAAGTTTGTCCGTGGAGCACTCGATTGTAACCAAACCCAGGAAGGTTCTTATGGCTATTCGAATACACCGACACACCCATACGGCAGTCTCTATATATCATCATAATACCAGGGTTGAAGCAATTCATGACACAGCCATCCTGACATCTGCCAGCAGAGCTGTCAAATGGTTACCGTAAATAAGCTGTTAAGTCCTGTAGTTCTGCAAGCATAGGGTGCGCTTGAGTTAAAATGAACCTCAAAAGAATGTTAGTTTGACGTTAGAGGAAGGGTAAAATTTTGAAACATGGGAAATGACTGTCTGGGGCTCAATGGAAGACTGCTAGTCAAACATGATTATTTCACAGACATGTCCGACTTTAAAGAGAAAATTTCCAACCCTGTTGTTTATGATTAATTTGTCTTGTGCTTTCAAACCTCTCTGATAAGATTTTAAAATAAATTTAAATTAATTAGAAACGATTAAACCAGAACTGATCTCATCAGTAATAAGTCTATATATTTAAATACATTATAGGTTGCCTATGCTGGAGGCAGCCAAGCTGTCCTGTGGCTTGGAGTATGGCAAAAGTGTTACTCAGGGCCCTAACCTAGAGACAGTCCAGGTGCACTGACTTTGAAATGTCAGGATATAATAGCCAAAATTCATATGTAAACAGGATGATAAAATTAAATCAACAATGCTTACCCAGAAGAAAAATATGGCATATTTAAAGTAGGGAAACATTTATGATGGTGATTTTTAATTTAAGTTAACAACTTTGAAATATTTACAGAATTATGGTCTGATTTCAGACAAAAACACTCTAGCTTCAATATTTTACATATTGATTGAGTAAATATCTTTCCTATTGTAATGAATAAGTACATTATGTTCCAGTCTGAAAGTTATAAATATTATGTTATATTGCCCCTAACAGATATATATGAATTATAATGATGACCATTTTATTGCAAAATATGAATAAAATAACAAAAGTATATTGGATATTACACAGTCTTGAAATATAATGATGGTTTTCAATGGAAAATGGTGGTTCAAAGGGACAAAGTTCCAGTGACCCAGTCTTGGGTTTGTTAGAACTTAGATGCATCTAACTGTATGACACCTCTAATGGTTTCAAAAATATGTCTAATGGACAGACAGATGGAAAACAGAAAGACAGTTGAAAAACAAAGCACCATCACTATAGCTCAGTTGAATTATATTCATTTAAGCTAATACAAATTTCACAGCAATTGCAAGAACTGTTCTAGAGATGAAAGAGCATGGCAGTGGGCTTTTTGCAGGGCACACGCACCAACATTAAGAAATAATTTGACAACTTGACTGTTGCATGAATCCATTGTGTTCTTTCCTGCAATAGCTATTAGTTGAATCCAGACGTTTATTCCAAGTGATAAATTCTTTTTAAATACATGTTGCTTGAGAGGTGGTTCTAACACAAAAACCCTCAACCTACAGTATTTATATGTTTTTACTTTAAATGAGGAGTCCCTCAAACTATAATAGTATTTACATGTTGGTACTATAAATGGGGAGTTCCTCAATACTACAACAGTATTAACATGTTTTTATTGCAGACGAGGAGTCCCTCAACCTCAACCTACAAAAGTATTTACATCCTTTCACTGTGATTGAGGAGTCCCTCCACCAACACTAATATTTACATGTTTTAATATGTATCAGTATGTATGTACTTTCTGGTAAACAAATATGGTCATTGCATACCCTGCTGTTGCTACATTCATAAGCATATATATGACTTTGTTAATAAGTTTAGGTAATTGCTGTAGATTTTAGATCAGCTGCATTCAAATCTGCTGAGGTCTGCAGTATGCACAAATGGAAACAAGCCTGTAACCCTGAGTTTATTCCCAGAAAGGTCAATGCAAATGGAATCTGTCGTGAACCTGTATCTGTACTTTGAATTAATAATAAATAAAGGGCACAGAGTACAGAGTAACCTTTTATATCAATCAACACAGAGGTATAGGACAATATTTGCAACAGATATAAGGGAAGTACCTGATTCAGGAACAAGTTCTTGTGAGGGACAATGCAAAAATACTTGATGGTGGCACCACCAGTTTTGTGTATGAGACAAACTATGAGACTAGACCTTACTTGACAGGGGGTTCTATGAAAAATCCCTCACCTACAATAGTATTTTCATGTATTTACTGTAGAGGAGTCCTATATGGACATGCATAATTTTTATCTGATATATCAAAGCATTCCTGAGATATGTATTATTATCACCAAAAAAAGATGCATGGATGGATACCAAACAAAACTTATTATACATGCAACTAGTCACATGTTGAGCTAAAGATATCTAAGATGGATAGAGATGCAAAATTTCAGGCTGATACATTAAACAACTGTTGAAATATTTGTTTAAATATCACCCAAACTAGATGAACAGATAGAAACCATGCAAAGCAAAATGTCAAAGGTAACAACAAATTGGTTAGGCAACCAATGGAAACCATGCAAAGCAAAAGTTCACCTCAAATTGGTGTGGCAGCCAATTGAAACCATGCAGAGCGACAGGTCAGAGGTCACACCAAATTGGTTATAGGCAGCCAATGGAAACCATGCAAAGCAAAAGGTCAGAGGTCACACCAAATTGGTTAGGTAGTAATTCACATTTGACCTTAAATAAAACTAGTCATTTCTTGGCGCTGCAGGTGCCATAGTATCCCCAGGAAATTAACCACCCCCCGCTTCATGAATAAGCCCCCATCTTCAAAGGCATATACTGACACTTGGCAACCCACCAAGGTGACTTTCATATATCAACATGAGAAACAATATTTTTCACCAAGTATGGGATTATTCAAGGTCAAGGTCACTCTAATAGGAGAGGTCATGTTCCCAATTTAAATATACCTGATCCCATTACCCATATCTATGTGTATGTATAATAAGAAAGAAATCTGTCCATAAGTTCTTTGAGTTATAATGCTCACAGTACTGTCAAAAGGCAATGATGGGTGAATTAAAAGGCGCTAAAACAAGAAAAAGATAATAGGTGGCACCACCGGTTTCTGGTACTTGACAATGCTATCCAAGATCTTCTGCAACTAGATTTTTGGATCAATCCATGCAATATTTTGTGAGATATTTAAGAATTTGTGTAATTTCCTACCATAATGGACCCTATTCCAGGTCAAGGTCACTCTCCTAGAAAAGGTCATGAATTGATTTTATACATAGAGTTCTTTGTCTCACCCATATCTATGCACATGTTATATGTTTAGTAAAGATCCGTGTAACATTTTTTTAGTTATCTCACAGACATAATTTATCTGCGGAAGTGGTGAGACTGACATAAAACCATAGTATCCCCTGACTTTGTCTGGAGATACAATGATGCCAATTTAAGTTTCCAATAATTCTGTCCAGGACTTTCAGAAGAGTTCTCCAGAAATGAACACTGTGGGGTAAGTGGTGGAACCTAGCTGGAATATTCTGACAGATACAGTTTCATTAAAACATCAGCATGTACAACATATAGGTATGAAATCATTGTGATAGCAGACTGACATCACATTCAGACAACTGTTTCCTAGATTGAGGTCAGGACTGACAAACACTGGAACACACCTTAGTTCCTGGTCTGTGGAATTTAACACCTAATTATGCACATAATTATTTTGCTTGTTAGTTTGCACTCTGAATGACAGACTGACTCATCAGTAAATAAACATGGTTACTCTGTAGCACTTTACAGTGATCCTGCTGATTATGTGTTGATAAACCCTAATTCTTCCTTGAATCTGACTCCCCATCACACCCTTGTCATTACGCTAACTTGTTATCACTAACAGTGACCTGCGTTTTCATTATCATCAAACTGATCATAAATCTGCCTCCATACTGTTACTTCCATCTCATAATCCTATGCAAGGCATCATGGTGGTTAAGGCTGATGAACGTTTGTTCATTCTCTTAGCAATTATCACCTGATCATTTGAGAACAAGGGACCCATGGGTCACTGCGCTCAGCTGAACTTTATTTAATATATATTTATATGCATAATATGAAAGAAATCTGTCCATTAGTTTTTGACTTATAATGCTCACAGTACTGATAAGTGGCAATGATGGGGTATTAAACAGCACAAAAACAAGTAAAAGAATAACAGGTGGCGCCACCTGTTTCCGGTACATGACAATACTATCCAAGATCTTCGGTCAAGTTGATTTTCGGACCAATCCATGCATCCCTTATTGAGATATTAATGATTTTGTTTAATTTTCACCATATATGGCAATATTCAAGGTCAAGGCCACTCTAATAGGAAAGGTCATGACCCAAATATATATATATACATCATCCCATATCAGGGCTCGCCCTGCTTCCAAAAAAACTTTAGCCAAACTTTTAGCCAACAAGAATTTTCTGTAGCCATTTCAGAAACACTTTAGAAAGGACTTATTCTCTGAATAATATGAAATATCCATATTTAACACTGAGCAGAATTCACTTTTATTTCACAATCTTATAGTCTCTTGTTTTGCTTATTCAGTTAGGCTTCAAAAATGTTCTTTGTTTCCAGTATTCAGACCAACTCCAAGAAAACCTAGCCAGTGTAAAATTGAATTTTATTGGGGGTTTGAGCCATGGAGCATAAAAAGGGTCACCTCATAGATCTTGTACAAGTCACAAATAATTGAAATTACAGCTAATTATATCACAGTAATGGTTCAGTTAATTGTTTTATGATCTTAAGGATAAATTATGTATAAATGTGTAACAGAGTTACAGTGTGCATATTTATGCAGGATATCATTTGATTACCATGTACCAGCCTTCTATAGTCAGGGTGGGGGTAATATCACAACCTGGTTCCTCGCTCCTTTTTTTGGACAGTGTGACAACATGGGAGGGCCTGGTATATACATTTTGGTTTATTTACTTGCAACGTATGTGTGAATTAATTTAATCTGAGCAATGAAAAAAAATATTAAAAATAAAATAAATTCCCTAACTACCTACTTTAAATTTTTCACCACTGTAATCGGAAACAAAGAACTTATTTTTTAGGCCTAAGGGCATTGGAAAGATGCTCCTCGCCAATAAATTAGCCAGAGAGAATTTTGTTTCGCCAGATCTCCCCATTGCTAGCCATTGGCGAACTGGCGAATAGGCAGGGCGAGCCCTGCCATATTCCATGTCTATGTATATGCATAATATGAAAGAAATCTGTCCATAAGTTTTGACTTATAATGCTTACAGTACTGTTAAGTGGCAATGAAGGGGGTATTAAACGGCACGAAAACAAGTAAAGAATAACAGGTGGCGCCACCTGTTTCCGGTATATGACATTACTATCCAAGATCTTTGGTCAAGTTGATTTTTCGACCAATCCATACATCCCTTGTTGAGATATTAATGATTTTGTGTGATTTTTACCATATATGGCAATATTCAAGGTCAAGGCCACTCTCATAGAAAAGGTCATGACCCCATTTGGTCAAAAGGTCATTTTAATAAACATCATCCCATAACCCATATTTATGTATATGCATAATATAAAAGAAATCTGTCCATTAGTTTTTTACTTATAATGCTCACAGTACTGTCAATTAGCAATTTTGGGGGTATTAAATGGCACAAAAACAATTAAGGAACTAGAATACTGGTAGTCGACAAGCGACTACGTGTATCCGCCAAAATCAGAGAAGGACTGGTGAAGTGAGGCATGGATTAAGTGGCAAGGGGAAATAGAGTTACATGTGTTACTTATAGAATGGATCTCTGCCACATAAACATGATTGTAGGTGGTGCCACCTGTTATTTGAATTAGAAACTATCTAAATGGTATACACATGCAAAATTTCATGTGGAAAAGTCAAACCACTGCAGAGATGTGGGTGATTTTATCCCTCCGCAGACAAACAGATGGACGCTGTGCAAAAATGGCTGTTGGTGGCGCCACTATTTTTGTCTATGTTATAAAGCTATCCAAGGGCTACATTTGTGTAATTTTTTTTTCCTGATTGGTCAAACGAGTCCGGAGATATAAGCATTAATCTCTGCAGTGTGAATGTGAATGTAGGTGGCGCCACCTGTCATAAAATCAAGAAAGCTATGCGGGATGTATACGCATGCCGAATTTCAGGTAAATTGGTCAAACCACTGCAGAGATATGAGTGATTTTAACCCAAGGCAGACAAACAGATGGACCCTGTGTGAAAATGGCTGCAGGTGGCACCACCATTTTTGTGTATATTATAAAGCTATCCAAGGGCTACATTTGTGTAAAATTTTTATCCTGATTGGTCGAACGGTTCCTGATATATGAACTTGGATGTCTGCAGCGTGAAGGTGAAGGTAGGTGGCGCCACCTGTCAAAAATCAAGAAAGCTATCTAGGATGTATAAGCATGCCGAATTTCAGGTGAATTAGTCAAACCACTGCAGAGATATGAGCAATTTTAACGTAAGGCAGACAAACAGATGGACGCTTTGCAAAAATGGCTGCAGGTGGCACCACCATTTTTGTGTATGTTATAAAGCTATCCAAGCGCTACATTTGTGTAAAAAAATTTCCCTGATCGGTCAAACAGTTCCTGAGATATGAGCTTGGATGTCTGCAGCGTTAACGTGAATGTAGGTGGCGCCACCTGTCATAAAATCAAGAAAGCTATCTAGGATGTATACGCATGCTTAATTTTAGGTGAATTAGTCATACCACTGCATAGATATGATGGATTTTAACCCAAGGCAGATGAACAGATGGACACTGTGCAAACATGGTTGCAGGTGGTGCCACCATTTTTTGTGTATGTTATAAAGCTATCCCAGGGCTACATTTGTGTAAAAACTTTTCCTGATCGGTCAAACAGTTCCCGAGATATGTGGGTTTATGTGTGGAAACAGACGCACAAACGGACGCTTGGCAGAGAGGAAAGGTCAGAGGTCAAGGTCACTTGGTTAGGCACCAGTTCACATGTGACCCGATAATTTGTGTAAGTTTCAGAAAAATCCGTCCAGTAGTCTCAGAGGAGTTTTCCGGAAACGAATGCGGCTGCGGCGGAACCCAGTCAAAAACATAGTATCCGCAAAACTTCGTTTTGGCGGATACAATAATAGGTGGCACACCAGTTTCTGGAACATGACAACCCTATCCATGATCTTCCATCAACTTGATTTTGGGATCAATCCGTGCAAGATTTCTTGAGATATTTAAGAATTTTTGTGATTTTCCCGAAAACTGGACTTGTTCAAGGTCAAGGACACTCTCCTAGTAAAGGTCATGACCTCGTTTTTAATACGCATCGTCCTCAAACCCATATCTATACATATACCAAGTTTGGTAAAGATCCGTGAAATATTTTTTGAGTTATCGCGCCAACAAGATTTATTTGAGGCGGCGGCGGCAGTGACGGCGGCGGGACTGGTATGAAAACATAGTATCCCCTGACTTTCTCTGGGGATACAATAATACACATTTAATTTATTCACTGTAATAAAATGCAGTAAAATTAGAATTATACTTTTTCAAAAAGTATAACTATATATTGTACTCTGTAATATATGTAACTTGTGACCTGAAACCTTTAATCATGCAATAATTATATAAGGGAAAAAAAAGTTATGGGCCAAAGACATACCACAGAATACTGTGGATTCAGAATTGTTCCTTGGGTTTTTATTTTCGTGGAATTTGTGGGTAACCTTTATCCACAAAATTAAAAACCTAGCAATCATTAGGTTTAATAAAAGTCCATCGACCCTGTGCATTAAGTAATCGTGTTGGCCCGCTTTCATCATCCATGCTAGTAAATTATACTGATAAATAATACGCTAAGAAAACAATATGTAACTTGTGACCTGAAACCTTTTAATCATGCAATAATTATATAAGGGAAAAAAAAGTTATGGGCCTAAGACCTGCACCTGGCTAGTCTGAGTGAACTTTTGACCTGTACCTGGCTGCACTGAGTGAACTCTTGACCTGCTGCATAATCTGACACAGTTGGCAGTCTGCCAAAGCTATAAATAGAATGCAGTTACTGCACTGAGTAAACTCCTGACCCATACCTGGCTGCACTGAGTGAACTCTTGACCTGTTGCCTAATCTGACACAGTTGGCAGTCTGCCAAAGCTATAAATAGATCCAGACTGACCTCTAGCCTGTTGCCAAATCTGAAATAGTAGCCACACCATTGCATAAGCTCATGCAGGGGCCCTGCCCTGAGGGGCTTGACACCCATGAAGTGATCACATGGTGCCCATGAGGTGTTCACATGTCACCCATGAGGTGATCACATGCCATGTGCTTGGCTGCACTGATTGAACTTTTGACCTATATCTGGCTGCACTGAATGAACTCTTGATCTGTTCCCAAATCTGAAACATCTGTTTACACATACTGAAAGACTTTGGTTAAAATTTCTTTTTTCAAGCCGACATATTCATAAACTTTTTATCAAGATATCTAGAATAATAAAAGATGCAGTACTTTCATTGTTAAAGGTCCAATAGTTCTGCCAAAAATCATTCTAGTAAACTTGAACAAAGGCCACCTAAGAATAATTTTTGTGCAATGTTACAGAAGATATAATTGAAATAATAATTTTGTAGAAGAACACTATTGCAGTCCTCAGTTTGAAAAAGACATAATAATGGCCATAAGACCAACTTCAGTTTTTCACAACTCAACCAAAAATCAACAAACTCAGTATATTCTGATATGATTGAAAGAACCATGTCCTAGGATAATTTCTTTTGAAAAATTGACCAATCAACTTGACAGTTTCATCATTAAGCTGAAAGAGGCTAAAATTATGAGGTTTTTTGCCCATAAAAAACAGGTCAATGTAGGTGGCACCACTAAATCTACAACTTCAAATATGAGTCATGTGACCAACATTTGCACAATACCTGGTAATGCTAGCTTCTGTCATTTCTGAGAGTACTATGTCAGTATGCTTACTTGGCCGAATGACTTTTCAAATTTGTGCAACTCCACTAAAATTCATCAAATGCAAATCATTTGAACATATTTGAGAGGGCTTGCCTCTGGAATTATTTATGTAAAATATTTAACAATTTGGCTGGACCGTCTACATGAAGACGACTTTTAAAATATTGTCAGCTTTTTCCTTATAAAATTTAAGTAAATGCAGATAGCAAAAAAATAAGCTGAATCCCACAAAATTTGATATGTGACAGATTATTGCATAAAATCTGGGAATGGTAGCACCTGCTATTCCTGAGAAATTATGGATTAATGTACAGTTGACCAATGACCCCCGTACAAAAATAGGTCAATTCAGGTGGCGCCACCAATACCTGAATTTCATATATGACTCATGTGACCAACACTGGCAACAAATTTGGTGATGATAGCTCTGGCTGTTTCTGAGACTGTCATTTTAGTATGCTTTTTTGGACAGATGACTAAGTTCAACTTCCTGAACAAAACTGAGGGAGATGGTATAAAAGATTATTTCTGTGAAATATTGAACAATTTGGCTTGAGTGTTTCGTCAGAGAAGATTTTTTTTAGCTTTTTCTCTATAAAATTGAAGAAAATTTTCAGATGGCCAATTTTTTGCATTAAATTTCATGATGCTAGCTCCAATCATTTTCAAAATAGTATGGGTAAACGTACAGAAGACAAATGCCGCCACACCATCGCATTACTTCACAGGTTCACTTAAAATTACTACAGATGCATATTGAATGCAAAATTGTAATACAGATTCATCTCACTGATGGCAAAATCTAGAATTAATTTGACCATGGATACCAATTATTTATAATCCATGTACAGCCGTCTTTATATACCCAGAGAGAGCTGTATAGCTGTGATTGTAAACATTGCCTGGCATGAGGAATATCTAAAAATCATAAATCTAAATTAAAAAAAAATGATTTTAAAAAACATTCTTGTCAATATTAACCATAGATAACCTGAAATCTAAATGTCTAGAGGAATGATGTAATAAATGCTGATAAACTGGTGCCAGTCTAGATGTATCTAGATGTATCTGTGTATCTGCTTCACACAGCTAACATATATGGTAAAATGACTCAATTGAACCTTTATAATTCAGCCAAAATTCATTCTTTGGAACCATAAAAGACAATTATTATAAGAATCATTCAGGGGATTATTCTTGTAAAATATTAAACAAATTGGCCTCAGTAGGGTCAGTCAAAAAAAATTTTACAGGTTTATAACTCATATGGGAAAATACAGCAAAATGGCTAAGTTAAGCTTCCCATAACTCAGCCAAAAATCACTGAACCAAAACCATTTGAACAAACTTGAATTATCAACATCTAAGGATAATTAATGTGTGAGATTTAAGAATTTGGCCAAGTGGTTATTGAGGAGAAGATCTTTGTAGCCACTGAGGTAAAATGGGCTGTTACAGCATATGACTACATTCAGCTTCCCATAACTCAGCCAAAAGTCACTGAACTTAGACCATTTGAACAAATTTCAGAAAGCACTACCCTAGGATCATTTCTGTGCGATATTAAACTATTTGGCCATATGGTTTCAGAGAGAAGTGTTTTGTAGCCGTCAGTATTATACGGGCACTGATGACCCTCGTACAAAAAAGGTCGATGCAGGTGGCGCCACCAATACCTCAATTTCAGATATGTCTCATGTGAACAACATTGGCATAAAATTTGGTGATGATAGCTCCAGCCGTTTCTGAGATTGTAATTTTAGTATGCTTTTATGGACAGATGACTAAGTTCAACTTCCTGCAACTCGGCCAAAAATCACCAAACTTAAACCATTCAAACAAACTTGAGAAAGATTATTCCAGGAATCATTTCTGTGAAATATTGGACAATTTGGCTGAACAGTTTCGGAGAAGAAGATTTTTAAAGCTTTTTTAGCTTTTTCCCTATAAAATCTAAGAAAATGCAGTTAGCCAAAAAATAAGCAAAATCCAATATAGTTTTTTAGATGACTAATTTTTTTAATAAAATTTCGTGATGCCACCTCTTGCCGTTTTCAAGATAGTATGGGTTAACGTACAGACGACGGACAACGGCCGACGGACGCCAGACGACGCCACACCATCGCATAAGCTCACAGGTTCGCTAAAAATGTGTAAATGTATTTAATAATTCTAACAAGGCCTACAGGCCATTCCTATACCTCAGCTGACTTTCAGGCCGCTAAGCTTAAAACAAGTGACCCGTGGGTCATGACGCTCAGCCGACTGACTTGTTGACAATATGTCCTTGCACAGACAACTAATTAAGATAATGTAGGTGACATCATTGTTCATACACATTAGCTTAAGTTCATCAAGACCCATATGCACAACAAATCTGATGACAAACCAACCAGCCTTTCATGAGGAATCTGGCAATTTGTGTGTATTCTGCATTATTTCTAGGGTGCTCAAACATACCCTAAAACTGTGAGAGTATAGGTCACTTGAGAATATAGCCAATTTCAGGTTTCTGGGGAGAACTTTTGAGGAACTCTCAGGATGTCAAGTTAGAAGATTCTGGGCCCAAAGGTTATGATTTGTGCCCTACTTTGGTATCAAATTTTCAATTATTCTGAGGGATGCTTATAAGCCCCATAGCTCAGAAAATATGAGTAACAGAGACCTAAATTCACGTTTCCAAGGAGACTTTTCATAGACCTCTCTGGATTTTAGGTTAGACTATTCTAGGTCCAATGTTTATGATTTGTACCCTGCTTTGGTATCAAAGTTTTAATTATGATGGGGGGGGGGGGGGGGTGCTTATGAGCCCAATAGCTCAGAGAATATGGGTAACAGAGACCTAATTTCATGATTCCATGGAGACTTTTCATGCACCTCTCTGGATGTAAAGTGAGAAGATTCTATGTCTAGTTGTTACGATTTGAGCCCTGTTAACAGATGACCACATCTTTTAAAGTCTAAAAAATAGATAAAAAATATTAAAATATCGAAAAAAAAAAAGGTGGCACCACCAGTCTGCAGGAACTGATGAAAAACTCCATGATGAATATCCATGCAAAGAACCATGGTGATCAATGCATTAGTTGTTCAGATACTTGAGCTTTTGTATCAAATTTTTCATTATTCTGGGGGGTACTTCGTAGCCCCATAGCTTGAAGAATATGGGTACCAGAGACCTAATTCCAGGTTTTCCACAGAGACTTTTCATGTTCCTCCCTGCATGTCAAGACAGAAGATTCTTAGTCTAGCGGTTACGATTTGTGCCCTGTTAACAGATAACCACATCTTTAAATGTCTCAAAAAAGAGAAACAAGGGACCTATGGGTCACTGTGCTCAGCTGACGTTAACCTTGAAGGTAAAAATCTAAAATAATATCAAATGGAGATAAAGTGTAAGAGGAAGAGGTAATAAAGGCCATGGTTGGTTTATATGATTGGTTTGTATTGATGACCAAGAAATTGTTGCAAATAATATTTTGTGACCTGACCATGTGTTTCCTAATGTTGAAACTGAAGCATGTGAGCAGTTTGTGAACAAATGATCTGTACAATTACCATGATCATTAGTTGGCTTTTTGATTAACTGTTGACATTTCAGTAGTTTACACATTTGTTCAATCGAATCTTTTTTTTGTATAATATATATTATTAAATATATGTTTTTTTTATGAAATGTATACAGTTGAAATATAACTAATTGACAACATAAAACATGGCAAACAAAGCCTGATCTCAAATTCTGCTGATGCAGGAAAATAATGAACAAATGTTTGTAATAAATCCTCATTTTTTTATAACATCAATTTTTTTTTTAATTTAAGTTTATATTTCTATACATTTTCAATATAACATATATATCTGAATATAAAAGTTGATTCATAATTCTCAATTGCATCATCATAAATCCAATCTTGTCAGATAATACCACATCATGCATACAAATGTTTATTTATTTTTTACCACAAAAATATATCTTTTAAATCTGCAAAACAATAAATATCTAAAAAAATACTTGATTTAGATTTCACAATTTTTAATTGTGTCTTTATTTATCCATAATGTGCTTCATATTTTATCATAATTTAAGCATACTGATGGGTTCCATTATGATTGGTAAAATCATTTAAAAGAAAAATGATTTCTTTAAAAATGCTACATTACACAACATTGCATCTTCTGGATTACACCTTGAATTACTTTTTCAAGGAAAGTTTTTACATATCAGAGTGGAAACAGCATTACAATTAAGGAGATACAGTGAACACTTGGTGAGTTGGGTTTGCGGGGGGGGGGGGGGGGGGGGGGGGGGGGGGTGTTGATTTGGGTCGGTGATATGAGAATAACTGTACACCTGTCACAGCAGGGGATCTCCCCCAGTGACTGTAACAAATCAGAAACCCTGGCATAGCTGACTTCCAGTGACCTGGAGTGGGACCCTGCATCTGTAATCTGTAATCAAAGCAAATGACTACAATAGAGCTTCAAGAAAAAAATCAATAACTAGCTTAATTTTCAAGCTTTTACTTCCAAATTTCAGATTTAAACAAATTAAATATTTATGCTTACATGCTGTGAAAATTAAATCAATATTACTTACAGGAAAAAAAATGTGCCATGGTCAAAGTTGGGCAAAATTTAAGGTACTGATTTTATTTTTATGCTAATAACTTAAAAAATTTACAAAATTCAGATCTAATTTTGGGTAAACAATTGAATCTTAATTAAACATAGTTATATACTTGGGAAAATAGACTCTAGTTTCAGAATTTTTTCATGTTAAGTGAGTAAATATTTTTCCTGATTTTTTACAAAGTCCATTATGTTTGGGCCCATAACTTAAAGAATTTACACTTAACAGACTTAATTTCTGGCATGTACATAGCAACTATATAGAAGAATATTTATGGTAAATATGAGGAAAAACAGATGAGTGGTTTTGATATTAGGCAGTCCTGAAGTGTGAAAATAGGATTTTAATAAAAAATTGAGGTTTTTCCTTAATTTCTCAAAGGAACGAAGTCGCAAAGACCCAGTTTTCAGCTTGGTAGGAGATCTTGGGGACATCTAACATTATGCTGAATTTTGGATTCCTAGGTCTTACGGTTTCAAAACGTGCCACATCTACGGACGGACGGACAGACGGACAACGGACAATGGACCACGACTATAGCTCAGATGACTTATAGTCAGCTGAGCTAAAAAATCGTAAAAAAATCGAAAAAATACAGGTGGCACCACCAGTCTGCAGAAACTGATGAAAAACTCCATGATGAATATCCATGCAAAGAATCATGTTGATCAATACATTAGTTGTTCAGATACTTGAGCTTTTGTATCAAATTTTTCATAATTCCTGGGGGGTAATTTGGAGTCCTATAGCTTGAAGAATATGGGTACCAGGGACCTAATTCCAGGTTTCCAAGGAGACTTTTCATGGACCTAACTGGATGTAAAGTTAGAAGATTCTAGGTCCAGTGTTTACGATTTGTGCCATGTTAACAGATGACGGCATCTTTTAAGGTCTCAAAATCGAGAAAAAAAGGGTTAAACTGATGGACAAAGAGTGATCGCTATAGCTCAGATGACTTACAGTCAGCTGAGCTAAAAAACTGATCTGGTACATCTACTTCCCTAACTGAGTGATGAAGTTTGTTGCCCCCCCCCCCCCCAAGAACACACACATACACTGACTGACTGAAGGTGATAATTGCCCTCTGAGCCCTACAGTTGGTCGGGTCTGAGACCCATACCCTGGAAGCTCCCTAGACATAAATTTAGAACTGGAGTAAAAAATTAAGATGCCATCAAGGTAAGCAGAAAGTTGACCCAGCCACCAGCAGGAGGGGGAGGAGGGTCAATGACAGGAGCCTGTTCATCCGTCAACCAGCGTGACAGCTCGGACCCCTCACACCAGAATCCCCTGCTAGGACACAAAAAGTAAAGCCAATATCGTCATCAGCCCAAACACACACACACACACAAGACTACACAAACACACATCACCCCAGGTTTGGAAGATATTTATGAAAGTAAGATAAAACTTAGTTTGCATGGTCATACTTACAGGATCTTGTCAGTCAAGAAGCATTGTGCTGCATCTTCTTTACCACAGCGTCAGGATACCCAGTCACTCTGTGACTCTGACACTCTACAGACCGTGTACTTGATATTCTGAAACATATCAGAACCATACTTAAGGAGACATGACTCAAACTAGAAATATGCATTTTCAGGAATGCAGGCCTGAGAATGCAGGCCTTCGCCATGTGGGCAGTCCTTTTTGTGGGATGCTCCCCAAAAACGTGTATGCATTTTCTTATTCAGTCCATACTCCCAGGTTCATTTGTGCAGAAGTTTCCTAAACCTGTGTATGCATTCACCTTTTCAGCTTATATTCCCAGGTTCATTCGTGCATTTGTGAATATTATTCAAAAGTCCTTCCTGGACCAGGATCATAAATCAGATCCACACCAAAGTCTAATCAGTTTTTCCTTGGCCCATTCATGAAATGCCCCAAAAACTCCATGAGATTCATTTCATTTTTATGTTGAGTTATGTTGCAATCAAACACACACATGAACAGAAGGCATACCCTCCTGGCGGGGGCAACTGAGGAGCACAGAATGAGAGCATACCTGTGCCAATGTAGTGTTCTCATCTAAATAAACTGTTCTTAACTCGATAACCTAAAAATATATAGAACCCATCAGCCAATTTATTTTCTTAGATTTCTTGCACAAAACAGACAGATATACAAACAGATAAGGCTTCATCCACATCTGCATCAGGTTTATTTACAGCAACTTTCTTTAACATAAGACCCATCTGTCTTTCCCTGCAGTTTTTAAATTACATATACCCACAAGATGTCCACAATACCTCAGTCAACAGACAGACAAACAAGCTGCAAAGTCGCTTGAACCTTTATTTTAGGGAGAAATGGGAAGAAATAGGAAAAATGTGTTTTTGTAAGCCCAACCACTTTAGTGATACACACTATCCCTGTACAAAGGCACGACCACATACCCAAATAGTGCACAGTTTTGCCCATTTCTCAATAAAATCACACCCACAAATAGGGATTCAAGTGACTGTGCAAGATGTAATGTAACCACAACATAATCACCAGGCCTGTCCACCAGACAGATGTAAACAATACCAAAGCATTCTAGTTTAATGGGAAATGGGGCAAGATTTAACAAGACTAAATTGGGTAGTGCTTATCAAATGCCACTCAAGGCAGAAACCTGACCTCTATAGCATACAAAACTAGATATTTCTTGGGACCGCAGGTGCCATAGTATCCCCAGACAATTAATCCCCTCCTTCAAAAATAGGCCCCCCATCTTCAGCAACAATTAATATCAGACCACACTCATAGAAAAGGTCACTCTCACAGAAAAGGTCATGACCCGAATTTCAATATACATCATCCCCTAACCCATGTCTATGTATATGCATAATATAAAAGAAATTTGTCCATTAGTTTTTGACTTATAATGCTCACAGTATTGTTAAGTGGCAATGATGGGGTATTAAATGGCACGAAAACAAGTAAAAGAATAACAGGTGGCGCTACCAGTTTCCGGTACATGACAACACTATCCAAGATCTTCAGTCAAGTTGATTTTTGGACCAATCAATGCATCCCTTATTGAGATATTAATGATTTTGTGTGATTTTCACCATATATGGCAATATTCAAGGTCAAGGCCACTCTCATAGGAAAGGTCAAGACCCAAATTTAAATAAACATCATCCAATAACCCATATCTATGTATATGCATAATATGAAAGAAATCTGTCCATTAGTTTTTGACTTATAATTTGCTCACAGTACTGTTAAGTGACAATGATGGGGTATTAAACGGCACGAAAACAAGTTAAAGAATAACAGGTGGCGCCACCTGTTTCTGGTACATGACAATAATATCCAAGATCTTTGATCAAGTTGATTTTTGGACCAATCCATGCATCCCTTATTGAGATATTATTGATTTTGTGTAATTTTTACCATATATGGCAATATTCAAGGTCAAGGCCACCGTAATAGGAAAGGTCATGACCCCAGTTTATATATACATCATCCCATAACCCATGTCTATGTATATGTGTTACACCCCGATTGTGAAATTGCCCATTTCATGTAATGGGCAATGATTTTGCCCAGTTCATGAAATGGGCAACCACTTTGCCCATTTCATGTAATAGGCAAAATGACTAAATTCAGCTGCCCATTTCATGAAATGGGCAAGAAAACTGTTGCCCATTTCATGAAATGGGCACCTCCAAAACTGACAGATCTCTCATCGATTCTGATCACACAAAATCAGGCATACCGACGCATCCATGCACGTCAAGTTAATCCTATCAGTGTCAAATGATAACAGAACATTGGTATAATTAGCTGCACTTTATTTTTGGTATAAACATATGAACAATTCACTATAATTCACTATAACTCACTATGGGTATATCATTGTCACTGAATCATTCAATGTAAGCACATGGTTATATTGTTATGTGGTAAGAGGTGTTAATATCTATTATAATAAATTACTGATTTTAACGCAATATTTTGGTACACATAAGATCAGTTACCAGTTCAGCAGATGGAAAGACAGATAGAGCGACAGAGAGAAATGATAATAGCCTAAACTGGTGTACCAACGCATTGTCTACCATTGTAAGACAGGTGTTTGGATTCCGATCTCCATATGTCGGTTAGCATATAGGTTTAGAAAAGAAGCTGATAAATGAGTATTTTAATGGACATAAATTCTGAATGCAGACAACCAGTGATTACTATAGACTGGTATAATTGTTATAGCCATGTGAATGTAAACTTAATCAAGTAAGCCAAAATAATCCTGTGTTGGGCTGGGAACTGGCAGACAGACCCACGCCATCATCAACATGTAAACCAAGACAACTGGAAATAAAACAGCACAATATCCAACTTGGACTGTCTCAGTTATTCACCTGACGCGCCGTGTGACTGTGTTATGGCCAGGGAAGAACTCCCCTAATTCCCCATTGTAACAATATCTGGACATATTTGGACATATCACCATTTTTCAAAACATTTTCATGAATATGCGGAGTCACTGAGTCACTCATTTATATATCATATTATGCCCCATCAACAGAAAGGCATTTTTTAACGTTTCACCATACTTTTCATAACATTTGGATAGTATTTTCATAAAGTTGAGGCGTCACTGAGTCACTCAATGTAATCACGTGTTTATCATAATATGTCCCTTCACAAACACAAGAACAGCACCCCAGATTATCCAAGTATCTAAATATTTGCTTGTCCACGTTTTCACAACACTTTAAGGTGTGACATGCACTATTGCATCTCAGTCCGGCCTTAAAGCAGGAACATCTATAACTTAGACAGTTTTTCTAACAGTGACATCTCTTGAAACCCTGGCCTCCACAAACACTCTGTGCTTTGACAATTTCACGCAAAGTAAGCTGCTCAGCTGGAACATCCTCTGCTTTTAGACCACTGAACTGAATAAATTCTAACTGGTTTTGGGCCATCTTTCCCCTTATAATACCACTCCTTGTGCCAACTGTGTATCCTGATTCATCAGCTGAGAGGACAACTCCAGTAACATTAGGTGGGTCACCTTTGCTTCTGTCGAACTGTGATACAGGTACTGCCACATTGTCTCCAAGTCCTAGGGCTTTAAGTGAACGTGTGCTGCGAGCCAGCATGCGGGATGCTTGATGTTTGATTCCAGCAGAAGCTGCAGTCCTTGCTCGTTTGGCTGGATGTTCTGTCTCATTTGATGTCTCGGTGTTGTCACTTGTAGTTTCCGGAGTCACAGTTGCACCAATATTCACACTACAGGAAGGTTCTTGTTCAGCAATGGATTCAGTTCGAGCTCTTTTGCAATTAGATGTCTGGGCCTTGTCACACACAGTTTCAGGAGTCACAGTGGTGATCACGTCTGCAGTAGAGGAAGGCTTGTCACTAAGTTCTTGGTCAGCACTGTCCTCTGGAAGAATATTTGTAACAATGTCAGGCTCTCAAAGAACATATATCGCTTGACCCTCAGAAGGTAAATCACCAGCTCCAATATCCTGTTGATCCATGACATCAACACTAACCTGTGCTTCAGATCGATTTTCATCTGTAGTGTCTGGTCTGGGATGATCATGAGTTTCTTCAGGTAGGTCATCAAGCACTGGGTCAGCTGATTCTGGCACATCAGCATCTCTGCTGCAAGTCTCTGCAATCAACTGTTCTAACTCTTCCTCACTGACACCAGATGTAAACTGTTCCAAGAAAGCAGCGGGTAGCTTACTTGTGAGTCCACAGCGAGGTTGGTTACCTGTGAGAGCCTTGTATGGTTCCATTTTGATTACCTCGTGGTAAGTGGTATTCATTGCCCATTGCACAAAAAGAATACCATTTCATGAAATGGGCGAGTAGAGTTTTGTCATTTTGCCCATTACATGAAATGGGCACAGTGGTTGCCCATTTCATGAACTGG
Organism: Sipunculus nudus; assembly: GCA_026874595.1. Classification (NCBI taxonomy): domain Eukaryota; kingdom Metazoa; phylum Annelida; class Sipuncula; order Golfingiida; family Sipunculidae; genus Sipunculus; species Sipunculus nudus. Next base: position 8,188,044 of record CM049309.1, read on the forward strand.
GCAAAAAATTTGCCCATTACATGAAATGGGCAATTTCACAATCGGGGTGTAACATATGCATAATATGAAAGAAATCTGTCTGATAGGGGGATGACGTATATTGAAATTCGGGTCATGACCTTTTCTATGAGAGTGACCTTTTCTATGAGTGTGGTCTGATATTAATTGTTGCTGACGATGGGGGGCCTATTCTTAAAGGGGGGGATTAATTGTCTGGGGATACTATGGCACCTGCGGTGCCAAGAAATATCTAGTTTTGTATGCTATACAGGTCAGGTTTCTGCCTTGAGTGGCATTTGATAAGCACAAAAACAAGTAAAGAATAATAGGTGGCGCCACCAGTTTCTGGAATATGACAACCCTATCCACGATCTTCCATCAACTTGATTTTGGGATCAATCCATGCAAGATTTCTTGAGACATTTAAGAATCTGTGTGATTTTCCCCAAAGGACCTATTCAAGGTCAAGGACACTCTCCTAGTGAAAGTCATGACCTCATTTTAAATAGGCGTCGTCCTCTCACCCATATCTATACATATACCAAGTTTGCTAAAGATCCGTGAAATATTTTTTGAGTTATCGCGCCAACAAGATTTATATGCGGCGGCGGCAGTGGCGGGACCGGTAAGAAAACATAGTATCCCCCGACTTTGTCTGGGGATACAATAACTGATTGAAAACTGACTGAGTATATAAGCAAAATCTTGCTAATTCTGATTTGACAACAGGCTGGTAGCTGGCGACAACAAAAATTCTTCATCTTAATCCAGCTGAGATCAGAGATTAATCAATTTTACCTTCCTAAGGAACCCCCTAGTGATGCAGCAAATATTTACCTTCACATGAGAGCCATATTTTCGGGATTTAATCAGTAATTCTGCCAAAAACATAGTTAAAGCAGGGATCAAGTTTGAACCAAATGTTAAAACCAAGGAGTTCATTTATGGAACTATTTCATAGGTCCTACAAAACAAAACGGAACCTAAAAGAATAAAAGAAAAGTGCCAATTACCTGGTTTTGTTACCTTGCATTATTTGCATGACTGCAAATGTGATTTTTGTCTATGAAGATTGTTATAAAATTGGCCAGTATGTTACACTTAAAGTTACACTTGTTGCGATACAAACTTGAGTGACATATTTTCTTGAGTATGTTTACTGTACAAAACTGTAACAGCATGATGTATTGAGTCTATAAATAATTATAGATAACTATTATTAATGATTATTGGTGGCAGCAGCCCACTGGATTACTTCATTGAATTAAAGTCCAACTTCAATAAATTAAAGGGGCCTTTTCCAATATCTGATGTCTATTAACTTAAGATTCTACCTTTAACCTTTTATAAAACTGGTCAGAAAACACCAATCACACTGCACACAGGCTGTTTGACTTTTTTTTTATCCAAGTGTTTATGACATTGGGGGGGGGGCCCTCTAAAGTAATCCAAACACATTCCACAAAGACACCTGTTAGCAAGTCATGCAAATTATAGTTTTCGTTAACGGCAATTTGCAACTAGTGATCTTTCAACCTCTGCATGGTTACATGAATTTCCGTTTGTCACTAATGTTGCATTGACAAACAGCTTTCACCCATGACAGAGGCGTTATAAGAACATTTACCTAGAGTGCATTAATTCATATATATAAGAAATCACATAAAACCTGCAGAAAAGGTAGGTGAATATATCATTAGAGCTAATATCTCAACATTTCTCGTGGATCCCTCCACCTCTTCATGCTGATCTACACCAAATTAAATTTGGTCTTCTTTGATTGGGTCTTCCCATGATCCATGTCACATCCCTCCATTTTAGTTCAAAAGTCAGCTGACAGATGGCAGTCTAGTAGAGTCATTCAGCTGTTAATAACATGACAAATTAACCCCTACTGTATTAGCTCCTTTAATCAAATTTTAATGTCATCTTCCTGGACTGTCCTATTCCTCCATCAAGATAACTGGATACCAGTTGGCTGTTTTATGGTTTTTTTTTTTGCAAACAAAACAAACCTACCACATAGGCAAACCAACAGACCAACCAAAACACAGAAACAAGTGAACATGAAACCTACTTGGTGGGGGTGATAAGACTGCAATTGGGATAAGTGTCAGACTGAAGGAGTCAGCTTTAACATGATGTCAATAGAAATCCTGTGTTAACTACCAATGCATTTGAAAGAATATAACAACAGATACTGGTAAGTAAACGGGATTGTCCCAAATAATGAGAAAGAACCAAAACTGCACATACATGTACTCCAGATCTGAAAAACATTTGAGAAATGTTTCCTTCACTTGGCAAGAAGCCAAAGACAGCCTTTCAGTAGACAGTCATAGTTTAACTGTAATGTCCATCTGGTTATTCTGTATTACTGTTATATATGACAAAGAAATAAAATCTCTTGCACTACTTTTTGTAAACTATTTAACCAAAAGTTCATTCATGATGAGATCCTTAATTAATGTATCTTGGCATGATTGCAAAAAAAAAAAAAAACAAGTGACCCATGGGTCATGACGCTCAGCTGACTGGTAAGAGATTTGCAAAAGGAAATTTTATCATCTGAATGGTAGTATATAACCATTCAACTGAAGCATCAAACAGATTAACCAACAGGCTGAGATTGTGTCTGTATTAATATATCTCAAAAATAGAGAAAAAATGTGTAAACTTTAAAAAAATACAGGTGGCTCCACCAGTCTGCAGAAACTAATAAAAATACTTAATGGTCAATATTAATGCAAAGAAGCATGGTGGTCTCTGGATTAGTTGTTCAGATACTTCAGCTTTTGTATCAAATTTTTCATTATTCTGAGGTAAACTTTTGAGTCCTATAGCTTGATGGATATGGGTGACAGAGACCTAATTTCAGGTTTCCACAGACACTTTTCATGGGCCTCCTTGCATGACAAGAATGAAGATTCTAGGTCCAGTTGTTACAATTTGTACCCTGTTGACAGATAACCACATCTTTAAAGGTCTCAAAAATAGAGAAAATAATTCGTAAAAATTTGAAAAAACAGAGGTGGCACACCCAGTCTGCAGAAACTGATGGAACATGCCATGATCATTATGTATGCCAAAAATCATGAGCATCAGTGTTGTAGTTATTGAGATACTGGGGTTTTTGTATCAAATTTTTCATTATTCTGGGGGGGGGGGGGTATTTTGGAGCCATACAGCTAAATGGATATGGGTAACAGAGACCAAATTTCAGGTTTCCATGGAGATTTTTCATAGGTCTCTCAGAATGTCAAGAATGAAGATTCTAGGTCCAGTCTTTACGATTTGTGCCCTGTTAACAGATGTTCACATTTTTAAAGGTCTCAAAAATAGAGAAAACAATTCGTAAACAAGTGACCCATGGGTCATGATGCTCAGCTGACTGGGAAGAGATTCGCAAAAGGAAATTTTATCATCTGAATGGTAGTATATACCCAATCAACTGAAGCATCAAACAGATTAACCAACTGGCCAAGATTGTGTCTGTATTTATATATCTCAAAAATAGAGAAAAAATGCGTAAAAAATACAGGTGGCTCCACCAGTCTGCAGAAACTAATAAAAAGACTCAATGGTCAATATGCATGCAAAGAATCATGGTGATATCTGCATTAGTTGTTCAGATACTTCAGCTTTTGAATCAAAATTTCCATTATTCTGAGGGATACTTCGGAGTCCTATAGCTTGAAGGATATGGGTAACAGAGACGTAATTTCAGGTTTCCACACACACTTATCATGGGCCTCCTTGCATGACAAGAATGAAGATTCTAGGTCCAGTTGTTATAATTTGTGCCATGTAAACAGATGACAGCATCCTTAAAGGTCTCAAAATTAGAGAAAAAAATTCGAAAAATTGAATAAAATATAGGTGGCACCACCAGTCTGCAGACACTGATGAAACACTCCATAAACAATATCCAATCCTAAGAATCATGGTGATCTCTGCATTAGTTGTTCAGATACTTCTGCTTTTGTATCAAATTGTTCATTATTCTGAGGGATACTTCGGAGTCCTATAGCTTGAAGGATATGGGAAACATTGACCTAATTTGTACCCTGTTGACAGATAACCACATCTTTAAAGGTCTCAAAAATAGAGAAAAAAATTCGTAAAAATTTGAGAAAATAGAGACCTGTGGCGCACCCAGTCTGCAGAAACTGATGGAACACCTCATGATCAATATGTATGCCAAAAATCATGACCATCAGTGTCGTAGTTATTGAGATACTGCAGTTATTGTATCAAATTTTTCATTATTCTTAGGGGTATTTTGGAGCCATACAGCTTAAAGGATATGGGTAACAGAGACCTTATTTCAGTTTTCCATGGAGACTTTTCATGGGTCTCCCTGTGTGTCAAGAATGAAGATTCTAGGTCCAGTCTATACAACTTGTGCCCTGTTAACAGATGTTCATATCTTTAAAGGACGCAAAAGTAAAGAAAAAATTCTTAAAAAAACCTGAACAAATATACGTGGTGCCACCAGTCTGCAGAAACTGATGAAACATTCCATTATCAATATCCATGCAAACAATTATGGTGATCTCTGCATTAGTTGTTCAGATACTTCAGCTTTTGTATCAAATTTTTCATTATTCTGAGCTGTACTTTGGAGTGCCATAGCTCAAAGGATATGGGTAACAGAGACCTAATGTCAGGTTTCCATTAAAACTTTTCATGGGTCTTCTTGTGTGTCAAGAATGAAGATTCTAGGTCCAGTCTTTACAATTTGTACCCTGTTGACAGATAACTACATCCTTAAAGGTCTGTTAAATAGAGAAAAAAAAATTGTAAAAATTTGAAAAAATACAGGTGGCGCCACCATTCTGCAGGAACTGATGAAACACCTCTTGATCAATATGTATGCCAAAAATCATGACCATCAGTGATGTAGTTACTGAGATGTTGCAGTTTTTTTTATCAAATTTTCCATTATTCTGGGGGGTAATTAGGAGCCCCACAGCTCAAAGAATATGGGTAACAGAGACCTAATTTCAGGTTTCCATGGAGACTTTTCCTGGGTCTCCCTGTGTGTCAAGAATGAAGATTCTAGGTCCAGTCTTTACGATTTGTGCCCTGTTAACAGATGTTCACATTTTAAAAGGTCTAAAAATAGAGAAAACAATTTGTAAAATATTAAAAAATACAGGTGGTGCCACCAGTCTGCAGAAACTGATGAAACATCTCATGATCAATATGTATGCAAAAAATCATGACCATCAGTGATGTAGTAAATGAGATTTTGAAGTTTTTGTATGAAATTTTTTACTATTTTGGAGGGTACTTTGGGGCCCAATAGCTCGTAGGATTTGGTAACAGAGACCTAATTTCTGGTTTCCATGGAGATTTTTCATAGGTCTCTCAGAATGTCAAGAATGAAGATTCTAGGTCCAGTCTTTACGATTTGTGCCCTGTTAACAGATGTTCACATTTTTCAAGGTCTCAAAAATAGAGAAAACAATTCGTTAAAAAATTGAAAAATACAGGTGGTGCCACCAGTCTGCAGAATCTGATGAAACATCTCATGATCAATATGTATGCCAAAAATCATGAGCATCAGTGGTGTAGTTGTTGAGATATTGAAGTTTTTGTAGAAATTTTTCACTATTCTGGGGGGTACTTTGGGGCCCCATAGCAGGAAGGATATGGGTAACAGAGACCTAATTTCAGGTTTCCATGGAGATTTTTCATAGGTCTCTCAGAATGTCAAGAATGAAGATTCTAGGTCCAGTCTTTACGATTCGTGCCCTGTTAACAAATGTTCACATTTTTCAAGGTCTCAAAAATAGAGAAAACAATTCGTAAAAAAATTGAAAATACAGGTGGCGCCACCAGTCTGCAGAATCTGATGAAACATCTCATGATCAATATGTATGCCAAAAATCATGACCATCAGTGGTGTAGTTAATGAGATATTGAAGTTTTGTAGAAATTTTTCACTATTCTGGGGGGTACTTTGGGGCCCCATAGCTGGAAGGATATGGGTAACAGAGACCTAATTCCAGGTTTCCAAGGAGATTTTTCATAGGTCTCTAAGAATGTCAAGAATGAAGATTCTAGGTCCAGTCTTTACGATTTGTGCCCTGTTAACAGATGTCCACATTTTTAAAGGTCTCAAAAATAGAGAAAAAAATTAGTAAAAAATCGAAAAATACAGGTGGCGCCACCAGTTTGCAGGAACTGATGGAACATCTCATGATCAATATATATGCCAAAAATCATGACTATCAGTGATGTAGTTAATGAGATATTGAAGTTTTTGTATGAAATATTTGACTATTCTGGGGGGTACTTTGGGGCCCCATAGCTCGAAGGATATGGGTAACAGAGAACTACTTTCAGGTTTCCATGGAGACTTTTCATAGGTCTCCCTGTGTGTCAAGAATGAAGATTCTAGGTCCAATTTGAACCCTGTTGACAGATAACTACATCCTTAAAGGTCTCAAAAATAGAGAACAAGTGACCCAGGGGTCATGACGCTCAGCTGACCAGGAAGACATTGACAAAAGTAATTTTAGCATCTGAATGTCAAATCTGAATGAAATACTTTTTCCAAACTTGACCTTTTGTATAAAATCATCCAATATTCATTGGTGTACTATGGAGCTCTGTAGCATGAAGGATATGGGTAACAGACACCTATTTTCAAGGTTTACAAGATGACTTTTCCATCGACCTCCTAGGATGTCAAGTAAGAAGATTCCAGGTCTAGCGCTTATGATTTGTGCCCTGTTAACAGACAGACGCCTGGATGGCCGGACGGGCGATGGACAAAAGGTGATCCCTATAGCTTAGATGACTTTAAGTCAGCTGAGCTAAAAATTGAAAAAATACAGGTGGCGCCACCAGAATGCAGAAACTGATGAAACATTTCATGATCAATATCCATGCAAAGAATCATGGTGATCAATATAATAATTGTTCAGATACTTGAGCTTTTGTATCAAATTTTCAATTATTCTGGGGGGTACTTCGGAGCCCCATAGCTCAGAGGTTATGGGTAACAGAGACCTAATTTCAAGTTTTTAAGGAGACTTTTCATGGGCCTCTCAGCATGTCAAGAGAGAAGATTCTAGGTCCAGTTGTTACGATTTGTGCCATGTTAACAGATGACCGCATCTTATGAGGTCTCAAAAATAGAGAATAAAATTCGTAAAAATAAAAAAAATACAGTAGGCGCCACCATACTGCAGAAACTGATGACACATTCCATGATCAACATCCATGCAAATAATCATTGTGATCACTGCAATAGTTGTTTAGATACTTGAGCTTTTGTATCAAATTTTCCATAATTCTGGGGGGTACTTCAGAGCCCCATAGCTCAAAGGTTATGGGTAACAGAGACCTAATTTCAGGTTTCCAAAGAGACTTTTTATGGGCCTCCCTGCATGTCAAGAGAGAAGATTCTAGGTGTAGTCGTTACGATTTGTGCCCTGTTAACAGATGACCGCATCTTAAGAGGTCTCAAAAATAGAGAAAAATATTGGTAAAAATCGAAAAAATACAGGTGGCGCCACCAGTCTGCAGAAACTGATGAAACACTCCATGATCAATATCCATGCAAAAAATCATGATGATCAATGCATTAGTTGTTCAGATACTTGAGCTTTTGTATCAAATTTTCCATTATTCTTGGGGGTACTTCGGAACCCCATAGCTCGAAGAATATAGATCACAGTGACCTAATTTCAAGTTTACAAGGAGAATTTCCATAGACCTCCCAGGATGTCAAGTAAGAAGATTCCAGTTCTAGCGATTACCATTGTGCCCTGTTAACGGACAGACGCCCGGACGGCCCGACAGCCGGACGGACGACGGACAAAAGGTGATCCCTATAGCTCAGATGACTTTCAGTCAGCTGAGCTAAAAAAAAATGTAAAAATTTGAAAAATATAGTTGGCGCAACCAGTCTGCAGAATCTGATGAAACAACTCTTGATCAATATGTATGCCAAAAATCATGACTATCAGTGATGTAGTCAATCAGATATTGAAGTTTTTTAATGAAATTTTTTACTATTCTGGGTGGTACTTTGGGGCCCCGTAGCTTGAAGGATATGAGTAACAGAGACCTAAGTTCTGGTTTCCATGGAGACTTTCATAGGTCTTTCAGAATGTCAAGAATGAAGATTCTAGGTCCAGTCTTCACGATTTGTGCCCTGTCAACAGATGTTCACATTTTTAAAGGTCTCAAATATAGAGAAAACAATTCGTGAAAAATCGAAAAATACAGGTGGCGCCACCAGTCTGCAGCAACTGATGGAACATCTTATGATCAATATGTATGGCAAAAATCATGACTATCAGTGATGTAGTCAATGAGATATTGAAGTTTTTTTATGAAATTTTTTACTATTCTGGGGGGTACTTTGGGGCCCCATCGCTCGAAGGATATGGGTAACAGAGACCTAATTCCAGGTTTCCAAATAGATTTTGCATGGACCTCTCTGGATGTAAAGTAAGAAGATTCCAGGTCCAGCGGTTAGGATTTGTGCCTTGTTAACGGACAGATGGGTGGATGGCCGGATGGCAGGACGGCCGGACAGCCGACGGACAAATAGTGATCGCTATAGCTCAGATGACTTACAGTCAGCTGAGCTAAAAATCAATCATATATTTTATATAAATGCAATGTCCAATTAATCATACAATAACATTCAATACAAATGGCAGAAGATTTCATAATGTGTCTGTAATCATCTAAATTATTAACTCTTAATGAGAAAAAAAGTCTGCTAACAAGAGTACCATTAATTCATTAACTATTCTAATCTTTATTTGCTTTCTTATCTTTTAGGACAGTTAAAATAATGAGATAATGGTTTTATCAAACTTTTGAGAGGACCATAGAGTACACTGTCAACACTGTACCAATGGCTAGCATTTGTACTCCACATAAAAGAGAGTGGACCTTTCTTTCTTTTACTGGGATTTAAAACTAGGCTGATTTCACTGAGAGTCAGGTATGACACCACTGTACCATTTTTGCCTCCGCCACAATGGTAAGTATTCCATCCCGGCTGTTTGTGTGTTTTGTTAACAACATAACACAAATCAAGAACAGAATCCCATGAAATTTTCAGGGCACCTTTGGGAATGGGGCAATGAAGAATCAAATAGATTCTGTGTGGGTCTGGCTCATGATCCGGATCCAGGAAGGACTTCCAGAAACATTCCCAAATGTGCAGTCACATATGCCTGATTGAACATGGGAATATGGGTCTATTTTAAATTAATGCAATCACTTGATCAGGAACTTATGCACCAATGAACCTGAAAATAAGGGCCAATAACAAGTGAAAACTAGAATACAAGTAGTCAACAAGCAACTACCTGTATCTGCCTAAATCAGAGTGGGATGGGTGAAGTAAGGCATGGATTGAGTAACAAGGGGAAATAGAGTGAGGTGTGTTGCATATTAGCATGGATGTCTGCAGCCGAAATGTGTATGTAGGTTGTGCCACCTACCACAAAATCCAGAAAGCTATCAAAGTTGTATACAAATGCAAAAAGTCAAACCACTACTGAGATATGAGTGATTTTACCCCACGGCAGACAAACAGATGGACCCTGTGCAAAAATGGTTGCAGGTGGCGCCACCAGTTTTGTGTATGATAAAGAGCCATGTAAGATCTATACACATGCAAAATTGGGGCCTAATCGGCCAAACGGTTCCCGAGATAAGAGCTTGGATTTCTTCAGAGTAAATGTAGGTTGCGCCACTTGTCATAAAATTAAGAAAGCTGTCCAGGATGTATAAACCTGCAAAATTTCAGGTGGATAAGTCAAACCACTGCAGAGATATGAGTGATTTTATCCCAAGGCAGATGAACAGATGGATGCAGTGCATAAGTGGTTGCAGGTGGCGCCACCAGTTTTGCCTATGATAAAGAGCTATGTGAGATCTATACACATGCAAAATTTTGAGCCAATCAGTCAAACAGTTCCTGAGATATGAGCTTGGATGTCTGCAGAGTAAACCTGAATGTAGGTGGCGCCACCTGTCATAAAATCAAGAAAGCTGTCCAGGATGTATACACATGCAAAATTTCAGGTGGATAAGTCAAACCACTTCTGAGATATGAGTGATTTTATCCAAAGGCAGATGAACAGATGGACCCTGTGCATAAGTGGTTGCAGGTGGCGCCACCAGTTTTGCCTATGATGAAGAGCTATGAGAGATCTATACACATGCAAAATTTTGGCCCAATCGGTCAAACGGTTCCCGAGATATGAGCTTGGATGTCTGCAGAGTAAACTTGAATGTATGGTGTCACCATCTGTCATAAAATCGAGAAAGCTTTCCAGAATGAATAATCCTGCAAAATTGCAGGTGGATAAGTCAAACCACTGCTGAGATATGAGTGACTTTATCCCAAGGCAGATGAACAGATGGATGCTGTGCATAAATGGTTGCAGGTGGCACCACCAGTTTTGCCTATGATGAAGAGCTATGTGAGATCTATACACATGCAACATTTTTGCCCAATCGGTCAAACAGTTCCCGAGATATGAGCTTGGATGTCTACAGAGTAAACTTGAGTGTAGGTGGCACCACCTGTCATAAAATGGAGGAAGCTGTCCTGGATGTATAAACCTTGCAAAATTTCAGGTGGAAAAGTCAAACCACTGCTGAGATATGAGTAATATTATCCAAAGGCAGATGAACAGATGGACCCTGTGCAAAAATGGTTGCAGGTGCTGCCACCATTTTTAGTGTATAATATAAAGCTATCAAAGGGCTACATTTGTGCAAAATTTTTAGCCTGATTGATCAAAAGGTTCCTGAGATATGTTGGTTTATGTGTGGAAACAGACACACAAATGGATGCTGGGCAGCGAGGAAAGGTCAGAGGTCAACCAAAAATGAGGGCGCAGCATGTCACATGTGACCTGATGATAAACCTGATTCACCTAAAATGCAAACCAAGTTTTTTCAAACAGTTGAAAGATATAGTTCCAATAACCGGGAATTCTGCATCTAGACATTGTGTCCAGACCTCTAGACGCTGTGTCTAGATGTCTAGACACATTGTCTAGACACTGGCCGGCCAGGTCAGTTGCCATGGTGATGTCTGGACCCCACCTGTTTGTACTGAGTGACCTCTTGACTTGGCTGCTGAAACTCAGCATGTTGTCAAATCTGTTTTCAAACACAGAAAGCCTTTTTCAATTGGCTACAATGCTTTTTTAAAGATGTGTTTACCCAATCTATTCTTATAAAACTGGCAGAACCCTACCATAGAACTAGACATTTCTTGGCACCGCAGGTGCCAGAGTATCCCCAGACATAGTAAGCCCCCCCCCTTTAAAAATTGACCCCCATTTTTAGCAGCATATACTGACACTTGGCATATTTATTGTTTCTTCCATCTAACAATCCACAATCTTGTTGAAGATGTTGGTCCTGTGACCTTGATTTTTTTAAAGATGTGTCCTGTGACCTTGACCTTTGACCTCATACCCCAAAATCAATTCGGGTCTTGCTTTTCCGATTGGACATATGCAAGTCAAGTTTGAAATCTGTACATCCATAAAGCAGGAATTATCATCCAGAAACTAATTTTTGGACAGATGGCTCCTGTGACCTTCACCTTTGACCTTGTGACCTCAAAATTGATAGTGTTCTTCCTCTCTTGGCAGGAGAACTATATGTGCAAGATGAAAGATCTGAGATGAAATGTTTGGCTGAAAATGCATCCACATCTTTTTAAAGATGTGTCCTGTGACCTTGACCTTTGACCTCATGACCCCAAAATCAATTTTGGTCTTGCTTTTCCAATGGGACATATACAAGTCAAGTTTTGGAATCAATACATCAATAAAAGCAGGAATTATCATCCAGAAACTAATTTTTGGACAGATGGCTCCTGTGACCCTTCACCTTTGACCTTGTGACCTCAAAATTGATAGGGTTCTTCCTCTCTTGGCAGGTGAACTATATGTGCAAGATGAAAGATCTGAGATGAAATATTTGGCTGAAAATGCATCCACATCTTTTTAAAGATGTGTCCTGTGACCTTGACCTTTGACCTCATGACCCCAAAATCAATTGGAGTCTTGCTTTTCCAATGGGACATAAACAAGTCAAGTTTGAAATCCATACATCAATAAAAGCAGGAATTATCATCCAGAAACTAATTTTTGGACAGATGGCTCCTGTGACCTTCACCTTTGACCTTGTGACCTCAAAATTGATAGGGGTCTTCCACTCTTGGCAGGTAAACTATATGTGTAAGATGAAAGATCTGAGATGAATTGTTTGGCTGAAAATGCATCCACAATCTTTTTAAAGAGGTTTCCTGTGACCTTGACCTTTGACCTCATGACCCCAAAATAAATTTGGGTCTTGCTTTTCCAATGGGTCTAATACAAGTCAAGTTTGAAATACATACATCAATAAAAGAAGGAATTATCATCCAGAAACTAATTTTTGAACAGATGGCTCCTGTGACCTTCACCTTTGACCTTGTGACCTCAAAACTGATAGGGGTCTTCCTCTATTGGCAGATGACTTATATGTGCAAGATGAAAGGTCTGAGATGAAATGTTTGGCTGAAAATGCATCCACAATCTTTTTAAAGATGTGTCCTGTGACCTTGACCTTTGACCTCATGACCCCAAAATCAATTGGAGTCTTGCTTTTTCAATGGGACATATATAAGTCAAGTTTGAAATCAATACATCAATAAAAGCAGGAATTATCATCCAGAAACTAATTTTTGGACAGATAGCTCCTGTGGCCTTGACCTTTGACCTTGTGACCCCAATATTATATGGATCATCCACTATTGGCAAGTGAGCTATATATTCAAGATGGAAGACCTAGGATGAAAGTTTGGCTTAGAATGCATCCACAATATCTTTTAAAATGCTAGTCCATTGACCCTGACCTTTGACCTCATGACCCTAGAACCTATAGGGTTCTTACTTTAGTGGTGGGCCATACATAAGTCATGTTTGAAATCTATATGGCTATCAAAACTGGAGATATCATAAGAGGAGTGTGATTTTCACCATATATGGCAATATTCAAGGTCAAGGCCACTATCATAGGAAAGGTCATGACCCCAATTTAAATAAACATCATCCCATAACCCATACCTATGTATATGCATAATATAAAAGAAATCTGTCCATTAGTTTTTTACTTATAATGCTCACAGTACTGTAAGGTGGCAATTTTGGGGGTATTAAACGGCATGAAAACAAGTAAAGAATAATAGGTGGCGCCACCAGTTTCTGGAACATGACAACCCTATCCATGATCTTCCATCAACTTGATTTTGGGATAAATCCATGCAAGATTTATTGAGATATTAAAGAATTTGTGTGATTTTCCCCAAAATTGGACCTATTCAAGGTCAAGGACACTCTCCTAGTAAAGGTCATGACCTCATTTTAAATAGGCGTCGTCCTCTTACCCATATCTATACATATACCAAGTTTGGTAAAGTTCCGTGAAATATTTTTTGGGTTATCGCGCCAACAAGATTTATATGCGGCGGCGGCGGCGGCGGCGGCGGGACCGGTATGAAAACATAGTATCCCCCGACTTTGTCTGGGGATACAATAATTCTTGTAAAGTTTAAACCAATCAGCTTAACAGTTGCTAGAAGAGTTTAAAATTACATTTTCGCTTGTAAAAACACATCAATGTAGGTTGTGCCACCAATACCTCAATTTCAGATATGACATATGTGACAAACATTGGTATTAAATTTAGTGATTATAGCTCTAGCTGTTTCTGAGATTTTAATTTTAGAGTGCTTTTTTGGACAGATGACCAAGTTCAACCTTCTGTAACTTGGTCAAAAATCTCCTAACTGGAACCCTTTAAACAAACTTGAGAGAGATTGTTCCAAGGATCATTTCTGTGATATATTGGACAATTTGGCTGGAAAGTTTAGGAGAAGAAGATTTTTTAAAGCTTTTTAGCTTTTTCCCTATAAAATCTAAGAAAATGCTGTGGGGAAAAAAATAAACAAAATCCAAAAATTTTTCAGATGACTGATTATTTGCAAAAAAATTGGTGATGCTAGCTTGTGCCATTTTTGAAATATCTATGGTTAACGTACAGACAACACAGGACACATGATGTACGACGGACTACGACGCACCATTGCATAAGCTCACAGGTTCGCTAAAAATCCTGCAGGACAATTTTGATGAGCAGAGAACAAACAATACATATATGAGAATGATGATATCTCAGTGTTTACAGAGATTTCTTTTTATTCAATATACAGTAGTATCATTAAAATAGTGTTTTTAAGTTCAATTTTTCTGAGCACTTCAGAAGCTTGACACTTAATTTTAAGACTTGAACAGCCACTCGATCACAATATGTCTCATATTTCCAGGGTGTATTGTGATATGTGCTTTTAATAAGAATAAATAATAATTATTATTATAAAACTGTTAAATGCACACATGCTTAGAACATACAGGTGTCAGATGTCACAATTACAAAATCATATGAGCAACTTTTCAAGCATTTATGTATATACATGTATATGCAAATGGCACTACAGCTTTACTACAGAGATAACGGGCAGCATTAAACCATAATATAACAAGAGGTTTTACAAATTACTGCCTACCTTATCAGCCACATGCATCAGTCTGTTACTGTGATAGGTGCTGCTGTGGATTAACCCAGGCCAGCACACCACACATCAAGGCGTTTAAATACTTCCTGTTGACGTTCAAATTATCACTGATCTACAAGGCTGATCCACTGAACATGAGCCCTAATTAAACTTGGCAATGTCCAACAACTGGTTCATTATGCAGATATGAAATGTCAATGTAAATTTATCCTCAATTTGATTTAATCTGCATGGTTATACCCAGTCAGGAGCTGATTAGATGTCAGCAAGGATGACAAATAATTTCGAATTTTAACTATAAAATCCTTAGCACATGATGTTTTGATACTTAATTTAAATTATAATAATATTAATATATAATCATCGTGCATCCAGGGCATTATGCAATAAAATGTAATTTAGAAATGATGTATTAACCTTGCTGACATTTATACAAACAAGTTAAAAACCTGTATAATACTTCCCACTGGCTGAGAATTACTGAGAACGAATGAAGTCTCTGGATCACCTTACTTAATGTCAGAATATATTGAATGGTTGTTTATTTGCTAACTTATTTTGAGCGTGATGGTCATTTATTTGCTTAAATATTTTGGGTCATTTATTTGCCTACTCATTTTAGGATGAATTACTATTTATTTGCCTAATAATTTTGAGGAAAATGGTCATTGATTTGCCTTCTTATTTTGAAATTAATGGTCATTGATTTGCATACTTATTTTGAGATTAATTGTCATTTATTTGCATACATATTTTGAGATTAATGGTCGTTTATTTGCATACTTATTTTGGGTCATTTATTTGCATACTATTTTTGAGATGAATGGTCATTTATTTGCCTATGTATTTTTGAGATTAATGGTCATTTATTTGCCTACTTTATTTGAGATTAATAGTCACTTGTTTGATAAATTTTTATGGCAAACTTAGCCACAGGAACAATTAAACAAGAGGTCAGGACTTGAACCATTTGTCCACAAATTGCCTCTATGATAGGGATAGTTCATGAAACCTGAATACAGATAAAAGGACTAATTTTACACTAAATGCTAGCTTGATAACACAAATTTCCAGGCCAGATATATTATTCAGATGGTATTATAATATCATAGATTTTTCTGAGATAATATCAGGCCAATATCTTCCCCAAAAACACTACCTGTACTTTCAACAGGTTTCTCTTCCTAATCATTTATCACAATTTCATAAATCACAGTTTAGCTTTTTGTTTCATCTGTTATTTGTTAAAATACATACTTGTGTGTGGAGTAGACCAAGGGTTCCTCTTTTCCCAAGCCTCTGTTTTTCATGCTTTTTATACCAGACCCGATTTCTGGTGAGTAAAGTGCTAATTTTGTGCCTGTTAACTGCATGGCCACCAGAGAGTGCACAGGTAGTTATATCAATATGACAAGGGTTGAACTAGGTAGTAACGGTTGGACTCAAGCACTTAATTGATTGGTATTATGTGACTAAAATACTTGTTCCCTGAAGACAATCTGTACAACATGCAAGGCAGCTGGTTTCATGTCGAAAAACAATCACAAAAGTGAGAGTATAATGTTGATTTGCTATTTTTACCCTTATGCAGCATACAAACAAAAAGGTATAATGATTTGACATTTTGTCCGTCTAATATGTGGGCTAATTGGTGCTTTGAAACTTTTGTGAACATCATATTTATATTGGTGAGCAATAAATAAGGCTTTCAGGCATAATTAAATTAATCAATACCAACATAATTAGTAAATGATTAGTTAAAGCCAGCTATCAACCACCTTTTTCAGTAGAATGCATGATTGCTGGCTTACTCGGTGTACATATTAATGAACTCTATGTTATTCCTTTTCAGAAAATTTTTTTAACACCTCTGTAAAAAAAATATGAGCTTGTTTATCTTTCAAGCTGTTAGTAATGTTGGCAAGGAGAAAAACCATGTTATCTAAGTTGCTTGGTTACATATGTGCTGGCGCTGAGAGGTCACTAGTTGCAAAACAACCTTTGCAAAACTCTGGTTCTTCTTACTTGCTGCAAGATGTCCTCATTGAATATGTTTGGATTATTTTGGTGAGCACCCTAAATGTTATAAACACCAGGATATAAACAAGGGACCCATGGGTCCCGGCGCTCAGCTGTTATATATGATAAAAAATATAATTTGGGAAAGAGGCACATGCTTGTTTTGTGTGGTAATAAATATAAGCTTTATTATGAGTTGTTGGTGTTTAGCTTATGTATGATTTTGATAGTATCTTTGGAGACAGGGAAGAGGATTGATTTCATTTATTTAATTAACAAATGGAGTGCTATTGTCACAGAGATTTTGACTTGGCCATATTACTTATAAGCAGCACATATGATAAAAGAGTTTAACTATTTATTAAAATTTTATAACAAATATTGTGCCAATATAATTTTTATTTAAAATAATAAGAGAATCATATGATTTTTAAAATGAAATATAACTGATATGATTATTAAAATAATATCAAAGAATATATTCATGAATGCATTTATGAATACATTTTGAAAGTATTTGCACGAGTATTCATATACTTTCATTTTTACCTGAATTCCCATTCTTTATGCAAGAAATTTTATAATGGAGTACATAATCATATTCATATTTAAATACAATTACAAAGTATTTGACCATGTCTGGTATTTATTCAGTTTTCACCAAACAATGATGTTGAGAATCCAGAATATACAAAATTCACACATTTAAATAATGATCATAAGTAACTGGTTTTATGGCTTTTATTTATATTAAAAAATAACTGTAAAAAATTCATTTTGGACTAATTTCACATCAATGTACACACTAGACACAGTAGGAATCTAGATTAATATTATCAACTGCATCTTTGTCTATCATTAATTTCCTTCATATAATCCTTAATGATTAGTAATGAATAATATGATTTACTTCTTTATCATTAAAAATGAACTGAAAAATGCCATAGGTGACTGCATGGTGTTATTTGGAATATGTGACATTCTACCCATCGATACAAGATTCTTATATCATCAGTAACTGCAAGTTAATTTCCTGTTATTATAAACTAACAAATTCCTTTTGTATTTTCCTTTAATTTGTTATTAAAAACCAATAAAAATTTATTAATTTATTGTTTATTGTTATGTTGTTGGTTAAAACTACTAGATGAGTTGGGTTGAACACCTGGATCAACTGTGGCTGGCCATAAGCTGCCTGGATTCTCCCCTCAAGCATGCATAATTTGATGAAAGGTCAACAAGGTCAACATACAGGTGACTCAAGAGGGGCTGGAGAGAGCCAAAGTCTGACAGGGTCTCATAAAAAACATTAATAAAAGCTACAATATTTGGCAAATTTCTTTCAGCTTTCTAAACTAAAAAGCTGAAATCCTTATGTGTGCATGATATGAAAATTATATCAACAGTGCTCACGGGAAACAAACGTGCCATGGTCACAGTTGGGCAAAATTTAAGGTACTAATTTTATATTTATACTAATAACTTATAAAATTTGAAAAATTCAGAACTAATTTTGGGTATTCAATTGAATCTTGATTAAATAATGTTACATCCCTGACAAAAAAGATCTCTAGCTTCAGCAATGCCCTTGTTAAGGGAGTAAATATATTTCTTGATTTTTTACAAAGTGCATTATGTTTGGGCCCATAACTTAAAAAAAATACACAATACTGACATCATTTCTGGCATGTGCATAGTGAATGTATAGAAAATATGTATATTATATATGATCAAAGTCAGATCAGTGGTTTTGATATTAGGCAGTCTTAAAGTGTAACATTGGGTTTTTAATGGAAAAATGAAGTTTTTCATTGATATCTCGAAGAAATTAAGTCCTAGTGACCAAATTCTTGGCATGGTAGGGGATTTTGGAGAAATCTAACTGTATGCCAAATTTAAGGAACTTAGAGCTGAAGCTCGGGAGCTGAGCTCTAGCAAACTGCATAACACTAGCAATATGTGACATGGTGCTTGAAAACTTGAATAAAATCTACAGTTTTTGATCAACTGGTTTCAAATTTTTGGTGTTAAGTTGAAATGCTAACAAAAACATGCTGTGAAAATTAAATCCACAGGAGTTACAGCAAAAAAACGTGCCATGGTCAAAGTTGGGCAAAATTTAAGGTACCAATTTTTTATTTTTGCTAATATTTTTAAAAAATTAAAAGATTTTGATCTAATTTTGGGTATACAATTTAATTTTGATTAATAAAAGTAATATTACTGGAAAAAAGTGCTTAGCTTTAACAAGTTTTGTGTTAAGTGATAAAATTTCTTTCCTGATTATTTACAAAATGCATTATGTTTGGGCCCATAACTTTTTTAAATTAAATAATACAGACCTAATTTCTGGCATGTACATAGGAATTATATAGAGGATTATTTATAGGAAATATGAGGAAAAACAGATGAGTGGTTTTGATATTAGGCAGTCCTAAAGTGTGAAAATAGGTTTTTAATAAAAAATTGAGGTTTTTCCTTAATTTCTCAAAGGAATGAAATCGCAAAGACCCAGTTTTCGGCTTGGTAGGAGATCTTGGGGACATCTAACATTATGCTGAATTTTGGATTCCTAGGTCTTACGGTTTCAAAACGTGCCACATCTATGGACGGACGGACGGACGGACGGACGGACAGACGGACGGACGACGGACAATGGACCACGACTATAGCTCAGATGACTTATAGTCAGCTGAGCTAAAAATAATAAGAAAATCATATGATTTTTTAAAATAAAATATAACTGAAATGATTATTGAAATAATATTATAGAATATATTCATGAATGCATTCATGAATACGTTTTGAAAGTATTTGCACTGGTATTCAAATACTTTCATTTTTACCTGAATTCCCATTCTTATGCAATAAATTTTTTTTATGCAGTACATATTCATATTCGTATTCGTATTCAAATACATTTGCAAAGCATTCGCACCATGTCTAGTATTTATTCAGTTTTAGCCAAAGAAAGATGTTGAGAATCCAGAATATACAAAATTCACAAATTTAAATAATGATCATAAGTACCTGGTTTTATGGCTTTTATTTATAATAAAAAAATACATGTAATATATTCACTTTGGACTACTTTCACATCAATCTACACACTAGACACAGTAGGAATCTAGATTAATATTATCAACTGCATCTTTGTCTATCATTAATTTCCTTCATATGATCCCTAATGATTAGAAATGAATAATATGATTAATTTTTTTATCATTAAAATTTCACTGAAAAATACCATAGGTGACTGCATGGTGTTATTTGGAATAACATTGAGATTGACATTCTATCTATCTATACAAGATTCTTACATCATCGGTAACTGCAAGTTAATTTTCTGTTACTCATCAACAAACAAATTCCTTTTCTATTAATTTTTCTTTAATTTGTTATAAAAAAACAATACAAAATTATTAATTCATTGTTTATTGTTATGTTGTTTTTCAAAACAACTACTAGATGAGTTGGGTTGGACACCTGGACAACTGTGGCTGGGCATCAGCTGCATGGCTGCCCCAGTGTATGCTTCGCTCAAGCATGCATAATCTGATGAAAGGTCAACATACAGGTGACTGAAGAGGGGCTTGATTAAGCCTGGGTCTGACATGGTCTCATAAAAACATTAATAAAAGCTACAATATTTGGCAAATTTCTTTCAGCTTTCTAAACTACAAAGATGAAATCCTTATGTGTGCATGATATGAAAATTATATCAACAGTGCTCTCAGGAAACAAACGTGCCATGGTCAAAGTTGGGCAAAATTTAAGGTACTAATTTTATATTTATACTAATAACTTATAAAATTTGAAAAATTCAGAATTAATTTTTGGTATTCATTTGAATCTTGATTAAATAATGTTACATCCCTGACAAAAAAATCTCTAGTTTCAGCAATCCTCTTGTTAAGGGAGTAAATATATTTCTTGATTTTTTAAAAAGTGCATTATGTTTGGGCCCATAACTTAAAACAATAATACACAATACTGACATCATTTCTGGCATGTGCATAGCGAATGTATAGAAAAATATGTATATTATATATGATCAAAGTCAGATCAGTGGTTTTGATATCTTTATATTTTTGCCAATATTTAAAAAAATTTTTACAGATTTTGACCAAATTTTTGTATACAATTAAATTTTGATCAATTAAAGTTGTATTACTGAAAAAAAGTCCCTACCTTTAACACTTTTGGTCTTTAGTGACCAAATATCTTTCCTAATTTTTTTACAAAGTCCATTATGTTTGGGCCCATAATTTTTTTAAAATTAAATAATACTAACTTAATTTCTGGCATGTACATAGGAACTATATAGAGGAATATTTATGGTAAATATGAAGAAAACCAGATGAGTGGTTTTGATATTAGGCAGTTCTGAATTGTGAAAATAGATTTCTAATAAAAAATTGAGGTTTTTCCTTAATATCTCGAAGGAACAAAGTCCTATTGACCCAATTTTCGGCATGGTAGGAGATTTTGGGGACATCTAACTGTATGGCGAACAGATTCATAGGTTCAATGGTGTCGAAAAGTGCCAGTCTTACGGACGGACATCCAGACAGACGGACTGACGGACGGACGGACAGACGGACGGACAACGGACAATGGACCACTACTATAGCTCAGATGACTTATAGTCAGCTGAGCTAACAAAATGAATAACCTGCGTGCTATGACCTGGTGGATCAGCATTTTCTAACCTATTTTTATAAAATTTATCTAAGGAATTATCTTTAGTTAATAAACATCAGATGTCACATCAAGCCCCTTTAAATATATCAATATGCAGTCCTACATGAGTACCTGAGTCCTGATTAAGGAGTTGAGTACTTGGTTAGAATTATTCTGACATAATTGCTTGAGTACTCCCTTCATCAATGATCCCATTTTGTCAAAGCCCCATTTTGCCATGTATGAAGTGTTGTATGTAGGGTCACAGTAAAAAGAAATGCAAACTCGTGTGGTGAAAATATGGACTAGCAACTACACTGCAGCATGATGACTTTGAGGAGTAATTGTCCTGCATTTATAATCAAGAACATCAAAAACCCAAAGGTTTTATATTATTTTAAGTTGCATGTTTTTTTTCTTCCATTTGATCTCTAGATACCTTGTAACAACCTCAATACAAAATAAAATGAAAACACAACAATGGGATAATAATCAATGACCAAAAAAACATGACAAGTTGCAAAATACAGATGTAATCTGAACAGCACTCCCCACAAAGATAAATGTTAAATAAAAGCTAATGATACCATTTATCATAAGCAATAGGAATCATAAAAAACACAATTAAGATCATAAATATGATCCCCGGCCTGCTGAATATGACATTAATACATGTACAAATACAGACAAGCCATCTGTGGGCAATGCCCTCAGATTCTGTGCCATCATGTTGGGTAGTCCTGACAAAAACAACAGTTAATTAGACATGTTTCTCAGTGACCTATATATCCTGAGGAAAAGGGGCAATATTGTTCGATTTGTAGTCATATAACATGCTCTTATAAAAATTGCAGATTGATCATAATCTGTATATAATTTTGAAACTTCTGGGGGCACCTGCTGAAACTCAGAAACTAATTGGCTCCTTGTTTTCATGATCAGCAGTAAATATTTAATCTATTCTTAACTCAAGACAAACCAGTGAGCATGACTGGTCTCTATTAGGGTGCTTTCCCATATACGCATTTTCCAAGCGTTTGCCGTGTGGCTGCCTGCATCGCAAAAAAACCCAACAAGTTAATAAGTCATGTTCTATTTCCATGTATGCCATTGCCACGAGGCAAACAAATGTGTCAGTTTTGGAAACCAGCATTGCTGGATTTCTGCGTTTGCCGTGCGGCAAATGCATGGGAATTCCGCCTTCAAATGAGTCACATGATGGGTTTCCATGTACCCGCACAGTCCTTGTGTCTCAGGTTCTGTTCACCAATGGTAGGAAGGGTCAATTGTGCTTGTCTAGAACGGTAAACGCATACAAAACACTCACATGGAAAAGCACCCTTATTCTCCACTATAGAGACAATGATCAAGGATTACAACTCACAGTATCATACAACAGAACAGTAAAGAGTGAAAGTGAAACAAAACAATTTGGCATTATGCTCACTCTACATGTAGGTAGTACTAGGTACAAATAAAAAGTGAAGAATACTGTGGTTGGCTTGTTATTCGCAGTGGTTTCAAATTTGCAATATTCGCGGTACAGGAAAAGCCTGAAAATTGAAACCACGCAGATATGAAACCTTGCTTTCATTGGAAATAGTCTATGTAGTTGCCACCAGGTGGCAATAATGGGCATTAGTAGGAAATAAATATAATCCAAATGATGATCATGTTGATCGCTGCGTGCGATGGGTCCACAATCTAGTTTTAATTAAAAACAAGGGACCCATGGGTCACGGCGCTCAGCTGAATGAGACAGATATAATTGTGTAACTATTGTTGCATGTAGGTCTGTAAGATTTCATTTTGACAGATGTAATTTTTTGTATTAATTATGTAGTTGAGCGGAATAGTTTTATAGAAGTATCAGTATTTTAAATATGAACAAGAATTTGTGTCTAAAATATTGCAATGGGAATGACCAGATATCGTAAATTGCAGAGGAAGGAAGTGGAGATTTGCAAGTATAAAAATACACATTAAATAAATCAAAATATTTATGGAAAAGTAGAAAACTTATATGTTTTGGGAAGCAGTTGTTGCTGAATTAGAGAGGAAACAGAATGTCTCAAAAAGTATCTATAGAGACGAAATTGTAGATTAAGCTATGAGAAGTTGCCATGTTTGATCTGAATTGAAGAATGGGGTATTGTTGCTAATAATATCTTGTGATCTAACCATGTGTTTTCTAATGTTAAAACTGAAGCATTTAAACAGTAAGTAAAGACAAGATCTATTGTATTCCCATGGTCATTGGTTGGTTCTCTGACTAGTTGTTGACATTTAAAGAGTTGACATATGTCAGTTTGGTGTTATATATTATATTAGAAATGTCCATATTGAAATCGCTGATGATCACTAAAGGCAGGTTGAGGTCAACTTGAGAGACTAAAACTTGGGAGTTCAGAGAAGAAGTTGCTGATGGGACATGCGGGTGACCTATAGAGGAAAAAAATCTGAAGTGACTGAGTCTAAGTGTGAATATAGAGAAGAGATGACTCAAAATCTGGTGTTGTGTGGTGGTGAAGGGTTACATGGGGACTCAGCTGTTTGACCTGATTGGGGGGGGGGGGAGGATGAGAGTTTAAAAACACCTTTGTAAATCTTTATTTACCAGTTATAAATTTTATGCAGTTGCCAGAAGAATATTGTCCTAAACAAATACTCTAGGAAAGTTACAACACCTTTGCATAAACATACAGGATACAAAATTTAATCTTACAGGTTAAGAAAGTTTTATTCATAATTATTGAATATTTAAAAACAGACAGAGAGATACAAAAACAAAGCAAATCACTTTTAATTCCCATTCTACTGAGGCAGAAAAATACTGAACGAATGTTTGCATTAGGTCCTCATTTTTTTATTACATCAATTTTTTGTTAAGGGAAATTTTGGAAAAAAATTATAAATTTAACTTTACATTTACAGTACATATCAATTATATTTGAAAATTTAAGTTGATTAACAATTCTAAATTGCATCAACATTTACAGTTAATCTGCTCAGTCAACATCACATTATATACACAGATGTATTAATTTTTTCTTAAAATATATTTTTTTTAAATTTGCAAAAAAATAAATATCTGAAAATAACATTTGATTCAGGAAAAGTTGTATACGTTGGATCGAAACTGCAATGCAATTAAAGTATGTAACTAATGCAACATATCTCATGGGGGGGGGGGGGGGGGGAGGTCAGGGTTGCCATGTGATTCTACATTTGTGACAGCAGTGTTGCATCACTAATAAGTTTACCCAAGCAAGGCTGTAGGGACCAGACATGGCTGGTCTGGAGGTTCAAAATGAAAATACATTAGAGCCTCAGAAAAACTTCAAAAACTAGAACAATTTTTAAGCTTTTACTTTGAAATTTCAGAATTTGACAGATCAAATCTATATATATCGACTGTGAAAAGTAAATCAAATGTTCTTACAAGAAAGAAACAGGCCATGGTCAAACTTGGGCAAAATTTAAAGTACAAAATTAATATTTTTGCTTATATTTAAAAACATTTAACAGATCTTGATCTAATTTTTGGTATTCAATTAAACTAAAGTTGTATTACTGAAAAAAAAGTCCCTAGCTTTAACCCTTTTTCTCTTAAGTGACCAATTATCTCTCCTTATTTTTTAAAAAGTCCATTTTGTTTCTGCCCATAACTTTTTTATATTATATAATACTGACTAAATTACTGGCATGTACACAGGAACTATATAGAGGAAACAGTAAAAGTTTTGAGATACTGTGATGCATATGAAAAATTTACAGATGGACAGGCAAGTGGACAGAATGGACTAATACCTTTATTTCACTTTCAAGGGAATAATGCATTTAAGTTTATATATAAGCCTATTTTTTTAGCATATCTACTTTTTCCATTAATAGTTTTAAATCTGATTCATTTTTTTTATTTACAAGTTTTATAAATTTGTAATAAAACAACTGAAAATATAAGTTAAGATATTAGAATTCTAAGTTGCAATTATTATATATCCAGAGTGTGGCTCATATTGGGTCTCTACAAGATTATTCCTTGAATCACTATTAAAAAGTTTTGAACATTGGAGTTTTCAGTACATGCTTAATTTTATTCACCGAAATAAAATAAAAGATTCAGTAAATTTGATAAAATAAAAACATCTTTTCAAATAAAGTATACACACTTTTGGTTGAATGAGGGACAAACAATATCATTATGCTAATTACAATCTCAGCTATAATTTATTACTGGAATTAATAGTCAATTTCACACCTGGTGAAGTTTTTACTCTTCTGAAGCAAGGAATTACTTATCTGATGAACATCCACACTTTCATAGCAATACACCACTTTGTGGTCACTATTAAATGTGCACTTTAATCATTGTAACCCTGGTGGTACAATACAAAATCTAAAATGTAGCATAGCCATGAATAAAATAAAATACAGAAAATTATAACATTCATCTAGTTAATGCACCATCTGGGGGGGGGGGGGGGGGGGGCGGCGGGGAGTGCAGGGCAGAGGGGAAGCCTGCTAGTAGTGGCTAAGCTGAGCCTGAGGCAAGCTGCCTGGGGTGGGTTACATAATGCAAGTGATGGCTGTTCTACTAGGTGGGCCAGATGTAAACAACACTTGACATGATGTATGAAAACTTGAATAAAAGCTACTCTTTTCAATCAATTCCTTTGAAATTTCAGATTTCAAAAGATTAAATCCTTATGTATATATGCTGTGAAAATTAAATCAACAGTGCTTACAGGGAAAAAAACGTGCCATTCCCAAAGTTGGACAAAATTTAAGGTATTAATTTTTTATTAATGCTAATAACTTTAAAAATTTGCAAATTCAGATCTAATTTTGGGTATATAATTGAATCTTGATTAAATAAAGTTATATTCCTGAAAAAAAAGTCTCCAGCTTCAGCAATTCTCATGTTAGGTGAGTAAATATATTTCCTGATTTTTTTAAAATTGCATTATATTTGGGCCCATAACTTCAAAATAATACCCAATACTGACCTAATTTTTGGTATGTTCATAGAAAATGTATGGAAGAATATGAATACTAAATATGACCAAGAACAAATCAGTGGTTTTGATATTAGGCAGCCCTGAAGTGTAACAATGGCTTTTTTATGGAAAACAGAGGTTTTTCCTTATTATCTCGAAGGAACGAAGTCCTTCTGACCCAATTTTCGATATGGTAGGATATTTTGGGAACGTCTAAAGGTATGCAAAATTTTGGATTTGTAGGTCCAACGGTTTTAAAACGTGCCCTGTTAACGGAAGGACGGATCGACGGACGGACAACGGACAATGGACCACGATTATAGCTCAGATGACTTATAGTCAGCTGAGCTAAAAAGCTTGTTCTTCATGTCTTATTTATTTATTAAATTGCGATCGTAAGCCGTTTGTCTTGGTAGAACTGATTGAACTCTCCCCACTTACGCTTTTTTGGCTGTCGGTCGATCTGATCATTTGCGGCTTAGAGTTATTCTGCTCTTGCTTCACATTCACACTCACGGGGATCAGGCAGACCTTCTGTGCGCGGCCGCTTCAGGGATATGGCCCCTGCCATAACCAACTTGGTATTTCCATTGAACAATGTTCCTGTTACGTATTCCGTATATGATATGATCAAGGTTGAGTGGAGGGTCCTATTTATACTGATATATAATGGCCAAGCTGTAAAACCAATGCCCCTTTGAAGCGGCTTTGCCAGGTTCCAGCAGTGCAATCATTCATTGTTGTTTGAGCAAAACATAACTTTGTGTAATAAAAAATTCATACCTATTTCGGTGTTTATTATAATATTGACTTATGTCACACCGTGAAAATGGAACCCCTTGAAACTAAGAACAAGTGACCCATGGGTCATGACGCTCAGCTGACTTGGAAGAGATTTGCAAAAGGAAATTTTATCATCTGAATGGTAGTATATAACCATTCAACTTAAGCATCAAACAGATTAACCAACAGGCTGAGATTGTGTCTGTATTAATATATCTCAAAAATAGAGAAAAATGCGTAAACTTAAACAAGGCCTACAGGCCTAATGCGAACCTGTGCATATGGATATACACCAGGTATAACGCTTCAATGCTGAACCACTACTTTTCATATATATGAACAATGCAAGTACTAAACATTTTGAACAAGAAACAATACACAAACATCACTGCTGAAATTCTGGCATGGGTGCACACAACACAAAAATTATTGTAGGTGGCACCACCAGTCTTGTTTACGACAAAGCTATTTGACATGTATAAATATGCCCAATTTCAGGCTGATAAATTAAATTCTTCCGTAGAATTAAGCAGGCACATACACTTTGCAAAAGTCATTGTAGATGGCAACACCTGTCTTGTGAATGAGAAAGCCATTAAAGACACATAGACAGGTCAGAATATCAGCCCAATACATCAAACTTACCTTGAGTCTGATGCACGGGGCTGACCAGGCTTAGGTGAGAAAGGCTGTTGCCCCGAGTGTACTGTGACAAATTACTGGCTCAGGCTACTGCACTGAGTGAACTCTTGACCTGCACCTGGCTAGACTGAGTGAACTTTTGACCTGTACCTGGCTGCACTGAATGAACATGAGGTGATCACATGATAATCATGAGGTGATCACATGCTACCCATGAAATGATCACATGCTGCCCATGAGGTGATCACATGCCTTGTGCTTGGCTGCACTGATTGAACTCTTGACCTAAATCTGGCTGCACTGAATGAACTCTTGATCTGTTGCCAAATCTGAAACAGTTGGCAGTTTCTCAACCTATTCAAGAAACATACACAATCTTGGCCTGTTATGTAACTCTGCTAAAATTTATCCAACACAAACCATTTGAATAAACTTGAGAAGGCTCGCCTCTGGAATCATTTCTGTAAAATATTGAACAATTTGGCTGGACTCTTTACAAGAAGAAGAAGTTTTTTTCAGCTTTTCCCCTGTAAAATCTAAGTAAATGCAGATAGCAAAAATAAGCTGAATCCATCAACATTTGATATGTGACTGATAATTGCATAAAATTTGGAGATGGTAGCTCCTTCTATTCCTAAGAATTTATGAATAGTGTACAGATGATATGTAATATCATAAATCTACATTTTTTAAAAGCTTTTAAAAAACATTGTCAATATTTTCCATAGATATTCTGAAATCTAAATGTCTAGAGGCATGATGTAATGGATGCTGATAAACTGGTGCTAGGCTCGATGTATATGCTTCACACAGCTAACACATATGGTAAAATGACTCAATTCAATCTTTATAATTCAGCCAAAATTCATTTTTTGGAACCATAAAAGACAATTATTATTAGAATGATTCAGGGAATTATTCTTGCAAAATATTAAACAAACTGGCCTCAGTATCATCAGTCGAAAAACGTTTTGTAGGTTTATAACTCATATGGGAAAATACAGCAAAATGGCAAAGTTCAGCTTCCCATAACTCAGCCAAAAATCATTGAACCAAAACCATTTGAACAAACTTGAATTATCAACTTCTAAGGATAATTAATGTATGAGATTTAAGAATTTGGCTCAGTGGTTTTTGAGAAGAAGATTTTTGTAGCCACTCAGCTAACATGGGCTGTTATGGCATATGACTAAATTCAGCTTCCCATAACTTAGCCAAAAGTCACTGAACTGAGACCATTTGAACAAACTTGAATTATCAACATCTAAGAATAATTAATGTGTGAGATTTAAGAATTTGGCCCAGTGGTTTTTGAGAAGAAGATTTTTGTAGCCACTTAGCTTACATGGGCTGTTATGGCATATGACTAAATTCAGCTTCCCATAACTCAGCCAAAAAGCACTGAACCAAAACCATTTGAACAAACTTGAATTATCAACATCTGAGGATAATTAATGTGTGAGATTTAAGAATTTGGCCCAGTGGTTTTTGAGAAGAAGATCTTTGTAGCCACTTAGCAAAATGGGCTGTTATGGCATATGACTAAATTCAGCTTCCCATAACTCAGCCAAAAGTCACTGAAAAGAGACCATTCAAACAAACTTCAGAAAGCACTACCCTAGGATCATTTCTGTGTGATATTAAACATTTTGGCAATATGGTTTCAGAGAAGAAGTTTTTTGTAGCCCTCAGTGTGATACAGGCAATGATGACCCCGTACAAAAAAGGCCGATGCAGGTGGCACCACCAATACCTCAATTTCAGATATGACCTATGTGACCAATATTGGCATAAAATTGGTGATGATAGCTCCAGCCATTTCTGAGATTTAAATTTTAATATGCTTTTTTGCACAGTTATCAAAGTTCAACCTACTGTAACTCGGCCGAAAATCTCCGAACTGGAACTATTCGAACAAATTTGAGAGAGATTATTCCAGGGATCGTTTCAGTGAAATATTGGACAATTTGGCTGGACAGTTTCGGAGAAGAAGATTTGAAACAATTTTTTTTAGCTTTTCCCCTATAAAATCTAAGAAAATGCAGTTAGAAAACAAACAAGGGACCTATGGGTCACGACGCTCAGCTGTTATATATGATAAAAAAATATTATTTAGAAATGAGGTACATGCTGGTTTTGTGTGGTAATAAATATAAGCTGTATTATGAGTTGTTGTTGTTTAGCTTATGTATGATTTTGATAGTTCCTTTGGAGACAGGGAAGAGCATTGATTTCATTTATTTTATTAACAAATGGAGTACTATTGTCACACAGATTTTGACTTGGCCAAATAACTTATAAGCAGAACATATAATATGAGTTTAACTATTTATTAAAAAAAATTACAAATATTGTCTGAAATATAATTTTTATTAAAAATAATAAGAAAATCATATGATTTTGTAAAATGAAATATAACTGAAATGATTATTAAAATAATATTAAAGAATATATTCATGAATGCATTCATGAATACATTTTGAAAGTATTTGCACGAGTATTCATATACTTTCATTTTTACCTGAATTCCCATTCTTTATGCAAGAAATTTTATTCATTTTGGACTAATTTCACATCAATGTACACACTAGACACAGTAGGATTCTAGATTAATATTATCAACTGCATCTTTGTCTGTCATTAATTTCCTTCATATGATCCCTAATGATTAGTAATGAATAATATGATTTACTTCTTTATCATTAAAATTGAACTGAAAAATGCCATAGGTGACTGCATGGTGTTATTTGGAATACGTGACATTCTACCCATCCATACAAGATTCTTATATCATCAGTAACTGCAAGTTAATTTCCTGTTATTATAAACTAACAAATTCCTTTTCTATTTTTCTTTAATTTGTTATTAAAAACCAATAAAAATTTATTAATTTATTGTTTATTGTTATGTTGTTGGTTAAAACTACTAGATGAGTTGGGTTGGACACCTGGATCAACTGTGGCTGGCCATAAGCTGCCTGGATTCCATGTATGCCTCGCCTCAAGCATGCATAATACAGGTGATTCAAGAGGGGCTGGAGAGAGCCAAAGTCTGACAGGGTCTCATAAAAAACATTAATAAAAGCTACAATTTTTGGCCAATTTCTTTCAGCTTTCTATGCTGAAATCCTTATGTGTGCATGATATGAAAATTATATCAACAGTGCTCACGGGTAACAAACGTGCCATGGTCACAGTTGGGCAAAATTTAAGGTACTAATTTTATATTTATACTAATAACTTATAAAATTTGAAAAATTAAGAACTAATTTTGGGTATTCAATTGAATCTTGATTAAATAATGTTACATCCCTGACAAAAAAATCTCTAGCTTCAGCAATGCCCTTGTTAAGGGAGTAAATATATTTCTTGATTTTTTACAAAGTGTATTATGTTTGGGCCCATAACTTAAAACAATTACGCAATACTGACATCATTCTGGCATGTGCATAGAGATTGAAAAATATGTATATTATTTATGATTAAAGTCAGATCAGTGGTTTTGATATTTGGCAGTCTTGAAGTTAACAATGGGTTTTTAATGGAAAAATGAAGTTTTTCATTAATATCTCGAAGGTATTAAGTCCTAGTGACCAAATTCTTGGCATGGTAGGGGATTTTGGAGACATCTAACTGTATGCCGAATTTAAGGAACTTAGAGCTGAAGCTGTGGAGCTGAGCTCTTGCAAACTGCATAACACTAGCTTGATGTAAACAATATGTTTCATGGTGCTTGAGTCACTGTGCTCAGCTGACGTTAACCTTGAAGGTAAAAATCTAAAATAATATCAAATGGAGATAAAGTGTAAGAGGAAGAGGTAATAAAGGCCATGGTTGGTTTATATGATTGGTTTGTATTGATGAGCAAGAAATTGTTGCAAATAATATTTTGTGACCTGACCATGTATTCCTAATGTTGAAACTGAAGCACGTGAGCAGTTTGTGAACAAATTATCTGTACAATTACCATGATCATTAGTTGGCTTTTCGATTAACTGTTGACTTTTCAGTAGTTTACACATTTGTTCAATCGAATCTTTTTTTTTGTATAATATATATTATTAAATATATGTTTTTTTTTATGAAATGTATACAGTTGAAATATAACTAATTAACAACATAAAACATGGTAAACAAAGCCTATCTCAAATTCTGCTGATGCAGGAAAATAATGAACAAATGTTTGTAATAAATCCTCATTTTTTATCACATTAATTTTTTTTTAATTTTAGTTTATATTTCTATACATTTTCAATATAACATATATATCTGAATATAAAAGTTGATTCATAATTCTCAATTGCATCATCATAAATCCAATCTTGTCAGATAACACCATATCATGCATACAAATGTTTATTTATTTTTTACCACAAAAATATATCTTTTAAATCTGCAAAACAATAAATATCTAAAAAAATTCTTGATTTAAACTTCTCAATTTTAATTGTGTCTTTATTTATCCATAATGTGCTTCATATTTTATCATAATTTAAGCACACTGATGGGTTCCATTATGATTGGTAAAATCATTTAAAAGAAAAATGATTCTTTAAAAATGGTACATTACACAACATTGCATCTTCTGGATTACACCTTGAATTACTTTTTCAAGGAAAGTATTTGCATATCAGAGTGGAAACAGCATTACAATTAAGGAGATACAGTGAACACTTGGTGGGTTGGGTTTGGGGGGGGGGATCGGGGGGGGGGGGGGGGGGTGATTGGGGTGGTGATATGAGAATAACTGTACACCTGTCACAGCAGGGGATCTCCCCCAGTGACTGTAACAAATCAGAAATCCTGGCATTGCTGACTTCCAGTGACCTGGAGTGGGACCCTGCATCTGTAATCTGTAATCAAAGCAAATGACTACAATACAGCCTCAAGAAAAAATCAATAACTAGCTTAATTTTCAAGCTTTTACTTCCAAATTTCAGATTCAAACAAATTAAATATTTATGTTTACATGCTGTGAAAATTAAATCAATGGTACTTACAGAAAAAAAACGTGCCATGGTCAAAGTTGGGCAAAATTTAAGGTACTGATTTTATTTTTATGCTAATTACTTAAAAAATTTACAAAATTCAGATCTAATTTTGGGTAAACAATTGAATCTTAATTAAACATAGTTATATACTTGGGAAAATAGACTCTAGTTTCAAAATTTTTCATGTTAAGTGAGTAAATATTTTTCCTGATTTTTTACAAAGTCCATTATGTTTGGGCCCATAACTTAAAGAATTTATACTTAACAGACTTAATTTCTGGCATGTACATAGGAACTATATAGAAGAATATTTATGGTAAATATGAGGAAAAACAGATGAGTGGTTTTGATATAAGGCAGTCCTGAGGTGTGAAATTAGGATTTTAATAAAAAATTGAGGTTTTTCCTTAATTTCTCAAAGGAACAAAGTCGCAAAGACCCAGTTTTCGGCTTGGTAGGAGATCTTGGGAACATCTAACATTATGCTGAATTTTTGAATTCCTGGTCTTACGGTTTCAAAACGTGCCACATCTACGGACGGACGGACGGACGGACGGACAGACGGACGGACGACGGACAATGGACCACGACTATAGCTCAGATGACTTATAGTCAGCTGAGCTAAAAACAAAATTTGTTATAGTTTTTTGGATGACTGTTTATTTGCAAAATATTCGGTGATGCTAGCTCCTGCCATTTTTGAGATAGCTATGGTTAACTTACAGACGCCACACGACACACGACGCCGCACCATTGCATAAGCTCACAGGTTCGCTAAAAAGTTCTGAACTGATTTCAATGAACTTTTGTGGGAGGGTGTGCCATAAAGGAAGGAAGAAGTGATTACATTTTGGAACCAATCAGTTTACATGTTGTATGGAAAAACAAACTAGAGAGCATGCAAAAAGGGTGCATTTGGATAAATTTGCATCCAGGTTCACATTTTAATTTGACTGGTAAATCCTAACTATATATTTTCTTCTTCTTCTGAACATGGCCAATCATTACACAAATTTCCTTGAAAATTAATTCAAAACCTATGGCTAAGACACATAAACACAGATGGTCATGAAACTCTCTGCCACCTTGGATGGCAGAGGTATTGAGAAACAGTCTGGGCAATTAAAAGTTAAAGAGGCATTACAGAGACTTACGACTATTTGCACTTATTTTTCTTTACCTGCCTGTCATAAGGACCAGTGTTGCTTCTTGTTTAATATATAATATTGATTTACTGTTAACCTGTGAAGTACTAATTTATGTACTGCATGAAGTGAGAAATTACAGGCATGGAATATGCCATATTATCCCCAGACCTTGGCTATATCCCTTGCCATAGTATTACCAGACTTTGGTTCCAGCCTTTGCCATAGTATTACCACATGGTTGTTCTATACCTTTTTATAGTGTAACCACTCTTTCGCTATCTCCCTTGTCATAGTATTTACAAGACCTTAGCTCTATCCCTTGCCTTAGTATTACCAGACCTTGGCTCTATCCCTTGCTATGGTATAATCAGACCTTTTCTCTCTCCTTTGTCATAGTATTTACCAAACCTTGGCTCTATCCCTTTCTAAATAAACCCCCTTCCTTTGACACATATCGATTGACATCTTGCATAGATAGTACAATAAGTAAGGTTCAACATGTAATGCTTTCCAAGAGGAGGCACAGACAAAATTTTATGGAAATCCATTTATTGTATCCGCCAAAACAGAGTTTTGCGGATACTATGTTTTCAGCTGCACGCCGCCGCCGCCACCGCGTAGGTGTCCGGAGAACTCCTCCGTAACCGCTGGGCGAAATTTTACGAAACCCAGGATTATGTTCGGGTCACATGTGAACTGCTGCGCCCCGATTTTGTTTTGACCTCTGACCTTTCCTCTGCGCTCTGCGTCCGTTTGTGCGTCTGTTTCCACACATAAACCCACATATCTCGGGAACCGTTTGACCGATCAGGAAAATTTTTTTGCACAAATGTAGCCCTTGGAGAGCTTTATAACATACACCAAAAATGGTGGCGCCACCTGCAACCATGTTTGCACAGTGTCCATCTGTTCGTCTGCCTTGGGTTAAAATCACTCATATCTCCGCAGTGACTTGACTAATTCACCTGAAATTCGGCATGCGTATACATCCTGGATAGCTTTTCTGATTTTATGACAGGTGGCGCCACCTACATTCACGTTTACGCTGCAGACATCCAAGCTCATATCTCGGGAACCGTTTGACCGATCAGGAAAATTCTTTTGCACAAATGTAGCCCTTGGAGAGCTTTATAACATACACCAAAAATGGTGGCGCCACCTGCAACCATGTTTGCACAGTGTCCATCTGTTCGTCTGCCTTGGGTTAAAATCACTCATATCTCCGCAGTGACTTGACTAATTCACCTGAAATTTGGCATGCGTATACATCCTGGATAGCTTTTCTGATTTTATGACAGGTGGCGCCACCTACATTCACGTTTACGCTGCAGACATCCAAGCTCATATCTCGGGAACCGTTTGACCGATCAGGAAAATTCTTTTGCACAAATGTAGCCCTTGGAGAGCTTTATAACATACACCAAAAATGGTGGCGCCACCTGCAACCATGTTTGCACAGTGTCCATCTGTTCGTCTGCCTTGGGTTAAAATCACTCATATCTCCGCAGTGACTTGACTAATTCACCTGAAATTTGGCATGCGTATACATCCTGGATAGCTTTTCTGATTTTATGACAGGTGGCGCCACCTACATTCACGTTTATGCTGCAGACATCCAAGCTCATATCTCGGGAACCGTTTGACCGATCAGGAAAATTCTTTTGCACAAATGTAGCCCTTGGAGAACTTTATAACATACACCAAAAATGGTGGCGCCACCTGCAACCATGTTTGCACAGTGTCCATCTGTTCGTCTGCCATGGGTTAAAATCACTTATATCCCTGCAGTGACTTGACTAGTTCACCTGAAATTCGGCATGCGTATACATCCTGGATAGCTTTTCTGATTTTATGACAGGTGGCGCCACCTACATTCACGTTTATGCTGCAGACATCTAAGCTCATATCTCGGGAACCGTCTGACCGATTGGGCCAAAATTTTGCATGTGTATAGATCTCACATAGCTCTTTATCATACGCAAAACTGGTGGCGCCACCTGCAGCCATTTTTGCACAGCTCCTGTCTGTTTGTCTGCCATGGGATAAAATCACTCATATACATGTAGTGGTTTGACTTATCTGACTTAAATTTTACATATGTATACAACTTGGACAGCTTTCTGGATTTTGTGGTGGGGGGGGGGGCAACCTAAATACACAATTTGGCTGCAGACATCCATGCTAATATGCAACACTCTATTTCCCCTTGCCACTCAATCCATGCCTCACTTCACCCGTTCCACTCTGATTTAGGCGGATACAAGTAGTCGCTTGTCGACTACCCGTATTCTAGTTAGTTTTTATTTTTATTTATTTTTCATAGCTCCCATTGATTCAAGATCAAGGTCCTAGTTTAGTAAAGGGCATGACCCCAATTCGAAAAGTCTTATTCCTTTGACTTATATCTATCAACACAAGATTTGAAATTGAAGGAGATCTGTCACTTAGTTTTGGAGGTGTATTAAATTGCACACACACTTTTTAAGAAGCTGTGATAAAAAAGTAAACTGTGCAAGCAAAGGATTGTATTTAACAAAACACAAGACGAAGCTCTCCATGTCTTCTGTCATCCTGATTTTTAAAACAATCACACTTTACAAATACACTTTACAAATGTGACTGTTGGGTATTTAAACAAGTTTTAATGGTGATTTCCAGGATGTGCAACCAGGGCATTATTGGAAGGTTCTGTACAAAGTGAACTTCTGTACCTAGTCTTCAACCAGAGCACTAAAGGAAGGTTAGTACAGAAGTTCACTGTTTAATGATGCACATGTCTCCCCAAACACACTCACATGTCCAGGTATATACTCTAAATTAAGAATGACTATAGAGTGATTCACCATAAATTCTACTGCTAAGAGGGGCTTACACTTAAGTGTTCAAAGTTATATAAGTTATAATTCAAGATGTAGCAAGCAGGATGAGAAATATTCCAATTTTCAATCATCAACAAACCAGTCTCTGATACCAGGTCTCTGTACAGGCATCTCACACCTGCTACAGATATTCATATTAAGATTACAATGATCTTATATTGGGAACCAATCACTGAGCACTTTGCTAAATTTGGCAAGTTTTTTTGGGACATCAGCTAAAGCTGTTTCAAAGGAGGATGACTGCTGGGCTTGACCTTTTTGTTTGTGCTGTTCCCGTGGTCACCACATACTGCATTCACTACATTTGTTAACAATTTGATTGTGTAGCTACAAAATAGGTATGCTGTGAAGAGATAGCTCCGTATAGGCCTTATTAAATATACACAGCCAAGACGATCAATGTTTCATGCCACACTGTCAACATTTGGAAATGTTTTGACTTTTGACATGGTCTGATTCTTCAACTATAAAAACACTAATTTGGATAAACAGATTTGGCTTAAATTATGGCTATAAAAATGTTTTGATTGGGAGCGGGCCCTGCAAATAAAGGAATATTTATGCCAAGGAGGAATAAAACAGCTCTTGTGGTTTTGATATTAGGCAGTCTTGAAGTGTAACAATAGTTTTTTTATGGAAAACTGAGGTTTTTCCTAAATTTTTCCAAAGGAACCAAGTCGCAGTGACCCAGTTTTTGATTTGATAGAAGAACTTAGGGACGGTATGCTGAATTTTGGATTTGTATACCCAACAGTTTCAAAACTTGCCCTATTAATGGATAAACAACCAGATGGACAGACGGCAAGACTGACAAAGCATGACAGACAAAGGACAAAGCTATAACTCAGATGATAGTCTGATGACATATAGTCAGCTGAGCTAAAAACTAAAAGTGCTAAATATACATACCAAAAAACATTAGTTTGTGTCTTTGGTAGTAAATGGGTCTTTCTGGCAACATTACCCTGTTCTTACCATAATAATTTAATGAAACATCCCCTAAGGATCCTTGAAAACCCCCTTGGTTAAAATATAACAAACTTTAAAAACCAGTTGTAAGAGGACGCTGATTGACTGGTACCCTGCATGGACAACTATTAATGCCTACCTTTTCCAGTTCCAACAGCGATAAGTTCAAAGCAGGGTCCCTGTCTAGATCCCACTGAAAGGGAATGTCGGACATGGTGACTTCTTCTCTATGTAAACATTAGGGCTCTTGGTAAAGTTATAGATGTGTAGGGCAACTGTGCATTACATTAGTGCCACATCCTAACCTTCACAAGTGTCTAAAACATCCGAAGAATTGCTAAATCTCAGTGGGTGCCACCTCCTAGACATTTACTGAAAATAATTTTTACCCAAATTTGGGGCTCAACATTGACCCTCTTCTCATACATAAGGTCACCTTATTCACACAAAAATACAGTAGTTGGTTGCTGACTGAATGATGATGGTTTGAGTCCTAATGTCTTGATAATGAATGAGAATGGTATTAAATATAGCCACACTGAAACTTTCACTGGTTATAATTGTTTATATTATATCCAAATTCCTCTGCAGGAGGAAGAGATCCAATTGAAGGCCCATGTATATTATCCTGTTGTATATTTTAATCTATTTACACATCCTGAATCAGGCATTTTATGCATACATCTGTTATTTCAGCTCCATCATCTGATTAATCCAGAGGTATATTATATTACACAAGCTTAAAAAACACCATCTACCAAGCTTTACATTGTAGAAACAGTCCTGTCTCTGCAATGTTCAAAACTGTGTTCAAAGAGTCTAATCAGCACTCATAACATTAACAAAGTCATGATAAAAATTCACACCAGTGCTCCACATTAACAGTTACCTGATTGTCCAGGGCGATTAAAGTTCCAGAAAATAGTGGTAGGGCAAACCTAAAGTTGGCTCCAACATAAATATTTACTCATAGGCCATATCTGCAAAATCTTAACTAATCTCCAGCTTGCCATTTTCATTCATGGAAAAATGAAATCATATCATTTATTACCTGTGTGTTCAAATACTAATGAGAATCAGTACTAACAACAAACATTTTAACATGTTTATTGTCTTGCATGCAATAAAACATGCAACATAAGCATATGAAACACACTTTGTGTTTGTGGCTGCCACCACTGTTTTTGAAGGGCAAGTAAAAGCAAGATATTATGTGTCAAACCAGGCAAGCACTTTCAAATTTAAAAGTTATTGTTGAGCCCTGCACTACACTCTAAAATTTAAAATTCCTACATTACCCCTTCATAAATCAATAGTAACACTTCCTTATGCTTAAGAAATACTTAAACCAGTGGCAAAATCTTGACAAATTGTCAAGTTTTTAATAAGTTATTAAGCTGAAACCATGACTGACCTGACTGAAATCTTAGAAGTTAATGACTCTGATGTAAAGGTAGATCATTTTGTTAATTGGCTTCCCACAGATCACCTGTTCCTGCCATCAGTTCTACAACCTACACTGACACTTCCTGTTTTATTAAGATGCAATATGGTTGAAAAAATTAAAATCCTAATGACACTCAAACTGTATTACAAAATGAAAAGTGTCACCAATAAAAATAGGTTCTCTGATGGTAGTGACAGATGGTACTTTTTACAAATTTACAGATATAAATCTAACATTTTTTAAGTGCAATTGTTTCCACATTAAAACAGAAAATGTTAGACAACTGAGGTTTGAAACAAAAAGTAGGACAATCTCAAATTCTTGACATGTAAAGGTGTGACAATTAATCAAACAAAGTGGCTGAGGGGTCATGGTGCTCAGCTCAAGAGCACGACAACCTGTCACAGCACAACCTCTGACTCTATGGCCTA
Source organism: Sipunculus nudus (assembly GCA_026874595.1). Lineage (NCBI taxonomy): Eukaryota > Metazoa > Annelida > Sipuncula > Golfingiida > Sipunculidae > Sipunculus > Sipunculus nudus. The sequence goes on from CM049309.1 coordinate 8,227,661, forward strand.
GCATCAACTGTGAACTTCAGATGAAACAAGAGCACCGCAATAGGTGCATATAATATGCCCATTGCATATTTCATGAAATCTGACCTCATTCAATATGCATGAATTTGCTGAGAATGTAATTCAGGTGAGAAACTGTATTGGTTATTACTCATCACGAGTTATATGAAAATCCAACAGATCTTTTGCGAGTCAGGGTGGTGCCACCAAAGTGTTGTGACCTCTGACCTCATTAAACATGCATGGATTTTGCTGGAAATACAGCTTAAGTGAGATATTATACTGATTAATATTTCTATTGAGTTTTTATCAAAATCAATTATATACCTTGTAATTGTTACAGCAGCAAAATCATGAATTGGCATGGCCTGTACAAAGCAGCCTGGTGACCTCTGACCTCATTAAATATGCCTGAATTTTTGCTGAGAATTTAAATGAGGTGAGAAGCTCTATTGGTTAATATGTACGAGTTTCATGAAAAGTCATAGGATTTTCGGTGAGTCACCATGGTGCCTATATAGTACGGTGACCTCTCACTTCATTAAATATGAAATTTGCAGGAAATCATACTTAGCAAGATATTTTTATTGATTAACAGTTCTGTTGAGTTTTTATCAAAATCCATCATATTCCTTATTAGTTATCGCAGTGACACCACAAAGTAGCCTAGTGACCTTTGACCTTATTAAATATATTGGATTTTGCTGGAAATCAAACTTAGGCAAGATATTTGACTGATAAACAGTTCTGTTGAGTTTTTATCAAAATCCTTCATATTCCTCATAATATATCGCAGCAAGACCACAAAGTAGCCTAGTGACCTCTGACCTTATTAAATATGCATGGATTTTGCTGGAAATTGAACTTAGGCAAGATATATTTTATTGATTAACAGTTTTATTTAGTTTTACCAAAATCCATCATATTCTTCGTAAGTTATCGCAGCGACATCACAAAGTAGCCTAGTGACCTCTGACCTTATTAAATATGTGTGGATTTTGCTCATAATCCAACTCAGGCCAGAAAATCTATTGGTTCGTAGTTATGGTTAGTTTCATGAAAATCCATCAAAGCCTTAACATTATATCTTGGCAACACTAAAAGTTACAGACAGACAGATGGTGGGTATACCATATGTCCCGTCATAGGCTTGCATATAAAAAGAAGAGATCCATGCCAAACTATCCCAATACACACTCACAAACACTACAAAAAATTACTGTAGGCATCACCACTAGTCTTTGTACAAGATGCAAGCTATCCAATATCTGTTGACAAAAAAATTTTTAGGATGATAAATCAAACCACTCCTGAGATACTCCTGAGTTTTTAACCAAAATCAGATAAATGCTTGAATACCATGCAGTATAGGCTGCTGCAATCAATCTTCCCTGAGAGATAAAGCTACCAAAAATCAATGGACATACACACTTTCAGGCTGATAAATTAAACCACTCCTGAGGTAAGTGAATGGATGTATTTTATGAAAACGAGATAGGTGGTGCCATTGATCTCATGTACAAGAAAGCTGGCCTAGATGGATGCACAAACAAAATTTCAGGTTGATATGTCAAACCACGCCTGAGAAATTTTTTCACCAAAATTTAATGTACAGATAGCTGTTGCCAAATAAAATTGTAGACAGATGCACCACTCCTGTATACATGAAAATAATACTGAAGATCTAACAAACTGCAACTTCAACATGTCAAATTACTCCTGAAATATGTGCATGGATATTTGATAACATGACTGTAAGTGGTGCCACCAGTCTTCGATATGAGAAGCCATTAAAGATCTATGGAGCAACAAAATTTCAGGTTATTAGGTCAAATCATTCCTGAAATATGTGTGATTTTCAACCAAAAAGACAGATGAATGGATGCCACATTTAAACGATTACAGGTGGTGCCATATCTTGGGTATGAGATAAAGGTGTATAAGATTTATGGAAATGCAAACTTCAAACCACTGAGGACTGAGATATATGAATAGTATGTATTGATGGACAGGACAACATGCTAAAAAGTTTGTAGGTTGTGCCACCAGTCAACTTAGGCACCAGTTTCTCTGTGACCCTATGACAATTCCATGTTTTAGAAAATTCCGTACAGAGGTTTGAGGATGGCGGAACATGCCTGAAAACAGCAATTTCAAAATTTTATTTTGGCGGATGCCAATTATTTTAATGATTATCATTACAAGAAAATAAATCATTTATTTATCAAACCAATAAATATATGGGCACTGAATTACTTGTAAAAAAGAGCATACAGGTTAAAGGTCTCCTGCACAAAATCAAATAAATAACCAACATAAAAACGCAACAACATACAATTACAAAATGAACTATTCAAAAACAAAACCATGGCAGTGACATGGTAATTACAATTTTGGCGCTATTACTGAATATCATTTATCAACATGCTACCCACACAAGATCAACATAATTATAGTCAACTTTAATTAATGCAGTAAACACATGAATCAACACAATTAAAACAAACTCACCTCTGACCTGTTTAATATGTGAAGCTCAGAATCTGGTGAAATTGTTACTTGCATGATGGTTATTTATCTTAATGATTATACAATGGAAATGATCAGTTTACACTTGGTCACTCACTCAGAGCAAGAGTCAATACACATGTACACTATTTCCAGGTAAGACTGGCTCTTCCTGTTCTGATTAAATCATATACAATATAGTCATGCTTTGTGGCTAACGGCTATACTTACACATTACTTCTGCACAAATATATAAGGTTATGCAGGGTAGGGACCAGGAAATAATAAATGAGAAGGAGTGATTAATTTGTAAATGGTCTGTCATCCAAGTCACCTCCCCCTACCCCCTCCCCTTCAACAATTTATCTGTTGCTTTTGCCTATGGTACTTGCCTATGATTTCCACTGTACTCACATATCATGATTACAAGATTTCTAAATTTAGGCATTATAAGGACTGCTTCTTTCACCCTTCTGTCTGAGGTTATTTCTGCTCAAAACTAAACTCTTCCTGGTAGGCACTGACAACTTATCTCAATTGTCCAACTCAAAAATTAAAATCTGTCACAGTTCAAGGAAACATCTTCTTTTTACAATGCACACATGCATGATAACAAAATATTATTTATTTGATGAAGGCCTTACCACAAAAACATCCAAACAATTCTTATCAAACGTATTTAAATAGACTATATTACCTATATTACTTAAATTATTACTTCATTGTGGGTCTTTTTGGAAACCCTAGTGCATAAGTGGGAAAGAAACCTTTTACCAACAATCCCTAACCAGTTCTTCTGAGCCTGTCCTTCTCTTGTGAGTATGATTCTGAGCAGTGTGCCCTTTCTCCCATATATATATTGACTCTAGGAACATAAAATAAGGTGTGATTAGACAATTTGTTTTATCCAATTTTATTTAACCAGTAGAGACATAATACTTGCCAAGAAAATATACAAATTTGGTTCAGTTCTTGATAAAGTGTATATGATCAACACATATATTAGCCTTCATTTGCCAAAAATTAAATGTTGATCCGTTAAAAAATGGCAGCAGTGAATCCGTAAAACAATGAATTTTTTTATGGCCTTAGTAATCTGAACTTGCAAACTGTGTGTGATCCAACCTCCCCCTCCCATAAAATGGACACTTATTTTTCTGTTATTCTGGCAGGAATCCTAATTCAACTGTGGGCAGGTAATACATGAGAGTCAGCCATGAAAAATGTGTGCCACGTTCCTTAATTGGAAGCTTCCCACACAGGTTAGCTCTGCCTGCCAGACCACAGGCAGCCCTACAACCAGTGAGTGACTGTAGCCCTCAGTCAAGATATACAAACTGCCCCATCTCCCAATGGTAAAGAACACTGTAATCAAAACCTAATTTTGGTGATCAAGATAACAAAAAATTAATGGTTTTACCTTCACCATCATACAAATTTCATCAAATCTGTTTCAAAACCAAGAAACAAACCAAGACAAAACAAAATACCTCTTCACATGGTGTATGTTTAATAATCAACAGAAACTATTCATAATTTCTGAAAATATGCAGGAAAGGTGTAAATATTAAAGCCGGAGCTGTCTTTTAAAGTCATCTTAGACTAGATGACCTGGTTTTTGTGACACAAAAACAACTATGTCTCCCCTCACTACAGGCATCACTTTCCGAATTTTGAGGGAAATGAATGGACCACTTCAAAAACTTGGTGTCAACTTTAATCATGGATTTCTAAAAATCTGACCTTGTATGATGATGATCAAGGTAACCAGGTTATGAACTGATCTGATATTTTATTCTGGCTGATTTGACCTTGAAGATCCAGGTGAAGGTCATCATTTTTCGAGCTCCTCAAGGAACTTGATTAAAATAATTAGTGTTTCAAATCTGAGGAAAATATTTGTGATACTTCAAAAGTTATAGGGTTCACAAACATTCTTTATTTGAAACAATTTGACCTTGACGATGGTCAGGGTCACCAGATTCTTAACTTGTCTGGGATATTGGTAGAAACATTTCACAAGTTGAATTTAATGAAAATATATCAAGTGGTTCAAAAGTTATAACATTCAAAATTAAATTCGATTCTGGCTGATTTGAGCTTGAATATCTAGGTCAAGGTCACCAGTTTTCGAGCTCCTCAAGGAATTTGATTAAAACAATTAGTGTTTCAAATTTGAGGAAATATATGTGCTAATTCTAAAGTTATAGGGTTCACAAATAATTCTATTTCAACCTATTTGACCATGATGATGAAGGTCAAGGTCACCAGTTTTTTAACTTGTCCAAGATTTTGGTAGAGATATTTCATGAGTCTTAAATTCATGAAAATATACTGGGTGGTTCAAAAGTTTTAATGTTCACAAATACTTTCGATTCTGGTCAATATGACCTTGAAGATCAAGGTCATGGTCACCAGTTTTCGAGCTCCTTAAAGAACTTGATTTAAACAGTGTTTTGAATTTCATCCGAGATTTTAGTTAAAACAATTTAAATTTAAAATTATTTCATGAAAAAATATTGAGTTGTTAAAAAATTATCATGTTCACAAGAAATGACACAGACGCCGTCTCCGCTGACACAGACAACAGACCAAACACTCTATGTCACCGCAAATGGGGAGGGGAAACATAATCATGGTTAAACAGAAAACCACAGCATGTGAAATCATGGACTGCAGAGATGTGTGGAAAAGGCAAGTTAACTTGTTCATATACACAGGATACACAGGACTTGATGACCAACCGATATTTGTTAAAGTCAAGGCTTGCACATATTTCCTCTAGTGTTTAGTTACATAAAGAGTATTGGTCACAAGGACAAATACTGACATGATTCAAACCTCAATAGCCTTCACTTCAGTAAATAACCTATAGGTTGCAGTGATATGAGTACATGTGTACTGTTGTCCACTTTAACAGTACTGATGGACACCTGTTAAAGGCCTTTCAATTTAACACATAACCCAAAGGTTGCAGTAATATTAGTACATGTGTACTGTTGTCCACACTAACAGTATGGATGGACACCTGTTCAAGGCCTTTCACTTCAGTACATAACATGAAGGTTGAAGTCAGATAAGTTTGCATGTAGTTTAGTCCCCTTAACAGTACAGATTTACAACAAAACTATTTAATCTTACTTAAAGTTCTTTCCATTACTAAAACTAGTATTTTAACTGTATTTTTCCTGGAATAGGTCTGCAGGACTGAATCCAGGTTTGTGCAGGACATGTTTTCCATGGGATGAGTTGACATGGACTAAGTTCACTAATGCTGTTACTGATAGATGGCACAGTGAAAGACCCTTCACAAAATGATGTCTGATTCCTCCAACATTTATGACAAAATTTTTGAAATGACCCCATTAACACAAATTTGGCATGGTTCCTGATAATTAAAGATCAAAATTCATAATGCAAATTTACAAGAGTAAAAGAACATTTAGAGAAAATGTGTGATCACCTGATTCTATCTGTTTTACATGTAATATTAACTAAAAACAATTATTAATTTATTTGTAAATTTTATATGGGTGAACCTACAGCTTCAGAGTGAAACCTTTAGAAAGAATCGATTTCCATTTTAATCTGATCACCATCAATGATAAAAAATGCTTACACACACACACACACACACACAATAATACAATACACACACACACACATACATATATATATTAGTAAACAGACATGTCTGTTTGTTTGCATGTTTGTTTTTCAGCAGGTTTATTCAAAAACTACTGTCCCAATTTCCACTACCACTTGTGGCATTAGACATCCACCAGGACTGTTTATCCTCAGCAGAGGTATGTGTCTAGTGACAGTGCCCTAGTTTAATTAGTTCTTAGTGCAGCAAAATTTCTGAATATCCCTAACAATTTTTGTTATAACGTCTGCTTCACCTGTATATTACCTGCCTGAAATATTGTGACCTAAGAAGCTCCATAACAACAAACAAAGTATCAGCTGACATTTAAAAATAGATGTGGTCTTCATATGCTGATAACTAGGTTTGGCATGTGGAGGTTAGTCAGATAATGTCAGATATATATATATATATATATATATATATATATATATATATATATATATATATAGATATATATATATAAACAAATAAGACTTCACTTGAAACAACCATGATTAAAAGCACTGACCTATGCTGAAGATTAATTCAACATTAAAAGAACTAAGGACGAATGGGTCTTGACGCTCAGCTGAACTTGACAATAAGGATATTTTTACGAGCTTTTTTTTAAATGTGGGACCTGTGACCTTGACCCTTTCCCTTGTGACCTAAAATCTGAGAACTTATTATCCTTGAACTTACACTTTTTTGATTTTTATAACAATCTTTAACAAAAGTGGGTAAAGTGACCTTGATCTCTGACCAGGTAACCACAAAATATACAGATTAATTCAAAATTGGGCAGGAAAGCTATATGTGAAAGACTTTTTAAAGACGTAGGTCCAGTGACTTTCATGTCTCTGCCTTGAGACCCTGAAATCAAAATGATTCTTAATTTAGTAGTGGGTCATTTATAAATCAAATTTGAAGCCAATCTGTCTAGCCAAACCAGAGTTATCATCCATAAACTAAATGTCAATGGATGGGCCAATGTGACTTTTGACCCTGTGAACCCCAAATCGTAAAAAATCTTCCCCTACTGGCAGGTGAACAATATCTGGAAGATGGAAGGTTCGTGATGAACAGTTTGGCTTAAATGCATCCAAAATCTGTTTAAAGAAATTGGTCCTGTGACCTTTACATTGGAAGCTCATGACCCAAAATTCAATAGCATTCTTATTTGAGTGGTTGGCCTTCTATAATTGTATCCGCCAAAACAGAGTTTTGCGGATACTATGTTTTCAGCTGCACGCCGCCGCGGCGTAGGTTTCCGGAGAACTCCTCCGTAACCGCTGGGTGGAATTTTACGAAACCCGGGATTATGTTCGGGTCACATGTGAACTGCTGCTCCCCGATTTTGTTTTGACCTCTGACCTTTCCTCTGCGCTCTGCGTCCGTTTGTGCGTCTGTTTCCACACATAAACCCACATATCTCGGGAACCGTTTGACCGATCAGGAAATTTTTTTTGCACAAATGTAGCCCTTGGAGAGATTAATAACATACACCATGTTTGCACATGTTTGCACAGTGTCCATCTGTTCGTCTGCCTTGGGTTAAAATCACTCATATCTCTGCAGTGACTAGACTAATTCACCTGAAATTCGGCCTGCGTAAACATCCTGGATAGCTTTTCTGATTTTATGACAGGTGGCGCCACCTACATTCACGTTTACGCTGCAGACATCCAAGCTCATATCTCGGGAACCGTTTGATCGATCAGGAAAATTTTTTTGCACAAATGTAGCCCTTGGAGAGCTTTATAACATACACAAAAAATGGTGGCGCCACCTGCAACCATGTTTGCACAGTGTCCATCTGTTCGTCTGCCTTGGGTTAAAATCACTCATATCTCTGCAGTGACTTTACTAATTCACCTGAAATTCAGCATGTGTATACATCCTGGATAGCTTTTCTGATTTTATGATAGGTGGCGCCACCTACATTCACGTATACGCTGCAGACATCCAAGCTAATATCTCAGGAACCGTTTGACCGATCAGGAAAATTTTTTTGCACAAATGTAGCCCTTGGAGAGCTTTATAACATACACAAACAAGGGACCCATGGGTCACGGCGCTCAGCTGATCGTGATTGGACTATAAATGTTTCTCCACTGTGATACTATATCGAGTCGATAAAGCTTATGAATATCATGTACATGTTGGGCTATTATCAAGGAATGTTATGTAATATGTGAGTAAATGATAAATGAAATTACCTGACTGATGGATTAATAGAGTCAAATAAAGTGGTTTATTTTTTATTTATTTAGGAGGGGTTGAAAATTGTAGTATATTTGAGCAAATATGAATGCAATGACAGCAGTAATAAGCAGTAGTAGATGATAAGGCTATTTGTTGAAGGATCTAAAGTGTATGGTAGTCTGCAAGCGTTCAATTTGACAGATATGATGTTATGATTAACTATGCTGATGAAGTGATTTATGAATATGTGACTGTATGACACAATATCTCTTTAGTCTTGACAAGGTACATTATTGTGATGCCCACTACGTCTACATATTACACAATATTGACATAATTTCTGGCATGTACATAGGTACCTATGGACAAATAGTTATACAAAATATTAAAGTATGAATATATCTGATTCATCTTGTTCTTGCTTACTGAGGCTGACTTTGGGATGGGGTTCGGAGAAGGGAAAAGTGAGGGCAGCACGAAGGTGGATGTAGAAATATTCTATTGTAATGTTTTTCATTTATATAAGAATATGAAAAGCTAAGAGGAAAGGGGCCCTCCTACTTGGTTTTAGTAAAGTTCTAAATATATGATTGCAAACTAATACTCTGACAAGACTGTCATGAAGAAAAACAGTAAAAGTTTTGAGATACTGTGTTGCATACGAAAATTTACAGATGGACAGGCAAGTGGACAGAATGGACTTATACCTTTATTTCAATTTCAAGAGAATATTGCATTTAAGTTTATATATAATCCTATTTTTTTAAGCAGATCCACTTTTTCCATTAAGAAGTTTTTATCTGTATCATTTTTTTATTTACAGGTTTATAAATTTTTAATTAAAAAACCTGAAAATATAAGTTAAAATATTAGAATTGTTGCAAAAGTTGCAATCATTATATATACAGAGTAAAAAACATTGGGTCATATTATGCATACACATATATTTTATTATTTTTAAATCATAAATGTTTTAACTGATTTTAAAAGAAAATAATGCCACAACATGGCATCTACAAGAATATTCCTTGAATCACTATTAAAAAGTTTTGCATATTGGAGTTTTCAGGACATGCTTAATTTTATTCAAATAAAATAAAAGTAAATTTGACGAAATAAAACATCTTTTCAAATAAAGTATACACACTGTTGGTTGAATGAGGGACAAACAATATCATTGTGCTAATTACTATCCCAGTTTTAATTAATTACTGGAATTAATAGTCAATTTCACACCTGGTGAAGTTTTTACTCTTCTGAAGTAAGGAATTACTTATCTCATGAACATCCAGACTTTCACAGCAATACACAACTTTGTGGACACAATTAAATGTACACTTTAATCATTGTAACCCTGGTGGTTCAATACAAAATCTAAAATGTAGCATGTCCAAGAATAAAATAAAATACAGAAAAATTATAACATTCATCTAGTTTATGCACCAGCTGGGGGGGGGGGGGGGATGAGTGCAGGGCGAGGGGAAGCCTGCTAGTAGTGGCCAAGCTGGGCCAAGGTAAGCTGCCTGGGGTGGGTTACATAATGCAAGTGAAGGCTGTACTACTAGGTGGGCTAGATGTAAACAACACTTGACATGGTGTGTGAAAACATGAATAAAAGCTATTCATTCCAATCAATTTCTTTTGAAAGTTCAGATTTTAAAAGATTAAATACTTATGCATATATGCTGGGAAAATTAAATCAACAGTGCCAAAGTTGGACAAAATTTAAGGTATTGTTTTTTATTTATGCTAATAACTTGAAAAATTTGCAAAATTCAGATCTAATTTTGGGTAAACAATTGAATTTTGATTAAATAAAGTTATATTCCTGAAAAAAGGTCTCTAGGTTCAGCAATTCTCATGTGAGTAAATATATTTCCTGATTTTTAAAAAAATTGCATTATGTTTTGGCCCATAACTTCAAAATAATACTCAATACTGACCTAATTTTTGGTATGTTCATAGAAAATGTATAAAAGAATGTGAATACTAAATACGATCAAAAACAGATCAGTGGTTTTGATATTAGGCAGCCTTGAAGTGTAACAATGGCTTTTTTTTATGGAAAACAGAGTTTTTTTCCTTAATATCTCGAAGGAACAAAGTCCTAATGACCCAATTTTTGGTATGGTAGGAGATTTTGGGGACATCTAAAATTATGTCAACAGCCTGGGGAGCATAGAGATGTGCACTGAATGACCTACAGTCATCAAAGTGGACTGCTTGACAATGTAAGGGAATACAACAAGAGCCTCCAAAAAAATTCAATAACTAGCCAAATTTTGCAGCTTTTATTTTCAAATTTCAGATTTTAACAAATAAAATCCTTATGTATACATAGTGTGAAAATTACATCCACAGTACTTACAGGAAAAAAACGTGCCATGGCCAAAGTTGGGCAAAATTTAAGGTACCAATTTTATATTTTTGCCAATATTTAAAAAAATTTAACAGATTTTGATCTAATTTTTGGTATACAATTAAATTTTGATTAATTAAAGTTGTATTACTGGAAAAAAGTTCCTACCTTTAACACTTTGGGTCTTAAGTGACAAAATATCTTCCTGATTTTTTTACAAAGTGCATTATGTTTGGGCCAATAACTTTTTAAAATTATATAATACTGACTTAATATCTGGCATGTACATAGGAACTATATAGAGGAATATATATGGTAAATATGAAGAAAACCAGATGAGTGGTTTTGATATTAGGCAGTCCTGAAGTGTAATAATAGATTTCTAATAAAAATTGAGGTTTTTTTCCTTAATATCTCAAAGGAACGAAGTCCTATTGACCCAATTTTTGGCATGGTAGGAGATTATGGGGACATCTAACTGAATGCCGAAATTCAGATTCGTAGATCCAACAGTGTCGAAACGTGCCAGTCTTACGGACGGACATCCAGACGGACGGACGGACGGACAGACAGACGGACGGACAACGGACAATGGACCATGACTATAGCTCAGATGACTTATAGTCAGCTGAGCTAAAAATGGTGGCGCCACCTGCAACCATGTTTGCACAGTGTCCATCTGTTTGTCTGCCTTGGGTTAAAATCACTCATATCTCTGCAGTGACTTGACTAATTCACCTGAAATTCGGCATGCTTACACATCCCGCATAGCTTTCTTGATTTTATGACAGGTGGTGCCACCTACATTCACATTCATGCTGTAGACATCCATGCTTATATCTCCGGACTCATTCAACCAATCAGGAAAATTTTTTTACATAAATGAAGCCCTTGGATAGCTTTAAAACATACACAAAAATGGTGGTGCAACCTGCAGCCATTTTTGCACAGCGTTAACGTGAATGTAGGTGGCGCCACCTGTCATAAAATCGAGAAAGCTATCTAGGATGTATACGCATGCCGAATTTTAGATGAATTAGTCAAACCACTGCAGAGATATGAGTGATTTTAACCCCAGGCAGATAAACAGATGGACACTGTGCAAACATGGTTGCAGGTGGCGCCACCTTTTGTTGTGTATGTTATAAAGCATTCCCAGGGCTACATTTGTGTAAAAAAATTTTCCGGATCGGTCAAACGGTTCCCGAGATATATGGGTTTATGTGTGGAGCGTTATCGTGAATGTAGGTGGCGCCACCTGTCATAAAATCGAGAAAGCTATCTAGGATGTATACGCATGCCGAATTTTAGGTGAATTAGTCAAACCACTGCAGAGATATGAGTGATTTTAACCACAGGCAGATGAACAGATCGACACTGTGCAAAAATGGTTGCAGGTGGCGCCACCTTTTGTTGTGTATGTTATAAAGCTATCACAGGGCTACATTTGTGTAAAAATTTTTTCCGGTTGGTCAAACGGTTCCCAAGATATATGGGTTTATGTGTGGAAACAGACGCACAAACGGACGCTGGGCAGAGACGAAAGGTCAGAGGTCAAGGTCACTTGGTTAGGCACCAGTTCACATGTGACCCGATAATTTGTGTAAGTTTCGGAAAAATCTGTCCAGTAGTCTCAGAGGAGTTCTCCGGAAACGAACGCGGCGGCGGCGGTGGAACCCGGTCAAAAACATAGTATCCGCAAAACTTCGTTTTGGCGGATACAATAAGTAGGTCCTGTGACCTTGACCTTTGACCACATGACCCCAAAGTTATTAGGGTTCTTGCTTTGTGGTGGGCCATACATAAATCAAGTTTGAAATCCATAGGTAAATCCAAACTGGTGATATAATCTGGAAACAAATATGTGGATGGACAGATGGATGGATGGACAGCTAAACCAACAGTTAGACAGACATGGAAATTAGTATAGGGCACCTGCTTATGATCAATAAAGCACAAGGTTTAAGGACACGAGATGAAAACACAGCTGTGAACTTGTAATGATTGCTGTCATTTTATGGTCTAAAAAATTAACAAGGCCTACAGGCCTAATGCGAACCTGTGCAAAGTTTAGGAGTATGAATGGAGGTTTATTTTTTAAATTTAAAATTGATCCTCTTAAGTCCTCCATATCTACCTTAGTCATTATGATTTCAGCAAAATGGACGTTTCCGACCTGCAAGTTTCAGACTAAGACATTTTAAAACCAGAATATGGGTAGCTGACAAGCGACTATGTGTATCCACAGAAATCAGAGTGGGATGGGTGAAGTGAGGCAAGGATTAAGTGGCAAGGGGAATAGAGTGAGGTGTGTCGTATATTAGCATGGATGTCTGCAGCTTAAAGTGAATGTAGGTGGTGCCACCTGTCATAAAATTGAAAAAATTGTCCAGAATGTATAAACCTGCAAAATTTCAAACCACTACTGAGATATGAGTGATTTTATCCCAAGGCAGATGAACAGATGGACGCTGTGCATAAGTGGTTGCAGCTGGCGCCACCAGTTTTGCTTATGATAAAGAACTATGTGAGATCTATACACATGCATAATTTTGGCCAAATCGGTCAAACGGTTCCGGAGATACGAGCTTGGATGTCTGCAGAGTAAACCTGAATGTAGGTGGTGCCACGTCATAAATAAAAAAGCTGTCCAGGATGTATAAACCTGCAAAATTTCAGGTGGATAAGTCAAACCACTGCTGAGATATGAGTGATTTTATCCCAAGGCAGATGAACAGATGGATGCTGTGCATAAGTGGTTGTAGGTGGTGCCACCAGTTTTGCCTATGATGAAGAGCTATGTGAGATCTATACACATGCAAAATTTTGGCCCAATCGGTCAAACAGTTCCAGAGATATGAGCTTGGATGTCTGCAGAGTAAACCTGAATGTAGGTGGTGCAACCTGTCATAAAATCAAGAAAGCTTTCCTGGATGTATAAACCTGCAAAATTTCAGGTGGAAAAGTCAAACCACTGCTGAGATATGAGTGTTTTTATCCCAAAGCAGATGAACAGATGGACGCTGTGCAAAAATGGTTGCAAGTGGCGCCACCAGTTTTGCCTATGATGAAGAGCTATGTGAGATCTATACACAAGCAAAATTTTGGCCCAATTGGTCAAACGGTTCACAAGATATGCGGGTTTTTGTGTGGAAACAGACGCACAAATGGATGCTGGGCAGCGAGGAAAGGTCAGAGGTCAACCAAAAATGAGGGCACAGCAGTTCACATGTGACCTGATGATAAACCTAATTCGCTTAAAATGCTAACCAAGTTTTTTCAAACAGTTGAAAGATATAGTTCCAATAATCTGGGAATTCTGCATCTAAACATTGTGTCTAGATGTCTAGACGCTGTGTCTAGACGTCTAGACACATTGTCTAGACACCCCCCCCCCCCCCCGAGCCAGGTCTGTTGCCATGGTGATGTCTGGACCCCCACCTGTTTGTACTGAGTGACCTCTTGACTTGGATGCTGAAACTCAGCATCTTGTCAAATCTGTTTTCAAATACAGAAAGCCTTTTTCAAATGGCTACAATGTTTTTTTAAAACTGTATTTACCCAATCTATTCTTATAAAACTGGCAGAACCCTACCATAGAATAATTCTTGTAAAGTTAAAACCAATCAGCTTAACAGTTTCATCATAAATCAGTGTATAAGCTAGAAGAGTTTAAAATTACATTTTCGCTTGTAAAAAACACATTAATGTAGGTGGTGCCACCAATACCTCAAAATCAGATATGACATATGTGACAAACATTGGTATAAAATTTGGTGATTATAGCTTTAGCCGTTTCTGAGATTTTAATTTTAGTGTGCTTTTTTGGACAGATGACTAAGTTCAACCTCCTGTAACTTGGCTAAAAATCTCCGAACTGGAACCATTCGAACAAACTTGAGAGAGATTGTTCCAGGGATCATTTCAGTGAAATATTGGACAATTTGGCTGGACAGTTTCAGAGAAGAAGATTTTTAAAGGTTTTTAAGCTTTCTCTATAAATCTAAATTAATGCAGATACCCAATAAAAAGCTGCAGGGCATCAAGTTTCACATGTGACTAATTCTTACATGTAATTTGGAGCTGCTAGCTCCGACGGTTTCTGACTTACAGTCATGGACGGCGGAAAGCCAGCCCTGGACGGCGGACGTGATTTGGCTGATAATGGAGGGACGAGGCTGCGCCATCGCATAAGCTCACAGGTTTGATAAAAAAAAAACAAGGGACCCATGGGTCACGGTGCCCAGCTGATCTTTGTAAAATTTTAGCAAATGCAAAATATACTTATTTCTATTTTTTTTTACATATTAACATTTGAAAAATAAGAGTAAATGGCCTTGCTATTTTGTGATAATCAAATACGAAATATATGAATGCAAGAAAAATACTATGGAATACATCAAAGATGCAGGAGCCTCTCATGATCAAATATTTGTAAACTATCTGTATTGCAACTATGTGAAAGTAGTATGTGTTACCCTGTAAAATATAGAATAAGGAAGAAAGTGGGGATTAAAGTATAATATTATCATTTAATTTAACTGAAATAAACCGCTGTATTAAAAATAGAATTGTACATTTTCAAATGGTCTGGACTGATTTTAAACTTGGCCAGCCTAGATTAGAATTTTGATCTGGGACAGTCAAGATTACAGTGCTGTGGTGGACTGATTGTAAACTGGGCCAGTCCAGATTAGAATCCTAATCTAATCCTAGGCTGGCTTGATTTATATCACCTTATATCAGATAATAAAGTCAACATTTATTCCAGATACACCATTATACAAAACACAACACATAAAATCATTTGATCAAGATCATTTGAAATATTTTATTGAGCAAACAAATCTAGCTGACTTAATGTGCTTCTTTGGTTTCATCTATTCTTAAAGCATACAAGTTCTCATCTTCTGCACCTAAACCAACTCATTTATGTACACTGGATATATATTTTTCTGTATGCTAAATTTCAGTCACCTTATTTCAGTGACTTAAGTTCAGCATTACAAATAATTTTTCAAGGGCTTTCCTTGCTGAATATAAAGTTATAATTTCTAAGTCCAACATTACAACATGTGCAAAATTTTCTAATGGGCGGTTGGATGGAAAGATGGCAGACCAAAGACCCCAACCTACAATAAAAGCTAAACAACAGTTATATCTCTGAACTTAGAGGTCTTGGAATACCATTGTTTAACATGATTTTTCTATGATTATTACATTAATTATAATTACAAATAAATATGACAGGAGTCAAAACAATGATATTTTAATAGAATATGAAATGAATTCATAAAATATCTATTATAATGGACTTATAATGTTTTGCAAATTCTTTGCATTGATTTAAGGCCAGCTAGGTAAATAAAGTGCAATTGCAGCCAGCCTAGGAGTAGATTAGGATTCTGATCTCCGCTAGCCTAGTTAAAAATATGTCCACCACAGGATTGTAATCTGGACCGGCCCAGATCAAAATTTTAATCTGGTCTGGCCCAGTTTAAAACTGGTCTGGCCCAGATTAGAATTTTGATCCAGGCTAGTCCAGATCAAAACTTTGATCTTGGCCAGACCATATATATGTGTGTGTGTATTAACATATATATAAAGAGGTTTGTTGTTGTTTGAATGTCAGTTTACCATGTTACTTGGGCATCCTGGTAAAATATCTTTGTAATATAAACATTAAAACAACAACAAACCTCTTCGCCCGGTTATGTTCCAGTATTGCACGTGTACCGACCAATCCTATTGTGCCCAAAGAGGACAATAGGATCAGTGTCAGTCTTTCACCTGCTCCCCCGATACGCACAAAGCATAATCTTGTAATCTTGTAAAGTCTCAGCTTTTCAAACCAGGCCGTTAGCTTCATTCTAACCACATTCACCTGATTCACAGGTGCCATCCTGTGAAACAGACTTGTGAATTAACAGTGTTGTTTTTCTTCAGAGTTATACCGCTCTGGCCTAGTCTGTAGACCATAGAGCACTTTACATTGGAGGGTAACACTACCTTCTATATATATATATATAGAGAGAGAGAGAGAGAGAGAGAGAGAAAGAGAGAGAGAGAGAGAGAGAGACAGACACACACACTATTCTGAACTGTGAAATAATATAGTGTTAAATTACCTGGACTAATAGTAAATTGTTTATAGTCCGTTCCACACCCTGTCCACCTGATTTTTCGTGATTATCTCTACATAAGACAAACTTGTCAAACAAAATTTGCACCAATGGCATTAAGAGGAAAAAACGTAATTTTTGGTACCTTACCTACTCATGATATAAAAATATTTACTTTACAGCATGGTTGACATGTCGTGTAGATATCGGTCAATCATGGCGTCCCTGATAAGTAGCCATTTTTCATCCCCCTTGGATATGGATATAAAGAAATGTGACATAACAGTGAAGCGTGGAGAATACAAGTCTCACTAAAAACAGGGATCGGCAGCTCTTGATTATTGGTCCTGTGAATGTTGGTGCCTCTTTAGTACGTAACACCTATTATGACATCATCGCTATTCCCTGATATGCACATTTCACAGATTAGTGGCAAAATGTCGCAACAGAATAGACTAGTTACTCATAAAATGATTTTGAATTGTTTACAGGAAAATGACATAAGGTAGGATATTAGTTCTATAACAGTTGATTACGCTTTTTCCTCTTTCTGCCCTCAGGTCAACAAGTTTAAGCGTTCTTTGATTCGCAAAAAAATAATCCCAATTGTTCAAATGGTTCCCAAGAAATTAGCTTGGATGTCTGCAGCGTAAACTAGAATGTAGGGGGTGCCACCTGTCATAAAATCAAGAAAGCTATCCAGGATGTATAAAACTGCAAAATTTTAGGCAGATATGTCAAACCACTGCGGAGATTTGAGTGACATTATCCCACGGCAGACAAACAGAGAGACGCTGTGTAAATGGTTGCAGGTGGCGCCACCAGTTTTGCATATGATAAAGAGTTATATGAGATCTATACACAGGCAAACTTTTGGCCCAATCGGTCAAACGGTTCCCGAGATATAAGCTTGGATGTCATCAGCGTGAACGTGAATGTAGGTGGCGCCACCTGTTATTAAATCAAGAAAGCTATCCAGGATGTATACGCATGCCGAATTTCTGGTGAATTAGTCAATTCACTGCAGAGATATAAGTGATTTTAACCCAAGGCAGATGAACAGATGGACACTGTGCGAACATGGTTACAGGTGGCGAACATTTTTTATGTATGTTATAAAGCTATCCAAGGGCTACATTTGTATAAATTTTATATCCTGATTGGTCAAACAGTTCCAAAGATATGAGGGCTTATGTCTGGAAACAGACGCACAAAAGAAGCTGGGCAGAGAGGAAAGGTCAGAAGTCAACACAAATTGGTTAGGCATCAGTTCACATGTGACCCGATAATTGGTGTAAGTTTCAGAAAAATCGGTCCATTAGTCTCAGAGGAGTTCTCTGGAAACGACCGTGGTGGCGGTGAGGACTCCAGTCAAAAACATAGTACCCACAAAACTTCATTTTGGCTGATACAAAAATACAGGTGGCTCCACCAGTCTGCAGAAACTAATAAAAACACTTGAGCTTTTGTATCAATTTTTTCATTATTCTGGAGGGTACTTTGGAGCCCCATAGCTTGAAGAATATGGGTACCAGAGACCTTATTCCAGGTTTCCAAGGAGACTTTACATGGACCTAACTGGATGTAAAGTGAGAAGATTCAAGGTCCAGTGTTTACGATTTGTGCCCTGTTAACAGATGACGGCATCTTTTAAGGTCTCAAAATAGAGAACAAAAATTGTTAAAAAATCGAAAAAATACAGGTGGCACCACCAGTCTGCAGAAACTGATAAAACACTCCATGATGAATATCCATGCAAAGAATCATGGTGATCAATGCATTAGTTGTTCAGATACTTGATCTTTTGTATCAAATTTTTCATTATTCTGGGGGTACTTTGGAGCCTGATAGCTTGAAGAATGTGGTTAACAGAGACCTTATTCCAGGTTTCCAAGGAGACTTTTATGGACCCCTCTGGATGTAAAGTGAGAAGATTCCATGTCCAGTGGTTATGATTTGTGCCCTGTTAACAGATGACAGTATCTTTGGAGGTCTCAAAATAGAGAAAAAAAATCATTAAAAAAAAACAAAAAAAATACAGGTGGGACCACCAGTCTGCAGAAACTGATGAAACACTTCATGATCAATATCCATGCAAAGAATCATGGTGATCTCCGCATAAGTGGATTAGATACTTCAGCTTTTGTATCAAATTGTCCATTATTCTGAGGGATACTTCGGAATCCTATAGCTTGAAGAATGTGGGTAACAGAGACCTAATTTCAAGTTTCCACAGGCACTTTTCATGGGCCTCCTGGCATGACAAAAAGGTAGATTCTAGGTCCAGATGTTGCAATTTGTACCCTGTTTACAGATAACCATATCTTTAAAGGTCTCAAAAAAAGAGATAAAAAATCGTAAAAATTTGAAAAAAATAGAGGTGACACACCCAGTCTGCAGAAACTGATGGAACAGCTCATTATGAATATGACCATCAGTGTTGTAGTTATTGAGATACTGCAGTTTTTGTATCAAATTTTCCATTATTCTTGGGGGTATTTTGGAGCCATACAGCTTAAAGAATATGGGTAACAGAGACCTAATTTCAGGTTTCCATGGAGACTTTTCATGGGTCTCCCTGTGTGTAAAGAATGTAGATTCTAGGTCCAGTTTTTATGATTTGTGCCCTGTTAACAGATGTTCATATCCTTAAAGGTCTCAAAAATAGAGTAAAAAAAATTGTGAAAATTTGAAAAAATACAGGTGACGCCACCAGTCTGCAGGAACTGATGGAACACTTCTTGATCAATATGTATGCCAAAAATCATGACCATCAGTGTTGTGGTTATTGAGATGTTGCAGTTTGTTTTTATCAAATTTTCAATTATTCTTGGGGGTAATTTGGAGCCCTCCACAGCTCAAAGTATATGGGTAACAGAGACCTTATTTCAGATTTCCATGGAGACTTTTCATGGACCTCTCAGTGTGTCAAGAATGAAGATTCTAGGTCCAGTCGTTACGATTTGTAACCTGTTGACAGATAACTACATCCTTAAAAGTCTCAAAAATAGAGAAAAAAAAATTGTGAAAATTTGATAAAATACAGGTGGCACCACCAATCTGCAGGAACTGATGGAACACCTCTTGATCAAAATGTATGCAAAAAATCATGACCATCAGTGTTGTAGTTATTGAGATGTTGCAGTTTGTTTTAATCAAATTTTCCATTATTTTGGGGGGTAATTGGGAACTCCCCACAGCTCAAAGGATATGGGTAACAGAGACCTTATTTCAGGTTTCCATGGAAACTTTTCATGGACCTCTCAGTGTGTCAAGAATGAAGATTCTAGGTCCAGTCTTTATGATTTGTGCCCTGTTAACAGCTGTTTACATTTTTAAAGGTCTCAAAAATAGAGAAAATAATTCGTAAAAATTGAAAAATACAGGTGGCACCACCAGTCTGCAGAAACTGATGAAACATCTCATGATCAATACATATGTCAAAAATCATGACCATCAGTGATGTAGCTATTGAGATATTGAAGTTTTTGTATGAAATTTTGGACTTTTCCGGGGGGGTACTTTAGGGCCCCATGGCTCAAAGGATATGGGTAACAGAGACCTAATTTCTGGTTTCCAAAGAGATTTTTCATGGACCTCTCAGAATCCCATGTTACAAGGTTCTAGGTCCAGCGGTTACGATTTGTGCCTGGTTAACAGACAGACAGACGGACGACGGACAAAGAGTGATCATTATAGCTCAGATGACTTTCAGTCAGCTGAGCTAAAAATTTATCATCCACGTACAGTTGTCTTAATATAGCCACAAAGAGTTGAATATCCATGATTGTAACATTACCTGGTATGATGAATAACTCAAATCATAAATCTAAATTTTTTAAAAGCTTTTAAAAAAACTTTCTTGTCAATATTAACCAAAGATAACCTGAAATCTAAATGTCTAGTGGCATGATGTAATAGAGGCTGATAAACTGGTGCCAGACTAGATGTAATAGCATCACACAGCTAACATATATGGTAAAATAACTCAATTCAATCTCCATAATTCAGCCAAAAATCATTCATGTGGAAACATTAATGACAATTATTATTAGAATTATTGTAGGGATTATTCTTGTAAAATATTTAACAAACTGGCTTAAGTGGCATCAGTCTGAAAACGTTTCTCATATAGGAAGATACAGCAAACTGGCTATGTTCAGCTTCCCGTAACTCAGCCAAAAAGCACTGAACCAAAACCATTTTACAAACTTGAATTATCAACATCTGAGGATAATTAATGTGTAAGATTGAAGAATTTGGCCTGGTGGTTATTGAGAAGAAGATCTTTGTAGCCACTGAGCTAAAATGGGTTGTTATGGCATATGACTAAATTCAGCTTCCCATAACTTAGCCAAAAGTCACTGAACAGAGACCATTTGTACAAACTTCAGAAAGCACTACCCTAGGATCATTTCTGTGTGATATTAAACATTTTGGCCATATGGTTTCAGAGAAGAAGTGTTTTGTAGCCCTCAGTGTGATACAGGCACTGATGACCCTGTACAAAAAAGGCTGATGCAGGTGGCACCACCAATACCTCAATTTCAGATATGACCTATGTGACCAACATTGGCATAAAATTTGGTGATGATAGCTCCTGCGGTTTTTGAGATTTAAATTTTAATATGCTTTTTTGGACAGTTAACATAGTTCAAACTCCTGTAACTCGGCCAAATATCTCTGAACTGGAAACATTTGTACAAATTTGAGAAAGATTGTTTCAGGGATCATTTCTATGAAATATTGGACAATTTGGCTGGACAGTTTCGGAGAAGAAGATTTTTTATGCTTTTTTTAGCTTTTTACCTATAATATCTAAGAAAATGCAGTTAAAAAAAAATAAACAAAATCTGATATAGTTTTTAACTATGGATGACTGATTATTTGCAAAAAAATTGGTGAGGCTAGCTCCTGCCGTTTTTGAGATAGCCATGGTTAACGTACAGACAACACACGACAAACAACACACAACGCATGACGGACGAAGCCGCACCATCGCATAAGCTCACAGATTCGCTAAAAAATACTAACACAACCTCTGCTGTGCAGAATCATAACACCACCATATCAACACCGTATCCAATCCGTAGCAGAATCATGGGTAACCATGAGAAACTGTAGAAACCCCTTGATGCTCCCTGGTGATACTGTATTGCTCGCTGATGCTGCTCCAGTTTACCATAGCCTACAGTGGTGGTCTGTAAATCATCCGTTTTAATACTGTTCACCCTGAAGCTTTTAGGGTCAGTATTTTGTGCCCTGTTAACGGACAGACAGATGGACTGACAATAGACAAAGAGCGATCGCTATAGCTCAGATAACTTTAAGTCAGCTGGGCTAAAAATTATCCTGTAACATATATGTTTAGCTGAATAAAGTTTTCTTGCATATTTATAATTGATGCATGGATTCCACTTTATACCTATTTATGTTTTCAAGAATAATTCCATCAGTAACCTTTTCTGTTCTCTGAAACACTTTTTCATACACATGTATGGAATAAACATCATCCACATACATGTTCAATTTTCTCATATAATTATTGGTTTATTTTGACAAAGTCGTGTGCAATCAAGCTTCCGGTAAAATAATTGTAAAGGACGAAAGCCAGTACACAATGGAACACACCACCATGAAAGGTCAACACTGAAATATAGTTAACGTTAAATAATAAGCCCTCAGCTCCATATTCATCCATCTTGCAAAATACTGCTGCTCTTTTTTATGAAAGACATAGTATTTTTCATACTGTATTTTAACTTGCCCACCTACCAGGCAACACTGACCTTCTGGACCCATAACTGGCAGTGTCACAATGTCTGGCACCACAAATCAATAAGAATCACAGCTTGGCCTCTCATCTTTGCATGTGGCCTGTCTGACAGGTATTATGCCCATTCTGAGTGACCTTCAACATCTTGGGAGCTCACTGGATCATGCTGCAGCTTTCAGAGCCTGCCACCAGCACCACAAATACCCATACACAAAGGGCTTACTGGCTGCTGCTAATCTCTCACTGAACAATAAAATCAATAGCGCTCCAGTTGTCATTCTTTTTTATACTCCATATTTATCCACCTGGCTTGCTTAGAAACACAAGTGAAGCACCACTATCTGTTTAATTAACTGGCTGCCTGCATGTCTTTAACTGGCTGCAATGTATTGAGGCTGTGTAATCATTCTGTGTCTCTGCACTGGATCATCTCAATAATGAAAAAAAAATTGTCCTTCCACTTGGAAACAATCATCCAGTCAGGGATTGACAACAAAGATTTCAGGATATCATTCACACACACACACACACAGAGCCACCAGATTTAATTTTTCTCTTGCCTAGATATAAAGTAAGGCTTGTGATATGACCAAAAGTAAGGCAAGGATACACCCTATACACAGCACTTTATATTTGAAATATTTTATTTTGGTTTGATTTCCGGGGTTTGACCACCAGACGGCAGTGAATGAGTGAGTTGTTGGACAATTTGTAACACAGTCTGTCAATGGCTTGTTTGTATGACTTAAGCCCCAGATTCAACAGTATTTCCCTGGAATTTTGTGTTGATAATGCCAAGTGTATTGAGGGTATTAGATCGGCTGCAAGTGACATATGCATGATGCATTTCAGTGCACATTGGCCTCATCATCCGCTGCCCCTCCATAGAAAACTGACAGTTTTGAAGATTTAAAACAAATACCAGCTTGCAGAATTTAGGTTACTGTGACCTAAAAAAGTTAAAATTTTCTGGGGCAAATTGTTATGATTTGTGCCCAGCTAACAAGATATATCTAAAAATAAATTCCCAGATAACTTGCTCTTTAATCTATTTAATCTATGCAGTGTAAAATAACACTTGGTATGCATGATTTAAGTATTTCCTTCTCTACTCTTTTAGCTCAGCTGGCAGAAAGCCAACTGAGCAAGCATGCCCCCTGTTACATGTGTGCCTATCAATTTGTCCCATTAAAAGAAAATTAAAACAATCTATTCCATGGGTGTTGAATGCTTTGTAGAAGTGGGGTGGACAAAACCTTTACAAAGCTTGAAACATTGCAAGTGCTATAGGCATATATTGCCTGATGATCGCAGCAGGATCATCATCTACTGGGTGCATGATACTCAAAGAGTAGCAACTCATTATGTCAGGAATGTGTTTATATGTTTCTAATATGCTCCAATTATGTTAAGCACTTTTACGTGATTTTTTGGACAAAATAACTTAAAAATGTGCTATTTCACAAGAATTTCAGAGAGGACTTTGATACACTTGTGAGTTTGGAATCGCAAACTTGAAGCAAGTCTGTTTTGTGTACATTTATCAAGAAAGGCCATGAGCGTACTTTGTGTATGTAACACTGATACAATCTGGACTGACACATGATACACAAAGAAGTATTCAATATCTGTCAAAGATATAAACAGGCAGAAAAAGTGGATGTAAATTTACTGGGTTTCACTACGTCAACACAAAGATAAAGTCTGACTCATTACTTTTATCAAGTCTGTTCTATTTTCAGTATTTCATAACAAGAATAAGTCTTTGCCATGTCCTTAACGTATCTCAAGAAAAAATACAACATAAACATCAACCTCACACGAACACCAAGATGCCTGAACAACTCTGCCAAGATAAGATGTTAATTAATATTAATAGAAGAATAATGATCAAAAACACAACTATCAACATAAAACCTATTTCCACGAATATTAGTACCAACCACAGTTGAGACTACAGCAGGGCACAGTAGTGCACAAAAGGTAAAACAAGCTCTGCTGTTGACAGAGCAAAAGTGGCCACAGAGCAAGCATTTTGAAATAACAAACAGGCCTGGGGTTAAACCAAATAACTGATAAACTAAGAGAAAAAGAGACCACCTAGACCCAGAAGGCTGACAGAGAAATGACTGACAGGACGATAAAAATACAAGTAATTTCTAATCCCATGTGTAGCTACTTTATTTTTTTTTAAAAGGATAAGTCCATGCTTTATTGGTGGCACTGTGTAAACTGAATGAGGATGAATGTTACCTTATGATACAAGTGATAAAGTTTTACCTACATAGGGCAAGGTATAATCCAGAAGTCAAACTAAGTCACTAAGACATGACAGCAAATCTCTAAAATTCCTTTGTGCGGTTTGAATGGAGGAAATTGAGTCTTCAAATACACCAACAGCTTTACCCTGAGTCAATTTACCACAAGTCTGACATTCTATTATAGATCATATTGGCTGACTACATAATTTTCCATGCAAAACTATCCTGGCACATTGAATTATTATTCCAATTTCACTTGTTTTATATGTTGTGATGGTTCTGTATGTGAGTAAACTCACTCTACCTGTGTCTGTTTACCATTTTAAGACTGATCTTTACATGTCCAACAACTCCCACAAAGGGGAAGAAAAATGATAGAAGAAACTTAAAAGGAATCTTGGAAAACATGATTTGTGAAGCTGAACTGTTCTCAGAGATAATGCTGGATGTCTGCAGACTGAACGTAAAAGTATATGGCGCCATCTGCAACAAAATCAAAAAAGCTATCCAAGATTTATATACACTGCAAAATTTTAGGCATAGAAGTCAAACCACTGCCGAGATATGAGTGATTTTATCCCACAGCAAACAAACAGATGGATGCTGTGCAGAAATGGTTGCAGGTGGTACACTAGTTTTGCCTATAATAAAGAGCTATGTGAGATCTATACTCACGCAAAATTTCAGGAGGATATGTCAAGCCAGTCCTTAGATATAAGCTTTGATGTCTGCAGCCTGAATGGGAAAGTAGATGGCACCACCTGCCACAAAATCGGGAAACCTATCCAGGATGAATACACATGAAAAATTTCAGATAGATTAGCCCATTCTTTTCAGAGATATGAGTTATTTTATCCCAAGGCAGATGAACAGATTGACACTGTGCAAAAATGGTTGCTGTTGACGCCATTTTTTATGTATGTTATAAAGCTATCCAAGGGCTACATTTGTGCGAAATTTTTTTCCTGATTGGTCAAATGAGTCCGAAGATATGTGGGTTAATGTGTCAAAATAGACGAACAGATGGATGCACAGGAGAGAGGAAAGGTCAGAGGTCAACGCAAAATATTTTGGCACCAGTTCACGTGACCCGATAATCATGTAAAGTTTCAGAAAATCTTTCCAGTGGTGTCAGAGTTCTATTCCGGAAACAAATGTATCGGTGGTGGTTGCGGCAGCGGAACCCAATCAAAATCATAGTAATCGCAAAAGGTTGGGTTCTTTGGTCTGTCATCTTTCCATCCAGCCACCCATTAGAAAATTGTGCACACATTGACATGTTGGACCTTGCAAAATTTGCAACTTAATTAATGTTTAGGGAGGAAGGCCATTTTGAAAGTATTTGCACTGGTATTCATATACTTTCATTTTTACCATTTGCAAAGTATTCACACCATGTCTGGTATTATTCAGTTTTCACCAAACAATGATGTTGAGAATCCAGAATATACAAAATTCACACATTTAAATAATGATCATAAGTACCTTGTTTTATGGCTTTTATTTATATTAAAAAAAAATAAATGTTATATATTCATTTTGGACTAATTTCACATCAATGTACACACTAGACAGAACAGGAATCTAGATTAATATTATCAACTGCATCTTTGTCTATAATTAATTTCCTTCAAATGATCCCTAATGAATAATATGATTTATATTTTATTTTTTTATCATTAAAATTGAACTGAAAAATACCAAAGGTGACTGCATGGTGTTACTTGGAATACGTGACATTCTATCCATCTATACAAGATTCTTGTATCATCAGTAACTGCCAGTTAATTTCCTGTTATTATCAACTAAAAAATTTCCTTTTTTAATTTTTCTTAAATTTGTTTTAAAAAAACAATAAAAATTTGTTAATTTATTGTTTATTGTTATGTTGTTCGTTAAAACTACTACATTAGTTGGATTGGACACCTGGATCAACTGTGGCTGGCTATAAGCTGCCTGGCTGCCCCAGTGTATGCCTCACCTCAAGCGTGCATAATTAGCTAAAAGTTCGACAAGGTAAACATACAGGTGACTCAAGCGGGGGCTGGGGAGAGCCAAGGTCTGACATGGTCTCATAAAAACATTAATAGAAGCTACAATTTTGGGTCAATTTCTTTCAGCTTTATAAACTAAAAAGCGGAAATCCTTCTGTGTGCATGATATGAAAATTATATCAACAGTGCTCACAGGAAACAAACGTGCCATGGTCAAAGTTGGGCAAAATTTAAGGTACTAATTTTATATTTATACTAATAACTTATAAAATTTGAAAAATTCAGAACTAATTTTGGGTATTCATTTGAATCTTGATTAAACTAGATATTTCTTGGCACGGCAGGTGCCATAGTATCCCCAGACAATTAATCCCCCCCCCCCCCTTTAAGAATAGGCCCCCCATCTTCAGCAACAATTAATATCAGACCACACTCATAGAAAAGGTCATTCTCATAGAAAAGGTCATGATCCAAATTTCAATATACATCATCCCCTAACCCATGTCTATGTATATGCAAGAAATCTGTCCATTAGTTTTTGACTTATAATGCTCACAGTACTGATAAATGGCAATGATGGGGTATTAAACGGCACAAAACAAGTAAAAGAATAACAGGTGGCGCCACCTGTTTCCGGTATATGACAATACTTTCCAAGATCTTCGAACATGTTGATTTTTGGACCAATGCATGCATCCCTTATTGAGATATTAATGATTTTGTGTAATTTTCACCATATATGGCAATTTTTCAAGGTCAAGGCCACTCTAATAGGAAAGGTCATGACCCCAATTTATATATACATCATCCCATAACCCATGTCTATGTATATGCATAATATGAAAGAAATCTGTCCATTAGTTTTTGACTTATAATGCTCACAGGTTATAAATGTACTGTTCAGTGGCAATGATGGGGTATTAAACGGCACGAAATTAAGTAAAAGAATAACAGGTGGCGCCACCTGTTTCCGGTACATGACATTACTATCCAAGATCTTTGGTCAAGTTGATTTTTGGACCAATGCATGCATCCCTTATTGAGAAATTAATGATTTTGTTTGATTTTCACCATATATGGCAATATTCAAGGTCAAGGCCACTCACTGGAAAGGTCATGACCCCTATTCAAATAAACATTATCCTATAACCCATATCCATGTATTTGCATAATATGAAAGAAATTTGTCTATTAGTTTTTGACTTACAATGCTCACAGTACTGATAAATGGCAATGATGGGGTATTAAACGGCACAAAACAAGTAAAAGAATAACAGGTGGCGCCACCTGTTTCCGGCACATGACAATACTTTCCAAGATCTTCGAACATGTTGATTTTTGGACCAATGCATGCATCCCTTATTGAGATATTAATGATTTTGTGTAATTTTCACCATATATGGCAATATTCAAGGTCAAGGCCACTCTAATAGGAAAGGTCATGACCCAAATTTATATATACATCATCCCATTACCCATGTCTATGTATATGCATAATATGAAAGAAATCTGTCCATTAGTTTTTGACTTATAATGCTCACAGGTTATAAATGTACTGTTAAGTGGCAATGATGGGGTATTAAACAGCACGAAAACAAGTAAAAGAATAACAGGTGGCGCCACCTGTTTCCGGTACATGACATTACTATCCAAGATCTTCGGTCAAGTTGATTTTTGGACCAATGCATGCATCCCTTATTGAGAAATTAATGATTTTGTGTGATTTTCACCATATATGGCAATATTCAAGGTCAAGGCCACTCTCATAGGAAAGGTCATGACCCCAATTTAAATAAACATAATCCCATAACCCATATCTATGTATTTGCATAATATGAAAGAAATCTGTCCATTAGTTTTTGACTTATAATGCTCACAGTACTGTCAAGTAGCAATTTTGGGGATATTAAACGGCATGAAAACAAGTAAAGAATAATAGGTGGCGCCACCAGTTTCTGGAACATGACAACCCTATCCATGATCTTCCATCAACTTGATTTTGGGATCAATCCATGCAAGTTTTCTTGAGTTATTTAAGAATTTGTGTGATTTTCCCCAAAATTGAACCTATTCAAGGTCAAGGTCACTCTCCTAGTTGAGGTCATGACCTCATTTTAAATAGGCGTCGTCCTTTCACCCATATCTATACATATACCAAGTATGGTAAAGATCCGTGAAATATTTTTTGAGTTATTGTGTCCAAAAGAAATCTCTGCTGCGGCGCGACCGTGCCTCAACCATTGTATCTCCAGACTATGTCTGGCAATACAATAATGTTACATCCCTGACAAAAAATCTCTAGCTTCAGCAATCCTCTTGTTAAGGGAGTAAATATATTTCTTGATTTTTTACAAAGTGCATTATGTTTGGGCCCATAACTTAAAACAATTACGCATTACTGACATCATTTCTGGCATGTGCATAGAGAATGTATAGAAAAATATATATATTATATATGAATAAAGTCAGATCAGTGGTTTTGATATTAGGCAGTCTTGAAGTGTAACAATGGGTTTTTTAATGGAAAAATGAAGTTTTTCATTAATATCTCTAAGGTATTAAGTCCTAGTGACCAAATTCTTGGCATGGTAGGGGATTTTGAAGACATCTAATTGTTTGCCAAATTTTAGGAACTGAGAGCTGAAGCTGGGGAGCTGAGCTCTTGCAAACTGCATAACACTAGCTTTATGTAAACAATATGTTACATGGTGCTTGAAAACTTGAATAAAATCTATAGTTTTTGATCAACTGGTTTCAAATTTTTTAGTGTTAACAGACAAAATGCTCACAAAAACATGCTGTGAAAATTAAATACACAGTACTTACAGGAAAAAAATGTGCCATGGTCAAAGTTAGGCAAAATTTAAGGTACCAATTATTTATTTTTGTTAATATTTTAAAAAATTAAAAAGATTTTGATCTCATTTTGGGAATACAATTTAATTTTGATTAATAAAAGTTATATTACTGAAAATGGATGAGTGGTTTTGATATTAGGCTGTCCTGAAATGTGAAAATAGGTTTTTAATAAAAAATTGAGGTTTTTCCTTAATTTCTCAAAGGAACGAAGTTGCAAAGACCCAGTTTTCGGCTTGGTAGGAGATTTGGGGACATCTAACATTATGCCGAATTTTGGATTCCTAGGTCTTACGGTTTCAAACTGTGCCACATCTATGGACGGACGGACGGACGACGGACAATGGACCACGACTATAGCTCAGATGACTTATAGTCAGTTGAGCTAAAAAGGCAGTGACAGTCGTTTGCTTAACACGAGAATGCTCCTGATCAGCAACAAAGTTCTCAATTTCTGACAGGAATCTGAAGCAGTCATCCTCACCCTCTGACGACTGTAGCAGCTGCTGCAGCTTGCAGTAATCTTACAGGTCTCTCTAACGGCTAATGGTAGTAAAATGGGCGTGGTGGGCTTGTCCCCACTGTCAGAATCAGGGGTCTGGTCTTTCTGTCAGATCTGTTCCACGATCTCAGAATCACTCAGGATTCCGGTTGTGGTAAGCTGACTGTCAACGTTGACAAAGTCGGAGAAGGTGCCCTCTGTATTGAAGCCATGCTCACCTAGCTGCTGCAGGGTTAACTCCATCTCAGGATCGTTGTAGACATCTGGAGCATCACTTGGCTCACTGATTGGGGCTGGGCTTATGAAGCCAGCATGAGGAAAGCAGTTGGTGATAGTTGTCAGCTTGACGAATGCATGTAGTTGCAAGTCCTTACTCTCCACACAGTCAACCAGGCACCTGAGGATCTGCTTCCTGTAGTACACCTTGAAGTTCTGAATCACTCCCTGGTCCATGGGCTGAGTCTGGCTGGTTGTACTGGGCAGTAGGAAAACAAGCTTGACAGCAAGGAGGTCTGGTATGTGGAGATGGGCAGGGCAGTTGTCCACTACCAATGCAATGCTGCATTTCTTGCAATGACACTCGTTGTCCAGTTTGCGCAACCACTCTGTGAAGAGTACTGGCATCATCCAGGCTTTTTTGTTTGCTCTGTAGGCTGTAGGCAGGGTGTGGCCATTTTTGAAGCAGCCGGGTTTTTTGAACTTGCAAATCACAAAGAGGGGGCGTTTGTCCGAACCTGTCATGTTCTTGCTAGGTAGAAGATGGAAGAACAGTCCTGTCGTGTCTGCGTTGTATATCTTCGTGGGTGTACTCCTCCAGTAGGCTGGGTAGAGCAGTAGTCTTCCACTTGTCGATGACAGCAGAATCCAAAGCATTCTCCTCCCAAGGAGCAGAAGGTGATGTTGTGTTGCTTCTTGAAACATTCTAGCCATCCATTGCTGCACATGAAGTTGGTGACTGCTAACTTGACTGCGAGGTCATTGGCCTTGGCATGCAGCATAGGTCCGCTGACTAGGATGTCCTGTGCACAAGCAGGGTTAAACCACGTCCGCAGTGCATGAGTTAGCGTTGTGGTCCGAACTTGTGTTCAGCAAAGGCCCCCTTGATCTTCCCAGCATTTTTTATCCATGTACTCAGCATGTTGGCCGGGATGTTGAAGTCATTTGCAATCTTTGCTTTGGTCTCTTTGTCTCAGCATTTTTGATCCATGTACTCAGCATGTTGGCCGGGATGTTGAAGTCATTTGCAATCTTTGCCTTGGTCTTGCCACCAAGTTCAACTTCGAGCAGTGCTTCATACTTCTGCTTAATCTCTTTACATTAAGCTTATGCTTGTACAACCATTGCAAACAGGACATGAACAATATAAAAGTGAAACAGTTATACTGTATAACAAACTCTATGGTAAACTAGATATTTCTTGGCACCGCAGGTGTCATTGTATCCCTAGACAATTAATCCCCCCCAGGTGCCATAGTATCCCCAGACAATTAATCCCCCCCCCCCCTTTAAGAATAGGCCCCCAATCTTCAGCAACAATTAATATCAGACCACACTCATAGAAATGGTCATGACCCCAATTTCAATATACATCATCTTCTAACCCATGTCTATGTTTATGCATAATATGAAAGAAATCTGTTTATTGGTTTTTGACTTATAATGCTCACAGTACTGTTAAGTGGCAATGATGGGGTATTAAACGGCACGAAAAACAAGTAAAAGACTAACAGGTGGCGCTACTAGTTTCCAGTATATGACAACACTATCCAAGATCTTAGGTCAAGTTGATTTTTGGACCAATCAATGCATCCCTTATTGAGTCTGAGATATTAATGATTTTGTGTGATTTTCACCATATATGGCAATATTCAAGGTCATGACCCCAATTTAAATAAACATCATCCCATAACCCATATCTATGTACATGCATAATATAAAAGAAATCTGTCCATTAGTTTTTGACATAATGCTCACAGTACTGTAAAGTAGCAATATTGGGGGTATTAAACGGCATGAAAACAGGTAAAGAATAATAGGTGGCGCCACCAGTTTCTAGAACATGACAACCCTATCCATGATCTTCCATCAACTTGATTTTGGTATATCCATGCAAGATTTTTATGAGATATTTAAGAATTTGTGTGATTTCCCCAAAATTGGACCTATTCAAGGTGAAGGACACTCTCTTATTCATGGTCATGACCTCATTTTAAATAGGCATTGTCCTCTCATCCATATCTATACATATACCAAATTTGGTAAAGATCTGTGAAATATTTTATGAGTTATTGCGCCAACAAGATTTATATGCGGCGGCGGGGGGACTGGTATGAAAACATAGTATCCCCCGACTTTGTCTGGGCATACAATAAGAGTCAATCTGATAGAGATCTCATCTTACTCCCTTTATATAGAGTCCTGTATATTTATCCTAGACATATCAAAGATAAGGATTTGATTATGTTTTGTTTATCAATAACTTCTCTTTAATGCTTTATTGGAGAGAGAAAAAAAGGAATGATCATGAGTGACTAATTGGCAAAACAAGTGAACAACGGACTAGGTATATGTAAGCCATCACACTTGGTTAGTAAGATCCTTGCCAGAATTAATTATGTTACTAGTCATCGCAGCCATAGTTATGACTGTTGGACCGTGTGTGACTATAACAAACATTACCTTGAGTCAACAGATCCATCGCCCTTGATGAGTGAGAGCCTTGTCAGTATTAGTTAATTATGACTGGTCATCACAGCCCAATCACGATTGACGGACCCTGCACAACCGTTATCCAATTATGACTGAGTTTAGTGATAGAAATGTTAGCTGGGGACCAACAAAACAACTCGACACATCCGTTTTTTTTTTACACATCCAACTTCAACACAAGTGGAGTTAAATAAGTAAGGTTTTAACTACTTTTTGCATGGACCCCACGTTCATCTTTGACACATGGGGGAATTTTGACTTAACCAAGTTTGATACAATGAGGTTTCACTGTATCTACACACCATTTCTTACAAACTTAGCGACATTCATAATCAGTCCTAACATTCATTATGTAAGTGAACACTAGCTTGGAAGCTTTCTTTGCTCCTAGTCTGTTTCTCACTTTAGTGTGGATATATCTAAAATTTGAGAATATTCTCTCAATTGAAGCTGATGAAGCAAATTTATAAACTCAAAGTCACCCCAGTCCTTGAATAAACAAAGATGCCCAACACAAGCTTGGTGGCAGCTGACACTGGGGTACCATGACCTAACAGGAAGCTGTGAAATAGGAACCAGTCAGTCTGTAGCCCATTGCCTATTAAGATGATTAGTGCAGGAGGATCATGAAATCCTGATACCTTGCTCATTAATGAAGTTTATTTGTTGAACTCATGGGTATCACTTAACAGAAATCCCCCATGCATCTAGGATACATGGGTTTTAAATTTTTTTTTGTACATGACTTTTATTCACGTTAATTAACAGTGTAAATAACGTTAGTGTAAGAAACTTGCCAACCCTGAAAGCAG
Source organism: Sipunculus nudus (assembly GCA_026874595.1). NCBI lineage: Eukaryota > Metazoa > Annelida > Sipuncula > Golfingiida > Sipunculidae > Sipunculus > Sipunculus nudus. The sequence goes on from CM049309.1 coordinate 8,261,390, forward strand.
CAAAAGAGCTTTACTGGTGAAGTAGGTAGGAGTCGAAGAAAAACCAAGACTATTTCTATTTTAACATTAAGGAAAAAGAAACACTGTGCAGTACAATTGGCCAATATTACTTTTTCCTTGAACAGGCAAAGGACAATGCAGTGTGGGGTAGTCATTGTATAGGGATGGATTTACATATCTTTGAATCACAAATGAAATCTATGATTGCCCATCTATTTTGATAACTCCTTTGACAATCAGTGAGTTGTTTATAACACACAGATTATGTGTCTGTGGCCATGAACTAAAGAATAATACAACAAGGTCAATGACCATCCTTCTGCCTCACTCCTAATGCAGCGTTATATAAATACACTGCAGTCATCCCAGATCTCCATTTATTTAAACCACTGCTTTGTATAAGCAAGGTATTCTGGGTTTCACCACCAGGTTAGACACAGAGAAAAGAACTGTAATCAGACCAATCAGAGCATGGTATCCCACTGTGCATACAGCTCCAAATTTAAACATACAACTTGTGCTTTCACTGGTCTGATTAGTGATCACAATGGTGTAATCTGGTGTATTCAGACCAACTGCTATACAAAGTGTTAAGATATTAAAAGGAGATCTGAGAGGACTGCAGAGTAGAACTGCTGCATGAGAAGCCTTAGACTACATGTCTCAACTGTCAAACTTTAAAATCAATTTTTTTTACTTTCATGGAAACACCTTCTGTTTACATTTCACATGCATATGCTTACAAAATGTTACTAATACCATGGATTCCTTTCCATTAAAACACCCATATTTATGTAAGCTGGCTTGAAACAATTATTATCCAACCTATTTTACTCTCATATTAATGTAGACGCCCCAGTGCATTATGGGGTTAATATTTCAATGCCCAAAACCCTTACCAGCAGAGTTGTATTGTTATGATTCTGTGCAGTGTCAGTCAATGACCTATAGTACCAGTATATACTAATCCTGCCACTTGCTAGAAATTTAAACAAGATGTTACCATTTCTTCTTTGCATTTTGTACAATGACACACAGTGATGTAGGACTCAAGTTTAGACTTGGACTCAACTCTGAAACCCAGTCCACTTTTTTTAGGGACTTAGACTTGGACTCAAGGGTACTGGTATCTGACTTGTACTTGGAGGTAAGTACTCATGAAATCAGACTGAGTCAATCTCAACTTCTCAAGTCCAGTTAAAAACTCTGTCACATACTGTAATACTTTCATGCATGTACAAAATACAAAGGACTACAATAAGACCATATACCATTAAGCTTTAGCTCTGCATAGGAAGCTAAATGAAATTAAACGTTAAAGTAAAAAGCATATGCATACTAGTGTTATTAAAATACATATGATAATCAAGTTTTCATTTTATATTACTTTTAATAAGTAGATTTGCATTGGACTCAGACATGACTCTGATTCAAAGGTACTCGGACTTGGACTTGAATCTGAAGGACTTGGACTTGGACTCAAACACAAGTAGCCTCACTGGACTCTGAAATTAACTCTGTCTCGAGTCCTGCATCAGTAATTTATAACATTGGTACACCTGAGAAGATATGTACTGCACATGCAGAGGCTGAAATGTATCTAAAGACTGACTGTCACTGATTGTGAAAGGAAGTCTTTCTTGTAAATTTTCCATATTGCATGTGAATGAACAATTTCCTAATAGGAAAGATTTCAACTCACTGCAAACAACAGGAAGTGAAATAAGAAATGAATCCAAATCTTTTATGTTGTGATGTTTCAGTTATAGACCGTATATATGCACAACAATTAACTTCCACCACGATGCTGTATGTTAACACAGCCACCATAAATCACTCTGCTGGTGCCTTCATAGCAATATATGACAGTCAGTATCATGCTTCTTATATGAGGGTTACATCAGGGTAAGCATCATGATGGTGACATCAAATGCACCTTTATGTTACCAATACTTATGTAGCATATCTGAAATACTGGTACATTAGTCATACAGTCAGATATTGTTAGTTACTGCTATATGACCATATCCCTACAATGGTATATAAATATTGTTAAAACTTTTGGTGGAAACCGCATCCATTTTTTTAATGCTGACTTCTAATTCTTAAATAAGTATAATTTACATCTCCCCATTTTGGTTTGGGATTTTGTTACAGGGTAACACTCACTTCCTGTATTTTTTTTTTTTATTTTATATCTTGGCGTCACCCAGGCCTGGTGGCTACTGCACCTGCAGGTACTGGGTGTGTAATCATCCCCATTGCTGGGTCAAAACACCAAGGAACCTCCCAATGATGCTGTTGTTTGTGAGAGATACACGGCTGTGGGGCACAGCCTTCCCATTAAGCCTGTTGAGTGCTCACCCTGGGTTGGGGCCACCAGTGAAAAAATTTCACAGCCTTGGCTGAGATTTGAACTCACAACCTCCCAGCTTTGAGTCCTGTGCTCTACCCCTGAGCCACAAAAACAAACAAACAGTTCTGATTTACTTACAGTTTTACTCCTATGAGCTGTGACAGTGGCAGAACTTGAAAATTGCACTGAAAATGTGACTGAGGAAGCAAATACAGTGGAACCTGTCTATAAGACCAACTATCTAACTAGTATATGGACAGTTGACAAGCAACTACAGGTATCAGCCAAATCTGAGAGGCATTGATAAAGTAAGGCACAGAATCTCTCCTGACTTGACAGCTCTCCAAATTTGTGGCATCTGAGATGACAAAGTATCCCAAGACGCATGGTTGGATGAAACTAAAAACAACTAGACATTTCTTGGCACCGAAGGTGCCAGAGTATCCCAAGACATAGTAGCCCCCCCCCCTTTAAGAATAGACCCCATTTTTAGCAGCATATACTGACACTTGGCATATTTATTGTTTCTTCCATCTAACAATCCACAATCTTGTTGAAGATGTTGGTCCTGTGACCTTGATATTTTTAAAGATGTGTCCTGTGACCTTGACCTTTGACCTCATGACCCCAAAATCAATTCGGGTCTTGCTTTTCCAATAGGACATATGCAAGTCAAGTTTGAAATCTATACATCAATAAAGCAGGAATTATCATCCAGAAACTAATTTTTGGACAGATGGCTCTTGTGACCTTCACCTTTGACCTTGTGACCTCAAAATTTATAGTGTTCTTCCTCTCTTGGCAGGAGAACTATATGTGAAAGATGAAAGATCTGAGATGAAATGTTTGGCTGAAAATGCATCCACATCTTTTTAAAGATGTGTCCTGTGACCTTGACCTTTGTCCTCATGACCCCAAAATCAATTTGGGTCTTGCTTTTCAATGGGACAAATACAAGTCAAGTTTGAAATCCATACATCAATAAAAGCAGGAATTATCATCCAGAACTAATTTTTGGACAGATGGCTCCTGTGACCTTCACCCTTGACCTTGTGACCTCAAAATTGATAGGGGTCTTCCACTCTTGGCAGGTAAACTATAAGTGTTCAAGATGAAAGATCTGAGATGAAATGTTTGGCTGAAAATGCATCAACAATCTTTTTAAAGAGGTTTCCTGTGACCTTGACCTTTGACCTCATGACCCCAAAATCAATTCGGGTCTTGCTTTCCAATGGGTCAAATACAAGTCAAGTTTGAAATCCATTCATCAATAAAAGAAGGAATTATCATCCAGAAACTAATTTTTGGACAGATGGCTCCTGTGACCTTCACCTTTGACCTTGTGACCTCAAAATGGATAGGGTTCTTCCTCTCTTGGCAGGTGAACTATATGTGCAAGATAAAAGATCTGAGATGAAATGTTTGGCTGAAAATGCATCCACAATCTTTTAAAAATGTGTCCTGTGACCTTGACCTTTGACCTCATGACCCCAAAATCAATTTGGGTCTTGCTTTTCCAGTGGGACATATACAAGTCAAGTTTGAAATCCATACATCAATAAAAGCAGGAATTATCATCCAGAAACTAATTTTTGGACAGATAGCTCCTGTGGCCTTGACCTTTGACCTTGTGACCTCAAAATTGATAGGGTTCTTCCTCTCTTGGCAGGTGAACTATATGTGCAAGATAAAAGATCTGAGATGAAATGTTTGGCTGAAAATGCATCCACAATCTTTTAAAGATGTGTCCTGTGACCTTGACCTTTGACATATGACCCCAAAATCAATTTGGGTCTTGCTTTTCCAGTGGGACATATACAAGTCAAGTTTGAAATCCATACATCAATAAAAGCAGGAATTATCATCTAGAAACTAATTTTTGGACAGATAGCTCCTGTGGCCTTGACCTTTGACCTTGTGACCCCAAGATTTATATGGATCATCCACTATTGGCAAGTGAGCTATATATTCAAGATGGAAGACCTAGGATGAAAGTTTGGCTTAAAATGCATCCACAGTATCTTTTAAAATGCCAGTCCATTGACCTTGACCTTTGACCTCATGACCCTAGAACCTATAGGGTTCTTACTTTAGTGGTGGGCCATACATAAGTCATGTTTGAAATCCATATGGCTATCAACACTGGAGATATCATAAGAGGTGTGAGATTTTCACCATATATGGCAATATTCAAGGTCAAGGCCACTATCATAGGAAAGGTCATGACCCCAATTTAAATAAACATCATCCCATAACCCATACCTATGTATATGCATAATATAAAAGAAATCTGTCCATTAGTTTTTGACTTATAATGCTCACAGTACTGTAAGGTGGCAATTTTGGGGGTATTAAACGGCACGAAAACAAGTAAAGAATAATAGGTGGCGCCACCAGTTTCTGGAACATAACAACCCTATCCATGATCTTCCATCAACTTGATTTTGGGATAAATCCATGCAAGATTTCTTGAGATATTAAAGATTTTGTGTGATTTTCCCCCAAAATTGGACCTATTCAAGGTCAAGGACACTCCCCTAGTAAAGGTCATGACCTCATTTTAAATAGGCGTCGTCCTCTTACCCATATCTATACATATGCCAAGTTTTGTAAAGTTCCATGAAATATTTTTTGTCTGGGGATACAACAATTGTAGGTGGCAACATCAGTCCTGTGTACAAGATAGTGTCAATCTTAGATCTATGGATATGCAAAATTTCAGGCCCATAAGTAACTTATGAGATAAATGCATAAATTTTTTTTTTACAAATACATGATTGTAATTGGCACAACTGTCTTGTGTATGAGAAAGCTATCCAAGTTGGACAGGGTTGGGCAAAACCCAGGTTTTAAGCATAAAACCCAGCCCAGTGGGTTTTACTGGGTAAACCCGGGTTTTATGGGTTTTATGGGCAATATAGTCTCAAATGGCAACTTGACTGAACTCAAATTTCTTGTACCAGCTTGGGAAATACTGTGATCAGTACGCTTCTTTGCTTAAAGATATATATAACTATATAAATATTCATAATATATAACTCATATTGGTGATATATAGCAGTTATAATGATAATTTTAAAAAAATCAGGAGTCTTTAAGATGGAGTATAAATCTACTGTACTTTGTAACTCCCATTATTTCAATCATATTTCTATCTGAATCTATCATTTGTAATTATTTAATGATTTTGAAATAATTTCCTTTGTATCAATGAAAGATTGAAAGTGCATGGATTACTTATTTGGTGTGTAAACAAACTAGCTAACTGGTCGACACAAGATGGTTACTCGCTGCTAAGTCTCAACTTATTGGCAGTACGTGTATAGGATACCATACAGGTCAAGCCACAGTGCTACCTCACTGGGACTGTGCTGCAGAAGCAATGGCATCCACTGGGCACCGACACTTTGGGGGTTATTGTTATTACAAGAATATTAGGGGTTGAAGTGGAGTACAGCCTAGGTATGGCTTTCATTATGGTATGATTCTGCTATATATATCCAGGGCATGTGAGATATCTTTAGTTCTTAGGTCTTTCTGTTGCCACCATGAAACCTAAACTTATTTCATGGACAATCACTGTAGTTTTTCCTCTTTATTTGATTATATGTATTTTATGCAGTGATTCTGAGATTGAAAAGAATGCTTCTAGAAAAGCCCAAATCAAATTGCCCATTAAAACCTGCATGTGGGTTTTAATGCTTATTGCCAGCCAGGATAATAAGGGGTATTACCCGCCCAGGTTTACCCACCCGGGTATTACCCGCCCAACCCTGAAGATGGATGGACATGGAAACTTCAGGCCGTTGCATTGGACAACTCCTGAGATGTGTGATATTCACCAAAAACAGACCTTCAGATGAACCCCAGATGAAATTGATTGCAGGTGGCGCCACCAATTTTGTACACAAGATAGACCATTCCAAGATCTAATGACATGCAAATTTTCAGGCGATTTGATCAAACCACTCCTGATATTAATGCCTGGACGTATTCTACAAAAACGTGATTGGATGTGGTGCCAACAGTCTTGTGTATGGGAAAAACATACCCAGATGGATTTACAATTTATGCCAATATGCGAACCACTACTGAGATATGTGCAATTTTCACCAAAAACATATTTAAGTATGGATGCTTAACAAAAATGATTGTTGGCGCCACCAGGCTTGTGTACCAGATAAAGTATAAGAGATATATGGACATGCAACATTTTAGGCAGATTTGTCAAAACTCAAACCACTCCAGAGATAAATGCATGGATGTATTCTAATTTCTAAGAATTTCACATGGTCTTTTATAAGAGAGCATTATCTGTACGGTCAATCGATGAATATGTTTTATAATTCATAATAAAATCCTGAAGGAAAACAGTTTAGATTCATCATTTTTTAGTTATTTCGTAGTATGAATCTGTATTATGCTGGCCTTATTTGGCCTCTTACCTTATTGACCTTTGAAATATTCACGTGATCGGTATGCAACAAGCCACACACACTGCGTAGGATCATACAATGGTTTTGACTTTTGATTAGACGATCTAAGGTGGAAGGATGATGTTTTCTAGAAACGTCATTTTTTTAGACCACACACAAAAAAAGGTTAACGTGCAGAAAGTATTTTTAAAGTTTAAAAAAAAAGACAATATTTGTTATAAAAATCAAAATCTTTAAGGAATCTTGCTAAACTTTGACACATTCACATGATTGTTAAGCTAGCTGTCAGCCATTTTGCAGCATCTCTTTTAATAGATAACATATACACGAACAGTTGAATTCACAGTAATTCTCCATTTCTAAGTTGAAACAAATAAAATGTTTTATGACAAAACAAAATCAGTAAGATCGTTTTTTATCAATAATAAATGCAAACAGATGAATAAACAGTATTTTTTAGAAGGTGTAGAAATTATAAATAAATAAAATACATTAACTAATGAATTGAAACATCATTTAATGAAAAATTTCAAAACAGATAATTCAGAATCCCATTTCTTCCAATTTCTTCCGATGTTCTAAAAGAAATTTTTAAAATCTTAACCTTTGCTTAGTGTAAACACTTTTTTTTTGGAGTAACTAACTTCCCAGGACACATTCACTCTTCTGTCGTTAGAGTCATTCAATATTTTCTTCTTCTGTCAATGCCTATGCATCTGAACCACTGATTATAAAAAATATGCAATCATAAAGTAGAAATGCCAGGAAAAGTCCCATCTAACATTTTAATTCTGACAGTCACTTTGTCACCTTTTTCATTTGGTGACAGATCAACTGTAGTGACAAAACGACCTGTTTCAGATTGAATGGAACACAATAAAAAAATATCAACAAATGCAGGTACTCTTGGTGTAGATCTGCTGTATCATAGTTCATAGCGCAAGCTTGTCACCCCAAACGTCGATTTTAGATATACTGAAGACGATGAGGTGACAGTACAAGCTATTGGGTTCGCATCAATTCTAGTATGTGCAGATGTGCACGCCATTTCTGACACTACTTTTTCATCTTCATCTACTTCTCAAGCTGTCATTTTCCTGAGTTAAGACAAAAAGTGACGTTATTCTGTTGGGGAAAATAATAATTATTACATCAACGGTTGACTTACGTGTATTCGTGCAGCAGTTTTTAAAACCGAGGCTGGTTTTACTCGAAAAACTCGTCTCCACGTCTGTTAGCGGGAGAACAATAACTTCCGGTAGGGGATTCCCAAACGGCTATGTGTAAAACTCGGAAGTCCGAAGTCGGAAGCAAGGATTTTTTAAATAAAGCAATGATCGAAGCATAATTAAAATGCTACTAAATTAATGGAAAGTACCATTTTGTTTTTATTGATAGAATTAGTTTTTTTTAGCATAATGCAAAAATCAAAGTTATCCATCCCAAGTTATAGACTCGGAAATGCCCGATTATGGTCCAGATGTGTAAAACTCGGAAGCCAGTAATGGCTAATGCACTGGTAATCATATCGTCAGCAAACGTGTAAAGCATTTTCAATTATTTCAATATGACATATTTTTCATAAACTCAATCTGTTTTTTAACATTCATGATGCTGTTTTTTTATAATATATTATATTGATATTTTATTTCATTTTGTAAAACAAGATTATATTAACTCATCAATATTTTACGCTGTTACCGTATTTTATGTTGGGGGAAAAAGTTCAGTAAATGTTTAAAAATAAATTGTTACAGAGCAAATGTTATAGATATAAAAAATTCTGTTTAATTATAGAACCTGATACCAGCAACTATTAAGTTCAGAGAGAAGGATGTCCAAAAGCGCACGGTACTATACTGTATCGAGAATTCCGACTATAGTCCGGTTAATTTTGTTTTCTGAGGAAAAAAATATAAGGATCAAATAAAAATAGTGAGTATACACGGAATATTCAGATGCATGGATTTTTATAAAGATCAAAATATATTGAATTTTCATATTTGTTCAACGTATGGGAAATATATTACTGTTTTTATTTTGAATGACATCGTAATTTATAACTATTTTTAATGCCGTATTAGAGTTTATTATACCATATTTATTATTCAGTGGTGCATTCATAGAGGGCGCAAGCCCATTTAGACGTAATATCTCTCATTTTATCGAGTTCTTTTCCAATAAATTCGTAATCAATTTTCATTTCTTTTTCAGATTACTTTTTTATTCCCCAGCAATTTCATTTTTATATTTTTGACTTTCCAATTCATAAGTTGGTGATTTACTCCACTTTGAGAGCATATAAATATATACTAGTATATTGAGGAATCCCCTCCCCCCTCGCATTACCGTGCGAGTCATGCACGGTCTCCCCACAGAGCTCAGCTCGGGGTGGGATCGACCGTGAAAAATCTCACGCCTCCTCGGCTGATACTCAGGCTCACGCACTGTGAGCCTGGGCGCTCACAGATCACAAAAGTCGGTAAAATGCAAAGATTGTCATAAGACTTAAACATATCAATTATTTTACAATGAGTAATACCTTTAAATAGTGACATTTTGCAAGTTATAAATGTATAGACGCGCATTTCATCATTGACATTAACATGTTACGAACTTTTGAATATTTGGACTTTACAGTTTATACCGTAATTTTACAGAAATATAAATATTAAAGCCCACAACCTCAAGTTTGAATATATTGTTCATAAACATGTAGGAGAATAGTTGCGGAAAACAGAAAATCCTCATAATCATTTGTTTAAGGTGCCTCAAAATGTCCTCTTTACATTGCATATTTTAAAAAATTAATCCCTTCCCATACATTCCTCATGTAAATATAAATATCTTTTACAAAATCATAGCTCTAGATGGGGCGAAATATATTACGTGAAAATACACCCACACATATGTAAAATATATCTTAAATTTACAAATAAAAAAATTAAGAAGTTATAGTTTTTCAATTATGTATCATGTATATTGTATTATACACTCATTAAAAGCAGAATCATGCATAAAAAATTTTAATATATGCATGCAACTATAATTATAATGTAACTGCATTTGGGCTGTGACTCTTAACTGACCACAAGTTAACCAGTGCGTCTCTGTGACTTCCGAGTTATACACATTGGATCACATCCCAGCACTTCTGACTGATTTCCGAGATGGCTTCCGAGCACAAAAATCATCCATAACTTTCAGATTAAAGAATGGATCACTATTATTCTTCACAGAATGATAATGAAGATCTTATTCTATCAGGGAAAAACAAAACGGTATTGAAGCGTTAGCATTTTGTACATGCTTTAAACTGCTTTATTTATAAGACAATTCCTTGGTTTCCAGCTTCCGGCTTCCGACTTCCAAGTTTACATACACGACCGCGCCATGACACTTTTAGTTTTGAATGAGAAGTACCGCTTCACGTGAATCGGTGCCACAGTGATGAAAGGAGGTAATAAATGTAATTATTTTTGTGTAACAACATTTCTTCTTCGATATTAAGCACATATAATACGACTTTACAAGCCTGTGATGCCAAATAATACCAGACAGTAAATATTTTGATCCGACCCTTAGAATGGGCGTTCTGTTGTGACTGCCATCATGACTCCAGGCCCTATCAGTTTATTTCCGAAGGCCTGAGTGTCATGTTGTCATGGCTACATAGTTCATACATGCAGGTCTTTTAATTATAGTTGTAATAGTTGGTACTGCATGTTTTTTTAGGTAGTACCGACTACTGTATGTCTGCATTACAGATATTCGAAATTTGTTTTCGCCCCTTATTCTTTTGCACCCAAGGCAGCCGTAATTAACAGTCCCATTAACCTGGTTTCAGGTTAATGACCACCCCTGTATGTTCGGCCTCGGGTCAGCGACCAGCGGGTGACCTCACTTGAGTTTCAGACGGATTGACATGTCACGGGTTATTAGCGTGAGATCATGTTATGCTAATGACTGAGAAATACAACAATGATAACAATTGAATACAGCAAGTGTGAACAATAATTAGATAAATAAATTAAAATCATCAGTTTTCCTACCTTTAAATGGTCATCACTGCCGCTAACAGGGGCAATTAAAATGACGTGCTGAGACCAGCCTTGGCCGATATGTCACGAGCATAAACAATTTCCTACCCATGAATGAACGATTGGTCTCGCTTACCCAAGCTGACCAGCAGACGACACGAGTCATTTTTCAAGGCTCCCACCAGAGGTCACTCCCTTCACAGGTGCCGCTTCTTGTTGGCTGAGTCTACGCTCCCGAGGCAGCGGAAATCTTGCGCTTCTAAGAAGCATTTGATTTTCACGCTGCCAGCTTTGACCGTTTATGATATATTTAGACACCCGATGGCGGTTCGTTGTCCTCTAAAAAAAAAAAAAAAAACGTGCGTTCAATTTGTCCAGGTATCTTTTAAATCTGGTTAAACTACCAGAGGATTTTTAGCATTTAAAAGCTTAGTGCCAAGTTATTTAGGATAGTTTTTGCCATATTTTAATGATCAGAACCTTGGCAATTAAGAGAGCATGTCTAAGATGACATAGGAACAACATGTGTTTAAGACGACATAGGCCTAAGTAATCTTTTTGGGTATGAGCTATCAACAGTGATACATCAGATTTATGCAAGTCATCTCATTTCAATAGCAAAATTATGCTTAAGTAGAAATTAACCAAACTTGTTACTGCTGTTTGAAAAAGAATGTGAATATCGACTTTTATCGATTATTATGCTGATCCGTATATGTGTTGATGTAATGCGAATAAAGGATTGTTAAAAAAACATGACTATCTGCAAATTAATAAGCAATAGGTAAGACAATAAATAAGTTTATTTCAAACCTATACTTACTACATAATTTATTGATAGAACCAAATTGTGTTAGTTGTTGCTCTGAAAATACAGAAGAAAAACATAAATTTTCCCATGTCTGATTCCATGAGTCCCAGAAAATAAAAAGTAAAAAGAAAATAAAAACATGTTAGAGGTCCAAATGAACATCAAAGAAAGGTTGTTCGCACTTTAGTAACAATAACTGTGCATTTTTTTTTGTTCACTTCCCTTATTAATGACCACCCCCCCCCCCCCCCTTTAGGTCACTCTTTGTATCATTAATTCCCGACATATCCGAGGCGTGAAGTCTCGTGACAAAGTCCAGTACGACCACCGTCAGTTATAATATATAGATAGATTAAGATCAATATAGATTAACTTATAACAGTAAAAATAAATAACGACATTGGCCTAAAAGGGTAAGCAGGATATCGAAGTCATGGAAACACCGGGCATATAACGCCGCAGCACACTAAAAAAATACACACACAAATAAAACGGCATGTCCACTTTACCAGTTTTCCAACTCCAGTAATACTTTATAGAGGAAAATCGTTATCTGAGCCCCCGTTTATTTCTGCTTTAGACTTACGAAGCTATGTATAAGTTGAAGGACAATTTTCCTAACAATAATAAATACCATGCATGATATCAGGCATATATTGAATGGGCTCACGTGGGTTTGTGCACGTTCCCGTATATTTTTATTATCGGTGTTTTGTTCAATGGGTAAAGGTCGTTGGCTCTACATGACCAAATATGTGTACATGCTGGCAGTATACCAATAATTCTAGTTGTGCATGTTTAGTTGTATATTTTTCGAAATACACTTGTACTAAAGTTTGGAATTACATTATCCATATTAAATTATACAAGAAAACAAATACATGTTTTATATATGACATATATTATTTGATTTTTATCTAATTAATTAATGGTTAATCACCATTATTACTTATTGTTATACTTTCATTATTATATTAAAATTATTTAACTGCTTATAAAATAATTATTAAATTTTAAAAATATATTTTTAGATTTTGTTATATAGTCTGTGTACTGAATGGCACGAACAGATCGAGAAAGGCGAGTGAAAGTCGATACATTCGTTGGGATCACAGCATGATAAAAAAATGGCGAGAATAGAACATATAGTTTCAGCAATTTCTTGGTATTGCAGTCATATGTCAAACTACAGCCGCTGACCTGACCTGAGCGCTTGCTGGGAATATAGAAATTTTTTTTGTCATCCCTAAATCGCCAGAATAGCTGTCCGATGTGCTTTGATATGGTCCGTTTGTTGTATGTCACATTTGTTGTATGTTGCCAGTCTTAAAATAAAATATATTCAATATACAATATGTAAATGCTTTAAAATATAGGTGGCACATATAAATTACATGTGACCAGTAAACCTATAAGTATCAGGACATTTGAAAAATCAATTGTGGAGAAATTGATAGAAGTGGTCTTATGTTCATAATACAAGTAAAATGTGTGAAAAGGTAAAATAAAATGTTAGAAAATCTAAGACAAGCATATATGAACAATTATTATATAAAAAATAAATGTATATTCCGTTAAGTACTCTGACTGGTTTCTCCAATATTACGAGGACGTTCTTTAGCGTGCACTTATCAAACGAGCCTGAATCCCCGTTAAATGATAAATCTGGTTTAGTTGGGAATACATTGGGAGATTAAAGTAAGCTGGCCCGATTGAAGACCTTTTCTTAAAAATGGAGAAGTATATATATTTACGCCCATGTGATCATGCAGGTCTGCACTGGTCAGAATAATTTATCATCCTATAGGCATAAGGTATACCTAGCCAAACCAGATTTATTATGTTTATCTGGATTCAAGCGCCTGTGCACCAATATAATTTTAAGCGACAACGGTTTGCGTTTTTCTTAATCTTCTGACGTCGGAAAACTTTACTGAAACAAGTTGTGAACCGCATTTGAGGGAAAAATACAGGGTACGCTTTGAAATGTACTGCGTTCACAAAAAACACACACACATGAGATCACTGACGGTAGTAATGACGGACCACGGCAAACCAAAAATATGACTCCTTCCTTGTGGAGGGAAGACAAAATTATAAATTGTGAACTTTCTTCAGTATCACTAGATCAAATTTCAAGATCTATATGAAAGAGAACTTTGATATACTGGTTGGTTTGAATTTGAAAAAAAATATTTTATGTCCAGACACTATCCCTAAATGTCATCAGCTTAAAACACCCAAAGAAATCTAATTATACCACAATATATATAGTTCAATATTCTTCAAAGAAAAACATACACCATAAAAATAAGAGATAAGTTTAATTCGTACCAGCGCCTAGAATTACACGAAACTTGTATATATGCATATGAAGTATTTGGTCTCTGACGGCTTATATTTAAACTGCATCAAAAACATTAACCAACAAACTACGTAAAATACATAAAGGTCAACCGCTTCTGTTTTGCTCATGAAGCACGCTGTTTGACCGAACTGATTATAAAAGAAAATGACCAATTTAATCTATGGAAATAGCGTTTGCATAATATGCTCAGGTGTCTTGAGGGCACTTTTTGTGGGTGATTTAGTTTATTCAGCGGCCGCTCTCTTCAGTCCAAGAAATTCATGCTGAATTCCGTTAAAGGAGGCATGCTTGATTAACAAAATCCAAGATGTTCAGATCTACGTGTAATTTAGGTGACAAGGAGTTGTTGTCCTACAAGTAGGCCTACATGGCTAAGATTCAACACATCGTGATCTATCTGACGCTTCGGTTTTCGCAAAACACATTTTAAGAAAAGATAATTATATTCAAATGTATTGGATTGAAGCAAAATCTAAATGAAGGTGTTGCGCAGTCACGAGGTTGGGAAATTTGATGCATGATTAGAAAAGTTCTTGAAATCTTGAATGACCATCGAAACGTCGCTAAACTTTGAGTTTTAACGCCACCTGGTAAGAAAGCACTAAACTATTAACTGTAATTTTATTGAAAATGTGAAACAGTTTGGGATAATTTTAGTAATAAACAGTACTTGTGATTAAAAGAGCTGACAAAAAGAAATCTGAGATTATAGTATATTCTCTTTGCAGCCAGGATCTTCGGAGTTCATGATTTATTTAATATTAAAGTTTAAATAGCAAAAGGGGAAAAGGAAAATTTAAATATAAAAATAATCATATTAACCTAACAAACCTACATAAAGACAATGGAGATCAAGCATTTCTTCGACAGTTTACAATTTATAAGGATCATACGCAAATGTGGCTAATGTAAATAAATTTACGTCTAAAAGAAAAACCCGAACGAAACAAACAATGAGGTCCGATAACCAGGTTGTAATTAATTTGTATTATTATACCTCCATTATTAACGGTTGGCCGTCACAAAGTACACGGAAGTCCCTATACGCATTTGTGGTTTGCGGATGGAAACAATGATGATTTTTTCCACTTGGTCCAACGTTTGAGTGTCCCTAGCTGTTCATCAACGTCATCACCTGTTTTTTTTTTGTGCTCGGGGAGCTACTGTCTGCTCACGTAAGGCAATGTTACTCTTTCCACCTTTACAGTCTCTTGAACGTTTCCACTTGGTCTACCCTTTGACAGGATGTCCCAGTGCATCAACGTAAACGCCTGTTTCTTGTGGTTGGGGAGCTACTATCTGCTCACGTAAGGCAGTGCTTCTTTTTTCATCTTCACAGTCTCTTGAATGTTTCCACTTCGTCCCACCTCTGACAGGATGTCCCAGTGCATCAACGTAAACGCCTGTTTCTTGTGGTTGGGGAGCTACTATCTGCTCACGTAAGGCAGTGCTTCTTTTTTCATCTTCACAGTCTCTTGAATGTTTCCACTTCGTCCCATCTCTGACAGGATGTCCCTGTGCATCGACGTAATCACCTGTTTCTTGTGGTTGGGGAGCTGCTGTCTGCTCACGTAAGGCAGTGCTTCTCTTTTCATTCACGCAGCCTCTTGAACGTTTCCACTTTGTCTCACATTTGATAGGATGTCCTTTTGCATCAACGTAATCAACTGTTTCTTGTGGTCGGGGAACTGCTGTCTGCTCACGTGAGGCAGTGCTTCTTTTTTCATCATCACAGTGTCTTGAACGTTTCCACTTTGTCTCACCTTTGATAGGATGGCCCTGTTCATCAACGTTATCACCTATCCCTTGTGTTCGGGGAGCTACTATCTGATTATGGGAGGTAGAACGTCCCTTTTCACCGACGCAGGATGCCACACTTTCCCATTTCTTCCCAGTTAATGCATGTCCATCATGTTCATCACCATAGGCACGAGTGCCATGTGAACACTGGGTTTGCGTTTGTATTACATCTTTACCAGGCGTAACCAGACAATTTTGACTGTAGTCTCTGGTGTGTTTCACTAATGTAGTAAAACTGTTAGTTCTGCTTACATCACCTTGCCTGTTAGCAGGCGCTATATAGCCACCTAAATCAGGTGTCCATGCGTTGCGGGAACCTGCGTCAGCCGTGTTGATGATTTCACTGTGGGGCTTCAACTGTTCAGTCACACGTGATCCATGATGTAAGTCATCCATTTGATTTTTAGGATTTCGTAGGCATTCTTTAATCTTTACGTAGGGCAAAATAGTAGCAGCAGTCTCACTGGATTTAGTTAAATGAGTAAATGTTTGAGAATCCGATTTATGCTCCAATTCCTTGTTGATATTATTCTCATTAACGACAATCCTGTTTACATGCTCAGGTTCAGGAGCGTGTACAGGGGATGTACAATTGCCTCCTCGAATCAGGGGTGCTTTGTGTAACATATCAATACTTGAACTTTCAGTTTCAGCAGACGCTTCGCTTCTATTCTCTGTATAATGGACTTCATCAGAGTTTGAAGAGACCTCTCTACATAAAACACCTTCCATTGGAGGAGAATCTGTTCTCCGAAGTAAACTCTCAGCACTGTAACCACTGTCCTCCCTACCTTGCTGCTATTAGAAGAAAAAATAAGCACATTATGTATCTTATATCAAAACTTCCATAAGGGAAGTGTGTTTAGGGGGCACGCCGTTAACCTTGTCATTTCTGCCATACTGTAATAAACCTAATATAACTAAATGAAGAAGCAGGTTTTATCAATATTCGGATGAAGCGGACGTTTGCAAGTGCCTGCCTTATCCTGCAGAAATAAGACACAAAGGATTAATTATTCTTAGATGTTATAAAAACGATAAAAAAATGAAAAGTTAACCTGTTTTTTTTTCAACTGAAAATATAAGTAAAATAGGAACCAGCTGTCATGTTTGTACTGTTAATGACTTTTGATTTTAAGTTGATGGTCTCGTTCATTAATAATCTTTTGTGGTCCGAAAACTCTTCGTGGGTTCAAGATTTTGGTAGAAATGAAAACATTATATGACCACGTTATAAAAGCATTAAGGAACGGTTTAAATATGTCTTAATTAACTGAACGTAAACGCACAGTGTCTTGGTCGTCGCCTGGTGGTAGGATTACTTCGACGCTTGTGTAATGCTTCTGACACTGCCTACATTTCCTAAAAAAATTGAAGTGGATATTCAGCAAATAAGTAACTTAAATGCAAATTACATTTTAACATAGTTTGACCTTTTCTATGCGCTCTCATATGTCATATATGTACGCTTATTTAAGCGTTTTTTTTGTGTGGCGGATTTGAAACAACACCAGCTTGATAGAATTTGATTTTAGTATTTAAAGTAATATGTTATTTTTATTTATACATGTTTTTTTTTTCTGCACACATGCATCATTTCGACCAGCTTTTCATATTTTGGATTCGGTTTACAATATGGTTGTAAAAATAGGATACCACTATTCATAATTATATATTTTCCTGATTTCCGTTGCAGTCAAGTACATCAACATCAATAGAATCACTGACGTCAGGCATATGCATCGTTGCAGTTAGGTCATAATGTCAATTTGTGCAGAAGTGCTTTATATCAAAAGCATTTGTCGTATATGTTTTCGTCTTACCTGAACACAAATGTAAGGCCAACAAGTCCAATTAGGCCTAGCGGCATTAAGGTGCCGATCAAGATTGCCAGTTTGGTGGTTGTTAACCCTGCAATAAATCTCTCCACAGTCATACTGTCTTACTAGTTATACAATTATCCACCAGATGTCCCTGCCAGCGGTTATTTCTTTGCAAGACAGCCATACAAATAAAGAATTATGTTTTGTAATTATAAATAATGAAACTTTGTATTTGAGCAATGAAATAGCACAGCCGAGGATACATAAATAGAAACCAGTTCATAATATATATATAATATATTAAATAAAAATATATATGTTCTCTTCTGGATAGATCGATAAACATTTCTTTTAATATTGTCGAGAGAGATTTCTAGTATATACTTACAAGACTGTGATGTTTCTTTGTAAACAAAGGTGGTCTGAATAGAAGCTGTATGGTTAGAGACAGCTTTCATCCAAATTTTGTACATCTCTCCCTCCCTGAGCCCCGTCAGTGTTTGTGATAATGATTCACCAGCAACTGTCACGTGATGCTCAGGCTCTGAAATATTAACTACATGTATGAAATTGGGTTATAAACATTTATTTAATTCATGTTATATTTACCAATGCTAGTAACTAACTTCTGGGTATCAGGTCTCATTTTATTCAAATCAGAAATATCAGGCGCTTAAATTGCTATTGGTCTAGATTTCGGTTAAATTTGTTACTTTTCTGGGTCGTTTTCTTATAACTATTAATTATCTGATATTTTCCTAGCTTTTTTCACACTATATGGTCAACCTTTTAATTAATTACTTAATATTTGGGATAGACAGGCAAGAACCCACGTCGTTAAGTCCTTCAGCCATACGTCACATCGGTTTCGGGCTAAATTTGCAGTATGTGCGTTATTGGCTGAACCGTTGTTACATGATCAGCGGTGTCACCCCCTGAAGACTCCATTGCGCGTCCGCTGTTGCTTTGCAATGACTGTCGTCTTTCCGTAACAGAATAAGACATGCTCAATTTTAGCACCTGCTGACGGCATGTTATTGTGGCTAACTGTGCAAGGAACCATTGTCATTTGAAAGAAAAAGACCTTAAAATATTAAATACGTCCTGTCAAAATGCTGATATGGATGGAATCCTGTGATTACTAACCCTGAACCACATGGTTATCGGACTTAACGACGGAAATAACCCCAAAAATGTAACAAATTTAACGAAAACTACACCAATTATTAATAGCTTTTCAAGCGCCTGTGATCAGATCAAGATAGGAGAACCACTGTCATTAAACATTGACAGAGCCTTGTTTAAAGGGGCCTTTTCCGATATAAAACTATAAGGATAATCCTTTGAATCTTTAATAAAAATGAGCAAAAAATGTCGATCCCAACAACACATTCTGTTCATTCTGTGCGGCCTTGTACAATGGCCGCCTGGCGTAATAAAATCATATTAAACGAAGACATATCTAGCTTCTGACGGCAAATCAGCCAAACCACTTTTTTTAAATGGCGTTGTGTAGCTATATAATCAGCTTTCAGCATCCGCCGATATGCAATCAACCATCTTGGGAACACGGGTTTTTTGTTTGTCAACATGGGTCTATGTGCCATGTGTACTTACAGCTGGTAGATAAACAGGCTCGTACATCAGTCCTCTGAACCTCTGTACGTCAGCAGTTATAACCTACAGTTCACTCTTATGTACGCACATTAAAGCAGAAATAAAAAAAAAATCTACAAATAAGGTGAAGGTCAATAGCTGGCTTTAAATAATAATGGGACAAAGCGTCTTGTACATTATAGTGTGATCCACAGTTGGGCGCACATTGAAATTTGTTGATCTTTTCTTAAATTTGCAGATCAGATCCAGAAAGTACGCTGCATTAGAGGAAGAAGGCATAGGCCAAATCAACCAGAATGTAACAAAAAAAATTCCTGTGCAATATTTTAGTAATTCATTAAAATCAATACATGAGAAAACGGTCTATTTTTTACAGCATCTCAACCAATCTGATGAAGGCCAAGGTCACTGGTCACATGGTCAAACAACTACATTTAAAAGAAGCTGGTTGGTTGTTGAGTGTCATAAATATTCTAAAAAAATGTAACAATCAAACTGAGGCTGTTATACCATGACAGAAGCCATGTCACTTGGCCAAAAGATTAAAAAAAAACAAAAAACGGAAGGTTGCAAATATAAATGTTGTTTTTTTGTTATTTCATATAAGGCCTTTGCTTCCTCGTCAGCTTTAGTGACAATTGTATGATAATATTTAAGTTTGATGAATAATCGCCAATTGTCAATGGGCATACACCCACTGGTGGAACAAACAATAGTTACCGTTGCATTCTTCTGAACCTTGTGCCACTGGGCAGTAGTAAATGATGAATCTCTCTGCGTATCCTGCCCCCGGGCTGCACTTGGTGGCTTTCCATTTAAGGAGCAGACTGTTATGATCTGCTTCCCGGTAAACGTTCAGTATGGTCGGAGGAGTTAGATCTAGAAAACATTGTCATCTATAGTGAAAAAGTACAAATAAGAGATGGAGAAGTCAATATATGTTGTAATAGTAAATTGAATACATTGTGTTCCACGAGTCAATATGAGTAGAGAATCGGGGGTTAACAATTTAATTTGATTTTCGGTTCAAAACCCACGACTGGATCCACCATGCAGACCAAAAATTTGTGTTGATATGTTTATTTTGTAAAGGTTTGAATTGAAGCATTGCCATTAAAATGAAAAAGTTTTCTTCTAAGTTTTTTTTTAAGTCAGAAGTGCCACAGCATCTTCAATAAAAAGTTCACCTTTCAGCAACTCGTTTTAGATTTTCTTCATACCCTATTAAAATTATCTTTAATGCATTTCAAATGACGAAATAGTTAACATAATTACCAAATGCGTTGAAACATGATAAGCAACCAGGACATCTAAACGTTTAGAAAACCATAGAAAAGGAAGATTTGGATGCACTGAATCAAACTTTCCAGACCATATTGGTTTATTAATCTAGGCGTATGTATCTTTTTGGCGAATGACAACGGCTCCACACCGTGAGCACTGCAGTGTTATGAATGACATATTTTGGTTACATAAAAACTGCATTCAAGCAAACATTTATGCAGTTAACCATTGTCAGTTTCACAATCACACTGACAGGCCATACCTTTTTGTGGTTAAACAGATATGTGTTAAAACTTTCTTTGGGTAAATGTGGGACATGTATGAGCCCAAGAGCTTTTGTTCTTGCTTTGCAGGCGTGAAGCGTTGCCATTATTTCATATATCAGAGGGAATAAAATGTCACAAGGATAAAATAATGAGACATTTACCCACAAAGTGTTTGTTACAGCGTTAAGTCACACCAAACACAGAAATTGTTCAGCGAACCGGTCGGAAAAGAATATTGCCCGGGGCGGGTATATATATACAGTGGAACCCCGCCTTGCGACCACCCCACAATTACGACCACTTTGCTAGGTTCCGATATTTTTTTAGTTTATTTATGTTTATAAATGACTCTAAATTACAACCACCCCTGGATTCAGAATTACGACCAGATTTCCTGGCCTTGGACTAATGCGAACACCGCCGAGAAGTATGGAAACAACATTTGTCACGAGTCAATGGCTGCGCCTTGTCACAGGCGCCTTTACTATAGATCAAAGAGGATAACAAGGTTTCTTGGGCTAGCGATGCAAATATCCCCTCAGTGATCACCTGTATTACAACTTCCCTAAGTGCGGAATGAGAGCTTAGTATTTCTTCTAATCACAATTTATCCAATTAACGACCTAGTTAATCCTTAATTTGATCATACCTTATACTGAGTATTGAGAAGTCAGTAAAATGTATAAAATAAAGCTTGCATGGGGGCAAATCCCACACATTGTCTCGTCTTATCAGATAGATCGGCGTGTTATATGAAACTAAGGTAAGAGATTCACAAATACGACCGACCCAAAATTACGACCACTTTACGCAGTCCCTAGGGTGGTCGTAATTGTGGGGTTCCACTGTATATATATACATAGATCATGATCGGATATATTTGGTCTAACCGATCTTGGTAAAATTGGAATGACTCTCTCTCTCTCTTTCTCTCTCTCTCTCTCTCTCTCTCTCTCTCTCTCTCTCTCTCTCTCTCTCTCTATTTATATATATATATATATATATATATATATATATATATATATATATAAAGAGTGACATTTATTGTGACTCGAAGTACGCGTACAATTTTGATAGAAAAGTAAAGGGGAAAAAACGATGAAATCAAACCTACTTCGAGTCACACCAGTTGCCAAATTTAGTGATTCACCGATATACCGAAAAACATCTACAGATCAACTGAATCATTGTTTTTATCTATTCTTAAATCTTCTTGTAAGTAACTGTCCCAATTTTACCTAGACAAGCCTGTTAACTATTATTTACATCAGTATATGAACATAGTTGGTGGACCTGTGCCAAGTAGAAACCTAATCTGCATAAACGGGGAATCGGTATATAGTTTTGATACAATAAAATGTAACATGTAAGGTATTTTATTATTTATATATAATTAAATTTATTGTTTTATAATCTAATATGATATAATAAAGCATCTACTCACGGCCTCGGACATGGTAAATGCATTGTGCCCACGTGATCCCACGGTGAGCGTGATCTCTGGCGATGCTCATCCCAACCTTGTAGTTAGTGTATTTTCTCCCAGGAGGCAGGCCAATCGTGAACGACCGACTTTGCCCGGGAAGAAACCCGATAAATCCTGAGGATTCGGGCCCTCTCTGTTTGCAAATTTATGTTTATAAGCAATATTTTATTATTTTGACGATATACTAAGTATGGTCTATATCTGATTTCACTACATCACTTGTAATACGATAATATTATTGCCATGCATAATATATTAATTTACAGTTAGTGAATCCAAAATGGAACCAAATAAGATTTTGCGCCGACCGTCAGGAGAATAATCCAAGTGATGTCATTATATTCTTTCAACCAAACTGTTTCATCTCTTAAATTTATTGTTTTATTCCTTAGTTTCCATCTTTAAAAATTTATTCATTTGAAAATTATATAGGAAATTTTTGTACAATAATAAGCTCCGTTTACTTGGCACGCGGTATGCGGTAAATGATATGCAGAGTGCTAAAAAAAGATATTTTTCGCTCTAGATTTTTTGTTTATCATAAAGCATTTTCTTAGCCCGCGGTATGTGGAATGCGGTATAGGAAGCATTGATTACACATAAAAGAGAGGTAAAATAATATCGATTTGACATCACCTGACATGAGTCGTTGCACCAGAAGATGGCAGCACCGTTCCCATTCAGGGTCACCCAGTTCACTCTTAAGATCCCTGTTGCTCCATCAACGTAAAACCGTTCCAGGTCAGTCAGTCCTGCTGCATATGATAATAATAACTTTATATAGTTTTACTTACTAATAATGCATACACATAGTAACCTTCTATTTATGATAAGAGCATATTCACCATACCATATATATATATATATATATATGTATATATATATATATATATATATATATATATATTTATATATATATGATCCGATAATGCCCATACATGCAATGAAGTACCAAATTCCTTTTCGGGGTGGCCTCCCAAGTTTGAACCTACCTCTCTCTCTCTCTCCCTCTCTCTCTCAGGAATCATTTAATACCCCTTTGCTCCTGATCAAATTAAAAATATTCTTATACGCGAACTTGAAATGGATAAAAAAAAACACCATTGGTGGAGGAGCGCGCTGTTGTTTATGTCTTTTTTGCAGTTCTTAGAACTGAGTGAACACAAGAACATAAATCATATACGCCCCGTCACCGAAAGTGTCTGCGAGTTCATGTCACTTATTGCAAAGCGCCTGTATACTAGTATTTGTGTCATCAGCTGTAGTAGTTAATTGTAAATTGGACAAACACGCTACGTAATTGGCGCCTCCTTCAACAGGTTCAGTAAACGACTTGCTCCAGTAAAAACGTACTGCTTGATAAGTTTTTTTACGCATGATGCTCATAAAGCATGCACGCAGTTAATTATTCTATGCAAGCTTTATATATATATATATATCTTAGACCCCATGTCTGATGTGCA
This sequence comes from Sipunculus nudus, assembly GCA_026874595.1. Lineage (NCBI taxonomy): Eukaryota > Metazoa > Annelida > Sipuncula > Golfingiida > Sipunculidae > Sipunculus > Sipunculus nudus. The sequence continues at coordinate 8,285,140 of CM049309.1, forward strand.
CCTTAGCGCACTATTGCATGCAAAAATTCGTATTTTTGTACCTTAGTACTCAGTGACTCAAAGCGTGAATTTAGGTTACCGAATTGTCTCATGTGTAATATTTAGCATTCTCTGATCCCAAGTGGTAAATTTGTCCGTTCTAATTAACACTTCACAAAACTCCATGGCTCACCTCGGTATAATGTAAAGATGCTTACAGCTTATCAAAAAGTTTTACATGTATATTATTAATTCAGCTGAAAAGACGCACCAAAATTTTCACGATACAATACATATCACAATACTCCCCTATACATGATACAACACACACTATACGATATGATAGACATTAGTAGTTTCAGACTTCAGACTGTTTCTGGCGTTTATTTACGTTTTATATTCGCCACGCTTCAGAAATTAACGAACAATGAACAGTTTGCAGATAACGATAAACTTATCTCTGGCCAGTGATTAAACGCACTGAGAAACGGACAATTATTAAATGTTGGAGGTCTCTATAGAAATGTCGGAGTTTTTACGGGGTGGCCATGCATGCATATAGATCGTCTTTTCCCGGATAGTGCAATATCTGATGCTGATCTGACTTTATGTCGAGATATATCGATCCACCGGTGACTCGTTACAGCCCAATATTTGTTTTCGGTAAATTCAAAACCCGGAAAAATTATAAGAAACTTACTTAGAGATTCTTTAGGAATAAACATCTTGTTCGAATCTGACCTTGTCGACTTTGACCCCGGGTGCTCTCCATGGCAACCGACACTGGTGCAGGCAAGTACCTGGACCATGAAGCTGCGGTCTTTTAGTAGCGTCACTTCGACGGACTGTTGATTTCCTTTAGACAATACAGTTTTTGTCTCGTGAGGCGCAGGTCCCAAAAGGAATGGCTCAAGAAGCACCTTATGGTGTATAATTATCCCATTTTCTTCTTCTTTTGCTATTTTCTGCAAATATATTAATAAGCTGTCAGAGAGAGAGAGAGAGAGAGAGAGAGAGAGGAATCGGTATTGCTAGACAAAAATTCAAGAAGCGTAGTTCGTAGTTTTCTCGGATCAATTTTGTATGCGAATGATCATACCAAGTCCTCATTTGTTCCGAATTTGTGTTTTTTTTGTTTAGACTCACTTAACAAATTCACTGATAAGTAAAAAGGTTAAATGTTGTATACTTCATATATGTTCCTTTTCAAGAAGCACGTTTCTATCCTTCTTATCTAAATTTATCTAAACTTAAAAATCCCACCAGAAGGAAGACCACCCTAGCTCTTGCGCCGTGTTTAGTGTGTGTTTGCAACTGTAGGCCGGTACTAATAATATCTAAAATATACCATTTGCCAGTCATTCTGGTTAACTTGAAGTAGCGGGTTTAATCGAACAGGACTGCATTTGAAGCATAAACACTTGGTTATATATAGCCCCCCCCCCCCCAGCAGATGCTCTAAATATAATGATTTGGTTTGCTGTCCGCCCTACACGCTCTCTCGCGCGTGCTGTACCATTTGAGCAATCGCCATGGTTTTTAAACATTAGTTCCAATGTGAGAATGTGCTGTTTCAGTTTTCGTTATCGTCAGTTTTCCTGTATGGCTAACTGGCATCTGTCAAAACTGAGTATTCGTCATAAAAATTGTCTGAAGAAGATTAAAGATTCCTACGAGAATGTGTCCATTGTCGTTATTTAATTGAAAAATAACAAATTTGTTAGTCATCTTGGAATTCCATTCATGCACATCATCTCCCAAAAGGGTCACACAATCATCCTGACATTTATTTAGAATTGGTTTTGAGAGAGAGAGAGAGAGAGAGAGGGAGAGAGAGAGAAAGAAAGAGAAAGAAGAATCTTCCTACCTTCCAAAATATTGTTACACGTCGAGTATCCAGGTCCGCCCTATTATGACCGGTCTGGTAACCTCCTTCGTACAGAGTAGGATTCGCTGACGGTACTGAAAACAGATGATTATCACTGTAATTGTGGCATACCAGGACCCGTATATACTACATCGACTTTGTTTCGTCGCTTGACTTAGACATGATTTTCTAGTGTTAAACAAAATTAGACTTTTTTTTTGTCGTTTGATACACTCATATTATATAAGGACTTGAACAAAGACATAAACCTACACATTAAATTTTAAAGCTGGTGTATTACATTATGTCATGTCATATACGCAGCTGTATAACGGGGTTTAGTGGTATCCATGTTGCTGGCCTGCTGGTTTGAGCCATTTATTACAAAATTAAAAAGGTGCTTTCACCCTATACAAGCGTCATCCATAATCTAATTCATCAATTGAGTATTGTAAATGTGCTTCAAAAGCAACTCATGATCGCTTCCGTGACCTTAATAGTGTCAAGGTCATCCATATTCGACCTTAATCTATCTATCTAGGTAAGCATTAAAGAATTAAGATGTGAGCATGATAACTTTATGTTAAATTGTTTCTAAGTTATCGCGCTAAAGCTATAAGTCGGACGGACGGCATGACGGATGGATGGATGGACAGTAAGTTGCACCCATGGATGGGGAACAAAAAAAAGTAACAGTATATATGTGACATTTGTTGTGTTAAGACTAACCATCTGCAGGTGTTACAAAATTCCCCTTGGTTGGTTCACTGAGGTACGCACTGTTTTCAGAACGGACTGAAAAGCTGTATGTCCAAGGTGTGAACGGTGCCATGTTCAGAATCATCCATCTATTATCCCCACCCCACGTCGTTTTGGTATAGGTCTGAATCAAGAGACAGCATAAGGTATATATACCAGGTTCAATATTTTAACGCTTTCATTATTAATTTCAGTTTTATGTTCCATACAAATTTATAAAGCCTTTGCAAATAAACAACGAGAATGAAATATTTAAAAAAAACGAAACGAGTCCTTAATGGACATTACATGAAGGACTGGCTCAAATTTTATACATTTTATTTGCCAGGAAAACCGCGTTAGGAAATTTTGCAGGTTATCCGTAGATTCAGTATTGCACGTATGACTGATTATCTTAAACTCTTATGCGGGCATACACGGCACCCCAGTTGTTGGAGATTGTTTTAGAGCGTGTCCGTAAAGAAGCTAAACGGTCTGCATGATCAAACTTATGTACCTTAATTTCTTTCGTGTTGTTCAGGTCAAGCCGGTATTCAAATATCAAAGAACGAGCGTTGATGTCCGTATTATATGATTTTGGAGGAAACCATGTCATCTCCATAGCGTACTGTCCTGCAGGACTGACACTAATTCCCTGGATGGGTCTCAGCTTCACTGGAAAATAGAACATGCCATGAGTATAAAAGCTTATCTTAAAGAAGGTTTAGTATTCTGCAAAAGACTATATATGATTAAAATGGTACACTGTGTATATGGCAATGTCACTGATATAATGCATTTGGTTGAGGTTCATCCATTATTCATGATAATGTTCTAAATCAATTTCCCCACAAGAATAACAAAATTTGCCATGGTCTCGGAATGTGCCTGATATATTACAACTTTAAATAGATGTTGCTTAGCAATTTACATTTTATATTTGGCTTAAATATAAGAAGAAATAATTAAGAGAAAATGTCTTTCTTTAAGTTCTTAAATTAAAAGTAAGCATGTTTTAAACAAAGTTCTACTAAAACTGATCACATATTGTATCAAAATTTTAAAACTATTTACGACATGAAAGAAAAATGCTGTAAGAAAAGAAATTAAAATCGCCGCGACATGGTCGCAGCAATTAAATAACTAATAGGTAAATGCAGATTTTCTACGGACCACACGTTCGAGTGCCTGCTGCCCTACAACATGGATAAACGAGTTCAAATTTTACGACAATGACGGCAGTTTATCAGGTTAATGACATTTTGCAACATGTTGATTGCAATAAATTGATATCTGAATTACCTATACTATTTGGCTTGACAGTGTGCAGAGTGGTGGAAACTGTTTCTAGAGAGTTGGTGACCTGAATTTTAAACTGGATCTCTTCCTGAAAAGACCTTTCGCCATTTTTTCCCCCGAAATTCCAAACATGCTTGTTTTTCTCAATATACACTGGCGAGTATCTGAAAAACATGTTAATCTAGTTTACTTCAAATCCTTTTAAATTTGTAATGACACCCCAATAATGATAAAGCAATTATGGTTCAAAGTCAATAAATGTATAAAATAGGCTAAACTATTCCTAAGATATATGACGACAATTCTCCTAGGAATTGTACATTCAATACCTGGAAACAATGCCACATTTTCGAAAAGTAGTTGTCTACTATATGCATTTACATTAGACACAGACTGAGTATCTAATCATTTAAATATAAAAATAACTTAGAAATGTTTAAAAATTGAATTTTACCTATGCATACTCAGTATATCCATTGCATTCCGTCTAGTCCAATGGAAACAATAGTAACTTTGGTAATACTAAAGGCATACCGTACAAGAAAACAAATTATGGTTTACTAATTCACTGATGGTTATACTATTATATCGCAACTGTAAAACCAAGGGGGTTGAGGGATTAATTTAATGCCAACATGGTCTATATCTAGAAAGTGTTGTGACATCATTCAAAAAGTGAAATCCGGAATGATCCACACTCAAAAAGGGAAGGCTCAAAGGGGGTCAGTAATAGGCTAATTTTCCCTTTGTCTGTTTCTGTTATAAATTTTGTTAAACTACTTTTCAGAGATACAACAAAACTTATAAACTTAAAAAAAAATGTGGGATGCGCCACTGAATATACATTCGACATTTTAACGCTAAAAATATATATCCCTTTATGAAGTTTTCAAAAGAAACACATTGTTTATACCATTTATTAGTTAGTACTGCAAGCTTATGTTATTTAGAGGGACAGTTCAAATAAAGACGGTTAGAATCGCAAAGAAATAATATTATTTTAAAGTGTATGATGTAATTTCTATCTCGAACTATGAGAATCTGTGGAAGACATATTAGAAACTACGATAAACAGCTGATTTTATAATTATTTTAATCAAGTTTCGCTCAGTGTTTTAGTCAGTCCGTTCTGTTTATCATTAATAGCTTGATCAACCGTCGTTTGCATGTTTGGGTGACCTCCATTTCACTGGCATGCACCCAGTTTTCTAAGCATGTTAAAGGGCTTTCCTCTTTTTTTGTGTGTGACATGTTGTGATTAACTGCCATCTTTCAAGGGTTGGGGTTAATAGTCTCTTCTCAGTGAAGTCCTTATTTTTAGTGAGTTATGATCTCGAAGGGTGGATCCTAGGATTTTCCATTTTTGGTGCGAATATAAATTGATTAAAAAAAATAACTCGAACTGAATATAGTTTGAACGTAAAAGTCAATAAAAAGGGTTCAGCATAAATAAAAAAGGGGCTTTGAATTTAATTTTCAGTTTTTATTGTGTCGTAGACCTACCCTTTTTCTATTATGTACGTTCTGATTGGACGCGCGTTCTCTGCATTCACTTCCGGTTGTACAGGCAACCAGGTGCATGTCATCTCCTTCCACGAGTCAACAACACAACTGACGTTCCTCGGTGTCTCCAGCCGGGCTGAAGAGAAATGAAGCGTTTAATGTTCAATATTGCTGTATTTTGCTGATATTGCTACTTTCACTTCGTCCCAGAAATGGGGGTCATGAAAATTAAATCTAGAACAAACCCATGAGCTAGACTGACCGGGTCGTTATGAATAACTGCCGTACTCGTATTTTGGGACCTCCAAGCCTGTGTGGGACAGGTGCCGACATCTGGCGTCAAATTATATTACTAATTCATTTTTCGAACCGATTTCCACTGGTATGAACCAATGCAGAAAATTCCTGAAATGCGTTTATCGAGGCATAGAATAAAGTTTTATTGGAAAATAAATTATTACTAGCGGCTGATAGGTCTATGAATCCATGAGCACGATCATGAATCCGTGCGGAGGGATTAATTAACGAATAATTTCTTACTTGTGACGGCAACAAGGACGCTGTTCGTGTGGTAGCCACAGAGGACGCTGTCTGTATCACAGAAGTATATTTTATATTGCGGCGAAGCTTTGTGGATGGTGAGGACAGCTGTCCGAGGCCCTGTTACAGTCACCATCTCGGCTGGCAGCAGATCATCCGCCCTGCTGAATGTGATGTTACTGGAAGTGCAGCCGGCATCCAGCAGAGGTTGGCTGAGTGTACAGGAGATGTTAAACGAATCTCCCTCTACTGTTTCGATTGGATCAAGATCAATCTCTGTATTGATAATTAAAAATATAATGTGATATTAGACACGTGAATATTTTGGAAAGGATTGATTAACCGCCTAACATGTAAGACAATTTGTGACGCTAGTGATAAATATGTGGCATATATAATGAGAATGAAACATATTGAAATGTACAAAATCAAGATTAATTATTAAACAAATAATTTGAACTTAGATGACAAAGGTTGAACCCTATATCTGATATGAATAAATGACATACAATGACCAAAGAGTGTTACGAGTTGGATCAGAATATACATTGTTACGGAACCTAATATAAACAGATCACGTATGCGTGATGAACATAAATTTTGCCGCATAGATGAAAAAATCAGATTTTGTAACACTAGGCAACGTGAGATGTCTAGGGGAATGAATAAAGAAGTCAGTGGTTTTTGTTAACAAATAACTATAATTTATTCTTTAAACAACCCTAACATTGCAATACACTAAATCAATACAATTACACAGTACAACAACAGTACAACAGCAAATCAAAATAATCACAAAGCCTAATAAACAAAGTGCACAGTACCTGGATACAACCACTGTCACAGCGACAAGTTCTTTAAAATGTATAAGCCGGACGAACAGTTCACACATATTCTCTCGGAGAATAACAGTCCAATGTAAAGCTCTTGTAACAATCCCGACAGTAAACTTAAGACCAAATAAGATTCGTCACAAATCCAGAAGAAAATCTGAATAAAATCTATAATTGCCGCACTTATCGGAAAAAGTCCAACAAACTAACATACACGCTTCTGTGTCCGCTGGAATATTCTCTCCTCTCTCTCGGCTTTTAAACACAGCCCCCTATTTATAACTTCTCGCCCCAAGCCAAGAATTTTCCATTTCTCGAACAATCTGAAGAACCTAACATAATAAACACGCTCAAAGAACATACCAGAACAAAGAACGCTGTGTATCTATACGCCAGGGTTCAACCAATGCGGATTAAACCGATCCTGCAACATTCGGCCAGGCGAGGCCGCTACAACATGTGCTACGCGTAGCACACGAACCAAATGTCAACAACGCATGGAGCACCCCTGCACACAACAAAAGAAACATATGTAAGACCGCTGCACACAATAAAAAGGGCACCTGTAACAACATAAAAACGTACACGGTATAATAATATATACCGTATTTCCTTGATCAGATGCCCGGTCATTTCTTTTTTTTTCAGAGCCTGCCTTGAAACAAGGCCGGCTTCTTTTATAGGCCGCCGTTTATTGAAAAAAATACATTACCAGGCTTGCCAGCCAAAAAAAAAAAAAAAAAAACCGCCGGTCACTACTTGGGGACACAATTGAAAACATCGTCGGTACCCGGATTGTTTTTACGAAATATCCTTAGATGCTGTATAGGGATTTGGGAAATGCGCAATCTCCACAATCACGCACCATAATAAGAATTAACGTGGAATCATAGTAAAAGATTTTGCAGTTGTTCACAAGAATCTGTCTTCGCTGGCCTCTCGAAACCAGGAACCCCGGTGTTCCATGTGGCTGTTTATTTTAAACCGCTTGCAGTTGATAACATTGTTTCCCTCTGAACAATAGGTGGCTCTTCAATAAACTTTGCACCACATTCAGCAGGTAACCAAACTACTAGTGAATGTCGAAAGTCTGGATTACACTCTCTAACAATGGTAAAATTTATTTGAAATAACCAAAAACATCATATATTTTGATAATCCAGATTTTCCCTAAAATTTAATGGATTATTCTTTGGGTGTTATCCCTTTCCAACATAACAATTAATAAAATCCGCCAATACCTTTTATTTTGTAGAGTGACTAACAGACGAGAACATAAACCAACCCAACCAACCAACGAAGTGATCAACAAACCAGATAACTTCTGGCGGTTAATGATAGCAGCATGAGAATGCACATAGTCAACTTATCAACTTATCTTTTCTTAACGGCGTATCGTGTTAGTGATTTTTTCTCGCACGAGCACATAGAGACACATATAATTAAGCTTCGTAAAGTCAAGAACATATTCCCCATGTACCCTCAACTATACCCAAACTTACCCTGACCTCTAAACCCTAGGTCGTATCAATAAAATAAAGGTATATGTATTTTAAAAAAGTAAAATGTCTAAATATTTTATACCCGATGTTGAATCATTGAAAAGTCTTACTTCGTTCTCTCTCCAGGACCTTGTATTTATTGGTGTGACCGTTTATAGACTGTTCATTTGCATGCTGACCTGTGAAGTTACTTACCCAGCTCATAAGCCGAGACAAGAAACCCGAATTCTGTCAGCAACAGCTCTAGGAGTCCAACATAAATCACCCTTATCCTGGCAGTCATCCCGTCAAGATCAAGATGGTTCCTTCGTAAAACCTGTTGATAGTATTAAAACCTTTGTGAACACATACAAGTATATGTGCAACATTCAGTTTCACTAAACGAAAGTTTTGGCACAGCACGTTGAAAAGAAAGCGAAAATCCTGTTACTTCGGTGAAATGTATTGGGTAATTAGATCATGCACTACAAGACATCTGACGTGCACTGCTTGAATAGCATTGATAGAATCTATACGTTGCATATTGAGTTAATTTCTATTTGGAGTTTGTAACTATATATGATTTTGTTCCTGTGACACGTGTTCCCATGTGTCAGTTCATATATGCGTGAAAATCGGTACAGGGTTGATTTTAACGCATAGGGTCAACCATTAAGGCCAAAATAAAGAAAAGGTATGGTTCTCAGGCACTTTTTTTTCAGAAATCAAAGCGGGCGGGCTGGTTTTTTATCTTTATTTTTTTTCGGTATGTTTCGATAAAAATGTCAAATGATAAGGGAAAAGCTTGATAATAACAGATTTATGTTGCTAAACAAGTTAAAGCACTACATAACAAAGGAAATCGTACGATTTTATCTCCTTGAAAGAAATGTCCGAGCGGCTGCAGCTCATAATTGGTAAGTTTCTATTAAAAATCAAAATAAAATTTTTGATGCGGGGGTTTAAAATTGATGCGGGCGGTGCCTGAGAAGCATACCTTTTATTTTTTGGCCTAACTCAGGGATTGTTAGTAAAATAACGTATATTCTGCATCATTTTTTTAAAGTTCTACTACATCCACAAAACAAATGTATACCTCTTTTAGTCTGCGCATAAACGCATATAACCTCACATGGAGACATAGCTTTTTTCACGCATATACGCATATATACAAATACGCGCACATGGAATCAGAACTAAGCGCTTTTGTGGACATATGAAAAACATGCCGTGGAAGCAGTTATATTCGATATATATGCTCAAGCATATTACAGCACTTTATTGTTGAAATGGAAAATAGTAAAAATGAATATCGATAGACACCGAAGCAGGTTTCAACACTACCACAAAACATTCTCTCGGATATGATGAAACCAGGCTTGGTTAGAAACATTATAACACTATAAAAGTCATTATATGTTCAAGATATAAGTTGAAATGCTTAAACCATGGACAACATCGAAATAGATATAACACATGTTAGGTGTATACCTGCAAGGCTTAAAAAGAAAATGAATGTAGACTATATCCAACGAAATCGCTTAACAATAGCGATCAAATATTCGCCAGAACATTTTCCCCCAGTGACATGTCCACGGTTTAATATTATGTAAAATGCTTGCATGAAAGTATAAAGGTTTTCTGTCCATCAATTTTTTTTCAAAAAGCCTAAAAGTAAAGTCTTCAATCTTGGTCAAAATGTCCTGCATGGCCAAGGAAAGAAAGCATTTCTATATCGGTCACATTTTATGCTAGGCAGATCTGGTTAAATGTATATGGGACAGCTTTTCAGGAGTTTTTATAGACACAGTTGTAAGTCTCGTCAAACCTCGTCACGTTTGGCGTCAAATGAGAATATACGATATTTGGCAAGAACGGTTATACCTCGGTCACTGTTTTATGCTAGAGAGGTCTAGTTTTTTTAGTTAGATAGCTGATGTCATATGGTCTCTGTCTGCTGGAAAGGGCTGTCGACTATGTCACGGTTATCTGGTCAAGTCTGGTCAGTCTTTCTATACTGAGCTCGCACTGGAGCACAACGATGGAAACGATTTTTTTTTTACAAAATCAAATTGATAAAAACTGATGTAGAATTCAAACGATGAAGCCCAGCAAACCACATCGAATGTATAATATAAGCTGCCTTGTGGTTTTATGAAACCGTCAAGCCCTTTTTTATTTCCTCGTTTAATATTCGGGGAAAACTAATCATTATCTCAAAAGATAAACAACCGTATTTAAGTAGATAAATTATACATTTTACAATGAATAGTAGCATAGCTGTCTTTGTAGGGGTCTCTGAGCATATTGTTTTAGCATGATTAACAGACCGTTTGTACCTGCCAAGTAGAGAGGAGTAAGATCCTAAATAAAAGGTTGTACACCGTATGAGAAATCTGTAGACGAAGAAAGCACTTGTAGTACGTATTATCAAGCAGTGGCGTCATCGAGGGTTTGGGGAGGACTCGCGGGCGTGGGAGGATAATCAAAGTAGTGACAACCTTGTTGTAAAAACAGAAATGGAACCAAAGTCTATAATTCTAATTTATAATTATACTAATGTATTTAATTTACCGATATGTAAATTAACTCCCTGAGTATAAGGTGGATGATTATATTGACCATCCACCCTAGCTGTAAGGTGCGTGTGTGTATGTGTGTGCATGGGGTACCTGTTTTGACGCACCTGGTATTAAGCATCACGACTTTGGGAGGTTTCGTCTGAACCAATGAGAGAAGGCTAAAAATATAAGCTTAATTATGCGCAGGCCAGTGAACCACGAAAAATCTCCAGATGCAGTTTCTGATTTAACACCTGCATTATCTGATGATAAGTTGGATAAATGAGCAAATAGGTATTGTGAAGAGAATGAAAAAGCCTTGATGATTGGTGACATAAGTGTTTTAGGTTATATTTGTAAATAAAAAGGGTTATTTGGATAAACTAGGTGTGCATGTACCGAACAAGGAAAGTCTGGGAAAATCATCAAATATTATAAATTGAAAAGTAAATACGCATAGGCCCAACACACAATTTTATGCATATTGGTGCTAGCGACTCGTCTGATCTTGGCTATAATGGAATAAAATGAGCTTGATTAGTGCAAGTGAGTGTCTAAAGACTGCACTTGTTACCTCTTCGTGAATGAATAGATTTTAAGATTTCTTTTTCAGTGTACCTAGCGGTGCACCAACAACATGCGACCTGTGACATCCGGGTTTTAGTGTGTACGCAGAATTTCAGTTTCGAAAACTGGGAGAAATAAACCAGTCAGGATTCATTAAGGGCAATACGATCAAAAGTACCCTGAGAAAACATTCAATGCATGGGAGAACATATCTGCGGAGATAGTTTGGTGGTTTAGATCTAATAACGTTTTTGTGGACCACGCCCAAAGCATTATATTATTGTAGAATAAAACGAACCTGAGTTGTAACCAATTTTCCTGAGTGAACTTAAAAAGGAAAAGAACTTTCCAATTTAAGTTACCTACTTTATACCTCTGTGACAGAGGTATGGTAAGGCTGTAGCAGTGACTGTCAGTGGCTGACTTCCTGCACGAGGACACTCAGATACCTGTCTCTGTTGTTATTTTATAAAAAGAATAAAAAATTTATAATATATGTTTCTAGTGTTTAACAGGTTTAAATTATAAATTATACCATCTTTGTTGATACAGCCTAAATGTGAATGTTTTAAATGATCTTTATCTTCCAGCCAATGTGATCATTTTTCACTGTTTGAATGTTAGAAAATTTAACGTATGTATTCTTGATTTAAAAACTACTGCAGGGTATTGCGTTTGATGTATGGGTGGTATAAATAACCTAATATATTGTAAACTATATCCGTGTGAAAGTATTGCTGTAATGGAAATTAAATTAACTAGCATTCAACCGATACCCACTGCACATAAGGTATAATCGACTTTCAATAAGATTTATTTTTTTTTATATAGTTCTTATATTTTCGGTTACAGTGACTCAGTGGTTAACAGGTTAAAGGGGCCTATTCCGTTATCTGTCGTCTATTAACTAAAGATATCCACATAAAAATTTTATTTACAGAATAGGTCAGAAAACGCCGATCCCACCGCTCAAAGGCTGTTGCCAGCAAGACAGACGAACCACTTTTGCAAATGGCGTTTTGCAAATAGGGAGCTTTCAGCTTCCACACATATATAACCTACCATCCACCTTATGGACATGACGCATGTCCCCTGTTTACGTACAACAGGCTCATACATCCATAACGGAGGCATTATGAGAACTTTTCTTTACAGCAATTACACAGATTCATTAATAATAAGCCAGTAAGCCAGAAATCACATAAATACTAAAGAAAAGGTACGTGAATTGCTTACTTTAAGTATAATTAACATACACCCTTGTAGATCATCAAGAAACGACACACACACATACTAAACAAACAGGAAATCCCTAGCTCACTTAAACCAGATGTGTATTTATGTCTTGAGGTACGTGTATAAGCAATATATAAAGAGAAAATAATTACTGTATCTGGTGACAGATCTACGCAAACCTGAACTAGGCCAGAAGAATTTTCTGAGCCAGCATTATTCCAGGAATCTTTTATAACAGAATTATTGGCATGCAACAGTTTTCTTTACTTCACACTATATACTTTTTCATAAAATCGATTACTTACCTGCAACTTCCCAAGAATCTTCACCGATGGGCCATCACATTAACATGTGAAGGTCTGCCACAAGTATACAAGGCACAGGTATACATCATACTTTATGCCTCACTGAAGACGACGCGGTCCGCTGAAACAGGGTGTTACTTCCTTGTCACTGTTATTACACGTGTGTAAGTAAGGAGGACATATGAAGGATAACACCACCTTTACATTTTATTTGTTACACAACCTTTGCTAGTGTTATTAATTTTCGGGGCTCGGGTTCTGAACTAGTCACTAGATATTCCAAAAATGGAAAATGCTGTGTTTGGGTCCTGTGAGTCATTATTTTGGGATTGGGAAAATGAAAGAGAATCCGTCGGTCTCACTCTTTCCTAAACATCACCTCAAGAACTGTTTTGGAATAGCCTTGACATTTTGCAGGAACGCCACCGGCTAAGCCCAGACATTCCATCCACATTTTACATACACCAATGGGGATCTGCATAAATAAATACGTTGTCTGTATATATGCATGTATGCCTGTATTTTCTGCCTTTTATAATGTATGTACATGGGTATGGGCGAATGTATGTGCTCACGAGCTATAATAGCCTAATAGCCCAGTTCCTACATTAAACTGGTTCCATAACTACGAAGTACAATCGCTGTAAAGGCTGGGAACTAAGGTTTTTGTCTTTATATCACAGCCTCTTTTACATGACAACTGAAATATTTTAACCAGCTAAATGGATGGAATACGAAATGCCAATGTCAGTATTATACACATTTAAAACAACAGCCTCAACCCATTGCCTTGGCATTTGGTATTTATTGATTACTGAATATCTGCAGAGAACAGTTTTCACGCTATGGGTGTCACCTTTTAAAGTGAATCGCAAATACCAAGTCTTGCAATTTGCCTCACAATATACCTTTTTAGCAGCGATGTGAAAGTTGTGTCTAACTGATGGGGCCAACAGTAACTTTAAAGACGTAAACCGCAACTTCTCTCTGGCGTGATGAGAAAAGGGTTCAATGCATATTAATCTTATTTGAATAAAAGGTTTATCCCAGTTTATTTTAATCTTTTAGTCATGCTGATTTATATAGCGAAGGTTTTCACAAGTGCTAGAGTTAGAACTTCCAAATCAGCATACATACAGTTCCCAACGAGGTCTCTCATGGAAACCTGATATTAATTTGTATGGCCTGACCGTACAGTCTGTGAACCATACCCAGCGCACGCTTCTGGTCAACGGGACTATTGGATCGAAGAATGGCGGCCAGAACTAATTATACTTTTACGGTCCTCATTCACGCTGCAAATCTAATTGACGGACAGCAACACAAAAATTCAGACACGTATCCTCACAGGTAAGAAAGAAGACGTTACTTGTGCTATAAAGTAGCTCTCAATTTGACACATGGCAATATATAAAATATATACAATAACAACAATAGTATAGTATTAATACAATGAAAGCACAACAAAGTCTCTGGGATGCCCTATAACACAAATAAATACCTTAGACCCCCGTCACACGAGAAGGCGATCTCGCTGCGATCACCGAATTGGGGCAGATCGCCATAGAGCGCAGCTAGAGTGGCCTTAAGTTTTCATGAGCTTCGTAGGAGCGAGATAGTGTCGCCTTTGGTCGTCATATGGTCACCATGAACGCCATGAGTGGCGACCAGTTTTGAACATGAACAAAATTTCCGCTGCGGGGTCGCCGCGGATTAAAAGCGCAGTCAGACCGGAATTCGATCACCATCAGTGTCCAAGCAGCGCAGTACCAGCTTCCTGACAGCGCAGGTCGATCGCCAGTAAACATGGTAGCATCGGCCTTCCCGTTCCACGGCCCTGGCTCAGCACACTTACAACCCCATCACACGAGAAGGCGATCTCGCTGCGATCACCGAATCGGGGCAGAGTGGCTTTATGTTTTCATGAGCTTCGTAGGAGCGAGATAGTGTCGCCTTGGGTCGTCATATGGTCACCTTGAACGCCATGAGTGGCGACCAGTTTTGAACATGGACAAAATTTCCGCCGCGGGGTCGTCGTGGATTTAAAGCGCACTCAGATCGGAATTTGACCGCCATCAGTGTTCCAGCAGCGCAGTACCAGCTTCCTGACAACGCAGGTCGATCGCCAGTAAACATGGTAGCATCGGTCTATCTGTTACGCTTCGCTGCCCCAACACACAGTTACGCCGCCGCTATCGAGACCTCGGTGACCCTAGTGAGCTCTTTTCACGCTTCGCACGGTGCTGCCACTGCGCTTATGACGTCAGAGGTGCGCTCTCTCTACGCCCAGTTCGATTCGACGTGTGCTGGCG
Source organism: Sipunculus nudus (assembly GCA_026874595.1). Classification (NCBI taxonomy): domain Eukaryota; kingdom Metazoa; phylum Annelida; class Sipuncula; order Golfingiida; family Sipunculidae; genus Sipunculus; species Sipunculus nudus. Next base: position 8,300,361 of record CM049309.1, read on the forward strand.
TCTGCGCTCTGACGAAGCTCGCGGTGCCAGCACACGTCGTGTCAGCGGGGTGAGAGCGGCATTGCTGTCATACTTGGAGGGTTTTTCCGATGTTGAGGGCGACCAACGGCGATCCACTAGGTCGCCGTGGTCGCCCTAAGGTCTTCATCTAGTGTGATGGGGCCTTAACTGAAGTCCAGTCCCATTCGGCAGTCACAAGATGATCGTAGCAATTCTCAGTTAAAAAATAAAAGTCCGGCTCAAAGTTTAACAAAAGCTCTCGGTGGCTCACAAAAGTGGCAGGTCCGCCGACGGATAACGATATTAAGTCCACATGTTTTGCAGTTGGAAGGTAACAACAGCCAGGATCCTGTATAAAAAAATAAATCAGCGAGTTTCGCGTATTACTCCCTTTTACAGGGCGGTACAAGTCCCTGGACCAGTTCTGTTATGTGCTGTTGTGCGCGTTTCTTGTGTTTTCTTGTGTTGTCTTTTGTCCAGAGCAAAGGACATGGCACTGCTTGGTAGCTTAAAACAAACAATGACGACCGGGGTCGCCAAAACGTCCAGCCCACACGGGGAGATCCATGCGGGGGACAACAATCAAGGTCGCGAGACGGCCTGAGTCGCAACAATACTAATATATTACTGTTTCATTCATTAAACTCCCTTAGAATGAGCATCATGTAAAGAGCACTCTAAATGGGCAACTAGAATGCCATGATATGTATAGATTCTTTCAGGACAAAGATATTGCATATTATTTCTAAGTTTCCATGATTTTCAATAATCTTCAGCAAACTCTCTTAGTGGGAACTGTTGAAAATTTTTGTTAAAGATACAAATAAAGCTTGAAAAGATATGGATGTAAGTGTAAATATAAATAGTGTCAGAATTAGTCGGAAATAAAAAATATGTAAAAAATGTAAACAGTAAGGGGTTAAATTAAATCAAAAAAGTAATAACAAGAATGTGTGATATGGCTTACACTGCCTCTCCTACGCCTCTCACTGGGACTGAGGGTGAACCTCCCTGTACATCGGGAGCCCAGTTCCAGCATTTTTATCAGGATCTCCCCTGCATTGTTGGATATAGTACTCACAAAGGTTTTTAAGATATTAATGATTGTTCTTTTCTGCTTCACATTATTAAGGAATACATAAAAAACCTCATATGGGGCGGCTATAGGGGTCGCTGTGCATATATAATAATTTCGTAAATACGACAATAGGACACTTGAAATCCAAAAGGGAATGACCACCAGTGACCCATTATAGTTGTTATGACGTACCCTGAAGTTAATCGATATACATGTCATTAAATGGCAAGCACAAATGCCAAAACGTGTGGATCGTCGGGCTAAGGTATATGTTGCCCATATACAGCACCTTTCTGATAATTAATTTCTTGAACAAAGGACAATGAATTACGGTCATAACCTTTTTCATTGATAACAAAATTGTCCATCAGCGCCATCTCGTGTTCAAGCAGGAAACTTTCACTGCCATTTGAGAATAGTTTAGTTAATTACTAGAATGCTCTTCATTCGAGGTCACAAGATCAAAGGTCAACGTCATAAAACTATCTTTTTAACAGGCTTCTGAATACATTTGAAGCCAACCTTTTCATCCCAAATCTTAAATTCCATCTTTCACATTTGGCTCCATGGCCACTGCGCAGACTCGGACTCACAAGAGTACGACTCTACTGTTAAAGGGTTGTTGGAGTCAAAATCTGACAACCACAATGCACCTTGACTTCTATATACACCAGCGGCGTAGGTAGAAATCCAGTGAAGAGGACAATGGAGTCCGTAAATGTGTTGAATAAGATTTTTCAAGGCAAATAATATTAACATGGGTGCTTTTGTGGTAAGGACTTTATGGAAAAGGTTATATTTTTAAGCATGCGCATGTGAAATATAAACGGTTGTTTCCTTGAAATGTAACAAATTCTGATTTTGAGACAAATAGTTCCTGCCGTCCCACAGTGCCCAAACAAAAGAGGGTTCGTTTTGAGTAGAAACGACATCTGCCGGAAGGGTGATTTGGCTCATCTACCCGTAGGGGTATAACTCTATGCATAATTTTTAGGTCACAAGGACAAGGGTCAAGGTCAAAGGACCCATAAACATATCCCTATGGACAATTTCAGCTAAGCGTCGAAACACATGGATCTCCAGTTTTGATTTTTTGTTGTTGGGGGTAAGGATGTAATTTAACGCGATCTCAAGAGAAACATGCATTCTAATATCGCATAAATTTACAAATGAAACAAGACAAGTTTATATCAAGGCGTACTTTACATTGTAGACAGCACAAGTATGAATATGTTTCACGGTTGAAGATGTGCTGTATGTATAGCGGAATCTATAGGAGAAACAATGGGAACACAGGGCAGTTGATTATGACTGAAATGATGATTTGTGTGTTGTGCACTACATCAACCTCATTCAAAGCTGATCAAGACAAACTAAAAGGACAACGTATTCATAAAGTGAATTTATTGGGTAACGCAACAAGAATATCAACTTCACGAAATACAAAAAAGCACCTGATTTATATAAAACGTATACACTTCAAATACAATAAATACAATATGTTTTGTACATAATAAGGGTGCATGGTCTATTTGTATGAATATATAATTCGACGAATGTATGCATGTAAACAGGAATTCATCCCAAAGTTTTTACCACATATATCTATTTTTTATTAATCTATTTTACCCAAACGGATTCAATTTAATTGGCCGAACATTACTATTAAATGTTTATATAAAACAATTCAATAAATTCATTAATGTTTCAAATAAAATATGCAGCTATATTTGATAAAATTGACTTGGTATTTTAGATTTCGCAGAACCCTCAGTTCTTTTTTATTTATTCCGGGTTGTCAAAAGGGGGGTTGAGTAGCCTCCCTCCCCCACCCCCCCACCGCCACCCCGATGACCCCACACACAATATCTTCCAATGGATACCAGAACACGTATTCACGGTATTCGTTTGATAGACCTGGTTATTTTTACAAATATTATTATTTAATCTCTGATGAATGTGTGATGGGATAAACAGATTTCATAGACGAAAGCAATGCTTAGAAAAAAAAACTATTCAAAATATAACCCGTACACCATGGCCACTGCGAAAAGTGACCCATTTGTGAATTTCACTGAGGCAAATTTATCAGTCTGCTGGTTCCAAAGGCATCGACTTCCGAACTGCATTCCCGGACGTTCCCGAAGACTTCCGATTGACACAACAGCCACCAGTTTATACCTCGTGAGGTTCAGACTTTTAATCTTGTCCATAATTTCTCCGGCTAATTGCTGACTCATGCATTTACACACAGTTGGGTCATAGCGTACATCTTTCAGTTTCTCTTCCAGTACCCCTTGCGCAACTCTTTCGACTTTAGATTTGTCAAAACGTTCGTCTGGTTCTAATTTGTACGTGTTCTCGCAGCGCACGTGTTTCTTCGAGAGTTGGTCACTTCGACCTGCAGTACTTGACGTCTGGTCGATGGTTGGCTCTGAAGTTGACCGGTCTGAGTGACCGAGCATCGTCCGCCGGCTCCTCTTTAAACTGATCCCGTGACTTGTGGTTGCAAAATGTGGCTTCGACATTGTTGATAGTTCTGCAATAGATTGAGAAGATTATTTAAGTCGCCCATTTTTTTTTTTTTTTTTTACTAGTAGCCTTAGATAAACATGAAATGCAATACTCTCTCTATTTGAAATAAAGAAGCATATGCCAAGATTTTATTTTTATACCAGTTCCTCACGCCTATTCACATAGAAATAAACCAGAAGCAATGAGTGGCGCAAAAGAAAAAATAGCATCCTGCACTTATATCGTTAATAAAAATGGCAACTTGCAGGGGGGAAAAATCTAATTTATTTGTAATTCATAACAAGTAAATCTCCCTTCTTTTATTGCAAAATAGCGTACCTTCGGTCACCTGATCTTGTTATAGTTCACTTGAGTTGTATTTCTAATACACAGAACCAAAACAATATTTAAACAGATGAAAAAAAAGATACTGGCCCCCTAAAACATGGATGCTTAAAATATCCAGGCAAATTTTGTATTAAGTCAAAAATTAACTTATAAGGATGATAAAATACATATGGTCGCAAGCGACTCAGCAGCTTTAACATTAAGAATTATAAATAATTAAAAAAATGCATAACATTTTATTCACAGAAATTACGTGATCGTCTCAGGGAAGTATAGATAAGAAAGTGTTTCGTTAAAATTCGCTTTCAAACAATATTCACAGTACTTAAATTATTACTTGAGGTAAAAATCATGCACATGATTCAGGACGCATACAGCCAGTGATATAGGACTACAATATGCCGATAAACATTATAATTAACCACCAAAAAGCCTTGTGCAAGACAAGACCCCACTGTAATAGGACAACTTGAAGTGTCCTTATTTTAAGTCGCTTATGTTGTAATTATATAAATCGATTAATTGCTAAAATTCTCGAACACTTGGAAAAAGCTGACGATAATACCAAACTAGATCAATGCCGCTCTTCAATGAAAATAAATGGCATGTTATCAAAATACGAGGCTACATAACATTTAAAAATGATAAAACAACGATGACATTTCATATTTCGGAGTATTCTTGCGCATTCATAGCATGATTGTTCAAATATACTTAAAGAATTCGCTCGTGTCTTAAAACATTGATGCATCGTTTGTTTCTTCCCTAACTGTATTACTGTATCAAATATGTCAATTTACAGGGGGCAAGAATCTGCATGTGTGTGTGTGTGTGTGTGAGAGAGAGAGAGAGAGAGAGAGAGAGAGAGATGGGGATATTCATATATGTATGTGTAAATGAAAAGGGGGTATCATCAGAACAGTCCAGGTAAGTCACACATCACGGAGAGAGAGAGAGAGAGAGAGAGAGAGAGAGAGAGAGACCCTATATCTGTTTACATAAATGAAATTGAATATTTGGGGAAAACTGCGATGTTGAAAAAATGGTTGAATATAACAAAAATATACTGATACCTGTGTGTGCAGTTTCTTCACAGTAATGGCCCACCTGTCTGACATATACTCGAGAATCCTCCGTCAATACTCTTTTATAGCTTGGGAGACGAGACGCTTTTAGTGTAAAGCTATGAACCTAAACCTTGTATGCCGTCGCTTCCTCGCTTAAACCCTGGATCGAACAGTTTTAATAATGCAGCCATGCCATTAATATAATGCTTAATCCACGCTCAGTCAGGCAAGCTGAATGCACAGAGGTACTGTCCGATACAAATTGGGTCTCCAATTTCACCTGTCAGCTTAAAACGATTGAGTACCGATCTCTCCCTGTTTTCTGACAAGGCTGACAGTTATTATATTCCCTTTGATAATGCATCGACCCTAGTTAGCACAGTAGGTTTCTGGGTGGATTAGCGTGAACACAGACACAACGGACATATAATCATCAGATATACTGTCCGCTTAAACCTGCCACGCTGACAGCTTGTGTGGTTGTCAACCTTCAAGGTTCAGCTCTTATTTGATCTTCTCTCAACCTGTCTGTCATTCAAGTATGCATACGTGGTTGTATAATTATCACCGAATGATGAAATTCCGGTGTCACTTAGCTCTGACATTATACAGATGCCTAGTGAACAAGTCTCGTGCTCTATCGTTCTGCTAAAACCATGGCTGGCATGGACAATCCCAATACGTAGGTTGGTTTGTTATTGTGGAACCACGTACCGACATCAGCTGGATACCGGGTTTATCCTGTGTGAGGACACTCACGTCTTGTGTTGTATTGATTGATTAACACATGGGATCCACAAGCACATAATATGTGGGCCGACCACCCGCGCTTCGGGAGCTGTTGACCTCTAAAATTTAAATACTCGTGTCGTGGTTATAGTTGGATCAAGGGGGCGTGTCCCGACTTGCTTTCTGCTTGTTTACATTGAGAACGTCCTAGTACATAAACCTCCCAATAGATGGCGTAAATGACCGTTAAGGGAGCATTCTTGTGTTTAGTTTCCAAAATTGACCCGAGATGCCACTACCATACAGACTCTGTCTTTGCGTTGGCCCAGAACAGTCACAATATGAAAATAATATTCTAGTATTCTCGTTAATATCCTTAAACGTACATATGACATATACCTATTTCGAAAGATAAAAATTTATTGTACAATATGGTATATAAAAACATTTGAATTTTTTTTCCAAGTTTGAAAATAATTTGTTTAACGCATTTTGATTTCAATTTTATTTTTTGCCATAAAGATTTAAAACATTCCATTTTAAAATGATAAGCTGTAAACATATTCTCTAATTTTATTTCAGTTTTCACACATTTCGCGAAGCATTGTACTGATACAATATTAAAAAACTTTAAAATTTGAAATATACTATAATCAAAATATTGAAGATCATGATACACAGAGCGACGTCTGCATGCACATGCATGCGTATGTTTGTTTACAACCTTTATAAAGATAGCTTCAGGTCAAGTTAAGGTGTACCAGGGATAAATAAAAACAAGGCCTCTTTGACGCACGGCTAATTTTGAAACAAGAAAGAGGTTGTTTTAGCAAACAGGAATAAACGGATGTCCCACTTCAGGCTACAGGTTGGAAAAAACAGCGGGATTGTTTCTTTTTTTCGGTATGGCAAGAATTCGCTTTTTAAACGACATTTTTTCCCATACCAACATGAGAGATAAAGTCTGGCTGGTGTTCCTGGTACTTATGATTATGGACGCCAGTCCGCTAATAAATTAAAACTTTAACGAACAGTAAGCATGCCAAGTTTCAGGAGAATCCATGAACCAACAACAGAGAAACTGACGCAACTGCTGTGATATATTCTCATAAATACAACTTGGGCTGATAAAACATGATAAAGAAGTGACTGGCAAAACCGGTCTTGTTCAAGTGACAAAACTTCCCATAAACAATAAGATACAATGTTGAACGGTAAACCATAAAAATAAAAATAATAGCGGGAAACATAATTAATGTAGAATTATTTCATTCTGAACAAAAAAAAAAAAAAAAAAAACAGTGAAAATGCGCAAAATATAGACAACGTGAAGGTCGTGCCACCAGTCTATCAACTTCCTTGTAATTGGTATTAAATATGTGGATCTATATAATGAGGCAATAAAAATACTTGGAATATATTATACATATAACGAGAAATTGTCATATGAATTAAATCTTGAAAGTGTGTATGAGAAGATGAAAACGGTATTAAACTCTTGGAGAAAGAGAGCCCTAACAATTTTTGGAAGAAACACACTGTTAAAATCAGTGGGTATAACCAAGATTTTGTATTTTCTTAATATTATAGAGCCACCAAAAGAATTCATTAAAAAAATCAAAAGTTGCATCGTTGAATTTATATGGTATGGAAGAAAACCAAAAATTAAATACGAAGTATTAATCAGTGATAAGGAAAGTGGAGGTTTAAAATTACCTGATATGGAAACAATATTAGATAGTCAGAGAATTATGTGGATTTGCAGATTAAAGAATTTAACAAACACAAATTTTGCTTCGATCCCAAACTTGTATTTCAGAAATATCGGGGGCATAGATAATATTGGTGCAAATTTCGATCCGGGATTAATTTAAGGAAAAATGACAAAATTTTATTGTCATTGTTTGAAGTCATGGGATTATTTTACTTCAAAAAGCCCAAAAGGAGTTGTAGATATATGTTTACAGCAGCTATGGAACAATAAATATATTCAGGTTGGAGGTAAGACGGTTTATAATAAGTTTCTGAATGACCTTGGTATAAAATATATATTCCAATTGTTTAAAAAAATGGAACTAAACGACGATTGGCAGATATTTTACCGCCTGGCTCAAAATATTACAATAAATGTTATATTCACTATCTTTCTATTATGCATGCGATACCGACGGAATGGAAATGTGTGATAAAGAATAACAAAATACCAGACAAAGCGGATGAAGTTGATGTTATGGGAAGTTTTCTTTCCTTAGGAGAAGTGGTTTTAGATGCCAGAAATTTGAATTTTAAATGGCTGTATGGAAAACTGTGCCAAAAAAAGGTGTGTGATCCACCAAATAAAGAAAAAGTAGAAACTATGTTGAACCAAAACACCACGTGGAAACAAGCAGTAAATCATATTTATTCTGTCTCGCTTGATATGTATTTAAGGCAATTGCAGTACAGGATTCTTCATAACATTTTATCGGTAAACGAAAAATTGTATAAATGGAAAATAATAGACACAAATAAATGCTCGTATTGTTCAAATGAAGAAGAAACTATTACACATATATTTTGTGAATGCACTGTGAGTCTTTCGTTCTATAAACAGATAACTGAATGGGCTGTAGATACTGGAGTTGTGATGCCAGATATGTGCAAGTCGTTAATTTATACAGGTTGTGCAGAACATTATGAGAATAAAAGCCTTATTGACACGTTGCTATTAATCTATAAGTTTGTAATATTCAACTATCGAAATGACATGAACAATCCAACCTTACAATTGTTTCAGAAGCATGTGCAAAAAATGGAACTGTTTGAGCGTAAGGTGGCAGAGAACAATAATGTTATGCAAAATCATCTGTATAAATGGAACAAAATCCTTTTAAACCAGATCACTTGAATACCTTCCAACTGCTTAATGTTCAAGGTTTAATTACCCAGTTTTGTTTTATTGTGTTCATATTCGCTGGAAATATGTTAGCATCCGGTTGAAGTTGAGTTGCATATTCTATTATCTTCTTAGACATTAAGGTTTAATGTTAATTGTTTCTAAATATATATTGAATGTAAATTGTGAGTTTATTCTATTACATGTCACTGATATCATAATACGTACCGAACACTGCATGTAAGACTTTTTGTAACATTATATATTCATTAGTTCATGTGATGTCGATGATGAAAAGAAAATCATTGGAAAAAAAGAGAAAATATTCTGAGGCATCCAAAAGATAAAAAAAAAAAAAAAAACTTCCATGTAATTATTTATTTGAGCAACATTCTTAAATCCTCAAGTGTTGATGATGAAACCAGACTTTTCACCTTAATTGTATTTCCCACCCCAAAACTGTTTTCACCTTCATCGTGTTTCTTTCTCCTCTCCTCCTCCCGCCGCCCCTCTCTTTACCTATATGTATAATCATTCTGTCGTGTTTCTTCCTCCTCTCCTCCCGCCCCTATCTTTACCTATATATTATAATCATTCTGTCGTGTTTCTTCCTCCTCTCCTCCCGCCCCTCTCTTTACCTATATATTATAATCATTCTGTCGTGTTTCTACCTCCTCTCCTCCCGCCCCTCTCTTTACCTATATATTATAATCATTCTGTCGTGTTTCTTCCTCCTCTCCTCCCGCCTCACTCTTTAACTATATATTATAATCATTCTGTCGTGTTTCTTCCTCCCCTCCTCCCGCCCCTCTCTTTACCTATATATTATAATCATTCTGTCGTGTTTCTTCCTCCTCTCCTCCCGCCCCTCTCTATTATAATCATTCTGTCGTGTTTCTTACTCCTCTCCTCCCGCCCCTCTCTTTAGCTATATATTATAATCATTCTGTCGTGTTTCTTCCTCCTCTCCTCCCGCCCCTCTCTTTACCTATATATTATAATTATTCTGTCGTGTTTCTTCCTCCTCTCCTCCCGCCCCTCTCTTTACCTATATATTATTATCATTCTGTCGTGTTTCTTCCTCCTCTCCTCCCGCCCCTCTCTTTACCTATATATTATAATCATTCTGTCGTGTTTCTTCCTCCTCTCCTCCCGCCCCTCTCTTTAGCTATATATTATAATCATTCTGTCGTGTTTCTTCCTCCTCTCCTCCCGCCCCTCTCTTCAGTTATATATTATAATCATTCTGTCGTGTTTCTTCCTCCTCTCCTCCCGCCCCTCTCTTTAGCTATATATTATAATCATTCTGTCGTGTTTCTTCCTCCTCTCCTCCCGCCCCTCTCTTTAGCTATATATTATAATCATTCTGTCGTGTTTCTTCCCCCTCTCCTCCCGCCCCTCTCTTAAGTTATATATTATAATCATTCTGTCGTGTTTCTTCCTCCTCTCCTCCCGTCCCTCTCTTTACCTATATATTATAATCATTCTGTCGTGTTTCTTCCTCCTCTCCTCCCGCCCCTCTCTTTAGCTATATATTATAATCATTCTGTCGTGTTTCTTCCTCCTCTCCTCCCGCCCCTCTCTTTAGTTATATATTATAATCATTCTGTCGAATTTCTTACTCCTCTCCTCCCGCCCCTCTCTTTAGCTATATATTATAATCATTCTGTCGTGTTTCTTCCTCCTCTCCTCCCGCCCCTCTCTTTACCTATATATTATAATCATTCTGTCGTGTTTCTTCCTCCTCTCCTCTCGCCCCTCTCTTTACCTATATATTATAATCATTCTGTCGTGTTTCTTCCTCCTATCCTCCCGCCCCTCTCTTTACCTATATATTATAATCATTCTGTCGTGTTTCTTACTCCTCTCCTCCCGCACCCCTGTTTAGCTATATATTATAATCATTCTGTCGTGTTTCTTCCCCCTCTCCTCCCGCCCCTCTCTTAAGTTATATATTATAATCATTCTGTCGTGTTTCTTCCTCCTCTCCTCCCGTCCCTCTCTTTACCTATATATTATATTCATTCTGTCGTGTTTCTTCCTCCTCTCCTCCCGCCCCTCTCTTTAGCTATATATTATAATCATTCTGTCGTGTTTCTTCCTCCTCTCCTCCCGCTCCTCTCTTTAGTTATATATTATAATCATTCTGTCGAATTTCTTACTCCTCTCCTCCCGCCCCTCTCTTTAGCTATATATTATAATCATTCTGTCGTGTTTCTTCCTCCTCTCCTCCCGCCCCTCTCTTTACCTATATATTATAATCATTCTGTCGTGTTTCTTCCTCCTCTCCTCTCGCCCCTCTCTTTACCTATATATTATAATCATTCTGTCGTGTTTCTTCCTCCTCTCCTCCCGCCCCTCTCTTTACCTATATATTATAATCATTCTGTCGTGTTTCTTACTCCTCTCCTCCCGCCCCTCTCTTTACCTATATATTATAATCATTCTGTCGTGTTTCTTACTCCTCTCCTCCCGCCCCTCTCTTTACCTATATATTATAATCATTCTGTCGTGTTTCTTCCTCCTCTCCTCCCGCCCCTCTCTCTACCTTTATATTATAATCATTCTGTCGTGTTTCTTACTCCTCTCCTCCCGCCCCTCTCTTTACCTATATATTATAATCATTCTGTCGTGTTTCTTCCTCCTCTCCTCCCGCCCCTCTCTTTACCTATATATTATAATCATTCTGTCGTGTTTCTTCCTCCTCTCCTCCCGCCCCTCTCTTTACCTATATATTATAATCATTCTGTCGTGTTTCTTCCTCCTCTCCTCCCGCCCCTCTCTTTACCTATATATTATAATCATTCTGTCGTGTTTCTTACTCCTCTCCTCCCGCCCCTCTCTTTACCTAAATATTATAATCATTCTGTCGTGTTTCTTCCTCCTCTCCTCCCGCCCCTCTCTTTACCTATATATTATTATCATTCTGTCGTGTTTCTTCCTCCTCTCCTCCCGCCCCTCTCTTTACCTATATATTATAATCATTCTGTCGTGTTTATTCCTCCTCTCCTCCCGCCCCTCTCTTTAGCTATATATTATAATCATTCTGTCGTGTTTCTTCCTCCTCTCCTCCCGCCCCACTCTTTACCTATATATATAATCATTCTGTCGTGTTTCTTCCTCTTCTCCTCCCGCCCCTCTCTTAACCTATAAATTATAATCATTCTGTCGTGTTTCTTCCTCCTCTCCTCCCGCCCCTCTCTTTACCTATATATTATAATCATTCTGTCGTGTTTCTTCCTCCTCTCCTCCCGCCCCTCTCTTTACCTATATATTATAATCATTCTGTCATGTTTCTTCCTCCTCTCCTCCCGCACCTCTCTTTAGCTATATATTATAATCATTCTGTCGTGTTTCTTCCTCCTCTCCTCCCGCCCCTCTCTTTACCTATATATATAATCATTCTGTCGTGTTTCTTCCTCCTCTCCTCCCGCCCCTCTCTTTAGCTATATATTATAATCATTCTGTCATGTTTCTTCCTCCTCTCCTCCCGACCCTCTCTTTACCTATTTATTATTATCATTCTGTCGTGTTTCTTCCTCCTCTCCTCCCGCCCCTCTCTTTACCTATATATTATAATCATTCTGTCGTGTTTCTTCCTCCTCTCCTCCCGCCCCTCTCTTTACCTATATATTATAATCATTCTGTCGTGTTTCTTACTCCTCTCCTCCCGCCCCTCTCTTTACCTATATATTATAATCATTCTGTCGTGTTTCTTCCTCCTCTCCTCCCGCCCCTCTCTTTACCTTTATATTATAATCATTCTGTCGTGTTTCTTACTCCTCTCCTCCCGCCCCTCTCTTTACCTATATATTATAATCATTCTGTCGTGTTTCTTCCTCCTCTCCTCCCGCCCCTCTCTTTACCTATATATTATAATCATTCTGTCGTGTTTCTTCCTCCTCTCCTCCCGCCCCTCTCTTTACCTATATATTATAATCATTCTGTCGTGTTTCTTCCTCCTCTCCTCCCGCCCCTCTCTTTAGCTATATATTATAATCATTCTGTCGTGTTTCTTACTCCTCTCCTCCCGCCCCTCTCTTTACCTAAATATTATAATCATTCTGTCGTGTTTCTTCCTCCTCTCCTCCCGCCCCTCTCTTTACCTATATATTATTATCATTCTGTCGTGTTTCTTCCTCCTCTCCTCCCGCCCCTCTCTTTAGCTATATATTATAATCATTCTGTCGTGTTTATTCCTCCTCTCCTCCCGCCCCTCTCTTTAGCTATATATTATAATCATTCTGTCGTGTTTCTTCCTCCTCTCCTCCCGCCCCACTCTTTACCTATATATTATAATCATTCTGTCGTGTTTCTTCCTCTTCTCCTCCCGCCCCTCTCTTAACCTATAAATTATAATCATTCTGTCGTGTTTCTTCCTCCTCTCCTCCCGCCCCTCTCTTTACCTATATATTATAATCATTCTGTCGTGTTTCTTCCTCCTCTCCTCCCGCCCCTCTCTTTACCTATATATTATAATCATTCTGTCCTGTTTCTTCCTCCTCTCCTCCCGCACCTCTCTTTACCTATATATTATAATCATTCTGTCGTGTTTCTTCCTCCTCTCCTCCCGCCCCTCTCTTTACCTATATATATAATCATTCTGTCGTGTTTCTTCCTCCTCTCCTCCCGCCCCTCTCTTTAGCTATATATTATAATCATTCTGTCATGTTTCTTCCTCCTCTCCTCCCGACCCTCTCTTTACCTATTTATTATTATCATTCTGTCGTGTTTCTTCCTCCTCTCCTCCCGCCCCTCTCTTTACCTATATATTATTATCATTCTGTCGTGTTTCTTCCTCCTCTCCTCCCGCCCCTCTCTTTAGCTATATATATTAATCATTCTGTCGTGTTTCTTCCTCCTCTCCTCCCGCCCCTCTCTTTACCTATATATTATATAATCATTCTGTCGTGTTTCTTCCTCCTCTCCTCCCGCCCCTCTCTTTACCTATATATTATAATCATTCTGTCGTGTTTCTTCCTCCTCTCCTCCCGCCCCTCTCTTTACCTATATATTATAATCATTCTGTCGTGTTTCTTCCTCCTCTCCTCCCGCCCCTCTCTTTAGCTATATATTATAATCATTCTGTCGTGTTTCTTCCTCCTGTCCTCCCGCCCCTCTCTTTACCTATATATTATAATCATTCTGTCGTGTTTCTTCCTCCTGTCCTCCCGCCCCTCTCTTTACCTATATATTATAATCATTCTGTCGTGTTTCTTCCTCCTCTCCTCCCGCACCTCTCTTTAGCTATATATTATAATCATTCTGTCGTGTTTCTTCCTCCTCTCCTCCCGCCCCTCTCTTTACCTATATATATAATCATTCTGTCGTGTTTCTTCCTCCTCTCCTCCCGCCCCTCTCTTTACCTATATATTATAATCATTCTGTCATGTTTCTTCCTCCTCTCCTCCCGCCCCTCTCTTTACCTATATATTATTATCATTCTGTCGTGTTTCTTCCTCCTCTCCTCCCGCCCCTCTCTTTACCTATATATTATTATCATTCTGTCGTGTTTCTTCCTCCTCTCCTCCCGCCCCTCTCTTTAGCTATATATATTAATCATTCTGTCGTGTTTCTTCCTCCTCTCCTCCCGCCCCTCTCTTTACCTATATATTATATAATCATTTTGTCGTGATTCTTCCTCCTCTCCTCCCGCCCCTCTCTTTACCTTTATATTATAATCATTCTGTCGTGTTTCTTCCTCCTCTCCTCCCGCCCCTATCTTTACCTATATATTATAATCATTCTGTCGTGTTTCTTCCTCCTCTCCCCCCGCCCCTCTCTTTACCTATATATGTAATCATTCTGTCGCGTTTCTTCCTCTTCTCCTCCCGCCCCTCTCTTAACCTATAAATTATAATCATTCTGTCATGTTTCTTCCTCCTCTCCTCCCGCCCCTCTCTTTACCTATATATTATAATCATTCTGTCGTGTTTCTTCCTCCTCTCCTCCCGCCCCTCTCTTTATCTATATATTATAATCATTCTGTCGTGTTTCTTCCTCCTCTCCTCCCGCCCCTCTCTTTAGCTATATATTATAATCATTCTGTCGTGTTTCTTCCGCCTCTCCTCCCGCCCCTCTCTTTAGCTATATATATAATCATTCTGTCGTGTTTCTTCCTCCTCTCCTCCCGCCCCTCTCTTTACCTATATATTATAATCATTCTGTCATGTTTCTTCCTCCTCTCCTCCCGCCCCTCTCTTAACCTATATATTATTATCATTCTGTCATGTTTCTTCCTCCTCTCCTCCCGCCCCTCTCTTTAGCTATATATTATAATCATTCTGTCGTGTTTCTTCCTCCTCTCCTCCCGCCCCTCTCTTTACCTATATATTATATAATCATTCTGTCGTGATTCTTCCTCCTCTCCTCCCGCCCCTCTCTTTACCTTTATATTATAATCATTCTGTCGTGTTTCTTCCTCCTCTCCTCCCGCCCCGCTCTTTACCTATATATTATAATCATTCTGTCGTGTTTCTTCCTCCTCTCCTCCCGCTCTTCTCTTTACCTATATATTATAATCATTCTGTCGTGTTTCTTCCTCCTCTCCTCCCGCCCCTCTCTTTAGCTATATATTATAATCATTCTGTCGTGTTTTTTCCTCCTCTCCTCCCGCCACTCTCTTTTCCTATATATTATAATCATTCTGTCGTGTTTCTTTCTCCTCTCCTCCCGCCCCTCTCTTTACCTATATATTATAATCATTCTGTCGTGTTTCTTCCTCCTCTCCTCCCGCCCCTCTCTTTAGCTATATATTATAATCATTCTGTCGTGTTTCTTCCTCCTCTCCTCCCGCCCCTCTCTTTTCCTATATATTATAATAATTCTGTCGTGTTTCTTCCTCCTCTCCTCCCGCCCCTCTCTTTACCTATATATTATAATCATTCTGTCGTGTTTCTTCCTCCTCTGCTCCCGCCCCTCTCTTTACCTATATATTATAATCATTCTGTCGTGTTTCTTCCTCTTCTCCTCCCGCCCCTCTCTATTATAATCATTCTGTCGAGTTTCTTCCTCCTCTCCTCCCGCCCTTTCTTTACCTATATATTATAATCATTCTGTCGTGTTTCTTCCTCCTCTCCTCCCGCCCCTCTCTTTACCCATATATTAAAATCAATCTGTCGTGTTTCTTCCTCCTCTCCTCCCGCCCCTCTCTTTACCTATATATTATAATCATTCTGTCGTGTTTATTCCTCCTCTCCTCCCGCCCCTCTCTTTCCCTATATATTATAATAATTCTGTCGTGTTTCTTCCTCCTCTCGTACCGCCCCTCTCTTTACCTATATATATATAATCATTCTGTCGTGTTTCTTCCTCCTCTCCTCCCGCCCCTCTCTTTACCTATATATTATAATCATTCTGTCGTGTTTCTTCCTCCTCTCCTCCCGCCCCTCTCTTTAGCTATATATTATAATCATTCTGTCGTGTTTCTTCCTCCTGTCCTCCCGCCCCTCTCTTTACCTATATATTATAATCATTCTGTCGTGTTTCTTCCTCCTCTCCTCCCGCCCCTCTCTATTATAATCATTCTGTCGTGTTTCTTCCTCCTCTCCTCCCGCACCCCTCTTTAGCTATATATTATAATCATTCTGTCGTGTTTCTTCCTCCTCTCCTCCCGCCCCTCTCTTTAGCTATATATTATAATCATTCTGTCGTGTTTCTTACTCCTCTCCTCCCCCCCCTCTCTTTACCTATATATTATAATCATTCTGTCGTGTTTCTTCCTCCTCTCCTCCCGCCCCTCTCTTTACCTATATATTATAATCATTCTGTCATGTTTCTTCCTCCTCTCCTCCCGCCCCTCTCTTTAGCTATATATTATTATCATTCTGTCGTGTTTCTTCCTCCTCTCCTCCCGCCCCTCTCTTTACCTATATATTATAATCATTCTGTCGTGTTTCTTCCTCCTCTCCTCCCGCTCCTCTCTTTACCTATATATTATAATCATTCTGTCGTGTTTCTTCCTCCTCTCCTCCCGCCCCTCTCTTTACCTATATATTATAATCATTCTGTCGTGTTTCTTCCTCCTCTCCTCCCGCCCCTCTCTTTATCTATATATTATAATCATTCTGTCGTGTTTCTTACTCCTCTCCTCCCGCCCCTCTCTTTAGCTATATATTATAATCATTCTGTCGTGTTTCTTCCTCCTCTCCTCCCGCCCCTCTCTTTAGCTATATATATAATCATTCTGTCGTGTTTCTTCCTCCTCTCCTCCCGCCCCTCTCTTTACCTATATATTATAATCATTCTGTCATGTTTCTTCCTCCTCTCCTCCCGCCCCTCTCTTTACCTATATATTATTATCATTCTGTCATGTTTCTTCCTCCTCTCCTCCTGCCCCTCTCTTTAGCTATATATTATAATCATTCTGTCGTGTTTCTTCCTCCTCTCCTCCCGCCCCTCTCTTTACCTATATATTATATAATCATTCTGTCGTGATTCTTCCTCCTCTCCTCCCGCCCCTCTCTTTACCTTTATATTATAATCATTCTGTCGTGTTTCTTCCTCCTCTCCTCCCGCCCCTCTCTTTACCTATATATTATAATCATTCTGTCGTGTTTCTTCCTCCTCTCCTCCCGCCCCTCTCTTTACCTATATATTATAATCATTCTGTCGTGTTTCTTCCTCCTCTCCTCCCGCCCCTCTCTTTACCTATATATTATAATCATTCTGTCGTGTTTCTTCCTCCTCTCCTCCCGCCCCTCTCTTTACCTATATATTATAATCATTCTGTCGTGTTTCTTACTCCTCTCCTCCCGCCCCTCTCTTTACCTAAATATTATAATCATTCTGTCGTGTTTCTTCCTCCTCTCCTCCCGCCCCTCTCTTTACCTATATATTATTATCATTCTGTCGTGTTTCTTCCTCCTCTCCTCCCGCCCCTCTCTTTACCTATATATTATTATCATTCTGTCGTGTTTATTCCTCCTCTCCTCCCGCCCCTCTCTTTAGCTATATATTATAATCATTCTGTCGTGTTTATTCCTCCTCTCCTCCCGCCCCACTCTTTACCTATATATATAATCATTCTGTCGTGTTTCTTCCTCTTCTCCTCCCGCCCCTCTCTTAACCTATAAATTATAATCATTCTGTCGTGTTTCTTCCTCCTCTCCTCCCGCCCCTCTCTTTACCTATATATTATAATCATTCTGTCGTGTTTCTTCCTCCTCTCCTCCCGCCCCTCTCTTTACCTATATATTATAATCATTCTGTCGTGTTTCTTCCTCCTCTCCTCCCGCCCCTCTCTTTACCTATATATTATAATCATTCTGTCATGTTTCTTCCTCCTCTCCTCCCGCACCTCTCTTTAGCTATATATATAATCATTCTGTCGTGTTTCTTCCTCCTCTCCTCCCGCCCCTCTCTTTAGCTATATATTATAATCATTCTGTCATGTTTCTTCCTCCTCTCCTCCCGACCCTCTCTTTACCTATTTATTATTATCATTCTGTCGTGTTTCTTCCTCCTCTCCTCCCGCCCCTCTCTTTACCTATATATTATAATCATTCTGTCGTGTTTCTTACTCCTCTCCTCCCGCCCCTCTCTTTACCTATATATTATAATCATTCTGTCGTGTTTCTTACTCCTCTCCTCCCGCCCCTCTCTTTACCTATATATTATAATCATTCTGTCGTGTTTCTTCCTCCTCTCCTCCCGCCCCTCTATTTACCTTTATATTATAATCATTCTGTCGTGTTTCTTACTCCTCTCCTCCCGCCCCTCTCTTTACCTATATATTATAATCATTCTGTCGTGTTTCTTCCTCCTCTCCTCCCGCCCCTCTCTTTACCTATATATTATAATCATTCTGTCGTGTTTCTTCCTCCTCTCCTCCCGCCCCTCTCTTTACCTATATATTATAATCATTCTGTCGTGTTTCTTCCTCCTCTCCTCCCGCCCCTCTCTTTACCTATATATTATAATCATTCTGTCGTGTTTCTTACTCCTCTCCTCCCGCCCCTCTCTTTACCTAAATATTATAATCATTCTGTCGTGTTTCTTCCTCCTCTCCTCCCGCCCCTCTCTTTACCTATATATTATTATCATTCTGTCGTGTTTCTTCCTCCTCTCCTCCCGCCCCTCTCTTTACCTATATATTATAATCATTCTGTCGTGTTTATTCCTCCTCTCCTCCCGCCCCTCTCTTTAGCTATATATTATAATCATTCTGTCGTGTTTCTTCCTCCTCTCCTCCCGCCCCACTCTTTACCTATATATTATAATCATTCTGTCGTGTTTCTTCCTCTTCTCCTCCCGCCCCTCTCTTAACCTATAAATTATAATCATTCTGTCGTGTTTCTTCCTCCTCTCCTCCCGCCCCTCTCTTTACCTATATATTATAATCATTCTGTCGTGTTTCTTCCTCCTCTCCTCCCGCCCCTCTCTTTACCTATATATTATAATCATTCTGTCCTGTTTCTTCCTCCTCTCCTCCCGCACCTCTCTTTAGCTATATATTATAATCATTCTGTCGTGTTTATTCCTCCTCTCCTCCCGCCTCTCTCTTTACCTATATATATAATCATTCTGTCGTGTTTCTTCCTCCTCTCCTCCCGCCCCTCTCTTTAGCTATATATTATAATCATTCTGTCATGTTTCTTCCTCCTCTCCTCCCGACCCTCTCTTTACCTATTTATTATTATCATTCTGTCGTGTTTCTTCCTCCTCTCCTCCCGCCCCTCTCTTTACCTATATATTATTATCATTCTGTCGTGTTTCTTCCTCCTCTCCTCCCGCCCCTCTCTTTAGCTATATATATTAATCATTCTGTCGTGTTTCTTCCTCCTCTCCTCCCGCCCCTCTCTTTACCTATATATTATATAATCATTCTGTCGTGATTCTTCCTCCTCTCCTCCCGCCCCTCTCTTTACCTTTATATTATAATCATTCTGTCTTGTTTCTTCCTCCTCTCTTCCCGCCCCTATCTTTACCTATATATTATAATCATTCTGTCGTGTTTCTTCCTCCTCTCCTCCCGACCTTCTCTTTACCTATATATTATAATCATTCTGTCGTGTTTCTTCCTCCTCTCCTCCCGCCCCTCTCTTTACCTATATATATAATCATTCTGTCGTGTTTCTTCCTCCTCTCCTCCCGCCCCTCTCTTTTCCTATATATTATTATCATTCTGTCGTGTTTCTTCCTCCTCTCCTCCCGCCCCTATCTTTACCTATATATTATAATCATTCTGTCGTGTTTCTTCCTCCTCTCCTCCCGCCCCTATCTTTACCTATATATTATAATCATTCTGTCGTGTTTCTTCCTCCTCTCCTCCCGCCCCTCTCTTTACCTATATATATAATCATTCTGTCGCGTTTCTTCCTCTTCTCCTCCCGCTCCTCTCTTAACCTATAAATTATAATCATTCTGTCGTGTTTCTTCCGCCTCTCCTCCCGCCCCTCTCTTTATCTATATATCATAATCATTCTGTCGTGTTTCTTCCTCCTCTCCTCCCGCCCCTCTCTTTAGCTATATATTATAATCATTCTGTCGTGTTTCTTCCGCCTCTCCTCCCGCCCCTCTCTTTAGCTATATATATAATCATTCTGTCGTGTTTCTTCCTCCTCTCCTCCCGCCCCTCTCTTTACCTATATATTATAATCATTCTGTCGTGTTTCTTCCTCCTCTCCTCCCGCCCCTCTCTTAACCTATATATTATTATCATTCTGTCATGTTTCTTCCTCCTCTCCTCCCGCCCCTCTCTTTAGCTATATATTATTATCATTCTGTCGTGTTTCTTCCTCCTCTCCTCCCGCCCCTCTCTTTAGCTATATATTATAATCATTCTGTCGTGTTTCTTCCTCCTGTCCTCCCGCCCCTCTCTTTACCTATATATTATAATCATTCTGTCGTGTTTCTTCCTCCTCTCCTCCCGCCCCTCTCTATTAAAATCATTCTGTCGTGTTTCTTCCTCCTCTCCTCCCGCACCCCTCTTTAGCTATATATTATAATCATTCTGTCGTGTTTCTTCCTCCTCTCCTCCCGCCCCTCTCTTTAGCTATATATTATAATCATTCTGTCGTGTTTCTTACTCCTCTCCTCCCCCCCCTCTCTTTACCTATATATTATAATCATTCTGTCGTGTTTCTTCCTCCTCTCCTCCCGCCCCTCTCTTTACCTAAATATTATAATCATTCTGTCGTGTTTCTTCCTCCTCTCCTCCCGCCCCTCTCTTTACCTATATATTATTATCATTCTGTCGTGTTTCTTCCTCCTCTCCTCCCGCCCCTCTCTTTACCTATATATTATTATCATTCTGTCGTGTTTATTCCTCCTCTCCTCCCGCCCCTCTCTTTAGCTATATATTATAATCATTCTGTCGTGTTTATTCCTCCTCTCCTCCCGCCCCACTCTTTACCTATATATATAATCATTCTGTCGTGTTTCTTCCTCTTCTCCTCCCGCCCCTCTCTTAACCTATAAATTATAATCATTCTGTCGTGTTTCTTCCTCCTCTCCTCCCGCCCCTCTCTTTACCTATATATTATAATCATTCTGTCGTGTTTCTTCCTCCTCTCCTCCCGCCCCTCTCTTTACCTATATATTATAATCATTCTGTCGTGTTTCTTCCTCCTCTCCTCCCGCCCCTCTCTTTACCTATATATTATAATCATTCTGTCATGTTTCTTCCTCCTCTCCTCCCGCACCTCTCTTTAGCTATATATATAATCATTCTGTCGTGTTTCTTCCTCCTCTCCTCCCGCCCCTCTCTTTAGCTATATATTATAATCATTCTGTCATGTTTCTTCCTCCTCTCCTCCCGACCCTCTCTTTACCTATTTATTATTATCATTCTGTCGTGTTTCTTCCTCCTCTCCTCCCGCCCCTCTCTTTACCTATATATTATAATCATTCTGTCGTGTTTCTTACTCCTCTCCTCCCGCCCCTCTCTTTACCTATATATTATAATCATTCTGTCGTGTTTCTTACTCCTCTCCTCCCGCCCCTCTCTTTACCTATATATTATAATCATTCTGTCGTGTTTCTTCCTCCTCTCCTCCCGCCCCTCTATTTACCTTTATATTATAATCATTCTGTCGTGTTTCTTACTCCTCTCCTCCCGCCCCTCTCTTTACCTATATATTATAATCATTCTGTCGTGTTTCTTCCTCCTCTCCTCCCGCCCCTCTCTTTACCTATATATTATAATCATTCTGTCGTGTTTCTTCCTCCTCTCCTCCCGCCCCTCTCTTTACCTATATATTATAATCATTCTGTCGTGTTTCTTCCTCCTCTCCTCCCGCCCCTCTCTTTACCTATATATTATAATCATTCTGTCGTGTTTCTTACTCCTCTCCTCCCGCCCCTCTCTTTACCTAAATATTATAATCATTCTGTCGTGTTTCTTCCTCCTCTCCTCCCGCCCCTCTCTTTACCTATATATTATTATCATTCTGTCGTGTTTCTTCCTCCTCTCCTCCCGCCCCTCTCTTTACCTATATATTATAATCATTCTGTCGTGTTTATTCCTCCTCTCCTCCCGCCCCTCTCTTTAGCTATATATTATAATCATTCTGTCGTGTTTCTTCCTCCTCTCCTCCCGCCCCACTCTTTACCTATATATTATAATCATTCTGTCGTGTTTCTTCCTCTTCTCCTCCCGCCCCTCTCTTAACCTATAAATTATAATCATTCTGTCGTGTTTCTTCCTCCTCTCCTCCCGCCCCTCTCTTTACCTATATATTATAATCATTCTGTCGTGTTTCTTCCTCCTCTCCTCCCGCCCCTCTCTTTACCTATATATTATAATCATTCTGTCCTGTTTCTTCCTCCTCTCCTCCCGCACCTCTCTTTAGCTATATATTATAATCATTCTGTCGTGTTTATTCCTCCTCTCCTCCCGCCTCTCTCTTTACCTATATATATAATCATTCTGTCGTGTTTCTTCCTCCTCTCCTCCCGCCCCTCTCTTTAGCTATATATTATAATCATTCTGTCATGTTTCTTCCTCCTCTCCTCCCGACCCTCTCTTTACCTATTTATTATTATCATTCTGTCGTGTTTCTTCCTCCTCTCCTCCCGCCCCTCTCTTTACCTATATATTATTATCATTCTGTCGTGTTTCTTCCTCCTCTCCTCCCGCCCCTCTCTTTACCTATATATTATTATCATTCTGTCGTGTTTCTTCCTCCTCTCCTCCCGCCCCTCTCTTTAGCTATATATATTAATCATTCTGTCGTGTTTCTTCCTCCTCTCCTCCCGCCCCTCTCTTTACCTATATATTATATAATCATTTTGTCGTGATTCTTCCTCCTCTCCTCCCGCCCCTCTCTTTACCTTTATATTATAATCATTCTGTCGTGTTTCTTCCTCCTCTCCTCCCGCCCCTATCTTTACCTATATATTATAATCATTCTGTCGTGTTTCTTCCTCCTCTCCCCCCGCCCCTCTCTTTACCTATATATGTAATCATTCTGTCGCGTTTCTTCCTCTTCTCCTCCCGCCCCTCTCTTAACCTATAAATTATAATCATTCTGTCATGTTTCTTCCTCCTCTCCTCCCGCCCCTCTCTTTACCTATATATTATAATCATTCTGTCGTGTTTCTTCCTCCTCTCCTCCCGCCCCTCTCTTTATCTATATATTATAATCATTCTGTCGTGTTTCTTCCTCCTCTCCTCCCGCCCCTCTCTTTAGCTATATATTATAATCATTCTGTCGTGTTTCTTCCGCCTCTCCTCCCGCCCCTCTCTTTAGCTATATATATAATCATTCTGTCGTGTTTCTTCCTCCTCTCCTCCCGCCCCTCTCTTTACCTATATATTATAATCATTCTGTCATGTTTCTTCCTCCTCTCCTCCCGCCCCTCTCTTAACCTATATATTATTATCATTCTGTCATGTTTCTTCCTCCTCTCCTCCCGCCCCTCTCTTTAGCTATATATTATAATCATTCTGTCGTGTTTCTTCCTCCTCTCCTCCCGCCCCTCTCTTTACCTATATATTATATAATCATTCTGTCGTGATTCTTCCTCCTCTCCTCCCGCCCCTCTCTTTACCTTTATATTATAATCATTCTGTCGTGTTTCTTCCTCCTCTCCTCCCGCCCCGCTCTTTACCTATATATTATAATCATTCTGTCGTGTTTCTTCCTCCTCTCCTCCCGCTCTTCTCTTTACCTATATATTATAATCATTCTGTCGTGTTTCTTCCTCCTCTCCTCCCGCCCCTCTCTTTAGCTATATATTATAATCATTCTGTCGTGTTTTTTCCTCCTCTCCTCCCGCCACTCTCTTTTCCTATATATTATAATCATTCTGTCGTGTTTCTTTCTCCTCTCCTCCCGCCCCTCTCTTTACCTATATATTATAATCATTCTGTCGTGTTTCTTCCTCCTCTCCTCCCGCCCCTCTCTTTAGCTATATATTATAATCATTCTGTCGTGTTTCTTCCTCCTCTCCTCCCGCCCCTCTCTTTTCCTATATATTATAATAATTCTGTCGTGTTTCTTCCTCCTCTCCTCCCGCCCCTCTCTTTACCTATATATTATAATCATTCTGTCGTGTTTCTTCCTCCTCTGCTCCCGCCCCTCTCTTTACCTATATATTATAATCATTCTGTCGTGTTTCTTCCTCTTCTCCTCCCGCCCCTCTCTATTATAATCATTCTGTCGAGTTTCTTCCTCCTCTCCTCCCGCCCTTTCTTTACCTATATATTATAATCATTCTGTCGTGTTTCTTCCTCCTCTCCTCCCGCCCCTCTCTTTACCCATATATTAAAATCAATCTGTCGTGTTTCTTCCTCCTCTCCTCCCGCCCCTCTCTTTACCTATATATTATAATCATTCTGTCGTGTTTATTCCTCCTCTCCTCCCGCCCCTCTCTTTCCCTATATATTATAATAATTCTGTCGTGTTTCTTCCTCCTCTCGTACCGCCCCTCTCTTTACCTATATATATATAATCATTCTGTCGTGTTTCTTCCTCCTCTCCTCCCGCCCCTCTCTTTACCTATATATTATAATCATTCTGTCGTGTTTCTTCCTCCTCTCCTCCCGCCCCTCTCTTTAGCTATATATTATAATCATTCTGTCGTGTTTCTTCCTCCTGTCCTCCCGCCCCTCTCTTTACCTATATATTATAATCATTCTGTCGTGTTTCTTCCTCCTCTCCTCCCGCCCCTCTCTATTATAATCATTCTGTCGTGTTTCTTCCTCCTCTCCTCCCGCACCCCTCTTTAGCTATATATTATAATCATTCTGTCGTGTTTCTTCCTCCTCTCCTCCCGCCCCTCTCTTTACCTATATATTATAATCATTCTGTCGTGTTTCTTACTCCTCTCCTCCCCCCCCTCTCTTTACCTATATATTATAATCATTCTGTCGTGTTTCTTCCTCCTCTCCTCCCGCCCCTCTCTTTACCTATATATTATAATCATTCTGTCATGTTTCTTCCTCCTCTCCTCCCGCCCCTCTCTTTAGCTATATATTATTATCATTCTGTCGTGTTTCTTCCTCCTCTCCTCCCGCCCCTCTCTTTACCTATATATTATAATCATTCTGTCGTGTTTCTTCCTCCTCTCCTCCCGCTCCTCTCTTTACCTATATATTATAATCATTCTGTCGTGTTTCTTCCTCCTCTCCTCCCGCCCCTCTCTTTACCTATATATTATAATCATTCTGTCGTGTTTCTTCCTCCTCTCCTCCCGCCCCTCTCTTTATCTATATATTATAATCATTCTGTCGTGTTTCTTACTCCTCTCCTCCCGCCCCTCTCTTTAGCTATATATTATAATCATTCTGTCGTGTTTCTTCCTCCTCTCCTCCCGCCCCTCTCTTTAGCTATATATATAATCATTCTGTCGTGTTTCTTCCTCCTCTCCTCCCGCCCCTCTCTTTACCTATATATTATAATCATTCTGTCATGTTTCTTCCTCCTCTCCTCCCGCCCCTCTCTTTACCTATATATTATTATCATTCTGTCATGTTTCTTCCTCCTCTCCTCCTGCCCCTCTCTTTAGCTATATATTATAATCATTCTGTCGTGTTTCTTCCTCCTCTCCTCCCGCCCCTCTCTTTACCTATATATTATATAATCATTCTGTCGTGATTCTTCCTCCTCTCCTCCCGCCCCTCTCTTTACCTTTATATTATAATCATTCTGTCGTGTTTCTTCCTCCTCTCCTCCCGCCCCTCTCTTTACCTATATATTATAATCATTCTGTCGTGTTTCTTCCTCCTCTCCTCCCGCCCCTCTCTTTACCTATATATTATAATCATTCTGTCGTGTTTCTTCCTC
The DNA here is from genome assembly GCA_026874595.1 of Sipunculus nudus. Lineage (NCBI taxonomy): Eukaryota > Metazoa > Annelida > Sipuncula > Golfingiida > Sipunculidae > Sipunculus > Sipunculus nudus. The sequence goes on from CM049309.1 coordinate 8,326,203, forward strand.
CTCTCCTCCCGCCCCTCTCTTTACCTATATATTATAATCATTCTGTCGTGTTTCTTCCTCCTCTCCTCCCGCCCCTCTCTTTACCTATATATTATAATCATTCTGTCGTGTTTCTTACTCCTCTCCTCCCGCCCCTCTCTTTACCTAAATATTATAATCATTCTGTCGTGTTTCTTCCTCCTCTCCTCCCGCCCCTCTCTTTACCTATATATTATTATCATTCTGTCGTGTTTCTTCCTCCTCTCCTCCCGCCCCTCTCTTTACCTATATATTATTATCATTCTGTCGTGTTTATTCCTCCTCTCCTCCCGCCCCTCTCTTTAGCTATATATTATAATCATTCTGTCGTGTTTATTCCTCCTCTCCTCCCGCCCCACTCTTTACCTATATATATAATCATTCTGTCGTGTTTCTTCCTCTTCTCCTCCCGCCCCTCTCTTAACCTATAAATTATAATCATTCTGTCGTGTTTCTTCCTCCTCTCCTCCCGCCCCTCTCTTTACCTATATATTATAATCATTCTGTCGTGTTTCTTCCTCCTCTCCTCCCGCCCCTCTCTTTACCTATATATTATAATCATTCTGTCGTGTTTCTTCCTCCTCTCCTCCCGCCCCTCTCTTTACCTATATATTATAATCATTCTGTCATGTTTCTTCCTCCTCTCCTCCCGCACCTCTCTTTAGCTATATATATAATCATTCTGTCGTGTTTCTTCCTCCTCTCCTCCCACCCTCTCTTTAGCTATATATTATAATCATTCTGTCATGTTTCTTCCTCCTCTCCTCCCGACCCTCTCTTTACCTATTTATTATTATCATTCTGTCGTGTTTCTTCCTCCTCTCCTCCCGCCCCTCTCTTTACCTATATATTATAATCATTCTGTCGTGTTTCTTACTCCTCTCCTCCCGCCCCTCTCTTTACCTATATATTATAATCATTCTGTCGTGTTTCTTACTCCTCTCCTCCCGCCCCTCTCTTTACCTATATATTATAATCATTCTGTCGTGTTTCTTCCTCCTCTCCTCCCGCCCCTCTATTTACCTTTATATTATAATCATTCTGTCGTGTTTCTTACTCCTCTCCTCCCGCCCCTCTCTTTACCTATATATTATAATCATTCTGTCGTGTTTCTTCCTCCTCTCCTCCCGCCCCTCTCTTTACCTATATATTATAATCATTCTGTCGTGTTTCTTCCTCCTCTCCTCCCGCCCCTCTCTTTACCTATATATTATAATCATTCTGTCGTGTTTCTTCCTCCTCTCCTCCCGCCCCTCTCTTTACCTATATATTATAATCATTCTGTCGTGTTTCTTACTCCTCTCCTCCCGCCCCTCTCTTTACCTAAATATTATAATCATTCTGTCGTGTTTCTTCCTCCTCTCCTCCCGCCCCTCTCTTTACCTATATATTATTATCATTCTGTCGTGTTTCTTCCTCCTCTCCTCCCGCCCCTCTCTTTACCTATATATTATAATCATTCTGTCGTGTTTATTCCTCCTCTCCTCCCGCCCCTCTCTTTAGCTATATATTATAATCATTCTGTCGTGTTTCTTCCTCCTCTCCTCCCGCCCCACTCTTTACCTATATATTATAATCATTCTGTCGTGTTTCTTCCTCTTCTCCTCCCGCCCCTCTCTTAACCTATAAATTATAATCATTCTGTCGTGTTTCTTCCTCCTCTCCTCCCGCCCCTCTCTTTACCTATATATTATAATCATTCTGTCGTGTTTCTTCCTCCTCTCCTCCCGCCCCTCTCTTTACCTATATATTATAATCATTCTGTCCTGTTTCTTCCTCCTCTCCTCCCGCACCTCTCTTTAGCTATATATTATAATCATTCTGTCGTGTTTATTCCTCCTCTCCTCCCGCCTCTCTCTTTACCTATATATATAATCATTCTGTCGTGTTTCTTCCTCCTCTCCTCCCGCCCCTCTCTTTAGCTATATATTATAATCATTCTGTCATGTTTCTTCCTCCTCTCCTCCCGACCCTCTCTTTACCTATTTATTATTATCATTCTGTCGTGTTTCTTCCTCCTCTCCTCCCGCCCCTCTCTTTACCTATATATTATTATCATTCTGTCGTGTTTCTTCCTCCTCTCCTCCCGCCCCTCTCTTTAGCTATATATATTAATCATTCTGTCGTGTTTCTTCCTCCTCTCCTCCCGCCCCTCTCTTTACCTATATATTATATAATCATTCTGTCGTGATTCTTCCTCCTCTCCTCCCGCCCCTCTCTTTACCTTTATATTATAATCATTCTGTCTTGTTTCTTCCTCCTCTCTTCCCGCCCCTATCTTTACCTATATATTATAATCATTCTGTCGTGTTTCTTCCTCCTCTCCTCCCGACCTTCTCTTTACCTATATATTATAATCATTCTGTCGTGTTTCTTCCTCCTCTCCTCCCGCCCCTCTCTTTACCTATATATATAATCATTCTGTCGTGTTTCTTCCTCCTCTCCTCCCGCCCCTCTCTTTTCCTATATATTATTATCATTCTGTCGTGTTTCTTCCTCCTCTCCTCCCGCCCCTATCTTTACCTATATATTATAATCATTCTGTCGTGTTTCTTCCTCCTCTCCTCCCGCCCCTATCTTTACCTATATATTATAATCATTCTGTCGTGTTTCTTCCTCCTCTCCTCCCGCCCCTCTCTTTACCTATATATATAATCATTCTGTCGCGTTTCTTCCTCTTCTCCTCCCGCTCCTCTCTTAACCTATAAATTATAATCATTCTGTCGTGTTTCTTCCGCCTCTCCTCCCGCCCCTCTCTTTATCTATATATCATAATCATTCTGTCGTGTTTCTTCCTCCTCTCCTCCCGCCCCTCTCTTTAGCTATATATTATAATCATTCTGTCGTGTTTCTTCCGCCTCTCCTCCCGCCCCTCTCTTTAGCTATATATATAATCATTCTGTCGTGTTTCTTCCTCCTCTCCTCCCGCCCCTCTCTTTACCTATATATTATAATCATTCTGTCGTGTTTCTTCCTCCTCTCCTCCCGCCCCTCTCTTAACCTATATATTATTATCATTCTGTCATGTTTCTTCCTCCTCTCCTCCCGCCCCTCTCTTTAGCTATATATTATTATCATTCTGTCGTGTTTCTTCCTCCTCTCCTCCCGCCCCTCTCTTTAGCTATATATTATAATCATTCTGTCGTGTTTCTTCCTCCTGTCCTCCCGCCCCTCTCTTTACCTATATATTATAATCATTCTGTCGTGTTTCTTCCTCCTCTCCTCCCGCCCCTCTCTATTAAAATCATTCTGTCGTGTTTCTTCCTCCTCTCCTCCCGCACCCCTCTTTAGCTATATATTATAATCATTCTGTCGTGTTTCTTCCTCCTCTCCTCCCGCCCCTCTCTTTAGCTATATATTATAATCATTCTGTCGTGTTTCTTACTCCTCTCCTCCCCCCCCTCTCTTTACCTATATATTATAATCATTCTGTCGTGTTTCTTCCTCCTCTCCTCCCGCCCCTCTCTTTACCTAAATATTATAATCATTCTGTCGTGTTTCTTCCTCCTCTCCTCCCGCCCCTCTCTTTACCTATATATTATTATCATTCTGTCGTGTTTCTTCCTCCTCTCCTCCCGCCCCTCTCTTTACCTATATATTATTATCATTCTGTCGTGTTTATTCCTCCTCTCCTCCCGCCCCTCTCTTTAGCTATATATTATAATCATTCTGTCGTGTTTATTCCTCCTCTCCTCCCGCCCCACTCTTTACCTATATATATAATCATTCTGTCGTGTTTCTTCCTCTTCTCCTCCCGCCCCTCTCTTAACCTATAAATTATAATCATTCTGTCGTGTTTCTTCCTCCTCTCCTCCCGCCCCTCTCTTTACCTATATATTATAATCATTCTGTCGTGTTTCTTCCTCCTCTCCTCCCGCCCCTCTCTTTACCTATATATTATAATCATTCTGTCGTGTTTCTTCCTCCTCTCCTCCCGCCCCTCTCTTTACCTATATATTATAATCATTCTGTCATGTTTCTTCCTCCTCTCCTCCCGCACCTCTCTTTAGCTATATATATAATCATTCTGTCGTGTTTCTTCCTCCTCTCCTCCCGCCCCTCTCTTTAGCTATATATTATAATCATTCTGTCATGTTTCTTCCTCCTCTCCTCCCGACCCTCTCTTTACCTATTTATTATTATCATTCTGTCGTGTTTCTTCCTCCTCTCCTCCCGCCCCTCTCTTTACCTATATATTATAATCATTCTGTCGTGTTTCTTACTCCTCTCCTCCCGCCCCTCTCTTTACCTATATATTATAATCATTCTGTCGTGTTTCTTACTCCTCTCCTCCCGCCCCTCTCTTTACCTATATATTATAATCATTCTGTCGTGTTTCTTCCTCCTCTCCTCCCGCCCCTCTATTTACCTTTATATTATAATCATTCTGTCGTGTTTCTTACTCCTCTCCTCCCGCCCCTCTCTTTACCTATATATTATAATCATTCTGTCGTGTTTCTTCCTCCTCTCCTCCCGCCCCTCTCTTTACCTATATATTATAATCATTCTGTCGTGTTTCTTCCTCCTCTCCTCCCGCCCCTCTCTTTACCTATATATTATAATCATTCTGTCGTGTTTCTTCCTCCTCTCCTCCCGCCCCTCTCTTTACCTATATATTATAATCATTCTGTCGTGTTTCTTACTCCTCTCCTCCCGCCCCTCTCTTTACCTAAATATTATAATCATTCTGTCGTGTTTCTTCCTCCTCTCCTCCCGCCCCTCTCTTTACCTATATATTATTATCATTCTGTCGTGTTTCTTCCTCCTCTCCTCCCGCCCCTCTCTTTACCTATATATTATAATCATTCTGTCGTGTTTATTCCTCCTCTCCTCCCGCCCCTCTCTTTAGCTATATATTATAATCATTCTGTCGTGTTTCTTCCTCCTCTCCTCCCGCCCCACTCTTTACCTATATATTATAATCATTCTGTCGTGTTTCTTCCTCTTCTCCTCCCGCCCCTCTCTTAACCTATAAATTATAATCATTCTGTCGTGTTTCTTCCTCCTCTCCTCCCGCCCCTCTCTTTACCTATATATTATAATCATTCTGTCGTGTTTCTTCCTCCTCTCCTCCCGCCCCTCTCTTTACCTATATATTATAATCATTCTGTCCTGTTTCTTCCTCCTCTCCTCCCGCACCTCTCTTTAGCTATATATTATAATCATTCTGTCGTGTTTATTCCTCCTCTCCTCCCGCCTCTCTCTTTACCTATATATATAATCATTCTGTCGTGTTTCTTCCTCCTCTCCTCCCGCCCCTCTCTTTAGCTATATATTATAATCATTCTGTCATGTTTCTTCCTCCTCTCCTCCCGACCCTCTCTTTACCTATTTATTATTATCATTCTGTCGTGTTTCTTCCTCCTCTCCTCCCGCCCCTCTCTTTACCTATATATTATTATCATTCTGTCGTGTTTCTTCCTCCTCTCCTCCCGCCCCTCTCTTTAGCTATATATATTAATCATTCTGTCGTGTTTCTTCCTCCTCTCCTCCCGCCCCTCTCTTTACCTATATATTATATAATCATTCTGTCGTGATTCTTCCTCCTCTCCTCCCGCCCCTCTCTTTACCTTTATATTATAATCATTCTGTCTTGTTTCTTCCTCCTCTCTTCCCGCCCCTATCTTTACCTATATATTATAATCATTCTGTCGTGTTTCTTCCTCCTCTCCTCCCGACCTTCTCTTTACCTATATATTATAATCATTCTGTCGTGTTTCTTCCTCCTCTCCTCCCGCCCCTCTCTTTACCTATATATATAATCATTCTGTCGTGTTTCTTCCTCCTCTCCTCCCGCCCCTCTCTTTTCCTATATATTATTATCATTCTGTCGTGTTTCTTCCTCCTCTCCTCCCGCCCCTATCTTTACCTATATATTATAATCATTCTGTCGTGTTTCTTCCTCCTCTCCTCCCGCCCCTATCTTTACCTATATATTATAATCATTCTGTCGTGTTTCTTCCTCCTCTCCTCCCGCCCCTCTCTTTACCTATATATATAATCATTCTGTCGCGTTTCTTCCTCTTCTCCTCCCGCTCCTCTCTTAACCTATAAATTATAATCATTCTGTCGTGTTTCTTCCGCCTCTCCTCCCGCCCCTCTCTTTATCTATATATCATAATCATTCTGTCGTGTTTCTTCCTCCTCTCCTCCCGCCCCTCTCTTTAGCTATATATTATAATCATTCTGTCGTGTTTCTTCCGCCTCTCCTCCCGCCCCTCTCTTTAGCTATATATATAATCATTCTGTCGTGTTTCTTCCTCCTCTCCTCCCGCCCCTCTCTTTACCTATATATTATAATCATTCTGTCGTGTTTCTTCCTCCTCTCCTCCCGCCCCTCTCTTAACCTATATATTATTATCATTCTGTCATGTTTCTTCCTCCTCTCCTCCCGCCCCTCTCTTTACCTTTATATTATAATCATTCTGTCGTGTTTCTTCCTCCTCTCCTCCCGCCCCGCTCTTTACCTATATATTATAATCATTCTGTCGTGTTTCTTCCTCCTCTCCTCCCGCCCCTCTCTTAACCTATATATTATTATCATTCTGTCATGTTTCTTCCTCCTCTCCTCCCGCCCCTCTCTTTACCTTTATATTATAATCATTCTGTCGTGTTTCTTCCTCCTCTCCTCCCGCCCCGCTCTTTACCTATATATTATAATCATTCTGTCGTGTTTCTTCCTCCTCTCCTCCCGCCCTTCTCTTTACCTATATATTATAATCATTCTGTCGTGTTTCTTCCTCCTCTCCTCCCGCCCCTCTCTTTACCTATATATATAATCATTCTGTCGTGTTTTTTCCTCCTCTCCTCCCGCCCCTCTCTTTTCCTATATATTATAATCATTCTGTCGTGTTTCTTCCTCCTCTCCTCCCGCCCCTCTCTTTAGCTATATATATAATCATTCTGTCGTGTTTCTTCCTCCTCTCCTCCCGCCCCTCTCTTTACCTATATATTATAATCATTCTGTCGTGTTTCTTCCTCCTCTCCTCCCGCCCCTCTCTTAACCTATATATTATTATCATTCTGTCATGTTTCTTCCTCCTCTCCTCCCGCCCCTCTCTTTACCTTTATATTATAATCATTCTGTCGTGTTTCTTCCTCCTCTCCTCCCGCCCCGCTCTTTACCTATATATTATAATCATTCTGTCGTGTTTCTTCCTCATCTCCTCCCGCCCCTATCTTTACCTATATATTATAATCATTCTGTCGTGTTTCTTCCTCCTCTCCTCCCGACCCTCTCTTTACCTATTTATTATTATCATTCTGTCGTGTTTCTTCCTCCTCTCCTCCCGCCCCTCTCTTTACCTATATATTATTATCATTCTGTCGTGTTTCTTCCTCCTCTCCTCCCGCCCCTCTCTTTAGCTATATATATTAATCATTCTGTCGTGTTTCTTCCTCCTCTCCTCCCGCCCCTCTCTTTACCTATATATTATATAATCATTCTGTCGTGTTTCTTCCTCATCTCCTCCCGCCCCTCTCTTTACCTATATATATAATCATTCTGTCGTGTTTTTTCCTCCTCTCCTCCCGCCCCTCTCTTTTCCTATATATTATAATCATTCTGTCGTGTTTCTTCCTCCTCTCCTCCCGCCCCTCTCTTTACCTATATATTATAATCATTCTGTCGTGTTTCTTCCTCCTCTCCTCCCGCCCCTCTCTTTATCTATATATTATAATCATTCTGTCGTGTTTCTTCCTCCTCTCCTCCCGCCCCTCTTTTTACCTATATATTATAATCATTCTGTCGTGTTTCTTCCTCCTCTCCTCCCGCCCCTCTCTTTACCTATATATTATAATCATTCTGTCGTGTTTCTTCCTCCTCTCCTCCCGCCCCTCTCTTAACCTATATATTATAATCATTCTGTCGTGTTTCTTCCTCCTCTCCTCCCGCCCCTCTCTTTACCTATATATTATAATCATTCTGTCGTGTTTCTTCCTCCTCTCCTCCCGCCCCTCTCTTTACCTATATATTATAATCATTCTGTCGTGTTTCTTCCTCCTCTCCTCCCGCCCCTCTCTTTACCTATATATTATAATCATTCTGTCGTGTTTCTTCCTCCTCTCCTCCCGCCCCTCTCTTTAGCTATATATTATAATCATTCTGTCGTGTTTCTTCCTCCTGTCCTCCCGCCCCTCTCTTTACCTATATATTATAATCATTCTGTCGTGTTTCTTCCTCCTGTCCTCCCGCCCCTCTCTTTACCTATATATTATAATCATTCTGTCGTGTTTCTTCCTCCTCTCCTCCCGCACCTCTCTTTAGCTATATATTATAATCATTCTGTCGTGTTTCTTCCTCCTCTCCTCCCGCCCCTCTCTTTACCTATATATATAATCATTCTGTCGTGTTTCTTCCTCCTCTCCTCCCGCCCCTCTCTTTACCTATATATTATAATCATTCTGTCATGTTTCTTCCTCATCTCCTCCCGCCCCTCTCTTTACCTATATATTATTATCATTCTGTCGTGTTTCTTCCTCCTCTCCTCCCGCCCCTCTCTTTACCTATATATTATTATCATTCTGTCGTGTTTCTTCCTCCTCTCCTCCCGCCCCTCTCTTTAGCTATATATATTAATCATTCTGTCGTGTTTCTTCCTCCTCTCCTCCCGCCCCTCTCTTTACCTATATATTATATAATCATTTTGTCGTGATTCTTCCTCCTCTCCTCCCGCCCCTCTCTTTACCTTTATATTATAATCATTCTGTCGTGTTTCTTCCTCCTCTCCTCCCGCCCCTATCTTTACCTATATATTATAATCATTCTGTCGTGTTTCTTCCTCCTCTCCCCCCGCCCCTCTCTTTACCTATATATGTAATCATTCTGTCGCGTTTCTTCCTCTTCTCCTCCCGCCCCTCTCTTAACCTATAAATTATAATCATTCTGTCATGTTTCTTCCTCCTCTCCTCCCGCCCCTCTCTTTACCTATATATTATAATCATTCTGTCGTGTTTCTTCCTCCTCTCCTCCCGCCCCTCTCTTTATCTATATATTATAATCATTCTGTCGTGTTTCTTCCTCCTCTCCTCCCGCCCCTCTCTTTAGCTATATATTATAATCATTCTGTCGTGTTTCTTCCGCCTCTCCTCCCGCCCCTCTCTTTAGCTATATATATAATCATTCTGTCGTGTTTCTTCCTCCTCTCCTCCCGCCCCTCTCTTTACCTATATATTATAATCATTCTGTCATGTTTCTTCCTCCTCTCCTCCCGCCCCTCTCTTAACCTATATATTATTATCATTCTGTCATGTTTCTTCCTCCTCTCCTCCCGCCCCTCTCTTTAGCTATATATTATAATCATTCTGTCGTGTTTCTTCCTCCTCTCCTCCCGCCCCTCTCTTTACCTATATATTATATAATCATTCTGTCGTGATTCTTCCTCCTCTCCTCCCGCCCCTCTCTTTACCTTTATATTATAATCATTCTGTCGTGTTTCTTCCTCCTCTCCTCCCGCCCCGCTCTTTACCTATATATTATAATCATTCTGTCGTGTTTCTTCCTCCTCTCCTCCCGCTCTTCTCTTTACCTATATATTATAATCATTCTGTCGTGTTTCTTCCTCCTCTCCTCCCGCCCCTCTCTTTAGCTATATATTATAATCATTCTGTCATGTTTCTTCCTCCTCTCCTCCCGCCCCTCTCTTTACCTATATATTATAATCATTCTGTCGTGTTTCTTCCTCCTCTCCTCCCGCCCCTCTCTTTAGCTATATATTATAATCATTCTGTCGTGTTTCTTCCTCCTCTCCTCCCGCCCCTCTCTTTTCCTATATATTATAATAATTCTGTCGTGTTTCTTCCTCCTCTCCTGCCGCCCCTCTCTTTACCTATATATTATAATCATTCTGTCGTGTTTCTTCCTCCTCTGCTCCCGCCCCTCTCTTTACCTATATATTATAATCATTCTGTCGTGTTTCTTCCTCTTCTCCTCCCGCCCCTCTCTATTATAATCATTCTGTCGAGTTTCTTCCTCCTCTCCTCCCGCCCCTCTCTTTACCTATATATTATAATCATTCTGTCGTGTTTCTTCCTCCTCTCCTCCCGCCCCTCTCTTTACCCATATATTAAAATCAATCTGTCGTGTTTCTTCCTCCTCTCCTCCCGCCCCTCTCTTTACCTATATATTATAATCATTCTGTCGTGTTTATTCCTCCTCTCCTCCCGCCCCTCTCTTTCCCTATATATTATAATAATTCTGTCGTGTTTCTTCCTCCTCTCGTACCGCCCCTCTCTTTACCTATATATATATAATCATTCTGTCGTGTTTCTTCCTCCTCTCCTCCCGCCCCTCTCTTTACCTATATATTATAATCATTCTGTCGTGTTTCTTCCTCCTCTCCTCCCGCCCCTCTCTTTAGCTATATATTATAATCATTCTGTCGTGTTTCTTCCTCCTGTCCTCCCGCCCCTCTCTTTACCTATATATTATAATCATTCTGTCGTGTTTCTTCCTCCTCTCCTCCCGCCCCTCTCTATTAAAATCATTCTGTCGTGTTTCTTCCTCCTCTCCTCCCGCACCCCTCTTTAGCTATATATTATAATCATTCTGTCGTGTTTCTTCCTCCTCTCCTCCCGCCCCTCTCTTTAGCTATATATTATAATCATTCTGTCGTGTTTCTTACTCCTCTCCTCCCCCCCCCTCTCTTTACCTATATATTATAATCATTCTGTCGTGTTTCTTCCTCCTCTCCTCCCGCCCCTCTCTTTACCTATATATTATAATCATTCTGTCATGTTTCTTCCTCCTCTCCTCCCGCCCCTCTCTTTAGCTATATATTATTATCATTCTGTCGTGTTTCTTCCTCCTCTCCTCCCGCCCCTCTCTTTACCTATATATTATAATCATTCTGTCGTGTTTCTTCCTCCTCTCCTCCCGCTCCTCTCTTTACCTATATATTATAATCATTCTGTCGTGTTTCTTCCTCCTCTCCTCCCGCCCCTCTCTTTACCTATATATTATAATCATTCTGTCGTGTTTCTTCCTCCTCTCCTCCCGCCCCTCTCTTTATCTATATATTATAATCATTCTGTCGTGTTTCTTACTCCTCTCCTCCCGCCCCTCTCTTTAGCTATATATTATAATCATTCTGTCGTGTTTCTTCCTCCTCTCCTCCCGCCCCTCTCTTTAGCTATATATATAATCATTCTGTCGTGTTTCTTCCTCCTCTCCTCCCGCCCCTCTCTTTACCTATATATTATAATCATTCTGTCATGTTTCTTCCTCCTCTCCTCCCGCCCCTCTCTTTACCTATATATTATTATCATTCTGTCATGTTTCTTCCTCCTCTCCTCCTGCCCCTCTCTTTAGCTATATATTATAATCATTCTGTCGTGTTTCTTCCTCCTCTCCTCCCGCCCCTCTCTTTACCTATATATTATATAATCATTCTGTCGTGATTCTTCCTCCTCTCCTCCCGCCCCTCTCTTTACCTTTATATTATAATCATTCTGTCGTGTTTCTTCCTCCTCTCCTCCCGCCCCTCTCTTTACCTATATATTATAATCATTCTGTCGTGTTTCTTCCTCCTCTCCTCCCGCCCCTCTCTTTACCTATATATTATAATCATTCTGTCGTGTTTCTTCCTCCTCTCCTCCCGCCCCTCTCTTTACCTATATATTATAATCATTCTGTCGTGTTTCTTCCTACTCTCCTCCCGCCCCTCTCTTTACCTATATATTATAATCATTCTGTCGTGTTTCTTACTCCTCTCCTCCCGCCCCTCTCTTTACCTAAATATTATAATCATTCTGTCGTGTTTCTTCCTCCTCTCCTCCCGCCCCTCTCTTTACCTATATATTATTATCATTCTGTCGTGTTTCTTCCTCCTCTCCTCCCGCCCCTCTCTTTACCTATATATTATAATCATTCTGTCGTGTTTATTCCTCCTCTCCTCCCGCCCCTCTCTTTAGCTATATATTATAATCATTCTGTCGTGTTTATTCCTCCTCTCCTCCCGCCCCACTCTTTACCTATATATATAATCATTCTGTCGTGTTTCTTCCTCTTCTCCTCCCGCCCCTCTCTTAACCTATAAATTATAATCATTCTGTCGTGTTTCTTCCTCCTCTCCTCCCGCCCCTCTCTTTACCTATATATTATAATCATTCTGTCGTGTTTCTTCCTCCTCTCCTCCCGCCCCTCTCTTTACCTATATATTATAATCATTCTGTCATGTTTCTTCCTCCTCTCCTCCCGCACCTCTCTTTAGCTATATATTATAATCATTCTGTCGTGTTTCTTCCTCCTCTCCTCCCGCACCTCTCTTTACCTATATATATAATCATTCTGTCGTGTTTCTTCCTCCTCTCCTCCCGGCCCTCTCTTTAGCTATATATTATAATCATTCTGTCATGTTTCTTCCTCCTCTCCTCCCGACCCTCTCTTTACCTATTTATTATTATCATTCTGTCGTGTTTCTTCCTCCTCTCCTCCCGCCCCTCTCTTTACCTATATATTATAATCATTCTGTCGTGTTTCTTACTCCTCTCCTCCCGCCCCTCTCTTTACCTATATATTATAATCATTCTGTCGTGTTTCTTACTCCTCTCCTCCCGCCCCTCTCTTTACCTATATATTATAATCATTCTGTCGTGTTTCTTCCTCCTCTCCTCCCGCCCCTCTATTTACCTTTATATTATAATCATTCTGTCGTGTTTCTTACTCCTCTCCTCCCGCCCCTCTCTTTACCTATATATTATAATCATTCTGTCGTGTTTCTTCCTCCTCTCCTCCCGCCCCTCTCTTTACCTATATATTATAATCATTCTGTCGTGTTTCTTCCTCCTCTCCTCCCGCCCCTCTCTTTACCTATATATTATAATCATTCTGTCGTGTTTCTTCCTCCTCTCCTCCCGCCCCTCTCTTTACCTATATATTATAATCATTCTGTCGTGTTTCTTACTCCTCTCCTCCCGCCCCTCTCTTTACCTAAATATTATAATCATTCTGTCGTGTTTCTTCCTCCTCTCCTCCCGCCCCTCTCTTTACCTATATATTATTATCATTCTGTCGTGTTTCTTCCTCCTCTCCTCCCGCCCCTCTCTTTACCTATATATTATAATCATTCTGTCGTGTTTATTCCTCCTCTCCTCCCGCCCCTCTCTTTAGCTATATATTATAATCATTCTGTCGTGTTTCTTCCTCCTCTCCTCCCGCCCCACTCTTTACCTATATATTATAATCATTCTGTCGTGTTTCTTCCTCTTCTCCTCCCGCCCCTCTCTTAACCTATAAATTATAATCATTCTGTCGTGTTTCTTCCTCCTCTCCTCCCGCCCCTCTCTTTACCTATATATTATAATCATTCTGTCGTGTTTCTTCCTCCTCTCCTCCCGCCCCTCTCTTTACCTATATATTATAATCATTCTGTCCTGTTTCTTCCTCCTCTCCTCCCGCCCCTCTCTTTACCTATATATTATAATCATTCTGTCGTGTTTCTTCCTCCTCTCCTCCCGCCCCTCTCTTTACCTATATATTATAATCATTCTGTCGTGTTTCTTCCTCCTCTCCTCCCGCCCCTCTCTTTACCTATATATTATAATCATTCTGTCGTGTTTCTTCCTCCTCTCCTCCCGCCCCTCTCTTTATCTATATATTATAATCATTCTGTCGTGTTTCTTCCTCCTCTCCTCCCGCCCCTCTCTTTAGCTATATATTATAATCATTCTGTCGTGTTTCTTCCTCCTCTCCTCCCGCCCCTCTCTTTAGCTATATATATAATCATTCTGTCGTGTTTCTTCCTCCTCTCCTCCCGCCCCTCTCTTTACCTATATATTATAATCATTCTGTCATGTTTCTTCCTCCTCTCCTCCCGCCCCTCTCTTTACCTATATATATAATCATTCTGTCATGTTTCTTCCTCCTCTCCTCCCGCCCCTCTCTTTAGCTATATATTATTATCATTCTGTCATGTTTCTTCCTCCTCTCCTCCCGCCCCTCTCTTTAGCTATATATTATAATCATTCTGTCGTGTTTCTTCCTCCTCTCCTCCCGCCCCTCTCTTTACCTATATATTATATAATCATTCTGTCGTGATTCTTCCTCCTCTCCTCCCGCCCCTCTCTTTACCTTTATATTATAATCATTCTGTCGTGTTTCTTCCTCCTCTCCTCCCGCCCCTCTCTTTACCTATATATTATAATCAGTCTGTCGTGTTTCTTCCTCCTCTCCTCCCGCCCCTCTCTTTACCTATATATTATAATCATTCTGTCATGTTTCTTCCTCCTCTCCTCCCGCACCTCTCTTTAGCTATATATTATAATCATTCTGTCGTGTTTCTTCCTCCTCTCCTCTCGCCCCTCTCTTTACCTATATATTATAATCATTCTGTCGTGTTTCTTCCTCCTCACCTCCCGCCCCTCTCTTTACCTATATATTATAATCATTCTGTCGTGTTTCTTACTCCTCTCCTCCCGCCCCTCTCTTTACCTATATATTATAATCATTCTGTCGTGTTTCTTCCTCCTCTCCTCCCGCCCCTCTCTTTACCTATATATTATAATCATTCTGTCGTGTTTCTTCCTCCTCTCCTCCCGCCCCTCTCTTTACCTATATATTATAATCATTCTGTCGTGTTTCTTCCTCCTCTCCTCCCGCCCCTCTCTTTAGCTATATATTATAATCATTCTGTCGTGTTTCTTCCTCCTCTCCTCCCGCCCCTCTCTTTACCTATATATTATAATCATTCTGTCGTGTTTATTCCTCCTCTCCTCCCGCCCCTCTCTTTAGCTATATATTATAATCATTCTGTCGTGTTTCTTCCTCCTCTCCTCCCGCCCCACTCTTTACCTATATATATAATCATTCTGTCGTGTTTCTTCCTCTTCTCCTCCCGCCCCTCTCTTAACCTATAAATTATAATCATTCTGTCGTGTTTCTTCCTCCTCTCCTCCCGCCCCTCTCTTTACCTATATATTATAATCATTCTGTCGTGTTTCTTCCTCCTCTCCTCCCGCCCCTCTCTTTACCTATATATTATAATCATTCTGTCATGTTTCTTCCTCCTCTCCTCCCGCACCTCTCTTTAGCTATATATTATAATCATTCTGTCGTGTTTCTTCCTCCTCTCCTCCCGCCCCTCTCTTTACCTATATATATAATCATTCTGTCGTGTTTCTTCCTCCTCTCCTCCCGCCCCTCTCTTTAGCTATATATTATAATCATTCTGTCATGTTTCTTCCTCCTCTCCTCCCGACCCTCTCTTTACCTATGTATTATTATCATTCTGTCGTGTTTCTTCCTCCTCTCCTCCCGCCCCTCTCTTTACCTATATATTATTATCATTCTGTCGTGTTTCTTCCTCCTCTCCTCCCGCCCCTCTCTTTACCTATATATTATATAATCATTCTGTCGTGATTCTTCCTCCTCTCCTCCCGCCCCTCTCTTTAGCTATATATTATAATCATTCTGTCGTGTTTCTTCCTCCTCTCCTCCCGCCCCTCTCTTTACCTATATATTATATAATCATTCTGTCGTGATTCTTCCTCCTCTCCTCCCGCCCCTCTCTTTAGCTATATATTATAATCATTCTGTCGTGTTTCTTCCTCCTCTCCTCCCGCCCCTCTCTTTACCTATATATTATATAATCATTCTGTCGTGATTCTTCCTCCTCTCCTCCCGCCCCTCTCTTTACCTTTATATTATAATCATTCTGTCGTGTTTCTTCCTCCTCTCCTCCCGCCCCTCTCTTCAGTTATATATTATAATCATTCTGTCGTGTTTCTTCCTCCTCTCCTCCCGCCCCTCTCTTTAGCTATATATTATAATCATTCTGTCGTGTTTCTTCCTCCTCTCCTCCCGCCCCTCTCTTTAGCTATATATTATAATCATTCTGTCGTGTTTCTTCCCCCTCTCCTCCCGCCCCTCTCTTAAGTTATATATTATAATCATTCTGTCGTGTTTCTTCCTCCTCTCCTCCCGTCCCTCTCTTTACCTATATATTATAATCATTCTGTCGTGTTTCTTCCTCCTCTCCTCCCGCCCCTCTCTTTAGCTATATATTATAATCATTCTGTCGTGTTTCTTCCTCCTCTCCTCCCGCCCCTCTCTTTAGTTATATATTATAATCATTCTGTCGAATTTCTTACTCCTCTCCTCCCGCCCCTCTCTTTAGCTATATATTATAATCATTCTGTCGTGTTTCTTCCTCCTCTCCTCCCGCCCCTCTCTTTACCTATATATTATAATCATTCTGTCGTGTTTCTTCCTCCTCTCCTCTCGCCCCTCTCTTTACCTATATATTATAATCATTCTGTCGTGTTTCTTCCTCCTCTCCTCCCGCCCCTCTCTTTACCTATATATTATAATCATTCTGTCGTGTTTCTTACTCCTCTCCTCCCGCCCCTCTCTTTACCTATATATTATAATCATTCTGTCGTGTTTCTTACTCCTCTCCTCCCGCCCCTCTCTTTACCTATATATTATAATCATTCTGTCGTGTTTCTTCCTCCTCTCCTCCCGCCCCTCTCTTTACCTATATATTATAATCATTCTGTCGTGTTTCTTCCTCCTCTCCTCCCGCCCCTCTCTTTAGCTATATATTATAATCATTCTGTCGTGTTTCTTCCTCCTCTCCTCCCGCCCCTCTCTTTACCTATATATTATAATCATTCTGTCGTGTTTATTCCTCCTCTCCTCCCGCCCCTCTCTTTAGCTATATATTATAATCATTCTGTCGTGTTTCTTCCTCCTCTCCTCCCGCCCCACTCTTTACCTATATATATATAATCATTCTGTCGTGTTTCTTCCTCTTCTCCTCCCGCCCCTCTCTTAACCTATAAATTATAATCATTCTGTCGTGTTTCTTCCTCCTCTCCTCCCGCCCCTCTCTTTACCTATATATTATAATCATTCTGTCGTGTTTCTTCCTCCTCTCCTCCCGCCCCTCTCTTTACCTATATATTATAATCATTCTGTCATGTTTCTTCCTCCTCTCCTCCCGCACCTCTCTTTAGCTATATATTATAATCATTCTGTCGTGTTTCTTCCTCTTCTCCTCCCGCCCCTCTCTTAACCTATAAATTATAATCATTCTGTCGTGTTTCTTCCTCCTCTCCTCCCGCCCCTCTCTTTACCTATATATTATAATCATTCTGTCGTGTTTCTTCCTCCTCTCCTCCCGCCCCTCTCTTTACCTATATATTATAATCATTCTGTCATGTTTCTTCCTCCTCTCCTCCCGCACCTCTCTTTAGCTATATATTATAATCATTCTGTCGTGTTTCTTCCTCCTCTCCTCCCGACCCTCTCTTTACCTATATATATAATCATTCTGTCGTGTTTCTTCCTCCTCTCCTCCCGCCCCTCTCTTTAGCTATATATTATAATCATTCTGTCATGTTTCTTCCTCCTCTCCTCCCGACCCTCTCTTTACCTATATATTATTATCATTCTGTCGTGTTTCTTCCTCCTCTCCTCCCGCCCCTCTCTTTACCTATATATTATTATCATTCTGTCGTGTTTCTTCCTCCTCTCCTCCCGCCCCTCTCTTTAGCTATATATATTAATCATTCTGTCGTGTTTCTTCCTCCTCTCCTCCCGCCCCTCTCTTTACCTATATATTATATAATCATTCTGTCGTGATTCTTCCTCCTCTCCTCCCGCCCCTCTCTTTACCTTTATATTATAATCATTCTGTCTTGTTTCTTCCTCCTCTCCTCCCGCCCCTATCTTTACCTATATATTATAATCATTCTGTCGTGTTTCTTCCTCCTCTCCTCCCGCCCTTCTCTTTACCTATATATTATAATCATTCTGTCGTGTTTCTTCCTCCTCTCCTCCCGCCCCTCTCTTTACCTATATATATAATCATTCTGTCGTGTTTCTTCCTCCTCTCCTCCCGCCCCTCTCTTTTCCTATATATTATAATCATTCTGTCGTGTTTCTTCCTCCTCTCCTCCCGCCCCTCTCTTTAGCTATATATTATAATCATTCTGTCGTGTTTCTTCCTCCTCTCCTCCCGCCCCTCTCTTTAGTTATATATTATAATCATTCTGTCGAATTTCTTACTCCTCTCCTCCCGCCCCTCTCTTTAGCTATATATTATAATCATTCTGTCGTGTTTCTTCCTCCTCTCCTCCCGCCCCTCTCTTTACCTATATATTATAATCATTCTGTCGTGTTTCTTCCTCCTCTCCTCTCGCCCCTCTCTTTACCTATATATTATAATCATTCTGTCGTGTTTCTTCCTCCTCTCCTCCCGCCCCTCTCTTTACCTATATATAATAATCATTCTGTCGTGTTTCTTACTCCTCTCCTCCCGCCCCTCTCTTTACCTATATATTATAATCATTCTGTCGTGTTTCTTACTCCTCTCCTCCCGCCCCTCTCTTTACCTATATATTATAATCATTCTGTCGTGTTTCTTCCTCCTCTCCTCCCGCCCCTCTCTTTACCTATATATTATAATCATTCTGTCGTGTTTCTTCCTCCTCTCCTCCCGCCCCTCTCTTTAGCTATATATTATAATCATTCTGTCGTGTTTCTTCCTCCTCTCCTCCCGCCCCTCTCTTTACCTATATATTATAATCATTCTGTCGTGTTTATTCCTCCTCTCCTCCCGCCCCTCTCTTTAGCTATATATTATAATCATTCTGTCGTGTTTCTTCCTCCTCTCCTCCCGCCCCACTCTTTACCTATATATGTATAATCATTCTGTCGTGTTTCTTCCTCTTCTCCTCCCGCCCCTCTCTTAACCTATAAATTATAATCATTCTGTCGTGTTTCTTCCTCCTCTCCTCCCGCCCCTCTCTTTACCTATATATTATAATCATTCTGTCGTGTTTCTTCCTCCTCTCCTCCCGCCCCTCTCTTTACCTATATATTATAATCATTCTGTCATGTTTCTTCCTCCTCTCCTCCCGCACCTCTCTTTAGCTATATATTATAATCATTCTGTCGTGTTTCTTCCTCCTCTCCTCCCGCCCCTCTCTTTACCTATATATATAATCATTCTGTCGTGTTTCTTCCTCCTCTCCTCCCGCCCCTCTCTTTAGCTATATATTATAATCATTCTGTCATGTTTCTTCCTCCTCTCCTCCCGACCCTCTCTTTACCTATATATTATTATCATTCTGTCGTGTTTCTTCCTCCTCTCCTCCCGCCCCTCTCTTTACCTATATATTATTATCATTCTGTCGTGTTTCTTCCTCCTCTCCTCCCGCCCCTCTCTTTAGCTATATATATTAATCATTCTGTCGTGTTTCTTCCTCCTCTCCTCCCGCCCCTCTCTTTACCTATATATTATATAATCATTCTGTCGTGATTCTTCCTCCTCTCCTCCCGCCCCTCTCTTTACCTTTATATTATAATCATTCTGTCTTGTTTCTTCCTCCTCTCCTCCCGCCCCTATCTTTACCTATATATTATAATCATTCTGTCGTGTTTCTTCCTCCTCTCCTCCCGCCCTTCTCTTTACCTATATATTATAATCATTCTGTCGTGTTTCTTCCTCCTCTCCTCCCGCCCCTCTCTTTACCTATATATATAATCATTCTGTCGTGTTTCTTCCTCCTCTCCTCCCGCCCCTCTCTTTTCCTATATATTATAATCATTCTGTCGTGTTTCTTCCTCCTCTCCTCCCGCCCCTATCTTTACCTATATATTATAATCATTCTGTCGTGTTTCTTCCTCCTCTCCTCCCGCCCCTCTCTTTACCTATATATATAATCATTCTGTCGTGTTTCTTCCTCTTCTCCTCCCGCCCCTCTCTTAACCTATAAATTATAATCATTCTGTCATGTTTCTTCCTCCTCTCCTCCCGCCCCTCTCTTAACCTATATATTATAATCATTCTGTCGTGTTTCTTCCTCCTCTCCTCCCGCCCCTCTCTTTATCTATATATTATAATCATTCTGTCGTGTTTCTTCCTCCTCTCCTCCCGCCCCTCTCTTTAGCTATATATTATAATCATTCTGTCGTGTTTCTTCCGCCTCTCCTCCCGCCCCACTCTTTAGCTATATATATAATCATTCTGTCGTGTTTCTTCCTCCTCTCCTCCCGCCCCTCTCTTTACCTATATATTATAATCATTCTGTCATGTTTCTTCCTCCTCTCCTCCCGCCCCTCTCTTAACCTATATATTATTATCATTCTGTCATGTTTCTTCCTCCTCTCCTCCCGCCCCTCTCTTTACCTTTATATTATAATCATTCTGTCGTGTTTCTTCCTCCTCTCCTCCCGCCCTTCTCTTTACCTATATATTATAATCATTCTGTCGTGTTTCTTCCTCCTCTCCTCCCGCCCTTCTCTTTACCTATATATTATAATCATTCTGTCATGTTTCTTCCTCCTCTCCTCCCGCCCCTCTCTTTACCTATATATATAATCATTCTGTCGTGTTTTTTCCTCCTCTCCTCCCGCCCCTCTCTTTTCCTATATATTATAATCATTCTGTCGTGTTTCTTCCTCCTCTCCTCCCGCCCCTCTCTTTACCTATATATTATAATCATTCTGTCGTGTTTCTTCCTCCTCTCCTCCCGCCCCTCTCTTTAGCTATATATTATAATCATTCTGTCGTGTTTCTTCCTCCTCTCCTCCCGCCCCTCTCTTTACCTATATATTATAATCATTCTGTCATGTTTCTTCCTCCTCTCCTCCCGCCCCTCTCTTTACCTATATGTTATAATCATTCTGTCGTGTTTCTTCCTCCTCTCCTCCCGCCCCTCTCTTTACCTATATATATAATCATTCTGTCGTGTTTCTTCCTCCTCTCCTCCCGCCCCTCTCTTTACCTATATATATAATCATTCTGTCGTGTTTCTTCCTCCTCTCCTCCCGCCCCTCTCTTTTCCTATATATTATAATAATTCTGTCGTGTTTCTTCCTCCTCTCCTCCCGCCCCTCTCTTTACCTATATAGTATAATCATTCTGTCGTGTTTCTTCCTCCTCTCCTCCCGCCCCTCTCTTTACCTATATATTATAATCATTCTGTCATGTTTCTTCCTCCTCTCCTCCGCACCTCTCTTTAGCTATAGATTATAATCATTCTGTCGTGTTTCTTCCTCCTCTCCTCCCGCCCCTCTCTTTACCTATATATATAATCATTCTGTCGTGTTTCTTCCTCCTCTCCTCCCGCCCCTCTCTTTACCTATATATTATAATCATTCTGTCGTGTTTCTTCCTCCTCTCCTCCCGACCCTCTCTTTACCTATATATTATTATCATTCTGTCGTGTTTCTTCCTCCTCTCCTCCCGCCCCTCTCTTTACCTATATATTATTATCATTCTGTCGTGTTTCTTCCTCCTCTCCTCCCGCCCCTCTCTTTACCTATATATTATATAATCATTCTGTCGTGATTCTTCCTCCTCTCCTCCCGCCCCTCTCTTTACCTTTATATTATAATCATTCTGTCGTGTTTCTTCCTCCTCTCCTCTCGCCCCTATCTTTACCTATATATTATAATCATTCTGTCGTGTTTCTTCCTCCTCTCCTCCCGCCCTTCTCTTTACCTATATATTATAATCATTCTGTTGTGTTTCTTCCTCCTCTCCTCCCGCCCCTCTCTTTACCTATATATATAAAATCATTCTGTCGTGTTTCTTCCTCCTCTCCTCCCGCCCCTCTCTTTTCCTATATATTATAATCATTCTGTCGTGTTTCTTCCTCCTCTCCTCCCGCCCCTCTCTTTACCTATATATATAATCATTCTGTCGTGTTTCTTCCTCCTCTCCTCCCGCCCCTATCTTTAATTATATATTATAATCATTCTGTCGTGTTTCTTCCTCCTCTCCTCCCGCCCCTCTCTTTAGCTATATATTATAATCATTCTGTCGTGTTTCTTCCTCCTCTCCTCCCGCCCTTCTCTTAACCTATATATTATAATCATTCTGTCGTGTTTCTTCCTCCTCTCCTCCCGCCCCTCTCTTTACCTATATATTATAATCATTCTGTCGTGTTTCTTCCTCCTCTCCTCCCGCCCCTCTCTTTACCTATATATTATAATCATTCTGTCGTGTTTCTTCCTCCTCTCCTCCCGCCCCTCTCTTTACCTATATATTATAATCATTCTGTCGTGTTTCTTCCTCCTCTCCTCCCGCCCCTCTCTTTAGCTATATATTATAATCATTCTGTCGTGTTTCTTCCTCCTCTCCTCCCGCCCCTCTCTTTAGCTATATATTATAATCATTCTGTCGTGTTTCTTCCTCCTCTCCTCCCGCCCCTCTCTTTACCTATATATTATAATCATTCTGTCGTGTTTCTTCCTCCTCTCCTCCCACCCCTCTCTTTACCTATATGTTATAATCATTCTGTCGTGTTTCTTCCTCCTCTCCTCCCGCCCCTCTCTTTACCTATATATATAATCATTCTGTCGTGTTTCTTCCTCCTCTCCTCCCGCCCCTCTCTTTACCTATATATTATATAATCATTCTGTCGTGATTCTTCCTCCTCTCCTCCCGCCCCTCTCTTTACCTATATATTATATAATCATTCTGTCGTGATTCTTCCTCCTCTCCTCCCGCCCCTCTCTTTACCTATATATTATTATCATTCTGTCGTGTTTCTTCCTCCTCTCCTCCCGCCCCTCTCTTTACCTATATATTATTATCATTCTGTCGTGTTTCTTCCTCCTCTCCTCCCGCCCCTCTCTTTACCTATATATTATATAATCATTCTGTCGTGATTCTTCCTCCTCTCCTCCCGCCCCTCTCTTTACCTTTATATTATAATCATTCTGTCGTGTTTCTTCCTCCTCTCCTCTCGCCCCTATCTTTACCTATATATTATAATCATTCTGTCGTGTTTCTTCCTCCTCTCCTCCCGCCCTTCTCTTTACCTATATATTATAATCATTCTGTTGTGTTTCTTCCTCCTCTCCTCCCGCCCCTCTCTTTACCTATATATATAATCATTCTGTCGTGTTTCTTCCTCCTCTCCTCCCGCCCCTCTCTTTTCCTATATATTATAATCATTCTGTCGTGTTTCTTCCTCCTCTCCTCCCGCCCCTCTCTTTACCTATATATTATAATCATTCTGTCGTGTTTCTTCCTCCTCTCCTCCCGCCCCTATCTTTAATTATATATTATAATCATTCTGTCGTGTTTCTTCCTCCTCTCCTCCCGCCCCTCTCTTTAGCTATATATTATAATCATTCTGTCGTGTTTCTTCCTCCTCTCCTCCCGCCCTTCTCTTTACCTATATATTATAATCATTCTGTCCTGTTTCTTCCTCCTCTCCTCCCGCCCCTCTCTTTACCTATATATTATAATCATTCTGTCGTGTTTCTTCCTCCTCTCCTCCCGCCCCTCTCTTTACCTATATATTATAATCATTCTGTCGTGTTTCTTCCTCCTCTCCTCCCGCCCCTCTCTTTACCTATATATTATAATCATTCTGTCGTGTTTCTTCCTCCTCTCCTCCCGCCCCTCTCTTTAGCTATATATTATAATCATTCTGTCGTGTTTCTTCCTCCTCTCCTCCCGCCCCTCTCTTTAGCTATATATTATAATCATTCTGTCGTGTTTCTTCCTCCTCTCCTCCCGCCCCTCTCTTTACCTATATATTATAATCATTCTGTCATGTTTCTTCCTCCTCTCCTCCCGCCCCTCTCTTTACCTATATGTTATAATCATTCTGTCGTGTTTCTTCCTCCTCTCCTCCCGCCCCTCTCTTTACCTATATATATAATCATTCTGTCGAGTTTCTTCCTCCTCTCCTCCCGCCCCTCTCTTTACCTATATATTATATAATCATTCTGTCGTGATTCTTCCTCCTCTCCTCCCGCCCCTCTCTTTACCTTTATATTATAATCATTCTGTCGTGTTCCTTCCTCCTCTCCTCCCGCCCCTATCTTTACCTATATATTATAATCATTCTGTCGTGTTTCTTCCTCCTCTCCTCCCGCCCCTCTCTTTACCTATATATATAATCATTCTGTCGTGTTTCTTCCTCCTCTCCTCCCGCCCCTCTCTTTTCCTATATATTATAATCATTCTGTCGTGTTTCTTCCTCCTCTCCTTCCGCCCCTATCTTTACCTATATATTATAATCATTCTGTCGTGTTTCTTCCTCCTCTCCTCCCGCCCCTCTCTTTACCTATATATGTTATCATTCTGTCGCGTTTCTTCCTCTTCTCCTCCCGCCCCTCTCTTAACCTATAAATTATAATCATTCTGTCATGTTTCTTCCTCCTCTCCTCCCGCCCCTCTCTTTACCTATATATTATAATCATTCTGTCGTGATTCTTCCTCCTCTCCTCCCGCCCCTCTCTTTATCTATATATTATAATCATTCTGTCGTGTTTCTTCCTCCTCTCCTCCCGCCCCTCTCTTTAGCTATATATTATAATCATTCTGTCGTGTTTCTTCCGCCTCTCCTCCCGCCCCTCTCTTTAGCTATATATATAATCATTCTGTCGTGTTTCTTCCTCCTCTCCTCCCGCCCCTCTCTTTACCTATATATTATAATCATTCTGTCATGTTTCTTCCTCCTCTCCTCCCGCCCCTCTCTTAACCTATATATTATTATCATTCTGTCATGTTTCTTCCTCCTCTCCTCCCGCCCCTCTCTTTACCTTTATATTATAATCATTCTGTCGTGTTTCTTCCTCCTCTCCTCCCGCCCCGCTCTTTACCTATATATTATAATCATTCTGTCGTGTTTCTTCCTCCTCTCCTCCCGCTCTTCTCTTTACCTATATATTATAATCATTCTGTCGTGTTTCTTCCTCCTCTCCTCCCGCCCCTCTCTTTACCTATATATATAATTATTTTGTCGTGTTTTTTTCCTCCTCTCCTCCCGCCCCTCTCTTTTCCTATATATTATAATCATTCTGTCGTGTTTCTTACTCCTCTCCTCCCGCCCCTCTCTTTACCTATATATTATAATCATTCTGTCGTGTTTCTTCCTCCTCTCCTCCCGCCCCTCTCTTTAGCTATATATTATAATCATTCTGTCGTGTTTCTTCCTCCTCTCCTCCCGCCCCTCTCTTTACCTATATATTATAATCATTCTGTCGTGTTTCTTCCTCCTCTCCTCCCGCCCCTCTCTTTACCTATATATTATAATCATTCTGTCGTGTTTCTTCCTCCTCTCCTCCCGCCCCTCTCTTTACCTATATATTATAATCATTCTGTCGTGTTTCTTACTCCTCTCCTCCCGCCCCTCTCTTTACCTATATATTATAATCATTCTGTCGTGTTTCTTCCTCCTCTCCTCCCGCCCCTCTCTTTAGCTATATATTATAATCATTCTGTCGTGTTTCTTCCTCCGCTCCTCCCGCCCCTCTCTTTACCTATATATTATAATCATTCTGTCGTGTTTCTTCCTCCTCTCCTCCCGCCCCTCTCTTTACCTATATATTATAATCATTCTGTCGTGTTTCTTCCTCCTCTCCTCCCGCCCCTCTCTTTAGCTATATATTATAATCATTCTGTCGAGTTTCTTCCTCCTCTCCTCCCGCCCCTCTCTTTAGCTATATATTATAATCATTCTGTCGTGTTTCTTCCTCCTCTGCTCCCGCCCCTCTCTTTAGCTATATATTATAATCATTCTGTCGTGTTT
This sequence comes from Sipunculus nudus, assembly GCA_026874595.1. Lineage (NCBI taxonomy): Eukaryota > Metazoa > Annelida > Sipuncula > Golfingiida > Sipunculidae > Sipunculus > Sipunculus nudus. The sequence goes on from CM049309.1 coordinate 8,351,721, forward strand.
CTTCCTCCTCTCCTCCCGCCCCTCTCTTTACCTATATATTATAATCATTCTGTCATGTTTCTTCCTCCTCTCCTCACGCCCCTCTCTTTACCTATATGTTATAATCATTCTGTCGTGTTTCTTCCTCCTCTCCTCCCGCCCCTCTCTTTACCTATATATATAATCATTCTGTCGTGTTTCTTCCTCCTCTCCTCCCGCCCCTCTCTTTTCCTATATATTATAATAATTCTGTCGTGTTTCTTCCTCCTCTCCTCCCGCCCCTCTCTTTACCTATATAGTATAATCATTCTGTCGTGTTTCTTCCTCCTCTCCTCCCGCCCCTCTCTTTACCTATATATTATAATCATTCTGTCATGTTTCTTCCTCCTCTCCTCCGCACCTCTCTTTAGCTATAGATTATAATCATTCTGTCGTGTTTCTTCCTCCTCTCCTCCCGCCCCTCTCTTTACCTATATATATAATCATTCTGTCGTGTTTCTTCCTCCTCTCCTCCCGCCCCTCTCTTTACCTATATATTATAATCATTCTGTCGTGTTTCTTCCTCCTCTCCTCCCGACCCTCTCTTTACCTATATATTATTATCATTCTGTCGTGTTTCTTCCTCCTCTCCTCCCGCCCCTCTCTTTACCTATATATTATTATCATTCTGTCGTGTTTCTTCCTTCTCTCCTCCCGCCCCTCTCTTTAGCTATATATATTAATCATTCTGTCGTGTTTCTTCCTCCTCTCCTCCCGCCCCTCTCTTTACCTATATATTATATAATCATTCTGTCGTGATTCTTCCTCCTCTCCTCCCGCCCCTCTCTTTACCTTTATATTATAATCATTCTGTCGTGTTTCTTCCTCCTCTCCTCTCGCCCCTATCTTTACCTATATATTATAATCATTCTGTCGTGTTTCTTCCTCCTCTCCTCCCGCCCTTCTCTTTACCTATATATTATAATCATTCTGTTGTGTTTCTTCCTCCTCTCCTCCCGCCCCTCTCTTTACCTATATATATAATCATTCTGTCGTGTTTCTTCCTCCTCTCCTCCCGCCCCTCTCTTTTCCTATATATTATAATCATTCTGTCGTGTTTCTTCCTCCTCTCCTCCCGCCCCTATCTTTACCTATATATTATAATCATTCTGTCGTGTTTCTTCCTCCTCTCCTCCCGCCCCTCTCTTTACCTATATATATAAACATTCTGTCGCGTTTCTTCCTCTTCTCCTCCCGCCCCTCTCTTAACCTATAAATTATAATCATTCTGTCGTGTTTCTTCCTCCTCTCCTCCCGCCCCTCTCTTTACCTATATATTATAATCATTCTGTCGTGTTTCTTCCTCCTCTCCTCCCGCCCCTCTCTTTATCTATATATTATAATCATTCTGTCGTGTTTCTTCCTCCTCTCCTCCCGCCCCTCTCTTTACCTATATATTATAATCATTCTGTCGTGTTTCTTCCGCCTCTCCTCCCGCCCCTCTCTTTAGCTATATATATAATCATTCTGTCGTGTTTCTTCCTCCTCTCCTCCCGCCCCTCTCTTTACCTATATATTATAATCATTCTGTCATGTTTCTTCCTCCTCTCCTCCCGCCCCTCTCTTAACCTATATATTATTATCATTCTGTCATGTTTCTTCCTCCTCTCCTCCCGCCCCTCTCTTTACCTATATATTATAATCATTCTGTCGTGTTTCTTCCTCCTCTCCTCCCGCCCCTCTCTTTACCTATATATTATATAATCATTCTGTCGTGATTCTTCCTCCTCTCCTCCCGCCCCTCTCTTTACCTTTATATTATAATCATTCTGTCGTGTTTCTTCCTCCTCTCCTCCCGCCCCTCTCTTTACCTATATATTATAATCATTCTGTCGTGTTTCTTCCTCCTCTCCTCCCGCCCTTCTCTTTACCTATATATTATAATCATTCTGTCGTGTTTCTTCCTCCTCTCCTCCCGCCCCTCTCTTTACCTATATATATAATCATTCTGTCGTGTTTTTTCCTCCTCTCCTCCCGCCCCTCTCTTTTCCTATATATTATAATCATTCTGTCGTGTTTCTTCCTCCTCTCCTCCCGCCCCTCTCTTTAGCTATATATTATAATCATTCTGTCGTGTTTCTTCCTCCTCTCCTCCCGCCCCTCTCTTTAGCTATATATTATAATCATTCTGTCGTGTTTCTTCCTCCTCTCCTCCCGCCCCTCTCTTTAGCTATATATTATAATCATTCTGTCGTGTTTCTTCCTCCTCTCCTCCCGCCCCTCTCTTTACCTATATATTATAATCATTCTGTCATGTTTCTTCCTCCTCTCCTCCCGCCCCTCTCTTTACCTATATGTTATAATCATTCTGTCGTGTTTCTTCCTCCTCTCCTCCCGCCCCTCTCTTTACCTATATATATAATCATTCTGTCGTGTTTCTTCCTCCTCTCCTCCCGCCCCTCTTTTTTCCTATATATTATAATCATTCTGTCGTGTTTCTTCCTCCTCTCCTCCCGCCCCTCTCTTTACCTATATGTTATAATCATTCTGTCGTGTTTCTTCCTCCTCTCCTCCCGCCCCTCTCTTTACCTATATATATAATCATTCTGTCGTGTTTCTTCCTCCTCTCCTCCCGCCCCTCTTTTTTCCTATATATTATAATCATTCTGTCGTGTTTCTTCCTCCTCTCCTCCCGCCCCTCTCTTTACCTATATGTTATAATCATTCTGTCGTGTTTCTTCCTCCTCTCCTCCCGCCCCTCTCTTTACCTATATATATAATCATTCTGTCGTGTTTCTTCCTCCTCTCCTCCCGCCCCTCTCTTTTCCTATATATTATAATAATTCTGTCGTGTTTCTTCCTCCTCTCCTCCCGCCCCTATCTTTACCTATATATTATAATCATTCTGTCGTGTTTCTTCCTCCTCTGCTCCCGCCCCTCTCTTTACCTATATATTATAATCATTCTGTCGTGTTTCTTCCTCTTCTCCTCCCGCCCCTCTCTATTATAATCATTCTGTCGAGTTTCTTCCTCCTCTCCTCCCGCCCCTCTCTTTACCTATATATTATAATCATTCTGTCGTGTTTTTTCCTCCTCTCCTCCCGCCCCTCTCTTTACCCATATATTAAAATCATTCTGTCGTGTTTCTTCCTCCCCTCCTCCCGCCCCTCTCTTTACCTATATATTATAATCATTCTGTCGTGTTTCTTCCTCCTCTCCTCCCGCCCCTCTCTTTCCCTATATATTATAATCATTCTGTCGTGTTTCTTCCTCCTCTCGTACCGCCCCTCTCTTTACCTATATATATATAATCATTCTGTCGTGTTTCTTCCTCCTCTCCTCCCGCCCCTCTCTTTACCTATATATTATAATCATTCTGTCGTGTTTCTTCCTCCTCTCCTCCCGCCCCTCTCTTTAGCTATATATTATAATCATTCTGTCGTGTTTCTTCCTCCTCTCCTCCCGCCCCTCTCTTTAGCTATATATTATAATCATTCTGTCGTGTTTCTTCCTCCTCTCCTCCCGCCCCTCTCTATTATAATCATTCTGTCGTGTTTCTTCCTCCTCTCCTCCCGCACCCCTCTTTAGCTATATATTATAATCATTCTGTCGTGTTTCTTCCTCCTCTCCTCCCGCCCCTCTCTTTAGCTATATATTATAATCATTCTGTCGTGTTTCTTACTCCTCTCCTCCCGCCCCTCTCTTTACCTATATATTATAATCATTCTGTCGTGTTTCTTCCTCCTCTCCTCCCGCCCCTCTCTTTACCTATATATTATAATCATTCTGTCATGTTTCTTCCTCCTCTCCTCCCGCCCCTCTCTTTAGCTATATATTATTATCATTCTGTCGTGTTTCTTCCTCCTCTCCTCCCGCCCCTCTCTTTACCTATATATAATAATCATTCTGTCGTGTTTCTTCCTCCTCTCCTCCCGCTCCTCTCTATACCTATATATTATAATCATTCTGTCGTGTTTCTTCCTCCTCTCCTCCCGCCCCTCTCTTTACCTATATATTATAATCATTCTGTCGTGTTTCTTCCTCCTCTCCTCCCGCCCCTCTCTTTATCTATATATTATAATCATTCTGTCGTGTTTCTTACTCCTCTCCTCCCGCCCCTCTCTTTAGCTATATATTATAATCATTCTGTCGTGTTTCTTCCTCCTCTCCTCCCGCCCCTCTCTTTAGCTATATATATAATCATTCTGTCGTGTTTCTTCCTCCTCTCCTCCCGCCCCTCTCTTTACCTATATATTATAATCATTCTGTCATGTTTCTTCCTCCTCTCCTCCCGCCCCTCTCTTTACCTATATATTATTATCATTCTGTCATGTTTCTTCCTCCTCTCCTCCCGCCCCTCTCTTTAGCTATATATTATAATCATTCTGTCGTTTTTCTTCCTCCTCTCCTCCCTCCCCTCTCTTTACCTATATATTATATAATCATTCTGTCGTGATTCTTCCTCCTCTCCTCCCGCCCCTCTCTTTACCTTTATATTATAATCATTCTGTCGTGTTTCTTCCTCCTCTCCTCCCGCCCCTCTCTTTACCTATATATTATAATCATTCTGTCGTGTTTCTTCCTCCTCTCCTCCCGCCCTTCTCTTTACCTATATATTATAATCATTCTGTCGTGTTTCTTCCTCCTCTCCTCCCGCCCCTCTCTTTACCTATATATATAATCATTCTGTCGTGTTTTTTCCTCCTCTCCTCCCGCCCCTCTCTTTTCCTATATATTATAATCATTCTGTCGTGTTTCTTCCTCCTCTCCTCCCGCCCCTCTCTTTAGCTATATATTATAATCATTCTGTCGTGTTTCTTCCTCCTCTCCTCCCGCCCCTCTCTTTAGCTATATATTATAATCATTCTGTCGTGTTTCTTCCTCCTCTCCTCCCGCCCCTCTCTTTACCTATATATTATAATCATTCTGTCATGTTTCTTCCTCCTCTCCTCCCGCCCCTCTCTTTACCTATATGTTATAATCATTCTGTCGTGTTTCTTCCTCCTCTCCTCCCGCCCCTCTCTTTACCTATATATATAATCATTCTGTCGTGTTTCTTCCTCCTCTCCTCCCGCCCCTCTTTTTTCCTATATATTATAATCATTCTGTCGTGTTTCTTCCTCCTCTCCTCCCGCCCCTCTCTTTACCTATATATATAATCATTCTGTCGTGTTTTTTCCTCCTCTCCTCCCGCCCCTCTCTTTAGCTATATATTATAATCATTCTGTCGTGTTTCTTCCTCCTCTCCTCCCGCCCCTCTCTTTAGCTATATATTATAATCATTCTGTCGTGTTTCTTCCTCCTCTCCTCCCGCCCCTCTCTTTAGCTATATATTATAATCATTCTGTCGTGTTTCTTCCTCCTCTCCTCCCGCCCCTCTCTTTACCTATATATTATAATCATTCTGTCATGTTTCTTCCTCCTCTCCTCCCGCCCCTCTCTTTACCTATATGTTATAATCATTCTGTCGTGTTTCTTCCTCCTCTCCTCCCGCCCCTCTCTTTACCTATATATATAATCATTCTGTCGTGTTTCTTCCTCCTCTCCTCCCGCCCCTCTTTTTTCCTATATATTATAATCATTCTGTCGTGTTTCTTCCTCCTCTCCTCCCGCCCCTCTCTTTACCTATATGTTATAATCATTCTGTCGTGTTTCTTCCTCCTCTCCTCCCGCCCCTCTCTTTACCTATATATATAATCATTCTGTCGTGTTTCTTCCTCCTCTCCTCCCGCCCCTCTCTTTTCCTATATATTATAATAATTCTGTCGTGTTTCTTCCTCCTCTCCTCCCGCCCCTATCTTTACCTATATATTATAATCATTCTGTCGTGTTTCTTCCTCCTCTGCTCCCGCCCCTCTCTTTACCTATATATTATAATCATTCTGTCGTGTTTCTTCCTCTTCTCCTCCCGCCCCTCTCTATTATAATCATTCTGTCGAGTTTCTTCCTCCTCTCCTCCCGCCCCTCTCTTTACCTATATATTATAATCATTCTGTCGTGTTTCTTCCTCCTCTCCTCCCGCCCCTCTCTTTACCCATATATTAAAATCATTCTGTCGTGTTTCTTCCTCCCCTCCTCCCGCCCCTCTCTTTACCTATATATTATAATCATTCTGTCGTGTTTCTTCCTCCTCTCCTCCCGCCCCTCTCTTTCCCTATATATTATAATCATTCTGTCGTGTTTCTTCCTCCTCTCGTACCGCCCCTCTCTTTACCTATATATATATAATCATTCTGTCGTGTTTCTTCCTCCTCTCCTCCCGCCCCTCTCTTTACCTATATATTATAATCATTCTGTCGTGTTTCTTCCTCCTCTCCTCCCGCCCCTCTCTTTAGCTATATATTATAATCATTCTGTCGTGTTTCTTCCTCCTCTCCTCCCGCCCCTCTCTTTAGCTATATATTATAATCATTCTGTCGTGTTTCTTCCTCCTCTCCTCCCGCCCCTCTCTATTATAATCATTCTGTCGTGTTTCTTCCTCCTCTCCTCCCGCACCCCTCTTTAGCTATATATTATAATCATTCTGTCGTGTTTCTTCCTCCTCTCCTCCCGCCCCTCTCTTTAGCTATATATTATAATCATTCTGTCGTGTTTCTTACTCCTCTCCTCCCGCCCCTCTCTTTACCTATATATTATAATCATTCTGTCGTGTTTCTTCCTCCTCTCCTCCCGCCCCTCTCTTTACCTATATATTATAATCATTCTGTCATGTTTCTTCCTCCTCTCCTCCCGCCCCTCTCTTTAGCTATATATTATTATCATTCTGTCGTGTTTCTTCCTCCTCTCCTCCCGCCCCTCTCTTTACCTATATATAATAATCATTCTGTCGTGTTTCTTCCTCCTCTCCTCCCGCTCCTCTCTATACCTATATATTATAATCATTCTGTCGTGTTTCTTCCTCCTCTCCTCCCGCCCCTCTCTTTACCTATATATTATAATCATTCTGTCGTGTTTCTTCCTCCTCTCCTCCCGCCCCTCTCTTTATCTATATATTATAATCATTCTGTCGTGTTTCTTACTCCTCTCCTCCCGCCCCTCTCTTTAGCTATATATTATAATCATTCTGTCGTGTTTCTTCCTCCTCTCCTCCCGCCCCTCTCTTTAGCTATATATATAATCATTCTGTCGTGTTTCTTCCTCCTCTCCTCCCGCCCCTCTCTTTACCTATATATTATAATCATTCTGTCATGTTTCTTCCTCCTCTCCTCCCGCCCTCTCTTTACCTATATATTATTATCATTCTGTCATGTTTCTTCCTCCTCTCCTCCCGCCCCTCTCTTTAGCTATATATTATAATCATTCTGTCGTTTTTCTTCCTCCTCTCCTCCCTCCCCTCTCTTTACCTATATATTATATAATCATTCTGTCGTGATTCTTCCTCCTCTCCTCCCGCCCCTCTCTTTACCTTTATATTATAATCATTCTGTCGTGTTTCTTCCTCCTCTCCTCCCGCCCCTCTCTTTACCTATATATTATAATCATTCTGTCGTGTTTCTTCCTCCTCTCCTCCCGCCCTTCTCTTTACCTATATATTATAATCATTCTGTCGTGTTTCTTCCTCCTCTCCTCCCGCCCCTCTCTTTACCTATATATATAATCATTCTGTCGTGTTTCTTCCTCCTCTCCTCCCGCCCCTCTCTTTACCTATATATTATTATCATTCTGTCATGTTTCTTCCTCCTCTCCTCCCGCCCCTCTCTTTAGCTATATATTATAATCATTCTGTCGTGTTTCTTCCTCCTCTCCTCCCGCCCCTCTCTTTACCTATATATTATAATCATTCTGTCGTGTTTCTTACTCCTCTCCTCCCGCCCCTCTCTTTAGCTATATATTATAATCATTCTGTCGTGTTTCTTCCTCCTCTCCTCCCGCCCCTCTCTTTAGCTATATATATAATCATTCTGTCGTGTTTCTTCCTCCTCTCCTCCCGCCCCTCTCTTTACCTATATATTATAATCATTCTGTCATGTTTCTTCCTCCTCTCCTCCCGCCCCTCTCTTTACCTATATATTATTATCATTCTGTCATGTTTCTTCCTCCTCTCCTCCCGCCCCTCTCTTTAGCTATATATTATAATCATTCTGTCGTGTTTCTTCCTCCTCTCCTCCCGCCCCTCTCTTTACCTATATATTATATAATCATTCTGTCGTGATTCTTACTCCTCTCCTCCCGCCCCTCTCTTTACCTTTATATTATAATCATTCTGTCGTGTTTCCTCCTCCTCTCCTCCCGCCCCTCTCTTTACCTATATATTATAATCATTCTGTCGTGTTTCTTCCTCCTCTCCTCCCGCCCTTCTCTTTACGTATATATTATAATCATTCTGTCGTGTTTCTTCCTCCTCTCCTCCCGCCCCTCTCTTTACCTATATATATAATCATTCTGTCGTGTTTCTTCCTCCTCTCCTCCCGCCCCTCTCTTTTCCTATATATTATAATCATTCTGTCATGTTTCTTCCTCCTCTCCTCCCGCCCCTCTCTTTACCTATATATTATAATCATTCTGTCGTGTTTCTTCCTCCTCTCCTCCCGCCCCTCTCTTTACCTATATATTATAATCATTCTGTCGTGTTTCTTCCTCCTCTCCTCCCGCCCCTCTCTTTAGCTATATATTATAATCATTCTGTCGTGTTTCTTCCTCCTCTCCTCCCGCCCCTCTCTTTTCCTATATATTATAATCATTCTGTCATGTTTCTTCCTCCTCTCCTCCCGCCCCTCTCTTTACCTATATATTATAATCATTCTGTCGTGTTTCTTCCTCCTCTCCTCCCGCCCCTCTCTTTTCCTATATATTATAATCATTCTGTCATGTTTCTTCCTCCTCTCCTCCCGCCCCTCTCTTTACCTATATATTATAATCATTCTGTCGTGTTTCTTCCTCCTCTCCTCCCGCCCCTATCTTTAATTATATATTATAATCATTCTGTCGTGTTTCTTCCTCCTCTCCTCCCGCCCCTCTCTTTAGCTATATATTATAATCATTCTGTCGTGTTTCTTCCTCCTCTCCTCCCGCCCCTCTCTTTAGCTATATATTATAATCATTCTGTCGTGTTTCTTCCTCCTCTCCTCCCTCCCCTCTCTTTACCTATATATTATAATCATTCTGTCGTGTTTCTTCCTCCTCTCCTCCCGCCCCTCTCTTTACCTATATATTATAATCATTCTGTCGTGTTTCTTCCTCCTCTCCTCCCGCCCCTCTCTTTACCTATATATTATAATCATTCTGTCGTGTTTCTTCCTCCTCTCCTCCCGCCCCTCTCTTTAGCTATATATTATAATCATTCTATCGTGTTTCTTCCTCCTCTCCTCCCGCCCCTCTCTTTACCTATATATTATAATCATTCTGTCATGTTTCTTCCTCCTCTCCTCCCGCCCCTCTCTTTACCTATATGTTATAATCATTCTGTCGTGTTTCTTCCTCCTCTCCTCCCGCCCCTCTCTTTACCTATATATATAATCATTCTGTCGTGTTTCTTCCTCCTCTCCTCCCGCCCCTCTCTTTTCCTATATATTATAATCATTCTGTCGTGTTTCTTCCTCCTCTCCTCCCGCCCCTATCTTAACCTATATATTATAATCATTCTGTCGTGTTTCTTCCTCCTCTCCTCCCGCCCCTCTCTTTACCTATATATTATAATCATTCTGTCGTGTTTCTTCCTCTTCTCCTCCCGCCCCTCTCTATTATAATCATTCTGTCGAGTTTCTTCCTCCTCTCCTCCCGCCCCTCTCTTTACCTATATATTATAATCATTCTGTCGTGTTTCTTCCTCCTCTCCTCCCGCCCCTCTCTTTACCTATATATTAAAATCATTCTGTCGTGTTTCTTCCTCCTCTCCCCCCGCCCCTCTCTTTACCTATATATTATAATCATTCTGTCGTGTTTCTTCCTCCTCTCCTCCCGCCTCTCTCTTTCCCTATATATTATAATCATTCTGTCGTGTTTCTTCCTCCTCTCGTACCGCCCCTCTCTTTACCTATATATATAATCATTCTGTCGTGTTTCTTCCTCCTCTCCTCCCGCCCCTCTCTTTACCTATATATTATAATCATTCTGTCGTGTTTCTTCCTCCTCTCCTCCCGCCCCTCTCTTTAGCTATATATTATAATCATTCTGTCGTGTTTCTTCCTCCTCTCCTCCCACCCCTCTCTTTACCTATATATTATAATCATTCTGTCGTGTTTCTTCCTCCTCTCCTCCCGCCCCTCTCTATTATAATCATTCTGTCGTGTTACTTCCTCCTCTCCTCCCGCCCCCCTCTTTAGCTATATATTATAATCATTCTGTCGTGTTTCTTCCTCCTCTCCTCCCGCCCCTCTCTTTAGCTATATATTATAATCATTCTGTCGTGTTTCTTCCTCCTCTCCTCCCGCCCCTCTCTTTACCTATATATTATAATCATTCTGTCGTGTTTCTTCCTCCTCTCCTCCCGCCCCTCTCTTTACCTATATATTATAATCATTCTGTCGTGTTTCTTACTCCTCTCCTCCCGCCCCTCTCTTTAGCTATATATTATAATCATTCTGTCGTGTTTCTTCCTCCTCTCCTCCCGCCCCTCTCTTTAGCTATATATATAATCATTCTGTCGTGTTTCTTCCTCCTCTCCTCCCGCCCCTCTCTTTACCTATATATTATAATCATTCTGTCATGTTTCTTCCTCCTCTCCTCCCGCCCCTCTCTTTACCTATATATTATTATCATTCTGTCATGTTTCTTCCTCCTCTCCTCCCGCCCCTCTCTTTAGCTATATATTATAATCATTCTGTCGTGTTTCTTCCTCCTCTCCTCCCGCCCCTCTCTTTACCTATATATTATATAATCATTCTGTCGTGATTCTTACTCCTCTCCTCCCGCCCCTCTCTTTACCTTTATATTATAATCATTCTGTCGTGTTTCCTCCTCCTCTCCTCCCGCCCCTCTCTTTACCTATATATTATAATCATTCTGTCGTGTTTCTTCCTCCTCTCCTCCCGCCCTTCTCTTTACGTATATATTATAATCATTCTGTCGTGTTTCTTCCTCCTCTCCTCCCGCCCCTCTCTTTACCTATATATATAATCATTCTGTCGTGTTTCTTCCTCCTCTCCTCCCGCCCCTCTCTTTTCCTATATATTATAATCATTCTGTCATGTTTCTTCCTCCTCTCCTCCCGCCCCTCTCTTTACCTATATATTATAATCATTCTGTCGTGTTTCTTCCTCCTCTCCTCCCGCCCCTCTCTTTACCTATATATTATAATCATTCTGTCGTGTTTCTTCCTCCTCTCCTCCCGCCCCTCTCTTTAGCTATATATTATAATCATTCTGTCGTGTTTCTTCCTCCTCTCCTCCCGCCCCTCTCTTTTCCTATATATTATAATCATTCTGTCATGTTTCTTCCTCCTCTCCTCCCGCCCCTCTCTTTACCTATATATTATAATCATTCTGTCGTGTTTCTTCCTCCTCTCCTCCCGCCCCTCTCTTTTCCTATATATTATAATCATTCTGTCATGTTTCTTCCTCCTCTCCTCCCGCCCCTCTCTTTACCTATATATTATAATCATTCTGTCGTGTTTCTTCCTCCTCTCCTCCCGCCCCTATCTTTAATTATATATTATAATCATTCTGTCGTGTTTCTTCCTCCTCTCCTCCCGCCCCTCTCTTTAGCTATATATTATAATCATTCTGTCGTGTTTCTTCCTCCTCTCCTCCCGCCCCTCTCTTTAGCTATATATTATAATCATTCTGTCGTGTTTCTTCCTCCTCTCCTCCCTCCCCTCTCTTTACCTATATATTATAATCATTCTGTCGTGTTTCTTCCTCCTCTCCTCCCGCCCCTCTCTTTACCTATATATTATAATCATTCTGTCGTGTTTCTTCCTCCTCTCCTCCCGCCCCTCTCTTTACCTATATATTATAATCATTCTGTCGTGTTTCTTCCTCCTCTCCTCCCGCCCCTCTCTTTAGCTATATATTATAATCATTCTGTCGTGTTTCTTCCTCCTCTCCTCCCGCCCCTCTCTTTAGCTATATATTATAATCATTCTATCGTGTTTCTTCCTCCTCTCCTCCCGCCCCTCTCTTTACCTATATATTATAATCATTCTGTCATGTTTCTTCCTCCTCTCCTCCCGCCCCTCTCTTTACCTATATGTTATAATCATTCTGTCGTGTTTCTTCCTCCTCTCCTCCCGCCCCTCTCTTTACCTATATATATAATCATTCTGTCGTGTTTCTTCCTCCTCTCCTCCCGCCCCTCTCTTTACCTATATATTATAATCATTCTGTCGTGTTTCTTCCTCCTCTCCTCCCGCCCCTATCTTAACCTATATATTATAATCATTCTGTCGTGTTTCTTCCTCCTCTCCTCCCGCCCCTCTCTTTACCTATATATTATAATCATTCTGTCGTGTTTCTTCCTCTTCTCCTCCCGCCCCTCTCTATTATAATCATTCTGTCGAGTTTCTTCCTCCTCTCCTCCCGCCCCTCTCTTTACCTATATATTATAATCATTCTGTCGTGTTTCTTCCTCCTCTCCTCCCGCCCCTCTCTTTACCTATATATTAAAATCATTCTGTCGTGTTTCTTCCTCCTCTCCTCCCGCCCCTCTCTTTACCTATATATTATAATCATTCTGTCGTGTTTCTTCCTCCTCTCCTCCCGCCTCTCTCTTTCCCTATATATTATAATCATTCTGTCGTGTTTCTTCCTCCTCTCGTACCGCCCCTCTCTTTACCTATATATATAATCATTCTGTCGTGTTTCTTCCTCCTCTCCTCCCGCCCCTCTCTTTACCTATATATTATAATCATTCTGTCGTGTTTCTTCCTCCTCTCCTCCCGCCCCTCTCTTTAGCTATATATTATAATCATTCTGTCGTGTTTCTTCCTCCTCTCCTCCCACCCCTCTCTTTACCTATATATTATAATCATTCTGTCGTGTTTCTTCCTCCTCTCCTCCCGCCCCTCTCTATTATAATCATTCTGTCGTGTTACTTCCTCCTCTCCTCCCGCCCCCCTCTTTAGCTATATATTATAATCATTCTGTCGTGTTTCTTCCTCCTCTCCTCCCGCCCCTCTCTTTAGCTATATATTATAATCATTCTGTCGTGTTTCTTACTCCTCTCCTCCCGCCCCTCTCTTTACCTATATATTATAATCATTCTGTCGTGTTTCTTCTTCCTCTCCTCCCGCCCCTCTCTTTACCTATATATTATAATCATTCTGTCATGTTTCTTCCTCCTCTCCTCCCGCCCCTCTCTTTAGCTATATATTATTATCATTCTGTCGTGTTTCTTCCTCCTCTCCTCCCGCCCCTCTCTTTACCTATATATTATTATCATTCTGTCGTGTTTCTTCCTCCTCTCCTCCCGCTCCTCTCTTTACCTATATATTATAATCATTCTGTCGTGTTTCTTCCTCCTCTCCTCCCGCCCCTCTCTTTACCTATATATTATAATCATTCTGTCGTGTTTCTTACTCCTCTCCTCCAGCCCCTCTCTTTAGCTATATATTATAATCATTCTGTCGTGTTTCTTCCTCCTCTCCTACCGCCCCTCTCTTTAGCTATATATTATAATCATTATGTCGTGTTTCTTCCTCCTCTCCTCCCGCCCCTCTCTTTACCTATATATTATAATCATTCTGTCGTGTTTCTTCCTCCTCTCCTCCCGCCCCTCTCTTTAGCCATATATTATAATCATTATGTCGTGTTTCTTCCTCCTCTCCTCCCGCCCCTCTCTTTAGCTATATATTATAATCATTTTGTCGTGTTTCTTCCTCCTCTCCTCCCGCCTCTCTCTTTACCTATATATTATAATCATTCTGTCGTGTTTCTTCCTCCTCTCCTCCCGCCCCTCTCTTTACCTATATATTGTAATCATTCTGTCGTGTTTCTTCCTCCTCTCCTCCCGCCTCACTCTTTACCTATATATTATAATCATTCTGTCGTGTTTCTTCCTCCTCTCCTCCCGCCCCTCTCTTTAGCTATATATTATAATTATTCTGTCGTGTTTCTTCCTCCTCTCCTCCCACCCCTCTCTTTACCTATATATTATAATCATTCTGTCGTGTTTCTTCCTCCTCTCCTCCCGCCCCTCTCTATTATAATCATTCTGTCGTGTTTCTTCCTCCTCTCCTCCCGCCGCCCTCTTTAGCTATATATTATAATCATTCTGTCGTGTTTCTTCCTCCTCTCCTCCCGCCCCTCTCTTTAGCTATATATTATAATCATTCTGTCGTGTTTCTTACTCCTCTCCTCCCGCCCCTCTCTTTAGCTATATATTATAATCATTCTGTCGTGTTTCTTCCTCCTCTCCTCCCGCCCCTCTCTTTACCTATATATTATAATCATTCTGTCATGTTTCTTCCTCCTCTCCTCCCGCCCCTCTCTTTAGCTATATATTATTATCATTCTGTCGTGTTTCTTCCTCCTCTCCTCCCGCCCGTCTCTTTACCTATATATTATAATCATTCTGTCGTGTTTCTTCCTCCTCTCCTCCCGCTCCTCTCTTTACCTATATATTATAATCATTCTGTCGTGTTTCTTCCTCCTCTCCTCCCGCCCCTCTCTTTACCTATATATTATAATCATTCTGTCGTGTTTCTTACTCCTCTCCTCCCGCCCCTCTCTTTAGCTATATATTATAATCATTATGTCGTGTTTCTTCCTCCTCTCCTCCCGCCCCTCTCTTTAGCTATATATTATAATCATTCTGTCGTGTTTCTTCCTCCTCTCCTCCCGCCCCTCTCTTTAGCTATATATTATAATCATTATGTCGTGTTTCTTCCTCCTCTCCTCCCGCCCCTCTCTTTAGCTATATATTATAATCATTCTGTCGTGTTTCTTCCTCCTCTCCTCCCGCCTCTCTCTTTACCTATATATTATAATCATTCTGTCGTGTTTCTTCCTCCTCTCCTCCCGCCCCTCTCTTTACCTATATATTGTAATCATTCTGTCGTGTTTCTTCCTCCTCTCCTCCCGCCTCACTCTTTACCTATATATTATAATCATTCTGTCGTGTTTCTTCCTCCTCTCCTCCCACCCCTCTCTTTACCTATATATTATAATCATTCTGTCGTGTTTCTTCCTCCTCTCCTCCCGCCCCTCTCTATTATAATCATTCTGTCGTGTTTCTTACTCCTCTCCTCTCGCCCCTCTCTTTAGCTATATATTATAATCATTCTGTCGTGTTTCTTCATCCTCTCCTCCCGCCCCTCTCTTTACCTATATATTATAATCATTCTGTCGTGTTTCTTCCTCCTCTCCTCCCGCCCCTCTCTTTACCTATATATTATAATCATTCTGTCGTGTTTCTTCCTCCTCTCCTCCCGCCCCTCTCTTTACCTATATATTATAATCATTCTGTCGTGTTTCTTCCTCCTCTCCTCCCGCCCCTCTCTTTAGCTATATATTATAATCATTCTGTCGTGTTTCTACCTCCTCTCCTCCCGCCCCTCTCTTTACCTATATATTATAATCATTCTGTCGTGTTTCTTCCTCCTCTCCTCCCGCCTCACTCTTTACCTATATATTATAATCATTCTGTCGTGTTTCTTCCTCCTCTCCTCCCGCCCCTCTCTTTACCTATATATTATAATCATTCTGTCGTGTTTCTTCCTCCTCTCCTCCCGCCCCTCTCTATTATAATCATTCTCTGGTGTTTGTTACTCCTCTCCTCCCGCCCCTCTCTTTAGGTATATATTATAATCATTCTGTCGTGTTTCTTCCTCCTCTCCTCCCGCCCCTCTCTTTACCTATATATTATAATCATTCTGTCGTGTTTCTTCCTCCTCTCCTCCCGCCTCACTCTTTACCTATATATTATAATCATTCTGTCTTGTTTCTTCCTCCTCTCCTCCCGCCCCTCTCTTTACCTATATATTATAATCATTCTGTCGTGTTTCTTCCTCCTCTCCTCCCGCCCCTCTCTTTAGCTATATATTATAATCATTCTGTCGTGTTTCTTCCTCCTCTCCTCCCGCCCCTCTCTTTAGCTATATATTATAATCATTATGTCGTGTTTCTTCCTCCTCTCCTCCCGCCCCTCTCTTTAGCTATATATTATAATCATTCTGTCGTGTTTCTTCCTCCTCTCCTCCCGCCTCTCTCTTTACCTATATATTATAATCATTCTGTCGTGTTTCTTCCTCCTCTCCTCCCGCCCCTCTCTTTACCTATATATTGTAATCATTCTGTCGAGTTTCTTCCTCCTCTCCTCCCGCCTCACTCTTTACCTATATATTATAATCATTCTGTCGTGTTTCTTCCTCCTCTCCTCCCGCCCCTCTCTTTAGCTATATATTATAATTATTCTGTCGTGTTTCTTCCTCCTCTCCTCCCACCCCTCTCTTTACCTATATATTATAATCATTCTGTCGTGTTTCTTCCTCCTCTCCTCCCGCCCCTCTCTATTATAATCATTCTGTCGTGTTTCTTCCTCCTCTCCTCCCGCCGCCCTCTTTAGCTATATATTATAATCATTCTGTCGTGTTTCTTCCTCCTCTCCTCCCGCCCCTCTCTTTAGCTATATATTATAATCATTCTGTCGTGTTTCTTACTCCTCTCCTCCCGCCCCTCTCTTTAGCTATATATTATAATCATTCTGTCGTGTTTCTTCCTCCTCTCCTCCCGCCCCTCTCTTTACCTATATATTATAATCATTCTGTCATGTTTCTTCCTCCTCTCCTCCCGCCCCTCTCTTTAGCTATATATTATTATCATTCTGTCGTGTTTCTTCCTCCTCTCCTCCCGCCCGTCTCTTTACCTATATATTATAATCATTCTGTCGTGTTTCTTCCTCCTCTCCTCCCGCTCCTCTCTTTACCTATATATTATAATCATTCTGTCGTGTTTCTTCCTCCTCTCCTCCCGCCCCTCTCTTTACCTATATATTATAATCATTCTGTCGTGTTTCTTACTCCTCTCCTCCCGCCCCTCTCTTTAGCTATATATTATAATCATTCTGTCGTGTTTCTTCCTCCTCTCCTACCGCCCCTCTCTTTAGCTATATATTATAATCATTATGTCGTGTTTCTTCCTACTCTCCTCCCGCCCCTCTCTTTAGCTATATATTATAATCATTCTGTCGTGTTTCTTCCTCCTCTCCTCCCGCCCCTCTCTTTAGCTATATATTATAATCATTATGTCGTGTTTCTTCCTCCTCTCCTCCCGCCCCTCTCTTTAGCTATATATTATAATCATTCTGTCGTGTTTCTTCCTCCTCTCCTCCCGCCTCTCTCTTTACCTATATATTATAATCATTCTGTCGTGTTTCTTCCTCCTCTCCTCCCGCCCCTCTCTTTACCTATATATTGTAATCATTCTGTCGTGTTTCTTCCTCCTCTCCTCCCGCCTCACTCTTTACCTATATATTATAATCATTCTGTCGTGTTTCTTCCTCCTCTCCTCCCGCCCCTCTCTTTACCTATATATTATAATCATTCTGTCGTGTTTCTTCCTCCTCTCCTCCCGCCCCTCTCTATTATAATCATTCTGTCGTGTTTCTTACTCCTCTCCTCTCGCCCCTCTCTTTAGCTATATATTATAATCATTCTGTCGTGTTTCTTCATCCTCTCCTCCCGCCCCTCTCTTTACCTATATATTATAATCATTCTGTCGTGTTTCTTCCTCCTCTCCTCCCGCCCCTCTCTTTACCTATATATTATAATCATTCTGTCGTGTTTCTTCCTCCTCTCCTCCCGCCCCTCTCTTTACCTATATATTATAATCATTCTGTCGTGTTTCTTCCTCCTCTCCTCCCGCCCCTCTCTTTAGCTATATATTATAATCATTCTGTCGTGTTTCTACCTCCTCTCCTCCCGCCCCTCTCTTTACCTATATATTATAATCATTCTGTCGTGTTTCTTCCTCCTCTCCTCCCGCCTCACTCTTTACCTATATATTATAATCATTCTGTCGTGTTTCTTCCTCCTCTCCTCCCGCCCCTCTCTTTACCTATATATTATAATCATTCTGTCGTGTTTCTTCCTCCTCTCCTCCCGCCCCTCTCTATTATAATCATTCTCTGGTGTTTGTTACTCCTCTCCTCCCGCCCCTCTCTTTAGGTATATATTATAATCATTCTGTCGTGTTTCTTCCTCCTCTCCTCCCGCCCCTCTCTTTACCTATATATTATAATCATTCTGTCGTGTTTCTTCCTCCTCTCCTCCCGCCTCACTCTTTACCTATATATTATAATCATTCTGTCGTGTTTCTTCCTCCTCTCCTCCCGCCCCTCTCTTTACCTATATATTATAATCATTCTGTCGTGTTTCTTCCTCCTCTCCTCCCGCCCCTCTCTATTATAACCATTCTGTCGTGTTTGTTACTCCTCTCCTCCCGCCCCTCTCTTTACCTATATATTATAATCATTCTGTCGTGTTTCTTCCTCCTCTCCTCCCGCCCCTCTCTTTAGCTATATATTATTATCATTCTGTCGTGTTTCTTCCTCCTCTCCTCCCGCCCCTCTCTTTACCTATATATTATAATCATTCTGTCGTGTTTCTTCCTCCTCTCCTCCCGCCCCTATCTTTACCTATATATTATAATCATTCTGTCGTGTTTCTTCCTCCTCTCCTCTCGCCCCTCTCTTTAGCTATATATTATAATCATTCTGTCGTGTTTCTTCCTCCTCTCCTCCCGCCCCTCTCTTTACCTATATATTATAATCATTCTGTCGTGTTTCTTCCTCCTCCCCTCCCGCCCCTCTCTTTAGCTATATATTATAATCATTCTGTCGTGTTTCTACCTCCTCTCCTCCCGCCCCTCTCTTTACCTATATATTATAATCATTCTGTCGTGTTTCTTCCTCCTCTCCTCCCGCCTCACTCTTTACCTATATATTATAATCATTCTGTCGTGTTTCTTCCTCCTCTCCTCCCGCCCCTCTCTTTACCTATATATTATAATCATTCTGTCGTGTTTCTTCCTCCTCTCCTCCCGCCCCTCTCTATTATAATCATTCTCTGGTGTTTGTTACTCCTCTCCTCCCGCCCCTCTCTTTAGGTATATATTGTAATCATTCTGTCGTGTTTCTTCCTCCTCTCCTCCCGCCCCTCTCTTTACCTATATATTATAATCATTCTGTCGTGTTTCTTCCTCCTCTCCTCCCGCCTCACTCTTTACCTATATATTATAATCATTCTGTCGTGTTTCTTCCTCCTCTCCTCCCGCCCCTCTCTTTACCTATATATTATAATCATTCTGTCGTGTTTCTTCCTCCTCTCCTCCCGCCCCTCTCTATTATAATCATTCTGTCGTGTTTGTTACTCCTCTCCTCCCGCCCCTCTCTTTAGGTATATATTATAATCATTCTGTCGTGTTTCTTCCTCCTCTCCTCCCGCCCCTCTCTTTAGCTATATATTATTATTATTCTGTCGTGTTTCTTCCTCCTCTCCTCCCGCCCCTCTCTTTACTTATATATTATAATCATTCTGTCGTGTTTCTTCCTCCTCTCCTCCCGCCCCTATCTTTACCTATATATTATAATCATTCTGTCGTGTTTCTTCCTCCTCTCCTCCCGCCCCTCTCTTTAGCTATATATTATAATCATTCTGTCGTGTTTCTTCCTCCTCTCCTCCCGCCCCTCTCTTTACCTATATATTATAATCATTCTGTCGAGTTTCTTCCTCCTCTCCTCCCGCCCCTCTCTTTACCTATATATTATAATCATTCTGTCGTGTTTCTTCCTCCTCTCCTCCCGCCCCTCTCTTTACCTATATATTATAATCATTCTGTCGTGTTTCTTACTCCTCTCCTCCCGCCCCTCTCTTTACCTATATATTATAATCATTCTGTCGTGTTTCTTCCTCCTCTCCTCCCGCCCCTCTCTTTAGCTATATATTATTATCATTCTGTCGTGTTTCTTCCTCCTCTCCTCCCGCCCCTCTCTTTACCTATATATTATAATCATTCTGTCGTGTTTCTTACTCCTCTCCTCCCTCGTCTCTCTTTACCTATATATTATAATCATTCTGTCGTGTTTCTTCCACCTCTCCTCCCGCCCCTCTCTTTACCTATATATTATAATCATTCTGTCGTGTTTCTTCCTCCTCTCCTCCCGCCCCTCTCTATTATAATCATTCTGTCGTGTTTCTTCCTCCTCTCCTCCCGCCCCTCTCTTTAGCTATATATTATTATCATTCTGTCGTGTTTCTTCCTCCTCTCCTCCCGCCCCTCTCTTTACCTATATATTATAATCATTCTGTCGTGTTTCTTCCTCCTCTCCTCCCGCCCCTATCTTTACCTATATATTATAATCATTCTGTCGTGTTTCTTCCTCCTCTCCTCCCGCCCTTCTCTTTACCTATATATTATAATCATTCTGTCGTGTTTCTTCCTCCTCTCCTCCCGCCCCTCTCTTTACCTATATATAATAATCATTCTGTCGTGTTTCTTCCTCCTCTCCTCCCGCCCCTCTCTTTACCTATATATTATAATCATTCTGTCGTGTTTCTTACTCCTCTCCTCCCTCCTCTCTCTTTACCTATATATTATAATCATTCTGTCGTGTTTCTTCCACCTCTCCTCCCGCCCCTCTCTTTACCTATATATTATAATCATTCTGTCGTGTTTCTTCCTCCTCTCCTCCCGCCCCTATCTTTACCTATATATTATAATCATTCTTTCGTGTTTCTTCCTACTCTCCTCCCGCCCCTCTCTTTACCTATATATTATAATCATTCTGTCGTGTTTCTTCCTACTCTCCTCCCGCCCCTCTCTTTACCTATATATTATAATCATTCTGTCGTGTTTCTTCCTCCTCTCCTCCCGCCCCTCTCTATTATAATCATTCTGTCGTGTTTCTTACTCCTCTCCTCTCGCCCCTCTCTTTACCTATATATTATAATCATTCTGTCGTGTTTCTTCCTCCTCTGCTCCCGCCCCTCTCTTTACCTATATATTATAATCATTCTGTCGTGTTTCTTACTCCTCTCCTCCCGCCCCTCTCTTTAGCTATATATTATAATCATTCTGTCGTGTTTCTTCCTCCTCTCCTCCCGCCCCTCTCTTTAGCTATATATATAATCATTCTGTCGTGTTTCTTCCTCCTCTCCTCCCGCCCCTCTCTTTACCTATATATTATAATCATTCTGTCATGTTTCTTCCTCCTCTCCTCCCGCCCCTCTCTTTACCTATATATTATTATCATTCTGTCATGTTTCTTCCTCCTCTCCTCCCGCCCCTCTCTTTAGCTATATATTATAATCATTCTGTCGTGTTTCTTCCTCCTCTCCTCCCGCCCCTCTCTTTACCTATATATTATATAATCATTCTGTCGTGATTCTTCCTCCTCTCCTCCCGCCCCTCTCTTTACCTTTATATTATAATCATTCTGTCGTGTTTCTTCCTCCTCTCCTCCCGCCCCTCTCTTTACCTATATATTATAATCATTCTGTCGTGTTTCTTCCTCCTCTCCTCCCGCCCTTCTCTTTACCTATATATTATAATCATTCTGTCGTGTTTCTTCCTCCTCTCCTCCCGCCCCTCTCTTTACCTATATATATAATCATTCTGTCGTGTTTCTTCCTCCTCTCCTCCCGCCCCTCTCTTTACCTATATATTATTATCATTCTGTCATGTTTCTTCCTCCTCTCCTCCCGCCCCTCTCTTTAGCTATATATTATAATCATTCTGTCGTGTTTCTTCCTCCTCTCCTCCCGCCCCTCTCTTTACCTATATATTATATAATCATTCTGTCGTGATTCTTCCTCCTCTCCTCCCGCCCCTCTCTTTACCTTTATATTATAATCATTCTGTCGTGTTTCTTCCTCCTCTCCTCCCGCCCCTCTCTTTACCTACATATTATAATCATTCTGTCGTGTTTCTTCCTCCTCTCCTCCCGCCCTTCTCTTTACCTATATATTATAATCATTCTGTCGTGTTTCTTCCTCCTCTCCTCCCGCCCCTCTCTTTAGCTATATATTATAATCATTCTGTCGTGTTTCTTCCTCCTGTCCTCCCGCCCCTCTCTTTACCTATATATTATAATCATTCTGTCGTGTTTCTTCCTCCTCTCCTCCCGCCCCTCTCTATTATAATCATTCTGTCGTGTTTCTTCCTCCTCTCCTCCCGCACCCCTCTTTAGCTATATATTATAATCATTCTGTCGTGTTTCTTCCTCCTCTCCTCCCGCCCCTCTCTTTAGCTATATATTATAATCATTCTGTCGTGTTTCTTACTCCTCTCCTCCCGCCCCTCTCTTTACCTATATATTAAAATCATTCTGTCGTGTTTCTTCCTCCTCTCCTCCCGCCCCTCTCTTTACCTATATATTATAATCATTCTGTCATGTTTCTTCCTCCTCTCCTCCCGCCCCTCTCTTTAGCTATATATTATTATCATTCTGTCGTGTTTCTTCCTCCTCTCCTCCCGCCCCTCTCTTTACCTATATATTATAATCATTCTGTCGTGTTTCTTCCTCCTCTCCTCCCGCTCCTCTCTTTACCTATATATTATAATCATTCTGTCGTGTTTATTCCTCCTCTCCTCCCGCCCCTCTCTTTACCTATATATTATAATCATTCTGTCGTGTTTCTTCCTCCTCTCCTCCCGCCCCTCTCTTTATCTATATATTATAATCATTCTGTCGTGTTTCTTACTCCTCTCCTCCCGCCCCTCTCTTTAGCTATATATTATAATCATTCTGTCGTGTTTCTTCCTCCTCTCCTCCCGCCCCTCTCTTTAGCTATATATATAATCATTCTGTCGTGTTTCTTCCTTCTCTCCTCCCGCCCCTCTCTTTACCTATATATTATAATCATTCTGTCATGTTTCTTCCTCCTCTCCTCCCGCCCCTCTCTTTACCTATATATTATTATCATTCTGTCATGTTTCTTCCTCCTCTCCTCCCGCCCCTCTCTTTAGCTATATATTATAATCATTCTGTCGTGTTTCTTCCTCCTCTCCTCCCGCCCCTCTCTTTACCTATATATTATATAATCATTCTGTCGTGATTCTTCCTCCTCTCCTCCCGCCCCTCTCTTTACCTTTATATTATAATCATTCTGTCGTGTTTCTTCCTCCTCTCCTCCCGCCCCTCTCTTTACCTATATATTATAATCATTCTGTCGTGTTTCTTCCTCCTCTCCTCCCGCCCTTCTCTTTACCTATATATTATAATTATTCTGTCGTGTTTCTTCCTCCTCTCCTCCCACCCCTCTCTTTACCTATATATTATAATCATTCTGTCGTGTTTCTTCCTCCTCTCCTCCCGCCCCTCTCTATTATAATCATTCTGTCGTGTTTCTTCCTCCTCTCCTCCCGCCGCCCTCTTTAGCTATATATTATAATCATTCTGTCGTGTTTCTTCCTCCTCTCCTCCCGCCCCTCTCTTTAGCTATATATTATAATCATTCTGTCGTGTTTCTTACTCCTCTCCTCCCGCCCCTCTCTTTAGCTATATATTATAATCATTCTGTCGTGTTTCTTCCTCCTCTCCTCCCGCCCCTCTCTTTACCTATATATTATAATCATTCTGTCATGTTTCTTCCTCCTCTCCTCCCGCCCCTCTCTTTAGCTATATATTATTATCATTCTGTCGTGTTTCTTCCTCCTCTCCTCCCGCCCGTCTCTTTACCTATATATTATAATCATTCTGTCGTGTTTCTTCCTCCTCTCCTCCCGCTCCTCTCTTTACCTATATATTATAATCATTCTGTCGTGTTTCTTCCTCCTCTCCTCCCGCCCCTCTCTTTACCTATATATTATAATCATTCTGTCGTGTTTCTTACTCCTCTCCTCCCGCCCCTCTCTTTAGCTATATATTATAATCATTCTGTCGTGTTTCTTCCTCCTCTCCTACCGCCCCTCTCTTTAGCTATATATTATAATCATTATGTCGTGTTTCTTCCTCCTCTCCTCCCGCCCCTCTCTTTAGCTATATATTATAATCATTCTGTCGTGTTTCTTCCTCCTCTCCTCCCGCCCCTCTCTTTAGCTATATATTATAATCATTATGTCGTGTTTCTTCCTCCTCTCCTCCCGCCCCTCTCTTTAGCTATATATTATAATCATTCTGTCGTGTTTCTTCCTCCTCTCCTCCCGTCTCTCTCTTTACCTATATATTATAATCATTCTGTCGTGTTTCTTCCTCCTCTCCTCCCGCCCCTCTCTTTACCTATATATTGTAATCATTCTGTCGTGTTTCTTCCTCCTCTCCTCCCGCCTCACTCTTTACCTATATATTATAATCATTCTGTCGTGTTTCTTCCTCCTCTCCTCCCGCCCCTCTCTTTACCTATATATTATAATCATTCTGTCGTGTTTCTTCCTCCTCTCCTCCCGCCCCTCTCTATTATAATCATTCTGTCGTGTTTCTTACTCCTCTCCTCTCGCCCCTCTCTTTAGCTATATATTATAATCATTCTGTCGTGTTTCTTCATCCTCTCCTCCCGCCCCTCTCTTTACCTATATATTATAATCATTCTGTCGTGTTTCTTCCTCCTCTCCTCCCGCCCCTCTCTTTACCTATATATTATAATCATTCTGTCGTGTTTCTTCCTCCTCTCCTCCCGCCCCTCTCTTTACCTATATATTATAATCATTCTGTCGTGTTTCTTCCTCCTCTCCTCCCGCCCCTCTCTTTAGCTATATATTATAATCATTCTGTCGTGTTTCTACCTCCTCTCCTCCCGCCCCTCTCTTTACCTATATATTATAATCATTCTGTCGTGTTTCTTCCTCCTCTCCTCCCGCCTCACTCTTTACCTATATATTATAATCATTCTGTCGTGTTTCTTCCTCCTCTCCTCCCGCCCCTCTCTTTACCTATATATTATAATCATTCTGTCGTGTTTCTTCCTCCTCTCCTCCCGCCCCTCTCTATTATAATCATTCTCTGGTGTTTGTTACTCCTCTCCTCCCGCCCCTCTCTTTAGGTATATATTATAATCATTCTGTCGTGTTTCTTCCTCCTCTCCTCCCGCCCCTCTCTTTACCTATATATTATAATCATTCTGTCGTGTTTCTTCCTCCTCTCCTCCCGCCTCACTCTTTACCTATATATTATAATCATTCTGTCGTGTTTCTTCCTCCTCTCCTCCCGCCCCTCTCTTTACCTATATATTATAATCATTCTGTCGTGTTTCTTCCTCCTCTCCTCCCGCCCCTCTCTATTATAACCATTCTGTCGTGTTTGTTACTCCTCTCCTCCCGCCCCTCTCTTTAGGTATATATTATAATCATTCTGTCGTGTTTCTTCCTCCTCTCCTCCCGCCCCTCTCTTTAGCTATATATTATTATCATTCTGTCGTGTTTCTTCCTCCTCTCCTCCCGCCCCTCTCTTTACCTATATATTATAATCATTCTGTCGTGTTTCTTCCTCCTCTCCTCCCGCCCCTATCTTTACCTATATATTATAATCATTCTGTCGTGTTTCTTCCTCCTCTCCTCTCGCCCCTCTCTTTAGCTATATATTATAATCATTCTGTCGTGTTTCTTCCTCCTCTCCTCCCGCCCCTCTCTTTACCTATATATTATAATCATTCTGTCGTGTTTCTTCCTCCTCTCCTCCCGCCCCTCTCTTTAGCTATATATTATAATCATTCTGTCGTGTTTCTACCTCCTCTCCTCCCGCCCCTCTCTTTACCTATATATTATAATCATTCTGTCGTGTTTCTTCCTCCTCTCCTCCCGCCTCACTCTTTACCTATATATTATAATCATTCTGTCGTGTTTCTTCCTCCTCTCCTCCCGCCCCTCTCTTTACCTATATATTATAATCATTCTGTCGTGTTTCTTCCTCCTCTCCTCCCGCCCCTCTCTATTATAATCATTCTCTGGTGTTTGTTACTCCTCTCCTCCCGCCCCTCTCTTTAGGTATATATTGTAATCATTCTGTCGTGTTTCTTCCTCCTCTCCTCCCGCCCCTCTCTTTACCTATATATTATAATCATTCTGTCGTGTTTCTTCCTCCTCTCCTCCCGCCTCACTCTTTACCTATATATTATAATCATTCTGTCGTGTTTCTTCCTCCTCTCCTCCCGCCCCTCTCTTTACCTATATATTATAATCATTCTGTCGTGTTTCTTCCTCCTCTCCTCCCGCCCCTCTCTATTATAATCATTCTGTCGTGTTTGTTACTCCTCTCCTCCCGCCCCTCTCTTTAGGTATATATTATAATCATTCTGTCGTGTTTCTTCCTCCTCTCCTCCCGCCCCTCTCTTTAGCTATATATTATTATTATTCTGTCGTGTTTCTTCCTCCTCTCCTCCCGCCCCTCTCTTTACTTATATATTATAATCATTCTGTCGTGTTTCTTCCTCCTCTCCTCCCGCCCCTATCTTTACCTATATATTATAATCATTCTGTCGTGTTTCTTCCTCCTCTCCTCCCGCCCCTCTCTTTAGCTATATATTATAATCATTCTGTCGTGTTTCTTCCTCCTCTCCTCCCGCCCCTCTCTTTACCTATATATTATAATCATTCTGTCGAGTTTCTTCCTCCTCTCCTCCCGCCCCTCTCTTTACCTATATATTATAATCATTCTGTCGTGTTTCTTCCTCCTCTCCTCCCGCCCCTCTCTTTACCTATATATTATAATCATTCTGTCGTGTTCCTTACTCCTCTCCTCCCGCCCCTCTCTTTACCTATATATTATAATCATTCTGTCGTGTTTCTTCCTCCTCTCCTCCCGCCCCTCTCTTTAGCTATATATTATTATCATTCTGTCGTGTTTCTTCCTCCTCTCCTCCCGCCCCTCTCTTTACCTATATATTATAATCATTCTGTCGTGTTTCTTACTCCTCTCCTCCCTCCTCTCTCTTTACCTATATATTATAATCATTCTGTCGTGTTTCTTCCACCTCTCCTCCCGCCCCTCTCTTTACCTATATATTATAATCATTCTGTCGTGTTTCTTCCTCCTCTCCTCCCGCCCCTCTCTATTATAATCATTCTGTCGTGTTTGTTACTCCTCTCCTCCCGCCCCTCTCTTTACCTATATATTATAATCATTCTGTCGTGTTTCTTCCTCCTCTCCTCCCGCCCCTCTCTTTAGCTATATATTATTATCATTCTGTCGTGTTTCTTCCTCCTCTCCTCCCGCCCCTCTCTTTACCTATATATTATAATCATTCTGTCGTGTTTCTTCCTCCTCTCCTCCCGCCCCTATCTTTACCTATATATTATAATCATTCTGTCGTGTTTCTTCCTCCTCTCCTCCCGCCCTTCTCTTTACCTATATATTATAATCATTCTGTCGTGTTTCTTCCTCCTCTCCTCCCGCCCCTCTCTTTACCTATATATAATAATCATTCTGTCGTGTTTCTTCCTCCTCTCCTCCCGCCCCTCTCTTTACCTATATATTATAATCATTCTGTCGTGTTTCTTACTCCTCTCCTCCCTCCTCTCTCTTTACCTATATATTATAATCATTCTGTCGTGTTTCTTCCACCTCTCCTCCCGCCCCTCTCTTTACCTATATAATATAATCATTCTGTCGTGTTTCTTCCTCCTCTCCTCCCGCCCCTATCTTTACCTATATATTATAATCATTCTTTCGTGTTTCTTCCTACTCTCCTCCCGCCCCTCTCTTTACCTATATATTATAATCATTCTGTCGTGTTTCTTCCTACTCTCCTCCCGCCCCTCTCTTTACCTATATATTATAATCATTCTGTCGTGTTTCTTC
Organism: Sipunculus nudus; assembly: GCA_026874595.1. Classification (NCBI taxonomy): domain Eukaryota; kingdom Metazoa; phylum Annelida; class Sipuncula; order Golfingiida; family Sipunculidae; genus Sipunculus; species Sipunculus nudus. The sequence goes on from CM049309.1 coordinate 8,379,285, forward strand.
CTCCTCTCCTCCCGCCCCTCTCTATTATAATCATTCTGTCGTGTTTCTTACTCCTCTCCTCTCGCCCCTCTCTTTACCTATATATTATAATCATTCTGTCGTGTTTCTTCCTCCTCTGCTCCCGCCCCTCTCTTTACCTATATATTATAATCATTCTGTCGTGTTTCTTACTCCTCTCCTCCCGCCCCTCTCTTTAGCTATATATTATAATCATTCTCTCGTGTTTCTTCCTCCTCTCCTCCCGCCCCTCTCTTTAGCTATATATATAATCATTCTGTCGTGTTTCTTCCTCCTCTCCTCCCGCCCCTCTCTTTACCTATATATTATAATCATTCTGTCATGTTTCTTCCTCCTCTCCTCCCGCCCCTCTCTTTACCTATATATTATTATCATTCTGTCATGTTTCTTCCTCCTCTCCTCCCGCCCCTCTCTTTAGCTATATATTATAATCATTCTGTCGTGTTTCTTCCTCCTCTCCTCCCGCCCCTCTCTTTACCTATATATTATATAATCATTCTGTCGTGATTCTTCCTCCTCTCCTCCCGCCCCTCTCTTTACCTTTATATTATAATCATTCTGTCGTGTTTCTTCCTCCTCTCCTCCCGCCCTCTCTTTACCTATATATTATAATCATTCTGTCGTGTTTCTTCCTCCTCTCCTCCCGCCCTTCTCTTTACCTATATATTATAATCATTCTGTCGTGTTTCTTCCTCCTCTCCTCCCGCCCCTCTCTTTACCTATATATATAATCATTCTGTCGTGTTTCTTCCTCCTCTCCTCCCGCCCCTCTCTTTACCTATATATTATTATCATTCTGACATGTTTCTTCCTCCTCTCCTCCCGCCCCTCTCTTTAGCTATATATTATAATCATTCTGTCGTGTTTCTTCCTCCTCTCCTCCCGCCCCTCTCTTTACCTATATATTATATAATCATTCTGTCGTGATTCTTCCTCCTCTCCTCCCGCCCCTCTCTTTACCTTTATATTATAATCATTCTGTCGTGTTTCTTCCTCCTCTCCTCCCGCCCCTCTCTTTACCTATATATTATAATCATTCTGTCGTGTTTCTTCCTCCTCTCCTCCCGCCCTTCTCTTTACCTATATATTATAATCATTCTGTCGTGTTTCTTCCTCCTCTCCTCCCGCCCCTCTCTTAAGCTATATATTATAATCATTCTGTCGTGTTTCTTCCTCCTGTCCTCCCGCCCCTCTCTTTACCTATATATTATAATCATTCTGTCGTGTTTCTTCCTCCTCTCCTCCCGCCCCTCTCTATTATAATCATTCTGTCGTGTTTCTTCCTCCTCTCCTCCCGCACCCCTCTTTAGCTATATATTATAATCATTCTGTCGTGTTTCTTCCTCCTCTCCTCCCGCCCCTCACTTTAGCTATATATTATAATCATTCTGTCGTGTTTCTTACTCCTCTCCTCCCGCCCCTCTCTTTACCTATATATTAAAATCATTCTGTCGTGTTTCTTCCTCCTCTCCTCCCGCCCCTCTCTTTACCTATATATTATAATCATTCTGTCATGTTTCTTCCTCCTCTCCTCCCGCCCCTCTCTTTAGCTATATATTATTATCATTCTGTCGTGTTTCTTCCTCCTCTCCTCCCGCCCCTCTCTTTACCTATATATTATAATCATTCTGTCGTGTTTCTTCCTCCTCTCCTCCCGCTCCTCTCTTTACCTATATATTATAATCATTCTGTCGTGTTTATTCCTCCTCTCCTCCCGCCCCTCTCTTTACCTATATATTATAATCATTCTGTCGTGTTTCTTCCTCCTCTCCTCCCGCCCCTCTCTTTATCTATATATTATAATCATTCTGTCGTGTTTCTTACTCCTCTCCTCCCGCCCCTCTCTTTAGCTATATATTATAATCATTCTGTCGTGTTTCTTCCTCCTCTCCTCCCGCCCCTCTCTTTAGCTATATATATATTCATTCTGTCGTGTTTCTTCCTCCTCTCCTCCCGCCCCTCTCTTTACCTATATATTATAATCATTCTGTCATGTTTCTTCCTCCTCTCCTCCCGCCCCTCTCTTTACCTATATATTATTATCATTCTGTCATGTTTCTTCCTCCTCTCCTCCCGCCCCTCTCTTTAGCTATATATTATAATCATTCTGTCGTGTTTCTTCCTCCTCTCCTCCCGCCCCTCTCTTTACCTATATATTATATAATCATTCTGTCGTGATTCTTCCTCCTCTCCTCCCGCCCCTCTCTTTACCTTTATATTATAATCATTCTGTCGTGTTTCTTCCTCCTCTCCTCCCGCCCCTCTCTTTACCTATATATTATAATCATTCTGTCGTGTTTCTTCCTCCTCTCCTCCCGCCCTTCTCTTTACCTATATATTATAATCATTCTGTCGTGTTTCTTCCTCCTATCCTCCCGCCCCTCTCTTTACCTATATATATAATCATTCTGTGGTGTTTCTTCCTCCTCTCCTCCCGCCCCTCTCTTTACCTATATATTATTATCATTCTGTCATGTTTCTTCCTCCTCTCCTCCCGCCCCTCTCTTTAGCTATATATTATAATCATTCTGTCGTGTTTCTTCCTCCTCTCCTCCCGCCCCTCTCTTTACCTATATATTATATAATCATTCTGTCGTGATTCTTCCTCCTCTCCTCCCGCCCCTCTCTTTACCTTTATATTATAATCATTCTGTCGTGTTTCTTCCTCCTCTCCTCCCGCCCCTCTCTTTACCTATATATTATAATCATTCTGTCGTGTTTCTTCCTCCTCTCCTCCCGCCCTTCTCTTTACCTATATATTATAATCATTCTGTCGTGTTTCTTCCTCCTCTCCTCCCGCCCCTCTCTTTACCTATATATATAATCATTCTGTCGTGTTTCTTCCTCCTCTCCTCCCGCCCCTCTCTTTTCCTATATATTATAATCATTCTGTCGTGTTTCTTCCTCCTCTCCTCCCGCCCCTCTCTTTACCTATATATTATAATCATTCTGTCGTGTTTCTTCCTCCTCTCCTCCCGCCGCTCTCTTTACCTATATATTATAATCATTCTGTCGTGTTTCTTCCTCCTCTCCTCCCGCCCCTCTCTTTACCTATATATTATAATCATTCTGTCGTGTTTCTTCCTCCTCTCCTCCCGCCCCTCTCTTTACCTATATATTATAATCATTCTGTCGTGTTTCTTCCTCCTCTCCTCCCGCCCCTCTCTTTACCTATATATTATAATCATTCTGTCGTGTTTCTTCCTCCTCTCCTCCCGCCCCTCTCTTTACCTATATATTATAATCATTCTGTCGTGTTTCTTCCTCCTCTCCTCCCGCTCCTCTCTTTACCTATATATTATAATCATTCCGTCGTGTTTCTTCCTCCTCTCCTCCCGCCCCTCTCTTTACCTATATATTATAATCATTCTGTCGTGTTTCTTCCTCCTCTCCTCCCGCCCCTCTCTTTACCTATATATTATAATCATTCTGTCGTGTTTCTTACTCCTCTCCTCCCGCCCCTCTCTTTAGCTATATATTATAATCATTCTGTCGTGTTTCTTCCTCCTCTCCTCCCGCCCCTCTCTTTAGCTATATATATAATCATTCTGTCGTGTTTCTTCCTCCTCTCCTCCCGCCCCTCTCTTTACCTATATATTATAATCATTCTGTCATGTTTTTTCCTCCTCTCCTCCCGCCCCTCTCTTTACCTATATATTATTATCATTCTGTCGTGTTTCTTCCTCCTCTCCTCCCGCCCCTCTCTTTACCTATATATTATAATCATTCTGTCGTGTTTCTTACTCCTCTCCTCTCGCCCTTCTCTTTACCTATATATTATAATCATTCTGTCGTGTTTCTTCCTACTCTCCTCCCGCCCCTCTCTTTACCTATATATTATAATCATTCTGTCGTGTTTCTTACTCCTCTCCTCTCGCCCCTCTCTTTACCTATATATTATAATCATTCTGTCGTGTTTCTTCCTACTCTCCTCCCGCCCCTCTCTTTACCTATATATTATAATCATTCTGTCGTGTTTCTTCCTCCTCTCCTCCCGCCCCTCTCTTTACCTATATATTATAATCATTCTGTCGTGTTTCTTCCTCCTCTCCTCCCGCCCCTCTCTTTACCTATATATTATAATCATTCTGTCGTGTTTCTTCCTCCTCTCCTCCCGCCCCTCTCTTTACCTATATATTATAATCATTCTGTCGTGTTTCTTCCTCCTCTCCTCCCGCCCCTATCTTTAGCTATATATTATAATCATTCTGTCGTGTTTCTTCCTCCTCTCCTCCCGCCCCTCTCTTTAGCTATATATTATAATCATTCTGTCGTGTTTCTTCCTCCTCTCCCCCGCCCCTCTCTTTACCTATATATTATAATCATTCTGTCGAGTTTCTTCCTCCTCTCCTCCCGCCCCTCTCTTTACCTATATATTATAATCATTCTGTCGTGTTTCTTCCTCCTCTCCTCCCGCCCCTCTCTATTATAATCATTCTGTCGTGTTTCTTCCTACTCTCCTCCCGCCCCTCTCTATTATAATCATTCTTTCGTGTTTCTTCCTACTCTCCTCCCGCCCCTCTCTTTACCTATATATTATAATCATTCTGTCGTGTTTCTTCCTCCTCTCCTCCCGCCCCTCTCTATTATAATCATTCTTTCGTGTTTCTTCCTACTCTCCTCCCGCCCCTCTCTTTACCTATATATTATAATCATTCTGTCGTGTTTCTTCCTCCTCTCCTCCCGCCCCTCTCTATTATAATCATTCTGTCGTGTTTCTTCCTCCTCTCCTCTCGCCCCTCTCTTTACCTATATATTATAATCATTCTGTCGTGTTTCTTCCTCCTCTCCTCCCGCCCCTCTCTTTACCTATATATTATAATCATTCTGTCGTGTTTCTTCCTACTCTCCTCCCGCCCCTCTCTTTACCTATATATTATAATCATTCTGTCGTGTTTCTTCCTCCTCTCCTCCCGCCCCTCTCTATTATAATCATTCTGTCGTGTTTCTTACTCCTCTCCTCTCGCCCCTCTCTTTAGCTATATATTATAATCATTCTGTCGTGTTTCTTCCTACTCTCCTCCCGCCCCTCTCTTTACCTATATATTATAATCATTCTGTCGTGTTTCTTACTCCTCTCCTCTCGCCCCTCTCTTTACCTATATATATAATCATTCTGTCGTGTTTCTTCCTCCTCTCCTCCCGCCCCTCTCTTTACCTATATATTATAATCATTCTGTCATGTTTTTTCCTCCTCTCCTCCCGCCCCTCTCTTTACCTATATATTATTATCATTCTGTCGTGTTTCTTCCTCCTCTCCTCCCGCCCCTCTCTTTACCTATATATTATAATCATTCTGTCGTGTTTCTTACTCCTCTCCTCTCGCCCTTCTCTTTACCTATATATTATAATCATTCTGTCGTGTTTCTTCCTACTCTCCTCCCGCCCCTCTCTTTACCTATATATTATAATCATTCTGTCGTGTTTCTTACTCCTCTCCTCTCGCCCCTCTCTTTACCTATATATTATAATCATTCTGTCGTGTTTCTTCCTACTCTCCTCCCGCCCCTCTCTTTACCTATATATTATAATCATTCTGTCGTGTTTCTTCCTCCTCTCCTCCCGCCCCTCTCTTTACCTATATATTATAATCATTCTGTCGTGTTTCTTCCTCCTCTCCTCCCGCCCCTCTCTTTACCTATATATTATAATCATTCTGTCGTGTTTCTTCCTCCTCTCCTCCCGCCCCTCTCTTTACCTATATATTATAATCATTCTGTCGTGTTTCTTCCTCCTCTCCTCCCGCCCCTATCTTTAGCTATATATTATAATCATTCTGTCGTGTTTCTTCCTCCTCTCCTCCCGCCCCTCTCTTTAGCTATATATTATAATCATTCTGTCGTGTTTCTTCCTCCTCTCCCCCGCCCCTCTCTTTACCTATATATTATAATCATTCTGTCGTGTTTCTTCCTCCTCTCCTCCCGCCCCTCTCTTTACCTATATATTATAATCATTCTGTCGTGTTTCTTCCTCCTCTCCTCCCGCCCCTCTCTATTATAATCATTCTGTCGTGTTTCTTCCTACTCTCCTCCCGCCCCTCTCTATTATAATCATTCTTTCGTGTTTCTTCCTACTCTCCTCCCGCCCCTCTCTTTACCTATATATTATAATCATTCTGTCGTGTTTCTTCCTCCTCTCCTCCCGCCCCTCTCTATTATAATCATTCTTTCGTGTTTCTTCCTACTCTCCTCCCGCCCCTCTCTTTACCTATATATTATAATCATTCTGTCGTGTTTCTTCCTCCTCTCCTCCCGCCCCTCTCTATTATAATCATTCTGTCGTGTTTCTTCCTCCTCTCCTCTCGCCCCTCTCTTTACCTATATATTATAATCATTCTGTCGTGTTTCTTCCTCCTCTCCTCCCGCCCCTCTCTTTACCTATATATTATAATCATTCTGTCGTGTTTCTTCCTACTCTCCTCCCGCCCCTCTCTTTACCTATATATTATAATCATTCTGTCGTGTTTCTTCCTCCTCTCCTCCCGCCCCTATCTTTAGCTATATATTATAATCATTCTGTCGTGTTTCTTCCTCCTCTCCTCCCGCCCCTCTCTTTAGCTATATATTATAATCATTCTGTCGTGTTTCTTCCTCCTCTCCCCCGCCCCTCTCTTTACCTATATATTATAATCATTCTGTCGTGTTTCTTCCTCCTCTCCTCCCGCCCCTCTCTTTACCTATATATTATAATCATTCTGTCGTGTTTCTTCCTCCTCTCCTCCCGCCCCTCTCTATTATAATCATTCTGTCGTGTTTCTTCCTACTCTCCTCCCGCCCCTCTCTATTATAATCATTCTTTCGTGTTTCTTCCTACTCTCCTCCCGCCCCTCTCTTTACCTATATATTATAATCATTCTGTCGTGTTTCTTCCTCCTCTCCTCCCGCCCCTCTCTATTATAATCATTCTTTCGTGTTTCTTCCTACTCTCCTCCCGCCCCTCTCTTTACCTATATATTATAATCATTCTGTCGTGTTTCTTCCTCCTCTCCTCCCGCCCCTCTCTATTATAATCATTCTGTCGTGTTTCTTCCTCCTCTCCTCTCGCCCCTCTCTTTACCTATATATTATAATCATTCTGTCGTGTTTCTTCCTCCTCTCCTCCCGCCCCTCTCTTTACCTATATATTATAATCATTCTGTCGTGTTTCTTCCTACTCTCCTCCCGCCCCTCTCTTTACCTATATATTATAATCATTCTGTCGTGTTTCTTCCTCCTCTCCTCCCGCCCCTCTCTATTATAATCATTCTGTCGTGTTTCTTACTCCTCTCCTCTCGCCCCTCTCTTTAGCTATATATTATAATCATTCTGTCGTGTTTCTTCCTACTCTCCTCCCGCCCCTCTCTTTACCTATATATTATAATCATTCTGTCGTGTTTCTTACTCCTCTCCTCTCGCCCCTCTCTTTACCTATATATTATAATCATTCTGTCGTGTTTCTTCCTACTCTCCTCCCGCCCCTCTCTTTACCTATATATTATAATCATTCTGTCGTGTTTCTTCCTCCTCTCCTCCCGCTCCTCTCTTTACCTATATATTATAATCATTCTGTCGTGTTTCTTCCTACTCTCCTCCCGCCCCTCTCTTTACCTATATATTATAATCATTCTGTCGTGTTTCTTACTCCTCTCCTCTCGCCCCTCTCTTTACCTATATATTATAATCATTCTGTCGTGTTTCTTCCTACTCTCCTCCCGCCCCTCTCTATTATAATCATTCTGTCGTGTTTCTTACTCCTCTCCTCTCGCCCCTCTCTTTACCTATATATTATAATCATTCTGTCGTGTTTCTTCCTCCTCTCCTCCCGCCCCTCTCTATTATAATCATTCTGTCGTGTTTGTTACTCCTCTCCTCCCGCCCCTCTCTTTAGGTATATATTATAATCATTCTGTCGTGTTTCTTCCTCCTCTCCTCCCGCCACTCTCTTTAGCTATATATTATTATCATTCTGTCGTGTTTCTTCCTCCTCTCCTCCCGCCCCTCTCTTTACCTATATATTATAATCATTCTGTCGTGTTTCTTCCTCCTCTCCTCCCGCCCCTATCTTTACCTATATATTATAATCATTCTGTCGTGTTTCTTCCTCCTCTCCTCCCGCCCCTCTCTTTACCTATATATTATAATCATTCTGTCGTGTTTCTTCCTCCTCTCCTCCCGCCCCTGTCTTTACCTATATATTATAATCATTCTGTCGTGTTTCTTCCTCCTCTCCTCCCGCCCCTCTCTTTACCTATATATTATAATCATTCTGTCGTGTTTCTTACTCCTCTCCTCCCTCCTCTCTCTTTACCTATATATTATAATCATTCTGTCGTGTTTCTTCCTACTCTCCTCCCGCCCCTCTCTTTACCTATATATTATAATCATTCTGTCGTGTTTCTTCCTACTCTCCTCCCGCCCCTCTCTTTACATATATATTATAATCATTCTGTCGTGTTTCTTCTTCCTCTCCTCCCGCCCCTCTCTTTACCTATATATTATAATCATTCTGTCGTGTTTCTTCCACCTCTCCTCCCGCCCCTCTCTTTACCTATATATTATAATCATTCTGTCGTGTTTCTTCCTCCTCTCCTCCCGCCCCTCTCTTTACCTATATATTATAATCATTCTTTCGTGTTTCTTCCTACTCTCCTCCCGCCCCTCTCTTTACCTATATATTATAATCATTCTGTCGTGTTTCTTCCTACTCTCCTCCCGCCCCTCTCTTTACCTATATATTATAATCATTCTGTCGTGTTTCTTCCTCCTCTCCTCCCGCCCCTCTCTATTATAATCATTCTGTCGTGTTTCTTACTCCTCTCCTCTCGCCCCTCTCTTTACCTATATATTATAATCATTCTGTCGTGTTTCTTCCTCCTCTCCTCCCGCCCCTCTCTTTACCTATATATTATAATCATTCTGTCATGTTTCTTCCTCCTCTCCTCCCGCCCCTCTCTTTACCTATATATTATTATCATTCTGTAATGTTTCTTCCTCCTCTCCTCCCGCCCCTCTCTTTAGCTATATATTATAATCATTCTGTCGTGTTTCTTCCTCCTCTCCTCCCGCCCCTCTCTTTACCTATATATTATATAATCATTCTGTCGTGATTCTTCCTCCTCTCCTCCCGCCCCTCTCTTTACCTTTATATTATAATCATTCTGTCGTGTTTCTTCCTCCTCTCCTCTCGCCCCTCTCTTTACCTATATATTATAATCATTCTGTCGTGTTTCTTCCTCCTCTCCTCCCGCCCTTCTCTTTACCTATATATTATAATCATTCTGTCGTGTTTCTTCCTCCTCTCCTCCCGCCCCTCTCTTTACCTATATATATAATCATTCTGTCGTGTTTCTTCCTCCTCTCCTCCCGCCCCTCTCTTTACCTATATATTATTATCATTCTGTCATGTTTCTTCCTCCTCTCCTCCCGCCCCTCTCTTTAGCTATATATTATAATCATTCTGTCGTGTTTCTTCCTCCTCTCCTCCCGCCCCTCTCTTTAGCTATATATTATAATCATTCTGTCGTGTTTCTTCCTCCTCTCCTCCCGCCCCTCTCTTTACCTATATATTATATAATCATTCTGTCGTGATTCTTCCTCCTCTCCTCCCGCCCCTCTCTTTACCTTTATATTATAATCATTCTGTCGTGTTTCTTCCTCCTCTCCTCCCGCCCCTCTCTTTACCTGTATATTATAATCATTCTGTCGGGTTTCTTCCTCCTCTCCTCCCGCCCTTCTCTTTACCTATATATTATAATCATTCTGTCGTGTTTCTTCCTCCTCTCCTCCCGCCCCTCTCTTTACCTATATATATAATCATTCTGTCGTGTTTCTTCCTCCTCTCCTCCCGCCCCTCTCTTTTCCTATATATTATAATCATTCTGTCGTGTTTCTTCCTCCTCTCCTCCCGCCCCTCTCTTTACCTATATATTATAATCATTCTGTCGTGTTTCTTCCTCCTCTCCTCCCGCCCCTCTCTTTACCTATATATTATAATCATTCTGTCGTGTTTCTTCCTCCTCTCCTCCCGCCCCTCTCTTTACCTATATATTATAATCATTCTGTCGTGTTTCTTCCTCCTCTCCTCCCGCCCCTCTCTTTAGCTATATATTATAATCATTCTGTCGTGTTTCTTCCTCCTCTCCTCCCGCCCCTCTCTTTACCTATATATTATAATCATTCTGTCGTGTTTCTTCCTCCTCTCCTCCCGCCCCTCTCTTTACCTATATATTATTATCATTCTGTCGTGTTTCTTCCTCCTCTCCTCCCGCCCCTCTCTTTACCTATATATTATAATCATTCTGTCGTGTTTCTTCCTCCTCTCCTCCCGCTCCTCTCTTTACCTATATATTATAATCATTCTGTCGTGTTTCTTCCTCCTCTCCTCCCGCCCCTCTCTTTAGCTATATATTATAATCATTCTGTCGTGTTTCTTCCTCCTCTCCTCCCGCCCCTCTCTTTACCTATATATTATAATCATTCTGTCGTGTTTCTTACTCCTCTCCTCCCGCCCCTCTCTTTAGCTATATATTATAATCATTCTGTCGTGTTTCTTCCTCCTCTCCTCCCGCCCCTCTCTTTAGCTATATATTATTATCATTCTGTCGTGTTTCTTCCTCCTCTCCTCCCGCCCCTCTCTTTACCTATATATTATAATCATTCTGTCGTGTTTCTTCCTCCTCTCCTCCCGCCCCTATCTTTACCTATATATTATAATCATTCTGTCGTGTTTCTTCCTCCTCTCCTCCCGCCCCTCTCTTTAGCTATATATTATAATCATTCTGTCGTCTTTCTTCCTCCTCTCCTCCCGCCCCTCTCTTTACCTATATATTATAATCATTCTGTCGTGTTTCTTCCTCCTCTCCTCCCGCCCCTCTCTTTACCTATATATTATAATCATTCTGTCGTGTTTCTTACTCCTCTCCTCCCTCCTCTCTCTTTACCTATATATTATAATCATTCTGTCGTGTTTCTTCCTACTCTCCTCCCGCCCCTCTCTTTACCTATATATTATAATCATTCTGTCGTGTTTCTTCCTACTCTCCTCCCGCCCCTCTCTTTACATATATATTATAATCATTCTGTCGTGTTTCTTCCTCCTCTCCTCCCGCCCCTCTCTTTACCTATATATTATAATCATTCTGTCGTGTTTCTTCCACCTCTCCTCCCGCCCCTCTCTTTACCTATATATTATAATCATTCTGTCGTGTTTCTTCCTCCTCTCCTCCCGCCCCTCTCTTTACCTATATATTATAATCATTCTGTCGTGTTTCTTCCTCCTCTCCTCCCGCCCCTCTCTATTATAATCATTCTGTCGTGTTTCTTACTCCTCTCCTCTCGCCCCTCTCTTTACCTATATATTATAATCATTCTGTCGTGTTTCTTCCTACTCCCTTCCGCCCCTCTCTTTACCTATATATTATAATCATTCTGTCGTGTTTCTTCCTACTCTCCTCCCGCCCCTCTCTTTACCTATATATTATAATCATTCTGTCGTGTTTCTTCCTCCTCTCCTCCCGCCCCTCTCTTTACCTATATATTATAATCATTCTGTCGTGTTTCTTCCTCCTCTCCTCCCGCCCCTCTCTTTACCTATATATTATAATCATTCTTTCGTGTTTCTTCCTACTCTCCTCCCGCCCCTCTCTTTACCTATATATTATAATCATTCTGTCGTGTTTCTTCCTACTCTCCTCCCGCCCCTCTCTTTACCTATATATTATAATCATTCTGTCGTGTTTCTTCCTCCTCTCCTCCCGCCCCTTTCTATTATAATCATTCTGTCGTGTTTCTTACTCCTCTCCTCTCGCCCCTCTCTTTACCTATATATTATAATCATTCTGTCGTGTTTCTTCCTCCTCTGCTCCCGCCCCTCTCTTTACCTATATATTATAATCATTCTGTCGTGTTTCTTACTCCTCTCCTCCCGCCCCTCTCTTTAGCTATATATTATAATCATTCTGTCGTGTTTCTTCCTCCTCTCCTCCCGCCCCTCTCTTTAGCTATATATATAATCATTCTGTCGTGTTTCTTCCTCCTCTCCTCCCGCCCCTCTCTTTACCTATATATTATAATCATTCTGTCATGTTTCTTCCTCCTCTCCTCCCGCCCCTCTCTTTACCTATATATTATTATCATTCTGTCATGTTTCTTCCTCCTCTCCTCCCGCCCCTCTCTTTAGCTATATATTATAATCATTCTGTCGTGTTTCTTCCTCCTCTCCTCCCGCCCCTCTCTTTACCTATATATTATATAATCATTCTGTCGTGATTCTTCCTCCTCTCCTCCCGCCCCTCTCTTAACCTTTATATTATAATCATTCTGTCGTGTTTCTTCCTCCTCTCCTCCCGCCCCTCTCTTTACCTATATATTATAATCATTCTGTCGTGTTTCTTCCTCCTCTCCTCCCGCCCTTCTCTTTACCTATATATTATAATCATTCTGTCGTGTTTCTTCCTCCTCTCCTCCCGCCCCTCTCTTTACCTATATATATAATCATTCTGTCGTGTTTCTTCCTCCTCTCCTCCCGCCCCTCTCTTTACCTATATATTATTATCATTCTGTCATGTTTCTTCCTCCTCTCCTCCCGCCCCTCTCTTTAGCTATATATTATAATCATTCTGTCGTGTTTCTTCCTCCTCTCCTCCCGCCCCTCTCTTTACCTATATATTATATAATCATTCTGTCGTGATTCTTCCTCCTCTCCTCCCGCCCCTCTCTTTACCTTTATATTATAATCATTCTGTCGTGTTTCTTCCTCCTCTCCTCCCGCCCCTCTCTTTACCTATATATTATAATCATTCTGTCGTGTTTCTTCCTCCTCTCCTCCCGCCCTTCTCTTTACCTATATATTATAATCATTCTGTCGTGTTTCTTCCTCCTCTCCTCCCGCCCCTCTCTTTAGCTATATATTATAATCATTCTGTCGTGTTTCTTCCTCCTGTCCTCCCGCCCCTCTCTTTACCTATATATTATAATCATTCTGTCGTGTTTCTTCCTCCTCTCCTCCCGCCCCTCTCTATTATAATCATTCTGCCGTGTTTCTTCCTCCTCTCCTCCCGCACCCCTCTTTAGCTATATATTATAATCATTCTGTCGTGTTTCTTCCTCCTCTCCTCCCGCCCCTCTCTTTAGCTATATATTATAATCATTCTGTCGTGTTTCTTACTCCTCTCCTCCCGCCCCTCTCTTTACCTATATATTAAAATCATTCTGTCGTGTTTCTTCCTCCTCTCCTCCCGCCCCTCTCTTTACCTATATATTATAATCATTCTGTCATGTTTCTTCCTCCTCTCCTCCCGCCCCTCTCTTTAGCTATATATTATTATCATTCTGTCGTGTTTCTTCCTCCTCTCCTCCCGCCCCTCTCTTTACCTATATATTATAATCATTCTGTCGTGTTTCTTCCTCCTCTCCTCCCGCTCCTCTCTTTACCTATATATTATAATCATTCTGTCGTGTTTCTTCCTCCTCTCCTCCCGCCCCTCTCTTTACCTATATATTATAATCATTCTGTCGTGTTTCTTCCTCCTCTCCTCCCGCCCCTCTCTTTATCTATATATTATAATCATTCTGTCGTGTTTCTTACTCCTCTCCTCCCGCCCCTCTCTTTAGCTATATATTATAATCATTCTGTCGTGTTTCTTCCTCCTCTCCTCCCGCCCCTCTCTTTAGCTATATATATAATCATTCTGTCGTGTTTCTTCCTCCTCTCCTCCCGCCCCTCTCTTTACCTATATATTATAATCATTCTGTCATGTTTCTTCCTCCTCTCCTCCCGCCCCTCTCTTTACCTATATATTATTATCATTCTGTCATGTTTCTTCCTCCTCTCCTCCCGCCCCTCTCTTTAGCTATATATTATAATCATTCTGTCGTGTTTCTTCCTCCTCTCCTCCCGCCCCTCTCTTTACCTATATATTATATAATCATTCTGTCGTGATTCTTCCTCCTCTCCTCCCGCCCCTCTCTTTACCTTTATATTATAATCATTCTGTCGTGTTTCTTCCTCCTCTCCTCCCGCCCCTCTCTTTACCTATATATTATAATCATTCTGTCGTGTTTCTTCCTCCTCTCCTCCCGCCCTTCTCTTTACCTATATATTATAATCATTCTGTCGTGTTTCTTCCTCCTATCCTCCCGCCCCTCTCTTTACCTATATATATAATCATTCTGTGGTGTTTCTTCCTCCTCTCCTCCCGCCCCTCTCTTTACCTATATATTATTATCATTCTGTCATGTTTCTTCCTCCTCTCCTCCCGCCCCTCTCTTTAGCTATATATTATAATCATTCTATCGTGTTTCTTCCTCCTCTCCTCCCGCCCCTCTCTTTACCTATATATTATATAATCATTCTGTCGTGATTCTTCCTCCTCTCCTCCCGCCCCTCTCTTTACCTTTATATTATAATCATTCTGTCGTGTTTCTTCCTCCTCTCCTCCCGCCCCTCTCTTTACCTATATATTATAATCATTCTGTCGTGTTTCTTCCTCCTCTCCTCCCGCCCTTCTCTTTACCTATATATTATAATCATTCTGTCGTGTTTCTTCCTCCTCTCCTCCCGCCCCTCTCTTTACCTATATATATAATCATTCTGTCGTGTTTCTTCCTCCTCTCCTCCCGCCCCTCTCTTTTCCTATATATTATAATCATTCTGTCGTGTTTCTTCCTCCTCTCCTCCCGCCCCTCTCTTTACCTATATATTATAATCATTCTGTCGTGTTTCTTCCTCCTCTCCTCCCGCCCCTCTCTTTACCTATATATTATAATCATTCTGTCGTGTTTCTTCCTCCTCTCCTCCCGCCCCTCTCTTTACCTATATATTATAATCATTCTGTCGTGTTTCTTCCTCCTCTCCTCCCGCCCCTCTCTTTACCTATATATTATAATCATTCTGTCGTGTTTCTTCCTCCTCTCCTCCCGCCCCTCTCTTTACCTATATATTATAATCATTCTGTCGTGTTTCTTCCTCCTCTCCTCCCGCCCCTCTCTTTACCTATATATTATAATCATTCTGTCGTGTTTCTTCCTCCTCTCCTCCCGCTCCTCTCTTTACCTATATATTATAATCATTCTGTCGTGTTTCTTCCTCCTCTCCTCCCGCCCCTCTCTTTACCTATATATTATAATCATTCTGTCGTGTTTCTTCCTCCTCTCCTCTCGCCCCTCTCTTTACCTATATATTATAATCATTCTGTCGTGTTTCTTACTCCTCTCCTCCCGCCCCTCTCTTTAGCTATATATTATAATCATTCTGTCGTGTTTCTTCCTCCTCTCCTCCCACCCCTCTCTTTAGCTATATATATAATCATTCTGTCGTGTTTCTTCCTCCTCTCCTCCCGCCCCTCTCTTTACCTATATATTATAATCATTCTGTCATGTTTCTTCCTCCTCTCCTCCCGCCCCTCTCTTTACCTATATATTATTATCATTCTGTCGTGTTTCTTCCTCCTCTCCTCCCGCCCCTCTCTTTACCTATATATTATAATCATTCTGTCGTGTTTCTTACTCCTCTCCTCTCGCCCCTCTCTTTACCTATATATTATAATCATTCTGTCGTGTTTCTTCCTACTCTCCTCCCGCCCCTCTCTTTACCTATATATTATAATCATTCTGTCGTGTTTCTTACTCCTCTCCTCTCGCCCCTCTCTTTACCTATATATTATAATCATTCTGTCGTGTTTCTTCCTACTCTCCTCCCGCCCCTCTCTTTACCTATATATTATAATCATTCTGTCGTGTTTCTTCCTCCTCTCCTCCCGCCCCTCTCTTTACCTATATATTATAATCATTCTGTCGTGTTTCTTCCTCCTCTCCTCCCGCCCCTCTCTTTACCTATATATTATAATCATTCTGTCGTGTTTCTTCCTCCTCTCCTCCCGCCCCTCTCTTTACCTATATATTATAATCATACTGTCGTGTTTCTTCCTCCTCTCCTCCCGCCCCTATCTTTACCTATATATTATAATCATTCTGTCGTGTTTCTTCCTCCTCTCCTCCCGCCCCTCTCTTTAGCTATATATTATAATCATTCTGTCGTGTTTCTTCCTCCTCTCCCCCGCCCCTCTCTTCACCTATATATTATAATCATTCTGTCGTGTTTCTTCCTCCTCTCCTCCCGCCCCTCTCTTTACCTATATATTATAATCATTCTGTCGTGTTTCTTCCTCCTCTCCTCCCGCCCCTCTCTATTATAATCATTCTGTCGTGTTTCTTCCTACTCTCCTCCCGCCCCTCTCTATTATAATCATTCTTTCGTGTTTCTTCCTACTCTCCTCCCGCCCCTCTCTTTACCTATATATTATAATCATTCTGTCGTGTTTCTTCCTCCTCTCCTCCCGCCCCTCTCTATTATAATCATTCTTTCGTGTTTCTTCCTACTCTCCTCCCGCCCCTCTCTTTACCTATATATTATAATCATTCTGTCGTGTTTCTTCCTCCTCTCCTCCCGCCCCTCTCTATTATAATCATTCTGTCGTGTTTCTTCCTCCTCTCCTCCCGCCCCTCTCTATTATAATCATTCTGTCGTGTTTCTTCCTCCTCTCCTCTCGCCCCTCTCTTTACCTATATATTATAATCATTCTGTCGTGTTTCTTCCTACTCTCCTCCCGCCCCTCTCTTTACCTATATATTATAATCATTCTGTCGTGTTTCTTACTCCTCTCCTCTCGCCCCTCTCTTTACCTATATATTATAATCATTCTGTCGTGTTTCTTCCTACTCTCCTCCCGCCCCTCTCTTTACCTATATATTATAATCATTCTGTCGTGTTTCTTCCTCCTCTCCTCCCGCTCCTCTCTTTACCTATATATTATAATCATTCTGTCGTGTTTCTTCCTACTCTCCTCCCGCCCCTCTCTTTACCTATATATTATAATCATTCTGTCGTGTTTCTTACTCCTCTCCTCTCGCCCCTCTCTTTACCTATATATTATAATCATTCTGTCGTGTTTCTTCCTACTCTCCTCCCGCCCCTCTCTTTACATATATATTATAATCATTCTGTCGTGTTTCTTCTTCCTCTCCTCCCGCCCCTCTCTTTACCTATATATTATAATCATTCTGTCGTGTTTCTTCCTCCTCTCCTCCCGCCCCTCTCTATTATAATCATTCTGTCGTGTTTGTTACTCCTCTCCTCCCGCCCCTCTCTTTAGGTATATATTATAATCATTCTGTCGTGTTTCTTCCTCCTCTCCTCCCGCCCCTCTCTTTAGCTATATATTATTATCATTCTGTCGTGTTTCTTCCTCCTCTCCTCCCGCCCCTCTCTTTACCTATATATTATAATCATTCTGTCGTGTTTCTTCCTCCTCTCCTCCCGCCCCTATCTTTACCTATATATTATAATCATTCTGTCGTGTTTCTTCCTCCTCTCCTCCCGCCCCTCTCTTTACCTATATATTATAATCATTCTGTCGTGTTTCTTCCTCCTCTCCTCCCGCCCCTGTCTTTACCTATATATTATAATCATTCTGTCGTGTTTCTTCCTCCTCTCCTCCCGCCCCTCTCTTTACCTATATATTATAATCATTCTGTCGTGTTTCTTACTCCTCTCCTCCCTCCTCTCTCTTTACCTATATATTATAATCATTCTGTCGTGTTTCTTCCTACTCTCCTCCCGCCCCTCTCTTTACCTATATATTATAATCATTCTGTCGTGTTTCTTCCTACTCTCCTCCCGCCCCTCTCTTTACATATATATTATAATCATTCTGTCGTGTTTCTTCTTCCTCTCCTCCCGCCCCTCTCTTTACCTATATATTATAATCATTCTGTCGTGTTTCTTCCACCTCTCCTCCCGCCCCTCTCTTTACCTATATATTATAATCATTCTGTCGTGTTTCTTCCTCCTCTCCTCCCGCCCCTCTCTTTACCTATATATTATAATCATTCTTTCGTGTTTCTTCCTACTCTCCTCCCGCCCCTCTCTTTACCTATATATTATAATCATTCTGTCGTGTTTCTTCCTACTCTCCTCCCGCCCCTCTCTTTACCTATATATTATAATCATTCTGTCGTGTTTCTTCCTCCTCTCCTCCCGCCCCTCTCTATTATAATCATTCTGTCGTGTTTCTTACTCCTCTCCTCTCGCCCCTCTCTTTACCTATATATTATAATCATTCTGTCGTGTTTCTTCCTCCTCTCCTCCCGCCCCTCTCTTTACCTATATATTATAATCATTCTGTCATGTTTCTTCCTCCTCTCCTCCCGCCCCTCTCTTTACCTATATATTATTATCATTCTGTAATGTTTCTTCCTCCTCTCCTCCCGCCCCTCTCTTTACCTATATATTATAATCATTCTGTCGTGTTTCTTCCTACTCTCCTCCCGCCCCTCTCTTTACCTATATATTATAATCATTCTGTCGTGTTTCTTCCTCCTCTCCTCCCGCTCCTCTCTTTACCTATATATTATAATCATTCTGTCGTGTTTCTTCCTACTCTCCTCCCGCCCCTCTCTTTACCTATATATTATAATCATTCTGTCGTGTTTCTTACTCCTCTCCTCTCGCCCCTCTCTTTACCTATATATTATAATCATTCTGTCGTGTTTCTTCCTACTCTCCTCCCGCCCCTCTCTATTATAATCATTCTGTCGTGTTTCTTACTCCTCTCCTCTCGCCCCTCTCTTTACCTATATATTATAATCATTCTGTCGTGTTTCTTCCTCCTCTCCTCCCGCCCCTCTCTATTATAATCATTCTGTCGTGTTTGTTACTCCTCTCCTCCCGCCCCTCTCTTTAGGTATATATTATAATCATTCTGTCGTGTTTCTTCCTCCTCTCCTCCCGCCACTCTCTTTAGCTATATATTATTATCATTCTGTCGTGTTTCTTCCTCCTCTCCTCCCGCCCCTCTCTTTACCTATATATTATAATCATTCTGTCGTGTTTCTTCCTCCTCTCCTCCCGCCCCTATCTTTACCTATATATTATAATCATTCTGTCGTGTTTCTTCCTCCTCTCCTCCCGCCCCTCTCTTTACCTATATATTATAATCATTCTGTCGTGTTTCTTCCTCCTCTCCTCCCGCCCCTGTCTTTACCTATATATTATAATCATTCTGTCGTGTTTCTTCCTCCTCTCCTCCCGCCCCTCTCTTTACCTATATATTATAATCATTCTGTCGTGTTTCTTACTCCTCTCCTCCCTCCTCTCTCTTTACCTATATATTATAATCATTCTGTCGTGTTTCTTCCTACTCTCCTCCCGCCCCTCTCTTTACCTATATATTATAATCATTCTGTCGTGTTTCTTCCTACTCTCCTCCCGCCCCTCTCTTTACATATATATTATAATCATTCTGTCGTGTTTCTTCTTCCTCTCCTCCCGCCCCTCTCTTTACCTATATATTATAATCATTCTGTCGTGTTTCTTCCACCTCTCCTCCCGCCCCTCTCTTTACCTATATATTATAATCATTCTGTCGTGTTTCTTCCTCCTCTCCTCCCGCCCCTCTCTTTACCTATATATTATAATCATTCTTTCGTGTTTCTTCCTACTCTCCTCCCGCCCCTCTCTTTACCTATATATTATAATCATTCTGTCGTGTTTCTTCCTACTCTCCTCCCGCCCCTCTCTTTACCTATATATTATAATCATTCTGTCGTGTTTCTTCCTCCTCTCCTCCCGCCCCTCTCTATTATAATCATTCTGTCGTGTTTCTTACTCCTCTCCTCTCGCCCCTCTCTTTACCTATATATTATAATCATTCTGTCGTGTTTCTTCCTCCTCTCCTCCCGCCCCTCTCTTTACCTATATATTATAATCATTCTGTCATGTTTCTTCCTCCTCTCCTCCCGCCCCTCTCTTTACCTATATATTATTATCATTCTGTAATGTTTCTTCCTCCTCTCCTCCCGCCCCTCTCTTTAGCTATATATTATAATCATTCTGTCGTGTTTCTTCCTCCTCTCCTCCCGCCCCTCTCTTTACCTATATATTATATAATCATTCTGTCGTGATTCTTCCTCCTCTCCTCCCGCCCCTCTCTTTACCTTTATATTATAATCATTCTGTCGTGTTTCTTCCTCCTCTCCTCTCGCCCCTCTCTTTACCTATATATTAAAATCATTCTGTCGTGTTTCTTCCTCCTCTCCTCCCGCCCTTCTCTTTACCTATATATTATAATCATTCTGTCGTGTTTCTTCCTCCTCTCCTCCCGCCCCTCTCTTTACCTATATATATAATCATTCTGTCGTGTTTCTTCCTCCTCTCCTCACGCCCCTCTCTTTACCTATATATTATTATCATTCTGTCATGTTTCTTCCTCCTCTCCTCCCGCCCCTCTCTTTAGCTATATATTATAATCATTCTGTCGTGTTTCTTCCTCCTCTCCTCCCGCCCCTCTCTTTAGCTATATATTATAATCATTCTGTCGTGTTTCTTCCTCCTCTCCTCCCGCCCCTCTCTTTACCTATATATTATATAATCATTCTGTCGTGATTCTTCCTCCTCTCCTCCCGCCCCTCTCTTTACCTTTACATTATAATCATTCTGTCGTGTTTCTTCCTCCTCTCCTCCCGCCCCTCTCTTTACCTGTATATTATAATCATTCTGTCGTGTTTCTTCCTCCTCTCCTCCCGCCCTTCTCTTTACCTATATATTATAATCATTCTGTCGTGTTTCTTCCTCCTCTCCTCCCGCCCCTCTCTTTACCTATATATGTAATCATTCTGTCGTGTTTCTTCCTCCTCTCCTCCCGCCCCTCTCTTTTCCTATATATTATAATCATTCTGTCGTGTTTCTTCCTCCTCTCCTCCCGCCCCTCTCTTTACCTATATATTATAATCATTCTGTCGTGTTTCTTCCTCCTCTCCTCCCGCCCCTCTCTTTACCTATATATTATAATCATTCTGTCGTGTTTCTTCCTCCTCTCCTCCCGCCCCTCTCTTTACCTATATATTATAATCATTCTGTCGTGTTTCTTCCTCCTCTCCTCCCGCCCCTCTCTTTAGCTATATATTATAATCATTCTGTCGTGTTTCTTCCTCCTCTCCTCCCGCCCCTCTCTTTACCTATATATTATAATCATTCTGTCGTGTTTCTTCCTCCTCTCCTCCCGCCCCTCTCTTTACCTATATATTATTATCATTCTGTCGTGTTTCTTCCTCCTCTCCTCCCGCCCCTCTCTTTACCTATATATTATAATCATTCTGTCGTGTTTCTTCCTCCTCTCCTCCCGCTCCTCTCTTTACCTATATATTATAATCATTCTGTCGTGTTTCTTCCTCCTCTCCTCCCGCCCCTCTCTTTACCTATATATTATAATCATTCTGTCGTGTTTCTTCCTCCTCTCCTCCCGCCCCTCTCTTTACCTATATATTATAATCATTCTGTCGTGTTTCTTACTCCTCTCCTCCCGCCCCTCTCTTTAGCTATATATTATAATCATTCTGTCGTGTTTCTTCCTCCTCTCCTCCCGCCCCTCTCTTTAGCTATATATTATTATCATTCTGTCGTGTTTCTTCCTCCTCTCCTCCCGCCCCTCTCTTTACCTATATATTATAATCATTCTGTCGTGTTTCTTCCTCCTCTCCTCCCGCCCCTATCTTTACCTATATATTATAATCATTCTGTCGTGTTTCTTCCTCCTCTCCTCCCGCCCCTCTCTTTAGCTATATATTATAATCATTCTGTCGTCTTTCTTCCTCCTCTCCTCCCGCCCCTCTCTTTACCTATATATTATAATCATTCTGTCGTGTTTCTTCCTCCTCTCCTTCCGCCCCTCTCTTTACCTATATATTATAATCATTCTGTCGTGTTTCTTACTCCTCTCCTCCCTCCTCTCTCTTTACCTATATATTATAATCATTCTGTCGTGTTTCTTCCTACTCTCCTCCCGCCCCTCTCTTTACCTATTTATTATAATCATTCTGTCGTGTTTCTTCCTACTCTCCTCCCGCCCCTCTCTTTACATATATATTATAATCATTCTGTCGTGTTTCTTCCTCCTCTCCTCCCGCCCCTCTCTTTACCTATATATTATAATCATTCTGTCGTGTTTCTTCCACCTCTCCTCCCGCCCCTCTCTTTACCTATATATTATAATCATTCTGTCGTGTTTCTTCCTCCTCTCCTCCCGCCCCTCTCTTTACCTATATATTATAATCATTCTGTCGTGTTTCTTCCTCCTCTCCTCCCGCCCCTCTCTATTATAATCATTCTGTCGTGTTTCTTACTCCTCTCCTCTCGCCCCTCTCTTTACCTATATATTATAATCATTCTGTCGTGTTTCTTCCTACTCCCTTCCGCCCCTCTCTTTACCTATATATTATAATCATTCTGTCGTGTTTCTTCCTACTCTCCTCCCGCCCCTCTCTTTACCTATATATTATAATCATTCTGTCGTGTTTCTTCCTCCTCTCCTCCCGCCCCTCTCTTTACCTATATATTATAATCATTCTGTCGTGTTTCTTCCTCCTCTCCTCCCGCCCCTCTCTTTACCTATATATTATAATCATTCTTTCGTGTTTCTTCCTACTCTCCTCCCGCCCCTCTCTTTACCTATATATTATAATCATTCTGTCGTGTTTCTTCCTACTCTCCTCCCGCCCCTCTCTTTACCTATATATTATAATCATTCTGTCGTGTTTCTTCCTCCTCTCCTCCCGCCCCTTTCTATTATAATCATTCTGTCGTGTTTCTTACTCCTCTCCTCTCGCCCCTCTCTTTACCTATATATTATAATCATTCTGTCGTGTTTCTTCCTCCTCTGCTCCCGCCCCTCTCTTTACCTATATATTATAATCATTCTGTCGTGTTTCTTACTCCTCTCCTCCCGCCCCTCTCTTTAGCTATATATTATAATCATTCTGTCGTGTTTCTTCCTCCTCTCCTCCCGCCCCTCTCTTTAGCTATATATATAATCATTCTGTCGTGTTTCTTCCTCCTCTCCTCCCGCCCCTCTCTTTACCTATATATTATAATCATTCTGTCATGTTTCTTCCTCCTCTCCTCCCGCCCCTCTCTTTACCTATATATTATTATCATTCTGTCATGTTTCTTCCTCCTCTCCTCCCGCCCCTCTCTTTAGCTATATATTATAATCATTCTGTCGTGTTTCTTCCTCCTCTCCTCCCGCCCCTCTCTTTACCTATATATTATATAATCATTCTGTCGTGATTCTTCCTCCTCTCCTCCCGCCCCTCTCTTAACCTTTATATTATAATCATTCTGTCGTGTTTCTTCCTCCTCTCCTCCCGCCCCTCTCTTTACCTATATATTATAATCATTCTGTCGTGTTTCTTCCTCCTCTCCTCCCGCCCTTCTCTTTACCTATATATTATAATCATTCTGTCGTGTTTCTTCCTCCTCTCCTCCCGCCCCTCTCTTTACCTATATATATAATCATTCTGTCGTGTTTCTTCCTCCTCTCCTCCCGCCCCTCTCTTTACCTATATATTATTATCATTCTGTCATGTTTCTTCCTCCTCTCCTCCCGCCCCTCTCTTTAGCTATATATTATAATCATTCTGTCGTGTTTCTTCCTCCTCTCCTCCCGCCCCTCTCTTTACCTATATATTATATAATCATTCTGTCGTGATTCTTCCTCCTCTCCTCCCGCCCCTCTCTTTACCTTTATATTATAATCATTCTGTCGTGTTTCTTCCTCCTCTCCTCCCGCCCCTCTCTTTACCTATATATTATAATCATTCTGTCGTGTTTCTTCCTCCTCTCCTCCCGCCCTTCTCTTTACCTATATATTATAATCATTCTGTCGTGTTTCTTCCTCCTCTCCTCCCGCCCCTCTCTTTAGCTATATATTATAATCATTCTGTCGTGTTTCTTCCTCCTGTCCTCCCGCCCCTCTCTTTACCTATATATTATAATCATTCTGTCGTGTTTCTTCCTCCTCTCCTCCCGCCCCTCTCTATTATAATCATTCTGCCGTGTTTCTTCCTCCTCTCCTCCCGCACCCCTCTTTAGCTATATATTATAATCATTCTGTCGTGTTTCTTCCTCCTCTCCTCCCGCCCCTCTCTTTAGCTATATATTATAATCATTCTGTCGTGTTTCTTACTCCTCTCCTCCCGCCCCTCTCTTTACCTATATATTAAAATCATTCTGTCGTGTTTCTTCCTCCTCTCCTCCCGCCCCTCTCTTTACCTATATATTATAATCATTCTGTCATGTTTCTTCCTCCTCTCCTCCCGCCCCTCTCTTTAGCTATATATTATTATCATTCTGTCGTGTTTCTTCCTCCTCTCCTCCCGCCCCTCTCTTTACCTATATATTATAATCATTCTGTCGTGTTTCTTCCTCCTCTCCTCCCGCTCCTCTCTTTACCTATATATTATAATCATTCTGTCGTGTTTCTTCCTCCTCTCCTCCCGCCCCTCTCTTTACCTATATATTATAATCATTCTGTCGTGTTTCTTCCTCCTCTCCTCCCGCCCCTCTCTTTATCTATATATTATAATCATTCTGTCGTGTTTCTTACTCCTCTCCTCCCGCCCCTCTCTTTAGCTATATATTATAATCATTCTGTCGTGTTTCTTCCTCCTCTCCTCCCGCCCCTCTCTTTAGCTATATATATAATCATTCTGTCGTGTTTCTTCCTCCTCTCCTCCCGCCCCTCTCTTTACCTATATATTATAATCATTCTGTCATGTTTCTTCCTCCTCTCCTCCCGCCCCTCTCTTTACCTATATATTATTATCATTCTGTCATGTTTCTTCCTCCTCTCCTCCCGCCCCTCTCTTTAGCTATATATTATAATCATTCTGTCGTGTTTCTTCCTCCTCTCCTCCCGCCCCTCTCTTTACCTATATATTATATAATCATTCTGTCGTGATTCTTCCTCCTCTCCTCCCGCCCCTCTCTTTACCTTTATATTATAATCATTCTGTCGTGTTTCTTCCTCCTCTCCTCCCGCCCCTCTCTTTACCTATATATTATAATCATTCTGTCGTGTTTCTTCCTCCTCTCCTCCCGCCCTTCTCTTTACCTATATATTATAATCATTCTGTCGTGTTTCTTCCTCCTATCCTCCCGCCCCTCTCTTTACCTATATATATAATCATTCTGTGGTGTTTCTTCCTCCTCTCCTCCCGCCCCTCTCTTTACCTATATATTATTATCATTCTGTCATGTTTCTTCCTCCTCTCCTCCCGCCCCTCTCTTTAGCTATATATTATAATCATTCTATCGTGTTTCTTCCTCCTCTCCTCCCGCCCCTCTCTTTACCTATATATTATATAATCATTCTGTCGTGATTCTTCCTCCTCTCCTCCCGCCCCTCTCTTTACCTTTATATTATAATCATTCTGTCGTGTTTCTTCCTCCTCTCCTCCCGCCCCTCTCTTTACCTATATATTATAATCATTCTGTCGTGTTTCTTCCTCCTCTCC
This sequence comes from Sipunculus nudus, assembly GCA_026874595.1. Lineage (NCBI taxonomy): Eukaryota > Metazoa > Annelida > Sipuncula > Golfingiida > Sipunculidae > Sipunculus > Sipunculus nudus. The sequence goes on from CM049309.1 coordinate 8,404,628, forward strand.
TCCCGCCCTTCTCTTTACCTATATATTATAATCATTCTGTCGTGTTTCTTCCTCCTCTCCTCCCGCCCCTCTCTTTACCTATATATATAATCATTCTGTCGTGTTTCTTCCTCCTCTCCTCCCGCCCCTCTCTTTTCCTATATATTATAATCATTCTGTCGTGTTTCTTCCTCCTCTCCTCCCGCCCCTCTCTTTACCTATATATTATAATCATTCTGTCGTGTTTCTTCCTCCTCTCCTCCCGCCCCTCTCTTTACCTATATATTATAATCATTCTGTCGTGTTTCTTCCTCCTCTCCTCCCGCCCCTCTCTTTACCTATATATTATAATCATTCTGTCGTGTTTCTTCCTCCTCTCCTCCCGCCCCTCTCTTTACCTATATATTATAATCATTCTGTCGTGTTTCTTCCTCCTCTCCTCCCGCCCCTCTCTTTACCTATATATTATAATCATTCTGTCGTGTTTCTTCCTCCTCTCCTCCCGCCCCTCTCTTTACCTATATATTATAATCATTCTGTCGTGTTTCTTCCTCCTCTCCTCCCGCTCCTCTCTTTACCTATATATTATAATCATTCTGTCGTGTTTCTTCCTCCTCTCCTCCCGCCCCTCTCTTTACCTATATATTATAATCATTCTGTCGTGTTTCTTCCTCCTCTCCTCTCGCCCCTCTCTTTACCTATATATTATAATCATTCTGTCGTGTTTCTTACTCCTCTCCTCCCGCCCCTCTCTTTAGCTATATATTATAATCATTCTGTCGTGTTTCTTCCTCCTCTCCTCCCACCCCTCTCTTTAGCTATATATATAATCATTCTGTCGTGTTTCTTCCTCCTCTCCTCCCGCCCCTCTCTTTACCTATATATTATAATCATTCTGTCATGTTTCTTCCTCCTCTCCTCCCGCCCCTCTCTTTACCTATATATTATTATCATTCTGTCGTGTTTCTTCCTCCTCTCCTCCCGCCCCTCTCTTTACCTATATATTATAATCATTCTGTCGTGTTTCTTACTCCTCTCCTCTCGCCCCTCTCTTTACCTATATATTATAATCATTCTGTCGTGTTTCTTCCTACTCTCCTCCCGCCCCTCTCTTTACCTATATATTATAATCATTCTGTCGTGTTTCTTACTCCTCTCCTCTCGCCCCTCTCTTTACCTATATATTATAATCATTCTGTCGTGTTTCTTCCTACTCTCCTCCCGCCCCTCTCTTTACCTATATATTATAATCATTCTGTCGTGTTTCTTCCTCCTCTCCTCCCGCCCCTCTCTTTACCTATATATTATAATCATTCTGTCGTGTTTCTTCCTCCTCTCCTCCCGCCCCTCTCTTTACCTATATATTATAATCATTCTGTCGTGTTTCTTCCTCCTCTCCTCCCGCCCCTCTCTTTACCTATATATTATAATCATACTGTCGTGTTTCTTCCTCCTCTCCTCCCGCCCCTATCTTTACCTATATATTATAATCATTCTGTCGTGTTTCTTCCTCCTCTCCTCCCGCCCCTCTCTTTACCTATATATTATAATCATTCTGTCGTGTTTCTTCCTCCTCTCCCCCGCCCCTCTTTTCACCTATATATTATAATCATTCTGTCGTGTTTCTTCCTCCTCTCCTCCCGCCCCTCTCTTTACCTATATATTATAATCATTCTGTCGTGTTTCTTCCTCCTCTCCTCCCGCCCCTCTCTATTATAATCATTCTGTCGTGTTTCTTCCTACTCTCCTCCCGCCCCTCTCTATTATAATCATTCTTTCGTGTTTCTTCCTACTCTCCTCCCGCCCCTCTCTTTACCTATATATTATAATCATTCTGTCGTGTTTCTTCCTCCTCTCCTCCCGCCCCTCTCTATTATAATCATTCTTTCGTGTTTCTTCCTACTCTCCTCCCGCCCCTCTCTTTACCTATATATTATAATCATTCTGTCGTGTTTCTTCCTCCTCTCCTCCCGCCCCTCTCTATTATAATCATTCTGTCGTGTTTCTTCCTCCTCTCCTCCCGCCCCTCTCTATTATAATCATTCTGTCGTGTTTCTTCCTCCTCTCCTCTCGCCCCTCTCTTTACCTATATATTATAATCATTCTGTCGTGTTTCTTCCTACTCTCCTCCCGCCCCTCTCTTTACCTATATATTATAATCATTCTGTCGTGTTTCTTACTCCTCTCCTCTCGCCCCTCTCTTTACCTATATATTATAATCATTCTGTCGTGTTTCTTCCTACTCTCCTCCCGCCCCTCTCTTTACCTATATATTATAATCATTCTGTCGTGTTTCTTCCTCCTCTCCTCCCGCTCCTCTCTTTACCTATATATTATAATCATTCTGTCGTGTTTCTTCCTACTCTCCTCCCGCCCCTCTCTTTACCTATATATTATAATCATTCTGTCGTGTTTCTTACTCCTCTCCTCTCGCCCCTCTCTTTACCTATATATTATAATCATTCTGTCGTGTTTCTTCCTACTCTCCTCCCGCCCCTCTCTATTATAATCATTCTGTCGTGTTTCTTACTCCTCTCCTCTCGCCCCTCTCTTTACCTATATATTATAATCATTCTGTCGTGTTTCTTCCTCCTCTCCTCCCGCCCCTCTCTATTATAATCATTCTGTCGTGTTTGTTACTCCTCTCCTCCCGCCCCTCTCTTTAGGTATATATTATAATCATTCTGTCGTGTTTCTTCCTCCTCTCCTCCCGCCCCTCTCTTTAGCTATATATTATTATCATTCTGTCGTGTTTCTTCCTCCTCTCCTCCCGCCCCTCTCTTTACCTATATATTATAATCATTCTGTCGTGTTTCTTCCTCCTCTCCTCCCGCCCCTATCTTTACCTATATATTATAATCATTCTGTCGTGTTTCTTCCTCCTCTCCTCCCGCCCCTCTCTTTACCTATATATTATAATCATTCTGTCGTGTTTCTTCCTCCTCTCCTCCCGCCCCTGTCTTTACCTATATATTATAATCATTCTGTCGTGTTTCTTCCTCCTCTCCTCCCGCCCCTCTCTTTACCTATATATTATAATCATTCTGTCGTGTTTCTTACTCCTCTCCTCCCTCCTCTCTCTTTACCTATATATTATAATCATTCTGTCGTGTTTCTTCCTACTCTCCTCCCGCCCCTCTCTTTACCTATATATTATAATCATTCTGTCGTGTTTCTTCCTACTCTCCTCCCGCCCCTCTCTTTACATATATATTATAATCATTCTGTCGTGTTTCTTCTTCCTCTCCTCCCGCCCCTCTCTTTACCTATATATTATAATCATTCTGTCGTGTTTCTTCCACCTCTCCTCCCGCCCCTCTCTTTACCTATATATTATAATCATTCTGTCGTGTTTCTTCCTCCTCTCCTCCCGCCCCTCTCTTTACCTATATATTATAATCATTCTTTCGTGTTTCTTCCTACTCTCCTCCCGCCCCTCTCTTTACCTATATATTATAATCATTCTGTCGTGTTTCTTCCTACTCTCCTCCCGCCCCTCTCTTTACCTATATATTATAATCATTCTGTCGTGTTTCTTCCTCCTCTCCTCCCGCCCCTCTCTATTATAATCATTCTGTCGTGTTTCTTACTCCTCTCCTCTCGCCCCTCTCTTTACCTATATATTATAATCATTCTGTCGTGTTTCTTCCTCCTCTCCTCCCGCCCCTCTCTTTACCTATATATTATAATCATTCTGTCATGTTTCTTCCTCCTCTCCTCCCGCCCCTCTCTTTACCTATATATTATTATCATTCTGTAATGTTTCTTCCTCCTCTCCTCCCGCCCCTCTCTTTAGCTATATATTATAATCATTCTGTCGTGTTTCTTCCTCCTCTCCTCCCGCCCCTCTCTTTACCTATATATTATATAATCATTCTGTCGTGATTCTTCCTCCTCTCCTCCCGCCCCTCTCTTTACCTTTATATTATAATCATTCTGTCGTGTTTCTTCCTCCTCTCCTCCCGCCCCTCTCTTTACCTATATATTATAATCATTCTGTCGTGTTTCTTCCTCCTCTCCTCCCGCCCCTCTCTATTATAATCATTCTGTCGTGTTTCTTACTCCTCTCCTCTCGCCCCTCTCTTTACCTATATATTATAATCATTCTGTCGTGTTTCTTCCTACTCTCCTCCCGCCCCTCTCTTTACCTATATATTATAATCATTCTGTCGTGTTTCTTCCTACTCTCCTCCCGCCCCTCTCTTTACCTATATATTATAATCATTCTGTCGTGTTTCTTCCTCCTCTCCTCCCGCCCCTCTCTATTATAATCATTCTGTCGTGTTTCTTACTCCTCTCCTCTCGCCCCTCTCTTTACCTATATATTATAATCATTCTGTCGTGTTTCTTCCTACTCTCCTCCCGCCCCTCTCTTTACCTATATATTATAATCATTCTGTCGTGTTTCTTCCTCCTCTCCTCCCGCCCCTCTCTTTACCTATATATTATAATCATTCTGTCGTGTTTCTTACTCCTCTCCTCTCGCCCCTCTCTTTACCTATATATTATAATCATTCTGTCGTGTTTCTTCCTACTCTCCTCCCGCCCCTCTCTTTACCTATATATTATAATCATTCTGTCGTGTTTCTTACTCCTCTCCTCTCGCCCCTCTCTTTACCTATATATTATAATCATTCTGTCGTCTTTCTTCCTACTCTCCTCCCGCCCCTCTCTTTACCTATATATTATAATCATTCTGTCGTGTTTCTTCCTCCTCTCCTCCCGCCCCTCTCTTTACCTATATATTATAATCATTCTGTCGTGTTTCTTCCTCCTCTCCTCCCGCCCCTCTCTTTACCTATATATTATAATCATTCTGTCGTGTTTCTTACTCCTCTCCTCTCGCCCCTCTCTTTACCTATATATTATAATCATTCTTTCGTGTTTCTTCCTACTCTCCTCCCGCCCCTCTCTATTATAATCATTCTGTCGTGTTTCTTACTCCTCTCCTCCCGCCCCTCTCTTTACCTATATATTATAATCATTCTGTCGTGTTTCTTCCTCCTCTCCCCCGCCCCTCTCTTTACCTATATATTATAATCATTCTGTCGTGTTTCTTCCTCCTCTCCTCCCGCCCCTCTCTTTACCTATATATTATAATCATTCTGTCGTGTTTCTTCCTCCTCTCCTCCCGCCCCTCTCTATTATAATCATTCTGTCGTGTTTCTTCCTACTCTCCTCCCGCCCCTCTCTATTATAATCATTCTTTCGTGTTTCTTCCTACTCTCCTCCCGCCCCTCTCTTTACCTATATATTATAATCATTCTGTCGTGTTTCTTCCTCCTCTCCTCCCGCCCCTCTCTATTATAATCATTCTTTCGTGTTTCTTCCTACTCTCCTCCCGCCCCTCTCTTTACCTATATATTATAATCATTCTGTCGTGTTTCTTCCTCCTCTCCTCCCGCCCCTCTCTATTATAATCATTCTGTCGTGTTTCTTCCTCCTCTCCTCTCGCCCCTCTCTTTACCTATATATTATAATCATTCTGTCGTGTTTCTTCCTCCTCTCCTCCCGCCCCTCTCTTTACCTATATATTATAATCATTCTGTCGTGTTTCTTCCTACTCTCCTCCCGCCCCTCTCTTTACCTATGTATTATAATCATTCTGTCGTGTTTCTTCCTCCTCTCCTCCCGCCCCTCTCTATTATAATCATTCTGTCGTGTTTCTTACTCCTCTCCTCTCGCCCCTCTCTTTACCTATATATTATAATCATTCTGTCGTGTTTCTTCCTCCTCTCCTCCCGCTCCTCTCTTTACCTATATATTATAATCATTCTGTCGTGTTTCTTCCTACTCTCCTCCCGCCCCTCTCTTTACCTATATATTATAATCATTCTGTCGTGTTTCTTACTCCTCTCCTCTCGCCCCTCTCTTTACCTATATATTATAATCATTCTGTCGTGTTTCTTCCTACTCTCCTCCCGCCCCTCTCTTTACCCATATATTATAATCATTCTGTCGTGTTTCTTCCTCCTCTCCTCCCGCTCCTCTCTTTACCTATATATTAAAATCATTCTGTCGTGTTTCTTCCTACTCTCCTCCCGCCCCTCTCTTTACCTATATATTATAATCATTCTGTCGTGTTTCTTCCTACTCTCCTCCCGCCCCTCTCTTTACCTATATATTATAATCATTCTGTCGTGTTTCTTCCTCCTCTCCTCCCGCCCCTCTCTATTATAATCATTCTGTCGTGTTTCTTACTCCTCTCCTCTCGCCCCTCTCTTTACCTATATATTATAATCATTCTGTCGTGTTTCTTCCTCCTCTGCTCCCGCCCCTCTCTTTACCTATATATTATAATCATTCTGTCGTGTTTCTTCCTCCTCTCCTCCCGCCCCTCTCTTTACCTATATATTATAATCATTCTGTCGTGTTTCTTCCTCCTCTCCTCCCGCCCCTCTCTTTACCTATATATTATAAACATTCTGTCGTGTTTCTTACTCCTCTCCTCCCTTCTCTCTTTACCTATATATTATAATCATTCTGTCGTGTTTCTTCCTACTCTCCTCCCGCCCCTCTCTTTACCTATATATTATAATCATTCTGTCGTGTTTCTTCCTCCTCTCCTCCCGCCCCTCTCTTTACATATATATTATAATCATTCTGTCGTGTTTCTTCCTACTCTCCTCTCGCCCCTCTCTTTACCTATATATTATAATCATTCTGTCGTGTTTCTTCCTACTCTCCTCCCGCCCCTCTCTTTACCTATATATTATAATCATTCTGTCGTGTTTCTTCCTCCTCTCCTCCCGCCCCTCTCTTTACCTATATATTATAATCATTCTGTCGTGTTTCTTCCTCCTCTCCTCCCGCCCCTCTCTTTACCTATATATTATAATCATTCTGTCGTGTTTCTTACTCCTCTCCTCCCTCTTCTCTCTTTACCTATATATTATAATCATTCTGTCGTGTTTCTTCCTACTCTCCTCCCGCCCCTCTCTTTACCTATATATTATAATCATTCTGTCGTGTTTCTTCCTCCTCTCCTCCCGCCCCTCTCTTTACCTATATATTATAATCATTCTGTCGTGTTTCTTCCTACTCTCCTCCCGCCCCTCTCTTTACATATATATTATAATCATTCTGTCGTGTTTCTTCCTCCTCTCCTCCCGCCCCTCTCTTTACCTATATATTATAATCATTCTGTCGTGTTTCTTCCTCCTCTCCTCCCGCCCCTCTCTTTACATATATATTATAATCATTCTGTCGTGTTTCTTCCTCCTCTCCTCCCGACCCTCTCTTTACCTATATATTATAATCATTCTGTCGTGTTTCTTCCTCCTCTCCTCCCGCCCCTCTCTTTACCTATATATTATAATCATTCTGTCGTGTTTCTTCCTACTCTCCTCCCGCCCCTCTCTTTACATATATATTATAATCATTCTGTCGTGTTTCTTCCTCCTCTCCTCCCGCCCCTCTCTTTACCTGTATATTATAATCATTCTGTCGTGTTTCTTCCACCTCTCCTCCCGCCCCTCTCTTTACCTATATATTATAATCATTCTGTCGTGTTTCTTCCTCCTCTCCTCCCGCCCCTCTCTTTACCTATATATTATAATCATTCTTTCGTGTTTCTTCCTACTCTCCTCCCGCCCCTCTCTTTACCTATATATTATAATCATTCTGTCGTGTTTCTTCCTCCTCTGCTCCCGCCCCTCTCTTTACCTATATATTATAATCATTCTGTCGTGTTTCTTCCTCCTCTCCTCCCGCCCCTCTCTTTACCTATATATTATAATCATTCTGTCGTGTTTCTTCCTCCTCTCCTCCCGCCCCTCTCTTTACCTATATATTATAATCATTCTGTCGTGTTTCTTACTCCTCTCCTCCCTCCTCTCTCTTTACCTATATATTATAATCATTCTGTCGTGTTTCTTCCTACTCTCCTCCCGCCCCTCTCTTTACCTATATATTATAATCATTCTGTCGTGTTTCTTCCTCCTCTCCTCCCGCCCCTCTCTTTACCTATATATTATAATCATTCTGTCGTGTTTCTTCCTACTCTCCTCCCGCCCCTCTCTTTACCTATATATTATAATCATTCTGTCGTGTTTCTTCCTACTCTCCTCCCGCCCCTCTCTTTACATATATATTATAATCATTCTGTCGTGTTTCTTCCTCCTCTCCTCCCGCCCCTCTCTTTACCTATATATTATAATCATTCTGTCGTGTTTCTTCCACCTCTCCTCCCGCCCCTCTCTTTACCTATATATTATAATCATTCTGTCGTGTTTCTTCCTCCTCTCCTCCCGCCCCTCTCTTTACCTATATATTATAATCATTCTGTCGTGTTTCTTCCTCCTCTCCTCCCGCCCCTCTCTTTACCTATATATTATAATCATTCTTTCGTGTTTCTTCCTATTCTCCTCCCGCCCCTCTCTTTACCTATATATTATAATCATTCTGTCGTGTTTCTTCCTACTCTCCTCCCGCCCCTCTCTTTACCTATATATTATAATCATTCTGTCGTGTTTCTTCCTCCTCTCCTCCCGCCCCTCTCTATTATAATCATTCTGTCGTGTTTCTTACTCCTCTCCTCCCGCCCCTCTCTTTACCTATATATTATAATCATTCTGTCGTGTTTCTTCCTCCTCTCCTCCCGCCCCTCTCTTTACCTATATATTAAAATCATTCTGTCGTGTTTCTTCCTCCTCTCCTCCCGCCCCTCTCTTTACCTTTATATTATAATCATTCTGTCGTGTTTCTTCCTTCACTCCTCCCGCCCCTCTCTTTACCTATATATTATAATCATTCTGTCGTGTTTCTTCCTCCTCTCCTCCCGCCCCTCTCTTTACCTATATATTATAATCATTCTGTCGTGTTTCTTCCTCCTCTCCTCCCGCCCCTCTCTTTAGCTATATATTATAATCATTCTGTCGTGTTTCTTCCTCCTCTCCTCCCGCCCCTCTCTTTACCTGTATATTATAATCATTCTGTCGTGTTTCTTCCTCCTCTCCTCCCGCCCCTCTCTTTACCTATATATTATAATCATTCTGTCGTGTTTCTTCCTCCTCTCCTCCCGCCCCTCTCTTTACCTATATATTATAATCATTCTGTCGTGTTTCTTCCTCCTCTCCTCCCGCCCCCCTCTTTAGCTATATATTATAATCATTCTGTCGTGTTTCTTCCTCCTCTCCTCCCGCCCCTCTCTTTAGCTATATATTATAATCATTCTTTCGTGCTTCTTCCTCCTCTCCTCCCGCCCCTCTCTTTACCTATATATTATAATCATTCTGTCGTGTTTCTTCCTCCTCTCCTCCCGCCCCTCTCTTTAGCTATATATTATAATCATTCTGTCGTGTTTCTTCCTCCTCACCTCCCGCCCCTCTCTTTACCTATATATTATAATCATTCTGTCGTGTTTCTTCCTCCTCTCCTCCCGCCCCTCTCTTTAGCTATATATTATAATCATTCTGTCGTATTTCTTCCTCCTCTCCTCCCGCCCCTCTTTTTACCTATATATTATAATCATTCTGTCGTGTTTCTTCCTCCTCTCCTCCCGCCCCTCTCTTTAGCTATATATTATAATCATTCTGTCGTGTTTCTTCCTCCTCTCCTCCCGCCCCTCTCTTTAGCTATATATTATAATCATTCTGTCGTGTTTCTTCCTCCTCTCCTCCCGCCCCTCTCTTTACCTATATATTATAATCATTCTGTCGTGTTTCTTCCTACTCTCCTCCCGTGGTTAAAACAACATTTATTGCAAAACAGCATGACGATCTGAAAAAAGGGCACAGCCCTATATTTATTCTTTCCTCATATATAAATAATAATTTCACATGATATAATAAACAGGATGGAAAAGTAATAAAAATACAAGCATATTGCACCAGTGCATATATATGTATATAAAATATGATATCATGCACATATCCGTAATAATCCAATGTGCAACATTTAAAATGCCTTCATTCCTCCTCATTCTCTTCCTCTTCTACGTCCTTCTTTCTTGACTTTTGATCTTCCGTCTTTATCAATTTCTCTTCTTTCCATTTTGCAAATTAAGAAAGTCAGTTGCTCAGATCATGCAAAAATTACTTCGAAATATATATGAACCAGCACTTTCAGAGAACAGCAAACTGCACATATCTGTCCCGTGATCTACCAATTCGGGACAAACAAAACTTTTGTTATCTTTGAACATCCTCAAATCAAAGAAACATCAATTGAACCACCCATGATACTGGTATTCTTGTTTTCTCAATATTGCGGATGTTTATATACATTGGCGGACACAAATGCATGCAAGTGCATGATTCTTAAATTCGTTTGATAATAGCTCAGTAATCATGCAGTGTTTCTGGTAAATATAAACCTACGTGCGTCATTCGAATATTCATTACTCCATAAATCGTATCGAAACACTGCTGGGCATCACATGATGAACCAGTAAATATGTATTTAGCCATTTCACTCAGGTCAAAATGAGTAAATATGACTTGATAACTGTGCAGCGTTTAACTTCTAATTTTTGACAAGTTATTCCATTATCATTATCTCTTAATTTTGAAAATTTACATTAGCTGCAAGGAGGCTGGGGAACTAGAATCAAATACGCCTTCAGCGGCGGATACAGGAATTTAGAAACGGGGGCTCACTTTGCGAGGCCGCGGAGCGGGTGAGCCGAGGCGCGAACCGGGGGGGGGGGGGGGGTAAATAGCCCAATTGTATATATATTTTTTTTTTTAATTTAGGTTGTAATCGTACACACTGGAGTGGTTAAAATGCATTATAAGCAAAACATACATTGTAACTATTCTATACACTTGCTGTACAATGCATTTTCCCCCCAGATTTTGTTGATTAGGTCGAAAAAAGGGCGCAGGGGTCCCTAAATCCGCCCCTGGCCTATGGCGGAAAAGAAGCGTCGGATTTTGGGACGCGTACCATTTTCTGCCTTTTATATATTGCACGTGCTAGTTATATATCTTATATATTTAGGGCAACGCCTGTAGGTCTATCTGTGGTGGTGACTAACGATGGCATTAGTTTATCCAATAACAAACTGACGCACCCTTCGCACGCTTCGATGACGCGGGAACAGACTGGATGGGAATAAGCCCTATTATTTAACGATGGCGAAGGATTGTGGTCTGAGGTATGGGAATGTTATTCACCTTTCCGCATATCAATATTACGGTAATTATAGTTCAGCAATTTTTCTTAATTTTGCGTAAATGTAACATCAACTTCAGAAGCGGATCTAGTTGAGGGGTCCAGGTGGTCCGGAACCTACCCCCCCCCCCCCCCCCCCAGTGGCGGATCCAGGGGGTAGCTGTTGGAGCTATAATCATGTTAACACTAACTACTATCCACGCTTTAAGAGAGTGTTCCAGTTTGTATCTCAACAGTATTTCAAATTTCATTGTCAGTCTCTATACAGTTTCAGATTAGATAGGATAACATTAATCATTATAATTATATACAGGTATGGTATATATTAACTAAAATTAGTTAATATCTGCATTTTCGTGACTGTGTCGTGAACTGTAACATGTCTAAACTACCATAAAAAATTAGAAGGTCCACAGCCATGCAAAAAAGTTTTATCATAACTTAAGAGTATTCTTTGAAATGATTAAATGGGTCGCAAAATTCAAGGGAAACACAAGACTTTGAAAAAATAAGCATATAACTACATTTGTGCATGTACACACAATCATCAAACTGAAATGGTGTTCCTAATAAACGTTTATATCATTTAATTTATCATGAGTGAGTTTGTTCCCCGGGGTATAGTTAAAAGTAGGCCTACAGGCCTATAGTTAAAAGCTTACAAATGATACATACTAGTAGTTATATATTCCATGAGTAAAAATGCTAGTTTGTTCAATGCAAGGATTTCATTCCCAGCTACAAAATCCTTCCCACTAACTCAACTCTTCCTTGCCCCAACAGAAGTTTACATACATTTTAGATGCCAGCAACACTATGCGACATATTAGCTCCACCTCCCGCCCCCCCCCCCCAAAAAAAAAAATCCGGGAACTTTAGACCTTTTAAGGATTAGTCATTAGTCATCATTGTATGGACCCCTCTTTTTCCTAAATCCTGGATCCGGCGCCCCTAATATATATATATATATATGGGTTCGCTGTGGTTGGCTTCATATTCGCAGGACTAAAATTTCGCGATTTCTATATTTTGAACTTTTCCCGATGGTTTCATTTTCGTGATTGCACCGGAAAAAAATTTTCTTAACTACTTCCGTATTTGTATTCATTATATGATATGAAAAATTCCAAAACTATGTCATTTATTTCAGTTACATGTTATATTATTATGATAATTAATGTATGTTTGCATGGGGCGGTTCCATGCACATGCAAATGTGTCAAGTAATCCATTTATAAGTACTGGCCTATGCATCATCCCCTTTTGTTCATCTAAGTGTATCCAGGCTAATCAGGCATCTTATTCCCGAGGGTTTTATATTCGCGATTATTTCTTATTGACCTTATTAAAACCCTTGCGAACAAAACGGCAACAACAGGATGCAGTTTGCATATTGGCGGTTTACTTTGTAGGTAGTTAAGGTATGTCCCAGCAGATGGCAGCAGTACCGGGGACTTGGTTTTGGGCTCGTGGTGTAAACAACACCCGAGTTATTCATGCGTTCCCGGAAGCAATGAGGAACAGGCTGGCGTGTATAGTATGGGGCTTGTGTATACTTGACGTAAGCCAGATAGAACAGTTACTGACTATAGTTAGTGATCGGAAAAGATGAGATACGGAAAGCGAATCTTACAACGTTAGAGGTAAGTAAAGGGGATATTGAACATTTTCATACGAAATGAAAAGTATGACAGTTTTCAGTAGAACGGATTTTACTGAGGTTAACCGGTGCAGTAACTTCACAAGTTTCTGTCCCCGGGCTACACAGTTACAAGAGGGGCGTTGGGAGTCGACAACATGTTTTCGTAACTGTCGCTCAAACAAAGCACATGTGCGGTACTATATATGTAATATAGGGGATAGATTTTAAACAGTTTGAGGATGTTATTTAAATATGTCATAACTGTTTTCTTACTGTATGGATTGTATATATAAATTACGCATGCCATCGTGTTCAAGCACTCCCCCCGTACGTCAGCCAATCGACGCGAGGTCAAACCACTTGACTGCTGTCTTGGGGAATCCCCCGCAAGTGCGTGGGCACTTTTTTTCAGAGTAAAGTTTGTACATGTCTCTTGACGTCCGGTGCTGTCACTTTTTTTCTGTTATCATTGATTGTTAGACTGGTAAATAGTACCACAATTTAAGTGTACTTATTGCATATAAGATAGATCAGTAATGCTATATTCTTAAGTTGAAATCTAGTGCATTTTAACTTGTTACATATCAAATAAGTACGTTCTTGTAATTATAATTGTTATTATTTTTATCATTATTATTATCATTAGTTTTATAATTATTATACAAACAAAATAAGGTGTACTCATTGAAGTATTCATGAAGTAATAATATATTTTTGTGATTTCTATTAAAATCTATATTTCCTTTTATAGGCCTTCTATATATATTTATATATTTATATTCATAAATATATATATTGTTTAATAGTATCATATTGGACATAAAAAGTATGTTCTTGATTTATTTTATTTACTTACATAAAATTTGTCACCTCAGTTTTATTTTAATTAAGTATCAAGATTCTTCAAATTTATTATTTTTAAAATACACACAATTGAGACAAGAAAAAAATAAAAAAAAAATATATACCAAAAGTATATATACCAAAGTATACCAAAATTTGTTGAAAAGGTCATGCCCCAAATGAAAGGCACAGACTAGAGGTCACTTGTATACATTGAAATTTGAGGTCAGGACTTGTGTACAGGATAGATAGGTTACAGGATACTGAGAAGATTGGATTTTATCAATGAAAGCAAGGCAGTGTGACCTTTCTGTGTATCTTCAATACTAGGTTTATGTATGCAGTATATATTTGTATACATGTGTGTATGTGTTGTGCACACAAATCTGTAATTTATATTTTCTGTAAACTTTAGCTTCATGTAGAAGGGTATATTCAGAGACATACTTGTATCGTATCTCCTCACATCATGGATCTAATATGTCTTACAGTGTTAGTGTTAATTTTCCCCGTTTGATCCATGCCTAATACAGTTAATCTTTATTAAACAAGATTTTGTCAGAGACATCAAACTCCCAACAGAATGATCCTCATGAAATTTTTCTAAAAGCCAGTCGTGGTTAAAACTTAAAAAAATAATCCTCATCACAGGTCCCCTCCAGTACAAAGCCACCCACTAATACTGATCAGTAGTAAATTTAAGCTGGAAAAAAGGGGTAGAATCCTTTGCATTACAATTTTTTAAGAGAATGAAGATTACCTCAAAAATTTAATGGCTTTTTGAGTTTATTTGCTTACAGACAAATTGAGTGGAAAGTGAATACCTCTCACCACTTGGCAATGGTATAACTAAAAATAAATATCCACAGATGATTTTTAATTTTTAAATTTTGTTTCAAAACACCAATTTTTAATAGGAATATTCCTATAATTCTCATTCTATATTAAAAAAAAATATTTTAAAACATATTTCACCATGCGATTATATCTCTAAACTATTTACACAGCATCATGCAGACATGTTTTAGAATAATGATGTCCAATGAAAACTGATACCTTGGAAACCAGATAACTTATCACATGTTGATGGGGTGGGGGAAGGAGGTTAATACTGGGCATATGTAATCCCAATCGGGGGGGGGGGGGGTCTCCAAACATTTCATGAAGGGTAATGTAGGATTTAGAGGAATTCATTTAATGTAAGCTGGATTCAATAGGATGTGGGTAAAATTATGTAAATTCATTGAACACAGCTGTGAGAAGGTCATGAATTTTATCATATACTTGACTTTCTGAACACCACATGAGGCAGCTATAAGTGATATTGTGCTCATACCATGTGTGCTTTCATTTTGGTAAAAATACATGCACTTTCATTTTCCATGTTTAGATATGAGAGGAAAATGCCTGACTAACGGCAAGTGTGTGACCTGGAGAGGTCCATTCATTCTTCCAGGGACAAAAGAGCACATTGTAAGTAATAATACACTGGCATGACTATAGTCTATTCAACTGTAGGGTCCCCATTAAAATTTTGCAACTTTTTTATTAAACTGACTGAGTGATTCCAAATGGCATGTTGCAATGGAGGAATGGGGCATAGGCTGAATTAAGTATGATGAAATTAAAGCAAACTCTAGCAAAATATTTAAGAAATGCAATAAAATCAAAATCTGAGTAAACAGTCTATTTTTTACAACATATCAACTCTATTTAGAAAGGTTAGGGTAATGGGTCACATGCTCAAACAACTACACTTTAAAGCTATTTTATTGGTTATTTAGTGTCATAAATATTCTAAAAATGTAACTATTAATGTAAGTCTGCCATAACCCATGATAGAGGCCATATTACTTGGCCACAAGTTTCAGAAGAACCAGAAGCATGCAAAATATAACTGTTAGTTTTTGTTGTGAATTTTACACCTCATAAGGTCATTGGTCCCTCTTCATCTTTAGGGTCATAGTGTGTGATATTATTAAAGTTGCATAGGATAATCACCAAATTTTAATGGTTATCTACTGGTGGAACAGACTATAGTATGACAATAACTGATTACTGTGTCTTTTTACTTGACAGCAGGGGTATGTATATACCATCAGTAAAAACCACCAGTCAAATTAAATTAAATTATAAACTTTATTTTTTATTCTAAATTTATATGCTGATATGGTAGTGTACCACCAATACATTTTGAAATATGTGTGTGTTGAACCAACAGAGAACAGAGGGGGGGGAGGGGGGGGGATGGCAGTACTCTGGAATTTGTGTGGTATGAATGTGGGTAGAGTAATTAAAGAATGTTGCTTTATAAACCGGTACAAAGTTTATGAGGGTTACAAGCAAAATGCAAGACAACAGTTCTCCCCAGGGCTTCTGTTCTCTACACCTCATTGTAGGGCTGTAATAATGTGTCATTAATCATACTCATAAAGCCAGTTATTTATTGATAATCAGGTAAGAATGAAATAATCAGTCATTGTACATTTAGCCTTTTTCCAACCTTAATGATCTCTAGCACAAACTTCAGGACATATAAACCACATACAACATATAAACAATATATCTGTTTACATATTGATGTAGTAATATTATGTTTGACAAGAGAAGTCTTCTGATATCCTTAATGAGATATTAACATATTGGATATTGCGGTCAAATTGTTCAATGTAAATGGTAAAGTTTTGGTTAGTGAAACTCAAACTAAACAGAATGCAATGACTATTTGATATAATCACAATCTTAGAATCAATTTAAAAGTAATAATTTAAGCTGATTGTCGGGAAGACCAAACAACTGTTTTATATTTTAGTCTCATTTTTTGTGATAAAACCAGAAATATTTGTGTATCATTTGTATACCCTTACTTGGCCCAAAAGAGTGCCACTGACCTCTGACCCTTTATGCACATTTAGTCATTTATATCTTAGATACTGTAAACTCTCCCTTTGGAGTGCCCTATCAGGCATATTGGACAGTTGTTTGCTAGTTTTATGAGCAGAATGGCCCAGATCTTCAATTCAAACGTTGCAAGGTATCAGTATTTTATGGCCCTGGTTGTTAAATATGTTGTGTAAAGAATACAGATCATATCTTAGACCATCAATGTCACCTTTTCATGAATCTCCTGGCTGTGCATGTTAAACTTATAGCAAAAGACTAACATGCTTAGGTTGCTTCATAGCAACTTGGCCAATGAACCATTAATCTTTTTTTTTAACTGCTTCAGTCACAGGCAAATGGAAAACTAAGGGGCACTCTCCACTAAGATCAAATGAACAGTCTTTTTGGTCACTTATATTGGTTGCATATCTGTAAAGTAGCATTATATATTAGGTAAATTGTCAGAGGTATACATGCATACATGTAAAACAACATTTAATTTGCTTCAGTATAAGTACAAACTAAACAAAAAACCCTCCAGTCGAACAAATAGCAGTGGCAAGACCAAATATGGAATCTGTTTGACTTCGAATGATAATTCATAGCTTGTTTGATCACACTGTGCAAATTTATGCATGCATGACCGTGAATAGATATCAGTTTTATTCCCTCCGTTTGCTAAAATATAACAGTCTCAAGGGCTCAAAGTAAAGTGCATACTTCTGTCATGGTAAGACTTGAAAAAAAGTCTTGTCTACTTCAAATGCAGTTGAACGGTAAAAAAGTCTTGTCTACATCAAATGCAGTTGAACTGTTCCAGTGAGTAAAGCGCAGGCCAGTCCAATATAGGTACAGTATTATCAATTTATCATTCTAGATATTTTTTAAATTATTATAGTAAAGGTATATCAAGTTACTGTATACATGCTTGGTATTTTCATGAATTTAAATCAGGTACCGTGCTGTGATCAGGGCTTCTCACCAATGACACCTGTATCTGTAACACATGTTTGTAAAGTGGATCCCCCTGTGATTGTGTTTGATGGACTCAGTTTGCCTTTCATACTGCTCAACAGGTAGTCACACCACTTAAATGATTTTAAGCTCATCCATATATCACCATTATTTCTAATAGGATATAGAATATCTAAAACCTATATTTTAAAATTATTTAAATATTTGAACATACATAGAATTTGAAGTCCAATAGACATGGTAATTATACTAATATGTCAGTTTTTATATAATATATCATATAAATATGTAAAGTTGTAAGCTGAGTTTTGGTATATTCATTATAATTATAATGAAGTTTAGTAAGTTTTTATAACAGGATATTTCATATTATATTACAGAAGTTACAGGTATATTAATATTGCAAAAAATAGAGACACATATATTTAGGCATACCACCTCAGTGTCAGTCACCCCTAATTCAGCCAATCAGCTACCTGCTAGGGGGTGATTACTTAAGACAAGATGCGCAATCAGGGTCAGTCATTCCCAAGGATAGCCAACAGTCAAGTCTGTGTTTATATTCATGCCAGCAACCAACAGTCAGCCAGAATAGCCTGCCAGCCTAACTGTATCACTGCATTACGTAATAAACATCCGAATGTCTTATATGGACTTTGAATCATCTACACTACAAAATGGTGGAGAATCCGGGTACAAAGGCACCTAACCTGGCTCCTGAATAGGAGACAAGATGGTGCCTGAATCATGGACTACCATCAGAAAACAAACCCTGGGAGGGTTTCACTGAAATGTCTTCCTGAGTGACCTTCCTGACAGTTTGAGAAAATACCAAGCATGTATACACTAACTTGATATACCTTTACTATATTATTATACATCTTTTCCTAGGGAGACTACCTTTCTAATTTTATTCATACTTGTTTCAGGTGTGAATACTTTATTTTAGTTTTTTACCTCACATCATTTTCTACAGAATTCAGAAAGGTGATTTTATTCCATAATACAAAATATATTTCTGAAGTAATAGATAATTTTCATAACATTCACATTTATTGAGACAGCGTAGGTATTTGTAAAGCTCAGGTGCTAATATAGCTGTTATTAAAAATTTTGGATCTTTACATAGCAGTTTGTCTTTGTTGTTTTTGTACGAATTTGTTTTGTGAAAAAATACTATTTTTGAGTTTGTAAGTCGAGTGACAGCCTGTAAAAGCTTGTCAAAGTCAAAGCATTCTCTAACAATAATATATTGATGTGTCTGAGTTGCTTGTGTAGTAACTTAATGTAGATTAAGATTAAGTAGTAGTTGAAGTTTATGAAATACATGTGGATTTATTCTAGCGTCATATTGACCCTCTGACATAACAACCAGATTACTGGCCTACCAGAGTGTCTTTACATCTAGGTCCATTATAAGGCCTAATGGAAGCAAATATTTATGTCATTTTTGACAATGCCTCATGGCCTACAGGGGCACTTGTGTTAAATAATCATCCGTAGCATAATTTAGGAAACCACTGCGATGCATTCCTCAATATTGCTTGTACCACCACTCAAGTAGGCTTATCAGCCGAATTGTCATTGCATACTGAGTCAGGTTGTCATGGCTAGATTTATTCTCGATTGGTCTGCCTTTGAGCTACAAAGTATTGTAAAACATTTAAGTGTTCAGGGAACCTCAACAGTTGAGGGTTAAAATGCTAGCAACCCAGATTGATCCCCAGCATGGCTATGAGAGTGGGTTGTAGGGGCCATCCAAGGTCAGTGGTTTTCTCTGGATTCCCAAAGAATACCAAAAGCCATTAACTGTGCCATGGAGAGTACCTCATATTATTTATAATAACTAGTTGTGCAATCTATGTAAAATAAGTAAAGTTTATGTTAAGAACAAAAACAAAGCTGCTTACAAATTGTTGCTTTCAGATTTTCGATAAAGTGAATATGTGGTGTCTTATATTTCACATTAATCTGATGAAATACTAATTTTTGCAAGAAGGTCAAATTTTACTTTTTTTAAAATTTTTATCATACAAAGAATGAACACTATGATTGTAATTGTCAGACTCCAAATTTTCAGTTACAATCCAATTCTGACACAGTTCATTTCCAATATTTTCAATTCATGTTATGTTGGGAATAAATATCAATTTCAATTGAGTCTAAATTACTTTTGCAGGTGGTACCACTTAACCTTTGTAACAGAAGTCCTCTGTAGACATACTTTTGAAAGTCCTTATTTTTAGTCTTGAACTGTCAGTGGTTTTTTTTAATCATAATTTCCCATAAATCTTTAGGGGAAAATTTACATTAATTCATGCAAGGGATATTGCAGTTCAATTTGTTTTAACTTTTAATAATTCCTGTTCATTTCTAATTAATTTGATTTTAAATCTATTAGTTTATTTCAGCTTTTTAAATCCATATCTTTCCCCCTCTGAATTCTAATTCAATTCCAGTTCTGTTCATAATTTACCCAGGTCAGATAACAGTAACAGTAGATTTATTAGTATCAGTTTCCTCCACTTGATGCTTTTGAATGAAATGCTGGTAGGATACTAGATAAAATTAAAGAATTTTAATATACTATCATATTTATGGAATTGTTGATTAAGGTTTTATCTTGAGACACCATTAATACAATGTTAACATTTGCCAGTAGATGGCACTCTCTCTTTAATGAATATCAAAATGTTTGATAATCAGTGATGTGTTTTTCTCAAAGCTTACTTAGATCTAGGTTTTTATGTACCAGAAAAATGTAATTTTTATATGTAATATTTTCAACCAGCAAATTAAACGTTTTTGTTAAGGATTGCTTCATGGCCAGAAGGTGGCTCTGTCTGTTGCATGAGGATGTAGGTAACCATGTGATAAGTACCTGGTATGATTTTTATTTGTAAGGCCTTTCAGGTTATATATGCTTGGAATAAAAAAATAATAAGACATCTGATTAAATTGCTGATTGACACCTCAGCAAAAGGAGTTTTGCTACAGTTGAAGGAAATTTTATTTTATTAAAATAAGCAGTTGGCAGAAATAAACATGCATTTAGGAAAAGATTTTAAACAAAACAAATTAAAATGAGTAAGTAAAAAGGTCATGCAACCTTTATATTGCATGACTCACAAATGGGTTATGCAATTCTAATATATCCAGGCCCGTAGTTGCTGGCTTGAAATCAAACTCTAACCACATTGACCATGAACTAATTGAAACAAATGCATAGCAAATACTTCCCCATGTTTTCTTAATATAGTTCAGGATCTGATAAATACCGCTGAAGTGGTTTCATCCTGTAATTTGATTTTATCTTTTATATTTTGTTGTCTACTTGTTACAAAATTGTATATTTGCCATGGTTTCATGTTCAGAATTTGTTTAGATTAGATTGTTAGAGGGTGTTATATTTTGTTATATATGTTTGATTAATATTTAATGGGATTTGGAAAAAATATTGACACAACATAGAGTTACCACCTGCAACATTCAGATGTATAGAAATTATTATTGGCCACGCTAGGAGTGTGTGTGTACATCCCAATTTGTGTTTGTGTTTCAGTGTGTGTGTATTTATGTGTTGTTCAAAACATAAATCGCACAATCATAAACCGAATCTCATGAAATTTTCAGGGTGATACAGGAATGGTCCAAGGAACAATTAGTTAGAATTTGGTGTGGATCTGGCATACGATCCAGATTCAGGTACATCATCAAGGAATATTCACAATTGTTCAGTTACTTATGTCATATGAATGGATGAATATGGGTGGAATAAGTGAATGCAAACGGGAATTCAGATTTCTAGTTATTTTGTTAAGAACATGTTTCAACAAAGGAAAGGATTAAAGATGTGCTATGTACACTGTAAAGTCGTATTGGTAGGAAGAAGATTGAATTTGTGCATAATTAAAAAATCAAAACTTTCAGTTAAATACTTAACTTTGAACAATTGTACTGTGTGACTTTAAGAGTGTCCAGTATGAGTGGGTGGTATAGAGGATTTTTCTCTTAATACTTGGGACAATGAATTGCTTCCTTCTCTGTAAATATCAAAATCCTCTTTAACTCTCATATGTGTAAATTAGAATTAGTTGTATCATTGCTTCCTTATTGGAAGTCATCGACCAATTAAGTGTATTAATCCAGTAAGTGTGGGAGTTCTTGGTCACGACATTTCCAGTAAATCCAGCATCTTACATAGCAAACTAAAATTCTGTATTTTATGGAATGCGAGCCTCCTTGATGTAGAGAGTCCCTATTGGCAGATGCTCCCAAAACCATGTTTGCATTCACTTATTTTTTAGTTTGGCATGGCTCTACATTTGTGAATATTTCTTGATGAAGTTCCTGAAACTCAACCATAAGCTTGACCCGCAACAAAATCCAATTGATTCTTCATTGGCCATTCCCAAAATACCCTGAAATTTTCATGAGATTATGTTTGTGATTGTATGAGTTATGTAGTGAGCAAACACACACACAAACAAGGATAGATGCATATACCCGCCTAGCAGAGACATCTAGAGAGCCATAGCAGAGAGGCATATGTCCAAAACACCTTCAAACTACGCATTTAAAGACATCAATAAAGTATTTGATGCATTTGACAGGATGTGCAGACAGACATACAAACAGGAAGAATTGTCCTTGACTGGACCATGCATGTACATTTAAATGATTCAGTCACCTCTGGTCAATTATTCACCTTTATACATCAGGAGACTGACCAGCCAAGGAAACTGTGGAGTCTCTCCATATAGCTGTGTCCATTTGAGTGTACATATATATATACTAACATTCGCATGTGTAGGAACTGGCAGGAGTCAATCAATACACATATGCTGCAATTGTCTTAGCCATTTTTCAGGCAAATATGCACACCTGGAAACACAGCTTAAATCTATATGTTTAAACCTAAACTTGGGTTCAAAAGTATTTGCATTGGAAAATGTCAAGCATCCATCACTCTAGCTGACCTATCATGCAAAATATATATTTCTCATGTCTAAAATAAATTGTGTAGTACCAAAATTCTCTGCAAAGAGTGATGGTACAGAAATCTGGAGTTTTTTTTAATGAAAAATCCAAAACATGATTGGCACCTCTTGGAGTATCTACAATACATGTAGTGGCTCATTCTTTTTTACTATAAAAGATGTGCAGAGAATTTAATTGACTTGAAATGTACAAAATATACATTGTTGGTTGAAGTACTCGTACAGTTCACCATGTGAGCTGTACCAGTTTATGTACACAGTTAATGCAAATACACCACAGCACGTGTTCATGAACGTGTGAAAAGTTTGTCCTTTCATTTGCATGGATGATTGCACCTGAATACTAACCACTAGATGATGTTTAAATAGCTTCTTGTTGCACAAACTCCCAGATGAATCGTTCTATAAATAACTTACGGATGCTTTTGGCATGAATACATGTTTGCTGAACCATACACTTGATAATGCTTTGGAGTCTGAAATAATGAATATCACATTTTAAATCAGGGATATATATTTAATAATTACTGTTACAAAACTAGATACTACATGATTTTTTATGCACAGGACCTTGGCCTAGTTACATTACGTCATACCAGGAGTGGACCCAGGATTTTGGAAAGGGGAGGGTCCATCCCAGGAAGACCTAATAAAATGTCCTCTGGTCTGGAAAGGAGGGGTCCAGATTGCAAAATTTGGTTTGAAACCCTAAAAGAAAAATGTTTTTCAACTCAAAAGGGGAGGGGGTCCAGACCTCCTGAACCCCCCCCCCCCCCCCCCCCCGGATCTGCCACTGGATCCTATTTCTTGACTACAAACACTTGCAGAAAGTTAGGAACTAGGGCCTCATTTGGAAAAAATAAAAACTATGATTGGATTATTTTACCAGTTATATATTTTTTGGTAAAAGAAAAACTGGGAAAGGAAACTGGGACTGTTTTCTCCCTTAGTTCTCATCCAAGTGTATTTTGATTTTACACAGATTAAAATATACCATATATAAAATATATACCCATTTTCATATATGTTCAATTTTGTGAGAGTGTATGGCAAAATAGTAATAATAACTTGGCCTGTGAATTGGCAGGGACCTTTGAATGGATTCAGTTAATCAGTACTTTACCTCAGATTTGATTATTACTTTAGCAGTAAATTTCAGACTTTCCTTTGAATAAAAAAAAATATTTTACCAATATACATGTTAATTAATCCTTGTAACATCATCTTTATCAATCACCAAATTACTGTAGTTCAAGACTGTCAGCTTAGCCGGTCCATGATATGTCGCAAGATGATCTTTACAGTCACATTTCATTTTGAAGTAATCATATGGGATCTATAAATAGGAGAGTGATGTATTATTTTGCTGTTGGTTAATCACAACATTTGTCTGATTTGACTCTGAGGTTAATAAAGGTAAGCTTTATGTATTTTATAAAAATTATCACGAAAACAGTTGGGTATTGTTTGTGGAATAGAGTGTAGGAATAAAACTATAAAATTTGCAGAACACAAATGGTTCCGGATCTATAATACTACATTGTGCAGTACTGCTTCCCCGAGTGATAGACAGATGTACTCCCTAATGTGTGGTTGACTGAAGACTGCATAGCATTGATAACAGTGCGACATCCACAAGGTTTTTGTTCAGTGCACTTTGCTAATGCTTCCCAGGATTCTTTAGGGCTGGGGTTCTACTCACTAGCCATGCTATCAGTGTTGAGTATCAGGTAACTTTGACATCAGATAATAGTCCAGGGACTCAGGGAAAATATCCGTGTCCACAGAAGCAGGGTAGGTTACCAGTATATTAGATGTTTCCCCTTCGTTGCCTCTCAGACTTGTGCGTTCCTGTGTGGTATGACCTGGACTTGATAAGCTGCTCAGATCAGATAGCCTAATAACAGGTCAGATCCTTGAATTTCTAAATTTAGTAATGGTTTCTTTTTTTAAAAATTAATTTTACATTGTAATTGATGCAGGATGTTTGCTTTTATGAGTAAATGTGATGTAATTTTTATATTTTTTCACTGACTTAGTTGTTTCAATACCTGGAAACATGTATCATGATAGGTTGAATGGGGTACTTTATTTAGTAATAATTTTTTTGTTTTAATATTTCAAGGATACATTATGTTTACTATATACATTATGTTACTGAATGTTTTATGAAGCAATGGATGTCGATGCTTGTGTGGTGCCATTTTGGCCCTCTTACATACAAAAGTAAATATTGAGGTGTCAGAGTGCCGTGCTGAGTTTAGATGAGAGCCACAACATAATGCTTTTTGAGGATGCTAATTCTTTTATCATTTTCTACCAAAAAACTTTGGCCTACAAGGACGCTGTCATTTAATATAAAAGAGACAAATCATTAGCTGTGTTTGAATACTTCCTTTGGTTTATGAGTTTATGAGTGTATCATTAGCTGTGTTTGAATACTTCCTTTGGTTTATGAGTTTATGAGTGTATTTTTTTGTGTTAATTCATCACTTGTGGCCTGATGTAAAAAGTATCGGCCATTTACCACAATATTGATGCAATAGGATGGATGGCTGTAGCAGTGCAGTTCTCGATATGACATGTCATGACTCAAGTAGGCTTACCATTCCAATATAAATGCCTACATGTTATGTATTGAATGCTCCTGTTTGTGTAGGAATAATAACATTGCGTGATAGATTTTTTTTTTCACAGATAGATTATATCTTGACAAAGGAAGAGAGTTTATGAGATTTTAAGAGTTTTGATCTGTAAACATTCATTTATGAATTCAGTAAAGGTTTTATGTGTTATCGTGTAAATAAGTTATATGTATATCTGTATGTTAAAAAAATCAGATTGGAACAACATATTAATTATTTTTTTGTAATCATCTATCAGTGATTTGAAATATGATAGAATTTAATATATGTTTGCTCAGATGAAAATTGTAATGCGGATATTAATGACAGTTTGTAAAGAGTTCAGTGATTGTAACAGTATTTGATCAACAATATTTGCTAAAAATTAAATGTAACAGATCTTGTCAAGTAATGAGTGATTGCATTCCCTTCAAATGTAAGTGATAATATCACATTCTGTAACAGTCCTATCATATCCATTGGCCACAAGGTACGTTGCCTTTATCTTCTGTAACAAGTTTTTTATGAATGGTCATGTGAGTTTAATTTTCAATAAAACATCACTTTTTGGTTTTAAAATTAAGGAAGCTTATAACAAAAAATACAAAAAAAAAACCATTTATTTTATATATTTATAGATTTTTAGGTGACATTTAATATCTTCTCCTTTAGCTAAACTAAAAAAAATGTCAAACAGGGTCTGCTGAAGCTTATAATTTTCCAAATATTTTTATTTCTTTTAAGGTATATTACCTAATTAATGAATTTATAATACTACTTTGTCAGCATAGTTTAAAATATATCAAACAGGTTATGCTAGAGCTGATCCATTTATTAAATGATACATGTATAGAAACTAAGCAAAATTAAAATCTAATACTAATGTTATGATGTTCAATCGAATAAAATATTTATTGTATGTTTATATATTAGAAACAGTATTTTTAAAAGGACTGTACAACAGAATAGCCTCAGTGGGAAAGAGAGGTGAGAAAAACAACAAATTCATGATTATTGATTAGAGATTTGACTCAGTTTCAGGTATTGTTTAGATAGATGATTACAAATCAGATGGAACTTGAAAGCAGCACGGAGCCGGAGTCACTCAGTAATTGTTTGTATCTAAATTAGATCTGACAAAATTGAGGATTAATGGAAGTTTCATCTATGGACATTGTTATTAAATGTAGGTGTGTGTATACAAGCACATATATATTAAACCAAAAGAAATTGATTTGGAGAATCCACGGTTTCTGCGAACTGAAAGTTAGTTCACAGGATGTAACTTTGAGTAAGTTTATACAACATATTTTTTCCTTAGCAAAAACAAATGTGTAAAAAATATATAAATTTAGGTCTGCTTAACCTTATTTTTTTTATATAGATGTCCTTCATAAACACTAATATGTATCATCTAATAAGGAATATTTTTAGATCTTCATCTTTTACAAAATACCATAAATACACCAAACAGGAGATAATGCTCGTTGATTAGAATTGAGAATGAAAGTGAAATCCATCTAACCACATGGCATATTTTGGTTGTTTTTCAGGATCTTTTGATGGTTGCGGTGAGATGAAGCACTGCCAGAATGATGAAGATTGAAGGCCTCAAACTGTGTGTTGTGGTACTTGTCTTCCATGTGTCTCACTGCTTCTTTTTAAGCCCAAGTTATTTGCGTAAGTAGTAATGGTGTGCCAATTAATCGATTTTGTCGATGGTTAGTCAATTTCTTTCATATAAATAAAATTTGTTGCACATTTGCATAATCAGTGAAAAAGAATTATGTAGGCAAAGGAATGTCAGATGATCCAGAAAAAAAATATTTAAATCCTGTCAGAGATATACGAATGGAGGGGACACAAAGCAATGTACAGCATTAAAACTGAACCTTGTGCAACGAACACTTAATGTCGATCAACAAGCATGCTGTTTAATTTACATTTTAGCATGATTTACAACCTCTTGAACATCACTCGGTCAATATTTTTGGTAAAATTTTATTCGTCAGATTTCACAGAAGGTACATAACATAATCAATAAATAACTGATCATGGATCATTTTATTTTTTTTTCTATCATTGAAAATGAATTGAAAACCAATTGATACCACAAGTAAGTAAGTACCTGTATGTTTTTGATAAATTTTCAGCCCATTAGACCATCAACTCAGTGAGCTTATACCATGGTGATGTAGTTTCTGGCATCCATCCTTCCTGCATCATGCCACAAAATCCTTCTTATTTTTTATATCCTGTCTGATTTTTATTCGCCCGTCACATGATGGGAGTATTATGGTATACCCACTGTCCGTCTGTCCGTATGTTCACCCTTCCGTTAACTTTTAGTGTCACCCCAATAACTTATGGGGGCTTTGATTGATTTTCGCGAAACTCACCATAAGTAATTACAAACAGATTATCTCACCTAATTGTATCCGCCAAAACAGAGTTTTGCGGATACTATGTTTTCAGCTGGTCGCCGCCGCCGCCGCCGCCGCCGCCGCCGCCGCCGCCGCCGCCGCGTAGGTGTCCGGAGAACTCCTCCGTAACCGCTGGGCGGAATTTTCCGAAACCCGGGATTATGTTCGGGTCACATGTGAACTGCTGCGCCCCGATTTTGTTTTGACCTCTGACCTTTCCTTTGCGCTCTGCGTCCGTTTGTGCGTCTGTTTCCACACATAAACCCACATATCTCGGGAACCGTTTGACCGATCAGGAAAATTTTTTTGCACAAATGTAGCCCTCGGAGAGCTTTATAACATACACCAAAAATGGTGGCGCCACCTGCAACCATGTTTGCACAGTGTCCATCTGTTCGTCTGCCTTGGGTTAAAATCACTCATATCTCTGCAGTGACTTGACTAATTCACCTGAAATTGGGCATGCGTAAACATCCTGGATAGCTTTTCTGATTTTATGACAGGTGGCGCCACCTACATTCACGTTTACGCTGCAGACATCCAAGCTCATATCTCGGGAACCGTTTGACCGATCAGGAAAATTTTTTTGCACAAATGTAGCCCTTGGAGAGCTTTATAACATACACCAAAAATGGTGGCGCCACCTGCAACCATGTTTGCACAGTGTCCATCTGTTCGTCTGCCTTGGGTTAAAATCACTCATATCTCTGCAGTGACTTGACTAATTCATCTGAAATTGGGCATGCTTATACATCCTGGAAAGCTTTTCTGATTTTTTGACAGGTGGCGCCACCTACATTCACGTTAACGCTGCAGACATCCAAGCTCATATCTTGGGAACCGTTTGACCGATCAGGAAAATTCTTTTGCACAAATGTAGCCCTTGGAGAGCTTTATAACATACACCAAAAATGGTGGTGCTACCTGCAACCATGTTTGCACAGTGTCCATCTGTTTGTCTGCCTTGGGTTAAAATCACTCATATCTCTGCAGTGACTTGACTAATTTACCTGAAATTTGGCATGCGTATACATCCTGGATAGCTTTTCTGATTTTATGACAGGTGGCGCCACCTACATTCACGTTTACGCTGCAGACATCCAAGCTCATATCTTGGGAACCGTTTGACCGATCAGGAAAATTTTTTTGCACAAATGTAGCCCTTGGAGAGCTTTATAACATACACCGAAAATGGTGGCACCACCTGCAACCATGTTTGCACAGTGTACATCTGTTCGTCTGCCTTGGGTTAAAATCACTCATATCTCTGCAGTGGTTTGACTAATTCACCTGAAATTCGGCATGCTTATACATCCTGGATAGCTTTTCTGATTTTATGACAGGTGGCGCCACCTGCATTCTAGTTTATGCAGCAGATATCCAAGCTCATATCTTGGGAACCGTTTGACCGATTGGGCCAAAGTTTTGCATGTGTATAGAGCTTTCTGGATTTTTTCGTAGGTAGCGCAACCTACATACACAATTTGGCTGCAGACATCCATGCTAATATGCAACACTTCACCCGTTCCACTCTGATTTAGGCGGATACAAGTAGTCGCTTGTCGACTACCCGTATTCTAGTTTTGAATATGGGCAATGTCAATGCATATTTAATAAGGTCACTGGTCCCTCTGCTACTTTGTGGTGTCACCACTATAACTTACGAAGAACATGAAGAATTTTTATAAAACTAATCAGAAATGTAATAAATAAATATCTCACCTAAGTTCGAATTCCTGCTAAATCAATACATATTTAATGAGGTCAGTGTACTTTTGAGGTACCTTGGTGACTTAAAAATCCTATGGATTTTCATGAGACACATTATACATATTTACCAATAGAGTTTCTCACCTGAATAACATTCTCATAAAAAATCATGAATATTTAATGAGGTCAGAGAGAGACTTTTAGTTCAGAACCTCGCATTCAGATGTGCTTACATGTTTGTATTGTGTAATTTTGAGAAAATCAGCTTTATGTATTAATTCTAATATATTCTTTAAAATTTGTTATGAAACTACTCATGTTAGCAGATCATAAATATATATCATTTAAATATCTGACAGGGTTTACATTTTCTTACATGTTCATCTTTAATGTTCATCTTTAATGTTCATCTTGAAAAATGCCTTTTTTTGTCAGCTTCTCATTTGTGCTATTTTTGTAAGTGCTGTTTTGTACCACACTGATCTTGCATTATCTCTATATGGCTTCTTTATTATCTCTAGAACCCTTCTCCATTAAGGTACACCCTTGTATATTATCATGCATATTGATTTATATTTTTTTTATATCAGGTCCGTACCCAAGTGAGTTGCACAAATTAGAGGGCTCCAACTTCACTCTGTCCTGTACCATAACCAAGATGTCATTAGTGGAAAATGGCTGTGATGCCAGCCACATCTATTTCGAAAATACAACTTCAGTATTTCCAAGAGACATGGTGGAAGTCCAGAACAACTACACAGCGGTTCTGTCCATCTACAATGCTAAGAAAAAGTATCAGAGCTACTACTGCGGTTTTTACAAAAATTCAACAGCTTGTGATGAGAGCATGGGAACCTTTCATGTTGTGGTGGCAAGTATGTACATTATTTAACAATAATGAAACAGCAAATTTTTATTACAAAGAAATACAATAGACAAAGAAAACCTTACCATTAACCTGTGACATCTAAATACTACTAAAATTGTTCTGTCTGTTTGTTTGTCCCAGAAAACCCAGAAACATGGAGTTAAGAATTGTGATTCAACTTAAAGATTACAAATGTGTCAAATTTATCATCTTGAAAATAAATTTGATGTAATAAAGATCCAATGCAAACATTTGTTCTAAATTTTCCTGCCTCAACAGAATGGGAAATAAGATGATCAGTTTTATTTGTCCAGTTATTTGTCTATTTTTAATGTTTATAATTATGAATCAACTTTTCTTCCCCTGTAAACACTGTATGTATATGCAGAGATATTGTTGCTGATGTTGAAGGGGATAAACATTTGTTAAAATTTAGAATTTTGTTAAATTAAGTCTCTTTCTGAATATATAATTTTGAAACACATTTAATGCATGAAGCGCATGTAAGATTGAAGAACACTTGTTTCATACAGAGTTTTGAGTACATTTGTTGAATATAGAACAATATAAGAATTTAGTACATTTGATTTATACATAATTTGTGAAAATAAAGGACTTTTTTTAAACATAAAATCTTGTAAGATTATAGTACATTTGTTAAATACTAATATGTGTACATTTGTTAAATACAGAATCTAATTAGATTTAAGTACATTTGTAAAATACAAAATCTAGTTAAATTTTAGTATGTTTGTAAATTATAAAATCTTGTGAGATTATAGTAGATTGTAGATTTTTTGTTCTCAAGGTCAAAGGTCATGGTGACAGGTTCAACTTTTTGGGTATTTTAGAAAGATTTAATACCAAACATTTCATCTCAAAACTTCCATCTTTTACTTATGGTTGCCTGCAAATAAGGGAAGAACATGATTTATTTTGGGGTCAAAGGTCAATGCCATAGGACTCTTCATTAATAAGCTTCTGGACACATTAGAAGCCAATCTTTTCATCCCAAACCTTGCATCTTTCACATTCGGCTCACCTACTAATAGGGGAAGAACCTTATTGATTTATAAGTCACAAGGTCAAAGGTCCAGGTCAAAGGACCCACATTTTAAAAAAGCTCATACAAATATCCTCATAGGCAATTCAGCATATATATATATATATATATATATATTACTCATAGATATGCCTAGTTTAAATACAGAATCTTGTGAGACAAAAGTGCATTTGTAAAATACATAATTTTGTTAAACATTAGTTCTTTCATTATATTCAGAATTTTGTAAGGTTGAAGTACATTGATTAAGTGCAATATGTTGTGAGACTGAAGTACATTTGGGATTTATTCTACAGAACGTCTTGAACCCTCAAGGGATTTCCGATGTGTGCTGGACTCCTGGCTTAATATGACATGTACTTGGGAACCTAAGAGGGAGTTAAATAAAGAGACAGGATTTGTACCTGGTACCTACATGTTTGAGGAAGGGTAAGTTCAAGCGAAAGCTTATATAAACACTGTATGTTTATTTGTGTTGTAATTGGGTGACATGAAACAGACCAAACTGTCTCACTAGTGAAGCTTGCTTTTATGGTGAAGCGAATGGAATGCCAGACATGTGTGCTACCGATATGGAATCCCTGATTGGCTGAAAATTTTACCCCAAGAAATTTGTCTACGTAACAAATGGGGGCTCATCCAGGTTTGAACCAAGGAACCATCCTCCATTTGTTATGAAAATATTTCATTGTCTATAGAGCTGGAACTCTCTTAACTTTTTACAGTTATACCATCCTTATCTAAACCATTGCTGTCTTAACCTCATCTAAATCTCTTGGCTAATGTTTTTTAGCTTTTTCTAATGATAATTACTAGTTTTCAGGAAAATGTAAACAATAAATATTTGATTAGATTGACGGTTTTTTATTTTAAAGCCTTATTGTGATGTACTTGTCTTTAGTAATTGAGGAAGTGAAACTGAAAGAGGAAAGAATAAAATTCTATGATTGTTCCATCATCATTGATTAAATATTATTATTTCAGTGGAACTTGTCTGAAAGACCACCCATCTGAATAGGACCACCTTTCTATTAAGACCACCTTTTTTAATTTTTTGTGTTGAGGTAACGGCCTCTATTTTTTACTTTGAACACCTGCGGGTCCTGGGTGTGTGTCATCCCCATTGCTGGGTCATAACACTCAGGAACCCCCAAATGGTGTACTCGTTTGTGAGTGAAATATGACTCCCCATTGAGCCTGCAGAGCGCTCACCCTAGGTGGGGGCTGACTGAAAATTCTCACCGCTTCGATTGAGTTTCAAACATGCTCTCCCGGCTTTGAGTCCTGTGCTCTACCCCTGAGCCACAGAAGCTGGTACATGATCACCCTTGTGAGAACTGAGAGCCTTCATATTGGTTTTAAATAACATGTCTAATAACATCACCTGTGAATTAGGACTTCTTTTGGCCAGTTTCTCGGGTGGTCCTATAACACAGGTTACACTGTATTATAATTATTATTATTCTTATTATTAATATTATTGTATGACACTGTATTTACACCAGTGATTATTTGATTTCATGGTATATGCTCTCTCTCCATTTCGTTTTCTCTTTTCTTTTCTTGTTTCTCTCTCTCTTTCTCTCACATTACCCACTCTACTCTCACTCTTTTATTAATTTATATATATATATATTAACACAGATATCCACCAGTGAATATTGATACAAAAAAGAATGGGAACAGTTACACTTGGAACTTTGGACCTGGCAACGTCAGATCACTGCACCAGGACATTCAGTTTCAGATTTTGGTCAATAACAGTCTTGGTGAAACATGGTCACCGATGCTTCTAGTCAGTCCCCTGGATAAAGGTATTGTTCTGTGACATACATGTTTACATATACTTGCCCCTGAGACAAAAAATGGTTAATGTATATAAACTGCTATGTGTAACTTGTGTGGTTTACAGAAAAAAAAGAAAACTAACTTTTAGGAGTTTTTATTGCCAGATACATCAGGAGATGGAAGTTGACAAAGGACTATCATAAGGAAATGTTTTTATAATGTCTTGTACAGGGTTAGAGCTAGACAAGTTTGAGTGCCGGCTAAATATACTGATATTGGTGAAGCGAGCCCAGGTGGTCATTGCTCACCTTATCTTTCCGTGTGTAAAAACTATTTTTGAATGATATTTTGGCTCTCAGTTGTTGAGCTTTGTAAACACATTTATGAGGTACAAACTTAATACAGTTTGGAGTAATAAATTACCAAAATTTTATTGCAAGTAGCTGTTTGAGAAGTTCTGTAAGATCGTTTGTGGGTTGCAAACTTTAGCTCTGTGCTGGTTCGTAGAAGTCTACCCCTGACTGGTGCCGACCCGCGTAGCTATAACCCTGGTCATATATAATGGTCATTATGACTGATGTTTTAAGGTAGTGATGTAGTATTTGAGTTAGACTTTTTCTCTACTTTACTGGAGTACTTGTGTGTGTACATGCACATAAAATGTTACTGCATATTTACAGGCAGTCTGTATTTTTTCTCCAGCTTGTAAGGCTATAAACCTGTACTGGTCAATTTGAAAGAGAAGAGTCAGGATTAATCATTTATATATATATGGGTAATGCCAATAATGAGTACACAAGTCCAAAATTTTGTACCATTCAGTCTTATTGTGCATTGATTTCAGGTGGCCTCTGTCTGTCAGTCTGTCAGGTTTTCATTTCCTTGTGATAACTTTCCTAAATATTATCCAATTTCATTCAAATTAGGATCAGTTATTGCTCTCATGCATACCTTGGTTGGGATAGGTTTTGGAGTGTCTGTCTGATTATCATCAGTTCCAAAACGAAAAAATATGTTCCCATTTGTTCCCAATTCACAACATAAATTTACAGGTGGTCGCTAAACTGGGTTGGTTGTTGGGCGGGGTTTACTTAATATGCTAAAATAACTTATTTGCTAATATCATCAAACTTAATATCTGTTTCACTGCTGATAAAAAAAACTTTTTTTGTCTTATTTTTACATCTTAAAGCTTCAGCTCACATTTAAACTGGAAATCTTTGACAGTGTCAAAGGAGGATATATACCCAGCCTAAAATAAATTAATGATTAAAATGTTATACAAAATTCTGATAAAAATTAATCCCATGAACTTGCATTTGGCTTATAGAGCGTTAGCAAGAAATTGTCGTCCCTTTTAGTCTAGAATAAACGATGTCACAATATCTCTAATATATGTATTTTTTTGCAGTTAAACTGAGACCCCTTGAGTCTGTTAAAGTAGCAGTGAAAGGACCCTATGTATGTGAGTTCACATGGCGTTCACCAGTGTCCAGAAATAGTCTGGTTGATATTTCATCGTTAGAGCTTGAATACCACATGACCCTGGTGGCAAATGGAAAAAACAAGGTATGATATGTGTTATTACCATAATTATTATCTTCCCTGAAGTTCTTTTAGTAATAATACACCCTTTCTACTGAAAAAAAACGTCTTCCAGTTAGACATTATGGGCCAACCAAGACTACTTTTCTCAACTGTAAAATCAAATTTGTTATATTACAAAGAAATACATTGTGGTTACATTTCACATGCGCATGCTTATAAAATATTAATATTCCATCTTACTTAAAAAACACCGATGTTTATGGCAGTTCACAATGACTGTGATATATTGATCAATGGAGGACAGCGATTCGGGTTGATGACGTCAGTCAATGAGACTTTTGTGACATCATTATTGTCTTGTAAACAGCTCTCGCAGCCACGGGCATGGAAGACCTTCTGTGTAGGAGCATTTTGGAGGCTCATTGTAATAATTAGGTTAAAAGGGGGGAGCATATGGGCTGTGGTGTATAGGTCCATTAACTGCTGATGAGTCATAATGCATGTATCCATGGAGGGAACTGGTTTGTAAAATGATATTTGATGATTGAAAGAAATAAAATGACCAATGATTGATAATAACTCACTTTTTTTATGTGCTTTCTATATAACTGTGCTGTATGGAATTATACTTAGAATACTCACCGAGTAAATTCTGTCAAACAGACTTGAATGATCGATGAAATGGGTGTTGACACTCATCCACTGTACAAGGTTCAGTTTTATTGCTGTTCACTGCTTTGTGTCCTGACTCTGAGAGGATTAAGATATCTGTTTTCTGGAAAATTTGCATATGCATACATAATTGTTTGTGATTGATTATACAAAATGCAATCAGTTTATTTGATTTTGAAAGAAAACAAACAAGCAGTATAATTGATTAACTGGCACACCACCAGTCTCTATATATGGATACTTTTATTTTAGGAGCACCACTGGACCCGTCCATGTTACCAGAGTACTTGGACTCTCCATGATCTGACTCCCAACACAGAGTATACATACAGTTTCTCAGTGAGACCTAACGGAAGAGGATACATGAGTGATCCAGTGTCAGGCTCCTTCAGTACTCCAGAAGATGGTGAGATTATAGCCATAATGTCACATCCCTTGATACAGTGAAACTCCTCTATAGCGGACAGTCATGGGACCGGACAATTTGTCTGTAATAGCGGGGTTGTCCGCCCCAGAGGGGGTCAAGGCCAGGGGGTCTGGTTGCGGCCATATGTCCGAGACCCAAGTATAGGACTAAAACAACCATGAAAGCCTGTATTTTTCCTATAATTTTCACCTACATATGTGTTTTATGTGAATAATATTTATTGCAGCTGGTTGTTGTGTTTTAGCATTGATGTTCAAATGAGGCTTTTATTATTAACTGGGACCTTTTATGTCATTTCTTTGGAGAAAATAATGTTCTAACTTTGATTGACATTGGCTGGACTTACTGGGTGGCATCTTGACATATTTCTGCACCAGGTCATTAAAAATTCCTAATTACTCACTCTTTTCATGATATTTAAAGAAATGCATATAGAGTATTATATTCCAACATCTCATCCAAGTTCTGTTAAACATGTTTCACCATTGTAATTATATAAGATAAATGTATGATATCATATGTCCCTTATGATTGTTAGTTGGGATTCATTTCCTTGATCCAAATGTTACAGTATCAGGCATTGGCTGATGTCGAAGTCATGGGTGGTGAAATAATGGTTGAGAGGCCCCAGTGGGTTGAGCTTATAACTATCAACTATTTGTGCCGACGCTGACGCCAGTCAGCTTTGGTGTCCATTTGCAGGGGTGATTTTAGCTAATGAATGGATAAAAAGTATCCCTTGTCCTGAATAGTGGGGTGTCCGTCCCAGGGGGTTCTAAAAATAGTAAAAATGTTCCGTTGGCCCAAAAAGTGTCTGTTAGGCGGGATGTCTGCCTTAGAGGGGTATCGACAGTACAGGGTTTTTACTGTGCTACCTATAAGTACTGTAACAATAAACATACCGGTGCACCATTAAATTGTGATACATGTCAAACATTGTATCACTTTTGTCCATGTATGACATTAAAACATTCCTGATATTTGATTTTTATCTTGAAAATGACATCTGACAGTGACATTTTAAGGTGCCTATTCTTTCACTAGACATATTTCTTGAGGAAAACAGTGTCCAATTCCGGAAATATAATAGTATCAGCTAAATTTGGCTCTGAAATAATTTCTTTATACTTGAACTCTTGCCCTTGGAAATAATGTTGCACATGGTGTAATCATTTGCCTAAAATCTACTTTTTATTCCAACTACATATGTTTGAATATTTTCTGTCTCTTTTTTTAAGTGTTTCATTAAAATTGCCATAGCATTAAAATGTGCTTGAATAAATTTGTATAAAAACTTGCATAACAAATTCTTCACTCGATTTTGATGAATGGAATATTAATGCAGAGATATGTATTTATGTATTTTCAGTACCATCTGCCAGTCCGACTCTGTATGAGGGAGGGTACACTGTAAACAGTGATGTGGGTGATAAAAACAATTCCCAGTCAATCACCATTCATTGGAAGGTATTTATACATTATTTTCATTTTATATCAATGATTTCCAGGATACACAAAAATGATATCTGATTTTGAAATATGCAGATTATACTGTAGTTGTTGGATTAATTTCCAGTTATAATGAAAATAGATACTGGACAAGTAGTTACTTGGTGCAAGAATAATTATTTCTTCAAAAACAAAGGAATTAATAATTGATTATAAAATAAAGACCAATCTGTCAGTATTGAAAATCTATTGATGGAAAAGAAGTAGAAATTGCACGACAGTATAAATACTTAGGGGTAGTATTAGATGACAGGCTTAAATGTAAACATAGTAAAGGGCAACATAGTTTATACTCCAAGGAAACTGAAATCGTTTAATATTGATAGTGAACTACTTGGTTTATTCTATTCTTTGATGGTCCAGAGTGTCATATCATATGCTTTGATATGCTGGTGGGAAAATCTGACCATTAAGAACAAAAACAAAATTGAATGGACAAGAATAATAGCAGAAAAAGTTATTTGTCTTAATTTAGAGGACATAAATATTATTTATGAAAATAATGTTTTGAAAATGATGGAAAAAATGTAAAAGCTTGCTTAGTGATTATATTATCTGGCTAAAATCAGGCCAAAGGCTGCAGTCCCTGAAATGCAGAACAAACCGGTATTCCAATTCATTTGTACGGAAGGCAATTAGATTGTTAAATACACTGATAAATCAAAATATAATATTATTACTTTTTAAATACTATACTACTATGTCTTTGTTTTTTACTCAGCACTATGTTTTACATGTGATATCATCCACAAAGCAAATTCCTGTATTGGTATGGAATAAATCTTGTATCTTGTATCTTCTGACATGAAAAAAAGATATCTCTTAAAGGTGCTTATTTTATTCTTCTTACACTTAAAAAAATATTTTTACTGCATATTGGTTTGGGTAGTAGGTTAAATTGTGATTGAAATGTTTGACCAAAATTAAAAATTTGATTAAATAATTGATTTTACAGAAAATTGCTGATGGTGAACGCAATGGTGAGATAATCCACCACAAAATTCTGGTTGAACGTGTCCATAGTGATCCAGCTTCACACAGTACAGAGACCTTCATCTCTCCAGGAAACAATCAGAAAGGGGAGGTCACTCTCATGAAGAACTTCAGCTACAACATCTGGGTTCTACCCTGCACAAGGGTCGGTTGTCATGGAGAACATCCAAGGTCAAGGTCAACCATATTTGACAAGAACAAGATGTCAGTTCCCACATTTGCTCAGCGTGAGTAGTTTTATATTACTTTCTTGTATATGATCATGGAATCTACTCAAAATTAAGCATGAGACAAATGTGCCACAAAAATTGTATTTTTTGCTTCCAAAATTTAAAAAACAATAAATCCTTGCCTAATGACCACTTCAGTTAAGTGGCCACCTCATTAATAACAACCACTTTTCATGGTCCCAATTCTTATTTGCTCTTTAATTCAGACCACACTTAGGCGATCACCTCGAAAATGTGACCACGTTATTGGGGTCCTGTTGGTAGTCGTAATTTCCAGGTTTCACTCTATTTGTATTACAATAAAACCACTTGCATGCATGTGAAGTGTTCCTTAATTGAAAAAGAATATTTTGAGTTTCACTGTATAGATTAAAGGAGGGTGCAAACCTTGAATGCTGCACTTTTATATATACATAACAGTTAAAAAGCTCTAAATGTTGTATGCTTTAATGACTTACTGTAGATTTTCACAAAACAACATATAGTATGACATTATTATTCTCCATGACATCACAAGTGGTACTCGGAGGATAGATTTTTATAACATGATAATACCCTTCAGTAAGAGAGTGACCCATGAAATGCTCATTCTTTGGGTATCTGTGTTGTTATTTACACCAAACTTTAAAATGTACACACTCATAAACTGTATGTCAAATTTTTCAGCTGAAATGTTCCAACACAGTAACCCTGGCTTCTTGCATGCTTATAATAAAATAAGAGTAAGCTTTGATTAGTGTAACTGAATGAGATCCTATATTAAGTCAGCTGTAATGAAAGATGTGTGTAAGTTAGATTGGGTATGTCAGCTTAAATCATAAGTCCTGATCTGGCTTACTTGAAGTCATTATATGGCATTTGACACTTTTATATAGTGCATTTCTTGATATATGGTGTACCATTCATGAAAACAAGGTGATTAAAATAGATGTTTGGTTTCCTTTCCTCCAAGAATGGCATTTCTTACTGATGTGCATACTGAAGGTGTGCCACCTGAAGACGGATCAAAACACAACTAATGAATGTGCGTTAAACTTACACAGAAATCTGTATGCATTCAATGGTCAAATTTAAAAATGATGATGTAATTGGTATTTCAAATTAGGAATTGGTGGTAGTCACTGAAAGGAGTAAAATGCTGAGGACATGATTGCTTGTACCTGTGTATTTGAGTGCTCAATATCATTGGAATGCCCGTAATTCAGACATCAGTGTTATAGTCTGTATGCAAATAGCAGCCCCCATGAGTGGTTTCTAAATATCTCTGAGGTCAGGGTTTGATAAAGGCATGGAAATATGACAGGAAAGTACCACAAGGACAGTCTCAAGATGGGTATCTATTGGTGGTGAGAGTTAAGCGGCCATTAGACCAATATCTTTAGAGAAGAAACAGGAGGAATGCTTAGGGGATGACCATGCATTCAAACATTTGTACTGATGTTGACTAAAATCAACTTACACCAAACAAGAAACCATTTTATGGCTTGATGGTTAAATTATATTCACCAGCAACTGGGCTAGAACCAGTTATTGAAGGAGGTTCAACTCACCCTTTTAACTGTTGCATGTCATGTTTTAATCTGTAACTGAAGAAGAGCCCAAAAGTGCCATGTATATGAACCATTAAATAAATATAGCTCCAACCTAAAAGAAATCACAGAAATGGTAGGACAGTGCAACCATGCCTAACGAATACCTGGGTTTAGTGACACCTCAAATTAACAACGTTATTTACCGGTAGGTTCAATCGGTGGTTGTAATTTTAAGGATTCACTTAATTTTCATTACATTAAAACTACTTACAATCAGGTAAAACATCCTTTAATTGAAAAGTGATTAAAAAAGCAAAGTACAGAGCCAAACAACCATTTGTTTAAAACATTTACTTCATGCCTGAAGCTTTAGGAAAACAATAGATTACAATAGATATGCTACATGTACATCTTAAAACTTCAAAGCTATTAAATTTTATGCTTTTATAGTATTGAATTACAGGTACTAACAGTATTTATGACAAACATCATTAGACAGGTGTGTCTGTAATATTAAGAAAGAGCCTTTTATCATGCAAGTTTCTGTGCAGTAATTCTGATAAATGGACAGTATCCTCTTGTTTTTAAGTAAGGGACCGATATAAGTGGGTTTTCTCTCCATGATACAAGAGTCAGTCATGTTGCTAATATGGCACCTGCATAGTCTAGGTATCATAGATCATAAACCCAAGTAGACATTAAATTCCCTTTCATTTTAACATCAGAGTTATTGTTTCCTTTTCTGTGAGTTTTTTGTTACCCTGAGGTGTGAATAGGTGGGGAGGGCATACTTTGAGACAATCATGGGAAATAATGTAAATTTGAACATGGTTTGCTTCCCGAGTAAAGCCAACATAATAAGGATGAATCCTCATACCATACTCAATAAGGATGATTTCCATATTTCCTTACTGATAGAGCATTTAGTGCAGTTGAATTGAAATCAGTTTTAACTGAAAATCTTTCATTCAATCAGTCATAGTGATTGGCTTTTACTCTGCGAGCATTTCAAAAGGGAAATCATGTTGAAAATAAAACATTTGTGAAAAAATACCTCATCTGCACAGTTAAACATTCATTTTATGCTATGGTCTCATTGACATATCATTATTTTCAGTAGCATTAAAAAAAGACAAAATTTAATATAATATATAAATAATATCAAAACTTTCATTTTATTTCCCAATTATCAGCAAGAAATGCCACTCCTGCAGTGTTCTCCTAGATTCTTGTCAAATTATTGAGATTTAATGTGCATATTAAATGATTAATTTTATCATTTATGCACTCTGAAGAGGATAAAACCTACAGGTATGCTAAAATTGTAAAATCAGAACCTTTGCAAAACACTGAAAAAGTGAAAACTATATAATTATAACCACACAAACATGAAACTAGCCAAAACATATGATTAAGAATCATAATAGAGCCATGATACTTTTGGGCTAAAATGATACATTTGGGCACTAATACATCATAATACAATGCCAAATATTGTATCATTATAGGTGGCGAGCCAATTAATCAGTTATATCAATGATAAGTTGTCTTCTTTCATAATCGATTATATTGGTTGCATTTTATGCATAATTGATCACAACTGCTGATGTATGCATATCCAAACAAGTCATATTTTCTGAAAAATAAATGAAATATTAAAATTTTGTCAGAGATATAAGAAAGAGGGGACACAATAAAGTAAACAGCATTAAAACTCAATCTTGTGTGATGAATATCGGTCGTAACCATTTTCAGCTTGATGTTGGAGTCAAACTTAATTTACTCATTCAATATTTTGGGTATAAATCTATATGAAATCAGATTTCATGTTGATAAAGAAGGTTAATTAAATAGTCAGTAATTGATCATCAGTAATGTGATTTTATAACCAATTCCCACCACTAATTATTATCACCTGATGTCGCCGTATTAATATATTCATCATTAAAAAGGATTTACCAATGGAAAGCAACATCTGATTTTAATAATGTTTCTCAGCCCTATATAATTCACGTTAGGTGAGGCGCCATCAGTCTGTAAAGGGCTGAATAGCATATAACTGACTGATTGTTTTTATATAAATCTTTATTTACAGTTTATTTATTGTTTAGAAGTAATATTCCTAGAAGATATATAGCCAGTTGTCCACAGAGAAGAAAGACAATTTGTTTTAAATTTAAATATAATATTTATCAAATCAAGATGTAGAATGGAAGTTAAGCAAGGCTGCTCATCCCCAACAAAATGGCCATTGAAAGACTTGTTTACGGCTTTGGCTAAACATTTGCCATTAGGAAGTTTGAGGTCAACCTGTTGTGCCATATGTTCCAGTTCCTGTTATGTATTACACAGCAGAGGCTGCTGCATAGACGGCACTTTCTAGAGTTCAGTTTTTGTTAGCCACAATTATACCTAGTGTAGCAAAAACAATTGTGGTTGTAAAAAATTAATTTGGTATTTTTTGGCATATTGCCACACAGTTGTCAGGAAAAGTTAAATAGAATGTAAAATCAAACATTGTTTAACTTAATTTTGTTCCTTGCAAATAACACCCATCCCATATGTGTAAATATACATATATATACAGATATAAATATATATTGTTCACATATTCCTACATATAATATGTATATAATATATATATGTATATATACATATATAGTGTAGGTCAAGAGAAAGAGTGACGCCTTTTAGATAAACTTGTTTATTAACACATGAGCTTTCAAAGTACACAGACTTCTTCGTCAGGTGGTAAGTGGGAAGGGTAGAGAGGTGTCTACATATCAAGTTAGTCTAAAAAAAAACACATGCTAGCAAGCTATAAGTATGCCAGATGAATGTGTCACTTAAAAAGTCCCATGGCAAATAAACAAAAAATGCAAGAGCTGTGCTTTTGTGGAAACTACTGGTTGAGTGTATAATGCTAACTTAACAAAGCACTTAAAAAAAACTGGAGATAAGATCATGTCCTCGTGATCAAGGTTAGCTACTGTTACAGTGACTAGGGATAGGATTTATGACCAGTTTACCAAAACCTTAAACCTTGCAACTTTACAAATTTGCAAGCTCAGCCAAATTCAG
This sequence comes from Sipunculus nudus, assembly GCA_026874595.1. Classification (NCBI taxonomy): domain Eukaryota; kingdom Metazoa; phylum Annelida; class Sipuncula; order Golfingiida; family Sipunculidae; genus Sipunculus; species Sipunculus nudus. The sequence goes on from CM049309.1 coordinate 8,447,533, forward strand.
TGATAGGTATTTATGGCCACAAAATCATGAAACCATATGAATATTAAAACAGCAGATTTCTAAGCCTTTTTAAATTCTGAAAATTTAAACAGCAGCTTTCTAAGCATTGAAGAACATGAACTTTGAAAATAAAAATTTAAATTAATTAAAAAATTTAATTAAATTTATAGTTATAAAATATGTGAAATGATTAATATTTTTTTATGCAGCTAAAACCAATATGATCTCTGATGATTCTAATTATGTTAACATCCATTCATATATATACTACCCATGACCTGGTTCACTTAAAAAGATATATATAGCAATTCTGTTCATAATTCCCAATAAATACAGTAAATTATAACTCTATTATGATGGCATAATAACTTTAAAATATTATCTGGTAAATAGTTACTTCAAGTTCTTAGTATCTTAGGATCATTTTCATAGGGAAGTTGTCCTTGGCCTCTTCTCTCCATCAGTGAATACTCTTACAAGTTTATGAATCTTACATCTCAGCACTTTAAAAAATAATGGGGTGTGTTTTCGTGCTCAGAACGCACTCCTATTCCAGCAGTTGTTCCTAACCAAGGTCAGTTTCGTGACGTACTTGGAACGCGTTCCTACTCCATGGTTTAGAAAAAGTGAACCACACTTGGGAGGCAGTTTGGCCACTAGAGGGGGCACTGAAGCGAGGTCAAGATGGAGGACAGAGATATAACATTTTATTGAAATCACAATTTATTGAAATAATTATAAAATTTGTTATGGTTCTAACTTTCCTCAGTATGTATGAATCTTGATCAGTATCAATTTTATAAACCACTTTATAAAACCACTGGTCAATGATGAGTTTGTTTCATGTGCAAATATCACTTGGACCCAAATGTTGTTAACATTGTGAACATTCAGTGTTTTCATAGATCCACTGCTGGATCTGATTATCACCCAGACTCAATATCATAAAATTAAAGCTGTTTTTTTTCACAGTTGGACCTGGACATTATTTACATAGACTATTTAGTATTGTTCTAGCGTATTTTTGATGGAACAGGAACACATTCCTGGTTAGACTCTTTGTGGTTAGGAACAGGAATGTGTTCAAAGAGCACAAAAACACACCCCAAATGATATATACAAATGCAAATGATCCTTGGAGACATCTTCTGTTAACCTGTTTGTTTTTTGTCAACACCCTGATGAACTTATCAGTGCGATCTTTGTCAGATTGCCACTTGATGTAGGTTAGTACTTAGAATACAGCTTACTTAGCAGTGACAGGGAAATATTCAGAGACATTAAGTGTGTTTTATTGCATATACACTTTGTGTGCAGCCACTGTGGGGGGAGTATTGTAGGTATTAGCTGCCTCATAACATAATAGCAGTGTATTATTAATTATATCTTGTGATGAACTTGGCTCTGCTGTCATGGGAATTATAACATGACACATTTCTGGTGGTTTTTGTTCATAAAATTCATTACTGAATCACAAGAGATAGAATACAGCCTAGTTCTCACACAGGCTGCAAATGCATAAGTAAATTTGCACAAGCCATTTTGTATTCAGAGTCACATATATTGGGAGTGTGGGATGTGACCTCCTTGTCACAACATGGGAACTTTTAAACTTTAAACCCTTTATGTATTACATGCAATATGAGGCTCTGCCTATATTTCTGTGACAACAAAACCTGAATAAGTAATCATAAACATAAAATACTTCCTCAAGTTAGTTTATTTTGGACGGATTGAGCAAAGTTTGCTTAATTTCATTAGAGTGAGCAGCAAGCATATGTTGCTGTTACCACTCTTAAACTACAAGAAAAGTATTTAAATTTATATATAATTTTACATGATTGCAATTTTTTATATAATGGTGTATTAGCATTCTAGACAGTTAAAGTGACATTTTTATAAAAATCCAGAGGGCTGGACATCCCTGTTAGGGAGTGGAAGTTCGAATGCTTTTCGAAGGCAAGATGGTGAACTCCTAACAGAGCCACAGAAATTCGCCATCACGTTGTTACAACAGGTTATGACTCCTGGAACATTCCTAGATCCTAGTACTATGCATAAAAACCTCAAGTCCTGGAGGAATAATAGTAAAATTCTTATTGTGTGGTTAATCTTCATGACATTTATCATGACAGAACGCTCCTCACACAGCAATTTTACAATACATCCGTGTAGGGGCCAAGGGGAGCAGTTGTGGCTTGTTTAAACATTGGAGCTGGATGCACAATGCATAACAAGGCTCTCATTGGTATGATTACAGTTCTTTCCCCTGTGTGAACCCTGGTGTTATTACCCAGAAAATCTTGCATACGAAGCAGTACTTACGCAAAAAGAGATTTTGGATTACTGTGAGGAGAGTAGGTGGACAGTGGCACCATAAAGCAATGGCCATAAATTTTTAAACATCAGAGGAAAAAAAAAAGAAAAAAAAAAAGATTTAACATGTTGTTCCATGACATACATCCATTAAATAATAGCAGACACCTGTTCAACAAGAGTTTTTCTCCGTAAGTAAATGCTTAAACAAGTAACAAATTTCCTGCCTGAGCATTCCTTAAGTATTACCTGGTACCTGCTCAAGTACATGTTTCTATAAATACACTTTGCAGAGTGATATTCTGGGTATATGTCACTGTAGAATCCAACTGTCACAGAAAATAAAATACAGCCATTTACCTTTCAAATGAAACATAAGCACTTGGAGTTCCTGTGCCTTCACAGGTTTACCTGTATTTGGTCAAATAGAGAAGCAGCCCTTGTGGTCCTCTTAAGCACCAGCTCAGTAATCAGTCAGTGAACCTTTTTTATGTTTATATTATTTTTTCTACGCCTGTCTAAGATGGGCCCGTATTATGGTATGGGCACCAATGCATCCTCCCTTCTTCCTCTTAATAAATAAATATAACCTTGTGTCACTGTGATAACTTACCAGGAATTTGATGGTTTTTCACAAAACTTGATATGACAACTTACCACTTGTTTATGCTCCTCAATTTCAAAACTAGGCAGAATCAACACATTTTTAATAAGGTCAGAGGTCAGAAGACTATGGTTCCACCCTGATGACTTACAATAAGTTTGATGGATTTTCATGAAACTCTCTATAAATATTAATTTACCAATGGACTTTCTCACTTGAATTCAGTTTTTTGGCAGAATATGCACATATTTAATGAGGTCAGAGGTCACGGGGCATATTATGCACTTTTGCAGTGCTCTTGTTTACTTTAGCATTGAAGACTTAGATATGATGGATACACTGGAGGACATCTTACCCTTATAACTGCTTTATTTTTAATATTTATTTAATAAAATGAAATATTTATAAAATATTTAACTGCTCAGGGGGCCCCTTAGGACATATAAAAATAAAGCTTACACATTTATTGTCAAACATATTAAATTCAATATTTATTTTCAGTTCTAAGAATTTCTGTTAACTCAAAGCAAACCTGGCTACCAGTATATTGAATGAAATATTATGGCAGTGCAGGGGCTGATCCAGGATTTGGAAAGGGGAGGGTCCAACCCAGGAAGACTTAAAGAAAACCTAAAAAGAGGTGCTCTGGTGTGGAAAGAAGGGGGTCCAGGTTGAAAAATTTAGTTTGAAACACTAAAAAAGGTTGTTTGGCTCAAAAAGGGTGGGGGTGTGGTTCTGGACCCCCCTCTGGATCCGCCACAGCAATTTAAGTATAAGAAGTTGTTTGAAATTTATCTTCATAAATCTCAATTAATTCTGAACACATGAAAGCAGTATAAGTCACTAGTGTTTTCTGTGCATAGAGATCGGTATCAGTTTTCTTGATGTCACGGTTTGTGTGGGAGGGAAGTGGTCTCGTTAAAACACACATATACGATAAGGGGTTTGAGTGTAGCAGGATTTGCATGTGGTGTCCGTGGTTTATCCTGTATGTGTCACCCTATCAACGTAACCTCCAAACAGCTTATAGTGTTTGTTGGTCACTCAGTACATTTTATATTTTATACATAATTCCTGTATAATCCCAAAGCTTCATTCTCTTATCTTCAACCCCTCTTCCCCGTTATTTCTCTCTCCACTTACTTTATGATATTTGACCACATGAACTTTCTTTTTATTACGATATCTTTCTTCAACTCTTTCCCAGACATATTTAGGTTTGATCATGTCATCCTGTCGGGTATGTCAGAATCACTCTCCATGATCATTGCCATGTCACTTGTATATAACTTGAAGGAGGGGCCTATTCCAATAGCTGACATCTATTTACTAAAGATAATTTGTTGAACCCTTTATAAAGATAGGCCATAAAATGCTAATCCCATGGTACACAGACTGTTTTGTTTACATCCACATGTTTATAACATGTGGGGGCCTTCCAGAATAATCCAAACACATTTTACAAGAACATCAGGCATGCAGCATGACAGATATACCAGAGTTTGCTAAAGGTGTTACGTACGCAACAAATGACCTTTCAACTTAGCACATACAGTTAACAGCCTAGGTTATGTGGATCTCCATTTTTATGCCCCCGCCACAAAGTGGCCCAGGCATATAGTTTTACCCATGTCTTCCGTCCCTCTGTCATTCCGAAATCAAATGGTTGTACAGACTTTTTTCACAATGCCTGCAGATATTGGCCTGATTTTTGGTGTGTGGGCAGATAATGACCAGTTACAGATTGAGTTCGCTTTTCGTCCCAGTTGACCTATTTTTGACCATCATGACAGATCCTGAACGTAGAAAATTTCATGAAAGATAGAATGTTTTATGAAAAATTCAAATGTATGGACCTTTTTTCACAATGCCTGCAGATACTGGCCTGATTTTTGGTGGGTTGCTTGATAATGACCCGTTACAGATCGAGTTTGCATTTTGCCCTTTTTGACCCACTTTTGACCATATGACACCTCCTGAACTTAAAAAATTTTACAAAATTTAACAAATATTTCTAATTTGCTCCAGGCAGGGGCATTTGTGTCATTCCAACACATTTAGTTTCTACATTTCTTTGTATAACAGCTTGTCCATAGACATGCTCATACTGCTTTCACAGAGGCATTATAAGGACTTTTCCTAACATGAATTTCATTGATATGTATGCAAAGTAAGCCAAAATCACATAAATTCTATAGAAAAGGTAGTTGAATAGGGGGCTTTAATTATAAAGCTTATGACAGATACATGATTATTTCTGATTATTGGTTGGTAGAGGTTATCCAATTTTTACCTGATTAATCATGAAATCACAGTGGAACTCTGCCTCATGACCACCCCACAATTGTGACCACTTTTCTTGGTACAAAAATGATCCAAGTAACTTTAAATCTCACAAACACGGTTCCCTACACCAGTATACACATACAAAACTGACCTTTGAAAATCACCAATAAACCTTTTTTAAATTCCCAACAGTCATTCATGTTTATACCATATGATATTTCCAGCATACTGCCAGAGTGACACAAAATGACCTCTTGCATACGGTAAGAAAAGCCAGGACTAGAAAACAAGTCATATCACTGATGGCCTTAGTGTTCTCAGCACTATAGGAACTGCTCCCATTGAAATATACAGGGTTGTTTCCTGTCACTTAAAAAATTATTTGATTATTGTGATTTTAAACAAGTGCTTTTGATTATTTCAAGGGCATGAGCCAACATGTAGTGATTTTTACTGTGTCTGTCAAGTGCTTGGTACATACAGTGTGATTGATTAATGTTTATTCATGCCCTCTCCAGCAGGGTCATCATTAAACAAGTGAATTGTATTCAGATAGGTTGCATTGTATATGAGGGAGGTTATTTTTTCAGAACAGGTGTAAAACAGATTGTAGTTGCCTCCACCAGGACGGTATATGTTCATTCCTGTTTGTGTGTGTGTGTGTGTGTCTTTGTTCCAACATAACTTAGGTAGTCATGAATGGAATATAATGAAATTTTCATGCGCATCTCAAGAATTGGACAAGGAAGAATCAATACTTGGAGATATTGGTGTGGATCTGACTTATGATCCGGTGCTAGGAAGGACTTTAGGAATATTCACAAATGTACAGTCACTTATGCACTAATGAAACTGGCAATATGGGCTGAATAAGTGAATGCACACATAGGTTGGGGGAACTTCTGCATGAATGATATATGGGAGTATGGGTGGAATAAGAGAAAGAAAACATTTTTCTGGGAGCATCCCACAATAAGGACCACCCACATGGCGGAGGCCTGCATTCCTGAGAATGCATATTTCTAGATTTTTGTAAGTTTGTTTATTAAATCTGTTCATTTCCGTCCATCAACATGCAGTGGCTAGCATGCATTCTCAAAATAAATAAAAAGTAAGGTTTGAATGCTTAGTGATTTGTATTTATTATATGTAAGTTTTTCTGCAAACTCATGATTAGGCTTTTAAATTGACCATTCCTGCTCCCCCCCCCCCCCCCCCCCTCTAGACAGAGTAATCTTTTGAACATGCATATCAAACGATTCTCCCACACACATTGCAGAAACTGGAAACATTTTTTGCCTGTGGTAGAAATCCTGATATATGTTGAAAATTATTTTTCTGGTAACTGATATGAATTAATTGTAATTAGCTGTTACTTAATTGTGAAAATTGTTAATCAACCATTTCATAGTTTATTACAGTTCTCAAGTACTAAATTCTTGATCAGGTTTACCTCTACATAGTACATTTATACAGTTATTTTGTTCATAATTCCTCTGATGTACAGCAATTAATAGCAATTATAATAATATAAGAAATTTGGTACTTAGCTTTTCTATATATTCTATAAAAGAGCTTAAGTGAATAGGCATATTATATATTTGTACATATATTACTTGTGTACTGAGTTTGTTTACCCCAGTTTAACTATGGCTCTGGTAGTATGTATGTCCATAATTATAAAAGTATAAGTTGTCTAGATGCCTATTAACAGTATTTAGTGGTTGGATTGTTAATAAAACAATGTAAAGTGTGGCCTGTGGTTCATGGGTTTAAGCATATTAAATGTCAGTTAAATAGTTACATATATTTATTATGATGGATTACTCCATGCATTACTATCATAATACCTTAGATATCCATACAGAGCTTCACTTTTTTTACAAGTTGTTCAGTTTCCCAGTCTGATATCCTATAATTGACTACAGAACAGTGTCAAAAATCCACATTAAACCTAATTCCAGTCTTGTTACAGAGCAGTTAGGAAATAAAATGTCATAGCACATGGAAATTGTTGTAGCATGTGGAAAATCCCATGCTGGAATACCAGGAAAATCTGTTAAGACCCGGAAAAAAATAAACCCAGGCTAATTAGGAAGTTAATTAAAAAAGTGATAAAGATAAGTCGTTATATAACATGGTAACCTAAGGCTCATTAAAATGCAAGCTACCATTATTTCATCATAGAAATAATGAGCCTTTAATCGTTATAGTTATATTATAATATTATATGCAAAATGTTTGATTTATGGATTTATTATATATATAGTTCACCACATTTACTTTGTAAATTTTAAAACATATTTGTTTTTGTTTTTTTAATTCAGTGTCATGCAAGATTTTTATTGTCGAATTCAATGGCAAACTGGATTCATTTATGTAATTTTTAAATGAAAACTTCCTGAAATTTAAATTTTCATCGTGCTGAATTGTTTTTAAAAACGCTTAAAACAGGAACACTTTAAACTTCACTCAGACCACAAACCATGGGGGAAATGTAGAAAATTCCAAAAAACAATCAGTGAGGAAAATTTAACACTGATAATTTTACTGATTGTATAATGTTTAAAAGGCAGTGTTGGTCAAAAACTCATGCTTCTGATTGGTTAATCATCACCAGAATGTTGTTTACCCTAAATACAGTAATAGACACAACTTGTTAAACAGATTAAATTTTGGAGTAGACTATTTGTAGTTTAGATACATGCTTTAATCAATGTACTGACTAATCTTCTTATCTCATATGCATACTGATATAATCATAATTTTCATATTTAAATTATTCTAGAATACTAACAATTTTTGTCCCATCATGCATCGGTCATTATAAAAAATTATAATACATGTAGGTATTCTAGATAACATGTTAATATATAAACAAATCTTCTTTCCTTAAATTTAACGATTTGTGTATGAAAAGAGCAAATTTCATATTCTTTCAAGCATGGTATAGGGGAGACCGGGGCTAGTTGTAACAATTATTGCAATTTTGACTCTTTCTCATATAATATACAAGATAACAGATAGCTATTATGTAGTTATGAACAACTAATAATTGTCTATAGAAACAATAAATATGAAAAGGTTAAGATTGTTTATTAATAAAATATACCTTGATAAATCTGTAAAAATATGTGTATACAATTTGCCCCTGCCATGGGGCAGATTGTTACACCCTATGGGGCACCTTGTTATAACGGTGTCAATGTAGGTGGTTGGGGTGTGTGTATATATATATGTGCAAAGAATATTTGATATATTAAAAACATCTGCTTTTCTAATTGATGGAACAACATTATAATATATATATATATATATATATATATATATATATATACATATATAAATCTACTTTAGCTATGGGAAAGGATAATTAATATTCACGGTTTATTAAAACAGATGGCCACTCTTAGGTTGAATATGAAAACTTGCTTACAGCAAGGCTTAACATACACTTCAGGAAGAAACAGCAAGAAACCGTATACTTAAATCTAAGTGTGATCATTCAACTTGACTAATTGTCTTCATCAGATTCACACAAGTCACAGATGAAGTAGGCATCGCCATCTGTACATTTCTCATGAGCCCAGTCCTTGCAATTTAAACACTGAACCCACTTTTCCCCAGAAGCAGAATTGGCGTAGCTCTCACCACAAACAAGGCAGTACCAAACATCACTGCTTGTTGCGGTCTTCTGTTTTCCTTTACTTTCCTGTTTTTTTGTCAAAACTTTTCTTTTACTGGACTTGGACTTGGTTGTCTTCTCCGTCATGATTTTTAGTTTAAGCCGCTCGGGTGTATCTGTCAAGATTGCTGTATGCCGTTTCTTCCCGTTTATTCTCTTATTCTTCCTTGGACTGGCCTTTCGGAAGGGTCGCAATGCCTCTGGAGTCATGAGTACTTCAGGTGAGGGACAAGTGTTCCTTCTGATGTTAAGCACAGTCGTTGCATTGTCAGAATCTGTGGAACTAGGGGTAGCAACAGGTTCTGGAGCTTGCGCCGACGCAGTTACACTTTCTGCGGACGAACTTGTCCCTCCTGGAGGTCTAGGGGGCTGAACCTGAACATGGTCATTTGTCTCACTACATTTTTGTTCATGGTTGTCTTTTGTCAGATCTGGCTCGGAGTCGTTGTTAGATGAGGCCTTTTCTTTGTCCCCAGCTAGCTCTGGCGCTTGCTGTTGTGGACGATCTGTGACGTCACTCGGCAGGAATTCATCGTCTCCGAATATATTCCTGTCAAATGGATAGATGCCAGACACTTTAAATCCTCTTTGGATATTGGAAACAGTGTTGGCTTTCGGTAAAGCTTCTGCCACGATCCCAGGCAAATCATAGATGCTCATGGTTTTCCCTGGGTGAGACTTCATCCAGCCATCACATGCGGCATTAAAGAACTTCTTGAAAGGCCCGTAGACACTTCTGTCCAAAGGTTGGAGTTTGTGTGAGCAGTGGGGCGGAAAGGTTACCAGGACTACCCCGTTATCCCTACAGTAATCCACCAGATCAATAGATACGTGCGAGTCATGATTATCCAATAGCAGGAGGACAGGGTTTTCTCTGGTGCATTTTGTAACTGAAACAAAATGTTTCATGAACACGAGAAAGTTTTTCTCAGTCATCCATCCAGACGGATGAGCTGTTCCTATACAACCAGGAGGACCATCCCTAACAAAGTGATCCCTGAAGTTGACCCTAGGAAAAACAAACATTGGTGGTATACTGTTACCACTGGCGCTGACCGCTAATGCCATTGTCACAAGGGTCCCTCTTTCAGCAGAGGTAATGGCCCCAACCTGCTTTAGCCCCTTCCCAGCAAGAATACGACTTGGACGCTGTACTGTAGTGACACCGGTCTCGTCTATATTGTAGATGTCGTGACACTTGAAATTATAACGGTCCATAACATCAGCCAAGTTGTCGAAAAACCTCTGTACATTATGTCTGTTAAAACTGGTGGCTCTGCTGAGACTCGTTGCTTCAGGTGTGCGTAGTGCCAAGGTAGGGTTTCTTTTAAGAAAACCAGAAAACCAGTCGGGACCTGCCATCTCCTTCTCTGACCAGCTTTGTGGAATGTTGATGTTGTTGCTGACAGCAAACTTATGTGCAAACTGTCTCAGCTCCTTTGGTGTCATCCCATAAAATATCTTTGATGCCTTTAACACATAGTCGACCAGCAATTTTTCTTGAACAGAACTGAATACAAGTCTAGGTTTCTTGTATCCTGTTTCTGTGCATTCGCCAGCTTTCCGTTTTTTACAGTAACGGTGCAGGGTCATAAAATTGATCTGTAAAACAAAGACATTTTGGTAATATAGACCTTCAGCAGACTTATGTAGTTCCATAAAAAAAGAGGAATCCTTATATTCTACGTGTAGATTTACTCTATAAAATATGATTATGCCGCTGCAACATAACAATATTGAACATAATTTAACAAGAGCGATCACCCTAATAAGACATGGGGGGGGGGGGGGGGCTCAAAACACTAAAGATACCATGGTCTTGGGCAAACTGGCTTATTACGTAAGCAATATAAAGGACATACGTATATATTCCCCTGCCCAGCAGTGGTATCATAGAACATGAAGGTACATGTTTGGACTATTTATTGTCCTGGTATGTTACGTTCAGGATCTAAGACTATTTTCTAAGGCATCAGTATTTGTCAATTTTAATCGTAGAATATTATTGTCATTATGGTTATATGAAAGAATAAAATTTAGATAAATTTTGTTGTAAATAAATATACAGATACATAAAGACAAGCGTGTTCCTTAAACTTACTTGAAAATCAGCAGCTACTTTCCTCAAACTTTCATGATGTTTGATTACTCTTTCAGATGCTCTCTCAAGAGTTGTAGCTTCACATCGATTCGCTCTTTCCGTTTTTCTTTTATAAGTGCGAACCATTATTTCTAGCTCTGGAAAGAAAAAAAATTAAAAGTGAGGATTGAAAGCTTGACGAGGTTTGTTGTTACAGTTATCTTTTACTTGGGGCACGTTGTTACAGCTTGTTACAACTTGCCCCTTTCCGACATTTTAACTTTTGCTGAAAATTAGGTCAATAAGATTCAGTGATCAAGAATAAACAATTATATAAAACGAAAGATAAACGACATCTCTTTTCACTCATCTAGTTTAATTTATTTAACTTTGGCGCATACATTTGCTGAGAGAATAGATAATAGGACGAAAATACTTACTTTTCAAGTGGAAAATCAGAAAATTGTTCGTCGCGTTGTGCTACCATGCAGAAAATTCCAAGCGGACGGCGTCTCGTGCCACTGGGGACTTGATGATCACGTGTTGTGAAACTGAGCTCCATCTGTTATTAAACGCCTGTACTAATGCTATTGTATCAACCTGCCCCTGTATTCAACTAGCCCCGGTCTCCCCTACTATATATACATTTATAACTATTTGCTTAATAAACAAGAGTTGCTGATAATTTCAAGGACCTGATTTGCATTATAAACAAGAGTTACTGATCTTTATTTCAAGGACCTAATTTGCATAATAAACAAGAGTAACTGATGATTTCAAGGACCTGATTTGCATAATAATCAAGAGTGATTTCAAGGACCTAATCAGACATTTAGTAATGTTTCATATGATCAGTCTAGTGCTTGGTACATATTATAGGACTGATTAATATTTACCCCAGTAATGTTATCATAAAGCAACTGAAAGTTTAAAAAGATAGCAGGGAAATAGATAACCTTTCCAGAATAACTTTAGAAAAGACTGGCTTTAGTTTTTTGAGACATTTATGAATCTGTTCCCTTCCACAAAATTTTCATATAAATTCACAGAAAACATTGAGAGGTACTGACAACAAACACAAAATAATTTCCTTAAATTGAAGGATTTTTATGAAATCTTGTTATTTCAGTTCATTTTTTAACAGTACAGTCACTTGATATTTTTGAGTGCACAATACTTTTTGTCCAGAAAGATTTTTTTTTAGAAACAAATCGTTTCTCCAGAATCATCACAAAGATGTTAATTTTAGTCTCAAATCTGGACCCTGCATCCAAACTCTTTGTCTAAGGAAATTTATAGAAAAGCAGAGCTTATGTATATTTGGAAATAAGAAATTGATTGAAATTTGATCAGGACCAAACAATCTTGAGTACCCTGGTAGTCTTTACCTTTGAAATTTCAGAGAAAACCATGGATTTGTTTGGAAAAAGAAATTTATTGAAAAATGGTTGGGACCACAGCCTGACAAGATGGAGGCGACCAAGTGCTTGTGATCTAACTAAAAGGGGGTTCATTGAGGAGTCTGTATGGTAATCAGATGCTTCATCACGGATGCAAATATCAGAGATAGCGATCCATGTTGGGTGTTTTCCATGTGCCCTGAAGATAAAGCAGAGATAACGTTATATGCTATCTCATGCTGACCAATGGAGCCTCTTTGTGAGGCACCAGGATAGAATCCCTAGACCAGGCTCAGACATGACAAGTGTCAGTGTAATAATACCCTGTCACACAAATGACCCTTTCTGTCTTAATCTGTTGTTCATCATGCTCACATAGCAAGGCAGGTTCCGGGTCATGTATCTGGGTTACATTGGAGGTGCCTCTGATTGACAATATTTTTTTGTTGGTCCAGATTTAGGACAAGGTACACACAGTAAAATAACAAAGAAACTTAGTCCAGTTCGTGAATAATGTTCTTTTTGATTGGAAGGATTTTTCTAACTTTCTATAGATCAGACCATACAAGTGGAGCATTAAAGTACAGAACATTAAGTTTAAAGAATAGGGTTTATTGGTAATTTTGGATAAAAAAAGGGTTATTAGATACATAAATAATTAAACATATATATATATATATATATTATAAATATATGTCTTGTGAAAGCTGGTCATGAGACTCTGAATGAGAACTGTTTTTGTTAATTTATTTTGCATTTTAAGGACACAGGAGTACACAAAATAATAAAAAAAATCTTTATATTGTTTGCCCATCTTTAAGGTATTTCATTTCAGTCAGTTTTTGCTCTGAGACACAACCCTCTTGCCATGCTACCTGGATCTGTATTACTTCAGTTATGGCAGGACAATGGCATATCTTTCCCTTATTCATCCAAAATTTTCATTTTTTTAAGATCAAAACAGAGAATCACTGATTATATGTTCAGAAATTGTTGTATTACATGTGGCTGCAGCTAACCACTGAATTAAGACAGTTAGAGGGGTTTAATTGCAACAGCAAAAATAATACAGTACTGTTAGAGATGAGAGTTTTCATTAACTAAATGAACATGTTCCACATTTCTTATTTCTTATACCATTCAAACACTGGTGAAAAATAAACAATTTGTGTATCGTTTTGCCACACAAAACAGAGTCCATGCTTCTAAGAAAACAAAAACGATTAATGGATTATCCACATGTGGGAGCAGCATGTATAGACTGGTGTCATTACTGTTGCTGTGTGGCAATGATCATGAGCTGCCAGCACTGGCAAGCTGGGCTTGTCAGGGCTAAAGCAGGCCTGTGTGGACTGTGACAGGCCTGGCCTACTGTAATTTGACACAGATTCTTGTGACATTTACTGTAACTTTATCAGTGTGTTTGTGAGATCACAAGATCGGGGTCTGCTTTGTGTTTGATTGAAAACTTGCAACTGTGTGCTTGTTTAAGCTACCAGTGTGGTTAGGTAGTGGTTTTGTGGCCATTTACGTGTAACTTTCAGTTTGTTATCTGATTAAGCCTATACAGGAGGACTGAGCAATAAGATAGGGTTCAAATTTACAATGTATTGTACTCCTCAGTTGTCCAACAAGTTTATATATATGAAGAAAATAATTTAAAAAAAAAGAAAGTTGTAATTGAGACATGTTGCATCAAAAATGTAACTTAAAAGAAATGTTTGTAAAACAATTAATTTAATATCTTTGACATTAACTAAAAATCTGTGTGATTGATTTGGACAGTAGGCAAAAATGTTTAAAAAAATATGAAGACCTGAGGAAAATTTAAAAAAGTGATCTTTCCTAAAAAAAAATAAATATTTATTCTTAAAGTATAAAATGATGGCACTTTGCATTAAGTACAGATTTGAAGTAAATGTAATATTATAAGCTTGCTTTACTTTATGTTAAATAATCGCAAGTTGCTTTATCTATAGTATGTTATGAGCATATGTTTTATATAAAGCAATGATGTTAAGGAGCACATGTGAAATGAGAATACTGCTTATGAATTATATATAATTTTTTTTTTAAGTCAGTGAGCACAAGCCTAGCTCCAGTTAAAAGGTAAAGGGAAGGGGTTGCAAGGGTGGATCCAGGATTTTTGAAAGGGGAGGGTGTCACCCAGGAAGATGTAAAGAAAATATAAAAAAAGGTCCTCATGACCAGGAAGGAGGGGTCAGGGTGGCAAAATTTGGTTTGAAACCCTGAAAAAAGGTTGTTTCGGCTCCAAAGGGGATTATAGTCTAATATCACTGACATTGTCAGTCTCATCTGACTTTACACTTCGCCTTCCTTGTCTTTCAGCCCTGTTCATTCTTGTAGCCCCTCCCCCCCCCCCCCAAGGACTATACAGCCCAGGTAGCCGTGATAGGTGCTAGGCTATTGATTCTCCATTTGCAAGTACTCATTCACATTGGGGTACAGAGGGCCCCCCTTGTGGACCTCCAGTCATGTAGCTTAGTTATGGAAAACAAACACACATGGACTGTGTATACAAACACACAGAACCAAAATTAGGTGTTAAACAGCTGCATGCGAGATGTGTGATGGGATGGTTTTAATGGGAAACCTTTGTATATAGCAACGTACACTGAACTGATAGTGTGAAAGAACAGGCATAATTTTGCTCCTGATTACATCTCTTTAATCCTTTGACTATGTGACATGATTTGTCCTTGGAAGAGAATGACAAATTAATATCTTGAGTTTCATTCAGATGTTTCAACAGGAAGGGTCATTTGTTTATTTAAATTAAAAATATTTGTTTTATTTTTCAGGAAAAGCAAGTCTTTCAAAGTATTTTGTTATCGAGGAGGAAAAAACAGTTCTTCAGGTACGCTGGAACAGTGGGAAAGCTGATGGTGCTGACATCTTCTGGCGAAACCTAAACAGTCAGGTGATTTACACCACCACAGACTAACTGTTTCAACTTTGTTATTTTAAATTTACTTTTTTAAAATTATTTTTTATTTTTAATATTGATTTATCCTATGTCCTTGTTGGAGGGACAATTATCATTAAGTAGTTTCAGCTTGAAGCAGCAATGGACTGCATGTAGTCACAAATATTACATAATATTAGTGTGATTTGTATACCTAAGAGTGACCTTATGAAAACGTATTAAATTTAACAAAGTTTGTATGACAAGAACTGAAACATTGTTATTTTGTGTTGATCTTTATTTATTTTTGTTACAGGTATTACATCATATTTTTTCAATTAAATATATTATTTATTAGTTCCATTATTTAATATTTTATTAGATTAATAATAAATATAATATATTATGTTATTAAATGGTATATTACTTATATTAGAAATGCTGTATTAGTTTCATTAAATATTACACTGGTTTCATTGTTATTTTTACATTAGTTTTATTATTAAATATCATATAGATTTTTCTATTAAATGTTGTTTAGTTTTATTCATTTATATTATATCAGTTATAATATAAAACATTATGCCAATGTTAATATCATTATTGAACAGCGGGGGCTGGAGTCCTCAGGGCACATCAAAACCCAGCCAGGGCAACTACTAAACTACTCAATCATGCTGCCCCCTGGTAGTCAGTACATACACTACGAGGTGGGGCTGAGTGTCTCTGAAGGTCATGATCACAGTGGGATCACCTGGTCAGGTTGCATTTATGTTGCCGATGGATGTAAGTAAAGCTTACTGCTGCTGAATACAGTAATTAGGTATTTAACTAAACAGTATTTATCTTAATATTCATTTATCTAAAATTGATATTAAGATATCTTTTTTTCAGATTTTACATGAATATTGTCTAATAATCCCTTATTGTTCAAATTTATGATATAGTCTGTTCCGCAGGAGGGTGCCCAATGAAATTGAGCAATACATGTAATTCTCTGAAACTCAAAAACTATCACACAGTCTGACTTTAAAACTGATGAGGGACCAAAGACCTATTATGAGATGAAAACTTCATAACAAAAACCAGCATATATTTTGCAACCCTCTGGTTTCTCTGGATCTTGTGGCCAAGTGACATGGCATCTGTCACTTATTGTTGCAAACAACTGCATTTTTAGAATATTTGTGACCAATTATTAGTGAATCAGGAGCATTCAAGTGCAGTTGTTTGAGCATGTGACCAGTGACCTTGATCTACATGAATGGAGTAAAGGTATTTTAAAAAATAGACTGTTTACTCAGATATTGATTTAATTGCATTACTTTAATATTTTGCAAGATATGATTTTAATTTAATTATAGTTTATTAGGCCAATATCCCTTTCCTTCATTGTAGCATACCATTTGGATTTTATCTGCCAGTTTATGAAAATATTGCTTAATTTCAGTGGGCACCCTACTGTGGAACAGACTATAGTTTCTTGATGTATGAAAAAGCTAATTTTATTTTATGATAAGTACAATGTTTTCATTTTGAATATATGGTTTATTATCCTATGCTAAACTTTTCATCAATACCTAACACTTTGTTTTAAATGAATTGATAATAAAAAGAAATTTTCGCACAATTATCAAAGGTGTACATATATCATGGTATATCATGTCACCTGATTAGAGTTGCAAAAATGCAGTTTTGCTTAGTTTTACACCTGTATAATTTATAAACCTGTTCCTCACTAAACATCATCTTCAAGTTAGTAATTTTGCTTCATCACTAATGTATAGTCTAAATAGTGTATCCTTCATGATGTTTAAAGGGACCTATTCACATACTATAGTCTGTCCCATAACCCTTGACCCAGTATTTGTTTTTTTTTTTTGTGTTAATTATAATAAAAATATTCTTAAAAATGTCCTTTCGCCTAAACTTGATATGCAGATATTTGCTGATTTTGTGTAAATTAGTAGCCTTATATCATGCAAAACGTATTTACTTTGCGGCTCTTTTTGCGTTATTTACGCTGATGGACCATGCATGCCGTCTTGATGGCACTGCTGAACAGTACATTCTTCCATGGTACACCTTCCATGTCTATGGCTGCGTTTGGTGTTTGTTAGACAACAGTGACATCACAATGACGTTACAGTTGTCAGTCATGTATCATCTTCAGTTGACTGACATCATAAGTTTGCCTGGCTTGTTTATTATCAGTTCTCCAGTAATGATAAAGTTGTGAATACTGTTTTGTCATATTTTGTATTGTTTGCCTCGTATAAAAAAAAGGCAAGGTAAAGCAAGGTGCAAACCAATGGATCAGAAAGATTTTTAGCGAACCTGTGAGCTTATGCGATTGTGTGGCGTCGTCCGTACGTTAACCCATATTATCTTGAAAACGGCAAGAATTAGCATCACGAAATTTTATGCATAAAATTAGTCATCTAAAAAAGTCTATCGGATTTTGCTTATTTTTTGGCTAACTGCATTTTCTTAGATTTTATAGGGAAAAAGCTAAAAAAGCTTAAAAAATCTTCTTCTCCGAATCTGTTCAGCCAAATTGTCCAATATTTTAAAGAAATGATTCCTTGAACAATCTCTTTCAAGTTTGTTCGAATGGTTGAAGTTTGGTGATTTTTGGCCAAGTTAAAGGAAGTTGAACTTAGTCATCTGTCCAAAAAAGCATACTAAAATTACAATCTCAGAAATGGCTTGAGCTATCATCACCAATTTTTATGCCAATGTTGGTCACATGAGTCATATCTGAAATTGAGGTATTGGTGGCGCCACCTGCATCGGCCTTTTTTGTACGGGGGTCATCAGTGCCCGTATCATACTGACAGCTACAAATAACTTCTTCTCTGAAACGAAATGGCCAGATTGTTTAATATTGCACAGAAATGATCCTTAAGTAGTGCTTTCTGAAGTTTGTTCAAATAGTCTCAGTTCAATGACTTTTGGCTAAGTTATGGAAAGCTGAATTTAGTCATATGCATTAACAGCCCATTTTAGCTAAGTGGCTACAAAAATCTTCTTCTCAAAAACCACTGGGCCAAATTCTTAAATCTCACACATTAATTATCCTTAGATGTTGATAATTCAAGTTTGTTCAAATGGTCTCAGTTCAGTGACTTTTGGCTGAGTTATGGGAAGCTGAATTTAGTCATATGCCATAACAGCCCATGTTAGCTAAGTGGCTACAAAAATCTTCTTCTCAAAAACCACTAGGCCAAATTCTTAAATCTCACACATTAACTATCCTTAGATGTTGATAATTCAAGTTTGTTCAAATGGTTTTGATTCAATGATTTTTGGCTGAGTTATGGGAAGCTGAACTTTGCCATTTTGCTGTATTTTCCCATATGAGTTATAAACCTACAAAACGTTTTTCGACTGATGATGATACTGAGGCCAGTTTTTTTAATATTTTGCAAGAATAATTCCCTGAATCATTCTTATAATAATTGTCTTTTATTGTTCCAAAAAATGAATTTTGGCTGAATTATAAAGATTGAATTGAGTCATTTTACCAAATATGTTAGCTGTGTGAAGCAGATACATCTAGCCTAGCACCAGTTTATAAGCATCCATTACATCATGCCTCTAGACATTTCGATTTCAGGTTATCTATGGAAAATATTGACAAGAATGTTTTTTAAAAGCTATTAAAAAATGAAGATTTATGATATTACATATCATCTGTACAATAACTCCTAATTTCTCAGGAATAGCAGGAGCTACCATCCCCAAATGTTATGCAATTATCTGTCCCATGTCAAATGTTGATGGATTCAGCTTATTTTGCTATCTGCATTTACTTAGATTTTACAAGAAAAAAGCTGAAAAAAACTTTTAAAAGTCTTCTTCTTGTAAAAAGTCCAGCCAAATTGTTCAATATTTTACAGAAATGATCCCAGAGGCGAGCCCTTTCAAGTTAGTTCAAATGGTTTGTGTTGGATTAATTTAAGCAGAGTTACATAACAGGCCAAGATTGTGTATGTTTCTTGAATAGGCTGAGAAACTGCCAACTGTTTCAGATTTGGCAACAGATCAAGAGTTCATTCAGTGCAGCCAAATACAGGTCAACAGTTCAATCAGTGCAGCCAAGCACAAGGCATGTGATCACCTCATGGGCAGCATGTGATCATCTCATGGGTAGCATGTGATCACCTCATGAGTATCATGTGATCACCTCATGGGTGTCATGCCCCTCAGGGCTGCATATGGAGCCAATCTGTGAGCTTATGCAATTGTGTGGCTACTATTTCAGATTTGGCAATAGGCAAAAGGTCAGCTTGGATTTATTTATAGCTTTGGCAGACTGCCAACTGTGTCAGATTATGCAACAGGTCAAGAGTTCACTCAGTGCAGCCAGGTACAGGTCAAAAGTTCACTCAGTCTAGCCAGGTGCAGGTCAAGAGTTTACTCAGTGCAGTAGCCTGAGCCAGTAATTTGTCACAGTACACTCGGGGGCAACAGCCTTTCTCACCTAAGCCTGGTCAGCCCCGTGCATCAGACTCAAGGTAAGTTTGATGTATTGGCCTGATATTCTGACCTGTCTATGTGTCTTTAATGGCTTTCTCGTTCACAAGACAGGTGTCGCCATCTACAATGACTTTTGCATAGTGTATTTGTCGCTTAATTCTACAGAAGAATTTGATATATCAGCCTGAAATTGGGCATATTTGTACATGTCAAATAGCTTTGTCGTATACAAGACTGGTGGTGCCACCTACAATAATTTTTGTGTTGTGTGCACCCATGCCAGAATTTCAGCAGTGATGTTTGTGTATTGTTTCTTGTTCAAAATGTTTAGTACTTGCATTGTTCATATATATGAAAAGTAGTGGTTCAGCATTGAAGCGTTATACCTGGTGTTGTCTGTATGCACAGGTTCGCATTAGGCCTGTAGGCCTTGTTTACTGCTTCACTTGTATGAAAAAATTATCCCTCAAAAACATTCGCACATGGGTACTGGGACAAACTATCGGAATATACACAAAAAAAAGTGTTTTTTTCTTAAAATATTTAGGTGTCTGCAAATATATCTATTTAAACACTGTTTACTTACTCATGTACACAAGACAAAAAAAAGTTTGCACTGGGGCATGACCAGTGGTGCCAAATATAAATGTAGTGCTCTTATGATCTGTCGGCAATACTATGTGACTTTAGAAATCAAGATTTTCCAAGCTTGTAACTCTTCTGTGCAGTAGTCACCTGGGTCTGGTGTTTAAATGAAAGGTAACTTGTGATACTGCCCTGTCACGTAGTCAGAAACCGCAATGGAATTCTGCAAATGTACATATACTTAATTAAGGTAGCATAAAAAATAGAGGGAGTTACCTTGAAAAAAAACTGAGAAAAAAACAATGAATCAATGCTTTAATAATGTAACTTTTTTTTCACAGTGATTGCTCCCCCTGAGAACGTGAACGTGGAACAGGACTCGGAACATGGCAGTCTGATGGTAAGATGGAAAGAGCCAGGCTGTGGCGCAAACATGGCATATCCGACTGAGTTCCTCATCTACTACTGTGTGGCGTATGATCAAAATTCAGAGAAGTGCAAAGGTATATTCATTTATTATTATACTACAATTGCTTACCTTTACCCTTGAAGGGGATGGTAAGGGTACTGTATTCTGGTCTGTCTGTATGTTTGTCTGTCCAGACTTGTAACTCAGTGTCTGCTTGATTGTCTGTCTGTTGATGAGGAATTGTTAAAATGAGCTGGTGAAAGGTAGTAATTGAAGGCCCGGGCTTGAGGAAAGAACGATGATCCAGCCCTAGAATCAGATGGTGCGTCATGATTGGTCAGTCTGTAGTTTGCCTACAGCAATGGGACTGGCACTAGAGCTGGCATCTTTTGGATAAATATGGTACTAGCATAGTTTCATATCGACCCTCTGGCACATAAGATTACTGGTGCCAGAGTGTCTTAACATCTAAGTCTGAGGAATGCATTATAAGGCCGTATGAAGATGCAAATATTTTTGTCATTTCTGACAATGCTTCATGGCCTACAGGTACACTATCAATCAACATAAACCAGACCAATCGTTAGCATTTTTTGTGTACTTTCTAATAATACCTAACATGAGGGAGGAAAGTTCTGTTTTAACCAAACATATTGGTATACCCCTTGGCTTGTTTGTTGAAATTATGACCGCATGAACACAAGCATGGCTCGCACGGGTTACAGGACGCAGGCAGCTTGCAGGTGATACAGAAAATGACCCATGTCCATGGAGATGGTGTTTCAGTTTGGGTTGTGAGCTCACATGTATACTATTGTGTAAATTCATCATTCTTTGCATAATATTGAGATTAAGGGCTGTTTACCACAATATGAGTGCATCCTGATGCAAGACCACTGCGATACATTCCTCAATATTACTTGTACCATGACTCAAGTAGGCTTACCAGCCAAATTATTCAATTGCCTACTGAGTCGGATTGTCACAGCTAGTACTAGCACTGACCATTGAGACTGATGGATCACTTGTCATAGACTCGTTCCCTGTCCACTTTCTTTCCCTTGTCATACTCTCCTAAAGGTTGCCGCTCACTGGCAGTTAATATTGCTGTGATGGGATGTGACTAGATTTGCAAGGGATCTGCAACTGGGCAACTGTTTTAATTGCATGTGAATCCCTGGTGAGCATGACTTGAAACATGACCTGCAGCCTGCTACTGACAGTTACAGATGATTGTAAGATTTTTGGCCTGTCAGGAAACTTGCGACTTATTTGCGATCCTGTTGTGGGCATCTGCAATTGCATGCAACATGATTTTTTACTTCCGACTGAATGCTATTCAGTTGGTTGCAGGAGTTTTGGTCAGGTGACTGAGTTTGAAACTAGCCTTGCCTGTGTGGCACCATTTTGTCAAGTTTGTCATCTACAAAATAAACAATGCAGGACACTGTGATCTCAAGTCTGTGACTTTTCACAACCTGGAGAGTCGCAAGCAGTTGCCGAAGATCACAAACTGTCAGCAACTGGTCATTGATTGTCAGTCGCAAGCATTGTCAGTCACAGAGACTGTCAGTCGCAGATGATCGCCAACTGTCTGTGACTGGTCGCAGATAAATATTGCCAAAAAATCTCCTGCTCTCGCCAGTGGACTGCAGGCTTTAATAAAGAGATAACCTTATGGAACCTCAAGCACAAGAATCAGACTACACACCACTATGCCAGACTGTCTGTCTAATTTAAATGTGTTGTGAAGCATATACAGAAACTCTTGATTAATACATTTTACTCTCAGAATTGGGTGAAACCAGTGTTATAATTTATAAACCATGCCAATCTTCTCTATTTCAGACACTGTAGAGACCAAAATTGTAAGTGGGGAGACATTTTCCCTTTTGCTGACAGGCCTGCGCCAGGGGGAATTGTATATGGTTTGGATGAAATCCAGGTCTGGCCATAATGAATCTTTTAAGTCTGGATATCATTACAAAGAAACAAGTAGACACTGTAAGTACTGGCTCATGTGACATGTAAAAGTCATTAACACAGCATGAAACAGTTTCACTGTTAAATGCTATATTTCTGACTTAAATGTAAGTTTTAGCTTTAACCTGTAACAGTTGTAAATAAAACCTGTGAAGTCTAATTATAATATGTAATATTTTCATTGAATTATTTTTCATTTTTAATGTAATATGTAAAAAATGACTGTAATATGTATATTTTATCATGGTATTGAATATAAAAGTATAAAGGTAATATGATATAATGTAATTAAGGTAATAATCTTTATTGTAATGCAAGTCTTAAGTGTATTATGTAACAGCTAGAAATGTTGAAAACAGATGTAAAGTTTAACTGTAGCCATTAATATTTTCATTGACTTAATTTAACATTTCATGTACATAAAACAGATGTTACAAATGTAATATACAGCCATCTAAATGTTACTTGTCAGTCCTTCTGCACTGTTTTAATTGTAAAATTGTTTCAAATTCTTAAATGCACTGTTTACTTAAACCTGTATGTCCCCATTAGACATTATGACACTTTAACAACAAAGTTTAAGAATAAGATAAAATATTAATTATTTGATTAAGTATAATTTGTCAATTTTGGTACTTTAAGCTACTCCTCTTGGCATTCATTATATATCCAAAGTTAACAAGCTCAGTTTTAAATTAATGCATATGTAGCACCTGCTTATCTAGTTATATCAAGATATGTGTCTCCTCTGAATTCTGAGAACTTAATTACACGGTTCAGCAAATCGACATATAAAAGAGATTACATATATTAGCTTCAGGATCTTTTTGGTGATATTGTTTTTCTAATTTCTCATATTTGACAATGTTTTGGTACATATTGGTTCATATGAATGCATAAACCATTTCATATTTTTTTATTGAATTTGATTTTATTTACCGTAATATTTTTGTTTCTTTTACTGTGTGTTTGTGTGTGCATGTTTCATCATGTTTTTCATTAAATAAAGAACATTAAAACACTTCATATATAAATTTCAAGCAAAAATTACCCATAGAAAATTTTGTAACATGGTAGCGTTGTTTCTCAGGCACATTGTTCTATGTTTGGTAGTCTTATCTCTATAATTTATCATTAACTGTGATCTTTTCCAAAGATGACAAATTATTATCATATCCAGCTCATCTTTTAAGGAATATTAAAAAAAAACATGTATACATTATATATATATATATATATATATATATATATATATATATATATAATTTCTAAATCCTATGTCAGGATTACATTTGTTAAAAAATAACATTTATTCAGTGATCTTATTAAACATGTATAAAGTAATACATTATGATCAATACATGTATATTTCCCTACATTACTTTCATTAACAAAACATGCACTTAGCTATAAGAGATAACAGGTTAATAGAGTCTGATCACATTGATTTAAGATGCAAACTGACACTGTGTCCACATGGTACAACTTCTCTTTCTCTTAGATGCAGGGCTCGACATTAACTTTTTTTAAGTACTTTCCCAGTAGAGCATGTATAATCTAGCTTTTACTTGCCCTATATGTTCCACACAGTTAGTATGCAACAATAAACATGTTTATAAACATCAGGAGAAGCGTGTGATATTTCCCTGTCAAGGAGTCCGAAACTGTAATGGAATCCTGCAGATGTACATACATGTATACTTAGTTAAGCTGGCATTAAAAAATAGAAGTGGTTACCTCAAACAACAGAAAAATATAAAAAAAACTCATAAGTTTTTGATATATTTCAATAAATCCTTTGGTTGAATGGGCCATGAGCAAAGAAACTATTCTTCATATTTTGAAGCAAATTGGTGGGTTAAATTATGAGCTTGTTCTGGATACTGTGGTGGAGGAATGTGCTCTCTGAGTGCTTTCTATTTTGATGAATCAGATCAAATCTGAGAAAAGAGGATGGAAAGTAAAGTTGTATCTGCATTCAGTGTGGTCAGGCACATGCCTCTGTGGATTACTAATATACAGATATGTTGTGAATAGTAACACATGAGTTTGATATTTATATATCTCTGCTGGATCCAGTATTATTGTTTTTATATTTCCTAGGGTTGACCACTGGTGTACTGGCTGCCTTTGTGGGTGTAAGCATACCAGTTGGTATTGTGGCTTTGTTTGGCATCTTCTGTTTGTGCAAGTAAGTCTCTGAATTGGTAGATTAACACATTAACATGTCCAACTTTGATACATTATGTTTATGATTTTGCAACTCTGGGTTCCCAAACCACCCATATTTGGAAATGTTTTCCCAGGTTTTTCATTAAAATACTATAAATTACATAAATTTTTTAAAACCAAAAAATAATTAAAATTGTGCTTTGAATTAGGTTACTTTAAAAATGTTTAATAGTATGGACACATTGCCTTGCTAAGCTTGGCATCCCCCTTTCAGAACAGCAGATTGTGCAGGAATATTGGGTTGTCTTTTCCAGATGATTAAAAACCCTGGTTTCCCTAAGAGTAATGATTTATAATTAAAAGCATCATTACAGGATTTATTAAAGTATAATGATAATATTGTCTTAAGTTTGTTCAATTTTTGTTGATTGTTATGTTAATTTATAATGAGCTTATTACATAAAGCCTTGTTTTACCTGCCAAAACAAAATTCCACCCTCGCTGATGTACCCCTTTAAAATAGCTTATGATGAATAGTTAATTTATCAATGTATCTGTTTTTGACATTCATTAAAAATGGATAAGATAAATTTGTTTTTAACCTGCAGGAAGTTCCTTAAAATAAAGAATTACTACCTGCATCCAGAGGTTGAGATCCTGCCTGAAGTTCCTCCAGATATAAAGGTATTTATGGCATCTATCCTCATATCCCACAGTCATGTCATATTAAACCCCTGTCATATCTCAAGTGTAATGTCATATCTACTCACTGTCATATTTCACACTGACATGTCATGTCAATAAGCACATCTCTCACCAAAATGTCATGTCAATACACTAACATTTCTCACTGACATGTCATGTCAATAAGCTCATATCTCTCACTGAAATGCCATGTCACTACACTGACATCTCTCACTTACATGTCATGTCAACACACTCACATCTCTCACTGACATGTCATGTCAATACACTCACAACTCTCACTGACATGTCATGTCAATACACTCACATCTCTCACTGACATGTCATGTCAATACACTCACATCTTTCACTTACATGTCATGTCAACACACATCTCTCACTGACATGTCATATCAATACACTCACAGCTCTCACTGACATGTCATGTCAACACACTCACATATCTCACTGACATGTCATGTCAATACACCCACATCTTTTACTGACATGTCATGTCAGAACACTCACATCTTTTACTGACATGTCATGTCAGTACACTCACATCTCTCACTTACATGTCATGTCAATACACTCACATCTTTCACTGACATGTCATGTCAATACACTCACATCTTTCACTGGCATATCATGTCAATACACTCACATCTTTCACTAACATGTCATGTCAATACACTCACATCTTTCACTGACATATCATGTCAACACACTCAAATCTCTCACTCACATGTCATGTCAATACACTCCTCTCACACTGTCATGTCTTTTCTTTACACTGCTATATCGCACTTTGTAATGTCTCATGTACACATTGTCACATCTGACACTGATTTGTACTGTCTGTACAATCATATTACTCTGACATTTCATTTGTAATTATTGTCATACATCACACCAATATGTCATTATAATTCAATGTTAGGCATGCACAATGAAAATTATCATCTTTCCTGTGTCTTATAGTGATGTAATGAACATACACTGGCTAACAATATTGATATTGTTATAATATATCTCATATCCTGTCAGGTCAGTTATTACGATATGTCTAAAAATGGTCATGTAATTGATCTATGTTGTCTTTGGCTAAATAGTTTTTAGTCTTAGGCTAATAGTTATAATTTATGTAAATAGATTAGATAATATAAGTTATTTATAGATCAGTGTGCAAGTACTTGCAAATCATCTGCATGTATTCTACACAGGTTTGTGTAATGAAGTTTAGTGCTCAAGGAGAGATCTAAGACTGATTGCTTGCCATACTGCTGATGCATTTGGTCTGTAATTGTAAATATTCTGCGATTATTCTGATTCTGACTTACACAGATTAGAATGACATTCATTAGAGTTCATACCTCTGCCAAGGTGATATAATCCTATTGGATTCGCCTCTTTAAACAGATCCCTACCATAATTTCAGAGGGTCTTCCTTTGCCCATATTCCACTCATCCACAAACTTTTGAGGAAATTGATTCAGTATTTTTTTTTCAGAATTCTGCCAACAAGTAAACGATCAAACAAACTAACACAGGGGAAAACATGATCTTCTTGGCAGAGACAGTAAAGCCATTAGCTATATATTTTTCCACTTAAGTTGTTTAGCTTGGGATATATTTATTCTCTTATCATATGGAATAAATGTATCAATTAATCGATGACATTGATGATTGGTCATTTTCTGTCATAGTCAAATAAATTGCTTGCATAATCAATCACAAACAATTATGTAAGCACATCCAAAGAAGTTATATTATCCTGATATAATATTCTTATTCTTAAAGATGTTGCACAACACAGCAGTCAGCATTAAAATTTATCCTTGACCTTCAGCGTGATGTACAAATTAGACTGAATTTACTGGGTCTTAATAACTGAGGCAGTACTTTTTTTGCCGATACTGTTCATTTAGCAACTAACATTCCATGTTTACTAACATAAACCTGCCTGAATCTTCATAATAAATTTGTCTTTTTATTCTCGAAATATTCATATGATATTCAGATACAAAATTAATTCCAAACCAGGAAAAATAGGTCACCAAAACCTTTGAGAACTGGGGAAATCTTTCATTTCATAGTATATATATTTGTGTGTGTGTGTGTGTGTAAAACACTGATGCATTCGGATTAGAATCTGATATCCTAAAATTTGACTGTTTACGATAAGCAAACACAGCATTAAAGATTATAAGTGAATTTTATTTACATATACAAATATTCATACAAATATATTAAAAAATGACTTCAGAAAATAGTCACAGATACCAGTGTGTTTCTTTACTTTTAGATTAATAGGTTTAAGTTATATAGGTTTATTGTGGATTAATGAAACAATGAAACAATTCCTGTTACCAAAAAAATTAGGTCTGCATGTCTTTGCAGCGACTGTTTTTTAGTTCTGTAACTCAATTGATTTTTATAGTAATGAATATAGAATTCTATTCAGGGTTTACATGTGACCACATATGAGCCTCCACACACTAAGCATGCTCTAAAAGGGAAGGTCAGTATAGTTCAAGGTTTGGCTTCAACTCCAAGCTTGCAGAATGTGCAGTTTTCAATATATATACATGTATATTTGTATATATATTTAAAGAATAAATGAATCTAGCCTAAATGCTAATATATTTCCATAGCTTCAATATAGACAGATATCCACAAATACATGCTTTCCAATATCTCATGATTTCAGTCTCCTGATCATATGTTTTCATTCCAATACTCATTGTTTATAATATTCAGGCACAAGCCAGATCCCAGTTTGGCCCATTTAGTTTCTTTACACAAATTTAAGGTCTGTAGACTTAAAATGTTCATAGGTTATCTGGTTTAACATATTCTCAAATTCATAAGCTTTCAAAGTATATTAGATAGTTATATATCATACTACTACAAATACAATTCTTGCCATCTATATCAGCATTTTTATGAGCTTTTTAGTGTTTTATTATAAATGTAGATTGTCTTCTTTTTGTTAAATTTAACTGCTCTGTATGACTTTAAGCTTTAAGGTATCTGTGATATCAAAATCTTAAGGTCCATATCTCTACATGTTAATCACCACCTAAACTGAGGTACTTTTCAGGTCCATGTAGCTTATTACTCACAAAAAATCCTGCACCTCATTTATTTGTTTACAACCACCGTTTCATCTTAGCAGTTGTGTTTTACATAAAGCTTTACTTTTTGCTTATTTTATCCATGTTCACATGATTAAGGATAGGTTTTAGTTTATATTTTAAAATAAATATCTTGATCCCTGATACTTGTATTTTCTTTTTTACTCATCAAGCAGTTTTATAACCCATTTACTAGCTTTTGGCTAATTTTACCAAGTGTTAATTAACTCATTTGTTTACACCACATGAGTTTACCCATTGATTTAATTTTGGCTTTATACCTAACATGTCTTCACCTATTGATTTACTTTTTGCCTAATTACCTAACATGTCTTAACAATTGATTTAAGTTTGGCTTTTTACCAAATATGAGATACATATCCCATTGAATTACTTTTGATTTTTCTTACCAAACATATCTTACCCATTGAATTACTTTTGGCTTTTTCACCTAACATGTCTTCACCCATTGCTTTCCTTAAGACCTTTTTACAAACATGTCTTTACCCATTGAATTTCATGTGGCTTTTTCACGCAACATATCTTACCCATAGATTTACTTTTGGTTTTAACCCAAAATGTCTTGCCCATTAATTTACTTTTTGCTCTTAATTTAACATGTCTTTCCCATTCCTTAACTTATGGCTGTCTTACCCACATGTCTTACTGATTCCTTTACTTTTAAGTTTTTAAACCCAATGTCTTACCCATTAATTTATTTTTTGCTCTTAATTCAACATATCTTTCCCATTCCTTAACTTATGGCTGTCTTACCCATCATGTCTTACCAATTCCTTTACTTTTTAAGTTTTTAAACCCAAAATGTCTTACCCATTAATTTACTTTTTGCTCTTAATTCAACATGTCTTTACCATTCCTTAACTTATGGCTGTCTTACCCACATGGCTTACCAGTTCCTTTACTTTTAAGTTTTTAAACCCAAAATGTCTTACCCATTAATTTATTTTTTGCTCTTAATTCAACATGTCTTTACCATTCCTTAACTTATGGCTGTCTTACCCACATGGCTTACCAGTTCCTTTACTTTTAAGTTTTTAAACCCAAAATGTCTTACCCATTAATTTACTTTTTGCTCTTAATTCAACATGTCTTATCCGCTCTTTTACTGTTTGCTTTTTAACCCAACAGTTCTTACCAATTGATTTGCTTTTTGTCATGTTATGATAAATGTTAATTAGCATTGGTTTGCTATGCAGGGTATCTTTTCCCCAATAAGTTTGTTTTTGCTTGTTTCACCCTTTATGAATTTCTACACAATTTGATTTTCTTATTGCTAATTTTACCAAATGTGGCTTAAGACCCATTTACTTGCTTTGTGCTTATTTCACACAGTTTGGCTTAAGACCCATTCATTTGCTTTGTGATTATTTCACCCAGTGTGCCCTTACACCCATTTATTTGCTTTAGACCAATTTATTTGCTTTGTGCTTGTTTCATCCTTTTTGACTTTTTACACAATTTGATTTTCTGATTGTTAATTTCACCAAATGTGGCTGTAGACCCATTTATTTGCTTTGTGCTTAATTCACACAGTGTGGCTTTAGACCCATTTATATGCTTTGTGCTTATTTCACCCAGTGTGGCTTTAGACCCATTTAATTGCTTTGTGCTTATTTCACCTAACGTGGCTTTAGACCCATTTTTTTGCTTTGCGCTTATTACACCCAGTGTGGCTTTAGACCAATTTATTTGCTTTTTGCTTATTTCATCCAATGTACCCTAACACCCATTCATATGATTATTTTACCAAATGTGACTTTAGACCCATTAACTTGCTTTGTGCTCCCATCCACCAATGTAACTTTACACCCTTTTATATGGTTTGTGCTTTTTTCACCCAGTGTGCCTTTACCCTTTGATTTGATTTTTCAGTCTGTATCATCTGTTTATATTCTTTTAATAAAAAAAACATTGGGCTGACAGGCACAAACCAACATTTTTTTCCCATTCCCAAATGAGTGGGAAAAAGAGCCTGACTGAAGTGATATGATCTACAGCAAGGGGCTTTATGGTCACCTGGTTTTCCCGATGCCTGTCTGTTAAAAAGGCACAAATCAAATCCTTTACATCTAGAAACTTCTAACTTAAAACTGAGGAAAGTCTTCAAGAAAGTTCTTTGGAATCTTGGACCTATCTTTCTGAAACCCAGCATAATTATTCGCTCACATTTGTACCGGTGCGTTACAAAGACAGGTGGCGCCACCTTACATCCATCCAATGGCGTCCATCCATGCATTTACCATATGTTCATCTTAGTGATTAGTTCAATGAATTGGGCTGAAATCATGCATGTCCATAGATTTGAAGTATTGTCTTTACAGAGCTTTTGAATTCAACCTTTCACAAATTTTGTTGATTTCAAATGTTGTGTCTGCAACTGAATATCTCAGGACCTTCTTGGGCTATGGGCACCAGATTTTACAAATGTGTTGACCCTGTTAATAGTTTGTCTTTTTAAGCTGCAGATGGTGCTAGTTCATTTAAGTAGAAAATAAAACACTTAGCTATTATGTGAAGATTAACTGTTAGAGTACAGATAATTTGATTGGTACCATTGGAAAAAATTATTTTCAGAAGGAATTCCACAGAGTGCAGTATATGATTCCTGTGTGTGCTAGTTTATATGTTGTCAACAGAGTTGGGTCAAAAAGTAATAAATTGTAAATTGAAGTATTGTAATTACAATTATTTTTTAAGTAATTGTAATTGTAATAAATTGCATATTCTAATCTTGGAAAGTAATTGTAATTGTAATTGATTGCTTTTGAGAAGTTATTGTTTCAACATTTACTTTATTTGTCTCATATGAATAATTCCATCAAACTGTTAAATTTTTTAAGCATACCTGGCTATTAACCAATTTCCCATGGTTGTTCTTCATATACTTCAAAGGCACATATGCATATTAAATTATATGTTTATTATCTCGGGCCACTAGTTAATTTTGACTTAATAAAAAAGTTTACCATCAAAGCTATCCCAAACCCATGGTTTTCTGAATTCATTTTCATTTATTCATGGGGGTTACCTGAACCTAATTTCAGGTTAACCCCACACTGTTTAGATTACTGTCTTGCTGATATAATTCAGTGATAAATTTTAATGCTTTTAACCAATTATATAACATTTCAATTAACCTCATAAAAGACACAAGATTTAAAAGGTTTACTCAGTCTAACAAAAATTGTCACATATTGTTACCACTATTATATAGAGTATTTTTATTGACTTGTGCACTTTGCAAAAGAACATGACTAATTACTTGCAAAGGGTATGCAAAGATTCAAACTATTTTGGGAAATCAAGAAAAACATTTTTGAAGTTAATGTAAATAAAAATACAGAAACAGCTTTCTGTCCATTTAGTGGTAACCAAAAGCCACATACCCAAGCTTTTCTTTATAATATTGTTTAACTAGTTTTTTCCCCCTTTTTTTACTACACCTTCATTGAAATGGCCTGTTTTATATCTGTTTAGTGGTAACCCAAAGCCACATACACATGTTTGTGTCTTTATAATAATGCTTAGTTGATTTGTTTTCCTTTTTTAGTTCAGCTGACTATAAGTAATCTGAGCTATAGTCGTGGTTCTTTGTCCGTCGTCCGGCCGTCTGTCCATTAACAGGGCACATTTTCATGATGGCACAGTTAGATGTCCCCAAAATCTCCTACCATACCGAAAATTGGGTCATTAAGACTTCATTCCTTCGAAATATTAAGGAAAAACCTCCATCAAACCACTGGTCTGTTTTTGATTATATTTAGTATTCATATTCTTCCATACATTCTCTATTAACATACAAAAAATTAGGTCAGTATTGAATATTGTTTTGTAGTTATAGGTCCAAATATAATGCAATATTTAAAAAATCAGGAAATATATTTACTCATTTAACATGAGAATTGCTGAAGCTGGAGACTTGTTTTCAGGGATTTAACTTTATTAAATCAAGATTCAATTGTTAACCCAAAATTAGATCTGAATTTTGCAAATTTTTAAAGTTATTAGCATAAAAAAATCTATTAAATTTTGTCCAACTTTAAAGGGTTTAATCTTTTAAAATCTGAAATTTCAAAGGAATTGATTGAAAAGAGAATCTTTTATTCAAGTTTCCATACACCATGTCAAGTGTTGTTAACATCAGGCCCACTGAGTAGTACAGCCTTCACTTGTATTATGTAACCCTCTCTAGGCAGCTTGCCTTGGCTCAGCTTGGCCACTACTAGCAGGCTTCCCCTCTGCCTTGCACTCCCCCCCCCCAGCTGGTGCATAAACTAGGTGAATGTTATAATTTTCTGTATTTCATTCATTCTTATTCTAGGCTGTGCTACATTTTAGATTTTGTATTGTACCACCAGGGTTACAATGATTAAAGTGCACATTTAATTGTGTCCACAAAGTGGTGTATTGCTATATGAAAATGTGGGTGTTCATCAGATAGGTAATTCTTTACTTCAGAAGAGTAAAAGAATTTCACCAGGTGTAAAATTGACTATTAATTCCAGTAAAAAATTATAGCTGAGATAGTAATTAGCACAATGATAATGTTTGTCCTTCATTCAACTAAAAGTGTGTATACTTTATTTGAAAAGATGGTTTTATTTTATCAGATTTACTGAATCTTTTTTTTCGGTGAATAAAATTAAGCATGTACTGAAAGCTCCAATGTACAAAACTTGTTAGTAGTGATTCAAGGAATAATCTTGAAGATGACATGTTGTGGCATTATTTTCTTTTAAATTCACTTTAAACATTTGTGATTTAAAAAAAATAAAATATTTGTGTATGCATAATATGACCCGATATGAGCTACACTGTGGATAAATAAATAATGATTCCAACTTAGAATTCTGATATTTTAACTTATATTTTCAGATTTTTTTTTACAAATTTATAAAACTTGTAAATAAATAAAAAATAAATCTGATAAAAACATGAAAAAGTGGATATGCTAAATAAATAGGCTTAAATATAAACTTAAATGCATTATTCCCTTGAAAGTGAAATAAAGATATTAGTCCATTGTGTCCACTTGCCTGTCCATCTGTAAATTTTTCATATGCATCACAGTATCTCAAAACTTTTACTGTTTTTCTTCATGACAGTCTTGTCAGAGTATTAGTTTTGTAATCATATATTTAAAACTTTGCTATAACCAAGTAGGAGGGCCCCTTTCCTCCTAGCTTCTCATATGCTTGTATAAATGAAAAACATTACAATAGAATATTTTGCATTTTTTGCATTTGTAAAAATTTCAAACTTCAGCTGAGCGCCTTGACCCATGGGTCCCTTGTTTACAACAAGCTTCATTGATATACCACAATCTGTTTTGTTGCAATTATGAAATGTTAAATTTAATATGACATTACCATTTTAACAGTGACTCTTTGTACATATCCTACTGCGATTCATTTTATAATAAAGATTGTGTAGGTTGTGTCTTTATTAAATTTGGTGTTAGGTCTATTTAAAAAAGTGTTAATAGCTCAGACCAATCTCTAACCCATTTGCTGTTCTTGCATGAGGTAAATGGTCCTAAAACACAAATGTAATTGCTTTAAAATGTGATTACTTTTAAAAGTAATTGTAAATGTAATTGATTACTTTTAAAGTAATTGTATTTGTAATTAATTACTTTAAAAGTATTTAGACCCAAGTGTTGTTGCCGATACCATTATTTACCAAATATATTGTGGGATATGTATGAATGTGAAACTAAAAGGTGGCACCATTTAAGTGGACCTATTGTTACTGAATGATAATACTATTTATTAGCATAGGTGCCACTTATCATGCTTGACTGCAACTGAAATGGTATTTTTAGTGTCACTATGTTATTTCATTTGTTCTTACTACCATTGCAGCTATCCCACACAGGTGATTGTGGATCATGCTGATTGCTCAGGTGATGCAATGTGTCTTCTGCTATATTCATTATGTTGGTTATATAGGGTTGTTTTACAAGTTTTGGCATCCTGGCAACACATGTTCATGATTTTCAAGAAATAACTGTTAAATATATTTTGATCTAATTGTGTTTAATTTTCAATTTTTTCCAGGGTTACGACAACTTTGTTGTTTCCAAGCAAATGAGTATGGACAGCACTGACAGTGGAGTGAGCAGCGTCTCTGGCTGGCATAGGGAACATCTGAATTCCATCGGATCTGAAGCTGACAGTGTTTTCTCAAATGACCATTGCCCAACTTGTGGGTCCAAAAAAGCCCCATCACTTCCAGTGGTTAGAGAAGAGTCTTTTGAAAACTCTGGTAGCTCCTTAGATGGTTTACAGACCTACTGCACTACACCACCACCAAATGGGTATCTGGCCCCCATTGCAGATGACAGAAATGAAGACAGGATAAAGAGAGGTCAGCTTTGCTGTGATCAGCAGCAAAATACATCTTTCGACAGCTTAGATAAAGATGGTAGCATCTCAGCTTATGCCCAGATTAATGGAGCAGGAATTTCAGGAAGCTTGATAGATGATATCAAACTGAAAAATATGAATCAAAACGGTTATATACCCAATGATATGAAACAGACTTCAAACCTCCATGGTCTGAACGCCCAAAGATCCAATCAAGCAGGAGAAATGCTGCAAAATGAAAGACATAAGAAGCATGACAACTTTCAGTTCCATGGCTATGTTGATCACCAAAATTTCAACAAGCCTGAGGTTTCTCTAAACAGACATTTGCCAAATCCTGACAGCAGGGCCACCAGATTTCCGGTGCAAGCCGGTAAGAGTAAAAATGATTCAGGTTTGTCTGTTGAGATGACATCACTTAAGCCAGTTCAAACAGGTGGTTATGTGGATGAGGGTGGACGACCAGTCATGACTGGTCTGGTATCAGCAGGGGGTTATGTAGATGAAAATGGTCAGCCTGTCTCCAGGCAGGTAACAGTAACTTGCTCTGATCCAGCAGGCACTACGGGGTATATACCACATAATGAGATGAATGAAACCACAGCATTCAGGCCAGGAGAGGAAAATGAAGGTGCTATGTTCAGTGAAGGGGAGGTCACTGCAGAGAACATTTCCAAAGATGATGAAGCAACTTTCCAAAAAGAATTCTTGATCAGCAAAAACCAGCCAGATGGGTATGTCTTAGAAAACGACCTTGAAACCATGTGTAATATTAATCCAGAGAAACATGCCAGATATATTCCAGATTCTAGTCAGAATGTTGGTGAAGTACCAAATCCAGATCATGCAGAGAAAGAACCTTCTGGAGAAGAAACATGTGGAGCAACTAAACGGAAAGTTCCTTCAGAAGGAAAGTCTTTCAAGGAATTTGAAGAGAGAGGATATGTTGGCGCCCCAGCTGATGGGGACTTTTCATCAGCCAGTGCTCAGATTGACACTACACTATCAAAACAGGAGGCAACCAGCCAGTCAGCACCAGAGCAAGATCCTGCCAGACAGACACATCCAGTACAAAAACTAGTCAACCAATCAGAACAAAGACAAGAAAAAGACAACCACAGTTCGGAAGGACAAGGGCCAGCAAGCCGATTACTTAAAAACCAAAATGATTCTGGTATGTTAGTCGGACAGGGCTACATCACCCAAGACACTATTATGTTAACCAATGAAGATGACGATTTGTTGTCTCGATCTCAGCCCCAGTTACCAAAGAACAGTGAAAATCAGCTAGATGACATGAACCCTGGGGGATACATTGACAGTGACACCATGGCTCAGCTTGGTCAAAAGTACTGTCCTTTCTCTGAACCATCAGAGAACAACATCCAGATTTCAGGATCTCAGAAGGGGGCCAAGTTGAGCATTGATGTTAAAGGAAATGATGGAGACACAGAGTCAGATGACAGTGGGATTTGCTCACCTGTGGTTCATGATTCTGTTAAATTTCCAGAAAACACAAAGCAAGAAAAACTGGTGGATGGGTATGTCCCGCACCATGCCATAGTGTGACAGCCATCACAGAAACAACTGGAACTTTCTGACAATTGAATCTTCATCTGTATGTTTAATCATATTGTAGTTTGGACTGCTGTTAACTGAATTTTTTATTCAGCAGAAGCTCAAATAGGATCTCAGGGGAACATTGTAAATAAAATGCCAGTTACAAGGTATATAGAGGAGTTTTGCTTGTATCATATCATATAAATCTGTGAAAACGCAAATCAAGTGTGTCCTACAAATATCCAATAAATTCAGAATATGGACAATGAGGTGTTCTAACCAGAAATATTTTTAAACATACAGTCATGATATCTAAATAAAATTCAATCAGTATAGAGCTGCATGACAGTGCACCAGTGATAACATTTTTTTGGGGTCAATGGTTTCACTGGATTACTACCTCAAACATGTTTCCAGGAGTGCATTTAATTTTGGAAAAATTAAATTGAGGTAATGAAAAATGGATTGTCATGTTCTCATTGGTAATGTAGTCTCCATGGGCTCACTGTCTTCTTTGGCATAAATATAAGTGTTCAGTCATATATGTTGTCAAGATTGTTAATATTAAAATGATTTAACATGATTATATTTATGCAGACACATGCAGAATGACAACACATGATAGATGATTATATGTTGTTTATTATTACGAAGAAAGAAACAATTTAACATACAGACATCAAAACACAGAATAAAAGATAACACACTAATGTTATGTTAACAATTATCCCAGAAAAGAGAAACCTTAGTTGTGTATTCTGAAGTACAATAGGAATGACTATTTCTGATCTAAGAATGAGATGTAGGAATAAAGTGTAAATACTACTGGATGTTATGAATAATCTTTGCATGCTGTCTGAATTCTAGTATAATCTGTACAATTTACACATGATTTAAATAAAATATAGAATTCATACAAGGTATAAAAATGTGTACTATAGAAATAGTGGATACCTCACCCGATAGAGGGTAGCAATGGGTGCACTATCTACCTAGCTGTACAAAGTGATAGATGTCTTAAAAGCAACATATTCACAGAAAAATTACAGGCATGACAGTAATTTGCAACAAATGTGCACTGATACATAGAAAATGAATGAACACAGCTTCTTTCATTACAATGATGCACTTCATAATCTTCATGTGAAAAAGTTTTCCTCTTGATTTATGCTATGATATAATGATGGATTTTAAATAATAGTTCTATGGTGCTGTCATTTTGTGTCTATATGCAGAGAAAAAGTCACATGAAATTGATAAATGGTTTCATCATTCTTTCAAAAAGTGTATTTTGTTAATATCAGAAATAGGAACACAGCTTGATTTTAAATTTAGAAAGCATTCTGTAAAAATAAAGTCTTTAAGTGTTTTATAAATTATTATGTAAGGAGCTTAAATGTGCTTTCTTTAGTAATAGTGGTTTATGATTAAGTCACAGTGTGTCACTTGGGTAGTTAGAAAATGCACTTGGAGTTCTTTAACCAGTGCACTGTAAGTCCAGTACTGACGTCAACATTCCAGTACAGATGTATAGGTTGTTTGAAAATTGTTTGATCATAAGTCTGTGACACAGAGATGCATCCAATGTAAGAGATTGTTTATCGAGGCCTATCCTTCAAGTTTACAATTCTATTATGTGTATAAATAATGTAGTGTTGTTAGTTCATTTTAAAGCTTGAGATTAGTGTTTTTAGTATTTTTACATATTTACACAGTATTTAGCTTGGTTCTTTCGAGAAAGTGACCATTATATGAATATTCCTCTTTAAATTTCGATTCGGAATCAGAGGGTGACATTAAGGAGTGAATGGCTTGAAGGATTTTACCTATCCTTCACTCATTTAAATGTGCAACTGTTTCTTGATTTCTTATATTAAGGGAAAAGTTAGAAGATTCAAAAACTGATTTGCTTGATTTAATTTAAGACAATTAAATTGATAGTAATAGATAGGTCAGACTTTGTTTAATCAATTCTTGTCTGTTTAATCAAAAGATGTAAATTGATCTTAGCACAAATTTGTGTCACCATAACCAAGAGACAAATTAAATCAAGTGACAATGGAGATGATTAGTGCAGACTGGTAGGTGGCTGTCAGTCAGTTTCTATATTCCTTTTAAATGAGAAGCAATTCATTATGATAATGTAAATGTCCACTGTTTGCCTGTGTCACCCAACATTGAGTGCACAAGTCATGCAAAAGGTTTAATTTGTTCTGCGAGGGTCATATGGTTTCTCTGAATCCAGGTCATTTTGGTGTACAGGGTTTTTATGAAAGGACAAAGGTAATCATTAGCTAAGTCAGGTTATTTGTAGAGTTTGTTTATATAGAATTGCCTTTCTTATGGGCAGAGAAAAGAAAATCTTTAAAATTAAATCAGTATGGTGATAAGGTTCAACATTTGATCAAGCAAGACTTGCTGCACACATGTAAAACATTATGTTAGGTTGTAGGTATTTGCATATATTTATATGTAGAACAGTTCTGAATATATCAGCGCTTAAGCCTGGAAGTAATTTTAAAGAGGGATGAGAAAAGAGGTTCTTATAAATTGACTTATGATAACCTGTGCAATTTTTATTGCATCAAATTGTTTTGTGTCTAAATTTTTTTTTATTTGTACTCCATGTCATGAGACTTTATCCATTTGTAACATACCATATTTGTTATTTTTACATTGATGTTACATGTCATTCTGATATATGTAAAATATATGGTAAATGTATATGAAAAATATATTTTTGATATGTAGTTACACTAGAAAAAGGTTTCAAATGGTGGTACCTGTAGTGACATGCAACCATTTTATAGATTAGAGGCTGAGTGATCTATTGGGTCATAATATAAGATTAAAATGTGACCAGAAGAGAATAATTGTCAAAGGGCCCACCATCTGATGTCGCCCCTTTTTACTTAGTTGGGGAGAGACAATGGCAATGTGTGAGAGATTGAAACAATGACACTTACATATTTTTATTTCAGCAGGATTTAAATTTGTCAACAGTGATGCTAACACATTTGAGTTACACTGATTAAAAAAAAAATTTTCTGCTATAATGCACTCTTACAGCTGATTAGAGATCAAAACCAGGCAGACAGACATTCCAAAAGGGAGCATAGTATAGTATTATATACTAGTACATGTAGAAATCATTTGTGAATGTTTTATATCCTTAACTTGTTAAACTGAAAACACTTGAAAACTGTTTGCATGTTAACATGATTTTCTTGTTGAAGTATTGTTGAAATTATGTAAATATGAAATTGTATCATATTTTTATCCTGTTTTTTTATTGGAATATGTTGTTTGGATATCATTGAAATTATCATGGATTTGAGATTTGTTAACAGTTATCATATCTCATTATATCTTCTCATAATGTTAACTGCCATAACCAGAACGATGTAGAAGCATACATAGCTTTTAGCAGTGAGATATTACCAAGTACATTTAGATATTAATTGTTTAGTTATGATATTTACAGAGTGCTGTATATCAAAATGTTGTATGTTAGACCATAATTTTGATGTTAATATGAATCAATATAAAATCACATCACAGCTGATACTAATACTGCTGACGTTTTACATTTAATTAGATAATGATAATATCATAGAAGTGAAATTCATATGATGTTGTACAAGTGATTATATAAGTTTCCACCTAATGTAACTGTATACATTCAGGTTTATTTGAATAAAGCTGTCTCTGCACTATTTTCTGGTGCTTTTAAATTAATTAAAAATCCTTTCAACTCTTCATGAAGTGACATTGACCTTATTTTGGTAAACTTCAGCTGTAACTGCCTTATTGAATTAAAGAACTGCTGATCAAAGGTCTACATATGCATACTCAGAAATCAGGTCACAATACCCTCATTTATTAATTAGAGACACATATATCCGCTGCAAACATATAAGGAATAATTTATTCAAATCATGTATTAATCCTAAAAATGATAATTCTGTTTCGGTAACAAATACAAATTAAGCAAGTGCTGTAAGGAAGTTCGGGAATAGAACTAAAATTGTACATATGGTCAACAGTCTCACCATCTAGAGTACATGGTATAAATGATTCTGCTTATCATTCTGATTATTGTGAAAGTGACTTCAATCACTTCATTTTGTGCCAGCTTGTGAAATTAAATAAAAAAAATAAATATATACTTTAACATGGTCAGATCATGGTAACTTTATTGTAATTTTTACTGTTACAGGGTTTCTTTATTCATTTGAATTGCTGCCTCTAAAATCAGTCAAATCAAAGTAAATTTAAGTCTGTTTTGCGTTTGTTTATTTAAAAAGTTTGGCAGATTTACGAATTAATTCTAAATGGATAATTCTTAGAGCAGAGCTTAACATAACTAGACCAGCTTAATAGATTCACAATATTCAAATGTACCGGTAGAAGTTTTTTTTTTTCATACTTAAGCCTTTTGGCTTTGGCTATCTGTGAAGATTGATACTGACAGTCACTTAGGTAGAGGTTTGCATTTGGATATTTATTCTATGTTTTCATTTGTGCCACGTAACACCAATAAATCTATTTCTGGCATTTATAAGTTATACAAAGAAGATCAAATTTTTCTTAATGTAGTTCAATCTGATAATTTTACCAACTAATTGCTTCAGTGTCCGCACAAACGCAGACCAGCAATAGTGCTGGTGGGTTTTGTTGATGAGTTTGCTTGATGAACTGCATATGAGATATCAGTTACTGACAGAGGTGCTTAAACGTCACAAAATTCTACAAACACGGACTATATAACGTTATACTAGTATAAAGAAAATGAAATGAATTAAGTAAAAGGAACATGAAATTTGCAAATATAAGACTTGTGAACCAGTCGCCTTATAGATATATATATATATATAGTCTGATGCAGTTGAAAATTATACTTTCATCATATTGGTGCCATGTGTCATATCTTACCTTTACATAAGACTATGTACTTTTTTTAATTAAAAAATATCAAGTTTTAATGTCATAGTTATATTTTTCTGTCATATCATATATTAGGTAAAGAGTAACAGACATCTCAGACCAATGTGATATTATTCCTACATTTCATGCACAGCTTTGTATTTTCACAGTACTTTTGTATTAACCATCACTTTCTGTAATAAAAAATGCACTGTACTAGAGTTTCTCAGGTAACTTTATTTGCGCGAACACCTGTAGCATGTGAATGGATGTACGCTTTTGAATGAGAGAGAGTATTATGTAATTATTATGTAATGCTTCATTCTAGTGACTTTCCATTTATTATGTAAGCATGTTTCATTATCTTGGAGTGGAAATGTTCAGGCCTGCCAAAGCTAAATGACAGAAAAAAAGTGCTCTCGAAAAAAAGTAACCTTCTTTGAAACTAAAGAGGGAAAATGAGTAAAATCAGCGTTAATTTTCAATTTTTTTGATGACCTGAAAAAAAGATGGGCTTCACATACTGTTAAGTATATATATATATATATATATATATATATATATATATATATATATATATATATATATATATATATATAAATATATATATATATATATATTTATTTATATTTAACTCCCAAAGTCATAATCATGCATGATGCACATGCCCCTGTCTGAAGATATATACCATCTTTCACATATTCTGATAAATACTGGACCGTTGCCAACACAAAAGTTGCTGAGTGTCCCATCTTGTAATAACTTGATTGTTATAGCAAGAGAAAAATAGTAAATCCCGGAACTCTTATTAAAAAAGGGGAAAGGAATGCTTAAAAAAAAAGAGTAAAAAGAGTAATTAGCGGCATTTTCAATAATATAAATCTTAATGAGCGGCATTTAAAATAATATAAATCTTTAAAAAAAGATTCACTCCCCTCACTGCTCAATCAAAGCATAGAGTATTTTTCTTAAATATTCAACAAAATAACGTCTATAGCTGCGTTTCCATTAGCGTGAGAGCGAATGTGCAAGAGCGCGATAAAGATCGTGTCTGGTAATGTCACTGGAGCGTTTTCATATATGCGCGTCAGTGAGTGCGATTTCTTAACCGCACCGGATAGCGATTCCCGCGAATTCTACAGATTGACGGCACGAAGGCAGAGCATCCTTTTTTTACAGCACGTGCCTACAAAGCAAAGCCAGAATGCTGAAGACACAGACGATTATCAGTGATGGTGATGTTTAGAGAATGGGATAATTTTGTTAATGAAAGGCACTATATACTGTTTATAAGATGTCATCTTTCCCTATCACATCGATGTTTAAATGATTATCAACATGTGACAATCGAAATGCTTGACGTAGCGGGAAAGAAACTTTAAATACGTCGTTCGACATATTCTTTGTTTTCAGGTAAATACATATTCGAACATGTCTTTACTTTGGAAAGTTATACAAAATTCGCCAAGGAAACCAACATTCCTGAAATGTAATTGTGCGGGAAAGACTAGAAAAGGCGTGTCTCGTCGCTTTGATATGGAAACACTTATTCGCGTAAGCTCTCGCGTTCGCGCTTGAAAACAACTTAAAACAAGCTAACACGAGGCACATCCGCACACAAAGCCTATTCTCTTGGAGTGATTACATAATATATGTATGCAACACGTAATTGTATATACTTATGCGTATGCAACATTTTTCAGTCACTAAAGGTATGAATTTAAAACGCATTAAGCGGCTTGAAGATTCCTTTTTCACGGGATGCGGAATAGGGATAAAATTGGTATTGACTAAATAAATAAGGTGAGAATGCGGAATGCATATCCGGCAAAACGAATCGCTACATGTGGGGATTTTTGCCGTTTCCGCCTATCACCAAGGAGCAACACACAGAAAACATGCGTGCTGCCGTGCCGGTAAAATTAAATCTCGCAACCCGTATTCCGTACATAAGGAATCTTTGCTTTACGCATATGACGTCCAAACACAGAAGTAAAGCGTACGCATAAAATGATATATGGAATGCTGGATTAAGTAGGTGTCACACGGTACTCCGTGTGGTTCCAGGTTGTTTAAATATGATAGAGCATTTTGATGTAAATTAAATCTGACTGCGGAAGGACACCCTGGTGCAAGTACACTCACACCTAAAAAGTGAAACAACACCTTTTAACAGAAACAATATAATTAAAAGAAAAGATATGGCAAACGTTATACTCACACTATCAGAGCAAAGTAAATACCATCACAGCTCTGGAGTAATTCCTGTTAACTCACAGGAACAACTCGGGACACATAAAAGAGTCATATGACACGTAAACACAAAGTTCTCCTCTGGGTGACGACACAGACACTGCATTAGCAACACAACACACGAACAAGGAAAGTCTTTACGGCGCCCGCGAATCCAGTATCGCTCCAGTGAATATATTCAATACGCCGATAGTCCGTTCAATCTGTCCGGCCTATGGCACGTGCACAGGCGTACGGCTCCAATTTGCCAAACGATTAGCAGTCAGGCTTCCGCCCGGCGTGGTCGATCCCGTAAACCACCCTACCTTCAGGACTCGGTGGTCCTGATACAAACAGTCTTACACAATCCATAGATTTCAGGTCCTGACAGCATGAGTATTCCCTCATGGAATATCACTGACCTGTTGCCGGCCCGGTACGTAGGATCCGGCCCTCCACTGAGACATCGAACACTTGGAAAAAAATCTATTTTCCCGACGACTAAAAGCAGTTAATTGGTAACTTACACCCGCAACGAAGTCTGCACCAAGGTTTCTGTCGGCTAACACTTGTCGACTGCCAGTACTTTCCCAGTACGCGACTCTGAGGAGACTTCGTCCCGCTACCTCGTCATGACATTAACAGCACCTGCGTACACACGCA
This sequence comes from Sipunculus nudus, assembly GCA_026874595.1. Classification (NCBI taxonomy): domain Eukaryota; kingdom Metazoa; phylum Annelida; class Sipuncula; order Golfingiida; family Sipunculidae; genus Sipunculus; species Sipunculus nudus. The sequence continues at coordinate 8,492,052 of CM049309.1, forward strand.
GTTTTTTTAACAGATATCCCCCCTGTTCCGCCCCTTTTGGGGTCTTATATAGTGATGCACCCGGTCAACCCCTGGCCTAGCCAATCAGCGCCAAGCTTACCCTCCAAACTACATTCCCGCCATTCCTAAACCCGGCGCACACCCGCCTACGACATACAAAAGAACCTGAATTAAACCTGTTCTCTAAAATCGGCTTGTCACCGCTCTCTGGTGACATCACTAACCCAATTAAAAGAAAGTACACCGCATTGTCACCGTTCCCTGGTGACATCACTCCCCCCTAAAGAAGAAAATACGCAGTATTTTCTTATCGCCTTTCCAGAAATCAAACTTCCTACATTTAATCTATTTCAAATCTGGAATGAACACACACACACATATATATATATATATATATATATACGTTATGTAAACAAGACTTGTCGTTTTAGTTTTCTGGCATCCTGCTAAGAAAATCTGGGCCATGGTTCAATTTGCCTGCAATTGACTCGATATCGAATCTAAACTCTTGCAGGAACAAGGCCCACCTCATGACTCTTTTGTTAACACACTTAGATTTGCTGATACATTGCAGTGGCTTGTGGTCAGTCTGTATGGTGAAAGACCTGCAAGACAGATACATTTCAAATTTCCGCACTGACCACACGATGGCCAGACATTCTCTTTCTATAGCGGAATAGTTCCGCTCTCTCGCAAGTAACTTCCGACTCGCGTATGCAACAGGATGCATGACGCCTTCATGCTCCTGTAAGAGGATGCTACCTATTCCGATGTCGGACGCATCACACCGGACTACGAACCGCTTGCTGAAATCTGGCTGCCGTAGGATAGGAGGCTCGGCTAATTTAGCCTTCAGAGTGCGATAGGCCTTCTCGTGTATGTACCCCAAGTTTAGCTTGTTGGGCTGATGCTTCCGGGTCATATCGGTCAGCGGAACCGCAATTTCAGCGTAGTTCGGTATGAACTTTCTATAATATCCGGTCAGCCCTAAAAACGCTCGTAAGGCCTTCTTTGTTGTCAGTCGCTCTGAGGCCTCTATCTTCCGCAACAAGGCAGGATTCGCGGCTAAATACCCTGAGCCGACTAGGTGGCCGAGAAATTCTAGGTTACGGTAACCGACAAAGGTTTTCATGGGCTTTGCCGCGAGATTCGCACGTTCGAGCCTGGTCAATACCTCCGTGAGCACTTTAAGGTGGTCTTCCCACGTTTCTGTGTGAACTAACACATCGTCGATATAATAAACTACGTTCGGGAGGCCCCCGAGCACCTTACGCATCATCCGTGTAAAAACGGCACCGGCCGTCACAAGACCAAAAGGCATTACCCGAAACTGGTAGTGCCCATCTGGCATTACGAATGCGGTCTTGTTTTTCGCGTCCACGGCCAACAGAATTTGCCAGTAGCCCTTTGTTAAATCGATTTTCGTGAAAAACCAACTCTGTGCTATTTCCGCAAACAGGGCCTCCGGATCTGGCATCGGTTCCGGATCAAACACCACTGACCGGTTCAGGTGACGGAAATCAATTACAAACCTAATTTTGCCATCTGGATTGCGCAGCATAATGCACGGAGAAGCATAGCACAATTCAGACTTCTCGATAACGCCTAACTTCAGCATATCGCTGATCTCGGAGCGCATGGTCTCCCGCATCTCGTAAGGAACTCGGTATAGTTTGGAATGCACTGGTGCATCTGACGTGAGTTTGATATTGTACTCTATAACGTCTGTGAGTTTGGGAACGTCAGTAAATACGTTTGCATGTTTGGGTAATAAATCGCGTGCCTCGCGTTTCTCCTTTTGGCTTAATTCTCGATTTACATGCACGTGATTTTCATTTTCTCTCCTCACCGTAGAGGGGAATGACTCAAACGAGGCTCGGATTCAAAACGGATTCGGAATATTCGGATTCCAAATGAGAGCTGTCCGGGTCGGAACTAGCATCTGTCTCTAGTGTGACAGCTGACAGAAGGTGCTGGGGCTTCCCTCTGGTTACATACCGCTTGAGCATGTTAACGTGGAACGTTTTGATTTTGTTTCCGACACGGATTCGATAGTCCAGATCACCGACTTTCGCAACCACGGGGTACGGCCCTTGCCACTGTACTAGTAACTTGTTGCGATCAGTTGGGAGAAGTAACAAAACGTCATCCCCGATCTCAAACGTCCGAGTACGTTTACCCAGGTCGTAATTTCGTTTGTACCGATTAGCTGATTTCTCCATGGCCTCCCGAGCTAAAGCGCACGTATCACTGAGCTTATCTTTGAGGTCTAAGACGTACTGATACGTGGTTTTCGTTTCCGCGTCCTTTTTCGCTCTTTGTCCACAAGATCCGCATAGGACCGCGTACTACCCGACCGTAGAGCAATTCGAAGGGCGAAAACCTGGTACTCTCGTGTGGCGTCTCACGATATGCAAAGAGCACCACACTTAAGTATCGATCCCAGTCTCTGGGTCTTTCAGAGCACATTCGTTTGAGCATTAACTTGAGAGTTCCGTTAAAACTCTCGACCATGCCGTTGCACATCGGATGGTATGGCGTTGTAGTCAGTTGCCTGATCGATAGCAAACGGCTGACTTCTTTCATGAGATCCCACGTGAACTGGCTACCCATGTCAGTAAGAATTTCTGTAGGAACCCCTACACGCGAGTACAAATCGACCAATGCCTCCGCGATCGTCACCGTATCGATGTTTTTGAGTGCTATGGCCTCTGGGTACCGAGTCGCATAATATATTATGGTCAAGATGTAGCGGTTACCGTTGTCCGACGCCGGATGGATCGGTCCGACCAGATCCATGGAAATTCTGCAAAAAGGCTCGTTGATCAGGGGCATCTTACCGAGAGTGGCCCCAGGCACTCTGCCTTTTGGTGTAGTTTTCTGACAAACGTGACATGACCGACAGTATTGTACTACGTCATCGTACATGCCCTTCCAATAGAACTGGGCTCTAATCCGTTCATGCGTACGGTCAATGCCTTGGTGTCCCGCCATTATTGCCTCATGGGCCATTTTCATCACATCTGGTCGCAATACGATGGGCACTACTACACGCGAACCGTCGAGATTACCTTGTTTATCTCTAACTAACCTTACCAAGAAACCCTCTTTGACTTGTAATGTGCTCCCGCTAGCGTTGTCCGATCTAGCACTCCTCCAACACGGATCTAAGGATTTATCGTCCTCCTGGGCTTTCAGAAACTCCCCGGGACTTACATTAGTGACAGGGCTAGTAACGCTGAGGCCCTGTAAGGGGTTTTCACGTCTACGTTTAGCAGCCCGAGTCTCAACGGCTGATGTTACTTCAACGGGCGTTTCCACATTGCTACGCACCGCATCTGCAGCCGGTGATCCCCATGAGGGATCAGGATCATTCGGATCCCGTGCTCCGGTGACGTTGCCTATCGCCAAGTCGCATACAGCATCTTTTATTACCATAGCCTCAATCGAGCCTACAAAATACGGACATTCCACTTTAATGTCGGCTGTACGATATCGTCTCACGGTGCCATCGAACAATTTACATTCGACCTCTTTTCCGGTGTACTGGTCCGCCGTTACTAACGTTATGCGAACGCCTGCCGATGAACAACCAGTGTCACGTAAGATCTTGGCTTGTTGACCATTCACGATCCCATCACATATGGGCAGACTTAACGCGGACCCCTGCCAAGACATTAATCCGAATGTCTTGCGTTCACATCCCGAATTTGGATTCTCCAACTTAACCGATTCAGTCCCTGTCTCTCCGCTTATGGCCGACAGTGTATCAGCGTTCCGTTTAGGCTTAGACACTTGACTGTCCTGAGATTCTGAACCGCGCTGCTCTAACACAGCGTGTAAGGCTTGTGGGCTAGACCTAGGCCCTGGCCTATTACCGGATTGCCTACATTCCCGAGCTACGTGCCCTAAGCCGTTGCACTTAAAACAACGAATACCCCCGGAAGACTTTACTACCGGAGTACACCCTACGCGCTTCGTTTCGCGAGTGGTTTTTATCTGAGCTATCGGTGGCCACGATCCCGATTTCTGAGGACTGCTCTTCGGACTAATCATAAAGCTATACAGACCATGGGCAGCTGTGTATCGCTCGGCCGTATCGCCATAGCACCTATGCTCTTACACTGTGTCTCCTTAATAAAGACGGCTAGGTCTTTGCCGCAACAGTTTAAAAACTGTTCACGCAACAGCAGGTCAATCAACTGGTCAAAATCACGTTTTACGCCTGCCAATTCTATCCACCGATCTAAATATCCGCTCAACAGCACCGCAAACTGACCGGGGGTCTCACTCCGATCCGGCCTACACGTACGAAATTTGTATCTGTACCCCTCCTCTGTCATCTGGTATCGCCTAAGCAATTTGAGTTTTAATTTGTCGTAATCCATTGCATCCTCTGTGGATAACTGTGCGTACGCCTCAAGCGCTTTACCGCGTAACAACGAACTCAGATGTAGAGCCCAAGTCTTTTTTGGATAACCCTGACACAACACAACTCGCTCAAACCTCTCGAGAAACGCATCTAACCGATCGCGTTGCTCATCAAAAGCCGGAGGCTTAAATTTCGGAAGCGATTCAGACGGGTTACTATTACTGCGCTCTACTGGCTGTGAAGCCTGAATTTGTACTTTTTTAACTCGAACTCGCGCTCGCGTTCCCTCTCGGCTACCCTTGCATCCCGTTCAGCATCTTCCCGTTGCTTCACTTCTACTACCGCTAAACGCTTAGAAACGAAATCCTGCAACGCCTCACCTGTATAACCTAACGCCTGTCCGCATTCAATTACGGACTTCATCGGATCCATGGCCATTGCTAGCCCTAATGAAAATCACGAGAAAACACGCTAAGTTTACAGAAAATAAAAAAAATTTATCCGCGACGTAGCCGAAAAAATGGTAAATACAAGTCACATCAACCGCAGTTAAAGATCTTAAACAATACGCAAGGGTACGCCCACGTTAAAACGACGGACGGAAGGATTGTTTCACAGAACACGTGGCCGTGGTGCCAGTTGCATGAAATCAGAAGGAGTTACTCACCTGTTTTGAGGCTTCACCATCCCTTATGACCACATATACCACTGATTAAATAAACCTTTTCTACAGCTGAGCCTCAGCTCGACAATAACGGACTGACATCTGTAAATAACCTAACTAACCTCTGAAGACTTTGTACATGACAAATAGTTATCCCATACATGTGTCGAGTGCACGAACCAGGTGTCACAGGATAATCAGCCTAGAATGTAACTTTAAAATCAGTTGTAATTCTATTACAATGATCTCAGAACACAAAATACGTCGGCTAAATACGGCAAATTCTGACACTTTAACAATACGTGTACACAGACTAAAGCTTATACATGTGCTTAATCTGAACTAGATTTCGTGTCATTCCTGGCACGCTCGCCAAATGTCACACGGTACTCCGTGTGGTTCCAGGTTGTTTGAATATGATAGAGCATTTTGATGTAAATTAAATCTGACTGCGGAAGGAAAGCCTGGTGCAAGTACACTCACACCTAAAAAGTGAAACAACACCTTTTAACAGAAACAATATAATTAAAAGAAAAGATAAGGCAAACGTTATACTCACACTATCAGAGCAAAGTAAATACCATCACAGCTCTGGAGTAATTCCTGTTAACTCACAGGAACAACTCGGGACACATAAAAGAGTCATATGACACGTAAACACAAAGTTCTCCTCTGGGTGACGACACAGACACTGCATTAGCAACACAACACACGAACAAGGAAAGTCTTTACGGCGCCCGCGAATCCAGTATCGCTCCAGTGAATATATTCAATACGCCGATAGTCCGTTCAATCTGTCCGGCCTATGGCACGTGCACAGGCGTACGGCTCCAATCTGCCAAACGATTAGCAGTCAGGCTTCCGCCCCGCGTGGTCGATCCCGTAAACCACCCTACCTTCAGGACTCGGTGGTCCTGATACAAACAGTCTTACACAGTCCATAGATTTCAGGTCCTGACAGCAAGAGTATTCCCTCATGGAATATCACTGACCTGTTGCCGGCCCGGTACGAAGGATCCGGCTCTCCACTGAGACATCTGAACACTTGGAAAGAAATCTATTTTCCCGACGACTAAAAGCAGTTAATGGGCAACTTACACCCGAAACGAAGTCTGCACCAAGGTTTCTGTCGGCTAACACTTGTCGACTGCCAGTACTTTCCCAGTACGCGACTCTGAGGAGACTTCGTCCCGCAACCTCGTCATGACATGAACAGCACCTGCGTACACACGCAGTTTTTTTAACAGATATCCCCCCTGTTCCGCCCCTTTTGGGGTCTTATATAGCGATGCACCCGGTCAACCCCTGGCCTAGCCAATCAGCGCCAAGCTTACCCTCCAAACTACATTCCCGCCATTCCTAAACGCGGCGCACACCCGCCTACGACATACAAAAGAACCTGAATTAAACCTGTTCTCTAAAATCGGCTTGTCACCGCTCTCTGGTGACATCACTAACCCAATTAAAAGAAAGTACACCGCATTGTCACCGTTCCCTGGTGACATCAGGCCTATGTAATCGAAGAAATCAAAAGGTAAAAAAGAAGATGTCACCGTATGGAATACACTGGCAGCATATGATGATTAGGCCTAATTCTCGTTGCATTTTCAAATCCCGATTCCAAGTCCCTTCAGTCAATCCAACATGGTTTTAATTCTCTCTCTCATCAGCGCATTACTAATCATGTCACCCCATCCTTCCCATTGGCCAGAGGGACATTTGACATAAGCGGGAGGGAGGGGGACAGATTGGACGATTACCCCCCCCCCCCACAAAAGTTAGGAGGGGACAATGGTAAATATATTAATAATTTCCCTTAAAAATTTTGTATTGGTCATAGGCATCTATAATGAATAAGAAAATTTGCTTTTTTACAAAATGAATTTCAAAAATTTCTGCACCGTGGGAGGGGAATTTCTTAATTTAAATTTTGTCTTGCTTAGACAATGACTCATTTACTGCCTGTAAGCACCTTTATATTTCATATAATGCATACATGATTACGAAACCAAAATTTATTTAAATTCAATTTCATATAATTAAACATGTATTAAATGTACATGTACAAATTCGAAGGTGATTGCAGAGTGGGAAATATGTGGAAAACCATGAACTCCGTCTGTTAATCCTATATCCAGTATTCATATAATTAAACATGTATGAAATGTACCTGTACAAATTCGAAAGGTGATAGCAGAGTGGGAAATATGTGGAAAACCATGAACTCCGTCTGTTAATCCTATATCCAGTATCTGAAAACAATCTTCTTTAATTGTCATAAAATGTCAGGAAATTAAATCAGATACCGTGTGCCACACCAAATTTAAATGATTTCCAGCAAATGCCTGCTTTTATAACATTTTGGAGGAAGTTAGCAGTTTTGGACTGCTGATAAAAGTTTTAAGGGAACTTTCAAAAATAAAACTTGCTACATTGGCGTATTCTTGCAGCATCATGCTTTCTCTTAAAGCAAGCGGGAACTACTTGGTTATATTGTCGGTGCAACAAATGTTTCAAGAATCCAGGAAAGCAGTTTTTCGGGATTTATTTTTAGATATGCTGAATATGTATCTATCATGATTTGAGACACTTTAATAAATGTCAGAAATATATTTTTTTCTTTAATAAAATGTAACATCTGGTATAACTCGTATGCAAATCTTCAATTTGTTCTGCGTGTTGCATAAGTAATTTTGTTATAAATTTATAAGGATCTGTAAAGTCAAACCCGTTACACTCGTATACAGTTAAGATCACTTTCGCCCTCTCTGAAAATAGATCGCTTAAAGGTGCTTATACGAAATATTTTACATTTCTGTATAGACTTCTTTAGACTCTTGAACGCATAATCAATAAATGTAATATATAAATAAACGACAAAATTTTGTGATTTTATACTTAGCAAACAAAACGTGGATCTGGGGAAAATCGGTACCGGTAATATAGGGCTGACCCAATCTGTACATCTAACAATATAAGAAAATCGCTACATTTAAGAGGCAAGTCTGTCTCTAGGTTCCTCTCTTATGTAGTTATGCTCAGTTGAGTTAATGATCCTTTATGTATTTGTGTTTCTATAGAATTTATTAAAGAAATCAAAAGTCAAGGTGTTGACTGTGCAATCAGGAGGAAGTATTTTGTCCTAAGGATAGCAACATATCTCTTATCGAAGACCGAGTTAATTAATTGATTGAAGGCAAATCCATTGTAGCACGTGGAACAGTTTCATCATACATAAAAAGTTAATCTGAAATTGAACTGAATATGAATAAGCAGTTAATTAATATTCATTAACTTCAGGCATGAAAGTGTTTGACTGATGCTCCGCGGCATGCCAGTCTGGCCAACAAGGACCCGTTTACCTAACATTAAGTACTCTATGTGATTAAATAAAGAGAAATACTGGTTGTACGCTTCAGTTCCCTCGATCCAAAGTTGGAGCAACCTTTCCTTGGCAAATGACCCAAATTTCTCTGCATTATACAGTTTTGAAGAAATGTGGACGGTGAACTAACAGACCATAAGGACAGGATATATCGGGGGCAACGAGCAAACCATCAAGGCAGGAGAAAATGGGAGGAAACGAAAAAAAAAACCACAGGCCAATAGATATTTGGGGAAAACGAACCGACCATCAGGGCAGGAGATATTTTGGGGAAAACGAACAGACCATCAGGGCAGGAGATAATTTGGGAAAACGAACAGACCATCAGGGCAGTATATATTTGGGGAAAACGAACAGACCATCAGGGCAGGAGATATTTTGGGGAAAACGAACAGACCATCAGGGCAGGAGATAATTGGGGAAAACGAACAGACCATCAGGGCAGTATATATTTGGGGAAAACGAACAGACCATCAGGGAAGGGGATATTTTGGGGAAAACGAACAGACCATCAGGGCAGGAGATAATTGGGGAAAACGAACAGACTATCAAGGCAGGAGATATTTTGGGGAAAACGAACAGACCATCAGGGCTGGGGATATTTGGGGAAACGAACAGACCATCAGGGCAGGGGATATATTTGGGGAAAACGAACAGACCATCAGGGCAGGAGATAATTTGGGAAAATGAACAGACTATCAGGGCAGGAGATATTTTTTGGAAAACGAACAGACCATCAGGGCAGGAGATATTTTAGGAAACGAACAGACCCTCAGGGCAGGATATATTTGGAAAAAAAAGAGACATCAGGGCAGGGGATATTTGGGGAAAACGAATAGACCATCAGGGCAGGGGATATTTGTGGAAAACAAACAGACCATCAGGGCAGGGGATATTTGGGGAAAACGAATAGACCATCAGGGCAGGGGATATTTGTGGAAAACAAACAGACCATCAGGGCAGGGGATATTTGGGAAAAACGAACCGACCATCAGGGCAGGAGACATTTTTGGGAAAACGAACAGACCATCAGGGCAGGAGATAATTGAGGAAAACGAACAGACTATCAGGGCAGGAGATATTTTGGGGAAAACGAACAGACCATCAGGGCAGGAGATAATTGGGGAAAACGAACAGACCATCAGGGCAGGAGATATTTGGGGAAAATGCACAGACTCTCAGGGCAGCGGATATTTGGGAAAAACGAACCGACCATCAGGGCAGGAGATATTTTGGGGAAAACGAACAGACCATCAGGGCAGGAGATAATTGGGGAAAACGAACAGACCCTCAGGGCAGGATATATTTGGAAAAAAAAGAAGAGACCATCAGGGCAGGTGATATTTTGGGGAAAACGAACAGACCATCAGGGCAGGAGATATTTGGGGAAAACGAACAGACTATCAGGGCAGGAGATATTTTGGGGAAAACGAACAGACCATCAGGGCAGGAGATATTTGGGAAAACGAACATACCATCAGGGCAGGATATATTTGGGGGAAAAAAAGAACAGACCATCAGGGCAGGGGATATTTGGGGAAAACGAATAGACCATCAGGGCAGGGGATATTTTTGGAAAACGAACAGACCATCAGGGCAGGGAATATTTGGGGAAACGAACAGACCATCAGGGCAGGAGATATTTTGGGGAAAACGAACAGACCATCAGAGCAGGAGATAATTGGGGAAAACGAACAGACTATCAGGGCAGGAGATATTTTGGGGAAAACGAACAGACCATCAGGGCAGGAGATATTTGGGAAAACGAACATACCATCAGGGCAGGATATATTTGGGGGAAAAAAAGAACAGACCATCAGGGCAGGGGATATTTTTGGGAAAACGAATAGATCATCAGGGCAGGGGATATTTGTGGAAAACGAACAGACCATCAGGGCAGGGGATATTTGGGGAAACGAACAGACCATCAGGGCAGGGGATATTTTTGGGAAAACGAACAAACCATCAGGGCAGGAGATATTTGGGGAAAACGAACAGACTATCAGGGCAGGAGATATTTGGGGAAAATGCACAGACTATTTGGGAAAAACGAACCGACCATCAGGGCAGGAGATATTTTGGGGAAAAGAACAGATCACCAGGGCAGGAGATATTTGGGGAAAACGAACAGACCATCAGGGCAGGATATATTTGGAGAAAACGAACAGATCATCAGGGCAGGGGATATTTTTAGGAAAACGAACAGACCATCAGAGCAGGAGATAATTGGGGAAAACGAACAGACCATCAGGGCAGGGGATATTTGGGGAAACGAACAGACCATCAGGGCAGGATATATTTGGGGAAAACGAACAGACCATCAGGGCAGGAGATAATTGTGGAAAACGAACAGACCATCAGGGCAGGATATATTTGGGGAAAACGAACAGACCATCAGGGCAGGAGATAATTGGGGAAAACGAACAGACCATCAGGGCAAGAGATAATTGGGGAAACGAACAGACTATCAGGGCAGGAGATATTTTGGGGGAAACGAACAGACCATCAGGGCAGGAGATATTTGAGGAAACGAACAGACCCTCAGGGCAGGATATATTTGGAAAAAAAAAGAAGAGACCATCAGGGCAGGGGATAATTGAGGAAAACGAACAGACTATCAGGGCAGGAGATATTTTGGGGAAAACGAACAGACCATCAGGGCAGGAGATAATTGGGGAAAACGAACAGACCATCAGGGCAGGATATATTTGGGGAAAACGAACAGACCATCAGGGCAGGGGATATTTTGGGGAAAACGAACAGACCATCAGGGCAGGAGATAATTGGGGAAAACGAACAGACCATCAGGGCAGGAGATGTTTTTGGGAAAACGAACAGACCATCAGGGCAGGAGATAATTGGGGAAAACGAACAGACTATCAGGGCAGGATTTTTTTAGGGAAAAAAACCAGACCGTCAGGGTAGGAGATATTTGGGAAAAACGAACAGACCACCAGGGCAGGAGATATTTGAGAAAAACGAACAGACCGTCATGACGAACAATGTTTTCCGCCAATGAAGTAACAACGACATAAGAAATAATCAGGAATAGAAAAAGTAAAATGGCCTAAGGCTCGACGATTTCAGATGAAAAATGCCGTTGATATATTTGCAGGTAAGCCAGAATGTTATGGAAAACGAAAACGTAAATGTTGACGACCAAGAATACAAGGAATGTGATAAAAACCTATGTAATTGATTTCTGCATATTAGACCCCCCCCCCCCCCCCCCATCTCCAATCTCCGACTATCGTTTAGTAACTGATGATTGGAATGGACAAAGTAGGTTGAAAACGAAGGCTGATATAACAGTTACGTGATAAATGCTCATCCAAATCGCTTTGTCCCGGTGTGATGGAGTTACCAAAACCCACAGGGATTGGATACATTATTAATCTACATTTCATGCTCGTACATATTCCATGAGTCAATATAAAAGAAAGTTTGGGCACTTCTTACTAAACACACCTATTATTTTCATGTCACACGCTGATGTATATTAAATCCCTTATCAAAATCGATGACGACGGTTTTTGTGTTAAGCCATGTGCAAAATGCTCTTCCAGCTTTATTGTGGTAAATTGACAATACCTAATAAATGGCATAAGTATTACCAAAGTCAACGCGAATTTAATTTTTAAATGTATTAATAGTTATACATAAAGGAAGGTTATTGTGATATAGTCCGTCTCCTCTTAACATTAGTTATGGTTTACCTAGTTTGAATGGCCACCCTTTGAATTTTGCTCGAGTATCAATTCGTCCATAACCGGCCGCGAGCTAGAGCTGCTGCAGCAATCACCCATCAGTGAAACAGTTCAGGTAATGATGAACAGCAACAGTACCAACAGCTTTTCAGGCGAACACCAGCCTGAAATTGTCAACTTTGTGATTGGTTCAGTCGGATCTGCTGTTATCCTCTTGACAATTTTCGGAAACAGACTAGTCTTGTTCTCAATCTGTAGAATTCCTCGGTCGGGAACTTATTTCTTCTGTCCATGGCGATTGCTGATCTGCTTGTTGGATTGTTAGTCATGCCGTTGGCCTTGGCGAATGAAATTGCAGAAAAATGGCCTTTCCCATGGATTTTATGCTACATATGGATAGCTGCCGATATCGCGAGCTGCACTGCATCACTTGGTCATCTCTGTGTTATATCCGTGGACAGTTATATTGCCATTGCTAAACCATTACAATACAAACGCACAATGACCACGAGGGTTGCTACAGGCATGGTAGTCTGTTTTCGGATCATCAGTATTGCTTTGCCAATTTTTCCGGAGTACCTGGCTGGCACAGGTAACCATTCAATGGCCAAATGTGAACTGTCTTCAAGAGCTCTGGATAACGTACATATATTCGTTATATGCTCCACGGTTTTAGGCTTTTACCTCAGCTTCCTTTGACATTCATAACCGCAGTATACGCAGAAGTCATCTGTGTACTGGTAAAGAAGAACAGGAAATCGAGACAACTCCGCCATCTTAGATTCAATGAGGACACTGCCTCTAAGATAAGAAGAAAAGAAGTGAGGGTTTTCAAGACATCCTAGTTTAATTGCATGGTTCATCTTTTGCTGGTTGTTGTTTTCTATTATACATCCAGTAGTCAGTCTCTGCGAAAGCTGTTTAAACCAGACTGGTTATTAACATTTTCCACATGGTTAGGATATATAAACAATTTTATGAACCCGATCATCTATGCCTTTAAAAAGGAAGACATTATACCTGTTTCGGGCAGGTGCCTGCCTCACGTATGTAAATGATATTAACCATTCGGAAATGATGACTCAAATAAATGACATTTATTAGCTGTCGGCTTACTACAACGTACAACGTGTGTTCTATAAGGTACTACCAGGAGGTAATAGTACTAGGAGTTGGTTCCATGGAGTGTCTTCACACTTGATACGAGTTTCAAATACAGTAAATCCTTGCCTAACGACCACTTCAGTTTAGCGACCAACTCAAAATAACGACCACTTTTCACGGTCCAAATTCTATTTTGCTTTTATATCAGACCCCACTTACAGTAATTTTTCGCTGTATATTACATCTTCTAACCCTTTGAAGAACATATTTAGTTTGACCATACTTAAATCTAATTCTGTAATATACATAAAGTGCCAAAGCGGTAGTCAATGTGCGTGTATAGCTTCATAATTAGACGAAAGTAATAAGAACTATTTGCAGAGTACAATACAGATGAAACTTCATTATCATTTCGCAGAGTAGCTCTCAATGTGTCACATGACTGTATATTGACTTAAATTGTCAGTCTGTCATACATAGCACAGTTCCTAATTAATTTGTTCATTTAGGTGTCGCAATGCTAACCTTTTATTAAATTATTGGACACAAGATCGCACATCGATTTGTGATTCAGCCAGCATGCGGCGGTGCTAGGATGTGAAAAAAAACCGAGCACCTAATAAATGTTTCATTTAATGACATTGATAATAATGGCGTGTCTTTCTTGAATAAATCTATATTTATGTTAATATCACGGTCCAAATGGCCGAAACTGCAAGTACAATGGCGATGGGTCTCGAAACAGTGTCGTTCGCAAGATCGAGTTCGGCTCTCGAATGGCATAGCTGGGTCTCCGCTGCTGGTTTTGGTGGAGGGAATGCGGGTTGCTTCTGCTTTTGTGGCTGTGGGTGCTGTAGCTTTCCAAAAGTCACCGGCTCGGGGTGTACGGTGGCGGCCTCTCGCGGCTCTGCTTGGCTTGGTGTGGCATGGCGTCTGTTAGCTCAGAGAACGTGCTTAAGGAGCGCACAGGGCTGAGGTCTTGACCACAGCAACCTGTAGCTGCTCGACGAGCGTAAACTTCTTCAGTCAGATAATATCACAATCTGTCCTAATTGGAGAGTAACATGATACGATATAAATATTGACAGGTAGGGGTTAGATATTATATCTCGTACGGCATCATGCCACTTTCGTGTACATGTAGTGTATATAATTGAAATTAACACATTTTGAGATTTGTACGTGTATCATGTCTCATTGTCTATTCACATAACGTTTACTTCCAGAACCAGATTATTTAGGGGCATGCACGGCTATTAGCAGTGCGATATTACCAAGTACGAGATACTTATTTTTGTTTAGTTTTGATATTTACAAAGTGTTGTATATCAGCATGTTGTATATTAAACCATACTTGAGATATCAATATGAATCAATATGAAATCACATCACGGCTGATACTAATAATGCTGTTTTTTATACTAAATAGATGGAAATAATGTCAGCAACAAAAACGAATGTGGCAGACTTTTGTTGAAACTGATTTATTATACCCAAACCACTGCTGATTAAAGGTCTATATCGATACACAAGAATTAGGTCACAATGACCTCATATATAATTTACAGACATAGATATGCTACAAACGTCCGAGGATTAATTCGTACATCTTATGAGTGAATCTTTAAAATGATGCTTTAATTTAGTACCAAATACAAATTAAGCCAGTGCTGTAAGAAAGTTAGAGAATAGAATATACTCAGAAATGGCACTATATAATAGTATAAATGGTCACTGTCCCATCATTAGTTAATTGCACCACATACAGTTTGTCATCTGCTTGTTATGAATGTGACTACTATCACTCCATATTGTACAAGATTGTGAAATTAAAGAGATATAACAGGGCTTTCAGTAACATGGCTTTCAGGTACGTGAGGGTAAGTGTCTGTGACGCCTGATATCCCTTTTGGACGCCTAGGGATCACAGCCGGCTCTTCTAGCAGTTTCTGTCCATTCTACCAAACAATCCATGTGTGTGGTCAGTCAATGTGAAAAACACATGACTCTGGCTCGCTTTACGAAAACGAGGGGTTCAAACCAAGAGGATTAATGACAAAACCTAATACAATGTTCCCATTTCCAGGAAAAGGGTTGGGGTTGGGCGAGGGCATACGTTCAAGGCCTCAAATTGGTCTGAGACAATTAAAAAAGGGTGCAGCTTAAAAGGGGGACCGAACCCCTGGACTCCCCTTGGGTCCGCTTCTGCTACTAACGAGGTATGTATATTTCCGTTTCTCTCTTCAGGAATAGTTTTCTTGCCTTAAAACGTACATTTAATTCATCTGTCATGTCTTCCTACTCCGATTAAATTAGAGGTTTACTTTAGCTATGTTGAATAAATGTCATCCTCACATTAACCTGTACTTTAAACGTCCAAAATAGTAACCATGCAGTTAAAGGTCATCGAAAACCGGAAGACCCCGCGTCCCATTCCGGTTCGCAAATTAATGTAAAAACACCACTGACAAGGTCTTCAGGGTCAACATACCGGTGTATAAATTCCTTGCGACGAGCACAGCGCCACAAAATAAATGTTAACAAAATATTTGTACATATCTTATTGAGACTGTAAAACACTGAAAAATTATATTTTCTTTTAATTTTTGAATAAAAAAAGGACCCAACTATCCCATCAATTAATAAAACTCCCCAACCCGGAATAAATCCCTGTATACAATGTTTATCAGCTAGTAAATATATACTTTGGCATGGTCAGTTCATGGTAAGCTAATTTATATTACTATTATTTCTATATTCATTTAGTTCGCTGCGACTAAACACGCCAATTTAAACTATCAGTGTTATTGTAATATAAATGTATGACTATTTGGCATTTTATTTGAGTTAGAAAGTTTTGGTGATGTTTATTAATTCTTGATGGACAATTTTATAACAAGGCAAAACAGAACTAGACAATCGATCTTGATAGAATCGCAGTATATAAATGTAGAAAGACAGTCAGCCATGCAGGAGAAGGTTTGTATTTGGAAATTTGCTGTGTCATTGATTTTGTTATGCCCCACGTAACTCTAGTGAATCAACGATGTTATAAGTTATGACAAGGAAGATCAAATATTTCTCAGTTTAGTTAAATCTGATAAGTTTACCAATTGTCTATCTTATATAACAATTTTATGTTAAGTGCTAAAATATCACCATTGACACTGGCCAACAGTAGTGTTGGTGGATTTTGTGGATGTGTTTGGTGGAAAATTTAATATTACTGACATTAGTTGCTTAAGCTGTACAAATATCAACGAACGCAAACTATATCATATTCTACATTGAAAATGAATATATATAACAGGAATGTGAATATGAAAATATAAGATTAGTGGACAAACGTCGCCTTGTATATGTCTTATGCGGCTGACTCTCTACTTTTATCAAATGTGTGCCATATATTATACTGGAATTCATCAAATGCAATATTACTTTTACACAAGACATTGTTACATATTTTATCAGAAATTTTTCAAGTTTATGTGTCATGGTTATATTAAAATATTAGGTGCAGAGTAAAAGACATCTTTCAACAATATGATCGTATTCCTACATTTTATTAACAACTTTGTATTTTCACAATACCTTTGTGTTTGCCATCAGTTTCGTTAATAAAACGTGCACTGTATAAGAGTTTATCTTGTATTTACGATAACACATCTAGCATGCGAATGGATGTTTGGATGCAAGTCTTTTAGAGAGAGAGAGAAAGAGAGAGAAGAGAGCTTTAGGGAGATTGTTGTAATACCGCCCTCTAGTGGGTTTTAAATTATTATGTAAACTTAAATCCATATCCTGGGGTAAACGTGAAAAAATTCTTGCATGTTGAAATGTGAGGAGCCTTAAGCGTTAACACTTACGATGGAGGTTTTCACGTTTTGACATTGTAGATAGATTAATAAAAACGGGTATAAATAATTCATATCTCAGTTTGATAAGTATTTCAAACATAATCCTGAAACTTTTTTAACAAGTGTAAATAGGTCAATGGGTAAATGAACCCGTTCTTTGTTCGTACAACAATCAGTCAACAAAGTTCATATTTAAGTGTTTTCTGACCTATCTGATGGCTGGGTCACACAAAAGTGGATAAAACAAGTGCAAACTTTACATAGTGGGATGCATATAATTAAATAATATGCTTATATCAGGAACTAAAACAGAGAAGGGTGTTCTGCTATAAATTTATGATCCTCATTCGAAAAAGTGCCATTTTCAACGACTGTCAATTAATGCGTTGAAATTATCATTCAAGCACACTACCAGGGCTTTCAAATACCCGTACTCACCTGGACTTTGCCCATTCCGATTGGCAAAGGCTAAAACATTTTTAAAATGTAATTAGACAATATATTTGTATCCCTAATCGCCACCAGAATCTTGATTGGCACCTTTCTGTATTGCTGTCTATACATTACCCGTTGCAGCTGCATGGATCATTGTACTATTTCCGATTTCCGATGGAATTATTTTTAATACTTACCAGTAGTGAACATCCAAGAGTGACTTGTGTCTTATACCTGTCTTCATGCCCTAAACATGGACCTCAAGGCACAAATAGTCCAAGGCCATATGTTTAACTAGGAAAGCGTGGCATCAGTGATACCCAAATTTTCAAAAACCTTAGAAAGAACCCCTTTTTAAAATAAAAGGACTTGTAAACATCAGTCTGAAAATAATTCAATGGAATATGGTATATATTGAATTCCACTAGATCCAAGGAATCCTTGCATATATTTTGAAAGCTAGAAGTGTTCTTAAATACTGACTTGTCTGAAGGAAAGTATAAAGACCATTTTGGAGTGCAGAAAATCGCTAAATAGAAGTGGCGCCAATTGCAGGATATAATATATGTCAGTCATGTGCTGGGTAAGACTGTAATATTTTCTGGAGTAAGCAACAAGGGTCTTGGAAATATGTGGTAAAAGAATGGAGCGGGATGGACGGACAAACGATGACCATTTTAGCAGTCCTCCGTCCTTATACGGCGGGGGACTAATAAGGTCATTGTAATAAAATTGTGGTTCATCAAGCACAGCTCCATGTAAGTACCATAGACATACCATCAAACGACTATGTCCGTTTGTACGGGAGCGAACCGATGTTCCCGGGAAGGTTATCTAAAATTAATATGACAAGCTATTTTAACATCGTATAACTGATCACATATTATATGTGGAACAGGGAAGTTTTATGATATCCCCTGACATTTACTGAATAGATACAATGCAATATATTTTTTATAAGAAATGCATTTTTACCTGCAAAGTCCAAAGCCTTCATGAATTTATTCTTTGTTAGGCTATTCCGTGAATAAAATCCAGTTATGGAGCTCGAGTGTGTTAGTTTTGCCTCGCAAACACTGGGTTATTTCATATTTCAATACTTAACAAAATCGGCAACAAGACATGTGGATCTGGGGAACATCGGTACCGGGGAACATAGCATATATATATATATATATATATATATATATATATATATATATATATATACTTGTGTATATCCGTACAAGAAAGAAGAGTGAAATAGGAAATGAATGGAAATTTGAAATGAATGAAAATATACAGAAAGAAGGAAAAAATGAAGTTAAGTTTATGTTTTTTGCAAAGTCAGTAGAAAATTAATCGATTGGCGTTTAAATCTTATTGCATGTTATATATGACATACAGACTCTGTCTTTGCAGTCAATTAACTCTGATAGTAAATCTATATTTACGGATGCTGTTACCATCATGAGATCTTTATATTTCTAATGTCGTACTTGATACCATGATCGCGCACTGGCTTTCCAGATATCGTTAATTGCTTCCAAGAACAAAAACTGATGTATAATGAGCTCTTTTTTTTAGGAAATCACAAAGTCATTTGCACCTTTCTGCATGGTGAGAAATAAGTTTATTAAGCGTGAGCTGATTGTATCTATCAGAACCGAAGAGCCAATCCATGCATGCACAATCTTCTTGTAAGAGGTATAAAGTAAGTGCCATAGGTGACGCAATGCCTCATTATGTGATCTATTCAATGGCTCAATTGACTTTTGCTTTAACAACCAGAATTAACAACCATAAAATGAACAACAATAAGAGTGAAATATACCTGTTCCTAACCTTGCTAGACAGACATCCAAAATTCGCCATTCACGTGTTGAATCTTGAAATAAATTTGACTCTTTTTCCCGAAGGCGTCATTGTTGTCTGACAAGTTCCAAGTTATTGTATTGAGTTACTTATAGAGTCCTGCCATTCTAGAGAAACACCATTTAAAACAATTTTATCTGATCTAACT
Source organism: Sipunculus nudus (assembly GCA_026874595.1). Taxonomy (NCBI): domain Eukaryota; kingdom Metazoa; phylum Annelida; class Sipuncula; order Golfingiida; family Sipunculidae; genus Sipunculus; species Sipunculus nudus. Next base: position 8,511,578 of record CM049309.1, read on the forward strand.
GGATACACCCTGCTCAAAATAACAAATTTTGTTTTCTTTGGTTTATATAGTATGTCAAATGCCTCAGCAAGAGTTTCACAATATTTTACCGTCTTTTGAAGCCCATTACGAGTTGGACATAAGAGCGTAAGATCGTCCACGTAGCCAACAGCACCAGCAAAAGAACAACCAAAATAACATCCTATACCCTTATTTGTGAGATGTTTTAACAGCTCGTCCATATAAATATTAAACAGAAGTGGGGACAGTACATCCCCTTGGCGTACACAGTCATTAGCTCCAAACTGTTCGGATTCAACATCATCCCATTTTGTCTTAATAACAGGTCTGTGGTAGATATCTGCCAGTATTCTAATGACAGTAGGCGAACCTTAGCGTTTCACAAGTAAATGGAACTTAGGGATATTTATCCTGCCAAACGCGCGTGACGCATCAATAAAACAATTGTACACTGATGACCCATTCCATATGATATATATAAAATTTGTATATAATTATCAAAGCCTGCAAAAGTGCAAAATTTTGACAGTCAAACCAGGTGGAAGTTTTTTTTCTTTGGATAGCAACATATCTCTGTTAAATCGCCGACCTTTTTAACTGATCGTAGATTAATCCATTATAGCACACGCCAACCTTTCCATCATCTATAAAAAAGTTTATCTGAAATTAAACTGAATATTAATATGCAATAAATGCATAAACCTCAGACATAAAAGTGCATGCCTGATGCTCCGCAACAGCCAGTCTCGCCAACCTGCTGACTCGTGGACCTGTATACCTAACATTAAGTACTATGTGTAATTAAATAAAGAGAAATATTGATTTTTACCCTTCAGTTTCATCGGTCGAAAGCTTAAGCAACTGTTCCTTGGCACATGATCCAACTTTCAACGTAATTTCTTTGCATAACACATTTCTGTAGAAATGGAGAGGGGGTAAACACAGACCAACAGGGATGGAGATATTGGGTGAAAAACAAACAAACCAACAGGGATGGTGATATTGGGTGCAAAACAAACAGACCAACAGGGATAGAGATATTGAGTGAAAAACAAACAGACCAACAGGGATAGATATATTGAGTGAAAAACAAACAGACCAACAGGGATTGAGATATTCGGTGAAAAAAACAAACAGACCAACAGGGATAGAGATATTCGGTGAAAAACAAACAGACCAACAGGGATAGAGAAATTCGGTGTAAAACAAACAGACCAACGGGGATGGAGATATTCGGTGAAAAAAAAACAGACCAGCAGAAGAGGAGATATTTGGTGAAAAACAAACAGACAAACAGGAATGAAGATACTGGGGGAACAAAAAACAGACCAACAGGGATGGAGTTATTGGGTGAAAAACAAACAGACCAACAGGGATGGAGATATTGGGTGAAAAACAAACAGACCAACAGGGATGGTGATATTGGGTGCAAAACAAACAGACCAACAGGGATAGAGATATTGAGTGAAAAACAAACAGACCAACAGGGATAGATATATTGAGTGAAAAACAAACAGACCAACAGGGATGGAGATATACGGTGACAAACAAACAGACCAACAGGGATAGAGAAATTCGGTGTAAAACAAACAGACCAACAGGGATGGAGATATTCGGTGAAAAACAAACAGAACAACAGGGATGGAGATATTAGGTGAAAAACAAACAGACCAGCAGGGATGGAGTTATTGGGTGAAAAACAAACAGAACAACAGGGATAGAGAAATTCGGTGTAAAACAAACAGACCAACAGGGATGGAGATATTCGGTGAAAAACAAACAGACCAGCAGAAAAGGAGATATTTGGTGAAAAACAAACAGACAAACAGGAATGGAGATACTGGGGGAACAACAAACAGACCAACAGGGATGGAGTTATTGGGTGAAAAACAAACAGAACAACAGGGATGGAGATATTAGGTGAAAAACAAACAGACCAGCAGGGATGGAGTTATTGGGTGAAAAACAAACAGAACAACAGGGATGGAGATATTAGATGAAAAACAAACAGACCAGCAGGGATGGAGATATTTGGTGAAAAACAAAACAGACCAGCGGAAGAGGAGATATTGGGATGAAAAACATATCAACAGGAGTGGATATATGTGGGGGGGGGGGGGGGGGAAGAGACCAACAAGAGTGGAGATATGCGTGGGAAAACGAACAGACCAATAGGTGTGGGGCTATGGGGGAACGAATAGACGAGTAGGGTGGAGATACTTGGGAACAACGAACAGGCCAACAGAGCAAGAGATACGAATATGTTATTATTTTTCAGATGCACAAAAAGTTTTAGGGAGAGGGCTAACATTACCTACAATCCCTTCACACTAAATGCACTATATGTTACAAATGATACCGAAGGCTGACATATCACCTTATCAGATCACGTAATCATGATCATTCCAGCTGAATCCGCTTTGTCTGGGTGGAATGGAGTTAACAATACCCAAAGGGATTTGAATACAATATTAATGAACATTTAAAGCTCGTACGTATCTGTGAATCAATATAACATAAGGCTGGTTACTTAACACTAAATACACCCTATTATTTTCATGTCACGCTATGATGTATATTTAATCCTTTACTTGACTCATGGTAACGGTCTGTGTGCAACAGAGCGCTTCCCGCCGTATTGTGGTAAATTGACAGTATTGAATCAAATGGTTGCATAATGGTTACCCATGTCAAGGCCGATTTCTTCACTCACGTTTAATTTGGAAATGTGTTCAAAGTTATTAATAAAGGACGGTTGCTGTGATCCAGTACCGTGTCCTTCTAACATAAGCTATTGTCTACAAAAGCTTTGGGGAGTTTTGGTGACCACCCTTTGAATTCTGCTCGAGCGTCAATTCGTCAATAACCAACCACGAGCCAAAGCTGCTGCAGAAATAACCCATCAGTGAAACAGCCCAGTTAACGATGAACAGCAACAGCACCAACAGCTCTTCAGGCCAACACCAGCCTGACTGGGTCAAATTTGTGATTGGTTCAGTCGGATCTGCTATTATCCTCTTGACGATTCTCGGAAACGGACTAGTCTTGTTCTCAATCTGCAGAATTTCTCGTTCGGGTAATGTGACGAAATTATTTCTTCTGTCCTTGGCGATAGCTGATATGCTTGTTGGATTGTTAGTCATGCCGCTGGCTTTGGCGAAGGAAATTGCAGAAAAATGGCCTTTCCCATGGATTTTATGCTACATATGGATAGCTGCCGATGTCGCGTGCTGCACCGCATCAGTTGGTCATCTCTGTGTTATATCCGTGGACAGGTATATTGCCATTGCTAAACCACTACAACACAAAAGCATAATGACCACGAGGGTTGCTACAGGCATGGTAGTCTGTGTTTGGGTCATCAGTATTGCTTTGCCAATTTTTCCGGTGTACCTGGCTGGCACAGGTTACCATTCAATGGCCAAATGTGAACTGTCTTCAAGAGCTCTGGATAACGTACATATATTCGTTATGTGCTCTACAGTTTTAAGTTTTTACCTACCTTTGACATTCATAACCGCAGTATACACAAAAGTCATCTGTGTACTGGTAAAGAAGAATAGGAATTCGAGACAACTCCGCCATCTTAGTTTCAATGAGGACACTGCCTCTAAGATAAGAAGAAAAGAAGTGAGGGTTTTCAAGACATTGGGATATTTAATTGCATGGTTCTTCTTTTGTTGGTTGTTGTTTTCCATTATAAATCCAATAGTCTCTCTCTGTGATAGCTGTTTTATACCAGACTGGTTATTTCCACTGTCCTTATGGTTAGGATACATCAACAGTTTGGTGAACCCGATCATCTATGCTTTCAAAAAGGAAGACATTGTAACTTTTTCAAACAGGTGCCTGCCTATCGTATGCAAATAATATTAACCATTCGGGAATGATGACTCAAATGGCTGACTTTTATCAGCTATGGGCTTGCTACAACGTTCAACGTGTGTTCTATAATGTACTACAAGGAGGTTATAGTACTAGGAGATGGGTCCATGGAGTGTCTTTACAGTTTATACGAGTTCCATTTAAAACCTCTCCAAAAGACCACATGAGTTAAGCGACCACCTCAAAAACGACCACTTATCACGGTCCCTATTCTATTTTGCGACTATTTTATCAAGGTCCCATTGGTGGTCGTAATTTTTTCACTGTATATTACATTTTCTAACTCATAAAAAAATTTTCAGTTTAACCTTACGAGATTTTCAGACGTGTTTTATATTCGATGTAAAAAGAATATATTCTTGAATCTAATGAAAGATTTTGGAGTGAACACACACACACACACATATATAACCATTTTGCCACCGTATACATTTAACTTTGTAGAATGGGTGCAGATTCCTAATTATTGGTAATAAGTCGAACACATGTAAGCGCTGTTCGTATATTCGCATCCGATCCCTTTGTGGGATTTTCCCCATAGATAATAGAAACAACACAACATTTAAGGTTTAAATTACCAGAATTGCCGAAAGATCTATCCTTAACATGTACTGCAAGTCTTATAGTGAAACGTGAAATACAGGAAGCTAGAAGGGTCGCGGCAGGCTGCGCCTTATGTCGATTATCCTTTAACCCCTTAACTCGTCTAAATGACAAAACCAAGTGCTGACCAGACGTCTGCACAATTCAGGGGCAAGCAGACGAGTGGGGTGGCCTGAACATTCCAGGCTGTAGTCCGCCCTACTTTATAATAGGGGTAGCCTATTAATGGGTCAGTCCAAATACTGATAGCTGAGGGGTAGTATGTCTGATGTCTCACACCTTGTTTACAGATAAGGTTAAATTATTTTCATTGAGCGATCACTATTCCTCGCCTTGTTTGGTTATTGATTAGCCGACGCATCAGTTTAAATAGAATGGGCAATAATGTTATTAAAAAGGACCACTATGTATTACAACAGTTTCCCACCAAGCATCACATAACACTGTAGGATGGCCGTTTTCCATTCGTACAGCACACGAAATTGACAGCCCTTCTATTTTGCTATTGACAACACAATAAAAAAATCGCTATTGACAACACATTTAACAAAATAATTATATATGGGCAAGCAAGCTAACATTCGGATTTGGATCTCTTGGTGTTTATAAAAACCATATGTAATGTATTGCTTTATAGTGCCATAAAAATGTTTAAATCTTATTCTGTAATATACATAAACTCTCATAACGGAAGTCGACTTGTATGCATAGCTGTATAATCAAACTTAAGCAATAATTACTGTATGCAGAGTACTATACAGATGAAACGGAATTACCATTTCTTAGAGAAGTTCTCTATGTGTAGCATGACTGTATATTGACTAATAATGTCAGTCTGTCATACATAGTACAGTTACTTATCATTTTGTTCATTCAGGTGTCGCAATGCTCACCTTTTGCAGGTATTAAGTTATTGGTCACGAGACTGAACTTCGATTTGTCATTCATCCACTATGTGGCCGTACCGTGATGTGAAAGATTCGGAGCTCTTTAATTTTTCAACCAATGACATTATTATTAATGGCGTGTCTCTTTTTAATTTACCGATAACAGTGGCGGATCCGAAAATTAATGAACAGGGTGCGCCGACACTGGATTGGCGGTTGATGGGAAACATGAAGTCTTTTATTGTAAATTTAATGTATATTATATTTATAGTTAATATAGCATATTAATTATTAAAGTTTTATTATTATAATTATTACGTTATATATTTCAGTCTATGAAAAACATAAATACATGTATTCAGTTGTGAATAAAATCGACACCACTGTTTTAATTAAAGGTACATGGGGGAGGGTAGGAGATGTCCCTCTCCCTAATTGGGAAAGTTTTAATTATGCAGTGTAAAGAGGACAATTTGAGGCATCTTTATAAAGATTATGGGGAATTATGTTCCTCAACCAATATCCTCTTAACTGTTTTTAAGAGGATGGGGATTCACGCTTGATAATTATATTTCTTTAAATTTAGTATATAAACTGGAACAAGTATATCAGTTATATCATGTTGATGTCAATGGTGAAAATGCGCATATCCATATATAATTTGCAAAATATCATCTTTTAAATGTTATCTTCACGGTAAAATGATTGAAATGTACATGTCTTGTGTTAATTGACATATAATCAGAAGCATATTTATGCATTATCTCTTACACTATCAGTTCAGTTTTGCTTTGTACATCAGTTTCTCACAAAACCATCCAAGAACATGGTCCCAGTACCTCGCATACGGCTGTTTAACACCATGGTTCTGTGTATTAGTAAACACAGTCCACGTGTGTCTGTAGACCAAGACAAGGCCGCGTGACAAGAGGTCCGATTCTGAGCTGCAACATGCGATGTTTCACATCGGGAAACATGTTTTACATTATTTGGGCCAAGTCAGTCAGGGCATTTCTTGATTGACAGCTGTTGTGGCCCCGGCGACGCAGGCACTGTTTTTTTGTTAACACCTGTGATCCACTTGTGTACACTCGTGTACAGTCGTAAACCAACGGTATCAGGGCAATTTTTTTTTTTTTGAAGGTGCCACTATATTTCAAAGGGAAGAAGCTAGTTTTCGTGTTAATTAAATACGCTATTTAAGTGATTAGGCCCCTTTTAACGTTTTACTGGCCTCGGCGCTTGAACCAGTTAGATAAAATGTTACAGGTGGAGAATCTTTATCTGCCCGCATCACAGAATAACATGATACGATATCATTTTTAACAGGTAGTAGTTAGATATAATATCTAGTTCGGCATCATGCCATTTTAGTGCATAGTGTTTGGATATCATTGAAATTAACACGGTTTTGAGATTTGTTAACAAGTATCATATCTCATTGTCTATTCAGATAACGTTTACCGCAAGAACCAGAATGATAAAGAGGTATACATGGCTTTTAGCAGTGAGATTACCAGATACGCTGAGATACTAATTTTTAATGTATCAGTATTTACAGAGTGCTGTATATCAGAATGGGTAATAGTGTTATGGAAAGGACCACTATGTATTACAGCAGTGTTCCGCTCTTTCCCTCAGACATCACATTACACTATATGATGGCTGATTTGCATTCGCACAGCACACGAGATTGACAGCCTCTCTTTTGTGCTATTGACAACACAATAACAAAATCGATATTCATATATTGGACATGCAAGCTAACATTTGGATTTGGATCTCTTGGTATTTATGAAAAGTATATGTAATGTTTTGCTTTATAGTGCCACAAAACAAGCTTAAATCTAATTCTGTAATATACATAAACTGCCGAAGCAGAAGTCGATTTGTATGCATATAGCTGTAGAATAGACGCAGGCAATAAGAGCACTATACAGATGAAATGGCATTACCATTTCAGAGTAGCTCTCAATGTGTCACATGACTGTGTATTGACTAATATTGTCAGTCTGTCATACATAGTACAGTTACTTATCAATGTGTTCATTCAGGTGTCGCAATGCTAACTTATACAGGTTTCAACTTATTGGTCACGGGATCGCACATCAATTTGCGATTCAGCCAGCATGCGGCGGTGCCGGGATGTGAAAGAACCTGAGCTCCTAAAAAAAATGTTTAAATCAATGACATTAATATTAAAGGCGTGTGTTTCTTAAATAAATCAATTGTAGTGTGAACATTACAAGTTGATTCTTTATCTGTCCTAATCGAAGAGTAACACGATCAATATCAATATTGACAGGTATAGGAGTAAGTTATATATGTGCTAGGTACCGGTTCATGCCACTTTAGTGTACAGATCTGCCTCGCTGACCGTGAAAATGGGGAGGTTCGTTTCTGCCTTGGTATTTTTTGGCCATGGTAGATGGATTGTTTTCTGCAACCCCAGAAATCATGGTCTATACAGATATGGACAACATTTACGCATGGATCCCCGATCCAAGCATCAGCGTGGGTAGCGTTATGTATCTTGGTATGTTCAAGACTCTCGATGAATGTGTGGATGCCTGTCTGAGGATGGAAAGAGGTCGCTGTTTGTCCTTTACCTATCATTCTTTGGAGTTCGGTGGACCTTTTGCTGGACACTGCTACGGTCGTTTAGAAGACCCTCTTTGGTCACCGATGCCAACAGACCACGTGTTCAGCGGTCGAATCATGTGGCCCTGCAAGTCGGACATGGACTGTAGTCTGAACGGGAAATGTATGCCAGATGGTCACTGTAAGTGTACTGCAGCATGGCGGGGTTCCCGGTGTGATACTCTGAGTCTGGAACCAGCAGAACGTCACTCTGGTTACCATTTTATGATGGACGGCAAGAACATCTCCAGCTGGGGAGGAGCGGTTCTCCGCAATGATAAAGACGGGACCTACCACATGTACGCCGCCGAAATGAGAAATCACTGCGGTATTAATTCTTGGACGAGGAACAGTCAAATGATCCATGCTATGTCCAGCACCCCTACAGGTACGTACAAACGCCAAGATATTGTCCGCCAACCTTTCGCCCACGAGCCGGACGCTGTCAAAGGTCCAAATGGTGAATTTGTCATATTCTGGTCTGAGTTTAACTATACCACTCCGTTATGCTCCTGCGCAGACGGCTCCACTAAACCAGACTGCTCCTTCCCAGACGCCAGATTTTATACTCTAATGAGCTACACAATGTCACCTGGAGGTCCGTGGTCTCGTCCAGTGCCAGTTGACGGGCCAAACCCTCGAGGAGGCGGACAAGACACAAATTTCGCTCCCGTTATCATGACAGACGGCAGCCTGGTCGGGTTCTCCCGCTGGGGCTACTGGGGTACGAACGGTTCACGAATCCATCTGGTGACAGCCAGTAACTGGAAGGACCCAACCACCTATCATGAGTCTCCGGACGAACTTTGGCCTCACCTTCCGGGTGGGGGAACTGAAGACCCCTTCCTGTACTTGGACGGTAACGGACATTTCCATGCCATTTTCCATAACATGTATCCAAACAACATCCAGGAGAACTGCGGTGGTCACGCGTACAGTGAAGACGGTAAGAACTGGGTTTACGGCGGTAGGGCTTTTGGGAACACGGTACATTTCACCGATGGCGGCAGCTTTACCTTCTCACGCCGGGAGAGGCCGCACTTCGTTTTCGCTGAAGACGGGTTTACGCCGCTGGCACTGACAAACGGTGCGCAGTACGGAGGAATGTTTGGTGACGCCACCTACACTTTTCTGCAGCCCGTCACAACTCGACTGTAGAGGGGTTAGCGGCTCATATATAACCAGTAATGAAGTTTTTTTTCAACAACACATCTTTCATTTTGATTTGAATATTTTAAACAATACATTGCTCAATGTTAGCGGCATTCAGCACTATATGCACTTGATGTGTAAAGTAATTTAAAAATTATTATAATGAAGTGAACTTTAGTAATCCCAGATTTAAGTGAGCGTTTGAATCACTGAAAGTTATCATAACCGTGATAATTAAATATATGTATTGCATTTCCCCTCTATCTCTCTTTGTGGTAGCAGTTATATTAAAATAGTTCTGACACATGGGAAGCATGTTTTTTATACTCTCAGTCTCAGCTGTGTGTGTGTGTCCTAACTTTCTCAAGAAAGTTTGCTTTTATCATTATTTGAAAGATGATTGAATTTAAACGAGATATTTGATATCGTGATTGATATCTACCTTTAATAAATTAGAAAAGGAAAAGATGCCGTATATTTACTCACGTTAAAAAAGAAATAGCAAGTTGGATTTTTTCTCCAGCATTGAATGGCTCAATGTATATAGCGCATATAATCCAATTTTTAACAATTTCGTTACGTTTGTTGTCGATTGTTGCAACTCGTCCCCATCAAAGTCATGGCATGTTGGCTTGGGGAATAATGCGATGCTGAAACTCAGTATTATCTTCTCAATATGAAAACAAGGGACTGCCGGCCACCGTTTGTCACTATACTTTTTATTTTAATTGTTCGGCAAGGGTCAATTGGTTTATAACGTTCATGTCTAAATTAGTGAAAAAAACGATCAACCGTTTCTGATTGTTTTACACGAGTTAAGGCGGCCTCCCATCTGACCGATCTTTCTTTGCTCGCTGGCTTATTTGATCGGCCGTAAAAATCTTCTGGTAATGTTGGAGTCTCTCCGGGCCGGCGCACGTCCGCACACCTACAGATTTAGCGTGCACATCACTAGATTTTCTCGGACATTTTGGTCAATCTGGTATCGTCTGTTGGACAGCTATCATCGTCATAAATAATGTAAGAAGGAATATAGAAGGAAATCGGCCGTTTCTGGTTCCGTCAGCAAATTATCTTTTTGGTAAGGTAAAAATCGGCCATAAATACGTTGCTATTGTAAAAGAGTTTTCTGGCTATGTCTTCGATCAGGTTTAAGAGAAAAAATATAGAACAAGTGACCCATAGGTCATGATGCTAAGCAGACTAAGAAGACATTACAAAACGAATTTTATCATCTGAATGCCAAATTTGTAGGTGGTATCCTCATTCAACTGCAGCTTAGCTCTTAGGAAATGGGTAACACAGACCTAATTTTAGGTTTCTTGGGAGATTTTTCATGGACCTCCCTGGATGTCAAGTAAGAAGATATCGGAGGTAATGGTTATGATTTGAGCCCTGTTAACAGACAACCACATATTTAAAGGTCTCAAAAATAGGGGAAAATGTGTAAAATTAAAAAAAATACAGATGGCACAACCAGTGTGAAGGAACTGATAAACACTCCATGATCAATGTGCATGCAAAGAATCATGTTCATGATTGCATTAGTTGTTCAGATACTGGAACATTTGTTACAAATTTTTAATTATTCGTGGGTGGGGGGTCATCTAAACCAGAAAGCTTGTAGGATATGGGTAACTGAGACCTAATTTTAGGGGTTTCCAAGGAGACTGTTAATGGGCCTCCCTACATGTCAAGAAAGAAGATTCCAGGTCCAGTTGTTACGATTAGTGTCCTGTAAATTGATGACCACATCTTTACAGGTCTGAAAAATAGAAAAAAAAATCGTAAAAAAAAAAAAAAAAATACAGGTGGGGCCACTAGTCTGCAAAAACTGATGAAACATCCAATGATCAATATCCATGCAAAAAATCCTGGTGATAAATGCTACCGTTTTTGTGATACTTGAGCTTTTGTGTCAAATTTTCCATTATTCTGCGGGATACTTCGTAGCCCCATAGCTTAAAGGATATGGGTTACTGAGACCTAATTTCATGTTTGGAGGGAAGCCTTTTCATGGGCCTCCCTGCATGTCAAGATAAAAGATTCTAGGTTCAGTCATTACGATTTGCGCCCTGTTTACAGATGACTGCGTATTTTAAGGTCTCAAAAATAGAGAAAAATATCATAAAAATTCGAAAAATACAGGTGGCGCCACCAGTCTGCAAAAACTGATGAAACACCCTATGATCAATATCCGTGAAAAAAATCATGGTGATCAATCCATTAGTTGTTACGATATTTTCCATTATTCTGGGGGGGGGGGGTGGTACTTCGGAATTCCTATAGCTCAGAGGTTATAGGTAACAGAGACCTGATTTCTTGTTTCCAAGGAGATTTTTCATGGATCTCCCTAGATGTGAAGTTAGAAGATTCCAGAACCAGCGGTTACGATTTGTGCTTGCTGCAGTCTTGCAGCGCTGACATATATAGTAAACAATACAAGCGCTGCAGCCTCTGGCGGGGAGAGTCTATACTATCTAAGTTTGTACGGATCCGTACAGACCCTCAGACACGTATATGCCTTGTGAAGCGTGAGGACACCAAACAAACCCCACATATTATAATTGTTACAGATGCTTAGACTCCGTTGGGACCAAAACTTTTGCTGGATGATCAGCATTAATAAAGTATGGGCACTTACTCTGGATGAAGTCAGATATTGCTTCGTCTCCGTCTGGCCGATGGCGCTTTCCGGTTGGAACAACCAATAGGAAATTAGCATCATTGACAACAAGCGATGTATAATGGGAAGGATGCTTATGAAAATATGGTCTATCCTAGTGCACCTCACTTGCATTCCTGGGAAAGCCCCCCTGAATTCATCTTTTGCATAGATTGCCCACCTAATATGCATGGGATTCCTTTTCCGGCGGTGTCCAGTTGGCATGCAACAACTGAACCCCGGCAGTTCAAAGGATAAATAAAACATTTACAGGCGCACATAAAGGTGATATATCGATTTAATTTGATACATAAAAAGTTTATTTCTATATATAAATACAAGATTGTTTCTCTATCGCACAACAAGCAGTGGTAATTCATGTTACAGGTCCTTCCATGAACGGCAGGGTGAACTCTCACCGCCAGACGGTCGGACTCCATATCACAGATAAATGGAGTCCGTACGTGGCGGACTAGATTTGTGCCTGGTTAACGGACATACAGTCGGACGGACGGACGACGGACAAAGAGTGATCGCTGTAGCTCAGATGACTTACAGTCAGCTGAGCTAAAAAATGACACGACGGACAGACGGACAAAGTACTATCCCGATAGCACATATTACTTACAGGCAGCTGACCTAAAAACGGACGGACGGACACTGCGCCACATTTATGCTAAATACGGACAATGGCGTCTAGTGACTTTCGGTTAAAAAAACAGGGGCTGTTGATAATCAATTTAAAATATAGAAACATAGAAACATTTCAACTTCTCATTGCAAGCTAGTTACTAACCAGATTTGAAGCTATTTCCATAAATCTTTACACTGGAGTAGAGCGTGCTTTTCGGTAGGCCTATCTATATGAATTCTGTAGAACACTGATTGCCTGTCACTATTGTAGTTTGGTGACTGAAGTAAGCCAGTTGCGGTCTAACTGATGTTACGTCAGAGCAGACGAGAACTTAAAACTACATTGTGAGAATTAGATCAGGTTCTACATCATTCCATTCCTAAGAAATCGACCTTTACTTAGTTAAGTTGGCGTTAGATGAAATAAATCAGGTTATTAAATTACAAAGATTTCAGATTGCATTTTTAAATCACAATTTTTAAAAGATATAACCCTGGTTTCATTGTTTTTAAAATGTTAAATTCTCCCTACTGCATACAAAGCTACCATAATGCAGGTGTGCATGTGAAATAGACATGCACAGCAGCCATGCATGGTAACAGGACGGACATGCCCGAAGAAAAATGTTGCTCTAAGGCCACGCCTAAAAAAAATTAAAAATAAAATTCCACGCATTTTGAGACCAAAAGATGGAGCGACTAGGCCAAAAAAATAAAAGGTATGGTTCTCAGGCACCGCCCGCATCAATTTTAAACCCCCGCATCAAAAATTTTTATTTTGATTTTTAATAGAAACTTACCAATTATGAGCTGCAACCGCTCGGACATTTCTTTCAAGAAGATAAAATCATAAAAATTCCTTTGTTATGTAGTGCTTTAACTTGTTTAGCAAAATAAAACTGTTATTATCATTTGACATTTTTATCGAAACATACCCAAAAAAAATAAATATAAAAAACCCGCCCGCCCGCATTGATTTCTGAAAAAAAGTGCCTGACAACCATACCATTTTTTTTTATTTTGGCCCTAGGCGATTTTTTTTTCTTGCAACTTAAGGAGGATCTAAATTTTTAAATATAATATAAATTTAATAATTTAATATATTTTTTTTTAATATGGATTTTTTGTCATCATTTTTGATACAACTTTATTCGCCAGTTTATATAAAACAATGCAATGAACTAGAGAGACTTTAATTTACTTTGTGACATTTTCATTAAGAAAATATTTGTTTTGAGTATATTCATAACGAGGCGATTTCTTTGATCGGACTGAGGTAAGGGCATCATTTAGCAACAATGTTACCTTGGAATTAGTGATTATTTGTCCACCAATAATCCACGTATGACTGTTTCCCATAACAAGACTGCGAGACCAAAGGCCCAATCTTGCACATGCGCATCCACTTCCAGACAAGGACTAGAAACATACACAGTGCATATTGCCTTCTTCCACCTATGAACAGGAGAAAGCAAACTGGTTTAGAACGAAATATTGGCAAATACCATGCACATTTTAAGAAGAGAACACAAGTTTTCATGTTTACTTAACATACCTGGTATTTTTATGCCCCTTTCACCAGGTGATTACAAAAAATATATATATATAAATCGAATACGGGTAGTCGACAAGCGACTACGTGTATCCGCCGAAATCAGAGTGGGACGGATGAAGTGAGGCATGGATTGAGTGGCAAGGTGAAATAGAGTGAGGTGTGTTGCATATTAGCATGGATGTCTGCAGCCAAAATGTGTATGTAGGTGGCGCCACGTGCCACAAGTGTATAGATATGCAAAATTGTAGTTAGATAAGTCAAACCACTACTTGTATATGGGTGATTTTATCCCACAGCAGACAAACAGAAGGAATATGTCCAAAAATGGTTGTAGGTGGCGCCACCAATTTTGTGTATGATAATGAGCTTTGTGAGATCTATACACATGCAAAATGTCAGGAGGATACATCAAACCAGTCTTGAGATATAAGCCTGAATGTCTGCAGCCTGAACGTGAATGTAGATGGCACCACCTGTCATAAAATCAAGAAAGCTATCCACAATGTATAAACATGCATTATTTTAGACAGATAAGTGAAACCACTGCCGAGATATGAGTAATTTTATCCCTCGGCAGACAAACACACGGACACTGTACAACAATGGTTGCAGGTGGCGCCACTATTTTTGCGTATGATAAAGAGCTATGTGAGATCTATAAACATGCAAAATGTCAGGAGGATACATCAAACCAGTCCTGAGATATAAGCCTGGATGTCTGCAGCGTACATATAAATGAAGGTGGCGCCACCTGCCACAAATCTAGAAAGCTATTCAAGATGTATAAACTTGCAAAGTTTTAGGCAGAAAATCAAACCACTGCCGAGATATGAGTGATTTTATTCCACAGCAGACAAACAGAAGGACGATGTCCAAAAATGGTTGCAGGTGGCGCCACCAATTTTGTGTATGATAATGAGCTTTGTGAGATCTATACACATGCAAAATGTCAAGAGGATACATCAAACCAGTCTTCAGATATAAGCCTGTATGTCTGCAGCGTGAACGTGAATGTAGATGGCACCACCTGTCATAAAATCAAGAAAGCTATCCAGGAAGTATACACATGCAAAATTTCAGGTGGATAAGTCCAACCAATGCAGAGATATGAGTAATTTTATCCCGAGGCAGATGAACAGATGGACACTGTGCAAAAACGGTTGCAGGTGGCGCGACCATTTTAGTGAATGATATAAAGCTATCCAGGTGCTACATTTGTGCAAAATTTTTAGCCTGATTGGTCAAACGGGTCCGAAGATATGTGGAATAATGTGTCAAAACAGACGCACAGATGGACGCTCTGGAGAGAGGAAAGGTCAGAGGTCAACGCAAAATATTTTGGCACCAGTTTACGTGTGACCGATAATGGTGTAAAGTTTCGGGAAAATCTGTCCAGTGGTCTCAGAGTCCTATTCCGGAAACGAACGCGGCGGCGGTGGCGGCAAATAGTATCCGCAAAACCTTGTTTTGGCGGATATAAATAGAACCTAATTTAGAAATTTGTACATTTCATTTTGTGATATTATTTGGATGTGATCATACATTACAATATTCATACCTCATATATTATAATTCATATATTCATGAAAAAAATATTTTAATCAGGGTGCATGTTATGGTAATTACAATGCGATTTAACCGGTCACAACTCGCCCTTCCGCCAGAGGTCGTTTCTACTTGAAACCAACTTCTTCCTGAATGTACTGTAGGACGGCTGGGACTATTTGTCTCAAATATCAACCTTTAAAATTTTGATTTGTTACAGCCCAAGAAAATATCTTATGTTTTCATTTCACATGCGCATGCTTACATAATATTACTAACTTGTTCCGTGAAGTCCTTTACACGAAACAACCATGTCTATGTAATTTGCCTTGCAACAATTTTAATCCAATTTATTTGAACGGACAACATGCAGGCATTACCCTATTCACTATAGTTTAACCTACGCCGCTCGTGTATTTAGAAGCACCGGTGCATTGTGGGTGGCAGAATTGGACTCCCACAAACTCTAAACAGCAAAGTCGTACTCTTGTGCGTCTGCGCGGTGTTGTCACACCTCGGTTGTGGGGATTCTTACCCTGTAATTATATATTAAGCGACTAACTCTGTCGAATGCAAGATTTCAACTTTTTATATTTTTATCTTTTCTGATATCCATTCACTTTTAATCAGAAATAAATAGTAAACTCAAGGTCATGGGTTTAAACACTCTTTGGTAATGTATTATAGCAGCAGGCAGTGATTCAGTTTATTTTCGTCAGTAATAAATGATAAAAGGGAGCAATAATAGTATAGTAGGCCTAGTAATAATACCAAAATCACTGAAGTAACAGATTGATAGTATAGAGCTTGACTTAACCAGTCCATGGACCATTCAAATGTGTGGAGAGTTAGTGCAATTCATTATCAACACTGACAAGGCCCAGGTTGACGATTACCTCCCGTCATCCTTTAAGCAACAGGTGAAGCTTTCAGTATTGGAAACGATGTTACATGTGCTTATATGTTAGTATACCGTACACATACAATATGAACCTGAATATATGAAATATGATTCCAAAGCGGTGCTTGGCTCAATAACGATTAAACTACTTTTCTTTCATTTTATAATAGCATTCTTGTGTGTGTGCGTGCGCGTGTGCAGAGGCGAATTAAGGGGTCCCCGATACTCGCCAATGAGCAGTATTTGCTCGGATAGGCTATGCAGCTTGAAAATTAGGTGAAGGTAACAAAAGAAAATTTAGTGCAGATATGTTATTTGTGACTATTACTCCGACCATAGTGACCAAAGGTCAGTTATTGAAAACCAGTCCTACTGATGAGCAAACGCAAAGAGCAATAGGCAGCTCGATGATTTAAAAAATAGGACTACTAGTCACATGAGATTACCGGTACCTTGATGAAACTTGCTTTTGGAAGTAGGGTGGAGGTATAAAATATCAGGTGCAAATATGTCACCCTGACTAATGAACCAAATATCTTTTTTTTTTTTTAATCAACCAAATTGGATATCGAGCACAGACAGGGACAGAAGTGGACCATTATGGAGAATCGGCCGTGGAAATAAGTTCAAGGTAAAAAAAAACATAACCTGTAAATCATTCCACTATGACTAATATTGTGCCCATGCAAAGACCGGTTTTGAGAATCTTCATATTGAAAGAAAGAAAGAAAAGCAAGCAAAACTTATAATCAACAATTTTGGCCCAAATATTGAAATAAAAATAAATTCATCATTGATTAACCCCTATTAGCCTCAACCCCCTATGGCGGCGGCTTAAACCATTAAAATCGCGCGTTTTGGTGTGTGAGCCTGGGGCATGGGTACTGGGGAGAGGAAAAATGATAGCATGTTAAAAATTAATAATTGATACTCCAGTCCCCCTGCCTTGTCAATAGACCTTCATTTCAATTACTAATTGGTGAGAATAAATTAAGGTAAGGTATGTACTTTTGGTCACGTGTTCTTTGATCATTCTTGTACCGTATAGCAGTACCTTGTTGAAAAAAGAATTTGACGAGAGATAATCCTCCAATCAATGATATCGACAAAAATAAAAATGGGCCATTACACACTCCAGTGGTATTGTCAATAGCACATTCGTCCGTTAGCATTTTTGTATCGGATGGGAATGTGCAAATGAAGCTACTGCTTAAAATGAACCTTAAAATCTAACAACATCTACCATATGCAATATTTGTTCCGTTTTTAACTCGGCATATTGATGAAATCTTCTAGTTGACTGTTGAATGTCTGACTGCATGGACACAAGCATATCTCGCGTGCACCGGGTACTCGGCGATCGCCCGCAGCAATTGACCTTTTACAATAGAGATAGATTTACACTTTCGTAACCTCATAGACAAATGATAAAATTATCGGCTGTTTACCAAGGTATTAATGCAATATGATGCATGGGCGTTACAATGCGTTCCCACGTATGGCTTGTGTCTCTATTCAAGTACGACTTACCAGCCTACTAAATTGTGTTTTCGCGGCTAGGCAAAAGAAGATGAATGCTACGTCAGAGTCTAAAGTTATGAGGAAACTTTCCGAATAAAATCCACAACTTTATAAAACTTTCAAAGATACGCTAGTGCTGTCCGTGGCCACTCAAACATTTCTTCCTGGGGTAAATCCTGCAGTAAAGCCGCAAGCACAATACCTACATTTTGCTAATTTACCAACTTATATACCTACATGATACAATTTCTCTGCATGACTCGTATAACATTTTCTCTACACTCACTCATGTATATAGGAAATAAACTTTTTCGTAGACTGAATAATTGCCTGAATAAGTGAGTAGGAAGTATGATTGACCTTGGTCTAGAAACGTATATGAACAAGTGGAATTCCTTAGGATAGAACTTTTTACCATCCTTATTGTTCAATCAATATCAGTAACCATTCAACACAACTCGTTCACAATTTTGCTCGATTAGATATAAAAAAGTTCATGATTGTATAATCCTGTTAAACATAAAACCAGCGAACATCATGTGAGGCAATATATTAATCGAGAATCAGTGCTGCATTTTTTATACTACACCCAGACATTAAACATATTCTAGAGGTTTAAGTTACCAGCATTGCAAAAAAAAATCAGATACTTGAATTAAACTCATTTAACCCAATACAATTAATTCAAATAAAATAAAAACATAATCATTTCGGTGTCAGTGGTCCAATCTTAATACAAAATCATACAGCTTTATATATTACGCGATAAAGCTATCAGGCCAAAAGTAAAAGTTGAATGTTGAAACCTTGCAGTTGACGGTTTTGGGAAAAAAAGGATTAATGACTAAATAACTTAACTGATAATGCATACTCTTTTCCAAACATGATATGTTACTAATAATGAAAAAATAAAAATAATAATGATTATAATGATAATGATAATAATAGTAATTATTATTATTATTTTTATTATTATCATTATTATAATTATGATTATTATTATTATTATTATAGAAGAAATGTATTTATTGATCAGTCATGGGATATTTTATCAATATGCAGTGACATGCACCACAGTAATAATAAATATGCATCTGTGGATTTGGTCTGTGTCTTGCCACACCAGAAATGCTAGTGTATACATGATAATGTACATAGGTGGCTTGCAGACCCCAAATCCAGCCTCGGCAGTGTGAAACACCTGGGTATGTTCTTGTCCTGTAACATGACTGAGACACATACTTGAGTGTGTACTTCGAATCTCCCTTTAGTCCTCCATCATTGTACACATAAACGGAGGACCCGTGTATGGGAGTTAGCACTATATAAGTAACAAGATAACACGTTAGCCATGTCAAGCATTCTGGGTTATTATCATAAATAGGCCTACTGCGTTATATGAAGATGTCATTTAGCCATCAAAATGTCACATACCATTTGATCTTTCCATCGCAGTAAATTATACAGTCTGAACGGTCCAAATTTTCAGGTTTTACATTTCATTATGCGCGACTCTGGTTGGGGGTCGCGCTGCAGATACATTCCCTTATGCAGCGTGCATGACTGAGTCGGGGCCCGTCTCAGTCATGGTACAGGACAAAAGCGGCAGGAGGTTGTGCGTCTTCCTTTTGCCCATGAGCCAGACGTAGTCACAGGTCCTGATGGTGAGTTCGTAATGTTTTGCTCGGCGTCGAACAGAAATCCTCCTTTGTGTAACTGCACCGACGGCTCCACCTCACCTGGTTGTACCACTGATGACACTGAATTTCTCATTCTGATGAGTTACGTGAAGTTGCCAGAGGGGCCCTGGTCTGCAGCAGTACTAGCAGGGGCGTCAATATAGGAGGGATGGGGGGTATATATACCCCCCACTTTTTGGCAAGGGGGGGGGGATGGTCAATGTGATCATCCCCCTCCCCCACTTTTCAGAGAATAATATTATAATATTGCAAATGAAATATATTTAAAATAAAATTGAAGACTTTGGATCTATTTATTAAAAAATGTTATATCTAAACCTTGCTTAGAATTCACAAAATAACTTAATTTTGAAACATTTTAATTATTTGAAATATAATTAAGTATATATATAATATATATATATATATACATATTTGAATATGCCACTCAGAGACACTGAAAAAGGTTTATATATATATATATATATATATATATATATATATATATATATATATATATATATATATACAAAGTCATCCCCCCCCCACCCTGGAAGAAAAATTGATGCCACTTAGTACTAGTGCTACCACCGCCAGAGGATACCAACTTTGCCCCTGTTTTCTTGAAAAACGCAAGCCTTATTGGGTTCTCTCGCAACTGGACAACGTAAACGATTAACATTCTGCTATCTTGAAAAACACAAGCCTTATTGGGTTTCTTTCGCAACTGGACAACGTAAACGATTCACATTTTTAATTGATAACTGCAGGTATTTTGAAAGATCCAGGTACTTATAGGGAATCAACGGAGTCTGGCTACACATTCCAAAAACGGGAACGGAGGAACCATTCATGTATAGGGACGGTAAAGGTCATTTCCACGCCAACTTCCATAACAAGTTCCCAGATAAAACAGCCGAGAGTGCCGATGGCCACGCCTACAGTCTGGACGGGAAGACGGGATTCACAGTGGAAGGGCCTTTTGAAGCGTTTTCCACATCACAGATGGATCCAGCCTCCACAGAAAAACCACATCTTTTGTTTGCAGCCGACAGAATCCCGCCTCTTGCGTTAACTAATGGCGTCTAGTACAGATATTTAGTGTTTGAGGGTATATGCACGCTTCTTCAGCCTGTAACCACGTAATTTAGATGAAGCCTTAAATATTCAGCATAGAACATTAACTACATATGTGTTCCGAAAATGACCATATATAACGGGGGTTTATTCATTCCATATGAATATATTTACAAGTTTATCTTATGCATGTAGTGATGCCTGTGAGCTAAACGAGATTCAGCTGAATAAATATACAAAAAAAATGGAGGTTCGAATTGTTCATCTCATAGAAGAGTATATATATGAGAGAGAGAGAGAGAGATGGGGGGGGGGGGGGGGCAGCATCATATCTCCAGACCACATTATCCGCTGAAGTTACACATATAAGTGATATGCCCATTGATCATTTATAAGACATATTGACCGTATATGGTAAAATTACACTCGTAACACAGGTATGCCAGTAAAACGCGTGCAATGTGATCGATCATACCATATATGAGCGATCTGCTCTGGTAGTCATATGCTTTGATTTTGATAGTCAATTGGTGATCCGTCATGTGATCAGGTAATATGAACTCACATTGTGATAACGTGTGACATTCACTGATACTAGTGTACAAACACAATTAATCATGAAACTTTGATAGCACCTTGTTCATTGTTATGGAAAACAAGATATAAGCACCCTACGCTCAATTGGAAGCCCATAGTGATGTATAGCACGATTTAAGAATGGCTTCTTTCCTCCTTGTGGCTTTGATCTGTATCTCTTTTGGACATAGTGCGTCTTCCGCGACCCCTGGTATATTGGTATACACTGATATGAATAATGTTCATAAATGGCTCCCTGAACCTACCGCCAGCGTGGGCAGCGTGAGATATCTGGGAATGTTCAAGTCTCCTGACGAGTGTGTTGACGCCTGTCTGATGATGGAAGGAGGTCGCTGTCTGTCCTTTACCTATCATTCTTTGAAGTTTGAGGGTGGTTTTGCTGGACATTGCTATGGTCGTCTGGAAGACCCTGTCTGGGCACCAATGCCCACAGACCACGTGTTCAGTGGTCGGATCATGTGGCCGTGCAAGTCGGACATGGACTGTAGTTTGAACGGGGAATGTATGCCAGATGGCCACTGTAAGTGTACTCCAGCATGGCGAGGTTTCCGCTGTGATACACTGAGTCTGGAACCAGCAGAACGTCACTCTGGTTACCACTTTAAGACGGATGGTAAAAACGTCTCTAGTTGGGGAGGGGCTGTTGTTCGCAACGACAAAGATGGCACGTTCCACATGTATGTGGCCGAAATGGCAAACCATTGTGGTCTGAATACGTGGCAAAGGAACAGTCAAATTGTGCATGCTGTGTCCAACAACCCAACGGGCACATACAAACGCCAAGAAATTGTCCGACAACCATTCGCTCATGAACCAGATGTCGTTAAAGGTCCAAATGGTGAATTTGTGATGTACTGGTCTACATCAAGTAAGAAATATTCTTTGTGCAACTGCTCAGATGGGTCGACGAGTCCTGGCTGTGGCGGTGAGGACATCAGGTACCTGACCTTGATGAGCTACACGACATCACCAGGGGGGCCATGGTCTACCCCAGTGCCTGTTTTACCTCCAAACCCAAGAGAGCAGGACACTAACCTCGCTGTGGTGATCATGAAAGACGGTAGTCTCGTCGGGTTCTCACGTTATGGCTACTGGGGCTACAACGGCTCGAGAATCTTTCTAGTTACTGCCAGCAACTGGAAGGACCCGAGTTCTTACCAACAAGCTGAGCATGAAATGTGGCCTCATATGCCAAACGGAGGCACCGAGGACCCATTCATGTATTTGGATGGGAATGGCAACTTCCACGCAATCTTTCACAACAAATTCCCAGACAACACACCTGACTGTGTTGGTGGTCACGCATACAGTGAGAACGGGAAGTCCTGGGTCTACGGTGGCAGGGCTTATGGAAACGTGGTGCAGTTTACAGATGGAGAAAGTTTTACCTTTTCGCGTAGGGAGAGGCCACATTTTGTATTCGCGGCCGATGGCTTCACTCCTCTTGCGCTCACGACAGGTGCCCAGTACGGAGGAATGTACGGTGACGCCACATACACAATGCTTCAGCCGGTGACGACACAAACTTAGACTAAATCTAAGCTCTAAGCTGACTAGTTAATTCATCAGTCATCGGCATAAAATCATTTTAATCTTTAACCATAATATATTCCCTATGCATGTATCCATTACAGTTGTAATAAAAAACTAATTAAAAATCGCCATTTTCATGGTTTCATTTCTGTTAAATATGTGAGACTACCTATGCCTGGATGTCTGTATGTTTGAATATGTGTTTTCCCACAAACCTTTGGTGTATAAGGTAAGTTTTAACCTGCACCATCAATAAACAAGTGACCCATGGGTCATGGCGCTCAGCTGACTGGGAAGACATTCGCAAAAGGAAATGTTATCATCTGAATGGTAGTATATACCCATTCAACTGAAGCATCAAACAGATTAACCAACAAGCAAAGATTGTGTCTGTATTTATATATCTCAAAAATAGAGAAAAAAATGCGTAAACTTAAAAAAAAATACAGGTAGCTGCACCAGTCTGCAGAAACCAATAATAACACTTAATGGTGAATATCCATGCAAAGAATCATGGTGATCTCTGCATTAGTTGTTCGGATACTTCAGCTTTTGTATCAAATTTTCCATTATTCTGAGGGATACTTGGGAGTCCTATAGCGTGAAGGATATGGATAACAGAGACCTAATTTCAGGTTTCCACAGACACTTTTCATGGGCCTCCTTGCATTACAAGAATGAAGATTCTAGGTCCACTTGTTACAATTTGTGCAACGTTAACAGATGACAGCATCCTTAAAGGTCTCAAAAATAGAGAAAAAAAATCGAAAAATTGAATAAAATATGGGTGGCACCACCAGTCTGCAGAACCTGATCAAACACTCCATAATCAATATTCATGCAAAGAATCATGGTGATCTCTGCATTAGTTGCTCAGATACTTCAGCTTTTGTATCAAATTGTCCATTATTCTGAGGGATACTTTGGAGTCTTATAGCTTCAAGGATATGGATAACAGAGACCTAATTTCAGGTTTCCACAGACACTTTTCATCGGCCTCCTTGCATGACAAGAATGAAGATTCTAGGTATAGTTGTTACGATTTGTACCCTGTTGACAGATAACCACATCTTTAAAGGTCTCAAAAATAGAGAAAAAAATCGTAAAATTTGAAAAAAAAATACAGGTGGCTCTGCAGAAACTGATGAAACACTCAATGATCAATATCCATGCAAAAAATCCTGGTGATCAATGCATCTGTTGTTCAGATACTTGAGCTTTTGTGTCAAATTTTCCATTATTCTGCGGGATACTTCGTAGCCCCATAGCTTGAAGGATATGGGTAACTGATACCTAATTTCAAGTTTCCAGGGAGACTTTTCATGGGCCTCCTTGCATGTCAAGATAGAAGATTCTAGGTTCAGTTATTACGATTTGTGCCTTGTTTGCAGATGACTGCATATTTTAAGGTCTCAAAAATAGAGAAAAATTTTAATAAATTTGAAAATTCAGGTGGTGACACCAGCCTTCAGAAACTGATGAAACACTCCATGATCAATATCCATGCAAACAATTATGGTGATCTCTGCATTAGTTGTTTAGTTACTTCAGCTTTTGTATCAAATTTTCCATTATTCTGAGTTGTACTTTGGAGTGCCATAGCTTAAAGGACATGGGTAACAGAGACCTAATTTCAGGTTTCCATGGAGACTTTTCATGGGTCTCCCTGTGTCTCAAGAATGAAGATTCTAGGTCCAGTCGTTACGATTTTGTACCCTGTTGACAGATAACTACATCCTTTAAGGTCTCAAAAATAGAGAAAAAAATTGTAAAAATTTGAAAAAAAAATACAGGTGGCGCACCCAGTCTGCAGGAACTGATGGAACACCTCTTGATCAATATGTATGCCAAAAATCATGACTATCAGTGTTGCAGTTAATGAGATGTTGCAATTTATTTTTATCAAATTTTCCATTATTCTGGGGGGTAATTGGGAGCCCAACAGCTCAAAGGATATGGGTAACAGAAACCTTATTTCAGGTTTCAATGGAGACTTTTAATAGGTCTCTCACTGTGTCTAGAATGAAGATTCCAGGTCCAGTCTTTACGATTTGTTCCCTGTTAACAGTTGTTCACATTTTTAAAGGTCTCAAAAATAGAGAAAACAATTCGTAAAAAATCGAAAAATACAGGGGGCGTCACCAGTCTGCAGAAACTGATGAAACATCTCATGATCAATGTCTATGCCAAAAATCATAACCATCAGTGATGTAGTTAATGAGATATTGAAGTTTTTGTATGAAATTTTTTACTATTCTGGGGGCTACTCTGGGGCCCCATAGCTCAAAGGATATGGGTAACAGAGACCTAATTTCTGGTTTCCATGGAGACTTTTCATAGGTGTCTCAGTGTGTCAAGAATAAAGATTCTACGTCCAGTCTTTACGATTTGTGCCCTGTAAACAGATGTTCACATTTTTAAAGGTCTCAAAAAAAGAGAAAAAATCGTAAAAACATCGAAAAATACAGGTGGCGCCACCAGTCTGCAGGAACTGATTGAACATCTCATGATCAATATGTATGCCAAAAATCATGACCATCAGTGATGTAGTTAATGAGATATTGAAGTTTTTGTATTAAATGTTTGACTATTCGGGGGGGGGGTACTTTGGGGTCCAATAGCTCAAAGGATATGGGTAACAGAGACCTAATTTCTGGTTTCCAAGGAGATTTTTCATGGACCTCTCAGAATTTCAAGTTACAAGATTCTAGGTCCAGCGGTTACGATTTGTGCTTGGTTAATGGACAGACGGACAGACGGACAAAGAGTGATCGCTATAACTCAGATGACTTACAGTCAGCTGAGCTTAAAAAACACAATATACAAGTTAGAATTATGTAAAGTTTTCTATAATAACTTCAAAATATAAAAATGTAACCGGAAATTTGATCATCGTCCCTAAAACAGATTTTGATAGGTATTCAGTATTGACTGCGAGAAAGTGGTTGCAAATTTGGAAAATACATGTATAAAGTCACCGTTGAAAGTAAGAAAATGCAACTGAGCATAATCATAGGAGTCACGTTTCCTTTTCAAACCGTCTTTTGCTTGGTTGTCGTTAGGTACGACGTTCTCACTAAGACCATAAGACAAATGAAATTTTGTAGGTTTCTTCTATCACATAGTGAGGTAATATTTTATAACGCAATATATAAGCAAACGAAATGAAAAGAAATAGATAACTAGAAAATGCATTCTAAGAAATGCAAGCCTCTGCCATGTGAGATGATCCCCAAACCCTGACTGCATTCACTCATTCAGCTTCCTATTCACAGCTTCATTTCATGCATAAGAGACTGTACATTTGTGAATATTCCTTGACGTCGTTCCTGAATCCGGAGCATGTGCTAATCTAATTGATCATTATTGGCCCATTCCCGAATTGCTCTTAAAATTTCATTAGATTCCGTTTAGGACTGCGTGATTTATGCTGTGAACAAACTAACACAAACAACAAAATATACATAGGAACGGGGATAAGAGTAAAACTTCATAGCGGAGGCAACGAGAACTGGCTGTTAATGCAATATGATGGATAACTTCGTGGTCAAGTTCCAAGCCTGCGATATGGAGGCATAATGAAATTATTCAGATTTCATTGTCCTAACTTGAGGTTTCTGATTCCGGATTTTTCCTGGCACTATGTGTATAAACCTGAAGTCAAATGAGTAGAATAAAATAACATAGCTTTCTTGTCTTAAGGTTTCCTTTATCCTCTTCATTAGACAATGTCACAAACAGGCCACGGGTCTATCCTTAATATAATGAAAGGAAATTGCCAACTGAAAGTGGTTATCTTAATTTAGGATGCATTTAAGATTTAAAGGGCTGATTAAAGTGTACGTCTATATTCACTCTCTAAAGACTGACATAGGACGAACAAATTTATGAGAGGGAATGAGCGAACAAGTGAGGCGTTAAAACAGGTAAAGGAGAGAAAGAGACAGAGAGAGACAGAGAGACAGAGAGAGCGACATAGAGAGGGAGGGACGACGTGAGACCAATTGTATTTTCCTATATTGTTTATGTGATCGGAGACGTCACCGCACCGCTTTTCACGTGATATATGACACCTCATTGCCAAAGCATTTGAAGAATGCTGTATAAATTATATCTTGATATATTAAAAGCAGTAGATCAATATGTCATTACGTTTGTCACAGATGATAAAAGTCGCAAGACAATCTTTTCCCTCACAGGACAATTCTTAACATGATCAGTATTTCATCAATCATCGTATATATGGACAGTCAAATCCATACAAGTTATATATCATCCAATATCAATTATCATCTGGTGATAAGAGTGCATGTGGCACGATAAGTTTATTGATGCGTGAGACCCTTAGATATAATAAAGACCATAAATCTGATCCGTAGTCTAATTTTCACACAGTATTATCTAAAGACCTGCAAGATGTTTCGGAGCCTCTTCTTGTCAGCCTTGATCTGCATTTTCTTTGACAAATCTGCTTGGGCAGCAACCCCAGAAATACTGGTTTATGCTGATATGAACAATGTCCATAAATGGCTCCAGGACCCGTACTCCAGCATTGGCAGTGTAAAGCATCTAGGTATTTTCAAGACTCTAGACGAATGTGTGGACGCTTGTTTGAGAATGGAAGGTGGTCGCTGTTTGTCCTTTACCTATCATTCTTTGGAGTTCGGTGGACCATTTGCTAGACACTGCTACGGTCGTTTAGAAGACCCTCTTTGGTCCCCTATGCCAACAGACCACGTGGTGAGCGGTAAAATTATGTGGCCCTGCAAGGCGGACATGGACTGTAGTCTGAACGGGAATTGTATGCCAGACGGCCACTGTAAGTGTACTCCAGCATGGCGGGGTTCCCGGTGTGATACTCTGAGTCTGGAACCAGCAGAACGTCACTCTGGTTACCATTTTATGATGGACGGCAAGAACATCTCCAGCTGGGGAGGAGCGGTTATCCGCGATGATAAAGACGGGACCTACCACATGTACGCCGCCGAAATGAGAAATCACTGTGGAATAAACTCCTGGATAAGAAACAGTCAAATTGTGCACGCCTCCTCCAGTTCCCCAACAGGTACATACAGACGCCAGGAAATTGTCGAACAACCGTTCGCTCATGAACCCGACGTGGTCAAAGGCCCTGGCGGAGAATTCGTCATGTATTGGTCCGCATTCAACTACACCACGCCCTTATGTATGTGCTCGGACGGTTCTACTACTCCAGGGTGTAAGTATCCGGACACTAGGTACCTCACCCTAATGAGCTACACAAAATCACCTGGCGGGCCTTGGTCTACTCCTGTTCCTGTCTTACCTCCAAACCCACGGCTTCAGGACAACAACTTCGCGCCGGTGATTATGAAGGACGGCAGTCTGGTTGGTTTTGCACGTTTTGGATACTGGGGCTACAACGGCTCGCGGATATTTCTGGTCACTGCCAGCAACTGGAAGGATCCAAGCACGTACCAACAATCTGAACATGAAATTTGGCCTCATATGCCTAATGCTGGGACAGAAGACCCATTCATGTATCTTGACGGTCATGGACATTTCCATGTTATTTTCCATAACATGTATCCTGATGACATCCAGGAGAACTGTGGCGGTCACGCGTACAGTGAAGATGGCAAGAACTGGGTATACGGAGGAAGAGCTTTTGGGAACACGGTATATTTCACGGACGGCGGCAGCTATACGTATACACGTCGGGAGAGGCCGCACCTGGTATTCGCTGAAGACGGTTTCACGCCGCTGGCGCTCACAAACGGTGCTCAGTACGGAGGAATGTATGGTGACGCGACCTACACCTTGCTGCAGCCCGTCACCACTTAAGGGTCCGTCTGTAGTAAGATAATTCTAAAGAGTAACAGTATAGCTCCTTAACAATTATTTTCATAAGTTCCTGAGACAATTGGTTTACCTCACAACATAATACATACAACATGGACTTACTGTTTGTCACGACAGATAACCTTATGATTTAAGAATTGCATATTTACATGTGCATGTATTAACCCCCCCCCCCCCCCCCCTCAGTTGCAGATTAGTAGATAAGTGGTATAAATGTTCTAGAAACTGTAACGAACAAACAGAAATTGGTGACCCATCGGACAACACCACGAGACCAATAATTCCGTAGAAGATTATAAAATATCAATGTTTGTACTTGTTTTCATCTCATATTAGGCCTTCAAATGTCAGAGGGTGTCAACTGGTTGAATGATTATATATAACAATGGGTGCTGCTGTCCGAGTGCAAATTCCAAGTAAGCCTAGGCATTGGTTGAGATACTGAAGACATTGTATGAAATAACATTCAGAATGGGCCGAATGTAGTGAAAATTTCACAAGTCTAACATGACTGATTGGTTAAGACTCTGCATGACAAGAATATAGTGTTTCATTGGGCACACTGGTTCAGTTTTATGATCCAATTTTATATATTTCCTCAGCAGTTTTATACATAAATAAGAACAAGGCCTATAGGCCTAGAGCAAACCTGTGCCGTGGGATATAAACAAGGTATAATGCTTCAATGCTGGACCATTACTTTTCAAGTACATGTGTAACATGTATATGAACAATACAAGTCTTTAACATTTTGAACCCAAGAACAAGAACCAATTACACCAATATCACTGCTAAAATACTAGCATGGGTGCACATAACACAAAATGATTGTAGGTGGCGCCACCACTTTTGTAAACAACCAAGCTATCCAAGTAAGCCTAGGCATTGATTGAGATACTGAAGACATTGTATGAAATAACATTCAGAATGGGCCGAATGTAGTGAAAATTTCACAAGTCTAACATGACTGATTGGTTAAAACTCAGCATGACAAGAATATAGTGTTTCATTGGGCACACTGGTTCAGTTTTATGATCCAATTTTATATATTTCCTCAGCAGTTTTATACATAAATAAGAACAAGGCCTACAGGCCTAGAGCAAACCTGTGCCATGGGATATAAACAAGGTATAATGCTTCAATGCTGGACCATTACTTTTCAAGTACATGTGTAACATGTATATGAACAATACAAGTCTTTAACATTTTGAACCCGAGAACAAGAACCAATTACACCAACATCACTGCTAAAATACTAGCATGGGTGCACATAACACAAAATGATTGTAGGTGGCGCCACCACTTTTGTAAACAACCAAGCTATCAGAGATGTATACATGTATATTCATATGCCACATTTCAGGCCGAAATATTAAATCTCTACTTAGAAATAAGCTGGTTCATACACTGTGCAAAAGTTATTGTAGGTGACTACGCTAGAATTTTTTACAAGAAAGCCATCAAAGATGCATGGATAGGTCAAAACATCAGGCTAATACATTAAACTTCTGAGTCTGGTGCACTGGGATGACCAGGCTTAGTTCAGAAAGTCAGTTGCCCCGAGTGAACCGGAATGAATTCATATAGCTGCAGTTAGTGCACTGAGTGAACTCTTGACCTGCACCTGGCTGCACTGAGTGAACTTTTGACCTGTGCCTGGCAGCACTGAGTGAACTCTTGACCTGTTGCATAATCTGACACAGTTGGCAGACTGCCAAAGCTATAAATAGATCCAGACTGACCTTTGGCCTGTTGCAAAATCTGAAATACTTGGCAGTCAAGCTATTTATAGATCACTACAAATACATCCTTGGTCTGTTGAAAAATCTGTTTACACATACTGAAAGACTTGGCTACAATGCTTTTTTTCAAACCGACACATCCATTAGATTTTTTATCGAAATAATTAGAACTAGATATTTGTTGGCACAGCTGGTGCCAAAGTATCCCCAGACAATACCCCCCCCCCCCCCCCACCTTAAGAATAGGCCCCATCTTCAGCAGCATATACTGACACTTAGCAAGCGACTATGGTTTCTTCCATCTATCAACTTCAGAAACAATATTTGTCACCACATATGGGGGCCATAACGATAAATCACTCTTAAGAAAAGAGCATTAATTTATTTTACGGAAATGGCACGTGAGAAAATTTTCCAAGATGGATAGACATGCATATTTAAAGACCAATACTTTGAACCACTCCGGAGATATGAGCAATTTTCACCCAAAGCACATGAACAGATGGACGCCACGCCAAAACGATTTCAGATGGCGCCATCAGTCTTGAGTATAAGATGGAAGAGTCTAAGTTCTATGGATATGTATATTTCTGGCCAATATGCCAAATCACTCCTCAGAAAAGTGCTTTAATTTATTCTACAAAAAAAGGGAAAGTAGCTTGCGCCACCTGTCTGGTTTATGAGAAAACGTTCCAAGATAAATGGACATGCCAAAGTTCAGACCAATACCTTGAAGCACCCCTCCGGCCATATGAACAATTTTCACCCAAAGAACATGTCTTGAGACCAAGATGGAGGAGTCCAAGTTCTATGGATATGCACATTTTCAGCCAAATCTGACCATTAGTTTTAGACATAATGCTAACAGTACTGTCAAGTGGCAATGATAGGGTATTAAAAGGCGCGAAAACAAGAAAATGACAGAAGGTGGCGCTACCTGTCTTCCGCAGAAGACAAAGCTATCCAAGATCTTCGGTCAATATAATTTTTGGACCAATCCATGCATCCCTTATTGAGATATTTATGATTTTCTGTGGTATTCACCATATGTGGCAATATTCAAGGTCAAAGCCACTCTCATAGGAAAGGTCATGACCCAATTTTAACCAGGGTTCGTCCTCTCACCCATATCTATGCACTTGTCAAGTTTGGTAAAGATCAGTAAAATATTTTTTAAGCTGTCGCGTCCAAACGAAATCTCTGTGGCGGCGAAGGCGCGACCGTGCTTAAACCATATATATATATAGTATCCCGACTTTGTCTGGGGATACAATAATAAATGATGTAGTCCTTTCATTGTTAAAGGTAAAAAAATTCTGCCAACAATCATTTAAGCACTTGAACGAAGGACTCCTAAGAATCATTTTTGTGCAATGTTACAGAAAGTTGAATCAACAGTTTTGCAGTAGACGACCATTGTAGCCCTCAGTTTGAAACAGGCTTTCTAATGGCCACAATTCCGCTTCAGCTTTTTAACGCCTCATAAATAATCAAATTATCCCAATCAGTTCTTGTACAGTTGAGAGTATCCGACCTAATTTTTGTGAAAAATTAAAACTATTCAGCTTGAGTTCTATCATAAAACTTTTTTAAGCTGAAAGAGGCCAAAATTACGAGGTTTTTGACCGTAAAAAGCAGGTGGCGCCACAAAAAAACTCAATTTCAAAAATGACTCATGTGACCAATATTTGCAATAATTTGGTGATGATACTCCAGCCGTTTCCGAGATTGTAATTTTAGTATGCTTTTTTGGCAGAATGACTTCCCGTAACTCACCCAAAATTCACCAAACTGAAACCATTCGAACAAACTTGAGAAAGAATGTTTCTGGGATTATTTTTGTAAAATATTGAACAATTTGGCTGGAAGATTTTTAAAGGTGTATCTGCTTTTCTCCGATAAATTCTAAGTCAATGCAAATAGCAAAAAAAAAAAAGCAAATTCTGATAGTTTTTTTAGATCACTGATTAACTACATAAAATTTGGTAATGCTAGTTCCAGCCTTTTTATTAGATAGCATGGGTAAACGTAAGGACGACGGCGGAAGGACGACGCTGCGCCATTCCATAAGCTCACTGGTTCGCTAAAAATCTTTCAGTGCGCCCCAGATCAAGCTTTCGTTAGGTAGTTCGGAGGGACACTGGTCTCAGGGCTAACGAAGATTTCCGCAACACCTGTCTTTATATAAGGTTAAAACTTTTTATATCTAACATATACGATTTGTGTCCTGCAGGATGAGCGCCCTGTTGGCGGACAAAGACATGGCTGTTACTAGGCAGAAATTTATTTCGATCGAGCTAGAGCTATACATATAGGCATCTCTTAGCATGCTTAATTTCAAACATTTTATATGCAAGTTGTAATATTTCTGTCCGCAAATTTCATTTTTGAGGGACCCATCACATGCAAGATATGTTAAATACATCTGAGGTAGAGTGTTTTCTCCTTAAAATATTATGTTATCTGCCAATATTCGTTTTAAAACCGTTTACTTCGTCATTGTGTAATTAAACTTGCAAGGGATCCGATCATGGGTGCAAACAAGCACATCGCCCGCCTGTTTTTCTCCGTTGTTTAATCATGCTTGTTATGGTAAACAAGACACGTGGAGTGAATTAACTCATACACTGAGCCATAACAACGTATAAAAACATTTACAGGCGAATTGAAGATTTGTTTTATAGTCCCTGTGTCGTGATGGTCCTGCTATGAAACTTTCTGTATTCAGCCAAACGTCCCTAAGTGTTACATAGGTGGCGCTTCAAATACATTGGGGTTTTCATTGTAAACGCTCTACTTTCACGTGCGAGTGACAGGAAGGGTTCTCAAACTTGTCTATCTGAACTTTTATATTACAAGACCTTGGCTGTAACTACTTTATTAAAATAGACCATCTTCAGCTGATGAATGTCTTAATATGCTACAGATAGTTGACGCCACAACTAATGTTAAACGGGTCCTGACATTAGTGTCCAAGAAACACCAGTTATTTTACAATGTTCCGAGTGGGAGTGACACGGTGGTGACCTGCGCGAGGGATCTATGCAAATGCAAAATTCTTGCCTTGTTTTATGAAATGTTTCGCTATCGATGATGTTTTTTTAAGCGGTGACGCTCTAGTCGGGTTATGTAGTCACAAATCCATTCAAAGACCCAGGTGGCACCACAAGCCATGGTGAACGGTTATAAATGATGGACGGCCATATAAATTCCATGACAATAAGAACTTTCGAAACATCCTTGTTTTGTAAATTTTCACCAGATACAAGGGATGTGCCACGTTTATATGGGATTCAACCTCTCGCTCAGACAAATCTTGAAACAAAGTTGGTGCATCATATTTTGATGGATACCCGCGAGTAAATATTGTACAGGTCTGATCGATTTCTGGGGTAATAATGCACTGGAATAAGGTGATCCTGGCGCACCCACTGACAATACGACAGCATTGTATGAAAAGAGAAACTGCGATCACCCACTAGATGTCGCTGCCATAGACAAAAATGCGCAGCGACAGATCGGGACCGTGCACCAGCCGGTCACAGTATGTAATTAAAGGATTAATCTTCAGCCTGCAAGGTATATTGTTAACTTATTTCGGAATTTATGGTATGGGGGAAGCATATATTACACATTCGCTCATTTTGAGTCAAACATCAAGGTCCACAAGACGAAAGATCAGCGATGCAGCCTCAGTTCATAGAGCGGACTTTCCTGCACATTCTCAAAGAACATTGCTGGGGTGCATGACACGAAGTCTGGTCTTGCGACCTCTGGATTCATTTTGACATTTGATTAAATACGCGCAAGCTTTGCAGAGATTCTATTACACAATCCAAGGATACATTGGGACGTTGCATTTGTTACCCGGTAGGAGCCCATATCAGGACCACCAAGGCTCCGAACTGGTGTTTTCATTGTACTTCACACAGACATGCGAATTGCAAATTCTAAACAGATCAATGAACACGTCAATAAGATTTGGCGCTTTTTATTTCACATATACAAAGATAATGTGTGCACCTTGGCGCTTTCAAAAGCTTGTTTCCCTCTCAAGTCTTGGTTTTAATCCATAAAATCAATATATATATATACATAAGATTGATCACGATTCCCACCGGCAGCATCTGACATTTTCTGTTCAGTGGACCTTTGCGATAACAAGCACTAACAGCTTAAAATCTTCCCCGAAGATCTAACCCCCCCTCCCTTAAACCTGTAAAACCAAGTCCTTTCATGTACCCACTGCCAGGATCACTATGGTCAAGACGTCATATATAAATTTATAAAATTTATCTTTAATCCCCCCCCCCCCCGGGACTGGTTTCATTATTTCAAATACGTGGTCTCAGGGAGTAATGCAGTCTGTGTAAACTGCTGTTCACTTGGTATTTATTAACATTTGGATGGGAACGACACAACATGACTACAAGTATATCTTCACCTTTCAACGTAATCTTCACAACATTTTGACATGTAAAAAAAAAGTAATCAAAAATAATCACCAAATTTTATACCAATGTTTGTCACATATGTCATATCTGCTTTTGTGGTATTGGTGGCGCCACCTACACTGATGTGTTTTTTACAAGCCAAAATGTAATTTTAAACTCTTCTTGCTTATACACTGATTTATGATGAAACTGTTAAGCTGATTGGTTTAAACTTTACAGAAATTATTCTATGGTAGGGTTCTGCCTGCTTTATAAGAATAGATTGTAGCCAATTGAAAAAGGCTTTCTGTATTTGACAACATGCTGAGTTTCAGCATCCAAGTCAGGATTAATCTTCAGCCTGCAAGGTATATTGTTAACTTATTTCGGAATTTATGGTATGGGGGAAGCATATATTACACATTCGCTCATTTTGAGTCAAACATCAAGGTCCACAAGACGAAAGATCAGCGATGCAGCCTCAGTTCATAGAGCGGACTTTCCTGCACATTCTCAAAGAACATTGCTGGGGTGCATGACACGAAGTCTGGTCTTGCGACCTCTGGATTCATTTTGACATTTGATTAAATACGCGCAAGCTTTGCAGAGATTCTATTACACAATCCAAGGATACATTGGGACGTTGCATTTGTTACCCGGTAGGAGCCCATATCAGGACCACCAAGGCTCTGAACTGGTGTTTTCATTGTACTTCACACAGACATGCGAATTGCAAATTCTAAACAGATCAATGAACACGTCAATAAGATTTGGCGCTTTTTATTTCACATATACAAAGATAATGTGTGCACCTTGGCGCTTTCACAAGCTTGTTTCCCTCTCAAGTCTTGGTTTTAATCCATAAAATCAATATATATATATACATAAGATTGATCACGATTCCCACCGGCAGCATCTGACATTTTCTGTTCAGTGGACCTTTGCGATAACAAGCACTAACAGCTTAAAATCTTCCCCGAAGATCTAACCCCCCCTCCCTTAAACCTGTAAAACCAAGTCCTTTCATGTACCCACTGCCAGGATCACTATGGTCAAGACGTCATATATAAATTTATAAAATTTATCTTTAATCCCCCCCCCCGGGACTGGTTTCATTATTTCAAATACATGGTCTCAGGGAGTAATGCAGTCTGTGTAAACTGCTGTTCACTTGGTATTTATTAACATTTGGATGGGAACGACACAACATGACTACAAGTATATCTTCACCTTTCAACGTCATCTTCACAACATTTTGACATGTAAAAAAAAAGTCTCTTGTCATTAACACTTGTATCTGAAAGGCTTTAATTCTAAAGAGCTATTTGTTTGTATGGTCTCTTTTTTTGCCAGTGTGTCGATGCTTAGCCATACCATTAATACACAGTAGGCCTTCAAAGGCCACTCATGAACACATGGAGTGTAGGACAAATATTATATTTTCTTTTCAGTAGCGTGACATGCCGCCTCGGCCGGTGGAGTATGGGTTTGCTCTCGTTTGTCCTCTGCCAGCACTTGGTGCTTTACCGTAACCTGATGATTTACCACCAAAGCCTGACATTGTGGCAGACCAACCATCACCTGAAGACAGACCACCAAAACCTTCAAGCACACAAAACAAGGGATTAAGCAACATGGCAAAATCAATATCACACACGTAAAGGAATCCTCTAATTCATTGACAAATTAGCACCTACAGACAGGAACTGTCCTCTTCAATGTAAAAGTACGTACTCCACTTAGTGTGCAAATGACCACAGACATCTTTGAAAGAACTGGGTGTCAACCCAGTGTAAATTCACAACAAGAGAGAACAGCACTTATTTGTTACCTGATCACATTGTTTCATGTAATGACAGAGTTAAATTACTGGGTTGCCAAAAAGTTAAAAAGCAGAGTGAAGAAGTGCATGTTCTTATTTGTCAGTGTTTTTCAATGGTTACTATAATACCATATAAATAAAACAGCTAACAAGCAGATACAATTACAAAGAACTTACTGAGACCAGAATAATCCTCCTCGTATTCCTCTGTAGCTGCTGCTGCATGCTGAGACCCTCCATAGTCATAATACTGGGAGTCTCTGGAAATCAATACGTTAAAGTTCTGGTAACTGCTAGACATGGTACAGCTGCTTTTAAATCTTAATTGAAGAGTGATTTGTTAAGTGGTCATAAATATACAATTTCCATGCAAGCCTTGTTATTGTTGTGCTGTGTAGCTTCTACTTTCGGACTTAACTTTCAGAAAATTTAAGACTGATAGGAATCATGCTGGTACAGCAAAACAGATTCTTTTAGAAAGCTATGATCAAGCTGAAAGATTGGAAACATGACCCGACACTCATAGCAGGTTCATTTTCGATGGAGTTTCCCCAAAGAAATTTGTACCACAAGACAATAATTCACACATCATACCTTTTCCATGTTTTCTGTTAGATTTCAACAAATGCAAGTGTTAAACAAGTTGATCCTAGATGGGTCACAAAATTGCACTTACGTTTGTTCGTAAGGATCTTGGTAGGTTTCTTCATAACCCTGAAAAATAAAGAACTGTCATGTAAATGACTAGAGGACATTTTGAGAAAGTATGGGGAACAGAAACAAAAATGTCAGTACTGCAGAAACAAATGTTCTTTAAAAGACACTAAAAGATGCCAGGGGTATATATCTACATATATTGTTAGCCTTTTTGATGTGTTTTATAATATGAGCCATTAATGCAGAGTAAAATAATAGGCAGCTTCTGATCCTCAGATCAAATGGACACACTCTTAATTTTTTTTACAAATTTTGCAGGACAGTGTTTTACTATAAAATAAATTGGTTATTGTCTATGAAAACTGAATAGTTTCATCATATTAAAATCTATACATAAGCTTTAGTATACCAAGGCAAACTTGAAAGCAACAAGTCAGGTATATAAACTCGCATAGACTTCTGACAAAGCCAATAGTCAATACATTCGACATTCACTTATGAAATATATGACATTCACTTACGTAAGACTCCTCTTGTACAGGCTGTGGTGCAGGTCTCAAGCTGGGGATGGAGCGAAGACCAGGGACTCCACCTCTAGTACCTCTTGTGGCACCACCCAGTCCCCGCGTTGGGGCCCCAAGACCACGCACTGCTCCTCGTGCTGCACCACGGGTCATCCCAGTGCCACGCATACTAGCACCAGCTCCCCTAAACAACCAGAAATATTTAATATAATTTATATATACAATATAATATATATACATGTATATGTAGCATGTAAACTTAAATAAATATAATGTAATATTAATTATATAATATTAACATATTATTAATTATATAATATTAAATTACCTAACAGCCAGTGCTTAAGCGTGGGGATGGGGGCATGTGAACAATAACAGCAGACACTCCCTATTAAGTCATTAATCTACAACAGTTGTAAGATACCTCTTGAAAGAAATAACCAGTATTTTACCAAAATAAATGAAATATCGTAACCATATCCACAGAACACACAGGAAACCAATTTTTACCACTCTGACGAGACAGACTTGGACTTTAGTTGAAGTATTACCAGAAGCCTGGTGCCCAGGAGGCCGGGCTCAAGAGATGCAATTGTGATGTAAACAGGTTTCCTTATATGTATTTTGTTACTATATAGATACTAAAGAAGAGATAAGAAGCTGTTATTCTAACCTTGCTGGGGCTCCTCTAGGTGTGCCAGCCCCACGTGGAGCACCACGGTTGGGAAGGATGCCACCTCTAGCTCGGCCTCTCTGGGGTGGTGGTGGAGCAGCGGGGCCTGCTCCCTCCTCACTGTACATCATCTCCATTTGCTGCTGCTGGATTTCATCAACCTGGTTCTATGCCAACATTAAAACATATCAGGTAAATCATCCAGCCACTGATTCCATATAAATAAGATATCACAAAATTGTAATCTCTTATCAAAGAGGCTGACTTTGACTTGTACATTAAAAATAGCAAAATTGCACTTAGCACTTTTTTAACTCACCAATGACAGACCATCCCTTCCCATTCTACTGTTCAGTTCATGATAGGACTACAGCATTATATGGAAGACCAAGAATGGTTGGGGGGGGGGGGGGGGGGGAATTTATGAACATTGTGACTCTAAAAAATTCTTTATCAGATTCCTACAATTTTACTTACTCTTGCATAATCAACTAATTTAAGGTCAACTCTCGTAATGGTCACAACTTATCCTATTATGACTCCATACTGTACCTAAATCCCCGATGTCCAACTTTCAGCATAACCTAACAATTTTCTGCAACACTACCATCTTAAAACTGCAATTACTGTCTATGAGCTTGCAATTTATAGGACGGTTTACCTAGCAGATTTCCTAAAACCATCACCTTTAACCCTTGCCAAGTTATTCATACTTACAGGATCCATATATTTCTTAAGCTCATAACAGGCATGGGCCATGCGGCTGTGGGCCTCTGCAGGGGGCGCGAACACCTCAACCAATACATGCAGATTGTCGTTAAGATGAGCGTACTTGCCACCTTCCTTGCGGAGTTCCTCTTCCTGAAAATAAATGGCAAACAAGGTTATTTCACAACTCAATTGATAGTCTGAGTAACTCATCCAACATTCTTCAAAGCTAAAGAAATCTAATACAACCTGCAGACAATGCAAAAACCATCTACAGGCAGACTGCAGATACCATTACCAAAAGCAATTAACTTTTAACAAAAAAGATTTACAATTCTATCAGAACAGTTTTATGATACACACTGTGGATATCTCATTTTTTTACTCTTCAACTGACAGCATGACAAAATACACTACAGCAGACCAGATCTAAGAACATCAGATACTTTAAACTTGTGGGTACAGAGCAGTAGAATGATAAGAACTCTGGTAATACTCACTTTCCTACGGTCCTTCATGGATCCCCGACCAAGGATAGACATTTTGACTCCAGTGTTTTCCTGGAGACCCTTCAAGGTCATCCCCTTTGGCCCCAGTAGTCTGCCCACGAAGTTTACCTACAAAACCAACAGGAATTGTGAGGGCCTGGATATTAGTGTAAATATAGGGGAAACTACTCTACCACATAAATTTTATATATTTTTCTTCTATAAAACTCCCCCCCCCCCCCCCCGAGTGGCTTT
The DNA here is from genome assembly GCA_026874595.1 of Sipunculus nudus. Classification (NCBI taxonomy): domain Eukaryota; kingdom Metazoa; phylum Annelida; class Sipuncula; order Golfingiida; family Sipunculidae; genus Sipunculus; species Sipunculus nudus. The sequence goes on from CM049309.1 coordinate 8,551,594, forward strand.
CATTTTGAAGTTTTATCTTACTTTGGTTTGGTTAATCTATCTTAAGAATGATAGCTTTATCAGGAAGCCCCACCAAATTTACAGTTGTACTAAAATGCATCAAGTATACTTTTATCTTGAGATGCTACTATGACCAATTATAAACTTAAGTTAAAAAAATCTTTTTTTTTGTAAAGAGTGCAACATTTTGTCAGACAAACGTTACTTACATGTTTGTGCAAGTGTAGGATATGCAAATTGTTGCAAACACAACCAAAAGCAAGGCATGCTCATTGACATTTGTACTTGGCATGAAAAACAACAGTTACCCCTTATTTAATAATAAACATTTCTCACACAAAATCCAACACTTTCAAGCCTTATGCTGCCTCTCATTCCTATTTTAGTGTAGCAAAGTTCACATTAATTAAAGTTTTAAGGGTCTAGTTGGCTGTGGAGTGTCACAGCCTGACACTGCCTTGACTTTCCAGAGTCCACCCTCAGCACAGCCGCCAATGCTAAAACTGATATAACTGAGTGTCAGCTGCCTAGATGTGCGAAATTCATGACTTAGAAGTAATGGTTACTAAAGTGCTGCTGCACTTAAAACCTTCAATACATGCATTTTATAAGCAGGTATTCGTATTTTATTGACGACGAGGTCAATTAATTATACACACAGTTGATTGTGGGTTTGTTTTGCAATAAGCCCTTTTGATAATCCATTGATATTATTGTGGATTTTGATTAGCTTCCTGGATATGCAATTAGTTACACCTATGATTTCATAAATTTGTACCAATAGTGGTGAGAAAGCAGATTCTGAGTTCTGAGTGAGCAAGTACTGAATATATGTAGGTCTTGCAACTTTCCTTTAAAGTCCGGGTAAAAAAGTGGGGAAAGAAAGACAGTTTAGTAGTAACTTTCAACATGTAATATTGTGATTTACCCTGAAGTTACTATTTTACAGAAATTCAGAAATATGCATTAAAACTTCAAGCAATATTTCACCCTGCTTTGTTGTATTTTTTCTTTAATTTACACTTCAAACAGGTTTGTAGGTAAATGAGAATCTTTAGAATTAAGAATCAAGCCTTGTAACAGGGTTCAAACTTCTACATGTCCATTTATATTGTATTTAAGTGAGCTTCAGTAATCTGAGCAGTAAATGTTTAAAAAGTTAGGCTATCAATATGCAAGGACTGGCACCTGATAACACCGGGTTATATTGGCACTGCCACATCTGATAATTAACAAGCGTGTATCACGCATGCTATTCTTATGTATACATATATGTATATATGTATATATATATATATATCTTGTACAATAAATATTCAAAGAAATGTTGTGTTAAAATTGTCTATTGTAATTTCTTAATGCACGTCAGCAGCACTTATGATGCTGAAATACAATAGGTCCTAGCAGAACTGTAAATTTGACATAGAACTCAGAATTAATCCTTTGGTGACCCCCTGGGCAAGAGAGGTTTAAAAGTTATCAATATGAAAGGAATGGTATATTTCAGTAACACCCTTTTTGGTAACACACATTTGTTAATTAATTATTGCGTCAGTGTCTATATTATATGCTATTTATATATACATGTCTATGCTATATGTATTTTTCGTACACTGAAAGTTCAAATAAATGTAATATGAAAATATTGTCCATTATGATTGAATGTATGCAACCAGACCATACTAGGTCTTGAAGGCCACACATCTAGGCAGCTGACACTCAGTAATATCAGTTAAGTATTGTTGGCTACATGGACACTCCAGACTGTGACACTCCACAGCCAACTGCCAGACACTTCCTCAATTAAATCCGTCATTTAGAGAATTACTAAATGGGCACTGTAATGTCTTTCAGTCAATCACCTGAAGCTTTAAATGAATAAGTTAACTGCAACTACATGCAATTAGAATTTGCCATGAATTTTTTTTTGATGTATGGATAAAGCAAACAAGGAAATGTGTATTGAGACATCAACTTTTGATTTAATTTCTGGATGTTTGAATTTTAAAACAGCTCATATTTCAATGTTTTCATCCACAAATAAAAACTACCAGTTATAATATTAAAATCAGATCCAACAATTTGTTAAAAATTAATCACTATCAGACCAAAGTTGTTTTATGGTTTTAAAAAATTTACCCCTACATGCAACTGCAATGTGCCTGTTTATTTCTGATAATAAAACAATGTTTCATGCTACACAATATTTCAGTTTTACAAAGGCACAATATGCATCTACCTATCTTAACACCTACATACCTTGGGGTACTCTTTGGCTGGGATGTGTACTCTCTCAGCTAATTTAATTTGTTTATCGTTCAACACGTCAATAACTTGGTCACCCCCTTTAGCTCCGCCGGTCTGAATTCTGTCAATTTCTGTGGAGAACAATTATCTTGGCATGGCATGTTCATTTTTTAAATGCTCTCGGGCAACTTTCAGGTTGCTCTGGAGCAGTTTTTGGGTGACATTCTTTATACTATTTCACAGTAGCTGCAAGAAAGTTGACAAACATTTTATACATGTTTATGATGTTATTGAAGACCATGGACTTAGTTTTTTTCACATTTAACATTCCATAAGGAAAATCTAATTACAAAATCTTACACTTATTTTGCTGTTCAAGGTTGAGAGTCTGTATAATTTAAAAACATCAATGTAAGATGTTTAAAAAACAACTTATTCATTATAAACTAAATTTTCAATCCATTAAAGATGAGTCAGTGATGATGTTCAACAAATTATTATAACTTATTATAGCAAAGTACTTTCCATCTTAATTACAATTAACATCATCTTAATTAAAGACACATTCCATCATCACACATCAGAAACTAATTAGCACAAGAAAAATGTAAAACAAATGCAATCAAAATATTTAACACCTTTTACTAATTACCTGGTATTGATTATTATGTCACAGCTTTTGTAGATGAGTCAAGACTTTCAAGTGACAATGATGCAATTTCAAGATCCATCATTTCAAACAAGTCATTTTGGGGCACAATATATGCAAGTTGTAAATACATATTTACACAAACATGAACTACCAGCTAATAGGTCATACAATTTACATAATGGCACTGGTATCTCCACTGGATAAAAAGGAGTATTTATTTTGACATGGGAGTTTGTAAAGTACCACAAGGTTATACCATTAAGGTCATTTACAGGATGTGATAGAACAAATTAACATGTAACATTTGCACACACATCAAGTTGCTACCTTAATTGCATAATTCTACAAAATTTTAATTTATCCAAAGCTGCATTTGTTTTTTTTTTAAATGTATCTGATAAGGAGAAAGAAAGGACAACTCAGTTCTTATTGTACAGAATTTTTAACTAGGGTGTGTGTCTTTTTGATTGTATGAAGTTTCTTAATTTGTTTCACTTATTAAAATGTATTTTAATTTCAATGTTCCATGATGAAACCATTGCACATGGTCACAAAATGTGGTCATTTTAAGTTAGTTTATATTGAAAAGGTCTGTTGTTTTCATGTAAATAAAGAATTTAAAAAGGTGCAGAACTCATTTTGGCCACACTGCACAATAACTCACGCACCTCAGTTGTGGGTTTTTTTTTCCTGGACTACATCATCAGTATTGCAATAAGCCATCAGGTGGCACTAAACAGGAGGTAAAAAGTAATCAAAAAACCCTTTCAGCAAGTTGGCAGTTAGGGGTGTAGTACCAGAAATCATGAGATTGCAGGTTCAAACCAAGGTAGTGCCGTATTTGTTCTACACTTTTAGGCATGTGCATGAGTTGGAAATGAATCAGAGTTAGTGAGATAGAGAAGTAGAATTGCGGTAGGATTTTGTTACTTTTACAGCCTTAACAGTGCGTGAATGATTCTGCAGTTGCTCTTAAGATTTTTGTGTGGTTTTAAGTATAAAGCTTGCGTGAACATCATTCAAATTATTAAATTCATTTTGGTGATGTGCATTCCAATTAAATTTTTGTGGAGCGAGTATAGAATCCGGTCTTCATGGACCAGGTAATGGGTGTATACGGACAGACGTTATGATGTTAAGGATTTGTGTAACGTAGAAGAGGCATGTCGATGTCATATCATCAGCCATGTCATGGCTTGTGCGCGGATTACTACTGATATGAGACAGTCCAGTCAGTTTAGACACATCTTGGAAATGAAGATCTGATTCTATACTCGGGCCATTTTTGTTTGTACTTTTACCATATTTCACTTCAGTTTTGATTGACCCTGAAAGGGTCATGACATTGAGTCAATGCAGAAAAAAAATAGCTAATCACTGGAATATTTGGCCATTTTAAGTCTATATTTCCTTGGCTAACCAAAGTTTGGTGGAGTATGATGATGACAGGAGCATGTGTTTTTGAGAAGGAGGGAATCTTGGCACCCACGGCTCCGGCCGGTTAAACAAAGGAAATGCCATGTGCTGCAGCCCCGCCATTTTGTCGACTTTCGAATGGCATGGCCTGGGCCATCCTTTTTCAACAACTTACCTGCCGCGACTAGACGTGTTGCGTGGGTGTAGCAGCCCTGGAGATTGTTTTTCTCTGCCTGCAGTTCCCCCAAGTACTGACTATTATTTTGGCCGTTGTTTTGTGCCATCTTGAAGGATGAAGTATTTTCTTCTCAACTGGCTGCGTGCTTGTACTTGTGTCTTCGGAAATTGATCCCAGCAATGCCGGCGTGGTGATCATGTGCAACAACTATTCATGAGCATTGCAAAATAGTGCTATAATTATTTGGACTGTTTTACTTCAGATGTAGTTGTTTTGAAGTCATGCAAATTGCTTAGTGTTTATTTTGGTTATCTTTATTGATAAATTGATATTTTACTTGAAAAAAAATCTTTTAACGGGTCATTTATAAAAATCAATTACCGCGGGCTTACGTACTACTTTCACGGTCAACTGACCTCCTTCAAATACCTCGCGATTACTCCGCCTGATGAGAGCCCTTGTTGGTTTGGTTTGCATTTCAGTCATCAGATGGCGCTACATACATCAAATGCATTTTTTTGCCGACCGGCTTTGATACCGGGTTCCTGTGGGTTGTTTAAAGGGGGGGGGGGGGGGGGGGTCGATAAATATTGTAATTGGGAAATACCGAAAATTTCAGATGAAGGCCTTCCTTCAACTCCCCGGGAGTGGAAATAGGGAGTGGTAGTCTTTTCAGTTTTTAGTTATGAAGCAGGTCTAAATAATTTTTTGTTTGTTTACACTATTCTCTTTCATGGACTTCTGTAGGAGCATTCGGGACACATAGTTATAAATTTGGGAACTTTAACAATTGAGTTTTCAGTTTTTTTTTATATTGAAATGCATTGGATATTTATGGGTTAAATATATATATAATTAAAGCTTAAAGCATATACAGTATGATTTCATTTGATATGCCTGACACCTAACAATTAAGTTACATTCATATTGCCAAGAAATTTCCAAAGATTTATATTTTCTGCAAAAAAAGTTTGTTGAACAAGTTATTGAAAAAAATTGTATATGTTGAACATGAGAACTTAATTGAAGTAGCGCGGAAAGAGTGAAGAAGATTTTGACAAAACTTGTTTCTTTGCCGTGTATATGTCCTTATCTGTGGAAGGCTGTTACCTCATTTAGCCCTGGTTTTGCTTTAGTGTCCATATGTTCAGATTAATGCTGTCTGCTCTTGACTCATTATACTAGGTAAAGTCCTGACAGTTAAACTGGATTGGCATCTGCTACTCTGGTAGAATGTGTTTCAGTAATTTACCATACCACTGATTTCAACTAGAACATTATGCATGAATGATATCACAGTATTGTAAAAAAATGTCAAAATTACTGGAACATTGATCAAAATAAAACACGAATAATAAGCTATAAGACTATATATTATTACTATACAGGTAAGACTAATAACATCCATATTTTATTATAAATATTCATCAGTATATCATCCTATAGAGCCGCTGTAAATACTTTTCTGTTCTACCAAACGCTTAACTATTTTCTATCTATAAAATCGGGAGTGGTAACGCCCAAGGGGGGGGGGAGTGGAAATAAGCATCCCGGGGGATTAGAAATAAATAAGCACTTCCATTTCAAAAAGCCTCCTCTCTTCAGGGACTCTGCCTGGTGAGCCCCTTCCCGCTATTTTTAAAGACTCGGTCCGCCCCTGAGTGACATATCGATCATAGATATATCCAGTGACTGAGATAATTAAAAAAATTACTACTCAATAAATTCTTCATCTTCATTTATTATTATTATTATTATTATTATTATTATTAACAAATTATTATTATTATTATGCTACTGGGGGCGGATTCAATGTGTGGTGGGGAAACCCCCCTATATATATAACCCCAATTTCCCAAATCATTTTAATCTTCATCGAGGCTGAAATCGTACGCACAGCACAATATAATAATAATACATAATATATTTTATTAAGGTGCAATATGTAATATTCGAAAATCAAAAGAGACCTCAGAGGGCTTATGGAGCACCACTTAATTAAAAAATAAAAGCTGTTACAAAGAGAATATTAACCTACGACTAGATAAAACTGTAGGCAACATTTGGTACGTGTTAAACCAAAAATAAATCCTGTGACGTATTAACGGAAGTACAAAAGTATCTATCATATTAAAAAGAAAATGACATCTAACTAAACAGAATTATTATCAGAAATTTTAAAAGTATCCATCATAAAAAGAAAGTATTATCTAATTAATCAGTTGAAATTATTATCAAAAGTATTGAAAGAATAAATCATATAAAAAATGACATCCAACGAATCAGTTTAAATAATTATCAAAAGTAATATCTTTTGATTACGAGGAGCTAATGTGGTATATTACAAAGTATGCCCTATATATATATATGTGACTATACGGTACATGTAGACAGAAAACGCAAAAGCACCTGCATGTATAGCAATAAATAAACTTAGATCGAATTATATATATACCAATGGCCAAAGAATGTAAAAGTATAAAAGAAAATCATACAAGGCACACATATTAAGGCTGAATGTGCAAAATTTACAATGATGCATGCTAGGTAGCTCTCTATGGTATATATTATGCATTGGGGACGTGTATATATGGACTATAGTTTTGGCAGAGGTACACGCTCTGTCGCTCTCAAGTGTTTATGCTCATGGATAGAGTATATTCATCCAGAGATCGTTTCTATACTAAAAACGAACCACCTCCCGTTCAGAACTGTGGGGATGACAGGGACTACTTGTTTCCAGTGTCAGATTTCAATATCAAAATGTGTTACATTTCAGGGAAACACCTTACTATATGCCTACATTTCACATGCGCATGTCTACAAAATATTACTTAAACCGTGAAGTCCTTATCACAAATAACCCATGTAAGATTATGTAATTTGCCTTGTAAGCCTATAAAGAAAACATTTTTTCCAAAATATGTGGGAAAGGGATTTATTATGTTGGGGGGGGGGGGGGGGGTTAAGGAGTAGTTTTTTTTTTGTTGGGGGGGGGGGGGGGCTTTTGTCAACGGGTACTCCTTTGGATTTCACCCCTCACGATATCTCAGCAAGACCCATGCAGTGGCACATATACCTTCAAAACTGTTTAACATAAGCATCCTTCATATCTGGCTTCGGACAGGTGACATGCATTACTCTATCGCCTCCGCCAGGAGCGTATATGTGTTCTTCTCCGTTCCGTTCCATCTCCGATCAATTAAGAATCGATTAGATTTATAGGTGTGGATCCGACACATGATTCGGATTCAGGAAGGTCATCAAGGAATATTCACAAATGTACAGTCACCTATGCACGAGTGAACCTGGGTATAAGAGCAGAATAAATGAATACAAAAATCCGTGAATCATTGCGGAAGCTTGCATTCCTTAAAATGCAGATTTTTAATATTTTAGTATTTTGGAACCCGTGGCAATCTGAGCAAGGTCTACTTACAATCTTTATGCTATTTCGAACATAGACTGTCCATCATTCCGCAAAAAAAGAGACTTGGACAAGCGCCAGGTCTTAACATTATACCTTAACTGGAACAATCATCGATACATAATATTATATGTTTTGGTGCTTGTGTTGGAGGGAGGTAGGGGGAGCGCAAAGGGTAAGATTTAAAAAAAAAACTCAAAATAATCCAAGAAACCATTACACAGGATTAATACACTTTGTGGCAAAATAAACAATATACTTTAAATGTTTTTCTTAATACGGGGGACCAAACGTAAATATTGAGACTAATTTTATTGTATTTTTCAACTGTTCATGCATTTATCCACAGAAGCGGATCCGGGACCTGGACCCCCCCCCCCCCCCCCCCCCCCCATTCATCAGAAAAACGGTTTTTAAGGGCTTCAGACAAAATTTTGCTGCCTGGACCCCCCCCCCCCCTTTTTTAGACCTGACGACCTTTTTTTAGGGTTTCCATTTGTCCTACGGGTTGGACCCCCCTTTTCCTAAATCCTGGATCCGCCCCTGATCCACTCATCAAAAAGGTTTCAACATACTTTATAGAATATTTATATTTACATAGATAATATTGTTGATGTACTCAACCCTATCTTGTTATTCAAATATTCTAAACAGCAGCTTGCTAGCTTGATTCACCAAGACATTCAGTGTGTATTAGTATGTCCTGTATGTAAATATGTGTGTCATGTGTTTATTTTATTTTCTTATTATTATTTTATTTGGATTTACTGCATCATATATTATTTATTATTGGAAAGTAAGTTCATTAGCAGTTTTGTGCTAAATACTTTTACAATTCAATAGAAATAAATATGTTTAAACCAAAAATAAACTGATATAACACCTGCATCTGCAATCACATCTAAGTTAAGTTAGGTAACACTTAAACATTCGCTTCAGTTAAAAATAATTATGACAGGAAAATTCTTTAAAGGTGAAATATGGCACAGCTTTATTGTCTTTCTTTTATTATTCTGGTTTTAGAATGTCTGTATTTATTGCTAAATTAATATATAACCATGTTTTTTTTTAGGTATGAATCAGATATGTTGTAAGAAGAATTATGAATTTATTCATATTTCCAAATTCGAAACTAAATTTTTGTCAAAATGCATATCGTTATATATCAGTTATTACTGGTACAATGGAAAGCACACAATTAAGGAACAGCTTTGAAAACTTTTTTTATGCAGTGACAAGTTAACGTATTTTGCTAAAATAATATTATGGTAGTTTATTTTTAAAGTGTTAGGCATTTTTAACTGACATTAATGCAAATATCAAATTTCATTCCTGTAGCTGATATATGAAAGTACCCAGTACTATGGTCCATAATACTCCGTATGTAAAACTACCACCCTTACGACGTCGTACAGTCACGTGGCGCCATCTAGTGGTATCACATTAAACACACGCACACTCCGGCGATGGGGACGAACTGATCAGCAAGCTGTCTGTATGAGAATGCCAAGCAACTGTAAATTTATGATAAAACGTGAGTACATATGCTAAATATTAAGTGTAGCATTTGAATAAGAAATTCTGGTTCATGAATCACGCCTATTTAGCCAGGCTTGTTAATGTCTTTACAGTAGGAAGATACTTTTCCCTGAAAATTGAATCCTCGGTATAGACCCCGGCAGCAACTTCAGTCAGGCATCGCCTTTTTCCCATCATACACTGTTGCAGACGACAGTTACGCATGATTAGCGTTTACATGTCCGAAGAAAGGGTATAAATGAATGAGATATCGTTATCAAAATGTTATAGATGGCAAATGGGCATCTCTAGCTGTTTCATATACAGTTATTTGTATAATTTAACTTTTACATCTTTTATACCGCATTTCTGGCTTTTTTACACAGTGTTTTAACAGTATTTTCTTGAAAGTTTTAAAAGTATTTTTTGACGTTTTTTTAATTATTGTGTGTGTTTTAATTCTTCTCAAATCAAGGTACTTTGAATGTACAGTGGAACCCCACCCTGTGACCACCCAAAAATTGTAACCACCCCACAATTATGGCCACATTTCTTGGTCCTGAATGTATGATCCGTGAATTTCACCCCCTAATACATCTACTACAGTCAATTTCTAAGGTGGACATTAAGTACTGGTGTGAAAAAGATATAAAGGATAATGACAGGCATGGGAAATTGGGGGAGGGGGGGGGGAGATTGCCTCCCAGCCTCATTATTTACCAGGTATATAATGAATGTCAAATTAACTAAAATATTATATTTTTTCACAAACATTTTGTATAGGTCTCAGAACTTAATTAATAAATTAATATGCATATTTCTAAAATCAATTTTATAAATTTTCTGCTTTGAGAATGTTGCATCCCAACTAAATATACATGGTGGGATAACTGGCATTGTAGTTTAAGAGAAGTAGCTCTGACAATCTGTGTCTGTCTTTTTTCTCTCTCTCTGTTGACCTTTTGGTTTGCAGTAAATTTAAAAATGAAACCTATATACAGGGTACAAATTTACCCAGGGTAAAACCTATTTTACCAAACCCAGTGGGTAAAACCTGGGTAAAAAGTATTTTCTCTTGTTTTACCCAGGGATTTACCTAGTTAGTTACCCTAGTTTATCACATGTTTATCTGCTTTTAATCATACATGCAGATCCTGAAGTAACTTTAGTTTTTTCCTGGTCTGTAAGCAGTGATTTTATACATACACTTTTTGAATGTTTGTTGTAAGCAAAGTTGCTCTGGCCACATCTACCCAATCAAAAGAAGTCATATTCTGGTCACAGTTGACTTCACTGTTTGGCTATAGAACATGTAATTGACAGAGAACAGCAGTTTATGAAACAACTTCACACGAGTTCCTATAGCTTCTTCTGGTTCCATTGAAAGTATTCAGTTCTTATGGACTTATCCACATCATACTGCGCAAACTTTTTGGAAATGAGAAAGCCAAGAAACTATATATATATGTCATTCAGTCATTTTGTCTAAATTGGGTTTTACAACACTGTTTCAGGGAAACAGTGATGAGAGGTGCCTCACTCTTAAGGTACTGTAACCAGGATGCACTGAATTTATGAACTTTGTAGACTAAACAAAATAAATAATACAATTGTGGTGGGTAAAACCTGCAAACCCTGCCTTAGTGTGTTTATATACATTGTTAATAATTTCAATTATAGTAAAAACAGTGACATAGATCTGAATATAAATGGTTTAAACAATTATGTCAAACATATGGGATTAGACAGCAGACACTATATGAATTATATTAAGGTAACAGGTAAACTCATTTATACCCTCGTCACACAGTGGTCATACAATGTAGTCATCCAAGATCTGCTTGTGTAAACTGCTGCTTTGTATTGCAAAATTCTCTGGGCATGACTATCAGGGCTTTCACAGAGCACAGAATTGTAATCAGACCAATGAGATGGTGGTATTGCATCTAGCTCCAAATTTTAAACATGAGCCATGCACTCTTGTTGGTCTGATTATGTTATATACATTTTGGCACAGGAAAAAGAATCAGACCAATGAGAGCAGGTGTCTCATGTTAAAAATTTGGGAAACCACAATGCATTACCACGTTCTCACCCTGGTGGTCAGACCCAGAGAACCTTGCTTTACAAAGCTGCTGTTACATGACTGAGAACTAGGATGACTGTAATGTATAACCACTGAGTGAGGAGCATAACTCATTTACAACAATTGGAATTGGGAAAATGAATCTTATCACAGAGATTTGCTTAGAATCTCTGGACAGTTGCTAAGTATCATGGTTTATTAGTCCTCTGCATCAAAAACACAAAACATTTCATGACATGTTACCTCATGTTGTTTTATGCTAATGTTAAGCCCTATATCCTGGTATACAGTACTCGTTTAACAGCTAGTAGACAAAGAGGAAAATGAATGTACTGTTCATCAGAACCTACATTAAAGTACAAGCAGTTGTCTTAGGGGAAAATATCAACTGTTAGGCAAAAAAAAGTTGGGTTCACAGGCACTTTTTTTCATAAATCTACCAATTTTTAATAAAAATTTCATATGATCCTTACATGAGACATCATGATACAACAGAATTGTTTTGCTCAACTGGGAAAAGCACATCATAACTTAATGAAATGTTATCAAAATTTTATTTTCTTGAAAGAAATATAACAGGCAGCTGTAGCTTTTGGATCAAGTATGAAAAAAAACTGTAGCAGTAAATTTCTAATGAAAATATTTTTTTCGGGGGGGGGGGGGGCACAGTGATACTTATAGATTATGGCAGAGTCCTACAGAGCCATGCTTCAGCATGTTCTTAGCACCATTTTGGCCCTCAGGGTGCCTTTACATGTTGCATCAAAGACCACACTGTTAGGCTCTATGAGGATGCAAGTATTGATGCAATTTTTTAAAATGCTCATGGCCTACAACTTTGCTGTCACTTGACAAGATTCAAACTAATCATTAGCTTTTCTAGTATGTGAAAAAAAATCTGTTTTTACTCAGCATATTGGTAAATCCCTCTGCTTGTGTGTTGAATTTCTGACCACATGAATTCAAGCATGGCTTGCATGACAGCTGCCAAATTGTACATAGTACAGGAAATAATTTGTTACCAAAGACACAGATTTTCAGTTTGGTTTTTGAGTTCACATGTATTCTTTCATGTTAATTGATCAGTCATAGCCTAATGTAAAGGTTATTGTCTGTTTACCATGATATCAGTGCAACAGGATGGATGACTGTGACAGTACATTCCCCCATATGGCTTGTATCATGATTCAAGTTAGGTTCACCATGCAGCCTAATATAAATGCGTACTTAGTCATGTATTCACAGCTACATTGTTCTATACTGTGCTCTCAAAGACTGAGCTGTTACATCTCTGGAAGTTCCCTTCTAGATTCATCTTACTATTTTTGACACTCAATGAAATTGTCACTTTTAGTGCATAAAACAAACTGACAAAGCACAACTGATAATTAATGGGTCTGTCTTGTTTGTGCCAACTGAAGAACTAACAGTTGTCACTTCAAGCTGATAATGCAATTATGCTGATTGGTTCTCCCAAAAGATTTCTCATTTAATTCTCTCTCTGTCTCTCTCTCTCTCTCCATCCATCTTTGAAGTATCAATTGTCAGATTACAAAGGAAATATATTTTATAAAAATTATATTGAGTAAGTATAATATTATTTCCCAGAGTAGATAAAGGTATTAGTGTTGTGTGCTAATGAGTTAATTTATGTTCAGTTAATGGCTTAGGTTTTGGAACCTGCAGAAGGCCCCCCCCCCCCCCCCCCCCCGTCTTCTAACCCAGTCCCTCTCATTGATTAAATTATATCTAGTTGCAGATATTTACCAAATCCCTATATAGATTTATTTTATTATTTTCATCCCGGGCATGTTCATAGAAACCTGAACTTCATGATAACAAGTTTTAACATGAAATAAGCATTATCTTCAGAAAGACATAACCTAATACAACTTTATATAATTTAATTTAAGAAGCACATCCTTCCTTTGTATGTTTGATTTCTCTAATGTTACATATCTACATAAAAGACTAAAATTGTATAATTTCACTGTGTTTATGCAGAAAGGACTCTGTCAAAATTATCTTTAATTCCAAAAATCTACATGTAGATGTACTTAAATCTTTCATTACCAAACAAAATGTTCTCAGAATTTGGCAGGGAAATTATTTTGATTATTCTTTTCTATGTGATGATAAGTTTTAATTGTATCCACCAAAACAAAGTTTTGCTTTAGTTTAGAAAAACAGAGTTTTGCAGATACTGTGTTTTTGACCGGGTCCCGCTGCTGCTGTGTTGGTTTCTGGAGAACTTTGAGACCACTTGACCGATTTTTTTCTGAAACTTGACCCGATTATTGGGTCACATGTGAACTGGAGCTTCACTATTTTCCGTTGACCTCTGACCTTTCCTCTCTGCAGTGCATCCATCTGTTTTCACACATTGACCCACATATCTTCGGACTCGTTTGACCAACCGGGCTGAAATTTTGCAAGAGTGTAGCTCTTGGATAGCTTTATATCATAAAAAAATATATGGTGCCACCTGCAACCATTTTTGCACAGCGTTAATCTGTTCATCTGTCTTGGGTTAAAATCACTCATATCTCTGCAGTGGTTGGACTTATCCACCTGAAATTTTGGATGTGTATACATCCTGGATAGCTTTTTTTTTTCTTTATAACAGGTGGTGCTGGCTACATTTACGTTCACACTGCATACATCGATGCTAATATCTCACGACTGGTTTGACATACCCTCCTGAAATGTTGCTTGTGTACAGAAATCACATAGCTCTTTATCATACACAAAACTGGTGGCGCCACCTACGTTCATATTTTTGATCGGACATCCATGCTAATATCTCAGGACTGGTTTGATATATAGGCCTGAAATTGAGTATTGATCCTACATAGCTCTACAGCTTATACAAATTTGGTGGCCTTAGCTGAGATTCAAACTCACAATCTCCTGGCTCAGATTCCTGTGCTCTGCCCCTGAGCCACTGATGCTAGTTATTTTCAAAAGTATATAGTCATGAAAAGTAGGTGTAATGTTCTTCACAATGATCATTATGAATTATCAGAAAAGGCCGTACGGAGTATATGTTGAATCATGTTGAAAGTATAAAAATGAAGCAGAATGCAACACAAAATTCGCATTGTTTGTAACATCTGACCTAATGAGGTTAGACAGCAACTTTTTTGACTTGCTGAGTTGGAAAGATGTTGATAAAATTCACCTACCCAAATAGGTTTGTTATGTGCTTTAGTTCATTCATTAGAGTATTAAATTGTTGTTCCTTACAACTTTAATACATTAAGTTATAATCCATTTCACCAAAGGTGGAAGCAATTTTTTTATGGATGATAGAGAATTGGAGAGATTTTTGCACAGAGCCCTTCACAGTTTGAAAGATTACTCTCCAGTGTATGAATCAGGCACTCCAGCAATAGCTCTGAATGTAAACCCATGCTATATGTTAAAAAACTTGTGTAAAATAGTAAATTTATTATAGGAGAAAAAAGGCATTTTTTTATATCAGGTTGACAGATGCTTAACCAGTCATGTGCATCTATAAACAATTGCTCTCTGTATAATATCAAAAGTTTGGTTACCCTATCAGGAAGTCAACTACTGTTTTGTACATGCCAAAAAGCCTCAGTTACCTGCCCTTGGCTGTATCGCAAAATGTCAATCCCTGTCTGTATGTCATAAATGATATGCAGTGAACAATGGGATGATTTGACAAAGGGAAGGCAATATTGCAAATGAAAGTGTGAAACAAACATGTTTGTGAAATTCAAACATGTAATCTCATGGCATTTATCATAGCTCTAAGTAAATTAAAATTCAGCCTTAACTTGAACATATTTTTGAAGCTGATATGCTTGGTTAGATAGAATTTGTTCAGTTAATATATTCAGTTAAATAAACAACTATTAGATGAAATGCTTATAATTCAAATGCTTAATCATATTCTATTTGTCAAAGCTAAATATACTTTGAAAATCAATTAATAACTTAAAAAAGCAAAAAGCTCAAAGGCTGAATCACTCGAACAGTGAACACTTAATATTTTAACTGCAGTAGATTATCCATTGAAATACTTAAAAACAAGGCAATTATCAATGGTTATATGATTTAAAAAATACAGTAACAATTTAAATAAAGTGTTCAATTTAAATGCTTTGTCACAGGACATTTGTATATGCCATTTTTTTTTTAATTTAAAAAAGTATGACATGTGTAAAGTTCAGTTGTAGCATCAAAGCTGAAAGTGCCAAAAAAAAAATAAACACAGAAAAGACAGTTAACAATTGTGTTGTGTTAAATGCAAACACATAATCACCAAGCATTTGTCACATCTAAAGTGTACACATAAAGCTGGGTGAATCAATGAATAATCAGCTGTCAGATGTACTGCTCTGTGTGATTTATATAGCCAGCATTCATCAATCCATGGACCAAGTGTACATGTGTATGTCAGGTCTGTATTGACTTCACAGCTGTGTAGTAGGAGCTCTGGCTCTGTGTGTACTTGTGACGATAAACATTTCATCTCGGTGCTCTTGATGATCAGTGATGCGTTGATTTTCTCTCATTATGTACCCATGCATGTGTGTAGCACAAAACTAGGGGACCTCCATTCTGGATCCGGACACTGTGCTGCCTCTTTATGGTAAGGAGTGTTTTGACTCTCTGTTTTTTTATTTAATAATTTATGTTTACATATATTTCACATAACTCACACCAATCCTCCTCCCTGGTGCAGGCACAGGGTTAATTGTAGAAGTCTTATAGCACTACAGCAGTCTATTCAGGTACGGTGCCCCCAATGATGTATTATATAGTATTGTATTTAAGCTTTTGATATGGGTCTCACAAGCTGTGTATAAGAGCTACATTTTTATCACTACCTGAAGGTACCATGATTAAGTTTTGAAACTTTATAAAGTACCTGGGGAAAGTATATAACTGTCTATTTATTGTACAGGTATAATGATGATGGGGACTGTGTGACCTCAGTACACCGTCATGTTACATCTTGTGAAGAGCATGTTTATCAAGAACCAATGTTAATTAGTTTTAATTCTTTAAATATATTCATTTTCCATGGTCGATCCTTAATTGTCATATCTTTGGTTTAATATGTCACACTACTTTGCACTCCATATGAGACAACTGTCAGTTTTTACAGACAAATTTAGTAAAATATGTAATCAATCTATTTTTCTCTGTTCTTTGTGGAACAGTTACCCTTACCAACTAAAGCTAACAAAGTGAGCTTCGTGCCAACGGTTGTGTACAATAAGACACACTCCTGCTGAGACAAACCCTCAGCTGGACAAAACCAGCTCAGACAAACTTAACCACTTTATAAAGTAGTGCAGAACAATCCCTAGGTCTTGGATTATCTTAAATTGGTCATAGAAGATAACAAGTGATTTGGGTAAGTAAACAAAACCGGATGATTCTAGGACAAATGAGTTCAGATTGCCAATTCCTGTTTTGAATTTATTTTGATGATTATTTGCTTTGATGATTAAATGTAGTCCACATATTGATAAAAATATTGTTGGAATTACTACCTGAAGACCAGGTTTCTGAATGACCAGTCAATTTTGACATGGCTTTTTTTATACCAGTGGGTGAGGTAGGGTTATGGCATTACCAGTAATTAATACAGACTAGGCCTATGCTTATAATTTCAACATGCAACCGGTGACAACCACTTGAGTTATAATGTGTTTGCAAAATGGCCGGCTGAGTGGTTTAAAGAAACTGGGAGTGGGAGAATTAAATCAATCAGATTTTCATTAGGGTGTGGATATGCAACACAAATTTACACGTAGGACAGCTTTCAGGTGGAAATCTATCTGTAGAGAGAATTTTTAGCTCAGCTTACTTTAAGTCAAATGAGCTATACAATGATCCTTTGTCTGTCGGCTGTCTGTCAGTCTGTCTTGGCGTCTGCCCTTCCGTATATTTAACTGGCACGTTTTGAAACCGTTGGACCCATGAATCTGAAATTTGGCATATAGTTACATTTGGCATAAAAAGTCTCCTGCCATACCAAAAATGGGGTCACAACAACTTTGTTCCTTTGATATATTAAGGAAAAATCTCAATTTTCCATTAAAACTGCATTGTTAGACTTCAAAACTGGATAATATTAAAATTTTTGATCTGATATTGATCATATTTATTATAACAATTCCTTTATTTATTTCCTATGTACATACCAGAAATTAGGTCAGTATTGTGTGATTTCTTGAAGTTATGGGCCTGAACATGATGCAGTTTGCCAAAACTCAGGAAATGTATTTACTCATTTGACATGATAATTATTTAAGTTAGAGGGCTTATTTCAAGCATATAAGTATATTGAACTTAGTTTTACTTCCAGATTACTTAAAACATTTTGTAATTTTTAGCTCAGTTGACTGTAAGTCACCTGAGCTATAGTGATCACCCTTTATCTGTCGTCTGGCCACCCAGCCGTCTGTCTGTTAACAGGGCATAAATCGTAACTGCTGGACCTGGAATCTTCTCACTTGACATCAAGGGAGGTCCATGGGAATTTTCCTTGAAAACCTGGAATTAGGTCTCTGTTACCCATATTCTTTTGAGTTATTGGGCTCCGAAGTATCCCCAAGAATAAGGGAAAATTTGATACAAAAGCTTAAGTATCTGAACAACTAATGCAATGATCACCATGATTCTTTGCACAGATATTGATCATGGAGTGTTTCAGTATCTGGAGACTGCTTGTGCCTGTATTTTTTTAGCGAACCTGTGAGCTTATGCGATGGTGCAGCGTCATGCGGCGTCTGTACGTAACCATAGCTTTCTCAAAAATGGCAGAAGCTAGCATCACCAAATTTTTTGCAAATAATCAGTCGTCTGAAAAACTCTATCGGATTTTGTTTATTTTTTTTCTAGCTGCATTTTCTTAGATTTTATAAGGAAAAAGCTAAAAAAGCTTTAAAAATTGTTCTAAAATAGCTTTAAAAAAAGCTTCTTCTTCGAAACTGTCCAGCCAAATTGTCACATATTTCACAGAAATGATCCCTGGAGCAATCGTTCTCAAGTTTGTTCGAATGGTTCCAGTTCTGAGATTTTTGGCCGAGTTACAGGAGGTTGAACTTAGTCATCTGTCCAAAAAACACACTAAAATTAAAATCTCAGAAACGGCTAGAGCTATTTTCACCAAATTTTATACCAATGTTTGTCACATATGTCATATCTGAAATTGAGGTATTGGTGGTGCCACCTACATTGATGTGTTTTTTACAAGTGAAAATGTAATTTTAAACTCTTCTAGCTTTTACACTGATTTATGATGAAACTGTTAAGCTGATTTGTTAAAGTTTACAAGAATATTCTATGGTAGGGTTCTGCCAGTTTTATAAGAATAGATTGGTTAAATACAGCTTTAAAAAGCATTGTAGCCAATTGAAAAAGGCTTTCTGTGTTTGAAAACAGATTTGACAACATGCCAAGTTTCAGCAGCCAAGTCAAGAGGTCACTCAGTACAAACAGGTGGGGTCCAGACATCACCATGGCAACTGACCTGGTTCTGGCTGGTGTCTAGACAATGTGTCCAGACGTCTAGACACAGCGTCTAAATGCTAGACACAATGTCTAGATGCAGAATTCCCAGATTATTGGAACTATTTCTTTCAACTGTTCGAAAAAACTTGGTTTGCATTTTAAGGGAATCGGTTCTATCATCAGGTTACATGTGAACTGCTGCGCCCTCGTTTTTGGTTGACCTCTGACCTTTCCTCACTGCCTAGCATCCATTTGTACGTCTGTTTCCACACATAAACCCACATATATCGGGAACAGTTTGACCAATCAGGCTAAAAATTATCCTCAAATGTAGCCCTTTGATAGCTTTATAACATACACTAAAAATGGTGGCACCACCTGCAACCTTTTTGCACAGCATCCATCTCTTCATCTGCCTTGGGATAAAATCACTCATATCTCAGCAGTGGTTTGACTTTTCCACCTGAAATTTTGCAGGTTTATACATCCTCAACAGCTTTCTTGATTTTCTTACAGGTGGCACCACCTACATTCACGTTTACTCTACAGACATCCAAGCTCATATCTCGGGAACTATTTGACTGATTGGGCCAAAATTTTGCATGTGTATAGATCTCACAAAGCTCTCTATCATAGGCAAAACTGGTGGCGCCACCTACAACCACTTATGCAGAGCGTTCATCTGTTCATCTGCCTTGGGATAAAATCACTCATATCTAAAAAGTGGTTTGACTTATCCACCTGAAATTTTGCAGGTTTATACATCCTGGACAATTTTCTCGTTTTTATGACAGTTGGCACCACCTACATTCATGTTTACGTAGACATCCATGCTCATATGCAACACACCTCACTCTATTCCCCTTGCCACTTAATCCATGCCTCACTTCACCCGTCCCACTCTGATTTCTGCGGATACACATTGTTGCTTGTCGACTACCCATATTCTAGTTTAAAAATGTCTTAGTCTGAAACATTGCTGAAATCATAATGACTAAGGTAGATATGCAGGACTTAAGAGGATCAATATCAAATCTTAAAAATAAACCTCCATTCATACTCCCAAACTTTGCACAGGTTTGCATTAGGCGTGTAGGCCTTGTTATATTTTTTACGATTTTTTTTCTCTATTTTTGAGACCTTAAAAGATGCAGTCATCTGTCAAGAGGGCACAAATCATAACAACTTGAGCTAGAACCTTCGCTCTTAATATGCAGGGAGGCCCATGAAAAGTCTCCTAGAAAACCTAAAATTAGGTCTCTTTTACCCATATTCTTTGAGTTATGGGGTTCAGAAGTACCCCCCAGAATAATGGAAAGCTTGATACAAAAGCTCCAGTATCTGAACAACTAATGCATTGAAAACCATGTTTTTTGCATGGATATTGGTGATGGAATGCTTCATCACTTTCTGCAGACTGGTGGCGCAACCTGTATTTTTTTTTATTTTTTAACAATTTTTTTCTCTATTTTTGAGACCTCTTAAGAAAATTTGATACAAAAGCTCCAGTATCTGAACATCTAATGCATTGATAACCATGTTTTTTTGTATGGATATTGGTCATGGAATGTTTTTTTTTTTATTTTTACGAATTTTTTTCTCTGTTTTTTAGAACCTCTTAAGAGGCGGTAATCTGTCAACAGGGCACAAATCATAACAACTGGACCTAGAATCTTCCCTCTTAACATGCAGGGAGGTCCATGAAAAGTCTTGGAAACCTAAAATAAGGTCTCTGTTACTCATATTTTAAGAGCTATGGGGCTCTGAAGTACCCCCCAGAATAATGGAAAGCTTGATACAAAAGCTCAAGTATCTGAACAACTAATGCATTGATAACCATGTTTTTTGCATGGATATTGGTAATGGAATGCTTCATCACTTTCTGCAGACTGGTGGCGCAACCTGTATTTTTTTTTATTTTTTAACCATTTTTTTTCTCTATTTTTGAGACCTCTTAAGATTTGGTCATCTGTTAACAGGGCACAAATCCCAAGGACTGGACCTAGAATATCTTCTCTCTTAACATGCAGGAATGCCAATGAAAAGTCTCTGTGGAAACCTGGAATAAGGTCTCTGTTACCCATATTCTTCGAGCTATGGGGCTCTGAAGTACCCCCCAGAATAATGAAAAATTTGATAGAAAGGCTCAAGTATCTGAACAATAAACAAGATGAATCTTATAATTTCACATTTTTTTTCAGCCACCAGCAGTAACCACTGAGACTCCTCAACCCCCCCCCCCCCTTTGAATACACAGGACTAATAAACAAGATGAATCTTCTAATTCCAATGTAAAATTTATTTTTTTAGACTTGAACAATTTTGAAATTTTTTTGAAACAAAAAAATTTACAGGATTTGAACCGTATTATCAAATGCAATAAAATATTAGGATCTAATGTAAGTGTTTTTTTAGCATTTCATTCATATTTCTTAAAGTTGGCTTTGCCTTGATATGAATAACACTGTTAAGGTTAGTTAATCAGGTTTATTGGGCAAACTTTCATGGGATAATTTTCAGCTTATATGGCCATATATTTAACTAATGAAAACTAAATTACATTCACACAATTTTTGTTGAGTTGTAACCTTTCATATTACACTTAGGCCCATTTTTTAGCTCAGCTGACTCTTAGTCATCTGAGCTATAGCGATCACCCTTTGTCCGTTGTCCGTCTGTCTGTCTGTCTTGCCATCCGTCCTTCCATCTGTCCATCGTCCACCTGTCACAAATCATAACCGCTGGACCTAGAAACTTGTAACTTGACATTCTTAGAGGTCCATGAAAAATCTCCTTTGAAACCAGAAATGAGGTCTCTGTTACTCATATCCTTCGAGCTAAGGGGCCCCAAAGTACCCCCCCAGAATAGTAAAAAATTTCATACAAAAATTTCAATATCTCATTAACTACATCACTGATGGTCATGACTTTTGGCATACATATTTATCATGAGATGTTTCATCAGTTTCTGCAGACTGGTGGCGCCATCTGTATTTTTCAATTTTTAACTAATTATTTTCTCTATTTTTGTGACCTTTAAAAATATGAACATCTGTTAATTAACAGGGCACAAATCGTAAAGACTGGACCGAGAATCTTCATTCTTGACACAGTGAGAGACCTATGAAAAGTCTCCATGGAAACCAGAAATAAGGTCTCTGTTACCCATATCCTTTAAGCTGTATGGCTTGAAAATAACCCCCAGAATAATGGAAAATTTGATAAAAAAAAAACTGCAACATCTCAAGAACTACAACACTGATGGTCATGATTTGTGGCATACATATTGATCATGAGATGTTCCATTAGTTTCTGCAGACTGGGTGCGCCACCTCTATTTTTTTTTCAAATTTTTAAGATTTTTTTTCTCTATTTTTTGAGACCTTTAAAGATGTTGTTATCTGTCAACAAGGTACAAATTGTAACAACTGGACCTAGAGTCTTCATTCTTGTAATGCAAGGAGGCCCATGAAAAGTGTCTGTGGAAACCTGAAATTAGGTCTCTGTTTCCCATATCCTTCAAGCTATAAGACTCAGAAGAACCCCTCAGAATAATGGAAAATTTGATACAAAAGATGAAGTATCTGAACAACTAATGCAGAGATCACCATGATTCTTTGCATGGATATTGATTATGGAGTGTTTCATCAGTTTCTGTAGACTTGTGGTGCCACCTATATTTTATTCAATTTTTCGAATTTTTTTCTCTATTTTTGAGCGCTTTAAGGATGCTGTCATCTGTTAATGTGGCACAAATTGTAACAACTGGACCTAGAATCTTCATTCTTGTCATGAAAGGAGACCCATGAAAAGTGTCTGTGGAAACCTGAAATTAGGTCTCTGTTACCCACATCCTTCAAGCTATAGGACTCCGAAGTGTCCCTCAGAATAATGGAAAATTTGATACAAAAGCTGAAGTATCTAAACAACTAATGCAGAGATCACCTTGATTCTTTGCATGGATATTGACCATGTGTTTTACTAGTTTCTGCAGACTGGTGGAGCCACCTGTATTTTTTTAAAGTTTACGCATTTTTTCTCTATTTTTGAGATATATAAATACAGACACAATCTTGGACTGTTGGTTAATCTGTTTGATGCTTCAGGTGAATGGGTATATACTACCATTCAGATGATAAAATTTCCTTTTACGAATCTCTTCCCAGTCAGCTGAGCGTCATGACCCATGGGTCACTTGTGTTTATCATATTTTTCAACTTTAACTGAATTTTTCACCCACATGTAAACTAGTCCAGCACTACCAGAAATGCGGGGCCCTCTGAGGACCATTGTCTGACCACATCTAGTTTTCTTTTAAATTCAGTTTAAACATGTGTGATTTAAAAATATTAAAATATATGTGCATGCATAATATGACCCAATATGAGCTACACTGTGGATAAATAATGATTGCAACTTATAATTCTGATATTTTAACTTTTATTTTCAGATTTTTTTATTACAAATCTATAAAACTTGTAAAAAAATGAATCTGATGAAAAATATAGATGGTAAAAATGGATATACTTAAAAAATATGCTTGAATATAAACTTGAATGCATTATTACCAAGTAGGTGGGCCCCTTTCATCTTAGCTTCTCAAATGCTTTTATAAATGAAAAACATTACAATAGAATGTTTTGCATTTGCAAAAATTTCAAACTTCAGCTGAGCGCCATGACCCATGGGTCCCTTGTTTCCTTATTGCATTATTACATGGTTTCAGGCCACAATTTTCATTTATTTTACAGTGCAAATGCGGATGTTTTAACATGCTGTTTAAATTTTGATTATGCTCATTTGAATTATTTTAACAGCATTTTGTTTCAGTTAATAAATTATTGTTTATTGTAATACTTTTGCTCATGTCTATTATTCTATAATTTACAGGGTTTCATTTTTGCAGGACCATTACATCTTAGCTTTTCAAATGCTAATACATATATGAAAAACCAAAAGAAATAAGTATATTTTGCATTTGCTAAAAGTTTCCAAAATTCAGCTGAGGGTTGTGACCCATGGGTCCCTTATTTTGTTAAGGGGATGTGTATCAGCAAAGTCTTTACCACACCCCAAATCTTCAAAATAAAGTTTGGACTACATGACAGGGGCTTAATTGTATCCGCCAAAACAGAGTTTTGCGGATACTATGTTTTCAGCTGGACGCCGCCGCCGCCGCGTAGGTGTCCGGAGAACTCCTCCGTAACCGCTGGGCGTAATTTTCCGAAACCCGGGATTATGTTCGGGTCACATGTGAACTGCTGCGCCCCGATTTTGTTTTGACCTCTGACCTTTCCTCTGGGCTCTGCGTCCGTTTGTGCGTCTGTTTCCACACATAAACCCACATATCTCGGGAACCGTTTGACCGATCAGGAAAATTTTTTTGCACAAATGTAGCCCTCGGAGAGCTTTATAACATACACCAAAAATGGTGGCGCCACCTGCAACCATGTTTGCACAGTGTCCATCTGTTTGTCTGCCTTGGGTTAAAATCACTCATATCTCTGCAGTGACTTGACTAATTCACCTGAAATTCGGCATGCACAAACATCCTGGATAGCTTTTCTGATTTTATGACAGGTGGCGCCACCTACATTCACGTTTACGCTGCAGACATCCAAGCTCATATCTCGGGAACCGTTTGACCGATCAGGAAAAATCTTTTGCACAAATGTAGCCCTTGGAGAGCTTTATAACATACACCAAAAATGGTGGCGCCACCTGCAACCATGTTTGCACAGTGTCCATCTGTTCGTCTGCCTTGGGTTAAAATCACTCATATCTCTGCAGTGACTTTACTAATTCACCTGAAATTTGGCATGCGTATACATCCTGGATAGCTTATCTGATTTTTTGACAGGTGGCGCCACCTACATTCACGTTTACGCTGCAGACATCCAAGCTCATATCTCGGGAACCGTTTGACCGATCAGGAAAATTCTTTTGCACAAATGTAGCCCTTGGAGAGCTTTATAACATACACCAAAAATGGTGCCGCTACCTGCAACCATGTTTGCACAGTGTCCATCTGTTTGTCTGCCTTGGGTTAAAATCACTCATATCTCTGCAGTGACTTGACTAATTCACCTGAAATTTGGCATGCGTATACATCCTGGATAGCTTTTCTGATTTTATGACAGGTGGCGCCACCTACATTCACATTTACGCTGCAGACATCCAAGCTCATATCTCAGGAACCGTTTGACCGATCAGGAAAATTTTTTTGCACAAATGTAGCCCTTGGAGAGCTTTATAACATACACAAAAAATGGTGGCGCCACCTGCAACCATGTTTGCACAGTGTCCAGCTGTTCGTCTGCCTTGGGTTAAAATCACTCATATCTCTGCAGTGGTTTGACTAATTCACCTGAAATTCTGCATGCTTATACATCCTGGATAGCTTTTCTGATTTTATGACAGGTGGCGCCACCTACAATCAAGTTTACGCTGCAGACATCCAAGCTCATATCTAGGGAACCGTTTGACCGATTGGGCCAAAATTTTGCATGTTTATAGTTCTCACAAAGCTCTTTATCATACGCTAAACTGGTGGCGCCACCTGCAACCCTTTTTGGCACAGCGTCCATCTGTTTGTCTGCCAAGGGCAAAAATCACTCATATACAATATAGTGGTTTGACTTATCTGCCTTAAATTTTGCATATGTATACAACTTGGACGGCTTTCTGGATTTTTTGGTAGGTAGCGCAACCTACATACACAATTTGGCTGCAGACATCCATGCTGATATGCAACACTTCACCCGTTCCACTCTGATTTAGGCGGATACAAGTAGTCGCTTGTCGACTACCCGTATTCTAGTTTTAAATATTGATTTTCTCTGACTTCACTGTGCCTGAGGGCAGTTTCCTGTATTTAACCTCCATAATCTATTTACATTATGTGTTATTGAACTTATTTGTTTAGAGTTTGAGTGGACTCTAGGTGCTCAAACATAGTGAAGAGACTTGCCAACATGCCAGTTGTTATGATGTGGGCTGTTCAGCAATTGATTACAAATTATCAACATTTATAGCCCCGACCACCTACCAGAATAGATGGCTGCCAGCATTGTTTAGTGAACAATACACAGCTTATTGAACAAGCTGGCCAGTCCAAAGACGCACTACAATAGGCCCTGAGACATATGTTCACCCTTTAGTATTATATAAAACTCTAAAGGTAAAAGCTGTCCAGCCGCTGAAGCCAGTGTCAGCCAGACCTGACCCTGAACAAATGGTCATAATGGTCTAACAGATCTATTCAGGGCAAGATTGAGTTACGTTTGGCTATGCTTAAAAGATCAAAACTGAATTATTGTATGTCTGTATACACGTCAATGCCTTAAACATGACTCGGTCATTAATTAATAAATCTTGATAAGTGAAAGTCCTCAGCAGTATTCAGATGAGATCATTTTAATATATTCATTATTAATGTGGTTCATTCAATCCCTGCCTATGAACAGATATTGATGGAAGGTATATAGAATTGGTCAAGGTAAGCTGTACACTCACTATCTGCTGTGTCATTAGACACATTTGCATTAATTAATTATAATGTTCTTAGTTCAAAGAGTACCTGTAATTCAGTATAAAGATGAAAAGTCAACTGATATAATACCTCTTGAAGGTTGGAAGTAAAAAATTCAGGAATAATTCTCACATGTGCACTGAAACTCACTTGATATTGAAAATACAGAAATAAGGTAGGTTTCATATGTATTTGTGAATTTGCTGACAGACAAGTGTTTTGCATGAGATGCCCTTTATGTTTTCATTAGGATTTCTGGAATAAAGTGTATATTGTTTCTATGTTATTGCCTTTCAAGATCAGGATAGCCATAACTTGAATAGCTGCTTTAATAGATACCCTTCAGTCTTGATTGAGACAAGTACTGCCAAAGAGTGTTTGTGATTTATTTCTAAATAAAAGACCATAGATGACTAATTGTGAAGGGTTGAGTGTGAAGTATAATTGATTCAGCATATGCCTGCATTTGATGTCCAACCAAAACACACATATTGATTGAGCCATTGACAGAGGACTTTAAACCCTTGAAGCTGGGTGATGCATCATCAATAATTCCTTGAGGCTGCTTGCTAATGTAATTGAATAGGTGTTTATGTTACATACTTATGCTATGAAGTCTCCCCCATGCAGTCCTATATTCTCTATACCATTTCCTTCTTAAATTTTAAATAGTCTAGCTTTTCTGTTGTTTCTTGTATATTGGCCCACTGGGAAAGACAACTGCAGGCCCAGTTCTTGGTATTTTCAGGTATATAAAAACAGTAGGGGCTCTATTAAGCCCTCTGTGTGGATTCTTATGATTAAAAAAAACACTGCTTTGTAAAGCTTGGGATCAGACACATTTATTTAGGAAAGTATAAAGGACCTGCAGGTGTTATTCTTTGTATTTTCAGAAGAGGTTAAAACCAGTAGTTAAGCCTGGTGAATGGATTCTCAAGATGAAAAAAAAAAAAAAATTCTGCTTTTGAAGCTTAAGTTAATTGGGTCCAAACAACATTTCCAGTCCCCTTACCATGTGAGTGCACAACCATTCTTGTCAAATGAATTGAATAATGTTTTGTTTATGTCATAATTGCATCTTATTAACAGATAGTAATTAAATTGTGATTTGCAGTTGATGATTTAAAACAAAATTGGGGTACTTTTATAGGTTCTATCAAAACCTCCCTTATGAAAAATAAATATTGCGTACAAGAAATGCCAACTGACCACCCTCAAATTTTTTTAAAGCTGTGATTCTGATCTTGAAAATAGATTAAAATAGATAAGAACATTGGTGAAAATGAGCTTTCAACATATTAGAAGTTGTGAAAACTTTTTTAAAATAACAAATAAAAATAATGACTAATGTAAAGAGACAATAAAATTACATGTATAGAATTCTCTAAGGTCATGAGTGAGAGACAGTTGGTGAATGGTAATGACTTAGGTGGAATACACATTTGTTGTTCATTATTCATACCATAACAGACCAAACAGACTCATCATATTGATGTAATTATATACTGGTAACATTGTCTGCATCTTAAGATATTGTTTTGCTTATAATTGGACACTTAACAGGTTTTTAGCTCAGCTGACTTTAAGTCATCTGAGCTATAGTCATGGTCCTTTGTCCTTTGTCTGTCCGTCCGGCCAGCCGTCAGCCCATTAACAGGGTACCGTAAAATCTCCACTTAAAACCGCACTTCCGATTAAAACCGCACCCAGACTTGGCCGAAATTCCAGGCGAGACACCGCGAGGGGCTCAAATACTAAGAACCCCCCTTTAAAACCGCACCAACTTTCGCTACGGAATGATTTGACAAAAGACACAATCGAGCAATCATCTAGAAATGAACACGCGTAGGTTGCGACTCGGCCATTCCTGTCCACTTTAAAAATTCCTTGGGCATTTTGTTTAAACACATCATAACACTTTTTTGCAGGGTCACTCAAGCATGAAGTTTGGGAAGACGTAAGGGCCGGTGAACCTCTGCCTGTTTATACAGATTTTATATTCCGTGCCGTATTCTTGTTTGCTACCGATTTGTCATTATATTTTGGAAAAAAATATTCTGCTGATCTATTTCAAGTCACTGTATATTTTAATTCTAAAAGTAATATTTTGAAATCTTAATTTTTGATGAAAATTCCATTTTCTGGAATAACTCGGAAGATTCAAATCATTTTCATACCGGTTACTTCGGTATTATCTTCGTCACATCGTACGTTCACATCGCTCCATGTCACAATTTGCTGGTGCGTTGAAAACATCGCTGGTTAACTTAACTAAATATCAAACTAACTGAAGTTACCTTTTCCAGATACGCACGTATAGGAAACATGACGCTTGAAAACGAGTGATTTTAAGGTAAAATTAAAGTGGCCAGTCCGGGTTAGCAAGTTTTTTTCCTGAAGAAAGTTTCCGTGTGGAGAGCCATTTTGTCAAGGCAGTGTTCGCGCAAGGCACGCTGGGACGAAATAGGTGGCTGTTCTATTTACCACCCTCCGCGTACAGCCGTTCAATTTATTCTTAGCAGAATACCGGGGAGTTTCAGCACATGGCGGTACTCAAACTTGATTTTAAAACGATTGTCTGCCATTGTGTGACTCTTCACGATGTCAGCTTTTTATTCATTTTACGTTTTAAACAAATAATCATTGCTAAATAATGCCGCAAATGGGTTTAAAGTAGGCTTTTATTTCAATTTTGCTTGACCATGCCCAACGAAGTGGACCGCTGTGTGTAACAGCAGGGTTGTTTTAAACGTATTATTTGGTGACAATTACCAAGATTTTATAACAAGTTATATATCACACGAAAACTAATCAGCAATATTTAATTTATAAATAACAAATAATCGTAAATAATACATTTACACACGGCTCCCATGCATGCTAAGAACAGCCTCCGAAAGTTGCAATATTATCGCCCACGCGCCGGCCCAAAAACGATGCCTGTCAGGAAGATATTCAGGAAACCCTTCTAGTATAAACCGCACAGTGCTTTCAGGAAATCAACCTGATTTCAAGATTTTGAATTTCTTGATTAAACCGCGGTTTTAAGTGGAGATTTTACGGTATGTTTTGAAAGTATTGGACCTATGAATCCAAAATTTTACATACTGTAAGATGTCCCCAAACTCTTCTACCATACCAAAAATTGGGTCCCTAGAACTTCATTCCTTCGAAATATAAAGGAAAAAAACCTCAATTTTTCATTAATAAAAACTAGATGAAGGTTATAATTTTCTGTATTTGATTCATTCTTATTCTAGGCTGTGCTACATTTTAGATTTTGTATTCTACCACCAGGGTTACAATGATTAAAGTGCACATTTAATTGTGTCCACAAAGTGGTGTATTGCTATATGAAAGTGTGGATGTTCATCAGATAAGTAATTCCTTACTTCAGAAGAGTAAAAACTTCACCAGGTGTGAAATTGACTATTTAACTCCAGTAAAAAATTATAGCTGAGATAGTAATTAGCACAATGATGATGTTAGTCCCTCATGTATACTTGAAAAGATGGTTTTATTTTATCAGATTTACTGAATCTTTTATTTCGGTTAATAAAATCCTTTCAATAGTGATTCAAGGAATAATCTTGAAGATGCCATGTTGTGGCATTATTTTTTTTTAAATTCACTTTAAACATTTGTGATTTAAAAATAAAAAAAATATATGTGTATGCATAATATGGCCCAATATGAGCTACACTCTGGATAAATAAATAATAATTGCAACTTAGAATTCTGATATTTTAACTTATATTTTAAGATTTTTTTATTACAAATTTATAAAACTTGTAAATAAATAAAAAATGAATTTGATAAAAACTGTTAATTGAAAAAAGTGGATAGGCTAAAAAAATAGGCTTAAATATAAACTTAAATGCATTATTCCGTTGAAAGTGAAATAAAGGTATTAGTCAATTCTGTCCACCTGCCTGCCCATCTGTAAATTTTTCATATGCATCACAGTATCTCAAAACGTTTACTGTTTTTCTTCATGACAGTCTTGTCAGAGTATTAGTTTTGCAATCATATATTTAAAACTTTGCTATAACCAAGTAGGAGGGCCCCTTTCCTCCTAGCTTTTCATATGCTTGTATAAATGAAAAACATTAAATAGAATATTTTGCATATTTTGCATTTGCAAAAATTTCAAACTTCAGCTGAGCACAGTGACCCATGGGTCCCTTGTTTTTCTAATTGCTTTATAAATACTTTGGAATTATGGCCCCATCTCTCATTATGAAAACTAAGATAATAGGAACTTGACATGTGACTTTATGGAATATGCTGATCTTTATAAGTCAATGCCTATATGGAGGGAGGGCCACCAGTACAAAATTGATTTAACAGTGCACCCATCCACTGTCCTTAAAGGGGTAGCTGTTACCCTGTGCAGATATTCACTGTAACCATACATCTCAAAAACCCCTAAATCTATCATTATCAATTTCAATTTCAGACACATTTTCACAATTGGCAAGAACATGATTGTCACATGCAGGTGTCACCTGTTTTTAAGTATTTACTTCCTACTGTCCAAAATGCATGATCCTTCTACCAGAATAAACATAAATTACTGATGTCTTTAAATGCCAGCATGTATTTTGTATAAGCATTTCCCATTTAATAGGCCACCTTGCAGAGGTCTGGGTACACAAGTGTCAAGACCATCTCTGGTGCCTCACATTTCAAGTTAATTATGCATGTTGATTGAAGAGGCTGTTTGACCCTCAGGCATTTAGCTTGGCCATTTTACCACGTCATCTTTGTGTGCATGGGATAATTTTCATTATGTGGATATTTGATGGAGTTGTAAGCATTAATAGTCTCAGGGCAGTTAAAAAAATACATAGTTTGAGTACACCACTAGACAATCATACAAGTAATTTGGAGCTGTTTTTTGTTGTTAGAGGTGCAAAATACCCAAAAAAAAATAAAAGTAAAAAAGTTATGCCTCAGTTTTGAGGAAATTATGGTTTCTGGTAAGAAATTACTGAGAAAAAAGGGAGTCTACAGAGGAAAAAATCTTGTTTAAATAGAACATATTTAGAAGATTTAGTTTAAAAAATCTCCACCAGAGGTCACTATGCAATAACTGCCAAATCTGGATGATCCACCAAGCTTGGACATTTGCCAATCTATCTTTAGTAGTCCCCCGCCATAAGGAGGGAGGACTACCGGTGCTAAAATGGTCTGCATCCATCCATCCATCCCACCCCATCACTGATGCCACACTTTCCTAATTATATGACAAGGGAATATTTATGCATCTAGGCCCTTGTTTTGTTCATAATTTGATTGAAAGCCTGTAGCAGAATAAATCATGAATTTTCTCTATTTCAGATTATTCATAATGTTCAGGATCTTCTCCATGATAATTATTCATTCAGCAACTTTAGTAATATTTCAGATTCTTTTGTTGGCTGAAACAGGTACCAAATTTCAGACTTTGGTACTGGATATACATTACCCAGCTCTGACCCAAGTTCCCATTCCCATTGCAACACTTTAAAGATTTAAATATTGATATGTTTATTGGTGCAAAATATGTATGATTATGTTGGACATTCAGTATTAAAGTACAGATTTAATGGAATATGTTATTGTTTTCTATCTAACAAAAGAAACAAAGTCTCTCATAAAAGACCTCAAATAAATTGACGAGCACTGGTTTTAAGGCCCAAGTTAATGAATATTTAAATATTGACTACCAGTATGTTTACAGTGATATTCTGTTTCAGATATGCATGTACCCACACAAGTACTTGGGTGGGAAATTGGACTTAAGTCCTCTTCAAGTGTTACCCAGACTTGAGTCTTCAAGTACCACTGTCATCCTGCATTATCCCTTTCAGGCATTGTCTCTGCTTAACTATCACATCTTACCCATTTAAATTCAGGAAAGACTAATCTGTATTTTTCATAGCCTGGACAGTGTCTGGTAGAAACTTAGTATTTTTTATACATTCTGTATAATTTTATGCTGACATATAATTTAAGTTCTCATTCAGTGATTTTATTGTGTTTAATGCATATATGCATAAGTGAATGCTTTCACCTGATTACAAATATCAAAGGAATAACCAGAGGAAGATATATTGAACAGTCATTTCTTGAAACTGTCTAGTTACTTGCATGTACTATATTTCCATCACCTGCAGATCCACAAACATATTACTAAACTTAAAGGCTGTTTCACTGAAAGTCTGTAAGTGTTGTGCCTTATGAACACATGTAGTGTTAATTAATTAATGTGGTACCTTTTTTTTGTACTTAAGAAGAACAGTTAAGTCATTAATTTGTCTGTAAATATGCATTAAATCTTTTATTTTATTATGAAATCTCCTTTATTTTTTTTCAGTAAAAAAAAATTCATACTTTTTCACAGTTTTGCTTTTATGATCAAATCTCTTTTATTTTTTAGTACAAAGAAAAGAAAAATCATACTTTTTTTAGCTCAGCTGACTGGAAGTCATCTTAGCTATAGCGTCCGTCGTCTGTCCGGCCGTCAGTTAACAGGGCACAAATTGTAACTCCTGGATCTGGAATCTTTTAACTTGACCTACAGGGAGGTCCATGAAAAATCTCCTTTGAAACCTGAAATTAGGTCTCTGTTACCAATATTCTCCAAGCTTTGGGCCTCGTAGGTAACCCCCCCCCCCCCCCCCAGAATATTCAACAGTTTGATACAAAACCTCAAGTATCATAATAACTACTGCATTGATCACCATGATTCTTTGTATGAATATTGATCATGGACTGTTTCATCAGATCCTGCAAACTTATGATGCCACCTGTATTTTTACAAATTTGTTTATCTCTATTTTTGATACCTTCAAAGAATCTGTCATCTGTAAACAGGGCACAAATCGCAACCACTGGACCTGGAATCTTCTCACTTGACATCAAAGGAGGTCAATGAAAAGTCTCCATGAAATCTGAAATTAGGTCTCTCTTACCTATTTCCTCTGAGCTGTTTGGCTTGTAAGTCTCCCTCAGAATAAATAAAACTTTGATACAAAAGCTTGAGTATCTGAATTACTAATTTACTAATGCATTGATCACCATGATTCTTTGTATGAATATATAGGTCATGACTTGTCCCATTAGTTCCTGCCAACTGGTGGTGCCACCTGTATTTATTCTAATTTTGACTTTTTTATGCCCCCGCCACAAAGTGGCCGGGGCATATAGTTTTACCCATGTCCGTCCTTCTGTCCTTCCGTCCTTCCGTCATTCCGAAATCAAACAGTTGTAGAGACTTTTTTACGCAATGCCTGCAGATATTGGCCTGATTTTTGGTGTGTATTTTATAAAATTTCTTATTTTTTTGTCTATTTTTAAGACAATCTTTATTTAGGATAACAGCCCATATCTCAGGAGTGGCTGAATGTATTGTGCTGAAAGTATGCATGTCAATAGACCTTGGATCGCTCTATCTCATAATTGTGACTGGTGGGGCCACCTACAATACTTTTTGCGTAGTGTCCATCTGTGCATTTGCCATCTGTTAGCTTAGTGGTTCTTAAATTTATTGGGTTGATATGTGCATGTTCACAGATCCTCAACACCTTCATCTCTAAGCAAGACTGATGGAACCACCTGCAATCATTTTCCTGTGGCGTCCATCTGTACATATGCTTTTGGTGAAAATTGCTCATATCTCAGGAATAGTTTAAGATATTGGTATGAAATTTGGCTTGTCCATCCATCTTGGAAAGTTTTCTCATAAGCCAGACAGGTGGCGCCACCTACTTTCCTGGTTTTGTAGAATAAAAAAATGCACTTTTCTTGATATGTTTGTGCTAAACATAAGAACACTGGAATAACTGCCTTTAATATAGAGTCCAGAATCACATACAACAATGCAGCATGGCACGGCTTCACAGAACAGCGGATGGAAACTGAAGTGGCCCCCAATTAGGGTGGCAGTCTAGACTGGTGCATGCACGATAGGGTGGACGCTTAGACTGGTGCATGCATGATTATTAATAAATAACATTTTTTACTAGTGATTTGCAGTACTGGCCTGAATTGGTGCATACCCATAGATCTTGGACTCCTCCATATTGTAGACTGGTGGTGCCATCTGCAATAGTTTTCTTGAGGCGTCTATCCAGATATGTTTTTTGGGTAAAAATTGCTCATATTTTAGGAGTTTTTGGAGAGTTTTCTCTTAAACCAGACATTTCTGAGGACTCTTCACAAAATTCATGATTTATTGGCACTCTGGCAATCATTTTGCTCATTGTTCAACATTCCTTGAATTTAGCTGAGCATCAATGCCCATGGGCCACTAGTTTACAAGTTTAGTATCACAGTTGAGATGCAGTGAAGTGTCTCAGTCGGGCAATACAAGTACTGGTAATATGGATTTAAGTGAGTTATTTCTTGTGTAAGTGCCAGAATTAGGCTCTGAGTCAGACGTGGCTAGCCTCAGACTAGAAACTTGCTCTTTCACAACTCTGTCTCATATTTATGAACACTAGAATTCACATATGTATCAGCAAGTCAATGCAGATTAATCATTGCACGGTAAAATTTTCTTCTCATCACTTAGGAGCACACACAAACTGTTACTTTTAAACATGGCTTCCTTGCCACAATTGCATGTTCAATTGGGGCCTAGAGGGCTTAGACAGTGGAGGGGTAAAACACTTGGCTCTCTCTTCTGGTGACCTGGGTTGATCCTCAGTGTGGCTGTGAGAGTGGTTTGTAATTGCCTGTCCAACTCCGATAGTTGTCTCTGGTTTCCTCCTCAGCTTTATATAAATACATAAAATTAATTATAAATAACCAGTAAAACTTTATTCAATGATGAAATCCTACTAATGAAGGTAATATATATAACAGCATTAAGTTTGTGACACAAACTTGACCTTTAATTAAGCTTTACTGGCATTAAACTAAAGACTATACCTCTAAGTAACATTCAAACCTCACACGTTATTAAGCTTTGTTTAATTCAAAGTTGACCATTTAAGATTAACAGAAAAACAGCTCTGGTTGGCACAGTCACTATATACAACAAATCACTTATCCTTAAAGGAGAATTAGTTATTTTTAAAATCATTTTTGTTATGCCCCCGCCACAAAGTGGACTTTTTTTCGCAATGCCTGCAGATATTGGCCTGATTTTTGGTGTGTATGCAGATATTGACGAGTTACAGATCGAGTTCACGTTTCCTCCAGGTTGACCTACTTTTGACCATTTACGGCTCCTTAACTTAGAAAATTTCATGAAAAATAGAAATTTTCATGACAAATACACATGTATGGACTTTTTTTTCGCAATGCCTGCAGATATTGGCCTGATTTTTAGTGTGTATGCAGATAATGACCAGTTACAGATCGAGTTCGCGTTTTGTCCCAGGTGACCTATTTTTTATTGTTTTACAGCTCCTAAACATAGAAAATTTCATGAAAAATATAAATTTTCATGACAAATGTACATATACAGCCGTTTTCAGCCCTCAGCTCATAGGCTGATGGGCTATTGTCGTCACCCAAGCTGTCCGTCTATCCGTCCATCTGTCTGTCGGGTGTCCGTCCGTCCGTTCTGCATCTGTTAACTTTTACATTGTGAGCGGGATATCTCTAAAAGGATTCCTCGTTGGAATTTTATTTCATCAGTGAAGATGTATATCGATAAAATCTCGGTTAAGTTCGAAGATGGGTGACCTTGACCCATTTTTCTACATTTTAGAGCTGATTATAATAAAACACTCAGAAGCTTATATCTCAGGAACCATTATGTGGATTTTCACAAAACTTACTATGATCATTGGGACTGATGGTCTGTACGTGCTGCACAATTTTGGTGGCGTCACCTGCAATTTCTGATTTTTTAATGAAATTTTATCGGATTTTTCAATTTTGGCCTTTTGTGCAGGATATCTCCAAAGGTATTCAACTAAGGAACTTCATTTCTCAGGAAGCATTTGGTGGATTGTTATAAAACATGGTGGATACCTCTCCAATTTAAATTTATAACTGATTACCAGCTTTTGCTAATATTCTAGTTTCGCAATGCAATGCTTACAGATACTGGCCCAATGTTTGGTCTGTGGGCGCCTAATGACCACTTACAGGTTGAGTTCGCGTTTCGTCCCAGTTAACCTATTTTTGACCATATGACAGATCCTGAACATAGAAAATTTCATGAAAGACAGAAATTTTTATGAAAAATGCACATGTATGGACTTTTTTTCACAATGCCTGCATACTGGCCTGATTTTTGGTGTGTTCCTTGATAATGACCCGTTACAGATCGAGTTTGCATTTTGCCCTTGTTGACCTACTTTTGACCATACAACACCTCCTGAACTTAAAAAAATTTT
The DNA here is from genome assembly GCA_026874595.1 of Sipunculus nudus. Taxonomy (NCBI): domain Eukaryota; kingdom Metazoa; phylum Annelida; class Sipuncula; order Golfingiida; family Sipunculidae; genus Sipunculus; species Sipunculus nudus. The sequence continues at coordinate 8,588,486 of CM049309.1, forward strand.
TACAAAATTTAACAAATATTTCTAATTTGCCCCAGGCGGGGGCATTTGTGTCGTACCGACACATCTAGTTAGTTATTATATTTAAGCGACAAATTTGAGACCTGATTTGAGTTATTCATTAAAACTTAGCTTGTTATATGGGATCCAATCTCAGCTATAATTACATCTAGTGTCCCAAAACCTGGTGTGTTTATTGATCACAAGTGGATGCGATATAGTTATCACCCTGTCTGTCTGTCTGTTTGTCTGTCTGTCCATCCGTCTATCCACACAAACTTGTTTCGACCTGATGATAACTCCAGGTTGTATTGACACATGGATTTCAAACTTGACTTACATATGGCCCACCACTAAAGCAAGAACCTATCTGATTTTTGGGTCATAGGTCAAAGGTCAAGGTCACATGACTTACTTTTTTAAAAAGATTATGGGTGCATTTTATGGCAAGCTTTTCATCCCAAACTTTCCATTTTGCACATTTAGCTGACTTGCCAGTATGGGGAGAGCATAAATGAATTTTGGGTCAAAGGTCAAGGTCACAAGGGCCATCTGTCCACAAAGTAGTTTCCAGATGATAACTCAGTTTAGTTTGACATATTGGTTTCAAACTTAGCTTATATATGACTCACCACTAAAGTAAGAACCGTGTGGATTTTGGGGTCCAACGGTCTAAGGTCATGGTCACAGGACTCTTTTCTTTAAAAACAATGCATATGCATTTGAAGCCAGTTTTTTCATCCCAAACCTTCCATCTTCAAGATATTGCTAACCTGCCAATAGGGGAAGATTCTGTTCAGTTTTGGGGTCATGAGGTCAAAGGTCAAGGTCATAGTACCCACTTATTTAGAAAGATTGTGGATGCATTTTAAGCCAAACTTTTCATCCAAAATCTTCCATCTTGCACATATAGCTGAGCTGCCAATAGAGGAAGAAACTGATTGAGTTGGGGGTCACGAGGTCAAAGGTCATTGTCACAGGGGCCCATCTGTCCACATATTGATGATAACTCCAGTTTGGATTGACATATTGGTTTCAATTTTGACTTATATATGACCCACCAATATTGTAAGAACCCTTTTGATTTTGGGGCCATAAGGCCAAAGGTCAAGGTCACAGGGCCCACTTCTTTAAAAAGATTGTTGATGTATTTTTAGCAAAACTTTCTGTCCCGAACATTCTATCTTCCAGATGTAGCTCACCTGCCAGTAGTGGAAGTAACTTATGGATTTTGGGGTCACAAGGTCAAGGTGATGGGGGCCATCAATCCACATTTAGTTTCCAGATGATAACACCAGTTTGGTTTGAAATATTGGTTTCAAACTTGACTTATATATGCCCACTACCAAAGTAAGAACTGTTGATTCTGGGGTCATGAGATCAAAGGTCAAGGTCACAGGACCCACTACTTTAGAAAGACTGTGGATGCATTTTAAGCCAAAATTTTCATCTCAATCCTTCCATCGTTGACATGTGGTGCACCTGCCTATAGGGGAAGTTTCCTTTCGATTTTGGGGACATAAGGTCAAAGGTTAAGGTCACAAGGCCCATCTATTCACAAATAAGTTCATGGATGATAACTCCAGTTTGGGTAGACAGGTTGGCTTCAAACTGATCACAGGACCAATATTTGGAAAACCTCATAAACATATATCCTGATAGAAAAATGCAGCTAAGCGTCGAGACCCATGGGTCCCTAGTTATTTCAAGGTTTATATCATATAACATCTTGGTAATAAATAATTATTTTATTTAAATTCTGTATGATGAATGGACAAATTTAATCTGGTCAGTTCTCACCTGTCTGCATTCAGTGCTGTTGATACAGAAAATAAATATAATAATAATATCATTCATTGCAGATGTAAAATAATATGGGTAATCTGAAATGTCTACTTAAAGCAGCATGCGAGAAAAGATGTCAGATTTTGGGTCAGATGCTTAAGAAAAAAAAAGCATTTTCACTTGGTGACTGGGAATGTTTTATATAAGATGCTCCAGGGATCATTATTTTTCCTCTGGGTAACTAATCTCAAGCTGTCACCATGTCGTGTGGCCTGCTTGCCTCAGTGATTATGATATTCCGCTGCTGTCTGCTGGGCTGATCTATGGCAAGGAGATTGGTCCCTGTACACATAATAACCCAATTCCCAAGCTTTATCACAATTTTGTAATCATTGCATTCCTCATTGGGGACATAGAAAACATCATCGGTCAGACCAGCATTTCAAGCGTCACATTGAATGGGGACGATGTAAATTATGGTCCATGGAAGATCCTTGAGAGATGGCCTTGGTTTTTGTGGGTCGTTGCACTGTTAGGATTTTGTATTTATATCACATCCAAACTGTTTTGCTCAACTAATCTTAAGGATGGTGTCTAATTGCATTTTTGACCTGTCAGTTAATGTGCTTCTTTATTTTAATTCCATAGAAAGAACTTTCTTTTTAGTGACAAATGTCTCTGGAAGCCATTCCAGACTGAGGCAACGATCTTTTAATGACTTGGGTTTCTTAATATGTTGTTAGATATTTACATCTTCCAGTTTTTGCTCAGCATATTAATCTGGTTCCAGGTTCCATGGGAAAAGTGACATTTAAAAAAAACTACTGCTATTCCTTAAATGAGGAATTCAAATAAATCACTATGTGTAGAAATGTAGAATGAGTCATCTCTGAGTCTCAAGCAAAATTTCTAAGTTAGATTGCATTGGATGTGAAACCATATATGTAAGGTTTCAAGGCTCCATAGAACATAAAAGTGTTTAACAAAGATGCCCAAAGATGTTTAAGATGTCAGTAGTATAGAAAGAGGGATTTTTTTAGCTTTTTGTTTATTTTTTTGGTCATTATTTCAAAGGTACTGGAATGCAGCAAAATAGTAAAGTAAAATTAATTTTAAAGGGAAACTATGATTTGTAAAGGATGGGTTGACTTCATGTATTTAGATTATGAATAAATCCAAGTGGTCCAAAATCATTTTAGAAGCTTTATGTTCTATAACACATACAAAGTGGAAAAACAATGTATCTGTTATAATCAATCATAAATACTGATATGGGCATGAAAATGAACAGAAGAAAAGGAAATGATCAAGACCACATTAATTTGACTGATCAAGAAATAAAGCTGCTTTTTGGTATAATAAACAGCTTGAGTGTTCACAAGTTATTTATTAGTACACCAGTAATACCAGTACGTGAAGATCACATAATTTTCTATCACTTCATTACAACATTTAATTAATTTAAATAAGGCAACTTAATGGTCCAGTGGATAGTATGGTTGCTCACCAGGACAGAGTTTAAATCTCAGTACATGGAGAACACAGTTTTCATATCCCCTCATAACAACATTTAATTAATTTATATAAGGCAGCTTGTTGGCTGAGTGCATATGATGAATGCTTACCATAACAGAGTCCAAATTTCAATATGGGGGTCATTTAGTTTATAAAATGTCAGTTCACAAAGTGTTTTATAAAGTGTTTATGAAATATACATGCTTTTTCGTCCAGCAGGTAGCTTTGATTTTTGCCAGAACTGAGGCCAATTCCCAGTACAAGGGGGTCATTTATTTGATTATAATATTTTCCCCCTTTTTCAGGTATTGTAATTTTTTACATCTGAAGAATTTTCTAATTTTAAAAGCCACAAACAAGAAGTATTCAGGTTTGGCATGTAATCAGCAAGAAGCAGCATTTACCTCTGCAAAATCAAATAGTATCGAGTTTCATCTTGGAGTAAACCAGTTGTAACTTGATTTTCAAGGAGCTTGGAGCTGTATATTAAGTTTGATTTGGAGGCAGTGTAGCTAGACCAGGGTTCATCTTCCGGTGATCAGGTTGTATTAGGTTAAGTATTTTCCAATCAGGGATTGTATGTATACTCAGAAAATCAGCAGTGGTAAAGCAGAACAAAACATCCAAAACATATTTCTTTTGCTGCCTAGACCAATGTAAAGTTGTAGGAGTAGTCCAGAATTCAGATCACAGCATCTTTGAAGCACAATACATGTATAGACAAACATTCTAGGAATAGCTTGTCTGAATTTTCAGTCCAGAGGTTATATGTTACTGAGAATAGCTAGTGTGACATGGTCATTTTAAAAACAAATTCACAATATTTGATCAAATAACATGTGATTTTTTTTTTTTACAAATTACATGCATATATCATGCTGAAAGTATTATTCATTACTTAATGGTTGATCAGTAATTGCTTTCAATTCATTTGCTCAACCAACTGAATGACTAGTTCTTCGAAAATATCACCAGCAGTTGTGAAATCTCTCTTCCTGTTTCATTTTTTGAGTCAAATTCTTATGATTATCATGAATGGCCTTGTGGATTTTAATAAAATTTGATGTGCTCATTGATCTTGAAAATTTTATAGATACCTAAGAATGGTGGCAAGTACTGAAGTACGTGAAAAAAAATATATATATATATATATATATATATATATATATATATATATATATATATATATAAAATACTGTTATCATGCCAAGTTGGATTTTAGTGTCTTATTATAATGGGTTAAGCTGCATAGAAAAAAATAAGATTCTATGGATATGGATATACTATAAAATATTTGCTGAATTCTTTATCCTTATTATCTTGTAGAATGAAGGTACCCCATATTTTCTTTGTGGCTTTGTATGAAATATGTCTTCAAGTCTGGTTCAGCAGATCTACTAATCTGTAGTCCTTGTACTAATTCTAAAAAAATAAATTGCAAAATATTTATTTATTTTAAGAGGGTATGTAAGAAATTTCACAGTCAGAGGTCAAGATCACTGGACCCTCTTTTTTTTAAAGATTGTTCTGAAAATCAAAATGCTGAAAGTTCAAGGATATTAAGTTCTCAGATTTTGTTTTCACAAGATAAAGGGTTATGGTCACAGGACCCACATTTTGAAAAAGCTCATAAAAATATCCTTATGGGCAAATTCAGCTGAGCATCGAAACCCATGGGTCCCTAGTTTGTGTTATGGTTCTGCTGTTTTATTCCCTGACATTTACTGCTAAAGGACATACATGTCATTGATTCTTTTATGTATGCTGCAGACTGTATTGTTTTTATCTTGCTTCTGACAGCAGTGGCTTAGCATCCAGTTAATAAACAACAGGTTGTGCAGGTGTTGTTTTCAAATGTCATGTTTAACATCAGCAGGTTGTCTTGCTTGGCGTATGAGCAACCTGTTGCATATTTTACTGAGAACATATTTTACTCATAGGAAGTGAGTTTTTAAACTAGAAAGCTCCCTGTACTTTTTCCTATTAAATAATACAGGGCTTAAATTACTTTGCTTATGAAAAGTCTGTTACAAATAGATTATAAATACTGTGTCCCTGAAGGATTTGTTACCAGTATTAATTTTTATGCCTAGTCAGAGCTATTTTTAAAGTACTTACCAAGTGGGGCAAGTAACATTAACACTTAGCGTACCTTTCATGAATCTTTACTCGCCGTACAAAAAATCATTGGTCACAGCGACAAAAACAAAGTATGTTATACATAATTGTATTGCATGTTTTATTGCATGTTTGAAAATCTGTTTCTCATTGGCATATGTATAGATAAACATGCCGATGAATTAAGATTTATAGATCCATTATTTATATTATTTCATTTATCCAAGAAAGAAAATGATAACCTGAACATTAGTTTAGATTCAGTCCTATAGGTAAGGGTTTACGTTGGACCTACTTGCCCAGTCAGGCAGGTAAGCGGTGATTTTTGGTTGCCTTGCCACCATTTTCTGTAGCTTTTAATATTGATACAATGTGGGGGGTTGGGGAGATGTCCCCACACTGTATCACAAGCAGTTGCTGATGCGCGTGGCTGACAATGTTCCAAGACCAATTTGATGACAGAAGCCTTTATTCAATAGCAAGCGGTCTGGGACAGTCTCTCTCTCTGAGAGAGCCGCCCAGCCTCCCTGACTCACTCTCTCTCTCTGTGCGCACTACCGATAGTTTTGTTACAGAGCTTTCACGTGACATATGAGACATTCATATCCATATTTCTGCATTTCGTCATAAAAGCTAAACCTTATTGGATGACTCAAAGTAGGTCACAATTACATCAGAGTTATAAGTTGACTTAATGAGTTTTGCCAGATTTTACTGGATGAAAGTATTCTGGAAAATCCCAAGTCTGACCTACAAGTCCTATTTGGAGGACAGTGCTTATATACACATGCGGAGTCTCATAAAATAACATGTTTTAATTGTGTTCTACCATTCCCTCATAAAGACTAAACACATAAGTCATTCTGTGACACTATTTCTGTTTGTACAGACTTAAAATAGACCTTAATGGTTTGGTGTACTGTTCTCTGATTAAATTGGGAGAGAAGCCTATATGTGTGTGACCGGATGACTGGTTGTCGGGTGTCATCAATTATGAGAAGTCATTAATTGTTCAGTCTGACATGCCTGAAACTGAGCTTAAATTTATGAAATATGAAATGTGAAATATTCCTTGAAATATGTGTTAAGTCACAAATCTGCACTTTCCTACTCCATAACATATCCCTCTGGTATTCAGAATGAGGCTCTGGCCTCATGGGCTAAGTCGGAGAAAATTTTGTTATTTCAAGAAGGATAACTGGAATGTAGATGACAGAAATACATAATGTGTAAAGATCAAGATATACTGCATAAGTCTGAATTAACTGCTAGAACAGTAGCCAGAATGTGAATGAACTTGCTGGCACTAGTGACAGTGTGTTGGATATATGTCTGTAGAGAGTAAAGTATTACATCACTGAGGTGTAATAGATTGCACATATCAATATAGATGTGAAGTACATGAACATATGTCACAGTTCCAGATGTAATAATGTAAGGAATAAAGTAGTGCATGTTTTAAATTGATATGAGTACAACAACAATGCTTAAGCTGTCCTAAATAAGCTGAGAAAAACATATATAATTCTATAGCTATACCTATATGTTCTAAAGACAATTTTTTTTTGTGAATTGACAATCCTAAACATTATCTAGAAGATAAAATGCTGATTTGTAATAAAATCATGAACAACATCGCAACTATGATGACATTATTTGACATCCTAATATAAGCAGTACAGCAGCAGATTATATATGTATGACAGCATCTAAGTAAAATCAATAAATAAATATCTTAATAGATATGATTATAGCATCATGTTCATAATGAATGCACAGCTAGAATATACAAGTACTATGCATACCGTATAAGCAATGGAATAATTCAAAGTATGTGAACCATTCTAGCATACAGTAAGTTATGTTACAGAAAGATGTTCTGTCGAACAGCAATATGCATTACCAATTATAACAAGTGAATTAGCAATGCCTGTAGCTAAACATATAATTCCTATGGAAAAAGTGATCATGAATTCCTAATCTGACAAAGTGTATATACTCTGTGCCTAAGAGTTTAATATATACAAAATGTACATGACTATCTGCTCTGTGTGTTGATCAGTACCAATGATTCAAAATACATCTTGGCTTTCATACTTGCCATTGGGACAAATTGAATTGTGAATAATGGAAGGTTGATTTGCTATTCCTTTAGCATAACACAACTGGTGTACCTAACCAGCGGATAAGTACATGACAGAATGATGTCATTCCTAATGATAGAGAAATGTTGTACATATATTCCCATTTATTACCCATTTTCTGTGCAGGAGCAAGGCGAAAGTTGTGTGAAAATGTAATGATAATGAAAATAAATCCCTGACAGTTGCACGTATCGATCTAACCATATATGGATTTTGATGGTAACTGAGTGCACGTAATTATGTAAGATCAAACATACATCTGCAGAGTGATGATAAAAATTAAATGAAAATGTAAATGATCGAAATCCTTGTCAATCCACATTTTGGTTTATGGGTTATCAGTATCATGAATACAGTGACTGGAATGCATTTGCTCATGAAACATGTCTGTCATAGTACGCGTAAATGTGAATTCCTATGAGAAGAATTCCTGTGCTAACCTTCATATTTTTGCCTGGCATATCCAGCTATTAATGAGGTTAACCATATCAAACTCTTGTTTTAGGCAATAATGTGACCACAGGTCAGTGCATTATTGATTTTTGGAGTCATCACACTCCCCAGTTTGTCCAATTCCCTATATATTGGAGGGCTTCCCATGAACCCGTGTTTGAGGACCAAACTGTGACAATTGAAAATAAGCATCGCATTGTGCTTTGGTTACACAATGTGCTACCATTCCATTAAAATTTATAGCCAAGAGAGCATTATGATAACCATTGATTTGGTATGGACCAACACATTAGAAAATCTCAATATAAATGAAAGATAACATGCTGTTGGTGTTGCATGTTCTCTACTCTAGGAATTATTGTATTTAAAGCAATACAGTCATTTGTGACATTGCATATAAACATCTTAGATAGACATAACTGCATCAAACTAATATTGATAGTTCTACACCTTTTGCTGTGGTCTTGTAAACTTATTCCTAACCATATCAATAAGATAGACTCACTATAAATTATATAATTTTACAATTATGACACATCAATAAGAGAAAGTTATAGATTACTACACACATATTGTTTTTTTGTTTTACAACATATACATGCAAAATGTTCTGAAATGCCCCAAATTTACATTGGGCATGTAAAATTCAGAGTCTCTGGTTTTGTTTTTCATTACCTCAGGAATCTTGTCTTCTTTGGGTCTTCTGTTGTCTTCTCTGCTGACTTGGCTTCTTTTTCTCCCTGGAGTCATGGTATGGAAGGTGATGCAGAAGATAGCAGTAGAACAGCAAATCTGCTTCTAGTAGTTGCAGGAACATAGCGAGGACTTGTTGTCACACAAAACACAGTGCACGTGGTATTTGCCAGTAGTATTGTTGACATAGGCCCGAAGCTGGCTTGTCCCGATATTGATTTTTTTTATGTGGCTGGTCCGAAACAATGATGATCTCAGATTGAGATAACACCACTTTTTTGAAGTGAAAAATGTCATTTTTGCAACTTTAAATCACTGTTAAAGCATTGCACTGATTTACAGTGTCCTTTTGGTTTAAAGATACAGAGAAGTCTTTGATCCTCTCAAGCAGAGCACTGAGAAACTGCAGCCAAGTTAAAGTTTGAAGAGAGAGTTCTTAGCAAAGTTTGATACCTTCAGCAGCAGAGATGACTTTCTTGATGTTAGGCTGTGATCCGGTACCTGGGTTGTAGTTCCAATGCATGGGTTGGTAGACCAGTCAATGGCATCTGTGGCAGCAAGAGGGGGATCTTCTGTCTTCACTCCAGCTGGCAGCATTGTCGGTTTTTCTGGTGCTGATGTGCTGGAAGTGAATCCCGGTCCATCAACCAAAATGATACGGGACCCGGTCTCCACCATAATGATACAATGTGGGGTTGGGGAATGTCCCCACCTGTATCATATACGGTTGCTGATGTGCTAGCAGACAATGTTCCAAGACCAATTTGATGACAGAAGCCTTTATTCAATAGCAAGCGGTCTGGGACAGTCTCTCTCTCTGAGAGAGCCGCCCAGCCTCCCTGACTCACTCTCTCTCTCTGTGCGCACTACCGATAGTTTTGTTACAGAGCTTTCACGTGACATATGAGACATTCATATCCATATTTCTGCATTTCGTCATAAAAGCTAAACCTTATTGGATGACTCAAAGTAGGTCACAATTACATCAGAGTTATAAGTTGACTTAATGAGTTTTGCCAGATTTTACTGGATGAAAGTATTCTGGAAAATCCCAAGTCTGACCTACAAGTCCTATTTGGAGGACAGTGCTTATATACACATGCGGAGTCTCATAAAATAACATGTTTTAATTGTGTTCTACCATTCCCTCATAAAGACTAAACACATAAGTCATTCTGTGACACTATTTCTGTTTGTACAGACTTAAAATAGACCTTAATGGTTTGGTGTACTGTTCTCTGATTAAATTGGGAGAGAAGCCTATATGTGTGTGACCGGATGACTGGTTGTCGGGTGTCATCAATTATGAGAAGTCATTAATTGTTCAGTCTGACATGCCTGAAACTGAGCTTAAATTTATGAAATATGAAATGTGAAATATTCCTTGAAATATGTGTTAAGTCACAAATCTGCACTTTCCTACTCCATAACAATATCACAGAGCAAGTGGTTAACCATTGTGTGTGACCCATGCTAAAACAAGGAGCTTATTCTTATTTGTAATTTGTAATACCGAAAGCTAAATGAATTAGTCCTGAATTATGTTAATTGTCATGTCCCCGAATTATGCAGCGGGACCTGAAATTAAGTCAGAGTTAATGCTTTGAAGTGAACCATTTCAGCATCTGTGTTTTTACAGCTGGTGTGCACGTACAGTTGCCTGTGCTGTTTGTAAATGATCTTGTTATAAGGTCAAGTGGTCTCTCACATGAGCATTATCCATATAAATGTCTATGGAAACCCTGATGTTTGTCCTGTTTGAAAAACTTGTAAAACTTCCCTCCCTCATTGTTTTAACAAGTAAACAAGTACAAAGGAATATTTTGATCTAAAACAGTGCAGTTTTGTGGAGAGCCCTACTTCAGTGAGTGTAGAACACTGCAGCCTGACTTGTGAAGTTATAAGAAAATTATCATACATGGAGCTCGTGGAGCATTTGTGTAACTATTTATTTGTGATAGTTAAAAGTTTATAATTGTATATATTTCACTAAAATTTTATGGGAAGGGTTTAGTGGAAAGAGTTCATTGATGAAATTTTGTTGCCTTTCTGCATGAAAATATGATGTAAGCATGGGGAAGCAAGCACTCTCAGGTGTGCCATAGTTGGTTTCCTGTCTGATTGACCTTTTTTTCTTCTATCCAGTGGCCCCCTTTCAATGTATTTACAGATAATGAGAGGTCTGCTAGTTACATTATGTCTGTTGCTTTATAAGCCTTTTTTACATAGAATACTGAGAATAAAAAGCAGTTTAAGAGCATTTTATCAGATATATACATACCATATCACCATAAATAAAACATGTTAAAGATTAACCTTCACCTGGATGGGGTTAACAAAGTTGACTAATAGTTTTGTTAAATGATTTGGTTTACTTGGAGCATTTCATTACAACTGTTTTTGTTTGAATATAATTTACAAAAATTAATTACAGATTTAAATTTTCTTTGGTAGCTGAAAAAGGTGAAATTTAATGCTTCACCATCGTTACCTTATTTCCTCATATTGTAAGTTTGACAGTTGATATTAATTCATATGTCAAAGAATGTGCTGTCCAGCTGAGTCCCATGGACCTTGGTTCTTTACTTATTGTGACATAATTTTATTCTGATTGCCCAATTTCAACATGATAAAAATACATCATGTTCCAATTGTAAATTATATCTTGTGATGATTGAGATAAGAAACCAGTTTCTCTGGAGTGTAAATATTAGAGAAAAATAGATGAATTATTGATATTTTGGATAATAGAGGTTTAGGTGATTATTAGATGTTCTTTTTATCTTACTTCAGCATGGCGAGTTGGAGGAATTTGACGCACGCCGATCCACCAGGGATACAATTACTGCCTGCACTTCTCGTTACCTGAACATCTCACCTGAAATTCCAGCCAGCATCAGTTTCATATATAATACATGCCTTCACAACCAGTTCTGTGTGGCAGAATTTCTTGGAACGTACGGCCCTGATCTCGCTTCTAAACACCTGTTGTATAGATTAATGGGTGGGTGTCTACAGATCATCCTCTCAGGATTACATTAAGGCTGGAGTGCGATACTAATTGCCACTATGCAATCCAATACCACTACACCTCATGGAGAGGAGGACGGTAAGAACCTTTCAAATTGCATGTAATATAACTCTGCTGTCTGCCTGTAGGTGGCACCATATTTGGGTAGAAATGTTATTGTAACTAGTACATCAGAAAAAGGGCATTGTCTACATATCATAGTACATTGATTGGAAGAGCAAAGTAACTAGAGCTGGCTGCTAGGGAATTTTCAGTTGGTTATCAGTCAAAGTTTAATGATCATTGTCAATCAGATATTTGATATTTGTTCTAAAAAATTAGGTTAAGTTTATTTGGTTAATTGTGAATAAACATTTTCACAAAAGTACCATAGATGTTTTAATAACAAATTTCAGTTCCTAAGGGTGATATTTGGTTTTTCAATATTTTGGCTCAGCTGACTGAAAGTCACTCTTTGTCCATCTTCAGTCTGTCTATCTGACCATCCGTTATCAGGGCACAAATAGTAACCACTGGACCTAGAATCTTAAATTTGACTCCAGGGAGGTCCATGAAAATTCTCTTTGGAAACCGTATATTAGGTCTCTGTTACCCAATATCCCCGGAACTGTGAGGCTCGTAATTAAGTACCCCCCCAGAATAATAAAAAATTTGATACAAAAGCATAACTAATGTATTGATCGCCATGATGCTTTGCACGTATATTGAACATGGAGTGTCTCGTCAGTTCCTGCAGACTGGTGGCACCATCTGTATACTTCCGCATTTTTAGCTCAGCTGACTATAAGTCATCTGAGCTAAAGTTGTTGTCCTTTGTCCTTCGTCCGTCTGTCATGCTGGCTGTCCGTCCGTTAACAGGGCACGTTTTGAAACCGTTGGACCTACAATTCCAAAATTTTGCATATCATTAGATGTCCCCAAAATCTCCTGCCATACCGAAAATTGGGTCATTAGGACTTTGTTCCTTCAAAATATTAAGGAAAAATTCCGTTTTCCATAAAAAAGCCATTGTTACACTTCAAGGCTGCTTAATATCAAAACCACTGATCTGTTTTTTATCATATTTAGTATTCACATTCTTTCATACATTTTCTATGAACATACAAAAAATTAGGTCAGTGTTGGGTATTATTTGGAAATATATTTACTCACCTAACATGAGAATTGCTGAAGTTAGAGCTTTTTTTTCAGGAATATAACTTTATTTAATCAAGATTCAATTGTTTACCCAGAATTAGATCTGAATTTTGCAAATTTTTCAAGTTATTAGCATAAATAAAAAATCAATACCTTAAATTTTTTTTCAAATTTGGCAATGGCACGTTTTTTCCCTGTAAGCACTGTTGATTTAATTTTCACAGCATATATACATAATGATTTAATCTTTTGAAATCTGAAATTTCAAAGGAATTGATTGAAAAGAGTAGCTTTTATTCAAGTTTTGATACACCATGTCAAGTGTTGTGTACATCTAACCCACCTAGTAGTACAGCCTTCACCTTGCATTATGTAACCAACCCCAGGCAGCTTGTCTTGGCTCAGCTTGGCCACTACCAGCAGGCTTCCCCTCTGCCCTGCACTCCCCCCCCCCCCCCAGATGGTGCATAAACTAGATGAATGTTATTATTTTCTGTATTTGATTCATTCTTATTCTAGGCTATGCTACATTTTAGATTTTGTATTGTACCACCAGGGTTACAATGATAAAAGTGCACATTTAATTGTGCCCACAAAGTAGTGTATTGCTATGAAAGTGTGGATGTTCATCAGATAAGTAATTCCTTACTTCAGAAAAGTGAAAACTTCACCAGGTGTGCAATTGACTATTAATTCCAGTTATAAATTTAAGCTGGGATAGTAATTAGCACAATGATATTGTTTGTCCCTCATTCAACCAACAGTGTGTATACTTTATTTGAAAAGATGTTTTATTATGCCCCCGCCACAAAGTGGCCGGGGCATATAGTTTTACCCATGTCCGTCATTCCGTCATTCCGTCATTCCGAAATCAAACAGTTGTACGGACTTTTTTTCGCAATGCCTGCAGACATTGGCCTGATTTTTGGTGTGTGGGCAGATAATGACCAGTTACAGATCGAGTTTGCATTTCGTCCCGGTTGACCTACTTTTGACTGTTTTACGGCTCCTAAACTTAGAAAATTTCATGAAAAATAGAAATTTTCATGACAAACACACATGTACGGACTTTTGTTCGCAGTGCCTGCAGATATTTGCCTGATTTTTAGGGTGTAGGCAGATAATGACCAGTTACAGATCAAGTTTGCATTTCGTCCCGATTGACCTATTTTGACTGTTTTACCGCTCCTTAACTTAGAAAATTTCATGAAAAATAGAAATTTTCATGACAAATACACATGTACGGACTTTTTTTCGCAATGCCTGCAGATATTGGCCTGATTTTTGGTATGTTGGCAGATATTGACCAGTTACAGATCGAGTTTGCGTTTCGTCCTGGTTGACCTACTTTTGACCGTTTTACGGCTCTTGAACATCGAAAAATTTTATGAAAAATATAAATGTTCATGACAAATACACATGTACGGTCTTTTTTTCGCAATGCCTGCAGATATTGGCCTGATTTTTGGTGTGTGGGCAGATAATGACCAGTTACAGATGGAGTTCACGTTTTGTCCTGGTTGACCTACTTTTAACCGTTTACGGCTCCTAAACTTAGAAAATTTCATGAAAAATAGAAATTTTCATGACAAATACACATGTACAGACTTTTTTTTTGCAATGCCTGCAGATATTGGCCTGATGTTTGGTGTGTGGGCAGATAATGACTAGTTACAGATCGAGTTCGCGTTTCATCCCAGTTGACCTATTTTTGACCATATGACAGAGATCCTGAACATAGAAAATTTCATGAAAGACAGAAATTTTTATGAAAAATGCACATTTATGGACTTTTTTTCACAATGCCTGCAGATACTGGCCTAATTTTTGGTGTGTCGCTTGATAATGACCCGTTACAGATCAAGTTTGCATTTTGCCCTTGTTGACCTACTTTTGACCATACAACACCTCCTGAACTTAAAAAAATTTTACAAAATTTAACAAATGTTTCTAATTTGCCCCAGGGGGGGGGCATTCGTGTCGTTCCGCCACATCTAGTTTTATCAAATTTACTGAATCTTTTATTTCAGTGAATAAAATTAAGCATATACTGAAAACTCTAATGTGCAAAACTTTTTAATAGTGATTCAAGGAATAATCTTGTAGATGCCATGTTGTGGCATTATTTTCTTTTAAATTCAGTTTAAACATTTGTAATTTAAAAATAATAAAATATATGTGTATGCATAATATGACCCAATTTAGCTACACTCTGGATATATAATGATAGCAACTTTTGCAACTAATATTTTTAACTTATATTTTCAGTTTTTTTTTACTCTGTATATATAAGGATTGCAACTTTTGCAACAATTCTAATATATTAACTTATATTTTCAGTTTTTTTACTCTGTATATATAAGGATTGCAACTTTTGCAACAATTCTTATATTTTAACTTATATTTTCAGTTTTTTATTAAAAATTTATAATACTTGTAAAAAAAAAAATGATTCAGATAAAAACTTCTTTATGAAAAAAGTGGATATGCTAAAAAAATAGGCTTATATATAGACTTAAATGCATTATTCCCTTGAAAGTGAAATAAAGGTATTAGTTCATTCTGTCCACTTGCCTGTCCATCTGTAAGTTTTCATATGCATCACAGTATCTCAAAAACTTTTACTGTTTTTCTTCATGACAGTCTTGTCAGAGTATTAGTTTGCAATCATATATTTAGAAATTTACTATAATCAAGTAGGAGGGCCCCTTTCCTCTTAGCTTCTCAATCTTTTATATAAATGAAAACATTACAATATTTCTACAATCGCCTTCGTGCTGCCCTCACTTTTCCCTTCTCCGAACCCCATCCCAAAGTCAGCCTCGGTAAACAAGAACAAGATGAATAAGATATATTCATACTTTATTTTGTATAACTATTCGTCCATAGGTACCTATGTACAGGCCAGAAATTATGTCAATATTGTGTTATATGTAGACATAGTGGGCATCACAATAATGTACCTTGTCAAGACTAAAGAGATATTGTGTCATACAGTCACAAATTCATAAATCCCTTTATCAGCATAGTTAATCATAACATCATATCTGTCAAATTGAAAGCTTGCCGACTTCCATACACTATAGATCCTTCAACAAATGGCCTTATCATCATTCTACTACTGCTTATTACTGCTGTCATCATTCATATTTGCTCAAATATATCACAGTTTTCAACCCCTCCTAAATAAATAAAAAATAAACCACTATATTTTACTCTATTAATCAATCAGTCCAACATGTCCATGATATTCATAAGCTTTATCGACTCAAATAGTATCACAGTGGAGAAACATTTATAGTCCAATCAAGATCAGCTGAGCGCCGTGACCCATGGGTCCCTTGTTTTATACCTTCAAAGAAGTGGTTCTCTGTTAAATTTTGTAAAAGAATGAGTTCATGGGTTGTTCCACTGAACTCTTGTTTTCCAGTTGATCTTGGTTCCACCTCAAGTATATCATTTCTCTTTTTTTCCCAGTTTTAACTGTACATGAAACAGTATAGGCAGAATTTAATCCTGATGATAAAAAATTTTAAAACTAAGTGACAATTTCTCCGAAATGTAGCTTGTCCGTAAATATGAGTCTATATAAAAAAGGGGTCATAACCTTGACTTTGAGAGTGATCTTAATTTTTAGCGAACCTGTGAGCTAATGTGATGGTGTGGCGGCGTCCGTCATCTGTACGTTAACCCATACTATCTTGAAAACGGCAAGAGGTAGCATCACGAAATTTTATGCAAAAAATTAGTCATCTAAAAAACTATATCGGATTTAGCTTATTTTTTGGCTAACTGCAGTTTTAGCGAACCTGTGAGCTTATGCGATGGTGTGGCGTCGTCCGGCGTCCGTCCGGTGTCCGGCGTCTGTACGTTAACCCATACTATCTTGAAAACAGCAAGAGTTAGCATCACCAAATTTTATGCAAAAAATTAGTCATCTAAAAAACTCCATCGGATTATGCTTATTTTTTGGCTAACTGCATTTTCTTAGATTTTATCGGGAAAAAGTTTAAAAACCTTTAAAAATCTTCTTCTCTGAAAATGTCCAGCCAAATTGTCCAATATTTCACAGAAATGATCCCTGGAACAATCTCTCTCAAATTTGTTCGAATAGTTCCATTTCGGAGATTTTTGGCCGAGTTACAGGAGATTGAACTTAGTCATCTGTCCAAAAAAGCACACTAAAATTAAAATCTCAGAAACGGCTAGAGATATAATGACCAAATTTTATACCAATGTTTGTCACATATGTCATATCTGATTTTGAGGTATTGGTGGCGCCACCTACATTGATGTGTTTTTTACAAGCAAAAATGTAATTTTAAACTCTTCTAGCTTTTACACTGATTTATGATGAAACTGTTCAGCTGATTGGTTTAAACTTCACAAGAATTATTCTATGGTAGGGTTCTGCCAGTTTTATAAGAATAGATTGGGTAAATACAGTTTTAAAAAAGCATTGTAGCCAATTGAAAAAGGCTTTCTGTATTTGAGTACAGATTTGACTTCATGCAGCCAAGTCAAGATGTCACTCAGTACAAACACTGGGGTCCAGACATCACCATGGCAACTGACCTGGCTCGGGGGGGGGGGGGGGGGGTCTAGACAATGTGTCTAGACGTCTAGACACAGCGTCTAGATGTCTGGACACAATGTTTAGATGCAGAATTCCCAGATTATTGGAACTATATCTTTCAACTGTTTGAAAAAACTTGGTTTGCATTTAAAGCGAATCGGGTTTATCATCAGGTCACATGTGAATTGCTGCGCCTTCATTTTTGGTTGACCTCTTACCTTTCCTTGCTGCCCAGTGTCCATTTGTGCGTCTGTTTCCACACATAAACCCACATATCTGGGGAACCGTTTGACCGATCAGGCTAAAAATTTTGCACAAATGTAGCCCTTTGATAGCTTTATAACATACACTAAAAATGGTGGCACCACCTTCAACCAATTTTGCACAGCGTCCATCTGTTCATCTGCCTTGGGATAATATTACTCATATCTCAGCAGTGGTTTGACTTATCCACCTGAAATTTTGCAGAATTATACATCCTGGACAGCTTTCTCAATTTTATGACAGGTGGCGCCTACTACATTCACATTTACTCTGTAGACATCCAAGCTGATAACTCAGGAACCGTTTGACCGATTGGGCCAAAATTTTGCATGTGTATAGATCTTACATAGCTCTTTATCATAGGCAAAACTGGTGGTGCCACCTGCAACCTCTTATGCACAGCTTCCATCTGTTCATCTGCCTTAGGTTAAAATCACTCATATCTCAGCAGTGGTTTGACTTTTCCACTTGAAATTTTGTAGGTATTTTACATCCTTGACAGCTTTCTCGATTTTATGACAGGTGGCGCCACCTACATTCATGTTTACTCTGCAGACATCCAAGCTCATATCTCAGGAACCATTTGACCGATTAGGCCAAAATTTTGCTTGTGTATAGATCTCACATAGCTCTTCATCATAGGCAAAACTGGTGGCGCCACCTGCAACCTCTTATGCACAGCATCCATCTGTTCATCTGCCTTTGGATAATATCACTCATATCTCAGCAGTGGTTTGACTTTTCCACTTGAAATTTTGTAGGTATTTTACATCCTTGACAGCTTTCTCGATTTTATGACAGGTGGGGCCACCTACATTCACCTTTACCCTGCAGACATCCAAGCTCATATCTTGGGAACCGTTTGACTGATTGGGCAAAAAGTTTGCATGTGTATAGATCTCACATAGCTCTTCATCATAGTGTTATGGAGTAGGATAGTACTTGTATATTCTAGCTGTGCATTCATTATGAACATGATGCTATAATCATATCTATTAAGATATTTATTTATTGATTCTACTTAGATGCTGTCATACATATATAATCTGCTGCTGTACTGCTTATATTAGGATGTCAAATAATGTCATCATAGTTGCTGATGTTGGTGGCTGATAATGTTCCAAGACCAGTTTGATGACAGAAGCCTTTATTCAATAGCAAGCGGTCTGGGACAGTCTCTCTCTCTGAGAGAGCCGCCCAGCCTCCCTGAATCTCTCTCTCTGTGCGCACTACAGATAGTTTTGTTACAGAGCTGTCATGTGACATTTGAGATGTACATATCCATATTTCTGCATTTCGTCATAAAAGCTAAACCTTATTGGATGACCCAAAGTAGGTCACAATTACATCAGAGTTATAAGTGTTCCTCCTACCTTTCGTGAGATCTGATTGGACAAAAGTTCTATGGAAAATCCCAAGTTTGACCTGACATACATCCAGTTATAGACTGACCTACAAGTCCTATTTGGAGGACAGTGCTTATATACACATGCGGAGTCTCATTAAATAACATGTTTTAATTGTGTTCTACCATTCCCCCATAAAGACTAAACACATAAGTCATTCTGTGACACTATTTCTGTTTGTACAGACTTAAAATAGACCTTATAATGGTTTGGTGTACTGTTCTCTGATTAAACTGGGAGAGAAGCCTATATGTGTGTGACCGGATGACTGGTTGTCGGGTGTCATCAATTATGAGAAGTCATTAATTGTTCAGTCTGACATGCCTGAAACTGAGCTTAAATTTGTGAAATATGAAATTTGAAATATTCCTTGAAATATGTGTTAAGTCACAAATATGCACTTTCCTACTCCATAACAATAGGCAAAACTGGTGGCGCCATCTGCAACCACTTATGCACAGCGTCCATCTGTTCATCTGCTTTGGGATAAAATCGCTCATATCTCAGCAGTGGTTTGACTTATCCACCTGAAATTTTGCAGGTTTATACATCATGGACAGGTTTCTCGATTTTATGACAGGTGGCGCCACCTACATTCACATTTACTCTGTAGACATCCAAGATCATATCTCAGGAACCGTTTGACTGATTAGGCCAAAATTTTGCATGTGTATAGATCTCACATAGCTCTTCATCATAGGCAAAACTGGTGGTGCCACCTGCAAACATTTTATGCACAGCATCCATCTGTTCATCTGCCTTAGGTTAAAATCACTCATATCTCAGCAGTGGTTTGACTTATCCACCTGAAATTTTGCAGGTATTTTACATCATTGACAGCTTTCTCGATTTTATGACAGGTGTCGCCACCTACATTCACATTTACTCTGCAGACATCCAAGCTCATATCTAGGGAACCGTTTGACCGATTAGGCCAAAATTTTGCATGTGTATAGATCTCCATGGCACTTCATTATAGGCAAAACTGGTGGCGCCGCCTGCAACCACTTATGCACAGCATCCATCTGTTGATCTGCTTTGGGATAAAATCACTCATATCTCAGCAGTGGTTTGACTTATCCACCTGAAATTATGCAGGTTTATACATCCTGGACAATTTTCTCGATTTTATGACAGGTGGCACCACCTACATTCACGTTTAAGCTGCAGACATCCATGCTAATATGCAACACACCACGCTCTATTCCCCTTCCCACTTAATCCATGCCTCACTTCACCCGTCCCACTCTGATTTCTGCAGATACACATAGTGGCTTGTCGACTACCCATATTCTGGTTTTAAAATGTCCTAGTCCGAAACTTGCGGGTCAGAAACGTCCATTTTGCTGAAATCATAATGACTAAGGTAGATATGCAGGACTTAGGAGGATCAATATTAAATTTTTAAAATAAACCTCCATCCATACTCCTAAACTTTGCACAGGTTCGCATCAGTTCCTGTTGGCCTTGTCTTAGATTTAATAGGGAAAAAGCTAAAAAATCTTTAAAAATTTTCTTCTACGAAATTGTCCAGCCAGATTGTCCTATATTTCACAGAAATGATCCCTGGAACAATCTCTTGGCTGGAGCTATCATCACCAAATTTTATGCCAATGTTGGTCACATAGGTCATATCTGAAATTGAGAGTTGGTGGCGCCACCTGCATTGGCTTTTTTTTTTTACGGGGTCATCAGTGCCTGTATCACACTGAGGGCTTAAAAAAAATTCTTCTCTGAAACCATTTGGCCAAAATGTTTAATATCACACAGAAATGATCCTAGGGTAGTGTTTTCTGAAGTTTGTTCAAATGGTCTCAGTTCAGTGACTTTTGGCTAAGTTATGGGAAGCTGAATTTAGTCATATGCCATAACAGCCCATTTTAGTTCAGTGGCTACAAAGATCTTCTTCTCAAAAACCACTGGGCCAATTTCTTAAATCTCACACATTAATTATCCTCAGATGTTGATAATTCAAGTTTGTTCAAGTGGTTTTGGTTCAGTGCTTTTTGGCTGAGTTACGTGTTGATCAAACTTAGCCAGTTTGCTGTATCTTCCTATATGAGTTATAAACCTGCGAAACGTTTTTTGACTGTTGCCACTGAAGCCATTTTGTTAAATATTTTACAAGAATAATCCCTACAATAATTCTTATAATAATTTTCATTAATGGTTCCACATTGGAATGATTTTTGGCAGAATTATGGAGATTGAATTGAGTCATTTTACCATTATGTTAGCTGTGTGATGCTGTTACATCTATCCTGGCACCAGTTTATCAGCATCTATTACATCATGCCACTAGACATTTAGATTTCAGGTTATCTTTGGTTAATATTGACAAGAAATTTTTTTTGAAAGCTTAGATTTATGATTTAAGTTATTCATCATACCAGGCAATGAGATATTCATGTATATTCAGCTCTCTGTGACTATATAAAAACAACTACATGGATTATAAATTATTGGTATCCCTACTTAACTTAATTCAAGAATTTGCCATAAAAATGAGATATATCTGTATTTTAATTTTGCATTCAGTATGCATCTGTAATAATTTTACATGAATTCCTGATTTCTTTTTTTATAAAAAGTCAGCTGTAAAGCATTTTGTATTGGGAAAATTAATTTCAAAGTTATTTCAAGTAGGGATCAGTGCAGTAGCTGCATTCTATTTATAGCTTTGTCAGACTGCTCACTGCATCAGATTTGGCACTTAAGTTCAGCCTGGATCTATTTATAGCTTTGGCAGACTGCCAACTGTGTCAGATGATGCAACAGGTCAAGAGTTTTCTCAGTGCAGCCAAGTACAGGTCAAAAGTTCACTCAGTCTAGCCAGGTGCAGGTCAAGAGTTCACTCACTGCAGTAGCTTGAGGCAGCAATTTGTCACTGTTCACTTGGGGGCAACTGCCTAACTCACCTAAGCCTTGTCAGCCCAGTGCATCAAACATCTATGGGTCTTTGATGGTATTCTCATTAACAAGACAGGTGGTGCCACCTACATTGACTTTTGCAGTGTATGCGCCTGCTTATTTCTACAGAGGAATTGGATACAACAGCGTAAAAATAGGCATGTTTATACATATCTGGTAGCTTTATAGTGTACAAGACTGGTGACGCCACCTACAATAATTTTTGCAGAGTGAATGGCCCTGCTTATTTTACAGGAGGGGTTTGACATATCAGTCTGACATGGGGCATATGTTTATATCTCTTCATTGTTTACAAGACTGGTGTTTTTTGTGGATACCATGTTTTCAGTCAGACGCCGCTGCTGCTGCAACCGCCACTGCCACATAGGTTTCCTGAGAACTCCTCAGTAAACACTGGGCAGATTTTTTTAAATTCGGAATTATGATCAGGTGTGCTAAATTTGTACCTGATAAAATATGCCTTGAAATCATTTGCTTACTCCTGTAAATGATAGTTGAAAACAGTCAACCAGGCGCAATGGCAGGTGTCAACATAAACACAGTGTGTTTGGCCATGTGCAGCGTGGAGCCACAACACTTGTCAATCTGGAGATGCCCTGACTGACTTGGGCAAAAAATATAATCATCGTTCCCCAGCTTAACCAAAGCATGTTGCCCCTATTAATCAGACCCCGGTCATATGGCCTTGTTATGGTAAACAGACACACGTGGACTGTGTTTACCAACACACACATGGTCATAACAAGGTGTTAAACAGCCATATGCGAGGAAATGAGACTGTGTGCTGGGATGGTTCATTGGGAAACCTTTGTATAAAACAAAACTGAACTGATAATGTGAAAGAAAAGACTTAATATTGATCCTGATAATATCCCTTTAATGGGCAAGTTGGTGAAAGTCCAGTTATTGTGTCTCCACTGGTGAAAAAGGGAAAGAAATTCGCCACCATATTTTTTGTTTCAAGTGTCCTAAGAACAATACATATTTTGTGTGGCCTGATCATGAGGGCAGATTAAACACATCACCAGAAAGATACATATTTGAACACCACACAAGTTCTGTGATACCTTTAAATGAATACTTTAAAAAGAACAGGGGAAGACCATCAAATAGCAATAATACTGGGGACTTGCTATTTCTTAGTCAAAAAGGAGGATCTGCCAAAAAATAGGAGGGGCTTTTCCATAAAATGACAATGTGTATATGGTCTTTGAGAAATATTTGAGTCATTTCTTGTATTAAGTTTTGTGTTACCCTGAAGTTGAATTGTGAGCATGTTTGAGCAAGGTGGGAGTTTAAACAGTGAAACCTCTACAATGTTGGCACCTCTATAAAGTCAGCCATTTGGCCCAGTGCGAAGGGAAAACATTGTAGAGGTTTCACTATATATGGCGGCTAAGAAAGCAACATAAACTAGAATACGGGTAGTTGACAAGTGTATCCGCCGAAATCAGAGTAGGAAGGGTGAAGTGAGGCATGGATTGAGTGGCTCGGGGAAATAGACAGGATGTTTTGCATATAAGCATGGATGACGCGAAACCAGAGTGGGACAGCTAGGTGAAGTGAGGCATGGATTGAGTGGCGAGGAGAAACAGAGAGAGGTTTGTTGCATATAAGCATGGATGTCTGCTGCAGAAATGTGTATGAAGGTGGCGTCACCTGCCACAAAATCCAGAAAGTTATCCATGTTGTATACTATTGCAAAATTTAGAGCAGATAAGTCAAAGCACTGCCGAGATATGAGTGATCACAGGCGCTTGAATCGCTATTTGTGTTGATCTTGGTTTAAATAGTGTTCAATTTACCTTAACAACAATCCCCTACCGTTTAATGAGCTTTAAACCATGTTATATCGTTTGCCGGTACTTGTTTATATAATAGATACACAAGGCCGGCATCCAAGTCTGCTGACGGGTATGCGCTAATACAAGAAATCAATTGAAATTCCCAAATATTTCAAAGATTTTCGAGGGAAGAAACTTACAGTGGTTAAATGGCCAGTTCTTCTTTCTATAAAAGCATCAACGATTCCAATACACACGGTGTACCACTTGTAATGAGCTCTTATTTGTAACTAGTCTGCATCCATTAAGCAGCTGTTACCACAAACAAGGAAATCCCCATGTATCTTGGTCAGCAGTAAGGATTCCCCCCCTGGAACCTAACACCTGATTGGTTGATAATGATGGAAATAGTAATCTGGGATAAATCTGTCTGTTCGTCGCTTAATGGATACAGACTCGTCCGCAGTTCTAAAAGAGTTCTATTCCAGAAACGAACACAGCGGCAGTGGCGGCGGAACCTGGTCAAAAACACAGTATCTGCAAAACCTCATTTTGGCGGATACAATAATAACTAGAATATCAGCAAAAGCTGACAAAAGCCCTCAGCCAAAAGAACAGTGTTTAGAGGTGGTAACAGTAACAAGTACTAAATATCTGTTCTCACATGGATGTATATCTGTACATGTCTCAGTTATAAATTTAAAATGGAGAGGTATGTATACCATGATTCATAACAATCCACCAAATGCTTCCTGAAAAATAAGCTTCTAAGTTTTATTCTATTATAAGCTCTGCGACCTTGGAAAGTAGGTCAAGGTAAAACATCTTCGAACATGAACGAGATTTTTGTCGATATACATATTCACCAAAGAAATAAAATTCCTATTGTGAATCCTTTTAGAGATATCCCGCTCACAAGGCCAAAGTTGAAAAATCCAAGAAAAATTCAATAAAAAATCAGAAATTGCAGGTGGCGCCCCCAAACTTGTGCAGCAGTTACAGACCATCAGTCCCTATGATCATAGTAAGTATTGTGAAAATCCATCCAATGGTTCCTGAGAAATAAGCTTCTAAATGTTTTTCCTATAATCAGCTCTAAAACGTAGAAAAATAGGTCAAGGTCACCCATCTTCGAACTTGACCGAGATTTTGTCAATATACATCTTCACCGAAAAAATAAAATTCTTATGGTGAATCCTTTTCAAGATATCCCGCTCACAAGCCCAAAGTTGAAAAATCCGATAAAAATTCATTAAAAATCAGAAATTGTAGGTGGCGCCACCAAACTTGTAAAGCAGGTACAGACTATCAGTCCCGATAATCATAGTAAGTTTTGTGAAAATCCACCAAATGGTTCCTGAGTAATAAGCATCTAAGTGTTTTTCTATAATCAGCTCTAAAATGTAGAAAAATAGGTCAAGGTCACCCATCTTCGAACTTGACCGAGATTTTGTCAATATACATCTTCACCGAGAAAATAAAATTCTGACGGTGAATCCTTTTCAAGATATCCCGCTCACAAGGTAAAAGTTAACAGATGCCGGACGGACGGACGGACAGCTTGGGTGACGACAATAGCCCATCAGCCTAAGGGCTGAGGGCTAAAAAAGGAGAAAAAGTGAATCTGGCAAAAAGTGCCCACTATATAGAGATGCCCACTGTATGGAGGTGCCAACTATATAGAAGTGCCCACAATATGGAGGTGGTTAGAGAGAGATTCCACTGTTCTTGTACTGACTGGTGCCTCTCTGGCTTGTTTGAGTTTATTCAGGGTTTTAAATTGTACCATTTGACCATCTGGTTAGTGTGAGCAGGATATATCCAGATTTAAAGTGAGCAACCTAACTCTTCATGCTGTGTCCTTACCGCATAATTTATTGAAATTTCAGCCTTAAATATTGCCTGTGTGGAATAAATAAAGATATTTGATCAAAAAAGGAAAGGTTTATTTTGTCAGATATGTATTATAAGAGGCTGTAAGTCAGGTTCCTATGATGTTTTTGACACGTTAATCAGAAGCAGTTGTGCAATACATTTGTCAAACCAAGGACTGCAGTTTCTTATGCGTGCACAAAAGTTATCCCTCTCTAATTAATTAAGGATCAAAGAGGAGAAAAATGAAATATGTCTTTGAACTGATTGATCGAGTGTCTTTTATTTCCTCTTGTGAATGTAGATTACAGTGAATATTTGTCTTTATTTCCTCCAATGAATGAAGATCACAAGGATTGGATGTCTTTATTTCCTCCAGCAGCAGAAGATCAAAGGTGAATGTATGTTTAGCAAGAAACCACAATAACTGAACATGAATGGACATATGATTAATACATTAGGGTTATAATACAGCAGTTTGGTATAAATTAACCTTTACAGGTTTATAATTTACATAAAATTTACTTTTTTTCATACTGTGACTTCTCACATTTTTAACTTATTTTCCAATAAACTAACCTAGGTTGCATGTAGAGTTGATTGATTGTTTGACAGCAGGTGTCCCTGCAGAGAAGACAATGTGTCTTAGACATGGAGGAACCGTAGATTCTGCCAAGTGAAAATGTCAAAGATCCAGCTATATGTCCAGACGTCGGGCCCCGCTTTCCTCAATAAAAGTAAAAATGTGTATTGCTCCCAGTGTAGGAGAAACCAGAGTTTTCTGCATGCATGGGCTTGACCCCTTTTGTGAGAGGAGGCATAAAATTGATCCAATCTTGCCTGGCCTCTCAGAAAAGGTCATCATAGACAAGAGTGGATGCCAGTTTGTTCCATCATAAAATGTAGTTTTAGCCAGTGATATGATGAAGTTAACATTTTTTCAATAATTTGTACCAGATGGTTTGACAGTGCTTTAAACTCAGGGAAAATTTGCTTGATACACATACGAATAAAATGGAACTTTCTGTTCATTTTTAGCTCAGCTGACTGTAAGTCAACTGAGGTATAGGTATGGCACATTGTCCGTTGTCTTTCTGGCCATTTTGCCATCTCCTTGGAAACCTGAAATTAGGTCACTGCGACCTATATCCTCTGAGCTATTGGGCTTGTAAGTACCCATCAGAATAATAAAAAATTTGATAGAAAACCTCCAATATCTTAATAATTGATGCATGGATTGTCATGAATTGTGCCTTGAATATTGACCATGACTAGTTTTGTCAGTTTCCAGAAAGTGGTGGTGCCACCTCAATTTTTTCACTATAAAATGACAACTTCATGTCAGTTTCTCAGCTGTGATTCCATCTGGTGTCCCAAAACCTTGTGTGTTTATAGATCACAAGTGGATGCCCTATAGTAATCACCCTGTCTGTCTGTCTGTTTGTCTGTCTGTGTGTCTGTCCAACCCTCCAGCTAACAAATTTCTTTCCAGATGATAGCTCCTGGTTGGATTGACATATGGATTTCAAACATGACTTGCACATGGCCCACCACTAAAGAGAGAACCTGTATGATTTTTGGGTCATGAGGTCAAAGGTCAAGGTCACAAGACTCACTTAGTTTCAAGACTCACTTGGTGGTTCTGGTTTTTGGTTCCCCTCAACAACACTTGCTGTTAGTTGGCCATCAACAAGTTCTAGTGTTTGGTTCCCCTCAACAACACTTAGTTTTTGTTGGCCATTAACAAGTTCTAGTGTTGGTTCTCCTCAGCAACACCTGGTTTTATGTTCCCAACAAGTTCTGGTGTTTGGTTCACTTGGTGTTTGTTGGCCATCAACAAGTTCTAGTTTTTGGTTCTCCTCAACAACACTTTGTGTTTGCTGGCCGTCAACAAATTCTACTTGTTTAGTTCCACTCAGCAACACTTGGTGGTCCTAGTTTTTGGTTCCCCTTAACAACACTTGGTGTTTGTTGGCCATCAACAAGTTCTAGTGTTTGGTTCCCCTCAACAACACGTTGTTTGTTTGTCACCATAAAGTTCTGGTGTTTTGTTCCCATCAACAAAACTTGGTGTTTGTTGTTGACCACAAGTTCTGCTTTTGGGTTCACATCAAGATCACTTTGTGGTTGTTGGTCACCAACCAGTTCTGGTGTATGGTTCAAATCAAAACACTTGATGTTTTTTGTCACCAATAACTTCTAATGTTTGGTTTCCATCAAGATCACTTGGTGTTTGTTGGCCACCAACAAGTTCTAGTGTTTGGTTCCCATCAACAACACTTGGGGTTTGTTGGCCATCAACATGTCCTGGTGTTTGGGTCCATCAACAACACTTGGTGTTTGTTGGTCATCAACATGCTTGTTTTCTCTGACCAACAATAATGGTTGTTTGGTCTCAAGGTTATTATGAGGAAATGTATAATAGTGCTTTGTCATAGCATTTTCTTATTGAGTGAAAAACATTTACCAAAAAACTGTTTTGGCTCTATTTTGTGATTAAGATGTGTAACAAGTTTCCAAAGTGTTTCATGAAGTTTAGTTTAGCTGTTTCTGATTTGAAAACAAATGGACCAACATCATTTCCTTTCTTTTGGATTAAAAACTTCAAAATTAAGTTCACTTTAGTAGCAGATACAGTCTGGTATCCCTTTTTTTGTGTATTATAGAATTTATTTTAATCATCAATTTGACCTTCAGACATATCATTCACTTCCTGCAGATATATTAACAAAATGCAAAATATCATAGGTCTGTTATATTGGCAAAAAGGGGCTGTTAAGAAACCAAGATCAAATAATTGTTTCTGAATTAATACAAAAAAAAAATTCTTGAAGTTTGACATATGGGCTGTGATGGAGCAAGCATCCCACTTATTAAACGCACCTCTGGTATTGGCCAGGTAGACCTCACTTAGCTGACGGTAACCTGCAGCTGGATTATCTTCAGCATGCCATAGGAGGAAGACCTGCATATGCATGATCTTATTGTATCAGAAGAATTTTAAATAGGGGGTCTGTCTGGTGGGGGCAAAGCTCTGATGGCATTTCTCTAAGGAAATGTGACTAGGCATATTAAAACCTGTGATAAAAATGGAGATTGTATGGTATAATTGGAACTTATAGGATCGCCAATTTACCCAGGAGAATGAACTGAATATGAGAGTAGTCCATCTTGACACCACATACAGTGCAGAAAGACCCTCAGGTAAAAAGAATGTGCTCCGGTACAGAACTGTCCACCCATTATTCTTTACCTCCGTGGCTTGAATTCTAATTCACTTTTGTTCTGTTCTGGTTTTGAGTGTGAATAAATCCAGTCCAGATTGTATGAATTAATGTTATGATCATTTTTGCCAAAGTAGGTTTTGCTTTCAGCTTTGTTGCTTTAAACTTACAAAAATTGGTCAGAGGATGGAGCCTGTTAGTATCACATATTTTAGATTACTAAGGTCTGAGAATACTGCTTTATTACTAATGCCAGTGATATAGTCTGCTGCCTTTCTGCAATATTTCTATTTTTTTTTTTTGTTTGAATTTTATTCAACTTTTCACATGACTTTATGTATCATCCTAAAAATATGGATTAGAACAATATGGTGACTACAACTCAGGAACCAGAAAATCACAAATAATCCAGGCAAGCATGAGAATGAAATGTAGTGATCTAAATTATCACATGTACACAAGACATATTAGCAACACCAAAAAATGTCAATGTGGCCACCCATCAGAAGATCCTAACCACTACCTACTGCAATGCCACCTCTATAACTCCACTATGAAAACATACTTACCTAGTGATACCCCATTAAAAGATCTACTTTTTGGCGACCCAAAAAAAAGATGACAAAGCAAACAAGGAAATATTTGAATCGGTAGCAAACTTTATTGAAAACTCAAACAGATTCTAATATAAAATAAATTGACGTTCTTGATAAACTTATCCCACACCCACCAAAACTCTCTCTCTCCTCTTAACTGGCACCTTACACTTTCCAAATCACAACTAAAAACATATTCATTATGCTATCCACATCTTCCATGATACTTCAGTCATCAATATGTTAACATCACACCCCTCCTGCCATGCATCAGAAAATTATCACTTTAGAATTCAGGAGCAAGCTTCATAAGCTTTAAGTAGCTTGCGCTCAATCTTTTGATACATGTTTATATTTATATATGTGCTTAGGTAGAATACCACATTAATGTACTTACTATGTATTGGGTCAATAAATCATTAAAAAAACAAAACAATAAGGCGACATTTAGAAAGTGAAGACAACATTATACAATCTACATTATTAATATTGTGTATCTTTCAACTTTAACTCAGAAATCACAGTGTCAAATGGCATGCTAATCAAATTATTTGGTATAGAAAAGTAAATTACAGCAGACAGTCCTCTTATATCTAAACAGCTCAGGGAGGATATTGTACTGTTAAATGATTACCTGGATTTACCCAGATTGTCAATTACCTGGCATTATAAGGTACTGACAGACACAAATTGATGAAGCCATACCAATTAAAATGTTGGTAGCAGCTCATTTTTGTTACATCTTCCATAAGTCTCATCAATGTATCTTGTAAAATACTTTGAAATCTTTGCTAATTGGCCGTGGTAAATTAATCTTACTTAATTTATACTTATCCTTGTGTATTTATAAATCTAATTTTTTATACCATCTTTTTTATTTTTTTTATTCTTCTGATTTTGATAAGCAATCAAAATTTCTGTTTCAGTTTTTAATTTCAGTTATTCAATTTTTCTGAAAAATGGTATTAAGATAAACGTCCCTCAACTGTATTTACTATCAGGTTTGGAAGAGATGATGGATCTATGATTATTCATGATTGACCTATGATTATTCATGATGGAGCTATGATTATTCATTTTATACAAAAATTTTCCAAGACCTGATTTAAAACACACATAATTGTTTTATTTTCCTATTCTATTTTTAAATATTTTATTTGTTCTCTATTTTTGTTTATTTGAAAAAGATATTGTAATTTAAATCTGATAAGACTAAATGTGAAAAAAATTATTTACAAATGTTGTAGTTGTCTGAACTGGGCCAATATTTTACTTCATTAAAGTTATTGACAGTTTTAATGTAACTGAACATTTGATTGAACAGTGTTGGCTATTACATTATTATCATTGAATTATTACAAGATTTGTGACAATGAAAATGATGACAAATTTGTTACTCTCTTTATTTCATAGAATATTTTATTAAAGTAATTTATATGGTTATATTTACAATATTGTATTATTATAAAAGGAAACACACAGATTTATGACACTTAAAATCAAAGAGTTGTCATTATTAAATATTAACTAGGGCAAACCATTTTATATGTATTACTTATAACTATGCATGCCAATGTGAATAGCACTTAAAGACTGTAACTGTACTGTAATACTGTCATAACCAAAGAAGAATAAGAACAGTTATATAATTGAAAGAATTTGGCTGATAATACTAGCATCAGCATATATTTAGAGGCAATCTCTGCTGGTCGAAGAAGTTTCTTTGGTAGGTAATGGGCTTCGAGTGAGGTGATTTGAGATGGAAGTCCAATGGGAAAAATCTAACTGGGTAATTAGATTCCTCAGGGTCAATTCTACATATATTGCATACTGAAAAAAGGGAGACGAGTGAAACTGATGACTCAGTCATGGGTTTTAAATCAAACATTCAGCGGGTCAGGGAGTGGAGGCGTAGGAGTTAGCTGATACCACAAGTAAATGAGGAATAAATAGCAGACCAATTCCCAGGAGAGCTCAATTAGGCAGCTTTCATGTCGTTCAGATTGTGAAATCACTGTGGAGTAGCTGTTTTCTGTGCTAGAGAAGCAAAACTTTGATCATCACAGGGGATGAGGAGGTATTGAATTCCTCGATCCTGTAAGGCTTTATTATCTATGGAGTCGCAGCCCAGGAAGTAGTCTGTGGGTTAAAGCTGCTTCCCCAAATTACCATGCATTAAATTCATCATCTGCCATAAGTTGTCTGATATCTGTCAGATGTGAATCTGGTAATGTTATGATTTATGTGAACCTATATAATTTAAATCTAACTTAAGATCAAAGGTTGATCATCATTTGGTTAGATTCTTGACACTAGGGTTGTCCCAGTTTTTTTTAGAAATTTTATGGATGATTGGTCATTTCTATTCATTATTGATTGCATTGCTTTCATTTTCATATAACTGATCACAAAAAGTTATATATACACATTTAAAGAAAATCATATTTTTCAATTTCCCAATTTTAACATTTTTTAGTGTTTTGCAAGGGTCCTCTTTTAACATTTTTTAATGTTTTTTCGTGATGTCATCATACAAATGACATAAGCAGAGTATAACTATTCTTATATGAATTAATATATATAATTAATATGAATGAATTAACAGGGGCGAAAGGGAACATCAGCACAGTGGAAACTGTTAATCATAAATGGGAGATATTTTGAAATATCTGTTATCATTTATAATAACAACCTTTAAACATACAAGATCTGTTAGTATTCATAATATAAATCTTTTAACCTTTCAACTTGCCTTTGACAATGGGACCTCTCTTTCATGAAGGTTTTATTTTTCCGATTATTCCCCTTTCCTGCATTAGAATCCTTCACAAACAAAAAGGCAACCATAGTGTATAATGGTAACGTATATTGCTATGATTCATCAGTATATGATTACAGTGATATAACCTGAGTTTATGAGTTTATATTTGTGTGTTACAGATGTGATCCGTCACACTCAATTCAACCAAGAGGAGTACAACAAGCAGCTGATGATATGGGGCCTGGGATGTGGCCTCTTCAGCCTCTTCATCTTCTTTATAGCAACATGCCAGTATTTCAGGTAGGCTCCCTGATGACTATGTATCACACCGTATCATGCTAGATAGTGCATCCTTCCTTTTAAGGACACTCACAGGACCTAGGTATCTTTTGCCTGATATAGAGATGTGCTTTGATAAGGCCCCTTTTCCATGCAAGTGGAAATGCATGCATGCCAAAAAATCATGATACTTTAATTCACATGTAATAGAGAGGTGCCTGTTATAGTGAGGTGCCTGTAATAGTGAGCTGCCTGTAATAGTGAGGTGCCTGTAATAGTGAGGTGCCTGTAAAAGAGTGTTGAGTGTAATAGAGAGGTGCCTAAAATAGATAAGTAGAGAGATTGGTATAATAGAGAGGTGCCTGTAATAAAGAGGTAGGTGTATTAAAAGAGGTGTCTGTAAAATAGAGGTGTCTGTAATAGAGAGGCAACTACAATCGAGAGGTGCCTGTAATAAAGAGGTACCTGTAATAGAGAGGTGGGTATAATATAGAGGTGCCAGCAATAGAGAGGTGGCTATAATTGAGGGGTGCCTGAAATAGAGAGGTGGCTGTTATTGAGGGGTGCCTGAAATAGAGAGGTGGGTGTAATAGACAGGTAGGTGTAATAGAGAGGTGCTTGAAATAGAGAGGTGAATGTTATAGAGAGGTGCCTGTGATAGAGATGTGCCTTTAATAAAGATGTAGGTGTAATAGAGAGGTGCCTGATATATAGAGGTGAGTGTAATAGGAAGGTGCCTGTAATATAGAGGTATTTGTAATAGATAGGTGCCTGTAATAGAGAGGTAGAAGTAATAGAGAGGTGCCTGTAAAAGAGAGGTGAGTGTAAAAGAGAGGCGCCTGTAACAGTGAAGTGCCTGTAAAAGAGAGGCGCCTGTAACAGTGAAGTGCCTGTAAAAGAGAGGTGCCTGTAATAGAGAGGTAGGTTTAATAGAGAGGTACCTGTAATAGAGAGATTGGTATAAAAGAGAGGTACCTGTAATAGAGAGATTGGTATAATAGAGAGTCACCTGTAATAGAGAGATTGGTATAATAGAGAGTCACCTGTAATAGAGAGATTGGTATAATAGAGAGGTGCCTGAAATAGAGAGATTGGTATAATAGAGAGGTGCCTGTAATAGAGAGATTGGTATAAAAGAGAGTCACCTGTAATAGAGAGATTGGTATAAAAGAGAGGTACCTGTAATAGAGAGATTGGTATAAAAGAGAGGTACCTGTAATAGAGAGATTGGTATAATAGAGAGTCACCTGTAATAGAGAGATTGGTATAATAGAGAGTCACCTGTAATAGAGAGATTGGTATAAAAGAGAGTCACCTGTAATAGAGAGATTGGTATAAAAGAGAGTCACCTGTAATAGAGAGATTGGTATAAAAGAGAGGTACCTGTAATAGAGAGATTGGTATAAAAGAGAGGTACCTGTAATAGAGAGATTGGTATAATAGAGAGTCACCTGTAATAGAGAGATTGGTATAATAGAGAGTCACCTGTAATAGAGAGATTGGTATAAAAGAGAGGTACCTGTAATAGAGAGATTGGTATAAAAGAGAGTCACCTGTAATAGAGAGATTGGTATAAAAGAGAGTCACCTGTAATAGAGAGATTGGTATAATAGAGAGGTACCTGTAATAGAGAGATTGGTATAATAGAGAGGTGCCTGTAATAGATAGATAGGTATAATAGAGAGGTGCCTGGCATAAAGAGAGATACTATAGGTATAATAGCCAATGGCAGATGGCACAGACACATGCTGTATGGGGCATGAATCTGCTAGACTGGTTTGACAGAATTTTACTATGTGAATGATCCATTACATTACAGAAAGCGAGCATCCACACCAAAAGCCAAGAAGCTGAGAAGAATGAAGGCAGAAGAGAAGAAAAGAGGTATTTGACATACAGTAAACACAAAATTAAACACAAATATAGATATATGACAATAATTGTATCCGCCGAAACAGAGTTTTGTGTTTCTATGTTTTCAGCCCAACGCCACCACTGCCGCCGCTGCGTAGGTGTCCGGAGAACTCCTCTGTAACCGCTTCACAGAATTTTACAAAATCAGGGATTATGTTTGGGTCATTGGGATTATGTGCTGCGCCCCTATTTTTTTTTTACCTCTGACCTTTCCTTTCTCCAGTGCGTCCATCTGTGCATCTGTTTTGACACATTAACCTACATATCTCGGGAACCGTTTGACCGATCTGGAAAAAAATTTTGCACAAATGTAGCCCTTGGATTGCTTTATAACATACATAAAAAATGGTGGTGCCACCTGCAACCATTCTGCACAGCGTCCATCTGTTCATCTGCCTTGGAATAAAATCACTCATATCTCTGCATTGGTTGGACTTATCCACCTGAAATTTTGCATGTGCATACATCCTGGACAGCTTTCTTGATTTTATGACAGTTGGCGCCACCTACATTCATGTTTACGCTGCAGACATGCAAGCTCATATCTCAGGCCAATATTTTGCATGTGTATAGAACTCACATAGCTCTTTATCAAACGCAAAACTGGTGGCGCCACCTGCAACCATTTTTGCACAGCATCCATCTGTTTGTCTGCTCTGGGATAAAATCACTCATATCTCAGCACTGGTTTGACTAATCTGCCTAAAATTTTGCAGGTTTATACATCTTGGATAGCTTTCTGGATTTGTGGCAGGTGGCGCCACCTAAATTTATGTTTACGCTGCAGACATCCAGGTTCATATCTCGTAACCCTTTGACCGATTGGGCCAAAATTTTGCATGTGTATAGATCTCACATAGCTCTTTATCATACACAAAACTTGTGGCGCCACCTGCAACCATTTTTGCACAGTGTCCATCTGTTTGTCTGCCTTTGGATAAAATCACTCATATCTGGGCAGTGGTTTGACATATCTGCCTAAAACTTTGCAGGTTTATACATCTTGGATAGCTTTTATGATTTTATGACAGGTGACGCCACCTACATTCACATTTTGGCTGCAGACATCCAAGCTCTTATCTTGGGAACCATTAGGATGATTTGGCGCTACCTGCAACCATTTTTGCACAGCGTCCATCTGTTTGTCTGCCGTAGGATAAAATCACCCATAACTTGGCAGTGGTTTGACTTTTTGCATTTGTATACAACTTTGATAGCTTTCTGGATTTTGTGGTAGATGGCACAACCTACATACATATTTAGGCTGCAGACATCCATGCTAATATGCAACACACCTCACTCTGTTTCCCCTTGTTACTTAAGCCATGCCTCACTTCACCCATCCCACTCTGATTTCAGCTGATTCACGTAGTCGCTTGTCGACTGCCAGTATTCTATTTGTATTTGTAGAATAACTAATGCCACAGTGGATTCAGCTGGAGGGGTCAGGTATCTAGATAGGTTTGTCCTTCGAATGCAATGGTTGATGCCAGCATTCTCTAGTGAGAAAGTTCCCCGGCAATTATACCCATCAGGCTAAACCAGAACAATTCATGATTCCGGAAACATTCTGAACAGCATCCTTGTTTATATTTGAAGTGTGCTGTATCAATATCCATATATGATATCTTATTTTTGTCCTTCTGTGAACACCCTGGTGCCTTAAGGCTAAAAATATGGTTGGGTTTTCAGGTACTTTTATTCTTAAATCAATGCTTTGGATGATTTTTCATACCTATATAGCTCCGCTGACCATAAGTCACCTGAGCTATAGCTATGTCCATTGTCTGTCCAGGTGGCCCATCGTGCCATCCAGATGTCCTTTTACAGGGCACATTTTGAAACCTTGGACCTACAGATAAAACTTAGCATAGTCCCTAAGCCTTTAATTGCCTTTGTTCCTGTGAGAAAATAAGGAAAAACCTCAATTTTTCATTGAAAACATATTGTTCCATCACATAACTGCCTAATATGATAAACTATTTGGCATATTTAGATTCCTCTGTGTACAGCAGTACCTGCTGGAAGGGACCCTGGCATGCACTGTATGTGGACACAAGTCCATTATAAGTGTAATATTGGACTGGTTCTGTTACTTCTCTATTTTAGACGTGTAGAATATTACACCTACTCTGAAAATAGAGTAATAGGATATAATATTTGGTATGATTTGATACAATATAATTCAGAAGAGTATAATTTAATGAAACTAGAAAACTGACAGGTTAGGAAGGGCCCTGCAAAAGACCATAGACTCCCAGTGCGGGCTGAGTGATGCTTGAAAAAAAAATAATAAGAACCTGATAACATGAAGAGACAGCTCAAGGCAATTGAGTCAAAACAGCATATAAACAACTGAAGATATTAATGTTTGAATCAGTGATGATATATAGGAGAGGAGCATCCCAAACAACAGAGGCAAAAAGTCATATAAATTGCATATAAATCAGTAAGATGGTCTTGTGACCTTGACTTTTGACCCTGTGACCCCAAATTGAAAAAGCTCTTCCCTAATTGGCAGATGAGCAGGTGAAAAGTTTGGCTGAAAACTCATCACTGATCTTATCGGAGAAGTGAGTGCTGTGACCTTCACCTTTGACATCATGACCCCAAAAGCAATAAGGTTCTTGCTCTAGTGTTGGGCCTGTTTGAAATCCATATGTGAATCCAAACTAGAGTTATCATCCGGAAACAAATTTGTGGACAGATAAAAAGCTTACACACAAACAGATAGACAGGATGATCTCTCCATAAGGCACCCACTTATTCAAGTGGGGCCTATAAAATACAATATAATATATAATATAGAAGAAAATCCTTTCCCATTCTTTTTTCATGCGTTCCTATATAATATTAGGCCTGTGAAATGTGAGGGCTGTTATCAAAATGGATATTAGGAATTTTCACCAAATAAAAACAATTATGTAGCTCTCACGCTGTTCATTGCCAACATATATATGTGTCTATGTGAGTGGAGTGGTCCACCAGCAAATGTTTAAAGTAGATTTAGGGCATATATGCGACAAGAGCTCTTACATTGCAAACTGCCCCATCAAATATGAGAGCTCACAGAGGACTCTGGGATGGTACATGCAAAAAAAATAGTTATCAAAATGAATCAATTCAGAGGTTAATAATTGATTATAATTTAATCAAAGGCCTGAATTCAATGCCTGGATTCTTCAACGCATTGTTACACCCTTACGGTATATTACATCTACCACATTCAGACTATGCAGCAGCTGTTAAATTTTTGGGGGTGGGGGGTGGGGAAGGGGTGAATGTAGTCACATTACTTAATTGTTGTAGATAAAAGTATATTATTCCCAACAAGAGACTTTCCACCAGACAATCCAGTAGAGCCATATTAACCAGATAGCAGTCTTAGGCAACACAGGTTATATGCCATTGTTAGTTTATACATACAGCTAAAGACAGTTACGCCGACTGCAGGTTAATTACAATGATCCCTTATATGAACATTCTTAAGCTGTGGGGCTTCTGGTACTTTACTGAGATCCAGTAATTCATCAATAACCAAGACTGCTCTCTGCTCACTGACGTCATTGTGAAGATGAAAAGATCCACATAAACATGTCAGGTTGAAGGACTTGTGTCGCAGTGAAGCCATACACCACAGTCACTCAAGTCAGAAAAGATATCTGTCAGAGATTCTACACATGTTTCAATGCCTAAGGGCTTGTCAGAAGTAATCTTTAACTCATTTTCTGTGCATTCTGGGATGTGTGACAATGGACTTAATTGTTAGTTTTTTAGTTTCACATATACTCTACCTATGAGAATCTTTTAACTATCTGTTATATTAAACCTGTATTCAAAGCAAGTTTTGTTTGAACATAAGAAATAGATCAATTACCATGGAGGTAATGGAACTGAATATACATGTATTTGGCTTTTGAGCACAGACAAAGTCATCATGAAAATTTCTAAATTTTGAAATTAAAAATCAAAAACAGAGAGTTAAAAATGTGAAGTTACACTCAAAATTGATACATTTAAAGTATTATTTTTATTTCTAAATCATTTAGTCAATTTTATTTATCCCAATTTTAATCATAGCTGTCATGCCAACCTATTTGCAAATCGATCATATAATTTGCATTTGGCCGTCTTGTTGAAATAATGTCCTTTACCTTGACATAAATTCCTGTATTCCTGAAAAATTTGGACAAGATTTGGCGAATGAACATAAAAATATGAATGACAGTTGTTAAATGTTATTGTAAGTGGTATATTTACAGTAAAATATTCATACAAAAGCATTAAATTCATACATGGTTGCTTTGAAATTTGCTCTACATGTAGATTTTTTTAGCTCAGCTGACTTTCAGTCATGCTGAGCTATAGCAATCACTCTTTGTCCGTCGTCCGTCTGTCCGTCCGTCTGTCCGTCTGTCCGTTAACCTGGCACAAATCGTAACCGCTGGACTTAGAATCTTGTAACTTTACATTCTGAGAGGTCAATGAAAAATCTCCTTGGAAACCAGAAATTAGGTCTCTGTTACCCATATCCTTCCAGCTATGGGGCCCCAAAGTACCCCCCAGAAAAGTAAAAAATTTCATACAAAAAGTTCAATATCTCATTAACTACTTGACTGATGGTCATGATTTTTGGCATACATATTGATCATGAGATGTTCCATCAGTTCCTGAGGACTAGTGGCGCCACCTGTATTTTTCGATTTTTTACGAATTTTTTTCTCTATTTTTTAGACCTTTCAAAATGTGAACATCTGTTAACAAGGCACAAATCGTAACAACTGGACCTAGAATCTTCATTCTTGACACAGTGAGAGACCTATGAAAAGTCTCCATGGAAACTAGAAATTAGGTCTCTGTTACCCATATCCTTGCAGCTATGGGGCCCCAAAGTACCCCCCAGAAAAGTCAAAAATTTCATGCAAAAACTTCAATATCTCATTAAATACTTGACTGATGGTCATGATTTTTGGCATACATATTGATCATGAGATGTTCCATCACTTCCTGCAGACTGGTGGCGCCACCTATATCGTTCAATTTTTTATGAATTTTTTTCTCTATTTTTTAGACCTTTCAAAATGTGAACATCAGTTAACATGGCACAAATCGTAAAGACTGGACCTAGAATCTTAATTCTTGACACACTGAGAGGTCCATGAAAAACATCCTTGGAAACCAGAAATTAGGTCTCTGTTAACCATATCCTTTGAGCTATGGGGCCCCAAAGTACCCCCCAGAGTAGTCAAAAATTTCATACAAAAACTTCAATATCTCAATAACTACATCACTGATGGTCATGATTTTTGGCATACATATTGATTATGAGTTGTTCCATCAGTTCCTGCAGACTGGTGGCGCCACCTGTATTGTTCGATTTTTCACGATTTTTTCCTCTATTTTTGAGACCTTTAAGGATGCTGTCATCTGTTAGCGTGGCACAAATCGTAACGACTGGACCTAGAATCTTCATTCTCGACACACTGAGAGACCTATGGAAAGTCTCCATGGAAACCAGATATTAGGTCTCTGTTACCCATATTCTTTAAGCTATGGGGCCCCAAAGTACCCCCAAGAAAAGTCAAAAATTTCATACAAAAACTTCAATATCTCATTAACTACTTGACTGATGGTCATGATTTGTGGCATAACTATTGATCATGAGATGTGTCATCACTGCCTGCAGACTGGTGGCGCCACCTGTATCGTTGGATTTTTTATGAATTTTTTTCTCTATTTTTGAGACCTTTCAAAATGTGAACATTTTTAACAAGGCACAAATCGTAAAGACTGGACCTAGAATCTTAATTCTTGCCACACTAAGAGGTCCGTGAAAAATCTCCTTGGAAACCAGAAATAAGGTCTCTGTTACCCATATCCTTTGAGCTATGGGGCCCCAAAGTACCCCCCAGAAAAGTCAAAAATTTCATGCAAAAACTTCAATATCTCATTAAATACTTGACTGATGGTCATGATTTTTGGCATACATATTGATCATGAGATGTTCCATCACTTCCTGCAGACTGGTGGCGCCACCTATATCGTTCAATTTTTTACGAATTTTTTTCTCTATTTTTTAGACCTTTCAAAATGTGAACATCTGTTAACAAGGCACAAATCGTAAAGACTGGACCTAGAATCTTAATTCTTGACACACTGAGAGGTCCATGAAAAATATCCTTGGAAACCAGAAATTAGGTCTCTGTTAACCATATCCTTCGAGCTATGGGGCCCCAAAGTACCCCCCAGAGTAGTCAAAAATTTCATACAAAAACTTCAATATCTCAATAACTACATCACTGATGGTCATGATTTTTGGCATACATATTGATTATGAGATGTTCCATCAGTTCCTGCAGACTGGTGGCGCCACCTGTATTGTTCGATTTTTCACGATTTTTTCCTCTATTTTTGAGACCTTTAAGGATGCTGTCATCTGTTAGCGTGGCACAAATCGTAACGACTGGACCTAGAATCTTCATTCTCGACACACTGAGAGACCTATGGAAAGTCTCCATGGAAACCAGATATAAGGTCTCTGTTACCCATATTCTTTAAGCTATGGGGCCCCAAAGTACCCCCAAGAAAAGTCAAAAATTTCATACAAAAACTTCAATATCTCATTAACTACTTGACTGATGGTCATGATTTGTGGCATAACTATTGATCATGAGATGTGTCATCACTGCCTGCAGACTGGTGGCGCCACCTGTATCGTTGGATTTTTTATGAATTTTTTTCTCTATTTATGAGACCTTTCAAAATGTGAACATCTTTTAACAAGGCACAAATCGTAAAGATTGGACCTAGAATCTTAATTCTTGCCACACTGAGAGGTCCGTGAAAAATCTCCTTGGAAACCAGAAATAAGGTCTCTGTTACCCATATATTTCGAGCTATGGGGCCCCAAAGTACCCCCCCAGAGTAGTCAAAAATTTCATACAAAAACTTCAATATCTCGATAACTACATCACTGATGGTCATAATATTCGGCATACATATTGATCATGAGATGTATCATCAGTTCCTGCAGACTGGTGGCGCCACCTTTATTGTTTGATTTTTTTACGATTTCTTCCTCTATTTTTGAGACCTTCAAGGATGCTGTCTTCTGTTAACGTCGCATAAATCGTAACGACTGCACCTAGAATCTTTATTCGTGACACACTGAGAGACCTATGAAAAGTCTCCATGGAAACCAGAAATTAGGTCTCTGTTACCCATATCCATCGAGATATGGGGCCCCAAAGTACCCCCCAGAGTAGTCAAAAATTTCATACAAAAACTTCAATATCTCAATAACTACATCACTGATGGTCATGATTTTTGGCATGCATATTGATCAAGAGGTGTTTCATCAGTTCTTGCAGACTGGTGGCACAACCTGTATTTGTTCGGGTTTTTTTTACGATTTTTTCCTCTATTTTTGAGACCTTTAAGGATGCTGTCATCTGTTAGCGTGGCACAAATCGTAACAACTGGACCTAGAATCTTCATTCTCGAAACACTGAGAGACCTATGAAAAGTCTCCATGGAAACCAGAAATTAGGTCTTTGTTACCCAACCTTAGAGCTATGGGGCCCCAAAGTACCCCCCCGAGTAGTAAAAAATTTCATACAAAATCTTCAATATCTCAATAACTACAACACTGATGGTCATGATTTTCGGCATACATATGGATCATGAGCTATTCCATCAGTTTCTGCAGACTGGGTGCGCCACCTCTATTTTTTCCAAATTTTTTTTCTCTTTTTTTGAGACCTTTAAAGATGTGGTTATCTGTCAACAGGGTACAAATTGCAACAACTGGACCTAGAAACTTCATTCTTGTCATACAAGGAGGCCCATGAAGAGTGCCTGTGGAAACTTGAAATTAGGTCTCTGTTACCCATATCCTTCAAGCTATAGGACTCTGAAGTATCCCTCAGAATAATGGACAATTTGATACAAAAGCTGAAGTATCTGAACAACTAATGCAGAGATCACCATGATTCTTTGCATGGATATTGACCATTAAGTGTTTTTATTAGTTTCTGCAGACTGGTGGAGCCACCTGTATTCTTGTATCCTCCAAAACGAAGTTTTGCAGATACTATGTTTTTGACCGGGTTCCTCCGCCGACGCCACTTTTGTTTCCAGAGAGCTCCTCTGAGAAAAATGGACCGATTTTTTCGAAACTTACACTAATTATCTAGTCACATGTGAACTAGTGCCTAACCAATTTGTGTTGACCACTGACCTTTCCCCTCTATCCAGCGTCCATTTGTGCATCTGATCCACACATAAACCCTCATATCTCGGGAACCGTTTGACCAATCAGGAAATAAAATTTATACAAATGTAGCCCTTGGATTGCTTTATAACATACACAATAATGGTAGCACCACCAGTAACCAATGTTTGCACAGTGTCCATCTGTTCATCTGCCTTGGGTTAAAATCACTCATATCTCTACAGTGAATTGACTAACTCACCTGAAATTAGGCATGCATATACATCCAGGATAGCTTTCTTGATTTTATGACAGATGGCGCCACCTACATTCACGTTCACGCTGATCACATCCAAGCTCATATCTCAGGAACCGTTTGACCGATTGGGCCAAAATTTTGCATGTGTATAGATATCACGCTCTTTCTCATACGCAAAACTGGTGGCGCCACCTGCAACCATTTTTTTTTGCACAGCGTCTGTCTGTTTGTCTGCCGTCGGCTAAAATCACTCATATACATGTAGTGGTTTGACTTTTCTGCCTAAAATTTTGCATATGTATACAACTTGGACAGCTTTCTGGATTTGTGGTAGGTGGCACAACCTACATACACATTTAGGCTGCAGACATCCATGCTAATATGCAACATACCTTACTCTATTTCCCCTTGCCACTCAATCCATGCCTCACTTCAACCATTCCACTCTGATTTTGGCGGATACACGTAGTCACTTGTCGGCTACCCGTATTCTAGTTTTTAAAGTTTACACATTTTTTCTCTATTTTTGAGATATATAAATACAGACTAAATCTTGGCCTGTTGGTTAATCTGTTTGATGCTTCAGTTGAATGGGTATATACTACCATTCTGATGATAAAATTTCCTTTAGCGAATCTCTTCCAAATCAGCTGAGCGTCATGACCCATGGGTCACTTGTTTAAGATAGTTACACCCACTGTGTGACAAAAGTCATGCTAACTTTACAACAATCCTGTCAGGATAAATTATTAAAGCTCAGCAAAACCATAAATAATTCAGTCATGTCTTATTCTTTTCGATCGCCATCACACTCGGAGTTCGGTGATCAGTCAGGTAATAGAGCATTCAGATCATATATAGCCAGCATAATTAAAATGTTGGTAGATAAGCAATTTAAGAATAGGCAATGTACATCTCGTGTTTCTGGATTTGATCCCTTTATTATACTCTATTCCAGTACCCTGGTCTGTTTTTTTGCAGTAATTTTATACAATACATTAAAGCTTAAATTTGTTTACTCCAAAGGGCAAATCAGACAAATGTGGCAATTATCTAACAGAAAATATTATTCTCTGGTGTATGGATTCCATATGATTAATTCAGAAATAAATCTGACTGATGTATGGTCTTGTGACATGTCAGTGATGACCTAAGATGACAGACTAAATCTACATCCATTTGACCCTTTGTAGTGAAGACATCACAGTGGTATTTGTATGTCACATGTTTGTTATGTCCCTCATACATCTTACAGATAAAGAGATATGGCCACTTGAACTGAAGCCATCATTTTTGTACCTCTTTCTGGACAGGTCCACACCATCTTAGCATCGCAAAGTAAATATATTTATTTCATGCTTATGTTATATTGCTTCCCTTGATAAAAGCTAATTTGTAGTGTCAAACACAATATATCTGAAAGAAATATGGCTAAAAGTTTTGAAAAGAGGAATAGCCTTTAAAAAAAACAAATAAATGTCAGCTTACAAATCATGATTTTTTATGAAGACCCAAGCCTGTTTCTATGTATAAAGCGCCACTATTGATTGAAAGATGATGGATAAAATAAAGAACCTGTGAGAGTTCCTTATTATATCATCATGCCTTGGTTACACATCATGAATCACCATGGTGACTGTTTCTAGCCATTTACGGATACTGTTAATCGATACAGTTGCCTATCATGCCCTCATGTCCTTGCATTTCTTTTGCGAATAATTACATTAGATTAATGCTATCCATGTGAGACAGTTAGTATAATTACTCCTAGGAATAATATGATAGACACTATTGGTCACAACAAAGAATCTCTTAAGGATCCTTGACATTTGTTTTTTCCAGTATGTTACAAGATATAGATATGTATATAAAAAGTTACACAACCAGTTCACCTAAGTGTCCGTAAATATTTGTCACACAAACAGTTCAGTCACCTTTAAGTACTTTCACAGATCTAAAAAAATTCAATAAAACATCGGGAATTGAAGATTTGTTAATATGTGGATATTCTAACATGGGGATAT
The DNA here is from genome assembly GCA_026874595.1 of Sipunculus nudus. NCBI lineage: Eukaryota > Metazoa > Annelida > Sipuncula > Golfingiida > Sipunculidae > Sipunculus > Sipunculus nudus. Next base: position 8,633,461 of record CM049309.1, read on the forward strand.
TGTTTTGGTTATCTTGATCCTTGATTATCTGTTTATGCTCTTGTTATAGATGGGTCATGTTATGGTATAGGTAGCATCTGTTCATATGTCCATCCATTAATCTGGTTTCAGTATGATAACTTAATTACCAGGGATTTTATGCATTTCATGAAACTCTCTATAAATATAAATGTGCCAATAAATTCAATTTGAGTTCAATTTTCAGTAAACTTTACACATATTTGATGAGGTCAGAATTCTTTGTGATGTTGCCTCGACAAATTACCAGAAATTCAGGCTATACTTAAGACACTGTATGTAACCAACTGCAAGATCACATCAAGCCCTGCATTAGGTGCAATATCTTCATAAAGGCATTTAAACATACATTATTCTCATAGAAAAGGTTACATTACAGCACAGACAAGGGATCAGCTGCCATAAATCATACTGTAATAAGAATGGGACTAAGCCATCTCCCACTCATTTATATTAATATCATATTACTGAAAATTGACAGTGTCAAAATAACAGTTGTTATAATCAACCGGAAGATCCATATTATAACCTTCTTTAGTGTCCATAATACACTGCTGACAGGGAGATGCTGGAACCTGTTATCATTCACAAGAAGACCAACATAATCAGAAACATAGCCTTAATTAATCTCATTCTAAAGGACACTACTATCTATCATTTGAAGTAAACCAATAAAAGCTTTATAAGTCATACACACAGATTTCACTAGACTTATAAAAGTTAATTAATGCATATTATAATGGAAGTATATTGACATTATTGTATCCGCCAAAACAGAGTACTATGTTTTCAGCTGCACGCCGCCGCCGCCGCTGCCGCCGCGGCCGGCGCGTAGGTGTCTGGAGAACTCCTCCGTAACCACTGGGCGAAATTTTACGAAAGCCAGAATTATGTTCGGGTCACATGTGAACTGCTGCGCCCCGATTTTGTTTTGACCTCTGACCTTTCCTCTGCGCTCTGCGTCCGTTTGTTTCCACACATAAACCCACATATCTCGGGAACCGTTTGACCGATCAGGAAAATTTTTTTGCACCATTGAAGCCCTTGGAGAGCTTTATAACATACACAAAAAATGGTGGCGCCACCTGCAACCATGTTTGCACAGTGTCAATCTGTTCGTCTGCCTTGGGTTAAAATCACTCATATCTCTGCAGTGACTTGACTAATTCACCTGAAAATCGGCATGCGTATACATCCTGGATAGCTTTTCTGATTTTATGACAAGTGGGGCCACCTACATTCACGTTTACGCTGCAGACATCCAAGCTCATATCTCGGGAACCCTTTGACCGATTGGGCCAAAATTTTGCATGTGTATAGATCTCACATTGCTCTTCATCATACGCAAAACTGGTGGCGCCACCTGCAGCCATTTTTGCACAGCTCCTGTCTGTTTGTCTGCAAGGGGATAAAATCACTCATATCTTGGCAGTGGTTTGACATATCTGCCTAAAATTTTGCAGGTTTATACATCCCCGACAGCTCTCTTGATTTTATGACAGGTGGCGCCACCTGCATTCTAGTTTATGCAGCAGACATCCAAGCTCATATCTTGGGAACCGTTTGACCGATTGGGCCAAAGTTTTGCATGTGTATAGTTCTCACATAGCTCTTTATTATACACAAAACTGGTGGCGCCACCTGCAACCATTTTTGCTCAGCGTCCATCTGTTTGTCTGCCACGGGCTAAAATCACTCATATACATGTAGTGGTTTGACTTATCTGCCTTAAATTTTGCATATGTATACAACTTGGACAGCTTTCTGGATTTTAGGGTGGGGGGGCACCCTACATACACAATTTGGCTGCAGACATCCATGCTAATATGCAACACTCTATTTCCCCTTGCCACTCAATCCATGCCTCACTTCACCCGTTCCACTCTGATTTAGGCGGATACACGTAGTCGCTTGTCAACTACCTGTATTCTAGTTCATTTATGAATTATATGATATATGTTTCATTGTACATCTAACATCACTTGCAGTAATATACTTTTATATGCAGACTGCTGCTCTACTCTAGCTTGTACTTATGCAAACCTTCATGCACAAGGGGATGCACATATAAATGAATGAAAAAATTTGTTTAAAAATTTGGCACATTACCTTCTCTCACAGGTAATAAATAAACAGTTATTGACTAGCATTTTGTCCTGAGCTTCCAACTTCACCTTATGATTAATTAGGTATATCAAAGGTATTTTGAGTTTACAGTTCACATAGTCACATCCATATAATGGCTCCAGACATTTAATTATAATGACAGTCCTCCCACAATGTTTTATATGAAGTATTGATTAAAAAATAATTAACAGAACCATGGAGGGTCATGTCTTTTGAACATTTTCATCTCAGCTGACTGTAAGTCATCTGAGTTTAAGCAATCACTCTTTGTCCGTCGGCCGTCCAGTCATCCAGCCGTCCGGCCGTCTGTCTGTTAACAGGGCAAAATTGTAACCGCTGGACCTAGAATCTTCTTACTTGACATCCAGAGAGGTCCATGAAAAATCTCCTTGGAAACCTGAAATAAGGTCTCTGTTACCCATATTCACCCAGCTATGAGGCTCTGAAGTACCCCCCAGAATAGTGGAAAATAACATACAAAAGCTCCAAGTATCTGAATAACTAATGCCTTGATTACCATGATTCTTTGCATGGACATTGATCATGGTGTTTCATCAGTTTCTGCAGACTAGTAGCACCACCTGTTATTATTTCAATTTTTTACGATTTTTTTCCTCTATTTTTGAGACCTTTAAAATGTGATCATGAGTGAGGTCCATGAAATTTTCCTTGAAAACCAGAAATTAAGTCTCTATTACCCATATTCTTCAAGCTATGGGGCTCCAAAGTCCCCCCCCCCCCAGAATAATGGCAAATTTCAAATCACAAATCATAACCATTGGACCTAGAATCTTCTGATTTGAGTGCCAGGGAGGTCCATAATAAGTCTCCTTGCAAACTTGAAATTAGAGATGTCTATTACCAATATTTTCCAGTTTATGCGGCATGTTTGGGGACCCCAGAAATAATGCAAAATACACACAGATTGCAAATTGCCCCAGGAATGGGTGAATGGATTATCTTAAAATTTGGTGTGCTTATGCATCTTCTAGTAATGAACTTAAGCTAACTTGCATGAATGATGGCGCTAGCTCCATTATCTTAATTGTATCCCCAGACAAAGTTGGGGGATACTGTGTTTTCATACCGGTCCCGCCACAGCCGCTGCTGCCACCGCCGCATATAAATATTGTTGGCACAATAACTCAAAAAATATTTCACAGATCTTTACCAAACTTGGTATATGTATAGATATGGGTGAGAGGACGACAACTATTAAAAATGAGGTCATGACCTTGACTAGGAGAGTGTCCTTGACCTTGAATAGGTCCAATTTTGGGGAAAATCACACAAATCCTTAAATATCTCAAGCATGGTTTGATCCCAAAATCAAGTTGATGGAAGATCATGGATAGGGTTGTCATGTTCCAGAAACTGGTGGCGCCACCTATTATTATTTACTTGTTTTTGTGCCGTTTAATACCCCCATATTAATTGCTACTTAACAGTACTGTGAGCTTTATAAGTCAAAAACTAGTGGACAGATTTCTTTTATATTATGCATATACATAGATGATGGGATGATGTATATATAAATTGGGCTCATGACCTTTCCTATTAGAGTGGCCTTGACCTTGAATATTGCCATATATGGTGAAAATTACACAAAATCATTATTATCTCAATAAGGGATGCATGGATTGGTCCAAAAATCAACTTGATCTAAGATCTTGGATAGTATTGGCAAGTACTGGACACAGGTGGCACCACCTGTTATTCTTTTACTTGTTTTCGTGCCGTTTAATACCCCATCATTGCCACTTAACAGTACTGTGAGCATTATAAGTCAAAAACTAATGGACAGATTTCTTTCATATTATCCATATACATAGATATGGGTTATGGCATGATGTTTTCTAAATTGGGGTCGACCTTTCCTGTGAGAGTGGCCTTGACCTTGAATATTGCCATATATGGTGAAAATCACACAAAATCATTAATATCTCAATAAGGGATGCATTGATTGGTCCAAAAATCAACTTGACCAAAGATCTTGGATAGTGTTGTCATGCCCCGGAAACTGATAGCGGCACCTGTTATTCTTTTACTTGTTTTTGTGCCATTTAATACCCCATCATTGCCACTTAACAGTACTGTGAGCATTATAAGTCAAAAATTAATGGACAGATTTCTTTCATATTATGCATATACATAGACATGGGTTAGGGAATCATGTATATTGAAATTGGGGTCATGACCTTTTCTATGAGAGTGACCTTTTCTATGAGTGTGGTCTGATATTAATTGTTGCTGAAGATGGGGGGCCTATTCTTAAACGGGGGGGGGGGGGGATTAATTGTCTGGGGATACAGTGCCAAGAGATATCTAGTTAGTTCCCTATGCCAGGACATATTGTCAACATTTCAGTTGGCTGAGCGTCATTACCCATGGGTAAATTGTTCTGTTTAACTTAACTTAACTATTAATGCTTTCATGAGGAATTGGTGGAATATGTGATTGAAATGCCAGAAAGAAAAATAAGATCTTAATGTTAATTTAAATTTATATGCCCATCCAGGTAATTGTGTCTTTACTAATTATATCTAGTTTTCTTATCTCACCTTAATGAAGGGGTGGCCTCATTTTCCAGTCAGTCAAAGACAACAAGACTAACAAGGGTAACCAGTAAGGGCTTGAATCCTAGAATAGGCATTTCAGCATCTTGTTTTCGGTCTCTTTTCTTTGGTTTAAGGTTCATCTATTTGGCAGAGATATATATGTGTCAAGCTCTGTCAGATCTTACTCCCTTGACTCTGCATTGGTTGATTTCTCCTCATGATTCCCTTTGAATCAATATTTTAATTGATGGTGCATGGTAGCTCTCAACCATTGTCACTCAACTCCTCAGTGGAGGAACTTGACATTATTTTGTGAAGGGCCTATTGCAGTGCCAATTCTCTATATATTACCTCAGTGAACTTGGCCCATATCAGCTTGTTCCATGGAAATCCTATCTAGCACAGACCTGCAGCTTGTTAGTGTCCTGTAGCCCTGTCCCCATGCAAGCAGGGGTACTATCCTGATCATAATGTAAATGATCAAATATCACAATTAGTTTTATTGATGTGACTTTCTCTTGAGTAATGATAATGTATGATTTCAAATGTAGTGCCTCCAGCAAAAGGGAAATTGCATATTCAGGGTATGTTGTCAAAGAGTGGTTGGTGCACTACTGCTTAAGCCAGTGGCAAGATAGTACCAAAAGCGAGGATTCCATCTATGACATTCCTTAGAGCACTGCCTTTACTTTAGCTTAATTATGTGATCATATGAGATTTATATCATCCATTTCTGTTAATGAACTTTGTGGGTAAGATTAAAGGAACACAACAAAAGGGAATTCCTTGTGAGATACTGTGTGGGGATTAGATATTCCATTACACTTAGTGTTTCGAGCATCTCACCTTGACAAGTACAGGCAAGCAACAAAATGTCATCGCATGGGTATCGCATGGGCAGCACAGACTTCAGACAGACCGTAATTTACTGGAGTTGAGTCAGTACTTTGAGAACAGCTTTACAAATTAGGTACTTTACTGATTAGTGTCAGGATATTTGACAGAGGAATGAGTTCTGATCATATTATGTCTAGACACCTGTATCAGTTATTTCCCTTTATTATGAGTGTGAGGTATGTAGCCCACTGGAAAAAGTACTGGACTTCAGACTAGCATTGGGATTGAGCTTGTTACATATGTAAGCTTTATTTTGATCATGTCCATGTGCAGTCAATGGCTTCATGTCATTCCAGTAAAATTTGCGCGAATATAGTTTAGGTTAGGGGATTCCTGACTTTCATTTTTTGACTAATGCAACTAACTTGTAAACATTAAGCATGTAGCATATGTGTCTGGTATATATTTGATGCTGGATGATACTTACCATTTACTAGTGTCATATTAGAATTTGTGGCGATTTTGACAACTTGCAAAGCTTTTAACAAGTTTTTGCACAGACTATAAGAAATATTCTTTATAATTTTGTGGCTTGTGCTGAGAGGAATTGATCCTTGAAAAAGAAATCAGCATGGTTGAATTTCTTAAATGTTTTGTGACCAGACACGCAAAAGCGCTCCTACTACCCTTGCTTTTAAGCTTTGCTTTATTGGCAGTGGGGTAGAGTGTATGACAAGTGTGTGAGAGGTCAGTGGTTCAATCCCAGAGTGAGTTGGGGTGTTTCTTTGACACAAGTGTAATATTTGGTGTATTCCCTGCAGGATCTGGAGAATGACTTGCAGCTTGAGGCCTCCACTCACCCATCTGCCAGAGGCTGTTTCTACTTGCATGCTTCCAAATTAAAAGTTACATGTTCCGTAAAGTCTACACCACAAAAACACTTGTGTTAATGTTATATGCCCTGAAACAATTTCTTATCCAACAAACTTGAGCAGACTGTATTGTCCTCTTCACCAGATTTATACCTATGCCACTTTTAAGTTTAGAAGCCCTGGTGCATTGTGGGAGTCAAATTTTGACTCTAACAATCCCAAAACAGCAGATTCGTACTCTTCTGAGTCTGTTCAGTTTGGCCTCCACTCAGTTCTGGTTTGATACCCAATGGGTGTGTGCATGTTCTGGGGACAGAACACTGAAAAAAGGGGTTGATTGTGAAAGGACACACAAAGGTTCTCTAACTGGCCTTACTGGTGAAAGTTGCTTTATTGGCAGTGGGGTAGAGTTTTTCCCTCATGTTTAGATCCCAAGAGGATTATGTGGGATCAGCAGTGGTGTTTTTTTTCTAAATGTAAGAGTTACATATACTACAAATTAATATGCATGAAGTGTTAGCAAAATGTGAATCAGGATGCAAGAAAAGATGTCATGTTATAATCAGTGAGTTCAGGAATAGTGTCAGCACTAATCAATTTCCTCATGGCCACCAGCATGCTCATGTTTGACATAATGCAGTTGACTCCTGCTGGGGTTGCCATTGTAAAATAAACATATTTTTTGTAAAGTTAATACAGACCAGTTAACTCATTATTGATGGAACTGCCCTGAGGTTCGATCATGTTTCCAACATATGAAAACGTTTTGTATAGAAGATATGACGGCTTACTTGCAATAGAAATTTCAAGTGTAGATCACTACATTAGAGTGACACACATGCATGCATGCACATGAGAAAAGAAACATTATAGTTGGCCTTCTGAACAGTAACTGAATATCCAGGAGTTCTGTTATAGGAAATTCCTTGGGGAAGCATCAGTTAACATTTGCTTTTTAGCGAACCTATGAGCTTATGTTATATGGTGTGGCACCACCTGTTGTCTGTACATTAACCCATACTCAAAATCTCAGATCTCAAAATCAGCAGGAGCTATCATCACCAAATTTTATGCAAAAAGTTAGTCAACAAAAAACTCTATTGGATTTTGCATATATTTTTGCTATATGCATATACCTAGATTTAGGGGGGAAAAAAGATAAAAAAAACTTTAAGAAACTTCTTCTCTGAATATGTCCAGCAAAATTGATCAGTAATTCACAGGAATAATCTCTGAAACATTCTCTCTCAAGTTTGTTCGAATGGTTCCAGTTTGGTGAATTTAGGAGAATTGCAGGAAGCTGAACTTTGTCAGTTGGCCAAAAAAGGATACTAAAATTACAATATCAGAAATGGCTGGAGCTATCTTCACCAAATTTTATGCAAATGTTGGTCACATGACTTATATATGAATTTGAAGTATTGGTGATGCTACCTGCATCAACCTTTTCTGTACAAGGGTCATTAGTCATTAACCCATACTTTCTGAGGAATAGCAGGAGCTAGCATCCCATAATTTATGCAAAAATCTGCCACATATCTAATGTTGTGGGATTGAACATTTTGTGGCACCACCTGCATTAACATATATTTGATGGAGAAAAAGCCGAAAAACCTTTAAATCTTCCTATCTGAAATGATTCAGCCAAGTGGTTCCATATTTCATAAAACTTTCTCAAGTTTTTTTCAAATGGTCATGGTTTGATAAATTTTGGCTGAATTACAGGAATTTGAACTTAGTCATTCCAATCAAGCATACTGACATAACAATCTCAGAATTGACAAGAGCTAGCAATAATGTTGGCCACATGAATGACTCATATTTGAACTTGCAATTTTTTTTGTGGTGCAAACTACATCAGCCTGTTTTTTACTGACAAAAAAATCATCATTTTATACTCTTTCAGTTTAAAAATGGTTTATAATGAAACTGTCAAGCTGAATCGATTTTACACAAGAATTATCTTAAGGTAGGGTTCTTTCAATTGTATAAGAATAGATTTGGTTAATTTATTTTTGTTAGAGTCATAGAAAGCTGCATGAAATTGGTCTTGTGGCCATAAGTAACCCTATTCAAACTGAGAACTCCAATAGTCTTCTTCTGCAAACATGTTGTTTCAACTTCTGTAACATTGCAAAAAAAACTATTCTTAGGAGGCCTTTGTTCAAGTTTACTGAAATGATTGTTTGCAGAAATATTGGCCCTATCACAATGCAAGGCCTACATCTTTTATCAAATTAAACATTTTGATAAAAAAATCTTATGGATATGTCAGCTTGAAAAAAGGCATTGTAGCCGTAGTCTTTTAGTAGGTGTAAACAGATTTACCAACAGGCCAAGATTGTGTCTATATCTATAAATAGCTTGGCAGACTTCCAGCTTTTTCAGATTTGGCAACAGGCCAAAGGTCAGTCTGGATCTGTTTATAGCTTTGGCAGACTGCAAACTGTGCCAGATTATGCAACAGGTCAAGAGTTCAATCAGTGCTGCAAGGTGTAGATCAAGAGTTCACTTGGTGCAGTCGCTGCAGAGAGCAATTTGTCTCGTTTCAATTGGGGCAAATGCCTTCTTCACATGAGCCTGGCCAGCCAAGTGCACCTAGCTCAAGAGAATTTTGATATATTGGCCTGATATTTTGTCCTGTCCATGCATGTTTCATAGTTTTCTTGTTCACAAAACTGGTGGCACCACCAACAATGATTTCTGCACAGTATATGTGCCTGCTTATTTCTCGGGAGGGAATTGATAAATCAGCCTGAAATTTCGCATATTGATACATATTTGATAGCTTCATCTTATACAAGACTGATGGCGCCATCTTCATTCATTTTGTGTTGTGTGCACCCATGCCAGTATTTAAGCAGTGATGTTTTTGTAATTGGTTCTTGTACAACATGTGTAGTACTTGCATTGTTCATATACTTGTTACACATGTAATTGAAAAGTAATGGTCCAACATTGAAGCATTATATCTGGTGTTTAAACCATTGCGCAGGTTCACATAAGGCCTGTAGATCTTTTTTTTTTATTTGCTTAGTCTACAATAATGATTGAGATTCAGACATATGCACAGAAGAAAAGGACATAATAGATAATCCTCAGACAAGTTCAGATGTAATCAAATGTCCATTAATAACCTCTGGTATAGATATCCATGCAGTTTCCAAAACTAGATATCCTTTAAAATAGTCAAATGGGGAATAATTGCTTGAGGGATCCCTGTGACTCATGACAAAATCATAAATTATGAACACACACATACTAACACAGTGAAAGGAAAACATAACAGTCCATTTACAGGGTCAATGGTAATCAAATATCCTTCAGCACCGGTTGGATTTCCTTAAGGAAACACTGGAATATTTGCCTTAGGGGATCCTAGTGATGAGCATGACTGTGGAGGATCGACCTGTAGACAGTTTTGGTGTAGAAACTTGATAAAAATGTACAGGCTTGTGTACATATTGTAATACAGGCTCAGGTGGATTTCCTGAACAAGTGTACCATTGTTTAAATAGTGACCTGAAACCCTCCTACCAGTAATTAATCCTGGATGACAGTGTTGGGTATGGGCTTGAATCAGACAGGTGTCTCCTTATTGATGTGATTTATGGGGTAGCTTGGTTTTCATTATTAACTCCACTTATCTGACTGTAGAACAAGCTTACCTGGTGACCATCAGTGAAAATGTACTACCAGGTATGGCGAGGTATTTGGAGAGACAGATAAACCTCATCTAGGACCACCTCAGTTTAAAGACCACCTCAGTTTAGCGACCACGTGAAAACAACGACCACTTGTTCATGACCCTGATTCTTTTTTCCCTTTATATAACATCTCACTAAGAGGTGACCATTAATAGTCATAATTTCAAGTGTTTTACTGTTTATCTTTTTATTTATTATCAGCAGAGTTGGACAATTAATTACTGAAGATCAAAATAAAGTTTATTTGAATAACTGCTTTGAATGCTTCTATATTTTCACCAATGATAATTAATATGACCATAAACATATTTTCTGAATGTCCTGCTGATTGTTGAAAATTTTATCTGTTTTATGGTATTTAACCCTTAAAGCACCATTAACAATCATATGGCTTGACAAAAGCAGTTTGGTCTTACGTAAAGCCATTAAGAATGAAAGAAAAGAACCTTTGATTTCATTTAGACTAACCAACTGACCTGACCTTTAAACGTATCTGAAGATATAAAGAAGGCATAAACTGTTGTCTAACTGCAAAGGAACATGTCGATGTGATCGATGTCAACATTCATATATCAGCTTAAAAAGTATTTCTTTGAAGCCAAGCAGTTGGTGCTTTCCCAGTTACGAGCAGGCTCATCAGTATTCACCACAGCCTCCTAAAGGTAAATTATTTGATGGTACAAGAAGAATTCAGGGCCTGTCTCTGTACTCATAGACTGATGAATTAAAGCAGTTTTATGGCTTATTGCAGTCAAGCCAAAAAGATGCTGAATAGAAGATGACTTTTTTTCTGCTAAATATATACATGAAACCAGACTTGAAACTGAGAAAAAGCATTTGTTATAAATTTAATATATCAACAGGATTTAATTTTCTCTGACTCTAATCAGAGATAAACAGAATGGTCTAAGTGTAACTTTCACTTATTATTTGCTTATGTTTAGACAGGAATTATCAGGTAGTATTAAGTCACAATGCCATAGCGCTGGTCAGCTGAGCATCACAGCCCATGGGTCTCTTATCTGGAATGGTTTCACTTAGGGCTTCCATATCCATAAACCATGAAATTAAAATGGTACTTAAGGGTTTAGCTTGAGGTGGCTTACCACAGAATAGCCTGGCAGCTCTGTAGATCTTGCCTGATTCATGTCTGATGCTCACTTTATACAAGTCCCTCAGGGTGCCACCTCAAGTCTGTGGGTTTGTTATGTATGATAGGAAGTTTCAGCTTGATGTTCTATTACATCTCAAGTGCTCTCCCTCATGGTGTGTTGATAGATTTTTCTGTTACGTCTAATGACCGAGCAGCCAGCTCTGACAGACTCTAGGGAATGCAGCATGCAGGTTTAAAAGTGTCTACCTCCCTCCTTTTTGGCAACATTCAACAGGTATCACAGTGACATACGTGAAGATAAAAAAATTGTAATATAACCTAGAGTCCCCCAATTATCCCTCAGAGCTCACAGGGTTTTTTCTACTCTGTTCATTTGTTATATTGAATTAATTTTTAATGTGGAGAATTCTTTAAAATTAATTGCAGTTGGCACCTATACAAAAACAAGTGACCCATGGGTCACGGCGCTCAGCTGTTATATATGATAAAAAAATATGATTTGGAAATGAGGCATGCTGGTTTTGTGTGGTTATAAATAAAAGCTGTATTATGAGTTGTTGGTGTTTAGCTTATGTATGATTTTGACTGTATCTTTGGAGACAGGGAAAAGGACTGATTTCATTTATTTTTCTGACAAATGGGGTGCCATTGTCACACAGATTTTGACTTGGCCATATAACTTATAAGCAGCACATATAATATAAGAGTTTTACTATTTATTAAAATTAAATAACAAATTTGGTGCCAAATATAATTTTTATTTAAAATAATAAGAGAATCATATGATTTTTAATTAAATATAACTGAAATGATTATTAAAATAATATTATAGAATATATTCATGAATGCATTCATGAATACAATTTGAAAGTATTTGCGCTAGTATTCAAATACTTTCATTTTTACCTGAATTCCCATTCTTATGCAAGAAATTTTATAATGATTCATATTCAAATAAATTTGCAAAGTATTTGCACCATGTCTGGTATTTATTCAGTTTTAGCCAAACAATGATGTTGAGAATCCAGAATATACAAATTTCACAAATTTAAAATAATGATCATAAGTACCTGGTTTTATGGCTTTTATTTATTTAAAAAAAAATTTATAAATATATATATATATATATATATATATATATATATATATATATATATATATATATATATATATAATATTCACTTTAGACAACTTTCATATCAATCTACACACTAGACACAGTAGGAATCTAGATTAATATTATCAACTGCATCTTTGTCTATCATTAATTTCTTACATATGATCCCTAATGATTAGTAATGAATAATATGAATTATTTTTGTTATCATTAATTTGAACTGAAAAAGACCATAGGTGACTGCATGGTGTTATTTGGAATACTTGACATTCTATCCATTCATACAAGATTCTTACATCATCAGTGACTGCAAGTTAATTTCCTGTTACTCATCAACTAACAAATTCCTTTTCTATTAATTTTTCTTTAATTTGTTATTAAAAACCTATAAAAATTTATTGTTAGTTTATTGTTATGTTGTTGGTCAAAACAACTACTAGATAAGTTGGGATGGACACATGGATCAACTCTGGCTGGCCATGAGCTGCCTGGCTGCCCCAGTGTATGCCTCGCCTCAAGCGTGCATAATTTGCTGAAAGGTCAACAAAGTCAACATACAGGTGACTGAAGAGGGGCTGGAGAAAGCCTGGGTCTGACATGGTCTCATTAAAACATTAATAAAAGCTACAATTTTTGGCCAATTTCTTTCAACTTTCAAAACTAAAAAGCTGAAATCCTTATGTGTGCATGATATGAAAATTATATCAACAATGCTCACAGGAAACAAACATGCCATGGTCAAAGTTGGGCAAAAGTTAAGGTTCTAATTTTATATTTATACAAATAACTTATAAAGTTTGAAAAATTCATAACTAATTTGGGTTTTCAATTGAATCCTTATCAAATAATGTTACATCCCTGACAAAAAAATCTCTAGCTTCAGCAATCCTCTTTTTAAGGGAGTAAATATATTTCTTGATTTTTTAAAAAGTGCATTATGTTTAGGCCCATAACTTAAACCAATTATGCAATACTTACATCATTTCTGGCATGTGCATAGGGAATGTATAGAAAATATGTATATTATATCTGATCAAAGTCAGATCAGTGGTTTTGATATTAGGCAGTCTTGTGTAACAATGGGTTTCTAATGGAAAAATGAATTTTTTCATTAATATCTAAAAGGAATTAAGTCCTAGTGACCAAATTCTTGGCATGGTAGGGGATTTTGGAGATATCTAACTGTATGCCAAATTTTAGGAACTGAGAGCTGAAGCTAGGGAGCTGAGCTCTAGCAAACTGAATAACACTAGCTTGATGTTAACAATATGTGACATGGTGCTTGAAAACTTGAATAAAATCTACAGTTTTTGATCAATTGATTTCAAATTTTTGGTATAAACAGATGAAATACTAATAAAAACATACTGTGAAAATTAAATCCACAGCAGGTACAGGAAAAAAATGTGCCATGGTCAAAGTTGGGCAAAATTTAAGGTACCAATTTTTTATTTTTGCTAATATTTTAAAAAATAAAAAGATTTTGATCTGATTTTGGATAGATTTTATTTAATTTTGATTAATTAAAGGTATATTATTGGAAAAAAGTCCTTAGCTTTAACATGTTTTGTGTTAAGTGATCAAATATCTTTCCTGATTTTTTACAAAATGCATTATGTTTGGGCCCATAACTTTTTAGCGAACCTGTGAGCTTATGCGATGGTGTGGCGTCGTCCGTCGTCTGTACGTTAACCCATACTATCTTGAAAACGGCACGAATTAGCATCACGAAATTTTATGCATAAAATTGGTCATCTAAAAAACTCTATCAGATTTTGCTTATTTTTTGGCTAACTGCATTTTCTTAGATTTTATAGGGAAAAAGCTAAAAAAAACTTAAAAAATCTTCTTCTCTGAATCTGTTCAGCCAAATTTTTCAATATTTTACAGAAATGATTCCTGGAACAATCTCTCTCTAGTTTGTTCGAATGGTTTTAGTTTGGTGATTTTTGGCCGAGTTACAGGAAGTTGAACTTAGTCATCTGTCTAAAAAAGCATACTAAAATTACAATCTCAGAAATGGCTTGAGCTATCATCACCAAATTTTATGCCAATGTTGGTCACATGAGTCATATCTGAAATTGAGGTATTGGTGGGGCCACCTGCATTGGCCTTTTTTGTACTGGGGTCATCAATGCCCGTATCATACTGACAGCTACAAATAACTTCTTCTCTGAAACAAAATGGCCAAATTGTTTAATATCGCACAGAAATGATCCTAGGGTAGTGCTTTCTGAAGTTTGTTCAAATGGTCTCAGTTCAGTGACTTTTGGCTAAGTTATGGGAAGCTGAATTTAGTCATATGCCATGAAAGCCCATTTTAGCTAAGTGGCTACAAAAATCTTCTTCTCAAAAACCACTGGGCCAAATTCTTAAATCTCACACAGTAATTATCCTTAGATGTTGATAATTCAAGTTTGTTCAAATGGTCTCAGTTCAGTGATATTTGGCTGAGTTATGGGAAGCTGAATTTAGTCATGTGCCATAACAGTCCATGTAAGCTAAGTGGCTACAAAAATCTTCTTCTCAAAAACCACTGGGCCAAATTCTGAAATCTCACACATTAATTATTCTTAGATGTTGATAATTCAATTTTGTTCAAATGGTCTCAGTTCAGTGACTTTTGGCTGAGTTATTGGAAGCTTAATTTAGTCATATGCCATAACAGCCCATGTTAGCTAAGTGGCTACAAAAATCTTCTTCTCAAAAACCACTGGGCCAAATTCTTAAATCTCACACAGTAATTATCCTTAGAAGTTGATAATTCAAGTTTGTTCAAATGGTTTTGGTTCAATGATTTTTGGCTGAGTTATGGGAAGCTGAACTTTTCCATTTTGCTGTATTTTCCCATATGAGTTATAAACCTACAAAATGTTTTTTGACTGATGATACTAGGCCAGTTTGTTTAATATTTTGCAAGAATAATTCCCTGAATCATTCTAATAATAATTGTCTTTTATGGTTGCAATAAATGAATTTTGGCTGAATTATAAAGATTGAATTGAGTCATTTTACCATATATGTTAGCTGTGTGAAGCAGATACATCTAGCCTAGCACCAGTTTATCAGCATCCATTACATCATGCCTTCAGACATTTAGATTTCAGAATATCTATGGAAAATATTGATAAGAATGTTTTTTAAAAGTTTTTAAAAAATTTAGATTTATGATATTACATATCATCTGTACTCTAACTCATAATTTCTCAGGAATAGCAGGAGCTACCATTCCCAAATTTTATGCAATTATCAGTCACATATCAAATGTTGATGGATTCAGCTTAATTTTGCTATTTGCATTTACTTACATTTTACAGGGAAAAAGCTGTAAAAAACTTTAAAAGTCTTCTTCTTGTAAACAGTCCAGCCAAATTGTTCAATATTTTACAGAAATGATCCCAGAGGCAAGCCTTCTCAAGTTTGTTCAAATGGTTTGTGTTGGATAAATTTTAGCAGAGTTACATAACAGGCCAAGATTGTGTATGTTTCTTGAATAGGTTGAGAAACTGCCAACTGTTTCAGATTTGGCAACAGATCAAGAGTTCATTCAGTGCAGCCAAATATAGGTCAACAGTTCAATCAGTGCAGCCAAGCACAAGGCATGTGATCACCTCATGGGCAGCATGTGATCATCTCATGGGTAGCATGTGATCACCTCATGAGTATCATGTGATCACCTCATGGGTGTCATGCCCCTCAGGGCTGCATATGGAGCCAATCTGTGAGCTTATGCAATTGTGTGGCTACTATTTCAGATTTGGCAATAGTTAAAAGGTCAGCGTGGATTTATTTATAGCTTTGGCAGACTGCCAACTGTGTCAGATTATGCAACAGGTCAAGAGTTCACTCAGTGCAGCCTGGTACAGGTCAAAAGTTCACTCAGTCTAGCCAGGTGCAGGTCAAGAGTTCACTCAGTGCAGTAGCCTGAGCCAGTAATTTGTCACAGTACACTCGGGGCAACAGCCTTTCTTACCTGAGCCTGGTCAGCCCCATGCATCAGACTCAAGGTAAGTTTGATGTATTGGCCTGATATTCTGACCTGTCTGTGTCTTTAATGGCTTTCTCGTTCACAAGACAGGTGTCCCATCTACAATGACTTTTGCAAAGTGTATGTGCCTGCTTAATTCTACGGAGGAATTTGATATATCAGCCTGAAATTGGGCATATTTATACATGTCAAATAGCTTTGTCGTATACAAGACTGGTGGTGCCACCTACAATAATTTTTGTGTTGCCAGAATTTCAGCAGTGATGTTTGTGTATTGTTTCTTGTTCAAAATGTTGAGTACTTGCATTGTTCATATATATGAAAAGTAGTGGTTCAGTATTGAAGCGTTATACCTGGTGTATATCCATATGCACAGGTTCACATTAGGCCTGTAGGCCTTGATTAATTATATAATACAGACCCAATTTCTGGCATGTACATAGGAACTATATAGAGGAATATTTATGGTAAATATGAGGAAAAACAGGTGAGTGGTTTTGATATTAGGCAGTCCTGAAATGTGAAAATAGGGTTTTAATAAAAAATTGAGGTTTTCCTGAATTTCTCAAAGGAACGAAGTCGCAAAGACCCAGTTTTCGGCTTTTAACATCATGCCGAATTTTGGATTCCTAGGTCTTACGGTTTCAAAACGTGCCAGTTTAATGGACAGACGGACGGACGGAGGGCAAGATGGACAGCTGATGGACAAAGGACCACAACTATGCTCAGATGACTTATAGTCAGCTGAGCTAAAAACCAAGTCACAACTAGGGACCAAATCAAATACATTCAAGATATTAAGGGAAAATATTTCACATATGAGGTCTGTATTATGTTGTTCCATATTGACTTAAAGCCTAAATATATGCTGATCACATGCACAGATATAAACATTGTAAAAAAAGTTTATAGTTCCCAGTAAACCTGAGTAAACAGCATTGAGAAAATAGATAAAATTTTTATTTCGAATATCTACTAAATTTCTTTTTTAGCTCAGCTGACTGAAAGTCATCTGAGCTATAGCGATCACTCTTTGTCCGTCGTCCGTCTGTCTGTCCGTCTGTCTGTCTGTCTGTCTGTCTGTCCGTTAACCAGGCACAAATCGTAACCGCTAGAACTGGAATCTTCTTACTTGACATCCTGGGAGGTCCATGAAAAATCTCCTTGGAAACCAGAAATTAGGTCTCTGTTACCCATATCCTTCGAGCTATGGGGCCCAAAAGTACCCCCCAGAAAAGTCCAAAATTTCATACAAAAACTTCAATATCTCATTAACAACTTGACTGATGGTCATGATTTTTGGCATACATATTGATCATGAGAGGTTCCATCAGTTCCTGAAGACTGGTGGCGCCACCTGTATTTTTCGATTTTTTACGAATTTTTTTCTCTATTTTTGAGACCTTTAAAAATGTGAACATCTGTTAACAAGGCACAAATCGTAATGACTGGACTTAGAATCTTCATTCTCGACACACTGAGAGACCTATGAAAAGTCTCCATGGAAACCAGAAATTAGGTCTCTGTTACCCATATCCTTCCAGCTATGGGGCCCCAAACTACCCCCCAGAAAAGTAAAAAATTTCAAACAAAAACTTCAATATCTCATTAAATACTTGACTGATTGTCATGATTTTTGTCATATTTATTGATCATGAGATGTTCCATCACTTCCTGCAGACTGGTGGCGCCACCTGTATCGTTCAATTTTTTACGAATTTTTTTCTCTATTTTTGAGACCTTTCAAAATGTAAACATCTGTTAACAAGGCACAAATCATAAAGACTGGACCTAGAATCTTCATTCTTGACACACTGAGAGACCCATGAAAAGTCTCCATGGAAACCAGAAATTAGGTCTCTGTTACCCATATTCTTCGAGCTATGGAGCCCTAAAGTACCCCCAAGAAAAGTAAAAAATTTCATACAAAAACTTCAATATCTCATTAACTACTTGACTGATGGTCATGATTTGTAGCATAACTATTGATCATGAGATGTTCCATCAGTTCCTGCAGACTGGTGGCGCCACCTGTATTGTTCGATTTTTTACGATTTTTTCCTCTATTTATGAGACCTTTATGGATGCTGTCATCTGTTAGCATGGCACAAATCGTAACGACTGGACCTAGAATCTTCATTCTTGACACACTGAGAGGTCCATGAAAAATATCCTTGGAAACCAGAAATTAGGTCTCTGTTAACCACATCCTTCGAGCTATGGGGCCCCAAAGTACCCCCCCCCCCCGAGTAGTCAAAAATTTCATACAAAAACTTCAATATCTCAATAACTACATCACTGATGGTCATGATTTTTGGCATACATATTCATTATGAAATGTTCCATCAGTTCCTGCAGACTTGTGGCGCCACCTGTATTGTTTGATTTTTTACAATTTTTTCCTTTATTTTTGAGACCTTTAAGGATGCTGTCATCTGTTAACGTGGCACAAATCATAAGGACTGGACCTAGAATCTTCATTCTCGACACACTGAGAGACCTATGAAAAGTCTCCATGGAAACCAAAATTAGGTCTCTGTTACCCATATTCTCCGAGCTATGGAGCCCTAAAGTACCCCCAAGAAAAGTAAAAAATTTCATACAAAAACTTCAATATCTCATTAACTACTTGAATGATGGTCATGATTTGTGGCATAACTATTGATCATGAGATGTGTCATCTGTTCCTGCAGACTGGTGGCGCCACCTGTATTGTTCGATTTTTTACGATTTTTTTCCTCAATTTTTGAGACCTTTAAGGATGCTGTCATCTGTTAGCATGGCACAAATAGTAACGACTGGACCTAGAATCTTCATTCTCAACACACTAGAAGACCTATGAAAAGTCTCCATGGAAACCAGAAATTAGGTCTCTGTTAACCATATCCTTCGAGCAATGGGGCCCCAAAGTACCCCCCCAGAGTAGTCAAAAATTTCATACAAAAACTTCAATATCTCAATAACTACATCACTGATGGTCATGATTTTTGGCATACATATTGATTATGAGATGTTCCATCAGTTCCTGCAGACTGGTGGAGCCACCTATGTTTAGCTATCAAAAGGGTACAAATTGCAACAACTGGACCTAGAAACTTCATTCTTGTCATGCAAGGAGGCCCATGAAGAGTGCCTGTGGAAACTTGAAATTAGGTCTCTGTTACCCATATCCTTCAAGCTATAGGACTCTGAAGTATCCCTCAGAATAATGGACAATTTGATACAAAAGCTGAAGTATCTGAACAACTAATACGGAGATCATCATGATTCTTTGCATGGATATTGACCATTAAGTGTTTTTAGCTCAGCTGACTGTAAGTCATCTGAAGTATCCCTCAGAATAATGGACAATTTGATACAAAACCTCAAGTATCTAAACAACTATTGCAGTGATCACCATGATTCTTTGCATGGATATTGATCATGGAATGTGTCATCAGTTTCTGCAGTATGGTGGCGCCACCTGTATTTTTTTTTATTTTTACGAATTTTTTTCTCTATTTTTGAGACCTCATAAGATGCGGTCATCTGTTAACATGGCACAAATTGTAACAACTGGACCTAGAATCTTCTCTCTTGACATGCTGAGAGGCCCATGAAAAGTTTCCTTAAAAACTTGAAATTAGGTCTCTGTTACCCATAACCTCTGAGCTATGGGGCTCCGAAGTACCCCCCAGAATAATGGAAAATTTGATACAAAAGCTCAAGTATCTGAACAATTATTATATTGATCACCATGATTCTTTGCATGGATATTGATCATGAAATGTTTCATCAGTTTCTGCATTCTGGTGGCGCCACCTGTATTTTTTCAATTTTTAGCTCAGCTGACTGAAAGTCATCTGAGCTGTAGGGATCACCTTTTGTCCGTCGTCCGTCCGGCCATCCAGGCGTCTGTCTGTTAACAGGGCACAAATTGTAACCGCTAGACCGGGAATCTTCTTACTTGAAATCCTGGGAGGTCTATGGAAATTCTCCTTGAAAACCTGAAATTAGGTCACTGTGACCTATATTCTTTGAGCTATGGGGTTCTGAAGTACCCCCCAGAATAATGCAAAATTTAATACAAAAGCTCAAGTATCTGAACAACTAATGCATTAATCACCATGATTTTTTGCATGGATATTGATCATGGAGTGTTTCATCAATTTCTGGAGATTGGTGGCGCCACCTATATTTTTTTTATTTTTTACGATTTTTTTTCTCTACTTTTGTGATCTTTAAACATTTGGTCATCTGTAAACAGGGCACAAATCATAATGACTGGACCTAGAATCTTCTGTCCTCACCTCGAGGGAAGCCCATAAAAGGTCTACATGGAAACCCGAAATAAGGTCCCTGTTACCCATATTCTGTGAGCTATGGGGCCCTGAAGTACCCCCCAGAATAAAGATTTGGTCATATATTAACAGGGCACAGATCATAATGACTGGACCTAGAATCTTCTGTCCTCACCTCGAGGGAAGCCCATAAAAGGTCTACATGTAAACCCGAAATAAGGTCCCTGTTACCCATATCCTTCATGCTCTGGGGCTCCGAAGTACTCCCCAGAATAAAGATTTGGTCATCTGTTAACAGAGCACAAATTATGACTTGACCTAGAATCTCCTTTCTTGATATGCTGGGAGGCCCCTGAAAAGTCTCCTTGTGCACCTGAAATTACATCTCTGTTACCCATATCCTTCATCCTATGCGGCTTTGAAATACCCCCCAGAATAAACATTTGGTCATCTGTTAACAGGGCACAAATCAGAATAACTGGACCTAGAATTTTATTTTTTGACATGCTGGGAGACCCCTGAAAAGTCATCTTGTAAACCTTGAAAATAGGTGTCTGTTACCCATATCCTTCATGCTACAGAGCTCCATAGTACCCCAATGAATATTGGATGATTTTATACAAAAGGTCAAGTTTGGAAAAAGTATTTCATTCAATTTTGACATTCAGATGATAAAA
This sequence comes from Sipunculus nudus, assembly GCA_026874595.1. Classification (NCBI taxonomy): domain Eukaryota; kingdom Metazoa; phylum Annelida; class Sipuncula; order Golfingiida; family Sipunculidae; genus Sipunculus; species Sipunculus nudus. The sequence continues at coordinate 8,654,756 of CM049309.1, forward strand.
TTACTTTTGTCAATGTCTTCCTGGTCAGCTGAGTGTCATGACCCCTGGGTCACTTGTTTAAATCAGAAAGAAAAAAAATAGATCCATTCTATAATTAACATCAAATTTTTAGGACTGGTCAAAACATAAAATATATTCCTGAGGAAAAGGAAAATGGTGCTTTAGATAAGTGGATGATTGATTTACATAGATGAATCCTGTCGAAAGTGGTGTATTTCCAAATGATGTATTCATTGCTTTGTGGATATTTTCTGATTGGGGCTATTGGAACCAAAGTGCAGAATTTGGAGAAAATCTGTCAATTTGATTTCACTGTCCCAGAGGTGGGACAAAAAATTGCGTCCAAGAAGTGGTACAGTACCACCAGGACTGGGACTATATCACAATCATGTTGTGGTAGAAGTATATACAGAACATCAGAAACTGTCTGTTCATCAAAATACAGTCACATTTTATTCTGATGGCACTGGGCCCACTGGGTAGACACAAATATGCCACTGGGCTTTCAGTTTCCCAGTCAGGTGGCTGACCAGATATTTATTCAAAATTTGTTTGAAATTTTTGTTTTATTGTCCTTGGCCAATGGTAGAGTTACATGCTTGTGAAAGTTTTTCATTTTTTGTTCATCTGCAGTGAAGAGCAAATTTTTCAAGGCTCACTGTAGTAATATGTATCTGTGGGCTCTTTGGGTTAGATTTTAAATAAATGTGTTTCAGAAATATATAGTAGCATATAACAATGCTTTTCGAATCCTGCATAATTTGCCCAGACACTGTAGTGCCAGTGAAACGTTTGCCACAGCAAAATCTTTGGGTTAGATTTTAAATAAATGTGTTTCAGAAATATACAGTAGCATTTAACAATGCTTTTCAAATCCTGCATAATTTGCCCAGACACTGTAGTACCAGTGAAATGTTTGCCACAGCAAATGTACGGTCATGTTAGACCAGGGCAAGAAAACATATTATTAGTTTTGCAAAGTTGATTTCAAATGTCTAACAGTACTCTTAGGGGTGCTTTGATAAAAAGTGATGTTTTTAATCATTCTATTTTACTACAGAGATGGTACAAGATTTAATATCTTTTACATATGTGAACTGTGATATGTGTGATATAAGCTTATAAGCCTTATATCTTATAAAAATGCATTTAAGTAAATTTTTGGGGGCATTTATGAAATACGATTTTGATATATCTAATTTTTCTAACTTTAATATGATTGTAGCATTCATGCAATATGAGTACAGTTTCAAATATACATTACATTAATCATCAAACCTGACACAAAACAAAAAAGAGTTCCTAAAATAGGCCTTTGAATATTAACTAACTATATTAAGGGAAAACCCTGATAATGTCAATGTCATATCTTTTTTATGCACCTCTCTCTGCTTTCACAATCAGGTGGTTTTCACACTGATCTAGAGGTCAGGCTTAGCCAAGAATGTTAAATACAGAGAAGTGAAATATGGAGGAAAACATAAGAAAAAATCATGTTAATAAGATCCTTGAAAATTAAAAAAAAATGGCTATTGAAAATTCATTGAGGTGATCTATAAACACACTCCTAATAAATGTAAAAAACAGCTGTGTCAGTGAAAGCAAGGGCACTGGCATGTATTCAAAACAGTGCCTTGAAATACTGTTGGTAGCAATTCAAGTATTGGCAGGAGCACACAGCGGTATTCAACCATTTCTGATTTGATTCAATCCTACTTCATGCAACCACATGTGTACAAAGTTACTTGATATTGGCAATATGTATATAAGTGAAGCATATTTATTGGCCGTTCTTAACAGCACAATAAAAAACAGCTTACTCATTATAGGGATTCATCTCATAAGGTTGTTTTGAAATTGAAACCATTTAGAAACCAGTCTCATGGCAGGATTTAAGATGGTTTGGTTTATTCATACCCACTGTGATAATGCTGATTTTTTGTCGAAATGAATAAGATTCATTTTTTTTTTTTTTTACTTTTGACACTTAATATTGAAACAAGCTGGTAGCTGACACAGCATACTCCACGGTATGATGAATGCTAGCTGTCTGTTTCAGGCAAAAAAAAAGGTTTGGTTTTCAGGCACTTTTTTTCATAAATCATAGCAGGCTTTTTTGGGTTTTTTTTTATATGTTTGGATAAAAATGTCAAATGATAAGGGGAAAAGCATGATAATAACTGATTTAATTGGCTAAACAAGTAAAAGCACTACATAAACAAAGGAAATTTTATAAAAAATTGTATGATTTTATCTTGAAAGAAATGTCTGAGCGGCTGGAGCTCAAAATTGGTAAGTTTTTATTGTAAATCAAAATTAAAAAATTTGATGCAGGGGTTAAATATTGATGCTGGCGGTGGCTGAGAACCATACCTTTAATATTTTTTGGGCCTTAGGTATCAGACTGTATAGAGTTGAAGGCCCCCCAGCAGGGATTATATTGGGGACAGACCAAGAAGACAGATATGTATTGGGTATATATAGTAGGTTTCAGTGGGAAAATCTGTCACAGACTAGTACTGGGTTTAGTGTTGAAATCTCAGATATAAAAAAAAGCAACTGATTCATTCAGCTTCTTCGGTTTTATTGAATTATTAATGACCTATATGAGTTTTTGTTCATCAAATTAATTTTCCAATATATGGCACGAAATGCTGGAATAATTATTATTCATGCAATAATTATATTTATGTAGATAAAATTCATGACAGTACCTGGGGAGTTAATGTGCAAATTTTATGGTATTTGGATGAGTGATAAATATAGCACTAGATCTGAAGTTACAAGATTACTAATTTAGTTCATCTTCCTTCATGCTGAACCATAATGAACACACTGATGCCCTTCAACATGTGATTAAAAAATTGAAGCATTGGTCACTGTATTGCTGGCCGGTCCCAAGTGATATCATAATAGGCATATATTATGTAAAAATTAACACAGGGGAATCCTTACAAAGTCAAACCAGACTTTTTATGCAAATTACCTTAAGGCTTTTATGCAGATAAACATTTGAGATATCTTATGTAAATAAGTTTTTAGTTTATAAATATAAATGTGTATCATAAGATTTATGCAAATTAATAACATGTAAAATAGTATTAGTATTAGTGCATTTTATGAATATAAACAACAGGACATTTCATGCAAATGAGTATTTATTGGTGTATTTTATGCAGATTAGCATCAGTCGATCCTCTGTCAGCCTCATGTCTGAATAAAAAGGAAACCTCCCATGGCAAATTTTATGGGACATGCTGGAAATTGTGGGTAACAGGATGCTGGCAGCAGTGGAGGAGTCAGTCTATCATTCACAGAAACAACAAGCTTTGTATTTTAAACTCCGCAAGATAAATGTTATGTCAAGAATAACATTGGAAACTATGGTTTGATTTCTCCAGGAGACCTTATCAACACATTGGATATAACTCAGATGCCAGATGCTGTGTATTAATGGGAGCCGTTTTGTTCTGTATCTTGCTTTGGGAGTTTTTGATAGCTCTGACCGAGGCTGCATCTTTCCGCTGGTTGCCTCTATGGTCCCTGAAGCAAGAGATCTTTTTCAGGTCGAAGGAAACATTAAATCTTTGCATGCCCTTCAAGGTATCCCATACTGCATTATTCACAAGCTGGCCCATCTGATAACATTCATGACATGTTTCTATAGGTTTTCCTGTAGCAATTTCAATATTGGTGGTCTAATGTCACTCATTTATATAAAATGCCTAGGTAAGATTGTCAGCATTGGTTTAAATAATTAAAAGGGATGATAATATCTTACTATTATGGCTGTGAATTTAAATAATTGTCATTAAACAGTTCACTATTTACATGATTTACATTATTTATATGATTTACATCATCTTTATTTAATCAATGGTTTAAAAAAGCAGTATCCTTATAGATTAACATGGTCATATTAAATATTTATATTTAAAGTGTTAATGACTATAGCACTAACTGATCTTTCTTCTGAGAATACTTATTCACTTGCAGGTCCATGTGACAATTTTAGCCATTCTGAAAATAACATTAATTTACACCTGTAAAGGTGATAATTATTATATGTAATGCATAAAATAAGCAAATATAAAGCAGATTATTAGATTAAATTGATTCTCAACAAATTTATTTAAATGAATTTTGTGTGACCATGACAACTGAATATCAATGCAAAGACTTTTACTGCTGACAAGGAGGTGGTGTTTTCTCCCCTGTTTGAATTTTTGGTTAAGATCTTGGTAAAGGAGCTGTTCCAGAAGGGGTATAATGTTTTGTTGAAGGTGCGCACTCTACAGGGTGCCCTGTAGTTTCAGTTATATTTCTATCCCCAGACAAATTTGGGGATACTATGGTGTTATGATGGTCCAACTGCTGTAGATCATTTCTGTGGAATAATTCACAAATAATTAACAGATCTTTACCAAACTTGACATGCAAGTATGGTTGAGAGGACGAGACCTGTTTAAAAAACGGTCAAGATCTTTAATATGAGAGTGACCTTGACCTTGATAATGGAATTTTTTGTTGAAAATCACAAATTCTTAAATATCTCCAGAAAGCTTGCATGGATTGCTCCAAAAATCAGAATGACCAAAGATTTTGGATACTGTTGTAATGCACAGGAAACTGATGGTGCTGCCTAGTATCCTTTTCTTGTGTTTGTACCATTTAACACACCTATAATTGCTACTAGACACTACTGTGAGCATTTTATGTCAAAAACTAATAGATGGATTTCTATTATATTATGCTTATGCATAGATATGGGTTATGGGATGAGGTTTATTTAAACTGTGGTCATGACCTTTTATAGAAGAGTGACCTTGACCTTGAATATTTCCATATTTGGTGAAAATCACACAAAATCTTAAATATCTCAAGAAAGGATGCATGGATTGGTCCAAAAATCAAGTTAACTGAAGACCTTGGATAGCTTTGTCCTTTGATGGAGACAGGTGGCACTACTTTTTGTCTTTTTCTTGTTTTTGCGCCTTTTAATACCCCCATCATTGCCACTTGACAGTCCTGTTAGCATTATAAGTCAAAAACTAATAAACAGATTTCTTTCATATTATGCATTTGCATAGATATGAGATATTGGATGAGGTATATTTAAATTAGGGTCATGACATGACATTACCATGAGAGTGGCCTTGACCTTGATTATTTACATAATTTCTGATGCCAAGAAATTTCTTGATTTATGCAGGGTTTTAACCAATATTTTGAGAAGATATATGTCCTTTTGTCTTACCATGTGTCTGATAACTTTCAGTGTCACCATGATTACTTACCTGAGGGATTTGATGGATTTTCAATAAATACACCATAACCTCTTACCAATAGATTATCATGCCTGAGTTTGATAATAGGCAAAATCAATGCATATTAATTAAGGTCAGAGGCAAACAGGCTACTTTATTTAGTCGCTGTGAAAACTTTTATAACCAGGATTTAATAAGATGGATTTTAATGAAATTCAAGAGAAATATTAACCAGTATAATATCACACCTCAATTTCAATTCCAAATAAATTCAATTCCCATGAAAATCTATGCATATTTATTGAGGGCAGAGGTAACCAGGTTTTGGTGGTGCAGTGATGACTTACCAAAACTCTGATGAATTTTCATGAAACTCATTATGAATATTAACCAATAGAGTTTCTCACCTTAATTACATTTTCTGCAAAATTCATGTACTGGTATGAGTATTTAGATCAGAGGTCACAAGACATACAATGGACATATTATGCACCATTTGTGGTACTTGATATTCCAAGTTGCATGTTCATTGATAACCTACTGAAAAATTACAGCTTGTGCACTTTGTAGTGTAGATCCACTAATATGATTTTTTAATTTTTTTATTTCTATTTTCCTTTATTTTTTGTGTGTGTATGTAAACTTTGTTCTTTTCTAGGAATCTCACTCCAGATGAATGCCATTAAATATTTTTATGTGAATCCACAAAATTGATAATTAAGCCCATATAATTTACTGAATCAACAGCACTTGTTTCTTAATACGTTCCCTGGTAACAAAATTTAACAAAAATTAGGTATACATTTTGCCTTTGGTCTGACTGTTTAGATGTCTGTATATGATTCTGTCATTTATATTTTTGTGTTCCAGATATCTCACAAAGTTATCTATAGATCACAATGAATTGCTTTAGGAAATGATACCATAAAAGTTTTAGCTGATTGGAGATAATGATGCATGTGGAATCATTATTTGTCTATTTGTGCTTCTGTGTAAAAAGTAAGTAACTGCCACTTATGCTAAAAACTAGTGAAGGAATTTAGTACCTTTTGGGTTGTCTTGACACTTGAGGTTACAAATTGCTTTTTAAATTTGGATGATATATACAAATGAAAGATCAGCATTGGTTGAGAAATGCATCCCTGAGTACTTTCTGGTTATTGTTTGTACTGGTTCAACTGCTGTTGCTGTGTTTTTTTTTAAACTAAAAACATACTTCAGGATTATAATTGCTTCAGGTCAGTGTTTTAATATAGCTTTTTCAGTCTTTGGTCTTTTAAAGTGCAGTTAGTTCAGAGGAAGGACTCTGTCGGGGTTGTATTGTATTGACATTAGCCTTACTCTCCTGCACTGCCGCACCTTCAGGAAATAGAAATGCTGGTTTTGCTGACATTCAGCATTGCTAATTACCAGATAATCATCTTGCTAAGTGATGCGTTGTAATATCCATGACATCCCTTGAGGATGATTGTCAAACTGCCAGAACCAGACATAATAGCTTGAGGCAAGAATCACTTGCACTGATGACTTCTCTGATGTGAATGCAAACCCAGCCTTGAAAGTCTTAGAAAATAATTCTTCCTGGAAAAAAACAGAGTCACCTCACCCAGGTTGTAGACTAATAGAATCACAACAGATGCCAGGAAAGGACTATTAAATACTGAGGCCGTTTGGGGAGGGAGGACTGTGAAAAGAGCGCGGCCGCTGGCAAGGATACGGAGGTGTAAGCCATGCAGCCTAATACCTGTGTTATTAGTGACTGTTTGACCACCTTGGCAGCAGTGGTTGCGTGAGAAGTACCCAGCCCACATGCTGGATCAATAACGGTCAAATCACGGGTTATTTAGGCAGAGAACACTGCCGGCTGCAGCCATTCTACCCATATCCAGTGTTATCAATGATGTGGTTGGGTTGTCTACACTCAGGTAAGCTACTGCCTCTGGTTGTTGGGTGTGGAGTATAATTAAATTATTAACACACCCCTTTATGATGCATTGTACTGAGCTAATGGCAGTTTTGTGTCAGGCTGCATCATTTTCTATAACCAGTTGACACTTTTCAAGAGGATTTTCATTAGCAGGTGCATACATACATGCTTACTTATATTTCACCTTTGGAAGCTGTTTCTGATTTATGCATGGGCCACCCATTTCCTTGTCTAACATGGAATTCTTCAGTGGCTGTTTTATTTCCTATTGTTCCTCAGGAAGCATAGGCCCTGGACCTGTTGTGTATTTGTAATAGAAGAACCTGCGGTGAAGATTGATGGAGCGTTTGTGGCTACTTCAGCAAGTCATGGTTCTGTCAGGGTTAAGGGTGGGGCTGTGTAGTGCTTTTCAGCAAAAACACTCCACCTGTCAAATGACACCATTTGTTACTGAGCCAGTCTAGTTTTGTTATAAGACTCCCTTCTTTCTCCCTCACTATTTCTCTCTGTATATTTATTGTTATTTTTATTATATCAGTTTTGCTAGCTTTAATAATATTTAATTATGTTTATATTTATTATATTTTTCTCAGTATTCAGTATTTGCAACATGGATATTATTACACATTCAGTATGCAGTGAGAATGAAAATACCACAATCTTATCATGTGTTTAGCTCAGCTGACTAAGTCTCATATGTGCATGCAAGAAATTAGGTCAATTTTGCGTAATTTGTAGGGCCTGTACATAACATTTATTTTCAAAATGTCAGGAAAGATATTTACCATTTTGATATGGTAACTGGAGAAGCTAGAGAGCCTAGCTTTTTCCAGCAGGTAATTGTATTTAATTGAGATTCAATTGGACACAAGAAATGAGATCAGCATTTTGTATTTTTTAAGTTACAAGCACATATATATAAAATCACAACCTTAAATTTTGTCCAACTTTGGCAATGGCACATTTTTTTGTAAGCATGGTTGATTTAATTTTTACATCATGCAAACATAATTTTATAATCTTTGATAATCTGAGATTTGTTGAAAGCATTTGATAAAAAACTCTAGCTATTATTGAAGTTTTTAAAAAGAGAATTACACTGTCAGGCAATCTAGAGATTAGGTGCCACTGGTTTCTTCTGGAGAGACTGGTCATGCTGTTTACACAACCTGTCATCTGCAGTGATTGAGCCACATGCACGTCTGTGAATTGGATAGGACAAACCTGATATAATCAGAACACTACTGCCTCCTGCACTACCAGGAAAAAAATGTCCTCTGTAATTACTCCATTATTTCAACAACTATTGCATTCATATTGGATAGACAAAATGCCTGCACCAGTCAGATTCAAACCCTCATCTCCTTGTTTATTGATTATTACATTCACAAAAATTATGTTTTCTCATGGTGTGGTCAAAATTAATCCAGAAGTCATAGCATTTTACTCTGACCCAGGGAATGATTAACATTTAAACCTACATAAAACTCTGCAATTATCAGTGCTTTACTGTACAAATGAAAAAAAATATATTTTCTTAACTTAATAAATTCAAATGCACTAAATTTCAATTTGCTTAAGTAAAAATACATGATTTTCAGTTGCTATCACATTGTCAGGTTCCTGGAGGTCACCATCTGGACATTTCATCATGAAATTTCAAGAATTTTTCAGTGTCAGTGGAATATATTTGAGTGAAGCTACAGGAATTGACTGCAATAAACATACACTGTAAAACTATGATTCCATATATATGTATGTTACATATATTCAGATGCATATATTATATGTATGTATGCAGTAAGGAAATACACCTCCTTGATTCCATTAACAAGTATGCATGCATGTGCTATATGTATGGAGCAAATATGGGGATATTGTTAAGTCCTGATGAAGTTGATCAAGAAGCCATATTTCAGAAGATTATGTACATCATCACTGATGCCATCATTGTGGAGTTTCCCCATCAGTCTCAGGGTATATGTGAGTGAACGAAACCTGCCTCATACATATGTGCATATATATATATATATATATATATATATATATATATATATATATATATGTCTATCGATAGCATTACTCCAGGGGAATACATTGTAAGAGATTTTATATACATATGCATATGCATTTATGGGATGCCAACTCATCAGTGGGGCTACCCCTGTTTGTCAATATACAGTCAGTTCTACTGAATGGAAACCAAGAAAATTGAAATTTCAAAATAATTGAAACAAAATTGAAAATTTCAACATAATTTTTTAAGTCCTAAAACAATGCTCATTTCTTGTGTATAAATTTGCCTCTTATTTAGAGTATAATGTATTATCAAATTTTCCCTTGTTTAAATTTGGATTTGTATTAAAACCTGAAATGGTTTGAAAATTGGTCAGTTACCTTTAGCTGTGTGTGAAAAGGTATGCAGTTTAATTTCTACCTCCAATACCACATGGCATCATTTACCCTAAATGAGATAAATGATGTATGTAGTAGGTAGTGTGGCTGATCCCATAATTAACTTACATATAAGGTTGCTCTCAGCTTAACTACAAAATGAACCATTCTGCAAAAGGAAACTTTTTTTATACTGAACAGCAGTTTGTTCTGACTTAAATGCCTTACTTTTTATAAGTAACATATTTTTAACAAGATGTTTGATATTTCTTAATCCCATCTTTTGATCTTTCTTTAGCCAACAGATGAAGTACATACTTGACATAAAATTTCCCAAATTTATATGGGGCAGTATTATTATTTTCTATGCTTTAGGGATTTTTCCTTTTTTAAAAAGAAAAATATTCAGATTAATTTGGCATACCAGTTATATGACAATTTTGTTATGGTATTTTCTCTTATAATTGTAGCGATCCTGGAAAAAGAGAAAACTTAGAAAAGAAGTTTTTCTTTGTCCATTTTGAGAAAGGTCAGAAAATTGGATGAAAAAAACTGCTCTTTTCAATGAATTTAACTGCCTGGCAAAAGGGACAGAAATGTGATCCTGTGAAATAACACAAACTAAAAAAGTGCTCACTAGAGTATATTTGTGTATTATACAAAGGTTAAATAAACTAAATCATTTATATATGTAAGATTTAATTAAATGTATGATTGATATTTCTAATATAAACAGATAAACATTATAAAAGAGTAATCACCTGTTTACCTGTACAATGTAAAATATAAAGTAATATTATTTCAGAAGTGTATTATATACGTCTCAATCAGAATAAATGTATTTCCTTGAATCTTTTCTTTTCTCAGCATATCGATATATTTTTGGGATCTCCATATTCTGTTTAAGAGAAATAGCACTCTTTTCCATAGTTTTGCTTGAACTGAAACCTGAAAGATTTTATTTCAAAAAGAAAAAGACAGTTTAAATCAGCACATAAGATGTTTTATTACTTAATGTATGGTTACAGCAGAAAGAGATTCAAGAAAAAAAGGCACAAGTGTCACAGAAAATATAGAGGTGCTGTTACTATTTGTTAATTATAATCTATAAATGCAGGAAGATCCAGTGGGACATCAGTTACTATTTGTGTAACCACTAATGCCAGCTTCATTTGACATTTAGGTTTTTATCCAGTGAGATGGAGATGGTTCTGTATTTTCTTTCATGTTCACAATTATAGCTTATTACATTTGCCACTCAGATCATGACCTGAGAAAATTGCTTCCTAATGGCTTCATGTTCTCAGCTGCTGTCTGCCTCCAGGAAATATATGTGCTGAAAGAAAAGATAATCACATATATATTTCCAGGTCTCATACTTTGCCAGTGCTCAATTTTGGCTAATGAATTTCCACACAGGCTTCTGCTGATGCTCAAAACCTAATTATAATCTAATTTATCAGTGAAATGACATGCAAGAAATAATGTGCCCCATTTCTATACCAGAAAATAATATATAATGCTTTCCATTCCTTTTGCGAATTTTGTAACCATTTAAGATTTTTAAAAATGCTGATTAGGTATTTTGACATCTTAATTTGGTAAAATTATCCCTGATATTTCATCATTTTAATACTGCATATTTACTCCCTTGAAATAATTAATAACAATTGACATATGGAAATAATTTATTTATATAATATAGCCACTGTTAAGAGCTCTACACTACACCTGTAAATAAAATTTATTTTGAATCTTTCTCAGAATTGTTTGACTGTAATTAGTGTATACTCTTTGTATGTTGTCCTGCTGCTCATGCACCTGACAACTGTGGTCAACTGTTAGCTGGGCACTCAAACATAATTTGACAGTCATATAACTACCTAAGAGTTCTCCTCTTGGCCCTAATATCAGGTCACTGGGACCTCTTTCTTTGTGAGGCTTAGCATAATATCACCAAGTAGTAGCTACTCATACATACCCTTTGTTGCCAGTGGTCATTAAATTCTTCACGTTTGATATGCATCACCTCACCTTATTTTGCAGTCAGACATTGGTGTTCATGATCTCCTACAAATGCTAAAAATTAGGTCACTGGGACCTGTTTCTTTGTGATACTTGACAAAACATCATTTTCATCTTAATTAGACATACCATTTGCCTGTGGTGCTTAAATTATCACACTTGATATGCATTAGCTTCACTTCCGAAGACCTACTTACTCTCTAATAACCTAGATGATGACATTTTGCAGCAAAAAAATAATGGCCATTAGAGTAGTCTGTGGCTGGTTTGTAATTGGATTATCGTGCGGTTTTAATATTTAAAGTTTTTCTAGTCACAGACAGATAAATCTCTTATTAGTGCAGAGGTAAAGAATGAAGTTTTATTGATCACTCATATCAAAACTATACACCATGGTTTGCAGATATTATTTTATATTTTTGTAATAATCTCATGAAATTCGCAATATTTGCAATCATAATTCATCGTTAATATTAATAATATATCCTTTCTTGCTGACATTGGAACATTTAATTACAAGGTTTTGCAGGTAAAAAAATTCCTTTTGATATATCCTGACATTTGAGGTTGGCCAGTGCATCAGAATTCTATAGGTGTGTGTGAACAGAAGTCTGGCCTGCTATTACCTGGAGAGGCTAGACATTTCTTATTTGTCTATAATTATGGATGTTATCTCATTTCGGGCAGAATTAGGTTTGATCTCTTTAAAAGAACAACTACTTATATTCTTACTTTCTGCATCTTCCACAAGATTTGTTTACCAAAGGCAAACCAGTGAATCATTTCAGGTGTGTATAGTTGATGAACAAAGTTATTCTTTCAATATCGTTCAGGAAATAAAAATAACATAGAATTTTGCCAGAATGAAATTGAATGGTGTGAAATTCTGTTTTGACAAGGAAAGTCATTATGCCATTCCCCACTGTTCTTTCTGGGTAAAGCTTCATGGCAGCTTTTTCACAAAATATACAGCAGACTTCAATAAAATAAATCAAAGGTCAATAAAATATTTTAGAATAAACAAGGATTGCTTGAAAATTCAGAACTCTTGGTGCTGGCCAGGTAATTTTTCTCTATACTAAATCAAAAACTTTAGAACTGCCTAAGTAGAAAAAGTCATAAAATGTCCAAAATACCTCAATGAAAAAAAAAGAGAAATTTAAATGGTCTAGAATAATATGGTCATCATATATCAAAAGTGTCTTCTAATAAACAAGCAAATAACCATATAGTCAGTGTCTAGCAAACACTGTCACTTGGGTTAAATTGTTCCTGCCAAGTTTATTACACCTACGACGGATGATTCAACAAGAAACAATTGCCACATGATACATCATGCTGGCAGACAGGGCTCACTCCTGAAATGGCCAGGTTTCCTTCCTGTGTCCCCCAGAGATAAGTATGGGTGTTGAATAAGGAAATATCAGCAATCAAATTGATCGTCCACTACTAGACACTGCCGTGGCTTATGATACTGGCTGGTCTTCAGAAATCAGTGTAGCTGAGTTTGATTGCTTATTGACATGTCTGGTGTTTGGTAATATGAAGCCTGGTTGCCCTAACTTAGCATTATCTGCCAGTCCTTGAAGCCCGGGCAGGTTTGGGTACTGGTAGTGTAAACTGAGGAAGATGATGGGAGTGGCTGACAGTGCTGCTGACAGTGGGCACTAATGCCAATCAGTAAACTTGAAGGTTATCTTGTTCATTTTTGCTGCAGGTATTTTTTACTGATACTGTTGTTAGCAGCTGGGTGTGAATGTGTGGGCGTCCTTCACTTATCATTGTCTGTATGTCCACCAGCTATAAATAGTCTCATAGACATCATGGGTGATCAGTGAGATATAATAATAATAATAAATAAAGCTGGATTTCACAACTGCCAAATCCTTCCCCCGCTCTTCTGTCACATTTGCATACAATATGTAATTTCATCTTTATTTAACTTTAATGACTACTCTGTCATACTTTTGAATTCAAACAATTTTGGGGGCTCCTACATTTGAACAGTTGCCACCTCCTTCCTCCATTCCAGAATTCTACATCTGACATGAAATATATTTTCCTTCAGATTGAAATGATCCTAAGAAAATTAAAGGGGAAATTGATTTTGTAAAGTTTTGATTGTGGTAAAATGAAATGTAAGTTTGATTTTGAAATTAAAAAAATCATTTTTACTGCCACGATATAAGTTTTTGGCAATTAACTGGCAGTTAATGCTGACAAATGCAGCAAATAATTGAATGATAACCCATCAAAACAAACAAAAAAAACTACAGGGCTAATTAAAAAAGGTCACTTTATGAGATTCTTAATTCTTTCCCATGGAGGTTAAGTTTTTTTTGGTTAGATTTTAAAAGATCATTCTAGACTTGTAGTGATAATTAAACATACCTATTCAAAGGTGTCTTATTTTATTAAACTGTGTTTGAAAACCATGTATCTGACACATTTGCTTTGACTTTGCAACTTGTATGCTAAAACCAGAACAGGGTGTACAACAGGATTATATACCATAAACTTTGCTGTTTCGAAGGCTGTTTTGTCATTTTCAAAACAGATTAGTATTGTGCTTTGGAAAACAACAAAGCTGTGTAGGACAAAACAGGCATTTTAGACAACGCATTACTCGGTTGGTCTACAACCTTTTACCATTAGGACTGGTAGATATAATGTCCAAATGGACATTGCACGTGTCTTGAGTGCAGAACATTTGTGGGAGGCTCTTTAACTATGGATTACGTAAAAAGATGTCAGTAGGTTTTCTGACACTTTTGCCTATACAGAAAGAGAAATATTCAACCACTTGTTTATTTGTTTCAACTAGAATTTAGCTATATTATGTTGTAAATAATAAAGTCTGATGTGCTGATAAAACCAGGATATTATTTAAATTTATGATTGGCAGCCTAGTGGTTGAAGCATTAAACTTCAAATTTCATAGGTTCCTAGTTCTATCCCTTCTAGGTTTTCAAAGACAAAATAAGGATATCTGTGCTGTTTCCTGGCTGTAAATGGCTGTTAGAATATTAATTAAGGTCAGCTTCTAAAAATGATATATCACTTATGATTACTTTACAGCAATTACAAAGGGTGACTTCATTCATATGATTGGAGCACATAAAAAGTAAATAAAAAGACACGATGATTGTTAAAAGTGTGTGGATTACTTTGATGTAATGGGCAGATTTTGTTCCATTGTGGAGGTGTTCGAGTTGTAAAGTGGCTACATGATCATAATATTTACAATGACGCAATTTCCTCACAAAAAGAATGATGTTACAGATCATGAGGTTTACTGGTGTCTTTTGACATCCAAAATAAAATGGCCAGCCTTGAGTGTTTTGAGGAACTCTTTGTAATAAATAATAATAAACAGTAGATGATACACCATATCCTGTCAGAATGAAAGTTATCATAGTGAAATGTTTGCCAGTGACCTTTAAAAATAATGGTTTAATAAGAGTTATGTTCACCATTTCCTACAATATAGCAGATCTGGTACCCCAGCTGAGGTGCCTGAGTCATGGCGCTCTTTGTCATAATGCGGTTGCATGTTCACCAGTTTTTTCCCCCTGAAGGACATGTTTATCATCTCCGGCTGCGACATTTACTGCATGAAATGTCTTCCCAGAGGCCAATTTGAAGAAGGAGCTGGACAAAGGTTCAGATTGTAACCGCTGAATTTGGTGTCATTGGAAAAGGCCAAGTACTCCGATTCTTTCGACACTTTGACTGGCGTAAGTGAAGATTTGCCGGCAGCTGCCCCGCAGGCGGTTGGCAGGTATCTGTATTACATCAGAGATGGCATACACAAGGGTGTTGGTCCTCTGAGCTTTCATGACTGTGTTCTTACAATAGGGACTGCTGTGGCACATTGTGCTGCAATAAATCACATCGAGGGGGAATCTAACATTTAATGGTGGTCTCCCACTGGACCTGCACAGACAGTTCCTGTGGTGCTCAGCATTATGTGTTTCTGTATATCCTCATGTCTGGAACATCCTGACAGAGGTAATTCTGCTCAGGGCTCGGTTAAGCCAATTACGATTATGTCCGCGTCCTGGAGTTCCAGGGACTCTGCCACGCTGGTCTGTCATGCCTCTTCCTGCAGCTAATGTTGCTGACTAAGCAAATTATAGCACTGCAGTATATATGCTGCCACATTTTTTCTGATATATGAGATTGAACATGGCCTTTTGGAGATACTGTTGTAGATATGGTATATATTTATGAAGTTACAGACATAGTTTAATGTATAAGCATTCACTTACCTTTATAGAACAGTCCCAAATTATAATTCTGACAAAATCTTTGTGATTATCTTTTTATTCTAACTGTGCAGGGATTGATATACTTCATGGTAATTAAATAGTGAACTAATTAAAGCTGAAAAGGTGATTCCATGTGTTTTCATCATGCTTCCTAGGCATATGATATATGTATTTAACCTTAGCAATATAATGTGAAAAGGGGAAAAGGTTCTTATAAGCCTGAGAATTCTGTTATTTTTCAAACTTAATAGTAGTTTTGAATTTTGACGAATAAAGTAAGTAGGATGAAAAATACTTTTCATTAACCAATCACATTTACCATGTCTTTTTACAAGCATTTTTCCAGTGATACTTATAACTGAATATCCAATTCATAATGCCTGATTTTGTTGCTGGTGTGTTAGAAATCTGCCAGCCAGCACACTTAAGGGACCATCATTGTGGTTAACAATTTCATGACATGTACTGTAAGTCCTGTAACTATAGTCAGCTGCAGTCTGCAAATATTTCAAAATCCTAGAAAATTTATCAGTTTTACTTTGAACTCAATAGGGGCGGTAAATGCATTTTCATTTGGTTACCTTTGTGTTAATTATATGTACACTGAATATTATAACTTTTGAAATTGCTCAATTTCCTTATATTAACATTGTACCCATTTTGATACTCGACAAATAAAATATGTGGAGATTTTTGGAATAGATTCTGATTGACTTGGCAAACTCCAGCATCTGCTGTGGTGTTTATTATTACTGGTTTTAATATGATCCTTTTGATTTCAAGCTCTTGGGAATATCAATATCAGCTGTGCAACGACATCTCACCGGATTCTTGTCTGTGGAAGCCATCAACCAAAGCCACATGAGGTCTTGTTCTCTGACAAAATTAAATTTAACATAACAGAATCGTTTTAGGCCATCCACTTCAGCCAATGAATTTCAACACTTCAGTGAAACCTAATTTCGCACAAATGCTGTTAAGAACTAAAAAAGATTCAGAGTAGATTTAGCTTTTTGGTGAAGTTGAGACATGTGGCACAGTAGCATATTTAGAAGTGTCATTTAAAGGAGTTTAATGAAAAATAATAACCAGAAAACAAAATGTAACTGAAATTTGAAGCTTTGCATATTTAGAATTTAGAGATTTTTATTTTATTAGCGAACCTGTGAGCTTATGCGATGGCGCAGCGTTGTCCGTCCATCGTCAGCCGTCCGCCGTCCAGGGCTGGCTTTACCCCGTCCATGGCTGTAAGTCAGAAACCGTCAGAGCTAGCAGCTCCAAGTTACATGTAAAATTTAGTCACATGTGAAACTTGGTGCCCTGGAGCTTTTTATTGGGTATCTGCATTAATTTAGATTTTATAGAGAAAGCGCTTCAAAACCTTTAAAAATCTTCTTCTCTTAAACTGTCCAGCGAAATTGTCCAATATTTCACAGAAATGATCCCTGGAACAATCTCTCTCAAGTTTATTCAAATGGTTCCAGTTCGGAGATTTTTGGCAGAGTTACGGGAGGTTGAACTTAGTCATCTGTCCAAAAAAGCACACTAAAATTAAAATCTCAGAAACGGCTAGAGCTATAATCACCAAATTTTATACCAATGTTTGTCACATATGTCATATCTGCTTTTGTGGTATTGGTGGCGCCACCTACACTGATGTGTTTTTTACAAGAGAAAATGTAATTTTAAACTCTTCTTGCTTATACACTGATTTATGATGAAACTGTTAAGCTGATTGGTTTAAACTTTACAAAAATTATTCTATGGTAGGGTTCTGCCTGCTTTATAAGAATAGATTGTAGCCAATTGAAAAAGGCTTTCTGTATTTGAAAACAGATTTGACAACATGCTGAGTTTCAGCATCCAAGTCAAGAGGTCACTCAGTACAAACAGGTGGGGTCCAGACATCACCATGGCAACTGACCTGGCTGGGGGGGGGGGTGTCTAGACAATGTGTCTAGACGTCTAGACACAGCATCTACACATCTAGACACAATGTTTAGATGCAGAATTCACAGATTATTAGAACTATATCTTTCAACTGTTTGAAAAAACTTGGTTAGCATTTTAAGCGAATTGGGTTTATCATCAAGTCACATGTGAATTGCTGCGCCCTCATTTTTGGTTGACCTCTGACCTTTCCTCCCTGCTCAGCGTCCATTTGTGCATCTGTTTCCACACATAAACCCGCATTTCTCGGGAACCATTTGACCAATCAGGCTAAAAATTTTGCACAAATGTAGCCCTTTGATAGCTTTATAACATACACTAAAAATAGTGGCACCACCTGCAACCATTAATGCACAGCACCCATCTGTTCATCTGCCTTGGGATAATATCATTCATATCTCAGCAGTGATTTGACTTTTCCACCTGAAATTTTGCAGGATTATACATCCTGGACAGCTTTCTTGATTTTATGACAGGTGGCACCACCTACATTCATGTTTACTCTGCAGACATCCAAGCTCTTATCTTGGAAACAGTTTGACCGATTGGGCCAAAATTTTGCATGTGTATAGATCTTACATAACTCTTCATCATTGGCAAAACTGGTGGCGCCACCTGCAACCGTTAATGCACAGCACACATCTGTTCATCTGTCTTGGGATAATATCACTCATATCTCAGCAGTTTTTTTTTAAATTATTCACCTGAAATTTTACAGGTTTAAACATCCTGGACAGCTTTCTCGATTTTATGACAGGTGGCACCACCTACATTCATGTTTACTCTGCAGACATCCAAGTTCATATCTCGGGAAGCGTTTGACGGATTAGGCCAAAATTTTGCATGTGTATAGATCTTGCATAGCTCTTCATCATTTGCAAAACTAGTGGCACCACCTGCAACCATTAATGCACAGCACCCATCTGTTAATCTGCCTTGGGATAATATCACTCATATCTCAGCAGTGGTTTGACTTTTCCACCTGAAATTTTGCAGGTATACATCCTGGACAGCTTTCTTGATTTTATGACAGGTGGCACCACCTACATTCACGTTTACTCTGCAGACATCCAAGCTCATATCTCGGGAAC
Organism: Sipunculus nudus; assembly: GCA_026874595.1. Classification (NCBI taxonomy): domain Eukaryota; kingdom Metazoa; phylum Annelida; class Sipuncula; order Golfingiida; family Sipunculidae; genus Sipunculus; species Sipunculus nudus. The sequence goes on from CM049309.1 coordinate 8,673,681, forward strand.
TGTTTGACTGATTGGGCCAAAATTTTGCATGTGTATAGATCTCACATAGCTCTTCATCATAGGCAAAACTGGTTGCATCACCTGCAACCCCTTATGCACAGCGTCCATCTGGTCATCTGCCTTGGGATAAAATCACTCATATCTCAGCAATGGTTTGACTTATCCACCTGAAATTTTCCAGGTTTATACATCCTGGACAGCTTTCTCAATTTTATGACAGGTGGCACCACCTGCATTCATGTTTACTCTGCAGACATCCAAGCCCATATCTCGGGGACCATTTGACCAATTGGACCAAAATTTTGCATGTGTATAAATCTCGCATAGCTCTTCATCATAGGCAAAACTGGTGGCGCCACCTGTAACCACTTATGAACACCGTACATCTGTTCATCTGCCTTGGGATAAAATCACTCATATCTCAGCAGTGGTTTGACTTATCCGCCTGAAATTTTGCAGGATTATACATTCTGGACAATTTTCTTGATTTTATAACAGGTGGCACCACCTACATTCACGCTTACGCTGCAGACATCCATGCTTATATGCAACACACTTCACTCTATTCCCCTTGCCACTTAATCCATGCCTCAGTTCACCCATCCCACTCTGATTTCTGCGGATACACATAGTCGCTTGTCGACTACCCATATTCTAGTTTTAAAATGTCCTAGTCTGAAACTTGCAGGTCTGAAATGTCCATTTTGCTGAAATCATAATGACTAAGGTAGATATGCAGGACTTAAAAGGATCAATATTAAATTTTAAAAATAAACCTCGATTCATACTCCTAAACTTTGCACAGGTTCGCATTAGGCCTGTAGGCCTTGTTTTTTTTTTAATTTAGTGTTCTCATATGATTTATGAGTTTTTGTCCCAGGACCAAAAAGTTTTGCTAATGGGATTTTTCTTTTAAAATGTGTATATTAAAATGCACCTACTAATAAATGCTGCCTGTTTGGTGAATGTTTTAAATTACAGAGAGAAGGCTTCAGAGCAAATTAATCAGCCCTCTGCATGCCAATGTCAGTATTGATATTTGTTTCAGTTGTGGAAATTAAATGAAAATCAATTTAATTTTTAATTTTCAAAGTCAAATCTGCTAAACTGCAGGATTGTTGTGAAAACCCCAACTTTTAAGTAAGTTAGTTTTTTTTTCAAATTTGACACAGAAAGTATTTGAGGAGTTTAAAAATTGGTGACTTTGACCTTGAACCTCGTCCCACAGGTTTTAAAAAGGTGGTGTGATGATTTATCTTACAATACTTCTGCATCTCTGATCCAAGAAATGTCTAGATTTATTATCTTATTCAGTTTTGATAAAAGAAAGTATGTGTAATATCCCCCAGGCCCCCCCCCCCCCCCCCCCCCCCCCCCGCATGCACCGGTTATATATAACTGTTGACTTCATATACCAATACTGGATACAAAGGGTTGCGTAGTCTGATAATGGCTTTTTCCATGACATACATGTTCCTGTGGTGAGACCCTGTGTGGCTCAGTGATGGGTCAGTTGGGTATCTGATTTCCAATACGGTTCCACATGCATATGCCCACCAGCCTCTGACATTTTACTAAGTGGTGTCACTGATGCAGACATTTAGATGGGAGTTGTGCCAGGCAGATGCTCTGAATCCCAAACTGTGTTGCCATTAAATGACTAGTGATCTTGTTTCAGTGCTATATTGCTTTTGACATTATTATTGTAATGTACCTAGATGAATTAGTAATGTTACCATTGGTCTGGTATATATTTCCATTCAGCCTGAAACTATGTTTGTTTTGCCTGTGGTATATATGATATAGATATGTTTTATTGGGTGGGCTTTCTGTCAGCATTGTGGTTTGAAATATCATTTTAGAATCTCAGTTGTCAGCCTTCTAACATTTTCTAGTATATATATCCAGAATTATTGTACTGTTATCTGTGGTTTATCATATATTTGATTTAAGGTAAAATTGTACTTGTAAAGGTTGCATTAATGCAAAATTACAAATATTCCTTAACTGAAATGGACAGTAAAAACTCAACCAATGACCATCTAAGTTTAGCAACCACCTCAAAATAACTACCATTTTTTCATGGTCCTAATTCATTTTTGTTCATTATGTAAGACCTTGCTTGGATAACTATATATATAGTTTATAAATATATTACCTTGGAAATGTGACCACTTTATATTGAGGTTCCATTGGTGGCTGCAGGCTAAAATTCTAGCTTCTTATATCTACAGCTATGTTACATATGTACATGTATATGTAAAATATACATGCAACCCTACAAACAGAAAAGCATACATGGATTCAGTCAGAAAAAAAATCCCAGAATTGATGAAATTATATTTCAGGTGGCAAGGATAAATTAGGATAAGGTGCAAGTTTGACACTTGAGAGTGCTAATGTTAGAAGTTTGCTGGTCAGGAGGTCAGGTAGATTTTATTACAGCTCTTCAGGCATTGTATAATTTCTTTTATGGTGTCTTAAAATTTGCCTTAACTTTGTTGCTTACTCTGACCTTCAGCTACAAATATCAGCATCTGAACTACTTTTTCCCTCCACAAACTGGGGAAAATGCTCCATTGTTAGATCGAGACCCGTTGTATGAAGGGCTTTTGTGAGATATACAGGGGTTTTATGAAATATCTGTCAGAATCACATCCAGTCACTATGGCCAAGTCATGTATATACATAAGCAAAAACCTGTGATATGGAGGCTTGAATGCTGTAATGTCAAGTCCAGATCCGTGACCGTGACAGCCAGCAGCCAGGAGGAGTGCCGTGGAGAATACATAGCTGGTAGCTCTCATTGTCTGATGCACCATCTCTGTAGCATCTCCCAAGACATGCTGTCTGCATCCCAATGAAAATGTTTGTTTGCTGTCTCTCAGGACATTTTTTGTTTCTTTTGTCTTGCAATACACACCTATATATACATATAGATAAAATGCTGATTTTACAACATAAAGGGCATGGTGGTTGTGTTGTGTATATATTTTTCTCTTTTTTTTCCTGTTCTCCTGCCCTTAGGTATGTTTTTATATATGTTAGTTACCAAATATCTTAGATTAATAAATAAAATAAGAATAAAAAAACTTATATGAGAACACAAACCCTGCACAGAAGATGGCATTCATAGGTCGTGCACTAGAATGTTAATTAACCTGTGTTTATTCTGGGAACTTTTTCAATTCAAAATATTTTGAAATACACCAATGGAAATTGTGTTAATGCTGGCCTTGACTATTAACACAACATACAACAACCATAGCCATTCAAGCTGTAGGCTGATGTACTGACATCTTTCAGGTAAACCTGTGATCCTCTGTGATGAAATGACATCCATAGCCATATATGGTCACAGGTTATGCATCCTAGTGTGATCAGATATGCTGCAAAACACCATGAAACTCTCACCCCATATAAGGCTGAGATTTACACCAAAATTTAATCACTTGGAGATTTTTGCTATACTCCTCTGTTTGTCAAATTTCAATAAACATCCCTTATACCATTCTTCAGAAATTTTGCTGATACACACATTACACACAAAGATGAGTGAAACCAATAACCCTCACTTCATGCAGGTTTAAATATTTTCCCTTGGGATAATTAATTTTGTAATAATATTGACATGCACATTTTTAACTCAGCTGACTGAAAATTTTTACGCAAAAATCAGTCACATATCAAATGTTTGAGCCTTTTGTGGCGCCACCTGCATCAACTTACATTTAACTGAGAAAAAGCTTAAAACCTATGAAAAACAGCCTCATGTGTTTATAGCATCAGTTGGAGACTTCTTGCCTAACTAAATGGCGTCAGGTAGAGACTTCTGACCTGACTAAATTCTGACCTTACTAAATGGGCACAGGTGGAGACTTCTTGCCCTACTTAATAGCCTCAGGCCGAGACTTTCTGTCTGACTAAATGGGCACAGGTGGAGACTTCTTACCCCACTTAATGGCCTCAGGTGGAGACTTCCTGTCTGACTAAATAGTGTCAGGTTGAGACTTCTGACCTGACTAAATGGCCTCAGTTGGAGACTTCTTGCCCTACTTAATGGCCTCAGGTGGAGACTTCTTGTCTGACTAAATGGTGTCAGGTAGAGACTTCTGACCTGACTAAAAGGCCTCAGGTGGAGACTTCTGACCTGACTAAATGGCCTCAGTTGGAGACTTCTTGTCCTACTTAATGGCCTCAGGTGGAGACTTCTGACCTGAGTAAATGGGCACAGGTGGAGACTTCCTGTCTGACTAAATAGTGTCAGGTGGAAACTTGACCTGACTAAATGGCCTCAGTTAGAGACTTCTTGCCCCTTTAATAGCCTCAGGTGGAGACTTCTGGCTTGACTAAATGGGATCAGGTGGAGACTTCTTGTCCCACTTAATAGCCTCAGGTGGAGACTTTCTGTCTGACTTAATGGCCTCAGGTAGAGACTTCTGACCTGACTAAATGGGCTCAGGTAGTGACTTCTTGCCCTTCTTGATGGCCTCAGGTGGAGACTTCCTGTCTGACTAAATGGTGTCAGGTAGAGACTTATGACCTGACTAAATGGGATCAGGTGGAGACTTCTTGCCCTACTTAAATTCTTGCCCTACTTAATGGCCTCAGGTGGAGACTTCCTGTCTGACTAAATGGTGTCAGGTGGAGACTTCTTGCTCTGCTTAATGGCCTCAGGTGGAGACTTCTGATCTGACTAAATAGCATCTGGTAGAGACTTCTTGCCCCATTTAATGGCCATCAGGTGGAGATTTTCTGTCTGACTGAATGGCCTCAGGAGGATTCTTCTGACCCGACTAAATGCCCTCAGGTGGAGACTTCTGACCTGAGTAAGGGGTAACGGTCGAGACTTCTTGTCCCACTTAATAGCCTCTGGTGGAAACTTAATGGCATCAGGTAGAGACTTCAGACCTGACTAAATGGCATCAGGTAGAGACTTCTGACCTGAATAATGGTCTTAGGTGGACACTTCTTGCCTGGCTAAATGGCACCAGGTAGAGACTTCAGACCTGACTAAATGACATCAGGTAGAGACTTCTGACCTAAATACTGGCCTTAGGTGGAGACTTCTTGTCTGGCTGAATTGCCTCAGGTGGAGACTTCTGACCTGACTAAATGGGCTACGGTGGAAACTTTTAGTCCCACTTAATATCCTCAGGTGGAGACTTCCTGTCTGACTAAATGGCATCAGTTAGAGACTTTTGACCTGACTAAATGGCTTCAGGTAGAGACTTCTGACCTGACTAAATGGGCTACGGTGGAAACTTTTTGTCCCACTTAATATCCTCAGGTGGAGACTTCCTGTCTGACTAAATGGCATCAGTTAGAGACTTTTGACCTGACTAAATGGCTTCAGGTAGAGACTTCTGACCTGACTAAATGGGATCAGGTGGAGACTTCTTGCCACATTTAATGGCCTCAGGTGGAGATTTCCTGTCTGACTGAATGGCCTCAGGTGGAGATTTCCTGTCTGCTGAATGGCCTCAGGTGGAGATTTTCTGTCTGACTGAATGGCCTCAGGTGAATTCTTCTGACCCGACTTAATGGGCTCAGTTGGAGACTTCTGACCTGACTAAATGGCCTCAGCTGGAGACTTCTGACCTGACTTAATGACCTTAGGTTGAGACTTCTTGCCTGACTGAATGGCCTCAGGTTGAGACTTTTGGGCTGACTAAATGGCCTCAGGTGGAGACTTCTGAGCTGATTTAATGGTGTCAGGTAGAGACTTCTGACCTGACTAAATGGCCTCAGTTGGAGACTTCTGACCGTACTTAATGGCCTTAGGTTGAGACTTCTTGCCTGACTGAATGGCCTCAGGTTGAGACTTTTGGGCTGACTAAATGGCCTCAGGTGGAGACTTCTGAGCTGATTTAATGGCCTGAGATTTAGACTCTGATGTCACTAATTGGGCTTTGGTCTTGACTTCTGACTTGTTCAAATGACCAGAGCTGATCTGGGTAATTGGTCTCTTGTGGAAACTGTAATGACCTCACTTAATGGCCTCAGGTGGAGACTTCATACCTTGTGAAAACATTAGATCTGAATATTTGGATCAGATGTAGACTTTTGATCTGACTATTTGAGACTTCATTCTTGCTTTTTTAGCCTAGTATAGAGACTTTTGACATGAGAATGATCCCTCAGAGGGAGAAATGTGGTGACTGGTTGTCTGACAATAATGACTGCACTTTATGGACCTAGTATTCAAGCATTGACATGAACAGGAAAGGCTCATTTTAAAACCCATTACAGGATTACCATCATTCTAAACATTCATTATTTTGAAGTTTCATTCCAAATATAATAAATGGTGCTGCAAGACCATTGGATACACATGTGTAGTTTCAGATATATAGATTGCACTCTGATAGACCTTTTGCAAAATGACTGAAATAATTTCAGATTCCTCAATGTTCATATGGAAAAAGATCCCCCCTTAGGACACAATTACATCATTCTGAACACTTCAGTTGCTCAAACCTGCATTTTCCCAGGCAATGTCACAGGATTATAGTGAGACAAGGATTTAGGGCCAGCATCAATTATTATAAAGATAACCTCTCTAGGTAGAGGTCTTTGATATAAGTTAGTTGACATTTTTGTACCTGATTGATGAGAAAGTTGTTTTTTTTAGCTGAGGAAGAGAAAAGGATCCAGGCCATACGCCCAGAGCCGACATCTACCAGCACATTCCAGGAGGTCTTCCAGAAGAAGAAAAAGACTGGTCAACTTGAGATTGAATTCAAAGTAAGACTTAATCAGATTTGTTGACAAGTCATACCCTAATCATATATCTTACCCTAAATACTGCCCGGAACGAAATATTTTGTTTAGTTTACTGCTTGTATTTCTTCATTATGTCTATATAAATCATTTTATTCTCCTGTTTATTCACTACATGTATTCACTGTTTTTTTTTTCTATTATATGGAACCATTAGGCTTACACAGATAAAATGTCTGTACTAATTTATTTTTATAACCTTCACTCTATTTAATCATTGTCTTCCCCCTCCCCTATCTCCCAAAGGTATACTTGACAAAGAGCCTATAGTGTTCATGAGGAAATATTATTATAAGTAGTAAAGTTGAGCTTCCTCAATCTTTGATTTTCTTTTCTTTTCTTTTTTTGCAACCTGTGTCATTTAGATAGTAAGATGAAGATGGTTCTGTCTGAGACATACTGCATGTTCAATAGGAAAGACAGACATAACCATGTGATATAGACTGCCATTCCCATTATAAGCTATCTTGTTATTTAAGTCATTGAATGTATTCCTCAAGTTAAAGGTCAAGTTACTGGATACAGTCAGCAGTAAAATGTGCGCCAGCATTTTTTACCTTAAATAGCCATCTTTATGTGTAAATCCATGCATGTATTCCTCGGCAGAAAGGGCACCTGGCGTGATACTTTTTTTTATGGAAGGTTAAACTTACAAAGAGCCATGACAATCATATTATTTAAAGGTGCTTCGAGCAAATAAAAATACATGATCACCAACCCCCTTTGTTGTGACAAACATTTGATTTCCTGAGATCTGAAACTAAACCTAGGCACACACTTGGAAAAAAAAAATCTCCATGTATTCCAGTTTCTTCTGAGACTTCAATCCCTGTGAAGTAGCAGCTTTTGAAAAAACTTTTCCTTTTCTATCCATTTCATTCTTTAATCTGTTTTTTTCCTTTGACTTCTGTGCTGCATCCATGTACCTTACAAGAGACACAAAAGGATGATTGATGGGTTACTAGTATTCAGTGTATAAGGTCCCCATGTTCACTTGCACCAGAGAATCATGTATGGATGATGCCTAATGCTCTGTAGGTGTTAAACATATGTAAGGCAGGAGGAGAGAGAGTAAAAAAGTTAAAAAAAGTAAAAAAAATGGGATTTTAATTAAGTAACATGCAAATTTTGGAAGCATTATTAATGTGTATGTGTTACATCTTTGTGCAAGGAAAATTTTTTTGCATAAATTTGCATAATTGTAATGTATGTTGTGTAGGTATAAATATATATCCAGATTTGTGGGCAGTGAAAGAGAAATTATAAAAGATTTGTTCAAATTACCATATTGCAAAGACAATAATGTATCCCCAGATCATTTCTTTGGAAATAATGGCCATAATTCTCTAATTCAAATTATAAAGTTATCTTTGTTTTTTTTGTCTTCATTTCTGAAGAAAATTGAAGATTTGACCTCATGGTTCTTTTTGTCTTTCTTTCCCTATGTCTGTCTGTGTATTTCTGAATGATTCTAATCTAGATATTTTCCAATTACAGTAAATTGCAGTACTATGGGTGTTATCAGGTTAAGCCTGGATGTAATGTGTTTGGGCTGTCTCCTTGGCAGTAAACCAAAATTCGCTACTGGTTCACATTGATTTCTTGATGATAACATACCCAAATATTATCTGATTTTATTCATTTTTTTCACAGTAGCCCCCGGGAGTGGCTCGAATGTGATTGCTTTTGCCCTGTCTGTCTGTATTGCTGTTTGAAAGTCTGTCAACCAGGGTACACCATATATTGGTTTGGAATGATCACTTGACTAAATATTATCTGATTTCATCCCATTTTGGTACAATGGTTGTTCTCCAGAGTGGCTTTGACTGGATTGTCTTTGGCATGTCTGGCTGTCGACCAAAATCCACAACACGTTAGTTCTGGATGATGATTCACTAAATAAATCCACGCAGTCAAGCTTATTTATTACTATGGCCTGACAGTACACAGATCATGAAACTGAGTGGACATCGCAGCCTGGTATGAACCACATGATTCATGTACCGGGGTTGGCTTTATTTTTGTCATGGTTAAAATTTCTTGATTTCTACTTTTACATTGTTTCATGAGGTTTCTATTTTATGATAAACTACACAGAGTACATCCTTTATTGTATGAATTATTTAATATTATTGAAAACAAATTTACTGTTTGAGAAGGACCAAGGTAAAATGGAACAAGTGGAAATTCTTGTTTGTCATAGGTAGAGAATGGAAAAAATTATTCTATCAATCTTAGACTTACAGATCACATAGAAGATCTGTTAATAATAATGGTATCAAAATTTGGTCTTGCCTCACTAGATAATATATAAGTTACATGGCTACAGCGTAAATGAATGTCCACATGTGTATGTTGGGTTTCTTATTCACAGGTTTTATTTTCATGATAATTTTCCTTATGTGAATATATCAAGATTCAAAACCTCACAAACAAAAACATGACCACAGTATTAGTTTGTGCACTGTTATAACACATGTATAAAACATAAAGATACTATTTCAGGCTCAAAGAAGGTTCCCACCTTACTCTGTGTTCTATTTTCCAGTTTCATACATTTTTACTTCAGCATGGATTTTGTGAGTGATATAAAAAAAAATTCATCACACATGTTTCATACTGAATATCTGAAGTATTTATATGTGTAATGTACTGGTGCATATGTCATATTGATATAAGTCTAGCCAGGTGATGAGAACTCCATGAATTTGCTTTTAACTTGTGTACCTTAGAAATATGTCAGCAAAATATTTTTTATAGTAAAAATTTCCAAACTCATTTTTGGCTGAAAATTTTTAAATATACATGGGAGCCTATTCAGATCAGAGATTGGAATTGTACAGGATTCTCTTCATTATTGCTTCTGTGAATTAGAGCCAACCCATCTTTGTGTGTTTGTGTATAAATATGTCCACTAGAACATATTTTCATGATTCCAACTGATATCAAGAAGAATGCATCAGTATATTACTGTGTTTATCTGTGTGCAGATTTCATATTTTTTGTGAATTGTCTGTCTCTCTCTTTCATCTGGAAGTCTGGAACAATCTTTTCATAATGTTAAATTTTTTTTGGTCAGTTAGTTGATAGATTGGACAGTGTAAAGCTCTCTCAAATAACAGCCAAGGCAAAATTTCAGTACATTCACATTCTCTATCTATAGTGTCACTTTCCTCTTTTATTTTAGTCCCTTGCCATGAGGATGGAGGACTACTTAAATGGTCCACATCTGTCTTTCTGTCCTCCATCCTGCCCCATTCTTTAACAAAATATTTCTAAGACCCTTGCTGCTTTCTTTACCAAATTTTACAGACTTACTCAGCATATGAGTGACATGTGATTATAAATTGTAGGTGGTGCCACATCTGTTATGCAACTTTCTGTGGTCCAAAATGTTTTTATTTCACTTTCCTACAGATAATTCAGTTAAAAGAATTTAGAACACTTTAGCATTCAGATATTTTGCAAGGATTCCTTGGAGTTAGGGGAATTCAATGAGTACTTTATTGAATAGAATTATTTTAAGACTGTTGCTTCCACTGGAGTTAAATTTTTGGCTGATTTCAAATTTTTCTGATTTCACATGTTCCATATATGGTGCAAAATTTTGTCCCATTTACCTTTGAACCACTTCTGTAATGCAACACTTTCATGCATGGCAGGGGACTGTTAGTGCCTCTAGGCCCTTGCTTATATTTCATCCAGAATATAAATAAATTGTACTGCATGTCCAAAGCACCTTCTAATTTTTCATGCAGTCATGTATTAAATTTCATCAGCAAATTATTGTTACACTGGTAAGTTAAATATTTTATGCTGTTACCTCCTGTTAGGTTACATTCTTTTCCTGTCCTTTTAACATGGTCTTGCATATTACCCCTATTTTAGCTTTATATTTTTCACTTTTCTATTTTGATTATTTCAGGCGCTGAAGCGCTTCCAGAATGAACTCACCTGTGATATTGCCTTATTACCTGAAAACAAATTGAAGAACTCAGTGCCAGATTGCCTTCCATGTAAGTAAAATCAGGCAGTTTGCCTTAATAGCTCTTATTATCTTCCATGTAAGGAAAATCAAGCAGTCTAGCTTTAAAGCTCTTATTGCCTTTGATGTAAGTAAAATCAGACATTGTGCCTTAGTAGCTCTTATTGCCTTCCATGTTAGAAAAATCAAGCAGTCTAGCTTTAAAGCTCTTATTGCCTTTGATGTAAGTAAAATCAGACATTGTGCCTTAGTAGCTCTTATTGCCTTCCATGTTAGAAAAATCAAGCAGTCTAGCTTTAAAGCTCTTATTGCCTTTGATGTAAGTAAAATCAGACATTGTGCCTTAGTAGCTCTTATTGCCTTCCATGTTAGAAAAATCAAGCAGTCTAGCTTTAAAGCTCTTATTGCCTTTGATGTAAGTAAAATCAGACATTGTGCCTTAGTAGCTCTTATTGCCTTCCATGTTAGAAAAATCAAGCAGTCTAGCTTTAAAGCTCTTATTGCCTTTGATGTAAGTAAAATCAGACATTGTGCCTTAGTAGCTCTTATTGCCTTCCATGTTAGAAAAATCAAGCAGTCTAGCTTTAAAGCTCTTATTGCCTTTGATGTAAGTAAAATCAGACATTGTGCCTTAGTAGCTCTTATTGCCTTCCATGTAAGTTTGAGTCAGACATTGTGCCTTAGTAACTCTCATTGCCTTAGATGTAAGTAAAATCAGACATTTTTCCCTAGTAGCTCTTATTGCCTTACATGTAAGTTAAATCAGACATTTTGCCCTAGTAGCTCTTATTGCCTTCCATGTAAGAAAAATCAGAGAGTCTGGCTTTATAGCTCTTTATTGTCTTTGGTGTAAGTAAAATCAGACATTTTGCCCTAGTAGCTCTTATTGCCTTCCATGTAAGTAAATCAGACATTTTGCTTTAGTAGCACAAAAAAACAATGCCTCACAAGGGTATATCCTAACCTAGAGAAATAAATATGTTCCCGCTCAGCAGCAGAAAGTGTATTGCAAAGTATCAGCATACAGTAACATACTGGCATACATCAGTAGCAATCTGATCTAGCAGTCAGTTAGCTGGGGATGCCCATCAAATCAAGCGCCAATATTACTCCTGGCTGGTTTGTCCTTGAATAGTTTATACGTAAGAAAATGGTTAACTGGTCATGCTTTGTTAATTATTTGTAACTGGCCAAGATAACATTACCTACTGACCTTGAGATACCAGTTTATGGTCAGTAGAAGGCCACAGATCCATGGTAAAGCAAGCAGCACCAAGAGAACACAGGTACTATAATCACCCAACCCTGCATGTTTGTCAGGCAATATTGAATAATTGTACTCTTATTTCCTTGAATTTTTAGATTGATTCTCTCATTAGTACCGGCCATATGTACAGGCAGACAAACATTGATTACATCTGTTTTTTGAGCAACTCAGAATTAGCTGTTCTTTGTATTTTGTTTTTCTTGGGTGAATTTCACTCAGATAGCAAATTATAGCAGGCCAAGAAGAATAATTAGGGCATGCTTTAACTCATTTTTTGTGTAATCTTAATCTTATGCAAATGGTAAATGAGAAACAAGAAAATGTTGAAGGATCAGACTGGTCTTTCTAAATACCGAAAAGTACGGAAAAGTTACCAAAAAGTCCCGAAAATTTACCGAAAAGTTACCGAATACTTACTGAAAAGTACCTGAACAGACTTTAAAAGCACCTTTTAATTAATATAAACACTAAAAATAACCAAAAACTTGTTTTTCAAACTGTCAATAAAGTTAGCAATTGTGTTTTTCTCTTTTATAGGATGATGAAAAGTGACTGAAAAGCACCATAAATTGACAAAATGTTATCAAATAAGTACTTAAATATACCAAAAAGTACTGAAAAGTTACCAAAAAGTAATGAAAAGTTATTGAAAAGTCCCGAAAAGTTACTGAACAGTACCAAAAAGTTACTGAAACAACTTATAAAAGTAATTTTAAATAATGTAAACCCCAAAAATGACCAAAAATGTTTTAGACTGTCAGTAAATTGTGCAACTTGTAGCAAATTGTGTGCTCTTTTTAAAGGATTATAAAAAATAACTGATATAAAATGACAAAATGTTACAATATATGCCTTTGAATACCCCATCATTGCCACTTGACAGTATATACTGTGAGCATTATAAGTCAAACAGTAATGGACAGATTTCTTTCATGTTATGCATGCATATAGATATGGTTTATGGAATGAGGTATATTTAATTTTAAATTTAATTTTAAAAATTAATTTAATTTAAATTATTTTTTTTTTAAATTTAATTTTTTTTTTCAAATGTTGGATATTTTGGAATGCAGTTTATTGATTTGGGGTCATGACCGTGACTATGAGAGTGACCTTGACCTTGAATATTCCCATATTTGGTGAAAAACATAAAATCATGAATATCTTAAAAAGGGCCACTTGACAGCACTGTGAGCATTATAAGTCAAAAATCCTTTGATCAATTGTCCTTCCCAATCCAAAATATTCCTATATTTTGTACAAATGTTTCTCACATTCATTGCTAAAATACAAATACATCACATTATATCAACAAAATACCACAAAACCTCATTTGTCTGGCGATACTATGGCACCAGCGGTGCCAAGAAATGTCTAGTTTTTCGGTACTTTTCTGTATCTTTTCGGTACTTTTCGGTAACTTTTTGGTACTTTTCTTTGTTTAGAAAGACCTGGATCAGACAGCTAATTAGGTTTGTAAAGGGGCTGTGCAAAAATAAAAGGAAAACCAATTAAGTTTATATCATTCAACAAACTGGAAAGGAAATTTAAACTGAAACCCAAAAACCTGTGCAACTTGTGGTAATGCAGTACTTATCAGCAATTAGACATATGCTATCCAAAAATATATCCTCCCAGTTTTATTGTGTAGCAGTAGAATTTATGATAACACAGGTGCAAACAAAGTAAATTATACCAGTAACTTTCTGTTCAGTAGCCACATGTTGTGTACTACTAATGAATAAAGTATCAGTTACTTCTGTGCAGGACCACTTTGATGTAGCATTCATCCATTTTTGTGTAAACTCCGTTAATTGCTTGCCCTAGTGTTTCTAATGAATGAACATATTTGTATAAATAATAAATAGACTAATGCAATCAGTGGATTTTGCTCATGTGGGCTGGACAGGTCATAGAATCACATGAAATATAAATGATTATTCTGTATCAGTATGGATTAATCAGTATGAGCTTTTACTCTGGTACTGAAAGTCATAATGGAATGATTGAATAATACATCAGCCACAATTTATCAGTCTATATATGACTTCTACATGGTTTATTTCGGTGTGATGAAATGCATTCACATTTCTTTATTTTTCCCCTATTCTGATGGTATTAGTTTTTGAACTCTTGACCTCTTTCTCTTCTCCTTCCCTCTCTCTCTCTCTTTCTTTCTGTCCTTCTCTTTCCTCATGCAGTGCTCTTATAATTAATTCTTCTTTATCCAACCAAATCAAATATGTTTCTCTCCTTGAATTTTCCTCTCCACTCCTGTTTTCTTCTTATTTGTCTCATTCAATTCTGATCTTCTTGGTGAGATTCTCTGTTTTCTTCTCTTATCTGTTAAATCCAAAATCTTGTCTTCTTATTTCTTCTCAGTTTCTTGTTTCTCCTTTCTTTTTCATTTAATGTTCAGATTTTTTCTTCTCTTCTGTTTTTTTTTCCTTCTTGATATGCACCTTTATTTACTTTTACAATTCTCCTTTATAACATTTTTAATCACAATCACAATTTCCTTTGGGTTTTTTTTCCTTAAATGTTCTCCTTTCAGTTTTACTCTTCTTGCTAAGTTCTTTCTTTCTCTTGTCTCCTCATTGTCAATATCACTTGTACATAACAGTATTGTCCCTCCTTCATCTTTTTGTCTGAGTCGCCTTCTTTTTCTTTTTCTGTGCTTGTCCTACTTTTGTCTATTCTACCGTTTCTATATTTTTTCCTCTCAATGTCACTTCCTGTTTCATGATCCGTTTATTCTGATTTGCTTAATCTTACATCTTGTCTTCTAATATGCCCATTTATTATCCAACCTTAATTCTTTTACTCTCTTTTCTCTTCTGCTTAAACTGATTAATACATTTATGGTATAACTGAGATGTAATGTTTTGATTTGTCTTCATGGTTGTATAGATGCTGACAGGTGGTGTCAGTAAATTAGGCCTTGTTTCATGAGGGATATTCAGTCCAGTGCTGGTAGTTACATAACAAACCCCAGGGGTGACTGTTACATTTGTATAGTGTTCATATATGTTCACCTTTATCAGATAATCAGGTCTATTTCTGTGCAGACTGGAGTATAAAGTCTTTGCTATCAACATCTCTACTGTCAGAATGCAATCAGTGGCCCAGGGAACAGTGACCTGATCACAGAAGCCACAATGCCATATTTCTTCATGGTGGAAACATCGAGATTGTATAAATTTCAGTCTGGCTTGCGATAAAGCACAGTTTGGGACTTGAGTTTCGGGCTGCAGTAAATTACCAGGGATGCTATCGAGTTTTATAAACTGCTACACTTTTTAATTACTAGCCTGGCAGATTTTGTATCACATTAAGTGGGGCACCAAAAAACGCACTACTGATATGGATGTTTATGTCTGTATCAGGATATCGGTCTTCCAGGTTCATGAACAAAAGCTCCACCTGTCCTGTGTAAAGTGGGTTTATTAGTAATCTGTCACTGTCAGTGGATTGATTGTTTTTCAGACGACCAGACCAGAGTGGTGCTAACTCAGCTGCCTGGTGAAGCTGGCTCAGACTACATCAATGCAACATATATTGACGTGAGTTCATTAAGCAAATTTCTGTCCGTATACAATAAAGATGGTACCATCTCACAACCCATCAGGGGGTTTGTAAGTTCACAAAGCAAATTTGTCCGTTTATGTGACGCTGATGAAGCCAACTCAAAGCACCCTCATCAATTCTTTTGAGTTTTCTAAGCATTTTGTCTCATGTTGCATTGGCGATTCTCATCTGTTCACATCGCAGATTTGTTCTTAACATGACACTTACTATGCTGAGTTAAAAGGGATTTATAAAATACAGTATCCAAGAAGGACTTTAGCCCATTATATATAATTTTAGGAGAAAAAAAATCTTACAGATAAAAGTCACAAACTTTGTTGGGAAATAAAGTCACATATTTGTGTTTAAAAATGACAAATTTTATTAAAAAGAAACACACCTTAAATTCTCATGTTATCACTTAATATATTTTACTGCAATTTGATCACTGACGTTTTAATCAAGGTCACAACTAATGATGCTTCTACTGCTTAGTTTACTCTGCAGGGTAACATTAATTTTATAATTATATGTTATTAACCGGCTTGTATTGCCTCCCTATTGCCCTGAGGGCCATGTGGACCAATAGGTGATACAGCTATTTTAGAAGGCAATACTGAACAAGCCTGTTTATAATATTTTTATTAAATGGCCACGCATGTTATCAGCATGTGCACAACCAGCCATTCACAGTTACTGTATTTTCACCTAGTAAAACACTTCAGCAATGTACACATGCCAGCACCTTCACAGATCCAGGGACCCAGTTCATTCCTTGGTGGGGCATCACACTGCATAGTGACATCACACAAATTGTTAAGCTTGTTGATTTCATTCTGGGGTGTTGCGTCACTGATATGAGTTCACTGAGTTAAAATGAATAGGCCATATCGCCCTTTGGCCTTGATATGAACCTTAATTAAATGGCCTGTTGTACCACATGTGCTGAGGCCTCGTAATTTGTGTGAAAATAAGTGTGGCCATTTAATAATTATTCACATATCATGAATATTAAGCCACTAATGATATTATCATTTCAGAAGTCTCATATAATTGCTTTTTGTTTTTCAAGTTTAAATGTAAAGAGTTGGGTGTCAGTTTTAAGTTTGCCACTTCAGAACTAGCATCTTTAGTGCTTATAAAATTCATTTGTTTTTAAGTAGTGGCCTTATTCAAATTTCCAAAACTTAGTAAATTATTATGAGAATTGTAAAAAGTGTTCTATATGAATATAACAAAAATGTAAGTAGTAATTTTAAGCTTTTTTTCTACTTTTATTTCATGAACTTTATTTCTATACAAAAACCACAGGTCTGTTTATTTTTAGCTCTTTGTTTATTACCTGTAATGTTTAATGAATGTTATTGAATTTTTAGTCAACGACAAAGCGACAAGCTTATATTGCAGCTCAGGGTAAGTAATTTATTCATTGAATTCATCTCCTTTAAGAGCATGTAGAGAACCCTATAAGGATGTCCTCTTTTAATTGTATCCGCCAAAACAGAGTTTTGCGGATACTATGTTTTCAGCTGCACGCCGCCGCCGCCGCCGCCGCGTAGGTGTCCGGACAACTCCTCCGTAACCGCTGGGCGGAATTTTACGAAACCCGGGATTATGTTCGGGTCACATGTGAACTGCTGCGCCCCGATTTTGTTTTGACCTCTAACCTTTCCTCTGCGCTCTGCGTCCGTTTGTGCGTCTGTTTCCACACATAAACCAACATATCTCGGGAACCGTTTGACCGATCAGGAAAATTTTTTTACACAAATGTAGCCCTTGGAGAGCTTTATAACATACACAAAAAATGGTGGCGCCACCTGCAACCATGTTTGCTTAGTGTCCATCTGTTCATCTGCCTTGGGTTAAAATCACTGATATCTCTGCAGTGACTAGACTAATTCACCTGAAATTTGGCATGCGTACACATCCTGGATAGCTTTTCTGATTTTATGACAGGTGGCGCCACCTACATTCACATTTACACTGCAGACATCCAAGCTCATATCTCGGGAACCGTTTGACCGATCAGGAAAATTTTTTTGCACAAATGTAGCCCTTGGAGAGCTTTATAACATACACAAAAAATGGTGGCACCACCTGCAACCATGTTTGCACAGTGTCCATCTGTTCGTCTGCCTTGGGTTAAAATCACTCATATCTCTGCAGTAACTTGACTAATTCACCTGAAATTCGGCATGCTTACACATCCTGGATAGCTTTTCTGATTTTATGACAGGTGGCGCCACCTACATTCATGTTTACACTGCAGACATCCAAGCTCATATCTCGGGAACCGTTTGACCGATTGGGCCAAAATTTTGCATGTGTATAGATCTCACATAGCTCTTAATCATACGCAAAACTGGTGGCGCCACCTGCAGCCATTTTTGCACAGCTCCTGTCTGTTTGTCTTCCATGGGATAAAATCACTCATATCTTGGCAGTGGTTTGACATATCTGCCTAAAATTTTGCAGGTTTATACATCCCCGACAGCTCTCTTGATTTTATGACAGGTGGCGCCACCTGCATTCTAGTTTATGCAGCAGACATCCAAGCTCATATCTTGGGAACCGTTTGACCGATTGGGCCAAAGTTTTGCATGTGTATAGTTCTCACATAGCTCTTTATCATACGCAAAACTGGTGGCGTCACCTGCAACCATTTTTGCTCAGCGTCCATCTGTTTGTCTGCCACGGGCTAAAATCACTCATATACATGTAGTGGTTTGACTTATCTGCCTTAAATTTTGCATATGTATACAACTTGGACGTCTTTCTGGATTTTGTGGTATGGGGGGCAACCTACATACACAATTTGGCTGAAGACATCCATGCTAATATGCAACACTCAATTTTCCCTTGCCACTCAATCCATGCCTCACTTCACCTGTTCCACTCTGATTTAGGCGGATACACGTAGTGGCTTGTCGACTACCCGTATTCTAGTTTAACATGAAATAACCTTGTATGGCGTTAGGCCTTGGACCCTGTTTATGCAGAAATGACAGAATATATGATACTTGTTTTTTGTCTTTTAAACATGTCTGCTTGTTAACACTAGATGTGGCACATGTCACTGTGATTCTTAGCTTAGCTGTCTATACATTATTTATTTGAGCTATATCAATTAGGCTTTGTCCATTGTCCATCCAGCTGTCCATTAACAGGGCACAAATCATAAACATTGGACCTAGACACTTCTTACTTTGCATCCTTGGAGGTCCTTCAAAAATCTCTGTGGAAACACTCAGTAAAAAACATGGTGTCCTATATTCTGCAAGCTTTATGCTGATAATATCAGTTTCATCATTAAAACCAGTTGTAAATGTTAAGTCATGACTAGTATCATAATCACTGGTGCTGAATCATGCCAATTTTGCCCCTAGTGACCCAGGCCTGACCTGGTGCCTACCTCCACATGGGTAATAAGATCACGTTTTGCAGAAAGTGCAATGCCCTTAGTATCATAGCCACAACCAACTCATCAGTCAGCTCAGGGTCTTGACCCAATGGTAACTTGTTATGATATGCCTTTTCCAGTCAGATTTGTTCATTCTGAACATTTTCATAAAAAAAAAATATTACATCAGACCTGAAACATGTCATGGGTGTCTGCATCCAGTGTGAAAAGCCCCCTAATTGTCATGACAAAAAATGCTGTCAGCTTTGATGTGTAATTTTTAGCTCAGCTGACTGTAGCAATCACTCTTTGTCCGTCATCCGTCTGTCCATCCGTCCGTCTGTCTCTCTAGCTGTTTGTCTGTCCGTTAACCAGGCACAAATCTTAACTGCTGGACCTAGAATCTTGTAACTTGACATTCTGAGAGGTCCATGAAAAATCTCCTTGGAAACCAGAAATTAGGTCTCTGTTACCCATATCCTTTGAGCTATGGGGCCCGAAAGTACCCCCCCCCCCCCCCCCCGAAGAGTAAAAAATTTCGTACAAAAACTTTAATATCTCATTAACTACATCACTGATGGGCATTATTTTTGGCATTCATATTGATCATGAGATGTTTCATCAGTTTCTGCAGACTTGTGATGCCACCTGTATTTTTCGGTTGTTTACAAATCGTTTTCTCTATTTTTGAGACTTTTAAAAATGTGAACACCTATTAACAGGGCACAAATCGTAAAGACTGGACCTAGAATCTTCATTCTTGACACAGTGGGAGACCTATGAAAAGTCTCCGTGGAAACCTGAAATAAGGTCTCTGTTACCCTTATCCTTTGAGCTGTTGGGCTCTCCATTATCCCCCAGAATAATGGAAAATTTGAAAAAAAAAAAACTGCAACATCTCAATAACTACAATACTGATGGTCATGATTTTTGGCATACGTATTGATCAAGAGGTGTTCCATCAGTTACTGCAGACTGGTGGTGCCACCTGTATTTTTTTCAAATTTTTACAATTTTTTTCTCACCATTTAGGATGTAGTTATCTGTTAACAGGGTACAAATCATAAAAACTGGACCTAGAATCTTCGTTCTTGACACACAGGGAGACCCATGAAAAGTCTCAATGGAAACCTGAAATGAGGTCTGTGTTTCCCATATCCTTCAAACTATAGGACTCCATAGTATCCCTCAGAATAATGGACAATTTGATACAAAAGCTGAAGTATCTGAACAACTAATGCAGAGATCACCATGATTCTTTGCATGGATATTGATTATGGAGTGTTTCATCAGTTTCTGCAGACTGGTGGTGCCACCTATATTTTATTCAATTTTTTCGAATTTTTTTCTCCGTTTTTTGAGAACCTAAAGGATGATGTCATCTGTTAATGTGGCACAAATTGTAACAACTTGACCTAGAATCTTCAATCTTGTCATGCAAAGAGGCCCATGAAAAGTGTCTGTGGAAACCTGAAATTAGGTCTCTGTTACCCATATTTTCAAGCTACAGGACTCTGAAGTATCCCTCAGAATAATGGAAATTTGATACCAAAGCTGAAGTATGGTAATGCAGAGATCATCATGATTCTTTGCAAGGATATTGGCCATTTAGTGTTTATATTTATTTTCTGCAGACTTGTGGAACCACCTGTATTTTTTTTTATAGTTTACACATTTCTTCTCTATTTTTGAGATATATAAATACAGACACAATCTTGGCTTGTTGGTTAATCTCTTTGATGCTTCAGTTGAATGGGTATATACTACCATTCAGATGATAAAATTTCCTTTTGCAAATCTCTTCCCAGTCAGCTGAGTGTCATGACCAATGGGTCACTTTTTTCTACTTTTCTGTACAAAATCTTTATACTAATTGCTTATGTCAGAATCCTTTTTGCAGAATCATTCCTGAACCCTTGAGAATTATTTTGAATGTCATATATCATATATGTCTTATTAAAAAATGACACTACAAAACTTAAGAAAATGAATATCCCAAATATTAAGTCAAAATGGAATGTTTATGATTAACGTTCTGTTTTGCTAATATAATTATCTATAAAGGTCCCACTCGCCTTACTGTCGAAGATTTCTGGAGGATGATATGGCAGGAGCGGGTACAGTGCATTGTCATGGCAACAAATGTTTTTGAACATGCTCGGGTAAGTAATTAAATTTTTGAAATTTTTAATCTCCCCCAGTAAAACTTGAAATCATGAATTAGGCTTTAACAAAAGAGAATATGAAATTTGAATGAATATTTGATTAAAAATAAAATGAATTCGAATAGACTGTAATTAAATTTGACATTCCTGCTATTGGTTTCAGTTCAGCCTAAATTAATTATTAAGATTTGTTATTTAAGCCATAATGAATTGTTAAGACTTGTTATTTAAACCTAAATGAATTTTTAAGACTCATTATAACAACTGGTTAAGTGATTGTGAAGAAAATGGTTAGGCTGGCTGACTACATGATAATCAATATCACCTAATTGTTATAGCTATATTAATTATCAGAAAGACTCAGTAATGTTTAGGGGGTATTTTAATTTCTAAAGTATGACATTTTCCCGGAAGTGACCAAGTCAGTCAGGAAATACTGGCACCATTTAATCTGGGCATTTTGACCTAAATACACCCAAAATCCATGATGCTCAATACCAACTGATCCACATTAGACCAAATGTCAACTAATGGACATGGTAAATCCTTGTATCACTGTCATGCAATCCAGAGATCACCAACCATCTACATATTAATGAGCATAGCTTTCATCTAGATGGGCCTCTGTTGGATATAACATTACTAACACAAACTTCAGCTGTGGCTTAAATCCCCATTAGATGAGCTCAGATCTGCTGATCCCAGATAAGTGAGGGATATCATGGCCGTATGCAAACACTTACAGAAAGTCAAGGATACCAAGCTCAGCCAAGGCAGGCAGTGGATATATCACGTCTGATGCCTAACATGTTTCCATCTGAAAAAAAGTGCTATGAATTTAGATACTTTGAAATCATGCCATTTCAGAATAAACTGGAAAAATGCAGTGTTACTGCTTTGCTTAGATTTCATGTTATTTTTTTAGGATTTCAGGACCTCCATAAATATCTGTATAAAGAAAATAGAAAGGGTATTTTTTTATCCACATAACAACCATTTCAGACATGCCAATGACTTGTATACCTTTGATTGAATAAAAAATTAAAACAATAATATTAATATATATATATATATATATGTGTGTGTGTATCACAGTGTAACAAATACAATAGCTTATATTTTCTTTATGCTTTCATGTTTACTGTATTAGTCAGAAACTTGCTTGTGATGTTTGAATTAAAATAAAGTGATTTTACATGTAATTAAATGATGCCAAAAAATGTGGATGTAAAACAGTTATTTTTTACTATATTTTGTATTTTGTTTCAAATTAATTATAAGTCAGAATTTTGAATAAAATTTAGATTTTTAAACTCATGGATGAATTGGGTATTAAAGTGTAAGTAACTATTAAAACAAAGGGCAACTGTTATTATATGTGAAGTTTCAGGGAAAATACAGTATGCCTTAATGGTTCAAAATTAATAAAAATCACAGTTATTAAAAAAAAGTTACAGATTGGGGTTTCCTTTATGAGGACATGATTTCTATTAAACCTTGACAGAAAATATGGTTGATAATCATTGGGAATATTTTAAGCAGAAAATGGACCTATTAGGTCCCTTCTTGTAGGGTATGTGTTGACCTCACTTTTATTGCTATGATTTAGATAAATGACGGGAGTCTTCTTGTTATTAATAGCAACAGTGTGAGAAGTACTGGCACAATCAGCATGCACGCTATGGGTGTATCGATGTATGGACAGAAGGCTGTGACAACCTTTCAGAATTCTCAATCAGAACCTTCCGAATCAAAAAGGTATTTTTCACGATTGATTTGATTGATAATAATTTTCTGCAGCAGCACTTTCAAACAATAACATTGTCTTGGAAATGGACAAAAGAAAAATGCCATAATTTTCACCATTATTTAAGTCAAGACAATGATTTTCATTGGTATCATAAAAAAAAACTTAAATTTGTCCATGAGGTAGGTGGGTGCATTGAAATTAATATAGATTCAGACTTGCCCTTGTGTCAGCATGACTGCTGTGACATTGAACAAAAAAGGGATGATAAATTGTACATCCAGGAGAGCCAGAAGATTTGTGATGCTACCCAGATAACTTTTGCTCCACTACACCAGTATAAGAGGGGCTAAAGGTCAAACATATACCAATAATTCCCTGACAAAATCTGTCTCCAGCATTAATGGTTCTGCTCTAGAGATAGGAGTTCCCTTCAAGCTGATTTTGTTTATCGTGTTTGAGCATTTTTGGACTTAAATTAATTTGCTTTGTTGTTCCAGTGCCATATATTATCAAACAAATGGCTTCACTGCCCAGTTCCAGATGTATTGTCCGTAAAGTGAACTGAATGTGAGGATCAGTAGTATTCATTCGTTTTGTGAATTCCTCAATGTTACACTCTTGTATTTTTGTGAAGTTATCATCTTCTAATTGGAACAAGATACTTGAAGTTTTGGAACCAATGACAAGGCCTTCAATTTGAAGACATTGTATTCAGATTAACAATAAAGAACCTTTTTGTCTTTGCAGGATGGTGAAAATGAAGAAAGACTTATAAACATAAATGATTATCTTTTTGACTTTGCAGGATGATGAAAATGAAGAAAGACTTATAAACATAAATGATTATCTTTTTACTTTACAGCATGGTAAAAATGAAGAAAGACTTATAAACATAAATGATTATCTTTTTGACTTTGCAGGATGATGAAAATGAAGAAAGACTTATAAACATAAATGATTATCATTTTGTCTTTGCAGGATGATGAAAATGAAGAAAGACTTATAAACATAAATGATTATCATTTTGTCTTTGCAGGATGGTGAAAATGAAGAAAGACTTATAAACATAAATGATTATCTTTTTGACTTTGCAGGATGGTGAAAATGAAGAAAGACTTATAAACATAAATGATTATCTTTTTGTCTTTGCAGGATGGTGAAATTGAAGAAAGACTTATAAACATAAATGATTATCTTTTTGACTTTGCAGGATGATGAAAATGAAGAAAGACTTATAAACATAAATGATTATCTTTTTGACTTTGCAGGATGATGAAAATGAAGAAAGACTTATAAACATAAATGATTATCATTTTGTCTTTGCAGGATGATGAAAATGAAGAAAGACTTATAAACATAAATGATTATCTTTTTGACTTTGCAGAATGGTGAAAATGAAGAAAGACTTATAAATGATTATCATTTTGTCTTTGCAGGATGATGAAAATGAAGAAAGATTTATAAACATAAATGATTATCTTTTTGACTTTGCAGGATGGTGAAAATGAAGAAAGACTTATAAACATAAATGATTATCATTTTGACTTTGTAGGATGGTGAAAATGAAGAAAGACTTATAAACATAAATGATTATCTTTTTGACTTTGCAGGATGATGAAAATGAAGAAAGACTTATAAACATAAATGATTATCATTTTGTCTTTGCAGGATGATGAAAATGAAGAAAGACTTATAAACATAAATGATTATCTTTTTCACTTTGCAGGATGGTGAAAATGAAGAAAGACTAATAAATGATTATCATTTTGTCTTTGCAGGATGGTGAAAATGAAGAAAGACTAATAAAACATGTACAGTTCTCCTCATGGAGCGACCACGAAGTGCCAAACCCCAGCTCTGTGCTGGAGTACAGAAGGAAGATACGTGTCTTTACCAGAGGTCATGATGCTCCCCTCTTGGTGCATTGTGGGTAAGATTGTTGTGGCACAGATTGTGTTGGGCTTTGAAAAAAATATGGTATATTAAATTATGATTTATGTCTCCCCTTAAGGGACTTGTGCTTGCATTGTAAGCATATGTCACCACAGACCTGTAGCACTCGGATATATGAATCAGACCATGAATTGCCCTGAATTGACCTATCCATGAACTCTATGTGACCTTAATCGCACTTTCATTTAATGAATAATCATAAGCATTGGACTAACAAGCAACCAATCAGTTGACCATTGGCACAGTAAACCATCAATCATCTGACGAGCACAAAATTTGCATAATTTGGCAGAGCTTTGGCAAAAAGAACACATGTAGTCTGTACCAGTACCCATGTCAGCATGTTTTCCGGGATATCTTTTTTATACAAAGGAGACGGTATAAAAAGTTCTAGGTCAAAGGTTGCAGGAGCCATTCCTCTGACTACTGAGTGAATAATAATGTTTTACCTGACAAGTAATTTGTATGAGACAAATAATCTGCAAATATGGCAAGACAGTTCACAATGACTGCTATATATTCATAAAAGGAGAACAGCGATTCCAGCCGATGTCAGTCAATGTGACGTTATACGTCATCAACTTATAGACGTCATTATTGTCTTGTAAACAGCTCTTGCTACCATGGGCATGGAAGACCTTCGGTGTTGGAGCGTTTTGGGGGCTCATTATAATAATTAGGTTAAAAGGGTGGTGCATATGGGCTTTGATGGATAGGTCAATGGGAACATGGAAAATATCTTCAACAACCTGTAGGGGATGACTGTGCTTTAAAGCAAGCTATTCAAGTATCTCATTTTGATGATGTATTTGACTTCTGGCACACTCTGCATATATATTAAAAAAAAACTATAGGTAACTACTATTAAGGAAGTTTCTTAAAATACTCCTGTACCAAAGGTATGAGCTTTTTTATCTACAATCTGTAAATAAACACAGCACATATGTGCCCAGGTTGACAAACAGAAAAAAAACATGTAACCTAAGGTGGTTGATTGTGCATGTATAGATGTTGAAAGGTCACTAGTTGTTGCCTTGTTGGCGATGAGAATATATGTCCAAGCAGTGCAGTCTTTTGTCCTTTCCAGAACTGATTTATTTCCAGATGTCCTTGTTGCATATGTTTGGGTTTCCACTGGTAACCCTTATATTAAAAACAAATTAATACACTGAAACCTCGCCTAACAAACACCTCAGTTTAGTGACCACCTCGAAAATAACAACCACTTTTTCAAGGTCCTAATTCTCTTTTGCTCTGTTAATCAGACCTTGCTTAGATGACCACTTTGAAAATGCGACCACTTTTTAAACTGGCTTCATGGTCTACATTTCAGGGGTGGCTGTGGAAGGACAGGGACCTTCATTGCCATTGATTCTCTGGTGGAAGAATTGGACACAAGGAACTCTGTTGATATATTCAGCACTGTGCTCAAACTACGCAATGCCAGGCCTCATATGGTGGCCACTCTAGTAAGTCATGGTGTTCAATTAGAAATATGAGGCATTGGATACATTTGTTGTATTTCATTTCATGCATTTGTAAAATAAAATCCAAATATGCACATTGCACGTCAAAATATGAACTGCAGTAAAAAGTTTAGAATTTTGTGGTGAAAAGGATTCAACTCTGTATTAAAGTTCAACTTGCTGGATGCCCACATTCTGTGATAATGGCCAGTATATAATAAAGGTTTGATTCCCTTGAATACAAAGGCTATTGAATTTACCATATATATAGACCATATGGAACCCATGTCACAAAACAGATACATGATTGCATATCTGTTTTAAGGATCAGTACAAGTTCATCTACGATGTAATAGCAGTGTATCTCCGTTGTGGTGTCACAGTAATCACAGCATCGGAGTTGCCAACTGTGATACGCAAACTGGCCATGAAAGATCAACAGACCAGAATGAACGGGTTTGAGAGAGAATACAAGGTAATCAAGTGTATGGATTCATACTATAACGTTATCAAAATACAAACATCTAGGGCTGAAACAATAAATTGTCTCATGATGTAATGCGTATCTCAATATTGTATACATTATGATGCATATATTTTATCATTTAGAACACAATCTAAAGTTCCCCCTGTTAAAGATTACTGCAAAACCTGATAAGTTGCTTATCATTGGTGTGGGTAAAATGATTGATTTACCACTTTCTCAGCATATAATTCAATAAAAACAACAAGATTCAAGAAGCAAGCTGCACATTGAATAATGGGATGCTTTGTGCACCTCACATGATCGTGTTAGCAAATGAAGGTGGTATGAATTTAGAATTACTTTGTTTATAGAAATGTAAATAAACTTAATCAACATAATATTTATTTCTATACTTTAAATAAATTTGACTTTTTTGGACATATTTTAAGCCAATCAAACCCCTTTCACTTTGTTTCTTTCCAGTCACTTTTCACATCAGATGCCTTGCATTGCACTGAGAAACTATTTAAATGTTGGACGTCACTTTCTACATGATGATTAAATAAAGTCAGTATATCAAAACAGGAACATCTGAAGATACTGATGCAATGTTTGACTTTGTATGGCAGTGTATCATATGAATTGTTTCAGCCCTACAAAGATCCTATTATCCCAGGAGTACAGGATATTATTTTCCTTTCATAAAGCATCATTAAGCATCACACATTTTATACTCTCCCAGTTACTGATATTAAATCATCTTGGTAAACTTCACTAGAAATGAATAGCTTTCCTTCATAAGGTTTGCTTGTCCATTGGTCCCAAGTGTCTCAATTTGATTTTATTGATGAAAAATATCAAATCTAATATAAAATCGAAATAATTATATATATTTTTTTAAAATTCAGTACACATAGTTTTATCTAGGTTTATAATTGATTCTTATAGTATTGGTGAATTTAATAAAACATTTAAAAATTTTAAATGACATTTTAAAGTTACTTTGTTGTCGTGCTTGACATTGAGTTTAATATTTCAGACTCTGCAACAAGTGGTCCCAAAACTCTCTGTGGGAGAGTGTGCTGGTGGCCATCGGAAAGAAAACCGTCGCAAGAGCAGAGATATCATGCTACAACCACGTGTGTTTTAAAAACATTTTATTTACTGTAATATCGGAAATATCATTATATATATAATTATAAGTATGTAACAACTCTGCATTTTAACTATTATATCTGCTATGAGGTGTTATGCTTTTGTCTTGGTTACTTGGTTGGTTTGACGGTTTATAGGTTTACTGTAATGTTATGATAAAAAAAATAATGTTTTGATGAAATTTTGTACAAGATTAGGTTTACACCCAAGGTATAATGTCAAGTTCTTTTAGGTAATCTAGATCACTATTGTATTTTCAAGGTATTATTAATCTTCATTGTGACCAAGGGCTGTTCATTTGTATCAAGTCACCTTTGTTCTGGGGAACAGACCTTACCTGTGATCAAATCATAGAGCTGGTGAAATGTGATACATTATTCTCTGAGCTTGCATTCATAATTCATATATTACCTTTGCTGTTATAGCTCACACCAAAGTTGATAAATATCCTTGCAGAGGTATAAAGGTCATATCTGACGGCATTCTATTTTGTGATTACAATTTGACAAACAAAAAAAGAATAGGGACCAGGAACAAGTGGTCGTTTCTTATAGGTAGCTGCTCTACTGATATGGTCCTTAGGAGAGGTTTGATGGTATTTCAGCTAGGTGGGTTTTTCATTCACTAATCAAAGATTTGTTGAACCTTACAGCTGAGAGAGCCCGGCCATATTTGATCACCCATGATAGCAATGAGAGCACAGATTACATCAATGCTGTCTATGTTGATGTAAGTGCATTCTTACACTAAGTTACCATATAGTTTTATGGGGGATGAATGTACTTAATTAAATGCTAAGACATAGAGTCCAGGATATTTGAAATACTATTTCATAGCATTATATGAGTTCAAATTACGAGTGAAGTGTCTCAAATTAATTGAATTAACAGTTGAGGGGAAAATATATTTTAGCTGTATTTCTATATCACTAGTCATAATTAATTTTAATTACTATATCCACTGCATAATAAATTGTTTATTTTCTTCATAATTTGCATAAAATTTCTTCAGTATATATTCTATGTAAATGCAGGGAATTATGTCATTATTACATAATATACTTATAAGTTAATAGTTTTAGAACATATGTGTTTATAGTGCAATTACCTAGATAACTGTGTGATGACTAATGCAGGGATACACAGGGATATCTATGTATAAATATATATATATATATATTGACTTGTGCAGGGATACGCCCACCCAAATGCTTACATTGTAACTCAGTGGCCATTATCATCCACCATCAACGACATCTGGCGATTATTGTACGACTATAACGTTAACACCTTGGTCCTGCTGAATGATTTCAGTTTTTCAAAGGTAAATATTACAAACTTACCATGTGCACACATTTATGTTCTACCCTTTTGTTAGTTTTAGTCAACCCTGATGCTGTCTAGAAAATTATATGTAAAATTGTTATTGTTATTGTTGAAATTATGGTTGTGTTTGATAATATATACTTAAGATAAGTAATTTGTGAATATTTGATCAGATAGGAGTGATTAAGTTCCTGTACATATTTTTATTTAACTGTTTGGTGGAGAGTCTGCACTGTAATTAAATGCACCAGTAGTTGCCCAAAAATGTCACACTAATATTGGTATATAGAGACACCTCGGTTAGTTACATTATGCACCTATGTGATAACATGCATGTTACGAAACAGCGGTCTGAAGTTGTATATACAGTGATGCACAAGAATGTGATCTGCCCATGCACTCCTTAAAAGGTCAATCTATTGAAAATGCTGTAATTGATTATCACAAAGATAGTTTAGTACACTGATACTGACCACATGTATAAAATGATGCATGTGCATGATATCATCATATGTTAATCGGCAGAAAGATTCTGTCTGAGAAATAATTCTGATAAAACCAGATCCTTGTGGTAAGTTTTACTATGGAACTGGACCCTATTGATGAGATTTACTCATAGATGGGATCATCATGGTGAGGTGTATCAGATGACTGGACCCTCTTTATAAGATTAAATCAATGACTGGACCCTCATGATAAGATTTATTAGATGACTGGACTCACTTGATAAGATTTATTAGTTGACTGAACAATCTTGATAAGATTTACTAGTTGACTGAACCATCTTGAGAAGATTTATAAAATTATGATAAAATTGACTTGCTGATTGGACCCTCATGATAAGTCAGATCAGATTGATAACTAAGGGACTGACCCTCTTGATAAGTCAGATAAAAATTAATAAGGGACTAGACTCACCTGATAAGATTTCATTATAGACCGGACCTTCTTGATAAGATTTACTCTAAGACTGCACCCTCTTGATAATTTTTATTAGATGACTGGACCCTTGTGATATGATTTACAAGATGACTGGACTCACTTGATAAAGTGTATTAGTTGGCTGAACTATCTTGATAAGATTTACTAGTTGACTGAACCATCTTAATAAGATTTATAAGATTATGATAAGATCAACTTGCAGATAGAACCCTTATGATAAGTCAGATAAGATTGATAAGGGACTGACCCTCTTGATAAGTCAGATAAAATTTATAAGGGGCTGGACTCACTTAATATGATTTACTAGTTGACTGAACCATCTTGATATGATTTATAAGATTATACCCTTTATGATAAGATCGATTTGCTGATTGCATCCTTATGATAAGTCAGATAAGATTGATAAAGGACTGACTGGTCTTCATGGTAGTCAGATAAGATTGATAACTTATAAGGGACTGCCCCTCTTGATAAGTCAGATAAAATTTATAAGGGACTAGACTCTCTTGATAAGATTTCATGGTAGACTAGACCCACTGATAACTTGATAGATTGACTTTTGACTCAGTCCTTATGAGAAGATTACAAATGGATTTGGACCCTTGTGATAAGATTAATGGTTGATTGGGACCCAAATAAGACAGATGATCAGAGTATGATTACAAAGTGCACCAGTCTGACTGTTCTGTTCAGGCTTTATACATACTGATATGACTGTGATATTGTAACTGTAACGTGTAAATGTGACCAGATGCATGTTAATCTGGGTTGTCTCTGATTTCAGGTGTAAGAGTATTGGTTGAGGATTCTTGATGCAGCTGTCACTAACTACATGGGTATTGGTCTGTAGTGTTAATGTAGATTTAACATAGTACCTTTCACTAAAACATGCCCATACCCCTTAATAATACTTTTTTTCTTTTGATTCTTCCAAACTATATAATATACTGTATAGCATCTCTTCACACACATAAGTAATTGAGCTAAAATGGGGGTGGGGTAAAAAAATATTCACTGATCCTTCAGTGTCTTTTGCAGATTTAAGACTAATTTATTTTGGCATGAGTTTTTTACCATGTGATGATCGTGAACTACAAACACAAACATCAGCAAAACATGAGATGAGTTGTAAATTTCCTCATTACTGGTGTTTCACTATCTCTCACATTGAACAGGCTTAGGGATAAAAATACGGGATAAAAGGTAAGATACAGAGATAATGCCCAAAGATGAGAGATCAGGAATTAAGATCTCAGCCAAGGATCGGTTAGATCTTTAATGGTCAACCCCCACCTAGCCAGGGTGAGTGGTCTGCAAGCTTAATGGAAGGACTGTGCCCCACAGCCATGTCTCACTCACACACAAGTGAACCTTGGGGGTCTGATTTCATATGAGACAAATAATCCAATATATTGCAAAACACTTCACAATGATTGTGAAATATTCATCACTAGAGAATAGAGATATTGTAACTACAGCTGATGACATCCGTCAGTGTGACATCAAACTGCTTTTGAAACCACAGACATGGAAAGCCTTCTATATAGGAGTGTTTGGTGCTCATTAGCATAATTAGGTCAGAAGGGTGGAGCAGAATGGCCTAATTATTGCAGTTAAGATCAGTCATCCAAATATTATGCTGCTAAGTGTAACATTTTGTAGCACTGGACCGACCAGAGCAAGAGCTAAACGTTGTTCATTAAGTTGATATTTATGAAGCGTTATTTGTATCCGCCAAAACGAAGTTTTGCGGATACTATGTTTTTGACCGGGTTCCGCCGCCGCCGCCGCCGCCGCCGCCGCATTCGTTTCCGGAGAACTCCTCTGAGACTACTGGACAGATTTTTCCGAAACTTACACAAATTATCGGGTCACATGTGAACTGGTGCCTAACCAAGTGACCTTGACCTCTGACCTTTCGTCTCTGCCCAGCGTCCGTTTGTGCGTCTGTTTACACACATAAACCCATATATCTCGGGAACCGTTTGACCGATCCGGAAAATTTTTTTACACAAATGTAGCCCTGGGATAGCTTTATAACATACACAACAAAAGGTGGCGCCACCTGCAACCATGTTTGCACAGTGTCCATCTGTTCATCTGCCTGGGGTTAAAATCACTCATATCTCTGCAGTGGTTTGACTAATTCACCTAAAATTTGGCATGCATTTACATCCTAGATAGCTTCCTTGATTTTATGACAGGTGGCGCCACCTACATTCACGTTAACGCTCCACACATAAACCCATATATCTCGGGAACCGTTTGACCGATCCGGAAAAAAATTTTACACAAATGTAGCCCTGGGATAGCTTGATAACATACACAACAAAAGGTGGCGCCACCTGAAACCATGTTTGCACAGCGTCCATCTGTTTGTCTGCTGTGGGATAAAATCACTCATATCTCTGCAGTGGTTTGACTTTTCCACTTGAAATTTTGCATGTGTATATATCTTGGATAGTTTCTCGTTCAAATAACAGGTGGCGCCACCTACAATCATGTTTATGTGGCAGAGATCCAATACTAATATTTTACATATGTAACTCTATATCCTCTTGCCACTCAATCCATGCCTCACTTCACCCGTCCTTCTCTGATTTTGGCGGATACACGTAGTCGCTTGTCGACTACCCGTATTCTAGTTGTCAGATGGCTTTATTAAATCTGGGTCTTATGTGCAGATCTCATAAAAACCTGCAGATTAACAGATTCACTCACTTTTTCCAGACTTACTGTTTTAATGCAATAATATACACTGCAAGATAATAATAGTTAATACCTGATTTATCATTAAATATCCTCAATTAAATACTAGTATATGCTAAATCAATAGATAGTTCAAAAGTTGGTAGTGTTTAGTACTGTTTACTGCTCCATTCATCTTTTAATTAATAGCATTTTAGACTATTCTGCTCTTTTATATTCAAGGTTGAGGTTATTATTTCTATAAATGCCAACTATAAGACCATTTGCTAAAAAAATGCACATTGGCATTGATCTTAAACATTTGATAATGGACCATCTCTAACATACAGATCTCAAGAAACACATACACAGACCAGTGACTCTGCTGTGGTTAATGTCAGCTAAATGATCCCAATATACATTTCTCTTGCAGAACCCAGTGATCAATATGTTTCAGAGTTACCCACGGTTTTGGCCAAATTTCGTAAATGCACCAAAATCCTATGGTCCACTGACAGTTGAGATGCTTTCTGAAGAAGACCACAAGCAAATCTGTGTCAGAAAGTTCAAGGTCAGAAAGGTCAGTATCCAAGGTCACCAAAGGTCATGCTCTCAGTTATAACCTTTGACCCTAATACATGTAGAAGTTTATGTGTCAGTCAGAAAGGAGGTGGCTTTTACATAATAAAAAAATGTAATAAAAATATTTATTCATGTAACCGTGGGTTGGGGACAAAGACCAGTAGACAAGAAAAGTTTATTTAATCTGTTATTCTTACGGTACCTAAATGGAGTGGCTGGCGAAACAGAACAAATAGTATGTTTTTTTATGCCCCTGCCACAAAGTGGCCGGGGCATATAGTGTTACCCATGTCCGTCATTCCGTCCTTCCGTCATTCCGAAATCAAACAGTTGTACAAACTTTTTTTCGCAATGCCGGCAGATGGTGTGTAGGCAGATCGAGTTCGCGTTTTGTCTGAGATGACCTACTTTTTGACTGTTTTACGGCTCCTAAACTTTGAAAATAGAAATTTTCATGACAAATACACATGTACAGACTTTTTTTCTCAACGCCTGCAGATATTGGCCTGATTTTTTTGTGTGTGGGCAGATAATGACCAGTTACAGATGGAGTTCGAGTTTTGTCCCGGTTGACCTACTTTTGAACGTTTTACGCCTCCTTAACTTAGAAAATTTCATGAAAAATAGAAATATTCATGACAGATACACATGTACGGACTTTTTTTCGCAATGCCTGCAGATATTGGCCTGATTTTTGGTGTGAGGGCAGATATAGACCAGTTACAGATCAAGTTTGCGTTTCATCCTGGTTGACCTATTTTGACCGTTTTACGGCTCCTAACCTTAGAAAATTTCATGAAAAATAGAAATTTTCATGACAAATACACATGTACGGACTTTTTTTCGCAATGCCTGCAGATATTGGCCTGATTTTTGGTGTGAGGGCAGATATAGACCAGTTACAGATCAAGTTCGCGTTTCATCCTGGTTGACCTTTTTTGACCGTTTTACGGCTCCTAACCTTAGAAAATTTCATGAAAAATAGAAATTTTCATGACAAATACACATGTACAGACTTTTTTCGCAATGCCTGCAGATATTGGCCTGATTTTTTGTGTGTAGGCAGATAATGACCAGTTACAGAAAGAGTTCGCGTTTTGTCCGAGTTGACCTACTTTTGACTGTTTTACGGCTCCTAAACTAAGAAAATTTCATGAAAAATCGAAATTTTCTTGACAAATACACATGTACAGACTTTTTTCGCAATGCCTGCAGATATTGGCCTGGTTTTTTGTGTGTGGGCAGATAATGACCAGTTACAGATGGAGTTCGCGTTTTGTCCGAGTTGACCT
The DNA here is from genome assembly GCA_026874595.1 of Sipunculus nudus. NCBI lineage: Eukaryota > Metazoa > Annelida > Sipuncula > Golfingiida > Sipunculidae > Sipunculus > Sipunculus nudus. The sequence goes on from CM049309.1 coordinate 8,708,467, forward strand.
ACTTTTGACCGTTTTACGGCTCCTAAACTAAGAAAATTTCATGAAAAATAGAAATTTTCTTGACAAATACACATGTACAGACTTTTTTCGCAATGCCTGCAGATATTGGCCTGGTTTTTTGTGTGTGGGCAGATAATGACCAGTTACAGATGGAGTTCGCGTTTCGTCCCGGTTGACCTACTTATGAACGTTTTACGCCTCCTTAGCTTAGAAAATTTCATGAAAAATAGAAATATTCATGACAGATACACATGTAAGGTCTTTTTTTCGCAACGCCTGCAGAAATTGGCCTGATTTTTGGTGTGTGGGCAGATATAGACCAATTACAGATCGAGTTTGCGTTTTGTCCTGATTGACCTACTTTTGACCGTTTTACGGCTCCTGAACATAGAAAATTTCATGAAAAATATGAAATTTCATGACAAATACACATGTATGGACTTTTTTTCGCAATGCCTGCAGATATTGGCCTGATTTTTGGTGTGTAGGCAGATATTGACCAAGTACAGATCGAGTTCGCGTTTCGTCCCTGTTGACCTTCTTTTGACTGTTTTACGGCTCCTGAACATAGAAAATTTCATGTAAAATATAAATTTTCATGACAGATACACATGTACAGACTTTTCTTCGCAATACCCGTATATATTGGCCTGATTTTTGGTGTGTGGGCAGATAATGACCAGTTACACATCGAGTTCACGTTTTGACCCAGTTGACCTATTTTGACCGTTTGACGGTGCTCTAACATAGAAAATTTCATAAAAAAGTGCACATGTATGGACTTTTTTTCGCAGTGCCTGCAGATACGGGCCTGATTTTTGGTGTGTAGGCAGATAATGACCAGTTACAGATCGAGTTCTTGTTTTGTTCCAGTTGACCTACTTTTGACCATTTGACTGCTCCTGAACATAGAAAGTTTCATGAAAAATAGAAATTTTCATAACAAATGCATATGTACTGACTTTTTTTCCTCAATGCCTGCAGATACCACCCTGATTTTTTATGTGTGGACAGATAATGACAGTTACAGATCGAGTTCCCGTTTTGTCCTGGTTGACCTACTTTTGATTGTTTTACGGCTCCTAAACATAGAAAATTTCATGAAAGACAGAAATTTTTATGGAAAATGCACATGTATACTGGACTTTTTTCACAATGCCTGCATATACTGGCATGATTTTTGGTGTGTCGCTTGATAATGACCCGTTACAGATCGAGTTTGCATTTTGCCCTTGTTGACCTACTTTTGACCATACGACACCTCCTGAACTTAAAAAATTTTTCAAAATTTTACAAATGTTTCTAATTTGCCCCAGGCAGGGGCATTCGTGTCATTCCAACACATCTAGTTCTGTACAATAGTTAATCTTGAAAGTCGTCCTGTTGACTATTGAATATTTGACCAGATATAAATATTGCATATGTTACACTGTCTGCATGTATTCTCTTCATGTTTTGATCTTATATTCAGTTGTTTTCAGCTTTCTTCAGACAGTGGGCCAAAGTGAAGGCCCCACCCTGTGCAGGGGGTTATGTACCCAGACATCTGGGTCAAGACGCAAAATAGTTCTTACTTGTGTATTAAAAATTAAAATACTACCAAATACATTTATGAATAGAACTTTTGAAATAAACTGACAACATGTCTGTTCTCTGAACATTTACCCAAATGAAATAATAAAATACATTTATGGTTTCACAATGCATGCTCATACATAAACATAAGGTGATATAGGTCAGTCCTGGATTTCCACAGTAACAAGCAGCATGACCATATAAAGCTCTCCATGTATAGCATATGTCCAGACTGCTGGAGGCCTGCTGTCATTGTATATTTCAAGGACACTATATGTATCAAGTGCACATTGGACTACACAGTCTGAGTAATCATATTAAAGCATTATGTTGAATCAAACAGTAACAAAATTATTAGGAGATGAAAGTTTAAATAGTTGACATGTCTTAATTTAAACTCTGCTACATCCAGATGTCTAAAATGTTGCCCCTTATCTTTGTTACTCAAATCTTATTTAGTCTACAGACCTGCCATTTCAGTAGTAAATGTTGATTACCAACAAGGGCCCAGTGTTATATATTTATGACGCATGATGTAATCAGGTTGAACCTCCCAGGACCACAGTCCCAGGGCTCACAGCTATTATAAGGAGTTACCAGTAATTTAACTTTAATTAGTGTTTGTAACAGACCTGATGCTGTGTAATGATATTTGCAAAAGTGACATAAAGACCTGTACATCTAATGAGAGCTGATTGTTACACATATATTATGTGCCATCAAGTGTTTAAATAAGGGTACTAAATGTTTAATAAAGCCTATTGAGCTAGAAGCTCAATTTATTCAAAAATGCCTCATTCTTATGAATTTTAGTTATCATGCTGCTCAACAGATGGCAGTGTATATTTGCTTCTTCACTACAGCCACTCTTGTTCATTCAGATAATTTTGTGCTTGTTAATGTGCGTCATTTATGAAATATTAAAAGATTCATATTCACCAAGATAAATTTGTGTGTGTGTGTGTGTGTGTGTGTAACTATATATTATATTTTGAAACATAAGTACTCAGACCAAATATTTCATTACCAGGGTTTTCCAGAGATATCTAATTAAATCATGCATGTAATTTGAATTTTCCCTGTATTAAACTGTAATATCTTTTCAGTCAAGGGTTGATAATAAAGTAATGGAGGAGTTGATCAGTGAAACGACAGAGAAATTCAAAGATTTCACCCGCAACATTGAGAGTGTATGATATTACCAAAGTTCTTAATTTATGTGTCCTGTGGCCAGGGTCCTCTAACAATTTAACCCACTAAACTGAATAATTAGGAGCTTACTTACAACATAACTAACCAGAAATTAGTTTTATTGCTTGAAAAATTGGTTTTCACAATGCTTCATGCATTCACATAGGCATTAGCAGGGCCAATTCCAATTGACAAAGTGCCAAAATGGAGTGAAAGAAAGCCAGATCTACATTTCCCCTGACACGAAGATGGTTGGTAGCCATGGTAATCAGAAAATTGAGAATTAGGAAAGGTGTCTGATAGTTACAGTAACATTGCACTGTTTCACTTGTGGCTAATTTATCAAAATTCCTACTAGTCCAAAGATTTCCCTGACTAGGAGCAAAAGGAGTTCATATTGGTCAGTGACCATTAATTAAGGAATTCAAATTTTCTTATAAATTTTTTTTATTATGGTTGGATTATTTTTTTAGTTTGGAAAGTAACCCAAAACAGGTTAAAAAATGAATTAAATCATTCATTTTGTCTGACTTTTTGTTAAAAAAAAAATTAATCCAGTGCTGCATTTAAAAATCTAACAGAACTGCAGAAACATGCACCCAAGTAAATTATAAATTCATAATGAGAATGGATTTTATCATCTTGTTGTGACTAATCTATTATACCAGTGTTTCCAGTACATGAAATACCAAATTTTCATGAAAGTATGAACATGATTAGTACTAATGCATTATGGGAATGATGGATGGCTAACTGGATCTGTTTCAGTGCCGCGGTGATGTAGTGGGCACTCTAATGGAGGCGGGAGAGGTGACCTTGACATGTCTGAGTGTCAGTGTTCAGTATTGAATCCTCAATGTCTAGATTTTTTTACTTTTCAATCATAATATTTATGCAGATTGCCTTTATGTGTATTTTTATTTCATCTGTATTTGTATCATCCCTGAAAGACTTTATTAAAATTTCATTTCTTAGATCACATTTCACAACAGTGAAGAATATATTTTTTCTCTGAAAATTGTCATTTTTACATTTCATTCACATTGATTTTCTGTTTGGTAATGCAGGAATTATATATATATATATATATATATATATAATTAATATTATTGTTTTCAAATCTATTACTGAAATATAAAAATTTTATTTTACTTAAATGAACAAAAATAAAAGTATGAAATAAAGCAGAAGAATTTGCTTACTCATAGTAGTGTCAGAATGTCATTTAAATTACATACAGTCTGATGATAAATATATGATTGTATTTTGGCATGACAAAGCTTGAGTTAATCAATTTATCAGTAATTTAATCTGGCTTTGAAGTTTTGGTTTGTAAATCCATAACTAGTGTCAGACATTGAGGTATTGGTTTGCTCTGGCTTGTGTGTTGTGTCCATGGTTATAACTTCAGTTTTGTTGTATTGTAATTATAACTCCAGTTTTGTTGTATTGTGATTTATTATTCAGTGCATGACTAACAAAAATAAGGAACATTAAACACAGTAACAAGGAAATATTCAGTGCTTTGTCAAACTTGTTGTGCTGCATCACTCAGCTTATTTCTTTTTATCAGTGTGCATATGTCATATCTTAATGTCATAATGATAAGATTGTTAGTGGATTTCTGTGGAATTTGTTTTACAACTGTAGATTTTATTGTATATATTATGTTTTGTCTGAATTGCTTGAATGCATTGCATATGACTTATGCAAATGTACTTGATTATGTATGTTTATAGTATATTATGTCTGTGGAGCTGAGTCATGGTCAAATATACCTTTAGAAATTATAATATGATTCTTAAAGGAAATTTTGTGAATATAATTTCCAGATAGCCCTACTGATCTGTATTTACACTTGGATTTGAAAGTCAAATGTTTTCTGCTCTGTGCAAACAGTGCAAATGCAGAGTTCTGATATCCTTGCATCTATAAGCAAATCATACAAATATATATATATATATATATATATATATATTGTTATATCAACTGCTAAAAGCTGTACTAATAATAGATGCAGGGCTATTTTACTTTTTGATGTAAAATGTAACTTGTAAAAATACCTTCACATATTTCATATTGTACACATGTTGATGGATTTAAATGAATGTTGTTATTGAATGTGAACTCTATATTGAGCATATATGAATATGTTAGTGAATTTGCTACAGGGAAAGGTAATGTCAGTCACTTTTAATGTAAATGCACCCTGAAAGTCTGAGGTTCTTACAGAAATTTTGGTATGACCTATTTGATTATTCATTATTCATACTTATATGATAAGACAGTGAGTAAGTACTGTACGTGTGTGCTCGTAAAATGTTCTGGACAGTATTTTGAATACTTTGTAGCATGTATGAACATGTATAATAAGTAATTTATAACCATGCATGGTTTTTGTTCACAGACACTGGTGTCACTGCAAACTCTCGGCACCCAGGTGGAAGAACAAGTCAAGGTTATCAAAATGTTTCAGCTTAAATGCTGGCCCAGCAACCACAAAGTTCCATCATCGGCCACCTCCGTGATCCAGCTGCTCACAATGGTGGAGGATTGGAAGATGGAGGGCCACGGATGTATCCCCACCTGTGTCCTGTCTAAGTCAGTGTAACTCATGTCCAAGTGTCTTGTCTAAGTCAGTGTAACACAGGTCTAAGTGTCCTGTCAAAGTCAGTGTACCTTAGGTCTAAGTGTCCTGTCTAAGTCAGTGTAACCTAGGTCTAAGTGTCTTGTCCAATTCAGTGTAACACAGGTCTAAGTGTCCTGTCTAAATCAGTGTAACTTAGGTCTAAGTGTCCTGTCAAAGTCAGTTTAACACAGGTCTAAGTGTCCTTTCCAAGTCAATGTAACTTAGGTCTAAATGTCCTGTCTTAATCAGTGTAACTCAGGTCAAAGTGTCCTGTCAAAGTAAGTGTAACTTAGGTCTAAGTGTCCTGTCAAAGTCAGTGTAACACAGGTCTAAGTGTCCTGTCAAAGTCAGTGTAACATAGGTCTAAGTGTCCTGTCAAAGTCATTGTAAAACAGGTCTAAGTGTCCTGTCAAAGTCAGTGTTTCTCATGTCTTAGTGTCCTGTCAAAGTCAGTGTAACTTAGGTCTTAAGTGTCCTGTTTAAGTCAGTGTAACTCAGGTTTAAATGTCTTGTCTAAGTCAGTGTGACTTATGTGTTAGTGTAGGTGTAACTCATGTCTCAGTTTCCTATGTAAATTAGTGTAACTAGGGTCTAAGTGTCCTGTCTAAGTCAGTGTAACGCAGGTCTGAGTGTCCTGTCTAAGTCAGTGTAACTTAGGTCTAAGTGTCCTGTCTAAGTCAGTGTTTCTCATGTCTTAGTGTCCTATATAAATTAGTGTAACTAAGGTCTAAGTGTCCTGTCTAAGTCAGTGTACTCAAGTCTAAGTGTCCTGTCTAATTCAGTGTAACATAGGTCTAAGTGTCCTGTCTAAGATAGTGTAACTCATGTCTTAGTGTCCTATGTAAATTAGTGTAACTAAGGTCTAAGTGTCCTGTCTAAGTCAGTGTACTCAAGTCTAAGTGTCCTGTCTAAGTCAGTGTAACATAGGTCTAAGTGTCCTGTCTAAGATAGTGTAACTCATGTCTTAGTGTCCTATGTAAATTAGTGTAACTAAGGTATTAGTGTCCTTTCTAAGTCAGTGTAACTTAGGTCTAAGTGTCCTGTCTAAGTCAGTGTTTCTGATGTATTAGTGTCATGTCAAAACCATTGTTACTCATGTCTAAATGTGTTGCTAAAGTCAGTGTAACTCAGGTCTGAGTGTCTATCTCAGTGTTACCCATATCTCTCCTGTCTAAATCAGCCCTATGTGAGCATTCCATATATGAGTATGAAGTATGTGAAATGCTTATACTTATGCTTATGTGGTATGTATGTATGCTGCAAAATCAGTTCTTCATTGTAGAGCTGTATGAGTAGAGAAGTCGTCTGCTGTATGCGGTGCTGAAGCCATGTCCATTTAAGTGGAAAACGCCTTATATTTAATCAACTGTATCCACGTACATGTCCATATCAGTGTCAGGGCCAGTGGAAACAAAGCTTAACTTCTCTAAAATTAAGTCTCAGTTGAATGTAGAATTTCTTTTTAGTTAACCAAATATGACTGTTCATATACCCATGAGAATAAAGGTAAGATTAGCTGATTAATGGTTGAGGCATGGGGGCAAATCAAGAAAGATGTTGCTCTAATACCTGATCACTGGTACTGTTACAGCTGTATATATCTTGTTACAGGGATGGGGTCAGCCGCTGTGGATTCTACTGCTCCATCAGTATGACATGGGAGAAACTGAAAGCAGAGGGTGAAGTAGACATCTTCAGGGCTGTGAAAATTGTCAAAAATAACAGGCCACAATTAGTATGCAATGTGGTAAGTAGGCTCTGAATTGTGTGTTCTGTTAGGTAAAAGACAACCATGTGATTTGCTGATACTGATACTTTGTTACCCAGTCAAAGGAGGTTGTGTTTGTACTTTTGTTTATGATATGCTTTTGCGTCTGTTTGCCTAAAAATTACAATATATATCTGAAAGTATAATTTCTTATCCATGGCTCAAGTAGAGTCACCATTTCTGAGTCTAGATCTGGCTTATCTCTCCAATACCATACAGCCCCCTCTGAGTAGATGATTCTCAAAATTCAATCAGATATTTCCAAACCTATTCCCTCCCTTTTCTTACTGATCTTGTTACTTAAAATTTTAAACCAAACTTCCTATTTGCTTTTTTTTATTTTTATCTCTATTTGCTATTTTAATTAATCTCTCCTGTAAATGCTCTGTTTGTAAAATATAAAAAAAAAATGTTTGGTTGAAAGAGTTTTTGTTATTCCTTATATATATATATATATATATATATATATATATATATATATATATATATATTCATGTTGTCTTGTGCATGATTGTGTTAAATTTGTTGTCAGGGTCTTTTATTTGAGCAAGAGATAAAGTGTTTGTGATACTTAATATTACAAAAAACTGAGTTTGTAATGTTATTTTAATTTGTGTTACTGATTATACCCAGAATTGAGTTTTGATTGTGATGTTGTAATTTAGCAAGTTTCCTTTGTGTTAAATTAAAATTTATTTATTTTTTTCATTCAATTTGTTAAAGGGTTTTCATTGTGTTGTTGTTTTAACAAGACTTTTGGTTTTTGCATGCTATCATGAGAAATTTAATTTTCTGTTAAATATTATTTCATTCATGCACTGTAGGAATTCTGGTGTTGTGTATTATTTCATTCCAAGAAGTGTTAAGTTTCTCTACATTTTACAGCATGAATTTGAGTTTTGAGGAAGCCATTATTTAATGAGGACACTTAAGTTTTGCTGTAATGTTATATAATATGGAGGTTAGGTTTTGCTATATGATATTATTTGCAGGGGAATTTTTATTTCTTTTTGTATGAAATAATGTACAGCAGAAGTGTGTGTCCTCTATAGCATAAGAATATTAAAAGACAATGTGTGAGTTTCCTTTGTGATATTATTTCCAGCAAGAATACCAAGGTGTTCACAAAGTACTAGACTTAATGTTGAAGCTAGCCCAGCAGCATCTATAGTTTGTTTATTTTATTTTATTTCATTGGTTTCTTGCTCAGTAGCTTGCTTAATAATACTTCTTTGACCTGTAAGGGGGCTCTGCTCCCAGCTTATAACAATGATCTATTGTACCTTGTGGTTTGGTTAACATTTTCATGTTTATTTTCTATCTTTTGGTGCCTATTGAATTTTGGAGATATTTTATAAACTGCTCATTAAAATGTAACATATGCTCACAAAAGAATTGTGTTAGAAAAATAGTTTGTTCGGTTTCAGGAAGTTTTCAAAAGATTGAGAGAGTAATTATGGTTCAGGTCACTAGTCACATACATGCATAATTATATGTAACAGTCTGATTGGATACTGGTCTCATGAATATTCAAATAACTTACATCCAAAGTTTTATGTGACATGCTGATTGGATACTTGTCCCACGAATATTCAAATATCTGACAAAAGTCGACCATCATAAAGATATAAAATGGCTGCTTATCTGTAATACTAAATACCATAGGCATAGAGCCTGATTAAATAAGACTGCAGAGTCATGGATATCAGAGCTAAAATTGAATAAACTGGAACAGAATATTAAAAATGCTGTCGAGTACATTTCAAAACTAACCATACTTTTTCTATATTTTATATAACATGACCAAAACTTTAAAATCACCAAAAATCAATGGGCACCCATATATGAAAGACAATAAATTCTTTCTTTTCACTTATGTCAAGATCATTACCGGTACTGTAACATTCATAAACTATTAGCATGGGAACTCCCTTTGTTTTTTTCGCCCAGAAACTAAAACTACTGCTTATCTTGGGTCCTGCCCTGAGAGTTTGCCATGCTGGTCATTCAGGTTTTACCAGCCTTGTAGTCTGGTTTGTAACAGCAACTTTACATCTGTCAGCTTTCTAGTATATATTTTCAGAGATATGCAGAATTAGTTATCAGATTTTGTTATCTTTAATAGTTAACATGTGCCCAAGAAATTTCAATGGCCAGAATTGGTTACACATACAGAAGTGTGTCCAATGTCCAAAGGGCTGCATGCAATTGCTCCTTGCACCATAATCATTGCAGTTAAACACTTAACCATTGACATTAAAACTATCTGAGATATCATTTTTACATACAGTTGATTGAGTAAACAACGGAACTCCATTATGTTTGATAATTAATACAAATTTCATTATAATAATATGACCCCTTTATTAATTCATTTAACAAAGTTTTGATGGCCAATAGTGAAATAAGTAAATGAGAGTAACCAGTATTACTAACTGCCTCACAAGATATTGGATTACTAACATTTTAGGGCTCACTTGGAAACACCTGTTATTAAATGAGAAACCTTAGTGCGCTGGATAACTATGGTAACCAGAGAAATGAAATGCTTTGGGGTTAACCATGGTAAACATAGATACTTCAGTACAATGAGTAACCATAGTAACTAGAGACACATTAGTGCTCTGAAAAACTATGGTAACCAGAGGCAGCTTTTACTGTGAGTGACCATGGTAACCAGAGGTACTGGTGGGCCGAAACTATTGTGACCATAGTCACTCTAGTGCACTGGGTACTGGTAGTTACCGGTGTTGATATCCAATTAATCACCATGGTGGCTAGAGGTACTTCAGGGCTATGGATAAAATATTAACAAGAGGTACCACTGGTATTTCCTGTAGTCATAAACAAATTAAAAGCTTTATGTGCACAGAACTCACATATTAAATCATAAAACGTGGGGTTGTTGATACCATAACAGGTCACTATGGACATCAAAATAACATAATAATAACACTTCATTGTGTATTGCAATAAGACAATAATTATAGAATTTTAAAATACTGTTTTTTTTAATGTATCTTAATGTTGATAAAATAGTGTTTATAAATATACACTGATTTTTTATATGTAAACATTGTGTTTAGAAATGTGAGAGCAGCATATATTGAAATATGTAATATAAATTGCATTACAATACAGCCTATAAAGTTATAGATATTAAAAAGGTAATTATTATTTTTTTACAGTTACTATCATGTAGGTATGGTTTGTCCATTTTATTATTCCCAAGAGTAAATTAAGGATATGTCAGCTTTGTGGTTTTGTTAAAAATTAAATCATAGCTAGTACTTTAATATATAGCCCTACATTGGGATATTACAGATATATATTAACATATATATAAATGTTTGTATATATATATAATTTATTTATTTTTATTTATACCAACCAAAGTCATACTTTGTAAGATTTATGGATATCCTATGTTATTTTTACAGATAGAGTATATTTGCTGCTACACCTTTATACTGACCATGATTCAGCTGATGAGTAAGATCCCGGTCAGTGCTATCAGCAGCTATCAGACACCCTGGGAAATCAAGGAGACCACAGAAACTCCTGCAGAACCTCAACGTCTAAAAGGTGTTTACTATATCAATAAGTCACTGGATCCAGGTCCTTATGAACAGACGGATCTGGCTGTCATTAACTCACCAGACACAAATCCTGTCTCCGTGTTTGACCTGTCTTCAGTTAGCTTACCCGAGTATCGCTCAAGGAACCAGAACTATATGCATTTAGACAACAATAACTCAGCTCAAGACAGTTTTAAAAAGCAAAGAAGGCAGACACACCCAGGATCTAATAAGTCTCCTGGTTTGTCATTCAGAACTAAAGTTATTTATGCTGACTCAAATTTAATGTATGGTGAGACAGAGCACGGTTCACTTATGGTGAACCCAGCTTTTGAACCAGATGACACGGACCATTTTGACTTTTCAGAGGACAAACTCAGAGGTACATTGTACAGAAACAAGCAAAGTGTTAGAGAGGACTTGGCCAAGAGGAGAAGCAGTATATTAGTTAAGGGAGACAGGATTTGGTTGACCCAGCAAAGCAATTCCATGCCGTATTTCATGGATGCTTTATCACAGGAGAGGCAATCAGGGAAAATTTTATCAGAAAAATTATCTAAATTATCTAGAATAGACAAAATACTAGCGGGAGATACACATAGCAAAGAGTGTCATGAAATGGCGATGCACTCTGGTGAATGCATACATATTAACGAACAAGTTGAACACTGTACGAGGTTTTAGCAGTGCTTATATAAAATATTAAAGATACCTGCTTACACATTTTATATATTTTATAGCATTTTATGTATTTTATGGCATTTATTAATTTTCGAACCCTTACACTGCATGGAGTAAATATATATTCAGGGGCCAAAAGGTTTTATAATTATTTTATATAATACTACAACTGTGAGTTTTTGTCAGTAAGTAAAACTATCTGCTATTGCACATTAAATCAAGCCTGCCAAATTACTGTTTTAAAAAGAGTCACTTTTTTTTTTAATATTCAGCTAAAATGATGCAATAACTATTTTTTTCACTAGCACTTTCTTCAAAAGAAAAATACGGTTCATTAGAAAACAAGAATGGGGAAATTAACAATTTTCATTTGTGCTTGTGTCCAGCTTTTATTTCAGCACAGAAAAGTGTTATCAGGGGCACTTTTTATTTGGGGCTCTTTTACCTCTGGCAGGCCTGAAAAATATCAGTTTTGGTCCTATGTAAAAAACATAATAATGATTGTTGTTTTTCATACAGACTTTACAAATTTAATAGACCTGAATACTAACTTTTCAAGTCAAAAGGTATATATATATATGATTCAAAAGGCATATAAATATGATTATGTTGTTACAACTGCCTGAATGTTTTATCAGACATTTTAATACTTCATGGTCTACATGATGCAGTTTAATTATATAAAAGACAGTCACTTGATGTAAGAAAGATAATTCTTTGTCTCCTGTGAAATGTGAAAAACATTCTCTTGCAGTACATTTTAATCATCACAAGGTCATGTTTGCTGTGAGAAACTTATACTTTAAGCCCAGTGTATTCAATAATGATTTCATTTGTCTCATTAACTTCATTTTAATACATTACAAACATGGCTCTAAATGTTGCGTATTATCAATACACATGCATTGAAAAAAATATATTTTAAAAAAAATAAACGGAAAAAAATATGACCTGACCTGAATGTATACTTAAATTATAACTGGACCATCAGGAGGTAAGGATGTGTTGCAGTGGGATTATGGGTTTAGTGAATGCTTGATGCCCATAGGTCAATGGTAAACAACATCTTTAATGTTTTTGACAACATTCACTGAATTTTACCACAGATCACCCCTAATTTAATTCCATTGGTTTCCAATAAGCAGTACAGGGGCAGGTCCAGGATTTAGGAATTAAAGGGGAAGGGTCCAACCCAAGAAGACTAAAAGAAACCCTCAAAAAAGGTCCTCTGGTCTGGTAAGGAGGAGGTCCAAAAATTGGTTTGAAACCCTAAAAAAAGGTTGCCGTGGCACAAAACGGGGTCTGGACCCCTGGTTCCATCACTGCAGTAATAAGTAATAAATAAGAGTACTTTTGTATTTGCTATGAGAAACGTGATAAAATTCCCAGTGTAGAGTCGAGTATCAGTAATCTTTACTATATATCTTTGTTTTGGATAGATTTAATACCACAAAGGCTCTGAATATATCATCTGGTTAGAATTATGGTGTTAATTTTTTTTTTCATTTCAAAATAAGGTCGGATAATAATAATAAGGTCACATTAATTAAAGAAGTCTTATTGTGTGAAGAAACATTTCTTGAAAAAAAAATAGCATTTTTAAATGATGCTCATTAAGGGGTGATGAAGATAATTAAAATACCTTTTAAAGTTATATAAAAATGACATTTATTAGTGAATCATGTCAATATCATTGTTTTCATTTTTTTTTAAATCATATTTGCAAACTGGCTGCTGTCAGAGCATTAGTAATACTACCCTCACTTTTCAGTTTAATTCCATGCAACACTTAATCTTTATAATTTTGCATCAGTAGTTTGTTAAAGTGAGATAAGCACATCAATATGATCCATGTTGGTATTATTTTAACAATTATATTTTATTTTATAAAAACACTAACTTGATGTATTATATATTCAGTATCCACATGGTGGTGGTAAGTACAGATATATATGTTTATTTTGTTGTATGCACGCTTTTAAATTTTTTTTGTTCCAGATTGTTTCAAACTGGTTACAGTTTGCATGTTGAGCCATACAGCTATACTTTTGTTTTGTCTTTAGATGTGTTTCCACAAATTTAGTTATCACATCGATGGATCAAATTTTGGAAATATGGCACATATATAAAATGACAAATACAATCTGCACGATTTTAGCATAAAATATTTAATGAAATGTTTCAGCATAAATATATAAAACAAATATTGACTCAGTTATGATTTGATATAGTCAGACGCATAAAGAAGTTAACTGAACAAAGATATGAGATTTTATAAATGTTTTGTTGATTCATAGTAAGTTTCAGCGGATGTTTTGCATTAATTTTATCAGGTACTTGAATATAAGTAAAGCATTTCAAATCAGGAATTAATGTTGTTAACATGTGATAAAATCACAGGATCAGGAACATGAACATCTGTTTACTTTAGAGTTTCAACAGTTTTAAGTTTCAGCGCATGTTTCGCATTCCTTGTTTATTCTGTGTTGTTATGTGCCCTTTCAGTGGTCATCTTGATATATAAATAATAACTGAAATGGTATTTCCATGGTATTTACCGGACAGTGAAGCAGTATTAAAATACAGGTAAACAGACAGTGTGATATGATACCAAGCATTTAATGTTGGTTCTTGAAATAGCATCCCTGGGAAAAAAAGCTGTATAAGAGTCTGTAAGGTATACATTAGTTTAAACCCAGGACAGTTTTTTTCTGATGGTATATTTTTTTTTTTAAATGAAAACATGAAGTTTCATTTCTGAATAAGAAAGACCCATTGTGGAGAAATGGTTTTAGACAAAAGAGAAATGGTTTAAGACAAAAGAGATTTGTCAGGGGTGTTTCCTTAAATCAGTTTTTCCAACAATAATTTGATTTTTAAACACACAAACACACACTTTCTCCTTAAATATACGTTATGTACACCAGGCTGCATTGCCAAATTTTTTTCAAAACATTGCTTACACAGGCTATTTCTTCATTTTTTTTTTTTAAACATAATGTTTATTGCATGATTCAGCGTGGAGCCGCTGTTACTGATTGTGAAGGTCACAGATTTATGAATGTGTTAATGATTTATGTTATGCTTGCATGGTCGCATGTTTTATAACACTGTGTTTTTTTTTAGTAAACGGTTTTAACAACAAATGTGTTCAGTTTTTGTAAGACTATGTCATCCAAGTAATTCATGAGTTATGAGTGATTGCATGCATGAATTGCTGATGAACTGTTGTTACCCCCATTATTCGATAAACAGGCAAACTCCACCAGAGGTATATCAGTGTCGGGTCTAGGGTTTGTGAAAAGGAGGCAGCGGGGGAGTAATGTGGGCGGGAGTTGTAATTGCCCCATCCCCATGCATCCATTGTTGTGGTAATACATGAAAAAAGGTAAGAACACGGACGAGTCATTTGCGTTTCTGCACTCTTTATCCTTATGAGGTACCCTGCAGATAACATAATCCTTATTTTTGAATAGATAACGTACTGATAAGATAATCTTTTATTTTTCAATACATAAAATAATGTCTTTTTTGGCAATATATCGGGGAAGAAATTTCTCTTTTTCTAACCACTTTAAGGAAAAGTTCTATTGATCTCTCTCTCTCTCTCCAAAATTAAGTCCCTCTCTCTCGCCAAAATTTAGTCGCTCTTTTTCTCTCTCAAAAATTAAATCTTTCCAAAATTATAAGTCTCTCTCTCTCTCTCTCTCTCTCTCTCTCTCTCTCTCTCTCTCCATAAGGGGACGGGGCCATTCCTCGATCCGCCACTAGGTATTTACAAGCAGTAGGCCTGAAAATATCCCACACCTGCAGATGATTGAACGGGTATGCAAATGATCGACAGACTCGCAGTATATTATATATATGAGGTTTATATGAAAAAGTTCAGTGGAAAGGTTATTCATTTAGATTCATACCAGGTTGACTGGTAATCGTAACAATATATATAAATCAAAGAAACTAGTATCTTTGGTGTGTTAGAAAGTTCAGGGGAGCACATTTTCCCAGTTCTGTTACTACATTATAAGTGACAGTTGCATGCATAGTCCGATTATCAAATATGAAATCCTAGGCACAAAAAATATTGACATTATATACTCTTGGTTATAGGGTTGTTAGGTTTGTAAGAGATAACATTTTACATCGACCAGTAAGCGTGGCACTGTGCCCAGCATATATATTAGTACACTCCCCATGCAGCAGTTTTAAGCTGCAGACATTTAAGGTTCCCCTTCATTTTAACCGCTGCTTCATTTAGCAAGTTTTTTTCGGTGTCTCAAACCAGGGCTTTTTTAGCTCATCCGACCACAGGCCCAACATGCCTATGCCATGTCAGTGCGGCGTCCTTCAGGCATCTTTCCACAATTAAAAAAAAAAGCTCTCTTCTTGCTCAACCGATTTTTATTCGGTTCGTTTTATTTGATAGGACTAGGTGTAGGCCTTTAAACATATACACCGAATTTTGAAATTCATTAATTCTGCAAATTTTTGCAATCGTTTGGAATAACATAAACATGCTTCTCCTCTTTTATTTCTCGACCAGTTTTGTTTGCTTTATCTTATAGGGTCTTCTAACTGTTGCACACCATTTTGAAGCTGCAGGTCGAGCCTCCTGAGATGCAAACTTTCTCTGATGAAAAGTTCATGCCATGCATCTAGTAAAAATTACATAAATGTATGTTGCGGATGAGCCGTATAAACAATGAGGTTCTGGTTGATTATTTCAAAAATTATAAAAAAATACCGATATAGTCCTGGTGTTAATGAAATAGTATTATAACCTTAACTAAATAATATAAACCTAAAATATGATTATTTTTTCCCATTTAATAATACCTGGTTGGACTATCTATATCTTTCGTGAAGTAGGAAGCAAATGCCTGAAATTTTACACGGTTAATCTCGGCGTGCTAAGCTTTAATTAATTCCATTTTAATACCTAACCTTGCTGCAGCGAGTCGCAGTTGTGTCTATTTCATGAATAATGAATAAGGTAGTTGAACCAATTAGATGACTTGCGTACACTCACTTTACGCCGCTCCAGAAACGCGTCTATTGCTTATATCACAATCAAACGCTTGGCATTTCCAGAAGAGCATCATGGGTCTGACCAATCAAATAAAGCGCTTTAGCTTAGCCCCATCCCGTTTCTAGCCCATGTCCTCTTGTACAGACGGCGTGTTAAAAGTGTTTTATTAACATTTAGTTAAGATTCAGTACATTTGAATTGCTTTGAAGTAGTGACTTCTGCTTGAACACGTGCAGGTCTGTTCATTTATCATGAAATAGATACCAGAGCGACTCGCTGAACAAGATAGCCGGCAGATATTTCCTTTTAGGAACGTGATACAGTGAGACACATAGTGAACATAGACCCCTGGATCTCTTGTTATATTTTAAGAGTGATGCCTGTGCTCACGTTTGGTGTTGTCCCCCGCCCTAAATGAAGCAAAAAGTCTCTGTCTTTCCGTCATTCAAGAATAAGTGAAGTATATTGCATGAACATAATTTATTATATCAATTTTTTTATAGCACGAAGCAAAATGTACAGGGTGTTAACATTTTGTGGACGCAAATGTGTTTTAGATACAATACATTTGATTCAGCCCTGTCCTATCCACGATCACATTTGGCTTGATATGCCAGGTCATCTGTCTTTGTTAGCTGGAAAAGAAGAAGGGTATCGCAGCGCCGTCTGACGAGAGAATTCGGAAGCATGTGGCCACAATTAGACGAAGTGGACAAGGAAACATTAAGGTGACACCAAGAGCGGTTGATATGACGTCATCATATTGATACGTCACCGGTCTGAGGTACACATGGGACAACAAAACTTGCAATATAAGTGTAGTTCTAGTTTTAGGTATTACCAAACGATTTTGTACTCAATATCTTTATGCATCATCCTCAAGCACATTATGAATTTCCTCTATGCTTTGCACTCTATACCTTTTTTTTGCTACTTGAAGCCTATAACTAATGTGCGTAAATATGCGTGAAAAATCTCTTATGATTATGTGACCGAGACGAAACCGTGTGTCCGTCAGCGATTTTCATACACAGGGTCTGTGAATTCAACATAGTTGAATGACTCGTAAACCTCTCAGTGAAGCCAAAAGTCGACAGCTATTCCCCTAGATTTTCTGTAGAATTATGTGATTTTTCCATTACTCTGCGTACAGAGTAATGAACTGTAGGTGATGCCTGTTAGGAAACGTTTATAAAACGCCTCAGTGGCGGATGTCTGTACTTGTTTATCAACTAACTGTTAGACAACACAGCAGAGTTGATAATTGGAAGATCCATGTAATGTGAGGTGGTTTTAAGCATACATGAAGAAGTTGAATGGTCAATAGTTGAAAAAAAACGCCCTTTGCAAAACCACCCTGGTTGATCTGACTTGCTGCCAGACATCTTTGTTAAACGTGCTTGGATTATTATGGCGAGCCACCACTTAATTGTTATGTACACACGTGGAAACAGGCTAGTGAAGGTCTGTGTGAACTAAGAGATTCCCAGTAATGACACCATGATCAGTCCAGCGCCTGGGGGAGGGGTGCTAGCTGGACCACTCGACACTACCTGTAGACGCATGTACGCATATTCACACACAGACACACACATGGGTATTAAAGCAAGTTTTACCCGTATACTCGCACATTATACGCTCACATCGAATGGAAAGTCTTCTTTATTTCTAAAAGAAAGGTCTTCTATTAAAGTTAAAAAAACACGTATGTGCGTGTATATATGCGAGAAATGGCAAAATTTGTAGTGGTAGAGTTGATCTTCCCTCCTAAAATGGTGCTTGACTGACGTCATATGATGCTTAGAAAAGAAATTCTTAAGTTCACGCACATATGCATAAAGGCTGACGGGCATATGGAATTTATACAGTTTAAATACAAGTAGGCCGTTTTATACGCGTATACGCTCACGTGGGCTTTAGACTTTTTAAATATAATCAACTCGCATTTTTTTGTGGCAAAAGATAACCAGTTTATGTGTCAATCATACAAAAATCAACTTGCATAGCTCTTTCAATTTTACAAAGTACATTTGTGGTAATTAAAACATGTAAAGAAATATGCTAACGTACGCATCTCGCCACGGGAAATGGTATTTCTTGTAATGCAGACAAGATGACTAGATGTCTAATAACAAATATAAATTAAATTTAATAATTATCTACCATAAATATATGTAGGTTTTATATCCTATCTTCTCAAGCTGTCGGCCAAATCAGTCGGAAATATTGGCTTATCGTGAACTTGATATCTGAGCGAGTTGCGGTGCATTAGGTACAGTTGAAAGACGATTATTAATTTCATGTTTTAAAAAATGACATTATATGAGGTACTGTGATCGTTGATAGGATTGACATTTTCGGTATGTATGGAGCATTTGGCCAAAGTACACATTCCTGCAGGGTGACCTTTGCAAGGCAACCTCTTTTTTTGGTGTTCATAATTTAATTTCAAAGTGCTCAAACTCCTGGTATTACCAGTGCATTGTACATATGTATTAATTTGAAATATTTTTCATACAAGTTTAATGTCTGAATATCTATATTTTTCTATTTCAATATTTCTTGTATACATGGACATATTTTACTCATCTGAGGTTTGATATTTGTTACGTTGTTGTAATCGGACTTCATTTTGAATTTATATATGTACGTTGAAATGTTACCGGGGTGTTATGTGGGTAATAATGTCATATACTTCAAGGGGTACCGCAAATGGGATTTTCACAATGGGGTTGTCGCCAAAGAGATTATGCTTTATTTATACGTGCTATTAAATTATGCATATGATAATATGTTTATTTGAGGCCCAAATAAAAAAAATCTGAAGCGTCTAATATGTGCGTTATTCTTTCCAATGAGAATACTGAACTCGTTTTGTTCTCGTTCTATCAAAACACTTCAGATATAAGAACCGTTTGATGCATTGGTTCCGTTTAATATTTGCCTTAGCATTATGCAGATATTAATTCAGGCATATTTATTGTATACAGAAATGTTTTAATGAATCAAAATGCAATCATAATTAATGTTAAGCAGTCCTTAATACGATATGGGAATGTTATATATTTAATGTCACCCTTTTAATAAGTTACTTGTGTTTAATTTTTCTTTTAAGATTTTAGCAAAGTCGCTATGCATATTTTACTTCCGCCAAGGGTATTTTACTGATTAATGCTCATCGCGGGGACGTAATCAAGCTATAAAAAAAAATAAAATAAATTTCTTATGTTTATTCTCATTTGCTTGTGAATAGATATCGTATCTCTTTATACTATATGTAAAAGTACTACACATTGGAAATAAATTGTTATTTTCCACCGAGTGCTATATTGGTTTTTGTATTCATGGACAGGTCCTTTACAAGTGGGGCATTCGACTCGTTCCCAATGTTAAAAACACAAACATTGATCAGACATGTTATACCTTTAAAATATATTTTACCGGTAAATGTGCGAAACAGGTATACACAGAATATTTGGAAAACTTTGGATTCCCACACCCTCCATGTTTTCGTTTATATCTTACAATTGCACATTAAATGGACATTGGGACCAGGATCCTTTTCATTTAAAAAAGACGCGCTTTTTAGTGTTGAAGGAGTCCTTTTGAAACGGATTCATATTGTGTCATTCACTAATATCTCGAAAGTGATTTTTCAATTTCGGAAAATAGCCGCTAGGGGGCGCTGTACACGAAACCCTACAACAAATCATTTTTTTTTGCCATATCTCTTAAACTGTCAACCTGAATTACATAAACTGTAGCTTTTTTCTTCCTCTGGATCTTCTTCACAATTTGATTAAGTCAACTTGAAACAAGTTTGTGTCAGTTCGTTTGTTTGTCTTTCAGTTGTCCTCAATGTCGCCTTCTTGCTGGTTCTTGTGTTTTACATATAGCATTCTACAGGCCACAGTTTTGCAGGAATGCTTTTGAAACTGATCCATCTTATGTCATACACTAACATCTCGAATGTGATATTTCGGATAATAGCCGCTAGGGGCGCTGCACACGAAAAACTACAACATATATTTTTACCATTTCTACAAAACTTAAAACCTGAATTACAAAAACTATAGCATATTTTCTTCATTTATGTCTTCTCCATAACTTGATTAAGTCATCTGGTTAACTTGGTGTCACTTTGTCAGTACATCTGTCTGTCTGTCAGTTGTCCTCAATTTCGCATTCTTGCTGGTTCTTGTGTTTTGCATATAGATTTTACAGGCCACAGTTTTGCAGGAATCCTTTGAAACTGATTCATATTGTGCCATACACTATTATTTAGAAAGTTATTTAGTCTCGGATTATAGCCGTTAGGGGGCGCAGCACGCGAAACACTACAGCATATCATTTTTTGCCATATCTCAGAAACTGTAAACCTTAATTACATAAACAAAAGCTTATTTCTTTCTCTGAGTCTTCTCCATAGCTTGATTAAATTGTATGGTCTCAAATTTGTGTCACTTTATCAGTATGTCTGTCTGTCAGTTGTTCTAATTTCACTTGCTTGCTGGTTCTCGCGTCTTAGATATAGCATTTTACAGGCCACAGTTTCGCAGGAATCCTTTTGAAACTTGTACATCTTGTGTCATACACTATTATCTCGAAGGTGAGTTTTTCATTTTCGGGATATAGCCGATAGGGAGCGCTACATTCGAAACACTACAACATATCATATATCTCCGAAACTATAAACATAAACTATACCTTATTTTCTTCCTTTTGATCTTCTCCGTTACTTTATCAAGTTATCTGGTTTTAACTTCGTGTCAGTATGCCTCTCACTTCAATCACTTCAAAATGTTTTTTTCCTCATAAATTTGTCAATTCTTGACCTATCAACACAAACAAATACACCTTTGTCTTCTGCATGACTTAGCCTTGTCAACTGGTCTCAACTTTATGTCAGTATGTCTGTCTGTTTGTCAGTAGTTCTCAATTTTGCCTTTTGCTGGTTCTTGCCTCTGCTGTATAGCATTCTACAGTCCAAAGTTTACAAGGAGTCACTTAGTAACTTTCACTTATCGTTTATCGGAACAATTTCCTGAAGCTGAATTTGTATTTTTAAATAGGTCAAAGTTCAAGATCAAGGTCATGAAAACACTTTAAATTATTATTTCCTCCGTAGCTTTGTAAATATTGGTACACCCTTTACAAACTATGGCTAACTTTCTTCCTCGTTGTCTTGACATGTTCTAGTTATCCGTCTTCCAATCTGGTCAGAGTTTTTCCGGCAAGCTCTGGGCTTGTCTTGATCAGTTGCCTGTGCAAGGACATATTGTCAATATGTCAGTCGGCTGACCGTCATGACCCATGGATCACTTGACCTTTCTTTAACAGTCCAGTTAGAACAAGAATGGGACATTACACATTTTTTATGTGCAAATGGCCAGCATGAGTCATTACTTGAAAAATGCCCTTATCTTCATGAATTTGGATGTGCGCAATGATTATTTCTGACTTTTGGAATGATATGCGTCAATATATATATATATATATATATATATATATATATATATATATATATACACACGCACAATTGTGCTATGCGAAGAACATCCTTATTCAGTCGCTAATTAACGCTAATTGACTCTTTTTTTTCACTTTTTATTTCAAAGACGTCCACTCTTTTTTTCCAGAAAACTTTATCTTTTTATATGGTCATTTACCTTTGGCAGGCCTGGATATGCATACATGTATTATACTCAGCTGAAATACTTTTACAAATATGCGATCATGCGAGACTTCTGCATCTTGCATGAAGTCAAAAAAGATGCACAGTTAACATAAGAGCTAGGATTTTATACAAATATTCTTATAAATCAATTTCAGCTGAGCGCAGTGAACCAAAAATGCCCCTTGTTTTTGGAAAATAGCTGCTGCTTTTTTAAAGAATAAATCAATGATTGCCTCACAGACACAATACTATGTTTCAGGGGCGTCATTATAGTAGGGGATGGAGGGTATATATACCCTCACTTTTTAGCAAGGGGATGATCTATGTAATCATCATATTGGAAATGAAATATATCATAATTAGAATTATGCACTTTAGTTCAATTTCTGTGTTTAATATGAAATATTTTATATCTAAACCTGATTTAGAATTAACATATACTGAAAACAGAATACTTTATTTTCTAAAACCTTGTACTTAATTTTAATATATTTAAATGTTTCACAAAGATAATAAAAAAGTGATATATATATATATATATTTATATACAGTGTGTGTTTGTGTTTGAAAAAAAGTTGCGAGTCATCCCCCCCCCCCTAAAGACAAATGGCTTAACTGACTACAAAATATAGACTTTTGACTTTTCATTAAGTATAGGCAATACTCATGTACATTAATTTGCACATATCTGCCCGCACTGTTATATACATGTTTATTCGCTTAAGTGTCACGTGGACCTGGATTCATTTTGTCAGCCTCTGCCATTTCCAATTGCCTGAATACGTGACCGTCAACTACCCGATGAGGCTGGGTCTACACAACATCCCTTTCACGTATGCTCTCCATTTCTCAGTACTCTTAGTAATAGTCTGGCATGGCCCACACCAACAAGTGTCAGATTTGAACCCATACCTCTCAGCCAATCTATTCAGTAGATGCATGAACACGTTTAAACCTCCACCTCGGGACCGGCCGGTGTACCAATGTTTCCGTGATTAGGGAGATTACTGAGCGAGCATAAATCAGTCAGTCATCTTTAAATGACAGAGATTATACCTCGGAGAATGCATCCCGGTTTGGCAGTCAGATTACAAATACAAATTATAAAATACTACTTAGGGCATATCCAGGTAAGAGTATGTGCCAAGAGCCAGAGAAAAAGCAGGCCCTTTTATATATTTACGGATGCTTCCAGGTCACCCGAGGAGCAATTATTTAGGGGATAAATCATTATTATCTGTATCATGCAGGTGAAAATCTATCCTGGTGTACCATGCAGTGAAAGTGCAAAACAGTTGATAAAGGATTGATGCAAGATTTGGGAATTATTCTTAAAGGGTAGGAGCAATTATTATCCAATGAGTTCTTGATAATTTAAAGTTATATTATGAGGTTAAGGTGCGCAATTTCCACCACAGAACCCCCATGTCTTATCTCGAGTCCCCGTCCCCTTCTCCAGCATGAGCTACTGTACTTGACACCGTCAAACAAACCAAGGAACAACATGTCAAGGGCCACGTGTGTTAATCAGTCTATAATTCATCAGCGGTTTACAAGGATCCAGGTGCAAGGAAATAAACAACAAATTTATAAGAATAAGAGTAACTTGACTTCTAAGTGATAAGGTGTATTGTCATCAACAAACGAATTGGCTGTGCCAAGACGTCAGTCTAAAACCTTGGCGTTAGTTGATTCAGCTGGTATATTATTATATTGCTTCATCATCCCTACTGGAATTCTAAGGTGATTATTCCGAAATATGGCTCAAAACATCAATTTTGAATAACAGATGAATTCAGAAAATCGAACAACCAGGTATTTCAACATGAAAAGTCATTATCTTTACATTCTGTTGTTCGTTTGCTTCTCGACTAAATGTGAACAGGTAGAAGTCTCACCTGATCAGAGAATACATGATTATAATGGTCGATCCAAGTGGAACCCACGCTCACATCAACTGCTCCACGGACCATCTAATGGTATCTTTTTAAGTTCTGACACTAGAAAACAAGGCTTACACCAAAAAAATTCAGAAATAAGCGTGGAAAAACAAGAGCTAAACGAGAAGGGTTTGAAAGACAACAATATACCTGCAGTCAGAATAGGCTCTCTTCCATTCCCACACTTGGAAGAACTTGATTTAAGAAAAAATGGCATCAGAATTGATGCTGCTGGAATTTTGCAATTGTTTTCAATGTCAAACTTGACAAAGGTCGATGTTGGATGCCAAGGCGGCTGGCGCGGATGTATCGATAAAACACAGCTGCTTACGCCAGATTTCTACAAATATTATCAAGCTCAAATCCCTAGGATTCTTCCACACAATGCCCCGTATGCTGACCTTGCGTTACCCCAGGAACTTATCACTAATTCCTTTCAAACCAAAGGATTCATTCACATGTTTGACAGACTAAAGATATTGCTTTTAGATTTTATGTTTGGAGTTAGATTTACAATGTACTTTGAGCCTAATGACGTCAAATGGATAAACATGAGTCTTGAAGTGGTAGATGCGGAGAGGACTTACATTTCAGACTTCACTGGTACGTTCTGTTGTCTACAATTTCTACACTATGTTAACCTTAGAGGGGTGCGACCCGATCATTTTGATCGTCAGTTCTTCTGTAAATCCTTCGAGTTAAAGACGCTGCTTCTTGCGGAATTTTTTCCACTTCGTTTCTTTGAGAAAGAGAACTCTTCAACAATCTTCCAGGCCTGCACAAAACTTGTCCTCTTGGATCTGTCGTACAACAATATAAAATATCTTTCACAAGATATACTGACGCCTCTCCAGAAGCTCGAGCACCTTGATCTTGGACATAACGACCTTACAAAGGTGAATTTCTCCGTAGGACATCTTTACAATCTGCGCTATTTAGACCTGAGATATAATTTGCTGTCAGTGATTAGAAAAAAGTTTGTCAGAGAACTACAGGAGATTCACCGGCACAGCAAACTTGAACTTGACCTTCGAGGAAACCCTTTGATTTGCTCGTGTGATACTTATGACACTTTCAAAGAATTAATTCAGGTCGGAATTAAACTCAATGGTTTCTTAGAGCAAAGGACGATAACTGAACCACTGAACTGTGCATTCAGGAATGGTTCGATCAGCACCCTAGGAGGAGCGGTCAAGTATCTGAAAAAGCTTTGCAGAGTCCCAGAGGTTAGCTCGACGAAAACACCATTTTTCATTTACCTGTTTGCCAATTTGATTATTATTATTGGAAGTATTGTGTACAGGAAAATATATAAAATCCGTTACCTGTGTCACTTGATAATGTACTATATTAATAAACAAAACCGATCAGATAAGGAACTTGGTTTTGAATTGCATTTATTGCCTACAACAGTAACGACTGGAGCTGGCTTTCTTCTCAGTTGCTTCCAAATTTAACGGATGACATGGATGATAGCAAGGAAAACATCACACATGGAAAGACTATATACCAGTTCTGTTTTGACCAAAAAGATTTCGTACCCGGTGTGCCAATTGTAGAAAACATTATGCGCTGCATTTCTGTTAGTCGGCACACAATCTTGTACATCACCAAACATTTTGTCAACAGTGGTTGGTGCACTTTCGAAACCCAGCTTGCGCATGCGCACTTTTTGTCTAGCGGCTGTCGAGGTTTGATTGCCGTTGTTCACCCAAGCGCAATTCGACAGAAGGAACAAGGGGTTATATCTCCCCTCCTTGCGTCCTTGTTTGAAACAATTACCTACATTGAATGGCCAAAAAAACAAAACGAGCGTGCATTGTTCTGGATTCAGTTGAAGAGGGCACTTGGGGAGCCCTTAATGTGTAAAGGTGGACTGGAACATTGTTAATGAGCCTCAATTAATCAACACGCGCTATATTTTTCTTAAACTATGTCAGAGAAGCATGCCTTAACTTATTTAATCAATAAGGCATACATCAGTTGCGAAGCATGATGCCCGGGCCAGTATCACCGCAACTTTATTTAGGTCAGAAGGGTTTGTGCATATTATTTTTGAGTTAAAATATAGCTACATTTAGGCTACTCTTGTAAACATAGCTGATCGTTTATAATACATTGTGAAAATCATGGATTTCGCCCTAAGGCCAAAAATGAAGGCAGCACCTGTCAAAAGTTAATTACAGAGGTTAAACTAGCTGTTGACTGCTGTGGCTAAGACATACAGAAAACATTGTTATCCAATGCGCACGTCGAGTTGGATTATAGAGACCATTATTGTGTAATGAAACTAAAGATAATTAAAGTGACAAGGATCACATACAAAGGTACACGGAAAGATTATTCCAAGTCTTATCCCAACCAATACTTGAATAGCAAATGGAATTTTTTATGAAATGCTGAGTATAAAAGTTCGCCGTTAATGGTTACAGATCTAAATGGACAACAGCCTTATATATAAGTATACTAGTGTCCACAACACGTATTACATATTTATACGTCATTTATTTGCATCATACATGAGAAAAATATGTATTAACGTTGACAGTGGCAAACTATGAGGATTGGTTTCAATCTCACTATAAGCCATGGTTCATTTGAACTACTGCCTTGTATATTTGTTAGTCATAATAATTGTATAAAATGTGGAATAAATGTCAGCTATAATACGTTTCATGTTATTTCGTAATTTACCACATACCTTATGAAACAGGCATTTTTAATGAAACTGAACATTCCCAAGAATATTAAGATGGGGATGGAAGATAGGGTAGCAAGTTTTTTTTTTAAAAAAAACAGAATTCATAAAAATTTACCAAAACCTGAAAATGTTATGATTTTTATTCGTGAAATTAGCCGTCGAAAATGTACGTTGTGGCTTTGCCTTGCGGCTATAGGAAAGCCATGGTCCAAGACTGTTAAAGACACGTTGGTGAATGCGCAGTCCGATACAAGATAGAGTTGGGTTTATGGTTTTTCTTCTCTTTCTCCTTTTGCCTTCAAGGCTGGTCCTGTGTGTGTGTGTTTTTTTTAACACAGAGAAAGCATGGTAGACGTGTATCTAGGCCTAAAGATCCGCGACGAAGCCATAGCACATTAGCTGGGCGAATTAATTATGAAGTCCTTGTGTCGCTTCCTCCATTCATGAGCAATCTTTCAAGGATTTTTTCCAAGAACGTAGAGGAGAGTGGTCCCCGACTGTCGGAGCAATCAAAGAGCTGCATGTAGAGATAGGTATAGAAGGATGAGCAGCGTCTTTCTATATACTTTTGTTAGAATTTCATCAGTTCTTTTAGCCTTGTCACTCTTCATCTGTTTATTTTTTTTATTGTCTTCATTTTTTCTGTAGGCGGTTGAATATTTTTCTTTTTGCTTTCACTGGATTTTGTTGGATGAGATGAACTGTTGAGATTTGCTTTCTACCCCCGGCACGGAAGAAATATGTTAATATTGTGACTAACAATATTGTGACGGACATGCATGTAATTTCCATGTGTTCGCAAAGCTCTATAGAAGAGAGCCCAGTTTGCTATAGCTGCTTTCCACCAGTATTGATAGTAGACTTCCTTGAAGTCAGCTTTCACTACTGCAGACTATAGAAGCTGAAACCTTTTTTTTTCTCAGAGCCCTTACCCCATTTGAGTTTTACTTGTAATGAATTACATCACAACAAACAACGAGGCGATGTTCGGTGTAAACCAGCTGGGTGCATCACTCTGGAATGCAGGGCGTGTTTTAGGTCCCTTTGGCTGAATAATATATAATCATTGCTGTGCCAAAATTTCTCCCAAGGTATCTTTTTACTATGTTTTAGCATACTGTATTTTTCATGTCAAAGGGGTTATTTTAATCGTTTATCTGTAACTTAAGAATTTAATTGAAAATAAAATCTAATGAATTCATAAAGGTTAATCAAAATTGCAATTTTAAACATTGAATTCAAAATTATTATAAGCGGCGGATGAATATTCAATCATAAATATTAAATTTGTTTTTGACTCGACATTACAAAATTCCCTAAAGCAATCCCCTGCTGGATGTTGTTGTCTGTGGTTTAAGACATGTACAGGAAAACGTTTCCATCGCGCATGAAATGGACATGTTTTAAAAACTGTAATGAGGTATCGTTGTACACAATTAACAGATAAAAGGCAATGTTTCCCATGCAAAGTTTGCTTTTGTATAGCCTTGTGTCACAACTGATGTATGAGACTGAATTGAAATGAATTTTGGTCAGAACTTCTGTTATTACCCTCGGCCGTGCTCACCCTGATGTAAACTCAAACATAAAAAGACCGATTGAAAACGACAATAAATGAGCTATTCATACATAACTGTACCAAGGTTTAAACTTATCAGGCGCATGGATCTCTAATAGCTGCAGCACTGTATAAAACACACCAATAAAACCACGTGTCGGTACGCGCGCTGGCTCAACCTATTATACTTTTCTTTCGACCAGGTTGGAATAACGGAAACAAAGATATGTTTAGGCTCTTAAGGCAGTACTCAGAAAGGGAATGTTAGTATCATATGCAAACTCGAATTTAATGTTTTTAATTTTATTATCTCTTTCTATAAATCGATTGACTAGTCAAAATTCGCCCTCTTGTTTGATTTCTGAATTTGGAAATGAATAACCAAAACAACTTCAAAATGTGTCCGTCTTCATTAAAAAGGAACATTCTAAGATGAGCATGATGTCCCGCCAGGGCAATAGTTTTGGTTGTTTCATGCAGTGTTACTTCATTTAAACAAAATTCTATTTCCCAGCTTCAGGTAACAGATATCAACGAAGATTAACTGCTGCCATTTTTTTTTTTTACAACACATTTGATGATGATGATGATGTTATTTATTATTATTTTTTTAATTTAATTGACTGTAATTTAACGTAATGAATTACGTATAGATACACAATAATTTTACCTAAACAAAAAAGCTTTTATTTTACCTTGGTTGGATGTTTAGCACTTTTACTTAAAATGCCATAAATTGATTTTGATAAAATTTTGTGTTGGGTTAAGGTAAAACCCAATAAACAAGCCATAAAACTTTTATTTTGTTTGTTCAAAGTACTCTTTACCATTATGAATGTTTGTTTATATCGGTCTGATGTTTTAAATACCTACCGGTTCAAATTCCGAAATGTTAATTTGCTCATTATTGATGAAATATTCCTTGTCGGAAGTACACATTTTGATTACGTCAATGGAAGACTACAATAAATCATTGGAAGTTCAGAGATTTTTGGAGGAATATCTGTCCTTGCAGTGCGTGACCTCTATCAGCTGAAACTTGTTTCTGATGGTTGGATATTTACTGACTTGTAGGGGAATAAGGACCACTTGCAACAAACTTGAGGACTGAAAACTTCTATTTTATTTTAACCTAGACCCGGTGATGAGACAAAAGGATGCTTTTTTTTTGCCAGCCTACTGAATAGACTTAGGAAAGGTCATCAAACAACAGATGACATTAACCTTTAAATAGTCGGGCCATCACCAATGACTTGTCATCTCAGAACTGTCTTATTCATCATATTCCCCACATATTTACTACCAATAACAAAGTGCACGCACATAACAATATTGCCCATATGCTGTCACGAGAATCTTAGAGAATATTTATTCATAGATGTTATTCTTGACGATATATATCAAAATTTAAAAGAAAAAAATGAACAATGCTATTCCACATGATCCAGCAAAAACAATGGGTCTTCTAGAAAAACTGGACACTGCAATTGCTCTCAGAGTAGAACTATCTGTTAATCTCGATATTGATGCTGGATTAGTAAATGGTGCCCAAGGTGAACTAATGGCTGTAACAAGAGACAAAACACAGCAACGCCCAACTACATCCGGGTCATATTTATTTATATACGGTCGGACAAAAGAAAAGGAATGAGTGCAGAAACGTGTATCATGGAATTTCCAAAGACTAGACACCACTTCTCCAGTAGACAGCTCAAAGTTGAAGGGTACAAAAGTGCCCAAGTCACAAAAGTGACAACAGTTCCCTCTCAGAATAGCAGAAAAGACTGCACACACATCCTAAAGCTCAACAATGGACTGTGTTGTTATGGACTTCCGAAGTTATGCATTCCCACACTCACATAATATAGCTCTAAGCAGAGTCACTCTCATAGAAACTTCCAGAACTGTTCACCTGTGCCACAAATTTCTCTATAATCAAACCAGCTACTTCATATTACTTTTTCAGAATGTACGGTCATTAAACAAGCATTTTCCTCACATTTTAGCAGATCTCAACTATACGTCAGCACATCTTACCTGTATTATGTATGTGGAAACCACGTTAAATACATATCATCCCAGTAACAAGTTCCTTTTTCCAAGACATATCATGAAACGTTTTGATTGGCCATCACCACATTCCGGAAAACCTACATATGGCATTGCTATACATTCTGCATTCCCATTGGATGAAAAAATCTGTTGCATACCACCTTCGCCAATCAACAGGGTTCTGTCATTGATTACATCATTCTAAAATCAACACTCATAATTGTATAATCATATATACAATGTATAGACTGCCCCACAACAGGTCACAAGTCATTATTGACCATCTGTATACTAACATTTATCCAACAAACATTGAAACTGGAGTGTTAGAAAGCTATATTTCGAACCATTAAAGGGGCCACAACGCATTGACACGAAAAATAGCTTCTTCCCTTTAAAATAAATTTGTACCTGCCAAAATATAGCCCTGAAACCGGTTTATTACCACAGTAACCGAGTTTTAAAAACAGTGGACCGGGCGCGATCACAGGTGTCAACATAAACACAGCGCATGCATCGTCCGGGCCACAACGTGTCAATCAAGAGATTTCTTGACTGACTCGGCCCAAAAAAATGCAAAACATGTTCCAACTGGCTGAAACATCGCATGTTGCGGGAACCAATCAGACCTGCGGTCACGCGGCCTTGTAATGGTAAACAGACCCGCGGACTGTATTTACCAACATGCATAACAATAACAAGCTGTTAAACAGCCGCATACGAGGTACTGAGACTGTGTGCTTGGATGGTTTTGCTTGGAAACTATTGTATAAAGCGAAATTGAACTGATAGTGTGAAATAATAGGCATAATATTGCTCCTGATTTGGTCCCTTTAAGCTATCTGTTCATGTCTACATTAACTCGAGCAACACAAAGTTTGACTTATACAGGTAAGCTTATGAATAGTCTCATGCTTATAATTATCATATATTTTGTTTACTAATTTACACCTGTTATATATATATATATATATATATATATATATATATATATATATATATATATATAAAACACCTATTTTCTCCTGCAATCGCTCATCACCAATTTACTAAATCCCAATACCGGCGAGCTCTGTTGTTCTCGGATGACTTGTTGTTATGTAGTTTTACATCTCATATTAGGCCTTTGCTCCCTCATGAGCTTAGAGTCAGATTGTGTGATGAGAGTATAATCGCGAAATTTCAATGGACACCCACTGATGGAACAGACTAAAGTATTTTTAGTACGGTACCGTACTTGTTTGCTCTTTAAAATTTAAATATATTTGACATATTTCCTACCCGAACATGCCTAGAATCAGAAATACATGTACAACAAAAAGCGTAAGAAGGCATAGTAAATGAATATATATCCCTGCAGCTGGACACCACTGAGGAAGTCTCTCTCTCTCTCTCTCTCTCTCTCTCTCTCTCTCTCTCTCTCTCTCTCTCTCTCTCTCTCTCTCTCTCTCAATAGCGACCTCTACCGGAATGATCCCGGTTTCAGTATCACACTCCCTCTATCGGATATATTTTGCATCAGGGGGAATTCCGTCGGTTCTTTGGGGAATCCCCCGATGACATGTTGGTGGCGATAACAACATGATGTTGAGCACGTAGTGTCATCTTCTTCAGGCTGTTTGTGTTGTCCGGTCAAACTCCAGTAACTGTCTTAGGAAAAGCTCAATCGTTTGGAGGTAAGAGACAAAAGATGTTACAAGTCTAGAATTCAGGTTGTCTCGTCCCAAGACGCTTTATTCCGATTCGCTCTGCTCCTCTCCATCAACGTCTTGAGTTCGGCCCTACAGTTTAAACCGTGTATGGTTCCGAATAGGGGGACCCTTCGGAATCGTATCACAGTTGTGGATTCTGCAACAAGAATTCAGGCTGCTGTTCTGGACACGTTAAGCTAAACACCACGGGGCAGAACCATAGAAACCGGGCTTCAGCCTACCGCCGGGATCTGATGCACAATGGGTGTCGCATAATAATTAAATTGTTTCCTGAAAAAGACCGATACATATTATTTTCCTGAGAATTCCCGTATTTAATTTTGCTTATAACTGGGTATTTCTACAAAAAATGTCGCATTTCATGTCCCGAAACTATATTTGTTACTGAGAAATTAGCAAATGCTAAAAATGACATGAATAACCATTCAGATTGTTGCTAACGATATAACCATTATTATGAGATAAAAATAATTTAAATTGGGGCAGAAAAACATCCCGAAAAAAAGCTGCAAATGTTACTATACCCTTAAATTTCCGTTGTCCCTTTCTCTCGGATCTTAAATTCAAAACAGCGTTTTTCTGTAACCAATGTTCCATTTATATAGATTTTGTTTTCCCACGTTGTCACAGCGGTGAAAGTTTATTAAGATGATATTTTTGCTTGATTTTTCCTGACCGTTTTGTTTTTAATACAAAAATTTGGATATAAAAAGTATGTCTCCCAAAATATACTCGGCACCGTTACCTGACCTTTTGACCTTGCAGCGCGTGAACAGAAACCACTTTGCTGATGCAGGGAGCAGCGTTTATTAGAGTTCAGGAAATTTTGTACACATAATCCACAATTAAATTTAGTAACTGCCATATCAGTGTTCTCTGTTAATCATTAAAGGGTTAAAAAAATCACCATATGTTTATTGGACTCGACACCGTTACACCTGCGAAAAATTAACCGTCACATATAACACTTCGAAAATGGCTTCCTCTTGTTGTTCATATAGTGATAACTCGTGCTGCCCTCTTAGGGACGGTATGGAAGTAATTTTTGTCCTGCATTTGACGTATAGATGAAAAAAACTCAGCACCGTTACCACTCGAATCCGTTACCTGCATGAAAAATAACGGTGTCGAGAGCAAGGTAACGGTGTCGAGAACTTGGTATTAAATCCAAATTATTGAAATAGAATTTGAAACATATTTTGGGCTAAATATTTTAAACATTTGCATTTCTTCTAATTCAAACAGGCATTTGCTTGTTTTAATACATAATACTGGTATTCAAGTAGTCACTACGGTTATTTTAACTTCAGAAGCTTGACTCCGTTACCTATGCTCAACACCGTTATCTATGCTCAACACCGTTACCAAGAGGATTTAAAACCATGTTTAAATTTTATTTTCTGTGCATTCAAAAAAATTAACAAGGTATTTCGACTCAAATTCTGAAGGTAGATGTACCAAAGTACTTTGTCCGGTAAATCCCTGCAAATGCACCCCTCTGGAAGCAAAAATAGGTATAGAGACAATTTTTGTTTTCAAAAGTTAATTAAAAAGTAGAAAATATGTTCTTTTTTACACATTTTTTTTGGGTTAAATTCATAACTGAAATTTGTTTTTGATTTTATCAAAGGCTATTAATTTTAATTTTAATCGAAAATCACAAAAAATCTAGTCAAAACAATTTCTGAAATGTGCAAGTGAGATTTTACTGCGTATAACGGTGTCGAGAAAAAGGTTCATATTTTCCCCTTACCTGGACTATTTATAAAAAAAGGAAACTGAAAAGTGCACTACTTGCATTATTTTACAATTCTAACGATATTTTTCTACAAATTAAGTTTTGTTATATCAAAATCAAGATTTAAAAAAAAATCACCAAGAAAACCCTTGAAATGGGACGTTTTCTGTAGAAATACCCAACTGGAGTTTATTATATTAGAGGAGGAGGGGTCCGGGGATCCTGGGTTCGACGTTCCCGTCTGAACGGGGCTGGGGGGGGGGGGGGGGAGCCCCCACCTAAAGCTTAATTTTCCTGTTCAAATAGTAAATGGTTTCCCATTTTCGCGATAGATGGCGCTTCAATCGCAGATATAAATGAACAAAACACGCTCCTGCTGGTATCTCATCTTCACGGCTCACTTAGTAGCGTGTAGGGCTTCTAGTCTAGAGATTGTAGGTTCGATTCCCGATTCAGGCGACTTCTGACATTTAGTAGTTGTTAATGTTAGAATAGGTGAGTGTAGGGACATCTACAGGGAAAAGTAGGAGCTAAAATAGGGAATGAGAGGAGACACTTTTATTTATATTTTCCTCAATAGAAGCGAAGCCCGCATTCTATAGTGGTTCCCACCACAGATACATGTGAAACGTTGTAATAATATATCCAGTTTACTCCTTTGTAAGTTAATGGTATCCTATATCCTTCCCATGTACCTCTTACCCTGTAATAATGTACAATTTATCCTTCCTTCATGCAATTTAACATGCTCGTTTCCGTCATGATTCCTCCCTCTTGCTTGTTAACACCACTTGGCTTATGTGCACATGTCCTGCTTACGTCATTCACATCCGTTGTCTTGCGCCCTCCAGGCATTTGTACGCACACACATTATGGATATATTTTGTGTATTTCAAGGGTTAGGGTTCACAAATAAGACAGTGACTCCACCTTGTCCGCGCGAAGCTCGAGACGGAGTATGGTTTAGTGGCAGGCTGAGGGTTAATTTTTTTAAGCTTTTACAACGTCCGGGCAACTGCTATATTTTCACAGGTATTCCGCAAAACAGAACAAAAATCCATGTTCAACACAAAGAGCCGTAGCATATTTTCCTGATGACTCCATAAATGTGTTTGTAGGTACGTTTGCAACTATGTCTACTCCTCTTGCATTCTCACAAAAACAAACTACATGATTTCCTTCCAATCCTGAGAGTTCACATTTACCTGGCGATAATCATGCATGGCCAGAAAGCTTATGGAATTTTACAAATGCAGTGTTGTAATTAAGTTTTTTAATACACGATTAAACTGCAACCATTTCTGTTAATTTAACGACATAAAATAATACATGGAAATGGTTTCTTGAACACTGTAGTGTATTGCATTCAACGCTATTGTGCAGTGACCTGTTGGGAGGCCTGATTTGGGTCATGTGATTATTTCACGCAGCTTATGACATCCTAAAATTTCTGAAGTACAGTGCTTCAAGGAGATGCTCCTTCCTGCCAGTCAAACACAAATGTGTTTCACAGGCTGACAGTGCTTGAAAATGGGCATGATTCTGGGATGACGACCATGTCCTATTTGGAACACCTACACAGCATATCTTCAGGTGGTCTTTGGAGAATACAAATTCAGCCACGTGGTCCAGGTCCAGTGGTCAGCCATGTTTGTATACAGTGGTTGCCTCAAGGCTACTGATGTAGCGTGCCAGGTCTACAAGCAATTGCAGGGGTCTATCAATCATCTGTCTCAATAGATCGTGACCCTGTGTGGAGGTTGGTATTCAGGTTGTCCTATACCATGGCGAAGACCAGTCCAAACACATGGACCTTCATTGGACCCAGTTGTGCCTCTCTAGTTTATACAGAGCCACAGGCCACTGCCTTCACTTATTTCGCGATTGAGTGCATACAGTTGGTAAACGCAGCGCTTGTTCTGAGTACTTGATACCCATTTAAAACATGTGAACATGTACTCCCAGTTCTGAACAAAGACTGAACAGGTACCTTCATTCTCTTTAATGGAGAAATAATCTTTTTTGCACCACTTATTCTACTCTTTTTTAACCTCACCCCATCTCTCCTTTCTGAGTTATAGACTTATAGACCTGAAGAGTTTGTTCCTCAGTGTCAATGATAACGCCTCTTATCCTAAAATTCTGATCTGCCCCTAAGTGTGACAGTATGAATATGGTGAATATGGTAAGAAAGAGTTTCATTCTTACCATATTCACCTGATGATCGGGTCGCATCCCGTGAAACAGACTGTTGTGAATTTATAGTGTTGTTTTTCTCCAGAGTTATATATATATATATATATATATATATATATATATATAGATCTATATATCTATATATATATCTATATATCTATATATATATATATATATCTATACAGAGTATGCGAAATCCGTCGGTCCTGCGGACCTGACCGGCTAGATATCTGAGGGTCCGATAGGATCTCTAATTCAGCCGGACCTATTGTCTGCCTAAGAAAAATTTTTGGTTTTGCACAACTGGGTCCACTGGCCTTTTTCCAACGATATCGTTTGATTCAGAGACCTATTTTCTTAGATTATTATAAAGCATGTGTAAAAATATCTGCGTAAACACTCCCACGTGCGTTTTCGTGTTGCTCGTTGCATTAGATCAACAGACGGGCACAGAATCAAAATAGTCTTGATACACTACTGCAGTTACGATATCTCTGTAAAAGACGAATTCGCCGAGAATCACACTAATTGTTGTTAGTATCGATTATTGGCAATAATCGTGGTGGCATATTAACCAGAGACTAGACAATTCGGTTCCCAAACCATACACAAGATTTTCACAGTTTCTCCACGCGGGCAAAACACTGCAAAACCAGAAGAGTTTTCCTGCTGGTTTGATGAAAATAGATATAATAATAGGCGCACATTGCACTAAAAATTAGGCCAGTAGCGGTTTAACCTCAACGAGAGGAAATCCTTTTCATTTGCTCATATATAATGTGAATGTTCATCGCCTTTCGGCATAAACAGAGTTCATTTCATTGTACATATTTGTCAACCACCAATGTCAGATTCTATTTTGACACCCAGACAGACCTCGGTGACTGACTGGTGATTTGCCACGCCTACATTCCTGTGATTGGCTAAGTGACGACTCCCATTAGCCAGAGAGCCAATCAGATATTCATAGTAAGAATCTGCTCACATGACTTCATTCATAAAATTTTTGACGGGAATGAGTGTGCGGATATCGGTCATGCTGTTCGGAAAAAAAGCTCAGGGTGTCCATGAAACTAATTTTTCAACCAAGACCATAAGGCCCTGAGTAAAATTGGGCATATAAAGTACTACCTGATAGACCGGGTATACCGGGCTTATTACCGGGGTTGGGGAGATTTATTAACTGAGATGTGAAATATTGTCTCATTTTTTTTTTATTCTAAATGTTAACAGAAAATATAGGTTTTCAGTGGAAAACTGTCTCCATAAGAAATGTATAAACATTTTGGCACGACTGCAGAATAACTCACGCACCTCTCTGAGGCACAACACTTCTGTGAACAGAAAACGTTTCTATGTACAGCTGCTTGTATCTTAATTTTGCCACTTACTTTTAAATTTCATGAATCCTTAACATCATACCGTCCGTCCGTATAAACTCATAATCTGGTGGAGACAGTGCGTGAGTGATCCTGCAGTCGCTCCAATATTTTTAACATTTATTTTGTGGTTCTGTCCTCGTGGCAAAAAAATTATACCCCGGTATGTTTACCTTGATGACCTGGCCAGTGATGGTGCTGACATTGCGAACCGGAAAGAGACGCGGGGGCATTCAGGTTTTCGTTGATATTTGACTGGATTCTATCAGTGAACGTATGAAGATTAGGTTGATGTGAGGAACACATGAAAAATTTATTAAATGTACGTTGCAAGGTAACTGTTCCTGAAGAAAGAAAATATGCATACCTCGTAAGTAGCAGAAGCGGACCCAACGGGACTCCATGCAGAGGGTCCGTATTCATTTTCAACTGCCGCACCCCTTTTTTCATCGTATCAGACAAATTTTGAGGCCTGAAACACCAGACACCCCTCCACCCCACCCAACCCCACGCCTGTTCCTGAAATTGGGACCTTGCATTGGGTTTTGTCATTAATCCTCCTTGGTTGAACTCTCCATTTCATAAAGCGAGAAACATGTGGTTTTTCTCTTTTACTGACCACGGTCAAATCCCTCATATGAACAATAGTCCTTAGTGTTAGAGGTTAAGTGACCACGATGCACGCATTCCGGTGATTGCCGAAGGCAGTTCGGCTGTGCTCGGTAAAAAAAACGGAAAAATCACTCAAAATCATATATATATTAAAAAATTATTTAGTTTCATATCGCCTATGTCACTGCGGGGATAATAACCTTTAAAATGATGTATGGCACAATATTGTACACTGCGCGGTTTTAGAGAACATTGCAAACAAACGTGAACTGAATTCCTTTTATAAGTATTAGATAATTTAATATTGATCCTGGCACTGACGAAGTCTAGGACGTTATCATAATCATAAGGTTAAATGTCCGATAAGATAAGAATTACGTGATTTCATGTTAACTAAGTGCCAGGGTCTCCGAGCGGATCCTGTCTGTTACCACTCGCTTGAGGTTGTTTCTATTCAGAATTGATTCTGAGTATGATTCTGCGCTAAGTGCAAGTCTGGCCAGGGTATAAGAGTGAAATTTTGACTTGCGCAGTCAAATAAAATATGTCTGTAATTGTGACACATAAGAATTATAATAATCTAATATTTTCATCGCTGATTGTTATTTATATGTCAATAGACACTAAATAATATTCAAGTTCATTGATTTTATTGGGAAAGGTAAAAAATATTAGTAACAATAACATTTATTTTTGGAAAAGTCAGTTCACGTCACTATCCACCGCCACATATAAAATATAAACATGTTTACAAATTTGAGAGGATATTCAGTATGGTTATATATTATAGGTGTAATTAACATGGAAAATAATGCAGTTTAAGTTCCAAACCAGGAGTAGGCTGAATAGTGCACGGAAGTCTTGCAAACAACTAAATATCTCTGAATATGTTAAAAGAGGTTTGTTTTATTGATATTCATAAATTCACAATAAAACTATTGACACTCATTGTTACATATGCTTTCTGCTTGTTACCGTTCACTGAATTAACATACTTCATGGCAGGTCCTACAGAGATCTACCAGGACCGGCAGTAAGTCTTCTGCAGCAGGATCCACTGTCCTGCTGAGGACTGGAAGTTTTCGCAAACTCTGTCTCTCTCTGTCTCTCTCTCTCTCTCTCTCTATATATATATATATATATATATATATATAGTGACATACACTGATTGAACACATGAACATATTTATGAAAGAAGTAAATTTGATACCAGTTGATAAGTTGATACCACAAATATTAATAGCTCCCATTTCTCCATTTACTTTATCATTGATTCTAATACTACTGACATGTATGGTTGAATAAAATGGTATATTCTTTATTATTTACAGATATACAGTCATTCTTATATCAGTGCAATTAAATTCCATCATGGAGATACAGAAAGAACAGAAACAGCCCCACAGTAAATCTAGACACAGACAGGAAGCCAAATATGCACACAGACTGGTAAGGGGAAAATTGTAAAGGAATTGCATTGATGTATCTGTATTCCCACATGGTCAGCTTTTCAATTAATGTATAGACATTTTTTTAAAGATCATGTTGTGTTATATTATTTATTGTCTATAATTATATGATACCCTCTTCACATGCCAAATGTAAAACAGTTTCAAACATTTCAAATAATTACCCAATAAGATGTTGTTTTAATCATTTTTGACCAATGGGGTTTCATCTTGCATGCCTCTTATGGCACTGAGAAAACTTTCCATCAGATTATCAAATAAAGTCAGCATATTAAATAACGGGTTGGCTGGGGATACTTAAATGATAATTAACTTTTGTATCACAATTTGTTGGTGCTCCAGTGTGTAGTTAGTTCTTTTTTCAGTTATTTTTATTTACTGTATTTCTTATGGAAAGCTTTTCTTCATTCATAGGTTTTATGTCTTAAGTACTTTTTAGTGTAAAAAAATGCATCCTCCAGCTTCCATATGCACTGTACTGTATTCACACAGGGTTGTTATTTATATTTTCAGGCATTTTCCAAGTTTGTCAGTTCTAAAGTTGTGGATACAGGGGACAACACAAAACTATGGTCTTGCTGTGACTGCATGTTCCAGCAGCTGTCCTGCTTCTTGAAGCATGTTTCTTACCAGCACAAATCAGAGATTGACCAGACAGCTCAGCTGATCCTCACACATGGCTCTCCAGATGCAAAATGGTCAGCAGTTAAAAGAAAGTGTGTTCAGCCTAATGAAAATATTTCCATGGATACAGAAAATGCCATCCACACAGATGGACTACCTGATTCTTTTTCACCTGAGGATGAGTTTCCATGGTTACCAAAGGTTGGGTCAGATGTGGTGTTTACCTGCCCCAAGAATGAGGGAAGGGTATTGTTGTATTATAAGTACAGGTGAGTATAGCAAGGGCATGTCAGGGCTCACCATAAAGACCCACTTACAAAGAATACCAGAAACCCTTTCTTATCAATAATCTCTCTATTACAGGAACTTTTTAAGGGATTCAGACTTGAGTGTGTCCCTATCTCAGACTTGAGAAGACGGGTTGAATCCATCTGAAGTCAGGATTAAAATAACTCCATGTTAGGCCTGATGTTTGTGTTGGAAAACTCTGTGAAACTATAATTATGAACAAAATATTGACAGAATATTATAGAAACATGTTAAGACAATACTTTGGATTATCTCTTCATTGGGATCTAAATGTAATGAAATGCATGTGTAAAATAACACAAATATACAGATGATGATCACAAATTTTAATGTTAAATTGCTTTTGATAAAGATATTGTTATTGGACACAGGCTTGGACCTGAGTTCCAAAAGACTCGGACTTGAAGAAGGAAGTCTTGGCCTTGAACATCAAGGAGTGTCTCTTTCACCTGGACAACAATTCTACTGTATATATCATACTTAAAAAATAGTCCACTGAACACAACAAACAATGGAAACAATTCTTTTCTAAGATAAAAATGTACACCCCTGCCAGTGAAATCAGACAGAGGTTATGTTACATCCATGTCTGTTGCTGTCTGTCCTTTTGATTAATTAGCTGTTTCATATAAATGTTGTTCATTATTTTATCCAGGGATATTGTTAATACCACACACATAAGGAACTGGCAACAGGAACTGGCATCAAGGCTTCACCTGACAGGGAAGGTGAGACAGTGGTTAATTACTTTACACTTTATAGGACTACTAAAAACGTTCAATATTCATATTGTTAGCTGATAACTCAAGCCAGCAATGGAGGCTCTTTTTAAGTTTTAAATCAACACTTCTGATAAAAACAGCCTTGTTATATTGTATTATATTTTGTAATACATGTATTGGTTATATTGCTTAGCCTGACTGGTTCCATTCTCACTTTTGCTTATGTAAATTAGTCTGGTTCTGTTCACACTTTTGAATATGTAAATTAGACAGCTTCCATTCTTACCTTTGTTTATGTAAATTTGACAAGGGAGGTGGTAGGATGTAGCCGTTATGGCGTTGGACTTTAGAGTTGATGGTCCCAGGTTCAACACCTGCTGTAATCAATGAATTGACACATCACCAGTATTTAATAGTTCGTTTTATTTTTCACAGGTCCGTGTTGCTAGTGAAGGTATCAATGGGACTGTAGGAGGCACAGAGTACACCACACAGCTGTATATGGAGGCGATGATTAAACATCCACTGTTCTCTGATATGACAGAAAAAGACTTTAAAGTGAGTCCTTATGCTGTCTTAACGTGTAAATCAGGCCAAACTGCAGATCTGTTTGTTCATATTGGGTGTGTTGCACAGCAGTCATGATTTCAGCTGAGCTTGAAGAAATGCTTCTGGCATGAGGTGCTGATAAAAATCCATGTAAAACACCATGCCACCTGTTTCTGCCTGCTCCAAACTTAAACATATCTAAGCGATCTCAACACTTATTTACTCATTAAATACCTCAAACAGATTTATAAAATGTTTTGTTGTTATTCATTATTGTGTAAATTCATGAATGATGACATAAAGTATGTAAAAAATCTTTCAAATGCTAAAATTGTATCAGACAAAACAGAGTTTTGCAGATAATATATTATCAGCCACCGCAGCCGCCGTGTTCAGTTCCAGAGAACTCCTCTGAGACCCCTGAGCCTCTCTCTCTCTGGAACCCAGCTTTCCATCTGCCCATATTCTAGTTTTTATTTATTCTTTTTTTTTTTGTATTCCTTCACAGTGAACCATGTACAGTAGAACCCCAGTTTGCGTCCACCCCAACAAGTGTGACCTCCCCCACAATTGACCTCACCACCAGAGCCCTTATGCTCAGCCCCTTTGACCCTAATTATTATAATGAGCCCTGAAAATCTCCTACACAGGTCTTTCTTGCGAGAGCTGTTTACAAGACAATAATGACATAACAAAGGTCAATGACATAGACGTCGCATTGACTGCAAAATCAACTGAAATCACTTCACTGATGAATATTTTGCAGTCATTGTGAACTGTCTTGCAATATTTTGAATTATTTGTCTCTTACGAATAACATGCCATGCAGCTTGGACATTATTATTCACTTAGTAGTCTGCAGAATGGCTCCTGCAACCTTTGGCCTAGAACTTTTTATACTGTCTCCTTAGTAAAAAATAATATCCCAGAAAACATGCCAACATGGGTACTGGTACAGACTACATGTGTTCTCTTTGGGAGAGTTCTCCCAAATTATGCAGATTTTATTATTGTCAGGTGACTGACAGTTTACAGTAATATCGGCGACCTGATTGGCTGCACAGATCATTTATGCTCATGATTATTCATTAAATAAATATGCTGTTAAGGTCATGTAAAGTTCATGGTGATTTCAATTTTGAGACAACCACTTTTCTATGTCCTGAAT
The DNA here is from genome assembly GCA_026874595.1 of Sipunculus nudus. NCBI lineage: Eukaryota > Metazoa > Annelida > Sipuncula > Golfingiida > Sipunculidae > Sipunculus > Sipunculus nudus. Next base: position 8,751,324 of record CM049309.1, read on the forward strand.
ATATGATCCAGGTAACTTGGAATTTTACAAATACCACACTCCCCCAATAGCGACTGCTTTGGTCTGTCCCCAAGGCAATCATAAATTTGGGGTTCCACTGTAATATCAGCTGCAATTCTGATTGAGTCTGAAATTAATTTCAGTGCAGTAACGGAGGGCCAGAAGTGTTTCCTGATGGACTGAAGGTCGGGGTTTATAAGGAATCTTGTCCCATGGGTGTAGAACCAAGTCAAGTGTCATTCAAAGACTCTGGTAAGCATGATTATGCTAATAAGAAAATAAGATTCTGTAAGAGTGCTTACTTAGAGCACTACACCTAAATCTAGTACCATCTAGTGTTAACTTTAAACACTATTAATGATTCACATATTTTAAATAAATATTCATATTGTGTATTCTTACTGAAGTTCTGAGAATATTCCCTTGTAAAAGCTTTAAAATATTATTTGCTTTTAATTCCTTTCAATTTTATGCCCTTTCTTTCATTTCAGCCTGTGAAAATATGCACATGAAAGAAGTAAATGATGGTGTCTTTAATTATGTAAAGAATATGACAGGAATATTAAATTTTAATATATATACTTTATACTTGACAGGGAAACACCTGAGTCCAGAGGAATTTCACAAAGCAGTTGAATTGTACAGAAAAGGATGCAGCACACAAAAAGATGACATGGTGTTCATCGACTGTAGAAATTTTTATGAGAGTAAAATAGTAAGTATTTCCTCTGTATTAAATTGTGTATGCAAAACAATATTTAGATAACATCAGTTACTCAGGTAAGATATTGTATCAGTTCAATACAATGTAATGGGAATCACAGGGAGCTTCCAGATTAAATCCACCAAATATTGCTGTTCACTGTCAGGCCACTAAAAGAAATTGTTGTTCTACAGACCATAAAAAAACTGGTGCAAACAGGCAGTGTCTTTCCTTTTAATTTTACCAGTTGAAACACAGTATGTGGAATTTTGCCAGCATGCTTTGAAAAATAAAAAATTTGCTCCAGCTCTCTGAAAGGTGTACATGGCCAACACAAGACAAATTCATTTCCCATACCTTCAAGAATTCTTTAAGGGAAATTGTTCCATGGCACAGAATGCAATAGTACCAAGGACCTTGTCTTCATTGCAAACAGTGATCCATAGAAAAAAAAGGGAGCGGGAAATCCGTAGAAGAAAAATATTTTTTGTATGGCCTAACCAGTGTTTTTTATTGCCAACAAACATTTTAGAACAAAGAAAGAACTATGACACCAAATTTTTATCTAAAGAAAAGCAGTTTTACACTGCTTCCAAGTTAGTGCTAAATTCATCCACCAGGTGGCTTTATTTTTTTAAGATAAGACAAACATTCTGCAGCCTGGCCATGAGTTCAGTATTAAGTCCTGTGCCTAATTTTGTATTTTCACTACAGGGCAGATTTGAGGGAGCAGTTGCCCCTGACATCAGGAAGTTCAGCTACTGGCCAGAATATGTGGATCAAAATCCTGAGCTTTTCAAAGACAAGTCTGTGTACATGTACTGTACAGGGGGCATCAGGTGTGAACGAGGGTCAGCATATCTCAGGTCAAAGGTCAGGGCTCTAAGTATTATCTCAGGTCAAAGGTCAGAGCTCTGAGTATTATCTCAGATCAAAGGTCAGAGCTCTTAGTATTATCTCAGGTCAAAGGTCAGAGCTCTTAGTATTTTACCTCAGATCAAAGGTCAGAGCTCTAAGTATTATCTCAGGTCAGTGGTCAGGGCTCTTAGTATTCATTTTGTTTCTTTTCTTGTAATACCAGAGGTGTTGTTGTTCATAGATTTGTCTTGGCAATCTATAGAAATAATAAAATTGTGTCCAAGACTTGTATGTAATGATATGTAATTGTACATATATTGGTCCCAATAATTATTTGGGATTTATGCAAGTATATGTAATTGTACATATATTGGTCCCAATAATTATCCAGGGTTCATGCAAATTTTTCAAAGGCAAAATAATTTGTTTTCATTGCTTGCTGGAAATGCACTGAAACTCAGTACAAAGTTTCATCATTTGTTAAGGTTTCAAGGTTCAAGTTTCAGATTTCATTCAAATCCATGAAACAGTTCTCAACATTTTGTGGAGATGCACATTTACATAAAAGAACACTGGATCAGGAACCAAACTGAGATCACATAAAAAAAGTTTGGTTTTGTAGAGGTTGTTCCAACTTTCCTTATTTTATAAATCTTCAGAAAAATTGTTATGTTGATCATTTAAAGTCTGTTGTAGCTTTCTTTATTTATCTGCAGGGTCTGTGTAAGAATGTATACCAGCTGGAGGGAGGAATTCATAAATATCTTGAACGGTTTCCAGATGGCTTTTACCGAGGGAAACTCTTCGTCTTTGATGACAGATATACCATACACACTAATGAAGATATACTTTCAGGTGAGAACAGTTGATCAAGTCATGTGTAACAGTATGTATGTGTGTGTATATATATATATATAAAGGTGACAAGACAGAGAGCTATCAAATTCTGCTCACCACCATAAATATTCACTTAATGCAATAGTACCTGTTCTCAAATATGTTGGGTAAACTTGATTAAGCAAACAGAAATACAGAAATGGCCAGTAAATGCAGTGATAAACAAAGTTATAATTCAATGCCTTGGGCTAATAATGAACAAAGTTGTAATTTTGTCAAGCTAAGAGGATTAAAATCTCAATTTTACAACAATGGGCTGCCTGGTAAAGTGTGTTAACCTGAAAACCTGGAACACCTTCAAACTCGGGCATGCATATCAATTCATCATGTAAAAAGCAGGATAAGTATTCAGTGCCTTAACTTTTCTAGGTCCCTCCCGTTATAATTAGTAAGAGATGCATTAAGATGAAGTAAGACATCAAGATGAAGGGTGGGTGTAACAGGTAACAATGCAGAGAGCTATCAAATTCTGATCACTACCTTTTTCATAAATACTTGCCTACTGCAATAGTACCTGTTCTAAAATCTGTTGGGGAAACCTTGATTAAGCAAACAGAAATACAGAAATGGCCAAATATAAATACAAAAATCTCTAACCAGACATAAGTTCATGTATATCATCTAATATTCAGTATCCATTAATTTGCAGTGTCCTCATTTGTACTTGGTAAAAGATGTAAACTTTACTGAACTAATTTTAAAGGCAAGAAATAATGTAATATGTGGCTATTTGGTTATCTCTTGCTATGAATTCTATAAGGCAAAAGGTTTGAGTTGCCTGGTGACACACTGCCCTGCTGCCAATGCTTTACTTTATATATAATATGTATATTAGCTTTTGTTTATGCCTGCATTGAACAAGCTTTGTTCATAGTTAGGGGGAATTGAATTACAGCTTTGTTCATAGGTACAGCTTTGTTCATAGTTCAGGGTACTGAATTTGTCTTTGTTCATAGTTCAGGGTACTGAATTTGTCTTTGTTCATAGTTCAGGGTACTGAATTTGTCTTTATTCATAGTTCAGGGTACTGAATTTGTCTTTGTTCATAGTTCAGGGTACTGAATTTGTCTTTGTTCATAGTTCAGCGCATTGAATAACAGCTTCTTTATAGCCGGTCCAGTGCGTTGAATTACAGCTTCGCTCATAGTTCAGTGTATTGAATTCCATTTCATGGTTCAGTGTATTGAGTCACAGCTTTCTTTATAGTCCACTTGATTAAGCTTTGTTCATAGTTCGCTGTACTAAATGGCAGATTTTCAGGTCAACCCACTTTACTAGCCAGCCCATTGTTTAAATAGAGATTCTGTTACCCTTAACTCTACCTATTAAATTACAGCATTATTCATAGTCCAGTGCATTGAATTAGCTTTGTTCATAGTTCATTGTTCTGAAGTACTGCTTTGTTCATAGTTCAGAGCATTGATTTACACCTCTGTTCATAGTTCACTGTGTTAAGCTTTGTTCCTAGCTCAGTCTGTCGAATTACATATTTTTTCATAGTTCACTTAATTAAAATTAAACTTGGTTCATACCACATTATATTGAATCACAGCTTTGTTCAAAGTATACCATTGCCAATTTTAGTTCTCTTCTAGAGAATTACAGCTTTGTTTATAATATGCTGGAGTCAATTTTATACCCACAACACCCCAAGAAAGCTTTCCTGGTATTCATCAGTATATTGTTATAAAGGATAAATATTGTATGTGTAACCTATCATAACCAGTTGCTCTTGTAATGATTCTTGGTTTTACTGTTTTCCATGATAAACATGTTTTATATTCTGTTTCCAGCATGCCTGTACTGCCAGCGGCCGTGGGACCAGTATCAGTTATGTAGCAGCCCTGGCTGCTGTCAGCTCGTGCTGTCCTGTACAGCTTGCAGGGAGAAAGGTCACACCACATGCTGCAGGTCCTGTCAGCACAGCACCGATAAGAAACAGTGTGACTGTACCAAAAGCCGACCACGCATACCTAAAGAAACACTTGTTCAAAATGAATTACCATCATGAAGAAACAGCAGTCCAAAGCATATATACCTAAATTAAAGACTTGTGGTGTACCAATTAATTAATTATATCATTGATTGATCCTTTGCTTTCATAATAAAATTGATTTGCATTTTTTGCATAATTGATAATAAAAGATTATGTATAAACTTCCAAAGAAGTTGTATCTCACAATAATATATTCTAATTCTGTAAGAGAAAGACAGGGCAGGGAACAGCATTAAAACTTATAAAAACCATGTGCAATAAAAAAAATTCCTCGACTTTTCAGCGCTATGTGCAAACTGACTTTTATGTTAAATTCTGTACAGTATCTTTCACAGTAATATAATAGATTTATAATTGATCATCTGTCCTGTTTTATTTCTGTCATCCAATATGAATTGACAGATGATTCCTACCGCTACTAAAGACATACTGTTATATTGATATTGAAACAGTATTCACATACATTTCATATTGCAGAATTTGGTAATGTTGGCAAGACATCTGTTGAGATAATTTGGCATGGTTAGTTTACACTGTTAAACCAGGAAAATGAAATATACTCGTACCATAACTACCATTTTTCACATGTAGCAATGGGTCACTATTTTCATCAATTCATACTTATTAAATAGAATCTCCTAGTCCCTATATTTTGACATTAAATACTTTTATTTCAGATTTTACCATATTAAGTTTTCTTATACACCAGAATGTATACTTACATTTTCTTCTTATTGTCACTGAATTCATCATTGTCATAGTGCTTGACAGCTTATCAGGACTTGGGCAAAAAAATAAAAGGTATGGTTCTCCAGCACCACCTGCATCAATTTTAACCCTTGCATCAAAAATTTTTAATATGATTTTCATCTTTCAAGAAAATAAATGCATAAAATTTTGATAAGATTTCATTTGTTATGTAGTGCTTTTATCTGTTAAGCAAAAGAATGACATTTTTATCGAAACAATAAAAGGTGAAAAATGAAATAACACCCACCTGCACTGATTTCTGAAAAAAATACCCAGGAACCATACCTTTTTCTTGGCCTTATTGGTCTATTATATATGGAATTTACATGAAGTTATCTATGAACATGTGTATACTGTTAGTACAAATGTTAATGATTGTTAATTTTTTCATTGTGCTGTGTTTCTGCCAAAACATTGATTTTTTTTCATAAGTGCATGAAATTCATGATTATACATCTTTTGGAACATGTGTATGATATATTAGCCTAAATAAACTCATCTGAAAATTGTTTTTCCCTGTTATCCCTTGGTGGTTTTATTTTATAACACTAAATGTTAAGTGTGGTGGCAAGGTTGAAACCTGAATTTCACTCTTGTGCTCATGTTTAAACTTCAGAATTTCAAAGTATACAGAACCATGGAATTACAGAGTGACAGGTTGTGTCTTAGTGCAGAAACTTCAGTGAAGTATCTAATATTATATTTAGGTTTTGCTTCCTGCAATTTGGTACCGTCCTGTACTGTAATTGATATACCTTGTGCCTTGTTGAGAACAGGTCTCTCGAAAAACTTTTCGTTGCACAGATTTAGCTATTTAATACAAAACTACTCCTGCAGATGTTGGAACCTTTGCAAATTGCCGAGACAGAGGTGCATGCATGAGTAATCTGAGTTTCATCTGGATATCAAACTTAAATCAACTTCGCCTCTGCTATTTCACCTTGCACATAACAGAAAACACAGATAAGCTTTCCCAATTTTTTTTGTGGGTATAATCTTATTCATCTACTTTCTCATGGAGAGATTCAAATCTGACCGTTATGTCATCTGTGATGCGGCATTTCAGAGGTTACTAGGCCCCCTAAAAATTAACAAGGCAAGCGTGCATGTCTCTCCACCTTCTTGGGTTGCATTCTTGGTTAAAGTTCTTGGTTTTTCCTTAATCTCACATTTGGTTATTTTCACTAGTCCCTCACCAAAAGTATGGAGGACTACTGAAATAGTTCATGTCTTTTTCCTGTCCCATTCTTTTAAGGAATCTCTCTAATTTTAGCTTTCCTAACATGGTCAACTGTATTTTCCACCAAGGGAAATATATATTTTTGACTTGAAAGATTTCCTAATGCAAATCCAAATGTTACCAATCACAATATTTTCAAGTGTTTGCATACATCAGGGGTGTGTTGCAATAAGGTGACTTAAGTCATGTAGGTGACTTAAGCCCAGGGGCATCTGTGTGTCACCATGGTAACCATTATGACGTCACAATTGTAACCATGGTATTTAGGCCCCCAACTGGGCTTAAGTCCAGTAAAATGTTAGTGCAACAGGCCCCAGAAGTATTCTCAATGTGGTTTTCAGATGATGAAATTCCTGTTAATGTTCACCTTTAAGGTCTTGCTAGCCAGCATGGTTCTCTTGCACCTTTTTTTCAGAAATCAGTGCAGGCGTTTTTTTAGAACCTTTTTTTTGGATTTTTCGATATAAAAGTCAAATGTTCAGGGAAAAGCATGATAGTATCAATTTTTTTCTAAACAAGTTAAAGCACTACATAAAGGAAAACTTATCAAAATTGTGTTATTTTGTTTTCTTGAAAGATGAAAATCAAGATTTTTTATGTGGGGGATATTGATGCAGACGGTGCCGGAGAACCATAACTTTTATTTTTTTTTGCCTAAATGTTAAGAAATCTCATTAACATTGCATTACACAACAGGACTTTGCCAATGCAAAACTAGAATATCAGCAGAAGCTGACAAAAGCCCTCAGCCAAAAGAAGTGTTTAAAGGTGGTAACAGTAACAAGTACTAAATATCTGTTCAGACATGGATGTATACATGTACATGTCTCAGTTATAAATTTAAAAAGGAGAGGTATGTACCATGATTCATAACAATCCACCAAATGCTTCCTGAAAAATAAGCTAAGTTTTATTCTATTATAAGCTCTGTGACCTTGAAAAGTAGGTCAAGATCACCCATCTTCGAACTTGACCGAGATTTTGTCAATATACATCTTCACCTAAGAAATAAAATTCCTATTGTGAATCCTTTTAGAGATATCCCGCTCACAAGGCCAAAGTTGAAAAATCCAAGAAAAATTCATTAAAAATCATAAATTGTAGGTGGCACCCCCAAACTTGTGCAGCAGTTACAGACCATCAGTCCCTATGACCATAGTAAATATTGTGAAAATCCACCCAATGGTTCCTGAGAAATAAGCTTCTAAATGTTTTTTCTATAATCAGCTCTAAAACGTAGAAAAAAAGGTCAAGGTCACCCATCTTCGAACTTGACCGAGATTTTGTCAATATACATCTTCACCAAAAAAATAAAATTTCTACGGTGAATCCTTTTTGAGATATCTCGCTCACAAGCCCAAAGTTGAAAAATCCGATAAAAATTCATTAAAAATCAGAAATTGTAGGTGGCGCCACCAAACTTGTGTAGCAGGTACATACTATAAGTCCCAATAATCATAGTAAGTTTTGTGAAAATCCACCAAATGGTTCCTGATTAATAAGCATCTAAGTGTTTTTCTAAAATCAGCTCTAAAATGTAAAAAAATAGGTCAAGGTCGCCCATCTCCGAATTTGACCCAGATTTTGTCGATATACATCTTTACCGAGGAAATAAAATTCTGACGGTGAATCCTTTTCCAGATATCCTGCTCACAAGGTAAAAGTTTACAGACGACGGACGGACAGACGGACTGACAGCTTGGGTGACGGCAATAGCCCATCAGCTTAAGGGCTAAAAAGTGAAAGAGTGCTTACATTTACATGCATACACTATTAAAACTACAATTAAGTTATTGCATGAATGAGAATTGGATACCAAATACAAAAATAACCCTCCTAAATGTTGGCCGCAAGTGCAAGACAAATTATGAACATATTCGGGTTCACACACAATACCATTTTCATGAAACAAAATCATTTGCAACTTGACACATCAATAATCACAAGAAACAAAGAATGCCATATAAAATTGACTGATTTAATACATTTAAAATACAACACAATAATTATATATGAGAATTATCTTGTAAATAAAGAAGACATCATGGAATACTCAAAAATGAGCTTTTTTAAAGATACTGGCTCTTTGCGATTTTCTCTGGTCAGATTTGGTAATACATAAAGAGATCGAGATTCTGTTTGATATAAATATTTTTAGTTTAACCAACTTTGGCCAAGAATGTTTTTGTTCCTAGTGTATGGTGTCCTCCATTGACCACGTGTTGTTAACGGTGTCCTTTGACCACACGTTTGTCACAGACGTACTTACTTAATCACCTTTTGGCCACATCTGTTTATTTCTGGTGTTTCTGTACATAAATCACCTTTTGGCCACAGCTGTTTGTTACTGGTGTATCTTATCACCTTTCTGGCCATTCTGTTCGTCCCGACATACTTTATCACGTTTATGCCACAACTGTACCAGCTGGTACATTCTTGTGTACTATATCTTTTGGCAACAATTTTGTTTGTTCCTCGACAAGCATCACATTTAAAATATATATATTTATAAGCAAGATATGTGAGACAAAAGTTTTTTTTTTTTAATCTTGGCTCTAAAAATAGTTTCAATGCAGGTCAACTGCCTTGTAGTTGACCTGGAGCTACCCTGTTGAAATTGTTCGTACTAGTAAACGCGTTACTTGTGACCTTAACGACATGAACACGACAGGGGGTAGGATGTGATGGGAGGGAGCAGGGAGAACCTCAGTAACGTCCAGCGTTTCCTCGTGATGACAAGCCATATGGATGTGACCTTGATTCACCGGTTCCTCGCCCCCTGTTGCCCATTTTTCCATAAGATGTTTGCGCAGACCATCCATCACCTGCAAAGATGGGAGCAAACCATTGTAGCAAAGAAAGACTAGAAGAAAACAAACATTTGCGATCCAAGCTTGTTCTTACGAGTCAGATCATATATAGTCATACTAAATAAAGTATGGTCTTTATCTACTTAAGTTATCTGGGCAAAATTTCTTTTTTTTTAATTTCCCACAATATTCCGAAAGATCTGTACTCTGCTCACTCAAATTTTCAATAAAAAGAAAATTCTTGCAAAGATTAATAAATGAAGGGTACAAGATAGGAGTTTACCAGTTTCTGCCATTGTTACTTCCAAGGACAGGATTAACCTGGAAACTGTGATAAAATAAATATAATATTGGAATTGGAAGGGGGGGGTTCTGCCTGATTGCTCAGTCAACTCTAGCAAGGTTCCTGCACAGACACCCAGAGGCTCTGTGAACTTTCCACATGGCCCTCATCAGAGAGAACAGCTGGACTAAAGCCTGTCCCCCCTATCCCCTCAGATGCCCAGCCTTAATGGGCTTCTCAAGGTATTGTTATATCATTTCAGGTAGCAGTGAGGCATGCATGACTCCATTACCAAGTAAACATCAGGAAAACCGAATCAGTGACATAGCCTGAGCTTTGGAAACTGTGACATGTACATAGTCTCCTGCTTAGAACCCTACAGGGAATTACAGGCTTAAAGAACTGCAACTGTATAATCTCAGTCAACTTGAAACCATGTATCACTTACACACAGAAAATTTCTAGAGTCAAGGAAGGCCTTGTGACTACACCTTTACAATTGTTATATATCTCTGGGGCTAAATTCTTTTTTTAGGCAAAATGCTGTTTTCAGATGGCAATCAAAACCAGGTTATAAACGCTATTACTGAACTCCCTGCTGAAAAATTGCAAACCTTGCTTGTTACAGAATTTCAGAGGAACATTGCCAATGTCATTGGGTATTTATTATTATCACTGACTAAATCAAATAAAGTGACTTCTTTCTTAGTATATTTTTAAATGTTTGTATTTAAGACATCATTCATTTATGATTACAGTCTTTTGATAAAATACTATATATATTGATAATTATGATAATTTCTCTGCCTTTTCTGCCTGCCAGAAAGATATTTCTGCCTTCAACAGGCCCGGGAGAAAACCAACCCTGACAAGACAATTTAAAGACTTAAATCCAGAAATTTTCACTGTTATGGTAATTTGTAACACATCTTTTATGAAACACTGCTCTTGCTACTAATCAAACATTGTCATTTGATTTAACCATGAAGTTTAATTTCCATACAGAATCTCAAGATCTACAAACATGCAGTGACTGAGCATGAAGGAAAGAGTGGAAGAACATATGATAAACTTAAAAAGGACAAATAAGTGAATAGTTTATTTACATATAAACATAGAGCTGGTGAACTGAACCAATGTAGTGCCAACAGTAATCAGAATGAGTTTAAGATTTAATGACTAAACCAACTTAGCTCACCACTTGGGCAAATCTTGCTACATTTTTTTTATATAGAACCAAGTCATCAGAAAACAGAGAATGGAAAATAAAAAGGTGTTAGAACTGCTGTTTGCATATTTAAAACATGGTGACAAGAGGTACAGTTAGTTTCCATCACCCAGATTTCTAGGAATGTACCATACCTGCATATGAATCGTAACCTCCTGTTGAAAAAGAAGCAAACCGATTAATACTGCTGTCTTGTAGAATCATACAATCAGAACTAATACTTTATCTGCTCTCAATTGGTGCTTATAATAATGCCCTGTTTACTTTTATTTCTTGTTATATTAAAATTTAGTTTTCTAAATTTTACATCAATAATCCATAGAACTTATTAGAAGAAAACACTGAGTCTAATATTGTTCAAAACACTGTTTGACATAATTGTTCTACCAAGGAGGCTAAATCCTTAACCAGTAGCAAAATTTCAAGACTATATTGAGTGAAATACATGGTGTATATTCTAGTGTTAAACAGTCAAAACCAACTGTTTCACAAGTTCACCTATCAATAAGTGTATTTTTAACTATTAAATATCTAACAGTTTACTGGTTCCACTTGTATGGGAAATGGATATGAAAAAATATTAGGCATCCACTAACTTGAAATAACTAATTCTTTTGTACAATCTTTGTTTCTTTGCAATTTTGCTGTCCATTTAGCAATTTATATGAAATATTGTTCATTTTGAAAGTTCTCATTTCCATCTACCCTGTATGTGCAACTCCGACATCAGGGCTTTTAAAATCTTAGCTTTTCTTTGACTTCTGGAAGGAAGGAACACACCATAGCTCTGGTAACCATCTTCGTATTCTTCAGCTGCTGCACTGGTTCCATAGTCATAATACTGACTATCACTACAAAATATAAGTCATAATACTGACCATCACTGCAAAATATAGTTCAGAATACTGACTATCAATGCAAAATATAAGTAAATACTGATTATAACTTCAAAATATACGTCATAATACTATGACTGCCAAATACACTTCATGATCTGACTGACTGCAAAATATAAGTCATGATATTGACTATTACTACAAAATATAAGTCAATATTAATATCACCAGAATAGCTGTATACTGACCAAATATGAACACAATCCTGGTCATCAAAAAACAGTTGCTACGGAAAGGTCAAACACTATCAAAAACGAGCAATTGAACAGATTATAATCAAAGTAGCACACATGTGCATCACAACATAACATGATACACAGTGGACCCCACAATTACGACCAGCTCTGGGACTGTCCAGTGGTCATAATTTGGGGGTGGTCGTATTTGTGAAACTAAGTTACATGAATCGTATATTCTGGACAAAGAAAAGTTGTCATAATTGTGGGGTTGGTTGCAATTGCGGGGTGGTCACAAGGCAGGGTTCCACTGTAATTCCAACAAAACATCCAACAGCTGGCTGAAGCTTTTAAGATATGAATGGTTCTTTTTCTGCTGCTCATGCAGCTATAGAATGTTTACATCAAAAACCATATTAACAGCTGATGAGACAAGTCGGGGTGAGACTGCAATATTATTGCCATTCACAAAAAGCAATAAAACTGTGAGTCTGGGCAACAGATTTATATAGCTTTTAAAAGACATTTAAACATCAGCAGGGCTAGACATTAACATATTAGCTGCTTGCCCTGGGCAAGTACAAATTCTACATAAAAATAAGCAACCAAACTATAAGGAACACACCTGTGTTTGTGGCCATAATTACTGGCTTTGGTACAGCAAGTGAAAATTCAGGTAGGGCAAGAAAAAGCTAGATGTTGGGGTAGAACTTTCAAAAGTTAATTTAAGCCCCGAGAGGGAATGCAGCAATATCTAGCAAGGATTGAATACATTCCCCATTAAAACAAAATTTAACAGTTGTTCATCGGAGAAAAAGATACACTAACAATACTCACTAGAATACTACTTGGGTTGTAGTCTCCGACTAGTAAATCAGAAAATGAGAATATTCTAGTATATTATTGAAAGCACCAATCAGCCCTGAAGTCAATACAATGTTAATGTCGCCTCACCTCTGATCGTATGTCTCTTGGTAGGGTTCTGTGTATGTTTCTTCATAACCCTGAAATAAAATTAAGAAAAATATAAATATGCTGACTAAACCTATTTGACCGAATACAGTCACGCCTAGAAGTTTTTTTCACATCCATTGGAATATCACACCAGTCATTGGCTCACTTGAAATATGTTCTTTCACAAATCATGTTTGAAACAATAGTTCTCTTCTGTATTGTCTTGTAAATTTCTAAATACTTACGACAGTAGTAGTTGTAAGTGAACCACATCCTAGAGTCTGAAAGCTAACAGTACATAACCCACATGAGCAGGTGCCCTGTGTCAGTATAAACAAATAGTCATGCTTACGTAAGACTCTTCTGTATATTGTTGCTGAGCTTGTCTGACAGGAGCTGAGGGTCGGGACATGGAGCTGCCACCGCGAGACAATGAAGATCCTCTGGTCATGCCAGATACACCACGTAGACCTCTGGTGGCCCCACGGGATGTCATACCTGCTCCACGGGCTCCCCTTTGAACAAACAAACAAGCCATATAACAAAACTAGAACTAGATATTTCTTGGCACCGCAGGTGCCATAGTATCCCCAGACAATTAATCCCCCCCCCCTTTAAGAATAGGCCCCCCATCTTCAGCAACAATTAATATCAGACCACACTCATAGAAAAGGTCATTCTCATAGAAAAGGTCATGATCCAAATTTCAATATACATCATCCCCTAACCCATGTCTATGTATATGCAAGAAATCTGTCCATTAGTTTTTGACTTATAATGCTCACAATACTGTTAAGTGGCAATGATGGGGTATTAAACAGCACGAAAACAAGTAAAAAAATAACAGGTGGCACCACCTGTTTCCCGTACATGACAACACTATCTAAGATCTTCGTTCAAGTTGATTTTTGGACCAATCAATGCATCCCTTATTGAGAAATTAATGATTTTGTGTGATTTTCACAATATATGGCAATATTCAAGGTCAAGGCCACTCATTGGAAAGGTCATGACTCCTATTCAAATAAACATTATCCTATAACCCATATCCATGTATATGCATAATATGAAAGAAATTTGTCCATTAGTTTTTGACTTATAATGCTCACAGTACTGATAAATGGCAATGATGGGGTATTAAACGGCACAAAACAAGTAAAAGAATAACAGGTGGCGCCACCTGTTTCCGGTACATGACAATACTTTCCAAAATCTTCGAACATGTTGATTTTTGGACCAATGCAAGCATCCCTTATTGAGATATTAATGATTTTGTGTAATTTTCACCATATATGGCAATATTCAAGGTCAAGGCCACTCTCATAGGAAAGGTCATGACCCCAATTTATATAATTATCATCCCATAACCCATATCTATGTATTTGCATAATATGATAGAAATCTGTCCATTAGTTTTTGACTTATAATGCTCACAGTACTGTCAAGTAGCAATTTTGGGGATATTAAACGGCATGAAAACAAGTAAAGAATAATAGGTGGCGCCACCAGTTTCTGGAACATGACAACCCTATCCATGATCTTCGATCAACATCATTTTGGGATCAATCCATGCAAGTTTTCTTGAGATATTTAAGAATTTGTGTGATTTTCCCAAAATTGAACCTATTCAAGGTCAAGGTCACTCTTGTAGTTGAGATCATGACCTCATTTTAAATAGGCGTCGTCCTCTCACCCATATCTATACATATACCAAGTTTGGTAAAGATTCATGAAATATTATTTGAGTTATTGTGTCCAAAAGAAATCTCTGCGGCGGCGGCGCGACCGTGCCTAAACCATAGTATCTCCAGACTATGTCTGGCGATACAATAAATTTATTCACTTCAATCTGATGTATATTTAACATGTCAGTACAGCTAATCCTAGTACGTGCCTAATCATCATGATTTCTAGATAATGATGGGAGCCTATGTAGTACGTAAACAAATGAAATGTTCACACTGAAAATAATCAGTGAATAGTGACAAATCATCTTAAATTCAACTGTAAAGTATTCATCAGCACTTTCACAATATCATGCAATATAGTGCTTAGTTGTTAAAAGTGCTACTATTATAATCCCCCAACAATAATTTAAAAACACAAATTTAGTATTACAATAATAAAATCCTGATCTTTTAAATTAGAAAGTCTTTCTTTGTCGCATTTCTACCCCCCCCCCCCCCCCGCCCCCACCTTAAAACAACCACTGTAACCTTTATTACCTGACGGCTCCTCTACCAGGAGCAGCACCTCTGCCTCGTCCTCGTGTGGTGGGCATCGTGGGAGCGGGTACTTCCTCAGCCATGAACTGCATCTGCTCCATCTGCTCCTGGTGGATCTCATCTTCCTCCATCTGCACAAAGCCACAAAATACATTATCAACAACACAACTGTACTCATCACCAGTGGCATGTTACTATATACTTGTGTAAAGTAAAATGTTGGTGGATCAGTAATACTGTTGATTTATAAGGAGCAGACCTTATTCCTTTTTCAAAGGTGCCACAAAATTAGTATGCATTCCCTTCCAATTTAACCATTATCAAGCAATGTACAAAACAATTCAAATACATGCGAGACAAAATTCCAATTCCTACAGTACTTTAAACATGACACATCTCTGAAACATGTTTCAATTAACAAGTATACTAATTCATAGTAGGATAACCAACACAAACAAATGTTGTGCTTAATAAATATAAGACATTTATGAAATACAAGATGTACAAATTAGGATATGTCACATACTGGGTTCATGTACTTCTTGAGCTCATAGAAGGCATGGGCCACTCTGCTGTGTGCCTCTGCTGGGGGAGCAAAAACCTCCACCAGGACGTGCAAGTCATCGTTCAAATGTGCGTACTTCCCACCTTGTTTTCTCAGCTCGTCCTCCTACATATACATAACATATTAGCAACCAAGCTAACTTGACACTGAAGCCATACAACAAGATAAACTGCAACTGTTGGATCAGAACAGCAACAACCCATACTTGAAAGCTGGTACAGAAAAGTAAATGTGGCTATTACTTCTTTCTCTGCACTATCTGATATGAACAAAATTTGGAGCAACAAAGCTGTTAAACAGTAAAATAATTTATATAAAGACTTAACAGACCATACAACAGATTTAATATGCATTTCAAAACATAGGTTTTAAAGATAGGACCACAGCTTGATGAAAATATTGGATAATAGACATATGCAAGCACATTTTACCAAAATTGTTCAAAATTAAGGAAGACTGAACTTTCTAGGGTGGCCAAACAGATAAGTCAATGGTCACTCATGGCTGACTTTCTCACAAAATACAAGATTATCTTCTAGTGTATGATGTCACACTAACCTTGCGCTTGTCCTTCATGGAGCCCCTGCCCATTACAGACATCTTAACCCCAGTCTCCTGCTGCAAGCGCTGTAGTGTCACTCCCTTCGGCCCCAGCAGCCTCCCAACAAAGTTGAACTAGAAAATCAAGAAAGGTCTCACGACTAGGCACATCACACTACTGCAAGCTCAACACCAGTACTACAATATATTTAATAGTTTAACACTGAATCACTGCAATGACAAATTAAACATGTTCTGACAAGGATAAGTGTCTTTATACAAATTCTTCAACATATCCATTAGAGGTGACATTTCGACAACCAGAACCCCCCCCCCCCCCAAGTTTTACCATAAATGTTATAATAGGTTATACATATACATGAAAATAACCAAATTTGCTCTTTGTAAAATGATCCAGTAAAACCTTTACCATAAACATCCCAGATTACATTGAAAAACAAGAGACCCATGGGTCACTGTGCTCAGCTGAAGCTGACCTTGAAGGAAAAAATCTAAAATAATATCAGAGGAAGAGGTAATATAGGCCATGGTTGATTGATATGATTTTTTAGTAATACAAAATTTGTATTGATGAGTAAAAAATTGTTGCAAGTAATATTTTGTGACCTAGCCATGCGTTTCCTAATGTTGAAACTAAAGCATGTGAGCAGTTTGTGAACATAAGATCTATACTGTTACCATGATCATTGGTTGGCTTTTTAATAAACTGTTGACAGCTCAGGAGTTTACCAATTTGTTCAATTATATTTTTGTTATAATATATTATTAAATATATATTTTTTATTTTATAAAATTAATACAGTTGCAATATTACTAACATGCCCAGTCCAAAGGTGCAAGGACTTTGTGGTGGTGTGTGTTGGGGGTGGAATGTTAGGAGTTACAACATCTGTTTATAATTTCAGGAAATTCATTTAATTCAACGGTGCTTATAGGATGAGAAAAGTTTATTTCCAATTTCTGAATATTAAAAAATGGATAGACAGACTGGTAGACAAACAAAGCTGATCACTTTATCTCCCATTCTGCTGAGGTAGGTTTGGGCCAGGTACTTGAACTCTACCAAGGTACACAATTCAGAGAACCTGTCAGGACCCTGATGGGTAGGAAGTACCTTGTACCTGGAACTGAAGTACCTGTACCTGGTATAAGGAAGGTACTCAAGGTACATGTGTGATACTGGAAATGGACACCAGGCTACTAGTACAAAGCTGTATACCCTGTCAAGGCAGTTACCCATTTCAGGCAGGGGTAATTATCAAGCATTAATGATTAATCCCTTCTGCCTTTGAAGCTGAATTGGCTAGGACAAGTCACTGGTCATCTTCCAGCCTCCATCCTTTGTGGCATAATTAACACAAGTAAGAAGCAACTAGCAATTGATATGAACAGGGTTGCTCACATACCCCATGTAGATAGTGGTCTAGTATACACAGAACACTAGTGAAGGAAATATGTATTATATCCCTGAACTTTCAGCTAAACTTCATCCATTTATCACTTTTATTTAAGGCAGTCAAGTATATTTGCAAAGAGTATTTTTCCTAAAGACATAGGAAGTGATCAGTAAATACTATTTAATATTATTTAAAGCCTTTCTTCTATATCTTTCAATCACATATCAAGACGAAAAATATATGCATTTAATTTATGTTTGGATGGTTTTGAAAAGTACCTGTACTAAGGTGCTTTCTAGTACCTGTACCTGGGTACTGTCTCGTGTACCTGGTCCCAACCCTGTTCAGAGGCAGAAAAATATGAGCAAATGTTTACATTAGAGGTTTTTCCTCAATACCTCGAAAGAACAAAGATGCAGTGACCCAGTTTTCGGTTTGGTTGGAGATCTTCAGGACATCTAACAGTAAACCATATTTTGGATTCATAGGTCCAACAGTTTTTAAAACATGGCAGTCAAATGGACAGACAGCCGGACGACTGACCATAACTATAGCTCGGATGACTAATAGTCAGCCAAGCTAAAAATAGCTGTATACAAAGTTTGCCAAAAATGATCATAAGGGATATCCATCCCAATTCTTAACACATTAACATCATAAGCATACAATGAATAAAATAAAATTTGTCCTACCTGCAACTCCTTCTTAAGAAGTAGGCATACACTAAAGCAAGTTGGTTAAAAAGCTTCCCTAAGATCAC
The DNA here is from genome assembly GCA_026874595.1 of Sipunculus nudus. NCBI lineage: Eukaryota > Metazoa > Annelida > Sipuncula > Golfingiida > Sipunculidae > Sipunculus > Sipunculus nudus. The sequence continues at coordinate 8,769,623 of CM049309.1, forward strand.
ACTCTTATTAAACTTTGTATAGATTTATTAATTCATCCGTCTTAGTATTGTAATTTTAAAATAGCATGATGACAACATGTGCCATCAGTCCCAGAAGGCACAAATGGAAGCTTGGTCAGAGATAAAATACAAACCTAGAGCTTTACTATTATCATTTTTATTTCTTTTTTAACCAAATAATATTATATTAATAATATTATAATGGTTTTACTTTCTGAAAACAAAACGTGTCATAAATGACTGACAACCTGAACATAACAAACCAGGGTCTATTAATGCAAGATTTATTCTAATTTAAAGCCAAGAAACATCACATTCCAGTCATCTGAACATTTATAGATCAAATTTAATGAGGAATATTAGATAATAAAGAATACGGATTGTTAACTCAGGTTAAACAATTATAAAAATTTGTTCAAAAATTAAAATGTTACGCTTGTATTAAAGAACTTGGAACAAATGAATAAACATGTAACAAACAGATTGATGGCATGCAACATCACGGTTATTTCTATACAATATACAGCTACTTGCGCTATTCCTCAACTACATACCTTGGGAAATTCTTTGGCTGGGATGCGAACCTTCTCAGCAAGTTTTATATTTTTATCTTTCAACACTTCAACCCATGCTTGACCCCCTTTAGCTCCGCCGCTCTGAATTCTGTCAATTTCTGTGGAGAACAATTAAGTAGGCATGGTATGCGCAGGGTCAGGTTTCAGCAACACTTCTGTTGCGCGGGTTTTTTTGCATTTGGTGTTGGTTTTTATATGCTGACTGCTGGAAGACACTGGATGAAATTTTTGCACATTTGGTATTAAAAGGCATCAACTGATGGATAAGATTTGATAAATTTGCCAATGGGTGTTGAATAGTTAAAATACATAGTTGAAATTTCAGGGCCTCTTTTGCCCGAAGTTTTATTAATATTACTTTACAGGTTATTGACTTGGTTCTTGGAAAAGTGTTTTCTTTTTATTTGGTAAAAACAAACTTTATAGATTACTCATTATCATCTTAATGGTCACAAAAAACATGCTTCAAAAGCCATGTCAACACAGGCTAAATTTAATTTATAGGCATGTCACATCCATGTATTTAAAGATGAAGGGGAAAACACTGTTACAGCCAACAGTATCTTTTACTTTTAGTGACAGTTCTGCATTAACTATATGGAGGAAACAGCTGGTTTGAGACAATTATCTCATAGGATATCAAATCGTGAGTTTGATCGCATGATTCAAGGACCCAAACTTGTATATTCAGATGAATGTAAATGACACAGTACACTGATAAAGTCATCAGCTGAATCATTCTTGTATTGACAATCCTTTGGAAAGGCATTTTATGTAAAAAAGCCATTTCTTTGTAAAACTCGCAAGTCGACAGACCTGATACAATAATGCAAGGTAATAACAACTAGATGTGGTCGGACAATGGTCCTCAGAGGGCCCCGTGTTTCTGCTAGTGCTGGACTAGTTTACATATGAGTGAAAAATTAAGTTAAATTTAAAAAATATCACAAACAGAAACAGGTTTTTATCAATATGCTTGAGGGAAAAAATCATACTGGATTAAAGAAGATATGTCTGAAATAAGGTGTGCAACAGGCATGGGTCAAGTACAGGGGGTCATTACTTGAGTACAAATACAAGTACTGCAGAATTTGTCAAGTACAAGTACAAATACACAATTTTTCAATGTACTTGAGTACAAGTACAGGGGTCTGTACTTGAGTACAAGTACAAGTACTTTTAAATAAAAAAGCAATTTTTCTGAATATTTATTGATAAAACAATTACTTATATTATACACACTGTTACACAGTCAGATATCAGTACTGGTACACAAAAAAGTGGGTTGATGCTCCAATTGCTGAAAGTTTTTTTTTTGTTATTCTAGGTAATCCAGGGTGACAGTCTTGATTGCCTTTCAGTATTTATATACACTATTACACAGTCTTGTTTATTATAAATAATTAAAATGAAACTTTGAAAAGCATATCTCACTGATAATAGGAAAATATAAATAAGGCAAAACTTCTTTTTCTTTAGGTAGAATTACTTAAGACATGCTGGCTGGGTTAAGAAAGTACAGTGTCACAGATATTTGCATATTTCTTTATATTTGCCTGAACCGATTACTAATCAAGCATCGATCAGTTTGCTTAAACCGATGATCGATTATGAAAAAGGAACCGACTCCCACCATTAATACCAACCTGACCTTCTCAGTTACCATGGCTAATTAACTTACTCAGCAGAACTATTAAGTGGATAGTGTTTCCACATGCTGTTCATATAATCAGGTCTGAGGACAGACTATTACAGCTTTTTCCATGTAATAGTAATAGTAATAGACTCAAAAATTTGAGCTGTTATAGTAATAGAAAAAGAAGGCAAAGTAATAGAGTATTACATATTACTTTCTATTACTTCCTGTGAGCCCCTTGATCATGAAGCATATCAGCAAATAATGCTGAACAGACTCAGTTCCTGTCCAGTAATTGCCCAGGATGTGCCTATTGTGGAGGCAAGCATGGGCCAGCTGCCACATTCCTGGTGACCACTGGTGCTAATTACATAATAGTACTGGACAGAGTAGGTCACAGCCAAATAAGTTACCTGGCACAATCAAACCGTTGATTAGTAAACCATGGTTAAACAGAGGCTTGTTTGATGTTAAATAGTGTAGGCTATTATTATTGTGACATGTACATCTTGTCTCACATCCATCAATCAATATGCTCTGTATTCAAAATAATTTTACAAAAATACATGTACTTGACTAGTACATGAAATGTACTTGTTTTTCAAGTACATTTTTAGCAAGTACAAGGACAGTACAAGTACTGTACTTGGTAAAAAGTTCCAAGTACAAGTACAGGCTAAGTACTGAAAATTTTGTACTTGAGTACAAGTACCGAGTACAAGTACTTGACCCAAGCCTGGTGTGCAATAAAAAATCACCAAATGTAGTCTGTTAACCAGGGCTGGTAAAAAATCCACTTTTATATGATTTTTGACTTTTTTTATTTAAATTGACTTTTAATGATTTAATCATCTAATGATGAATTAATCACTTCCACTATTTTATCAACTAAATTAACAGGTTTTATAAAGAAGGTTATTATGACGATATTTCAAAGTCTTTTAGAAAGTAATATGTACCAGTAGAATAAAAGGAACTTAATAGAAAGTTTTTTGTTATTAAATTTTAACCATTGGCCAACCTGATTTCAACATGTCATCTCAGGCTGATAATGTACTATAACCGCATAATATGTCTGCATACTTACATTTAATGGCCAATTACCAAAAAATATCAAATTGAAACTAGAATACGGGTAGTCGACAAGCGACTACTTGTATCCGCCTAAATCAGAGTGGAACGGGTGAAGTGTTGCATATTAGCATGGATATTTTATCCCATGGCAGACAAACAGATGGGAGCTGTGCAAACATGGCTGCAGGTGGCGCCACCAGTTTTGCGTATGATAAAGAGCTATGTGAGATTTATACACATGCAAAATTTTGGCCGAATCGGTCAAACGGTTCCCTAGATATGAGCTTGGATGTCGCAGCGTAAACTTGATTGTAGGTGGCGCCACCTGTCATAAAATCAGAAAAGCTATCCAGGATGTATGTGCATGCCAAATTTCAGGTGAATTAGTCAAACCACTGCAGAAATATGAGTGATTTTAACCCAAGGCAGACGAACAGATGGACACTGTGCAAACATGGTTGCAGGTGGTGCCACCATTTTCGGTGTATGTTATAAAGCTCTCCAAGGGCTACATTTGTGCAAAAAAATTTTCCTGATCGGTCAAACGGTTCCTGAGATATGAGCTTGGATGTCTGCAGCGTAAACGTGAATGTAGGTGGCGCCACCTGTCATAAAATCAGAAAAGCTATCCAGGATGTATACGCATGCTAAATTTCAGGTGAATTAGTCAAGTCACTGCAGAGATATGAGTGATTTTAACCCAAGGCAGACAAACAGATGGACACTGTGCAAACATGGTTGCAGGTAGCGCCACCATTTTTTGTGTATGTTATAAAGCTCTCCAAGGGCTACATTTGTGCAAAAGAATTTTCCTGATCGGTCAAACGGTTCCTGAGATATGACTTTTGATGTCTGCAGCGTAAACGTGAATGTAGGTGGCGCCACCTGTCATAAAATCAGAAAAGCTATCCAGGATGTATACGCATGCCCAATTTCAGGTGAATTAGTAAAGTCACTGCAGAGATATGAGTGATTTCAACCCAAGGCAGACGAACAGATGGACACTGTGCAAACATGGTTGCAGGTGGCGCCACCATTTTTGGTGTATGTTATAAAGCTGTCCAAGGGCTACATTTGTGCAAAAGAATTTTCCTGATCGGTCAAACGGTTCCCGAGATATGAGCTTGGATGTCTGCAGCGTAAACGTGAATGTAGGTGGCGCCACCTGTCATAAAATCAGAAAAGCTATCCAGGATGTTTACGCATGCCCCATTTCAGGTGAATTAGTCAAGTCACTGCAGAGATATGAGTGATTTTAACCCAAGGCAGACGAACAGATGGACACTGTGCAAACATGGTTGCAGGTGGCGCCACAATTTTTGGTGTATGTAATAAAGCTCTCCGAGGGCTACATTTGTGCAAAAAAATTTTCCTGATCAGTCAAACGGTTCCCGAGATATGTGGGTTTATGTGTGGAAACAGACGCACAAACGGACGCAGAGGGCAAAGGAAAGGTCAGAGGTCAAAACAAAATCGGGGCGCAGCAGTTCACATGTGACCCGAACATAATCCCGGGTTTCGGAAAATTCCGCCCAGCGGTTACGGAGGAGTTCTCCGGACACCTACGCGGCGGGGGCGGCGGCGGCGACCAGCTGAAAACATAGTATCCGCAAAACTCTGTTTTGGCGGATACAATAATAAAATTATGTAAAATACAGTGTTTGAATGATCTGTCAGTCTTCTCTACTTAGTTTAGTTTATGAGAATAGAATGTTTGGCATGTTAATTCCATGCAACATTGCTGGTTTTGTTCACCACTACTGGGTCTTTATCCATTAGAATCTAAGTAAATAATTCTGCATATCTTCCTTTCATTTTATCAGTTTATTTAAAAATAATGCAGCATTGGAAGACAATCTTCTTAATAAAACAGCTGGATAGTTTATCATGTCCTGTATAGGAAACAGGTTGCCAAATTAACTTGAATGATAGAGTAAATACTGAAGTATGTATCATGGTCAGTGTAAATACAAAGCTTACAACAAATAATTTCAGACTATTTTGAATATTTGTACCAGAGGATCTGCAGTGGTTGACTTTTATGTTATGTAATTCATAATGTAGTAATATCTATCACATTTGATCAATTAACTTTAAAAAATTCAATTTTGATGATTTTATGACTTTTTACAGAGATTTAAATCATGATTTAAATCAAGTGATATCAATCATACCAGCCCTGCTGTTAGCCATATTTGATTTTGAGCAAGTCTGTAATTCAATAGGTCTGGAGCCCTAATAGGGACCAATGATCCCTGTAAATTTGGTTAAGCTGAAGTATGTCGTTTTTTAGTTATCACCCACGAAATATAATTAGCAATTTGACAGTGGTGGCCATATTGAAATTCCAACAGGTCTGTAATTCAGGTACCATCATCCCTGTGAATTTAGGAAAGCTGCAGTGTGTTGTTTTTGAGTTATTGCGTGCAAAAGAAAATCAGCGATTGGGCTGTGGCGGCCATATCTGAATTCCGACAAGCCTGTAATTCGATAGGCCTGGAACCATCATAGGTACCAATCATCCCTGTGAATTTGGGAAAACTGCAGTATGTTGTTGTTGAGTTATCGCGTGCAAAAGAAAGTGTCACTGGCCGAAGGACAGACTGACACGGTGATCACTATAGGGCACCACTTGTCAAGCAGAGCCCTAATTAAATGGGGATTGCAACATCCTGAATATAAAGCCTCAAATTCCTGTGTGTGCACTGGAAGACCACTATGACCATGCCATGTATGAACCACTGAGCACTCAGGTGCTGAAAACAGCAGAACAAAACTGCCTCAGAGATCAAGTAAAGCATGTTTTATATGACCATCAAAACGATAATCTTTCACAGTCACTTAACCAAATAATACAGAATGGTAAAGTTTAAAAAGCAAAATGACAATTAATATAAAACTACTTTTGAACTTTTAATACCATTCTGCAAGAAAACAACCATGACACTGGTAATTCAGTAAAGTTAATCATTTTGCGTCCAATATGTTTACCAGTTTCTAATGGATGCATGCTGCACAGATTTATTAATAACATATCAGCTGTTACAAGATACCTGATCAATATAAAAGAATTTATCAACTGTTAATTAAAAATTTACATTTGCTAGAATATGTCTCCACAGATATAATGATTAAAAATTTGCAAACTAATTATTATCAACATTAAAATATTGGAAAAATTAAAGATCTTTTCAGCATGAACAAATTTAGATGCATCAAGAAAAACTTATCACAAATGTATTAACCAAGGAACAAAAATTTGTTAAAGACTCATAATCATGACAATTATGCATTTCAGTAAAGTATCATTTGGCAGATAAAATATTACCAAGTCTAAATAAATATGACAATTGACTTTACACATACATGTACATGTTATGAATCATTTTAAAACAACAAATAGTTTGTGTAAATAAAATTCTTTTTCTTTCACAAAGACATGGATTAAAAGAGATATAAAAATCCCTGATTAAAATATAACAGCAAAATCCTGCATTTCTCTAATTTCCTCTCTCATGCTTAAAATTAGAAATTTCAGCTCCAACAGACATTTTTGAAAATAACCTCTCACCCATTTCGCCCCGGCAGAACCATATTATCTTTTGCAGAGATGGAAGTAGGCACTATGTTATTCATGGGAGGAAGCCCTCCAGACTGGATTTCTGATACAAGCTCCACCAAGGGGTGTTCCACCTTTTGGCATTTATAAATGCCTGTGCCATAACAGGGTGCAGAGATTCCTACATTTTAAGTGTTCCCTAGAAGTGAGACTATTCATGCACATGTCTAGTGCTTTGGACAGCATTATTTATCTGAATCAAACTTGGCCCATAACTCAATCCTAACCAAAGTACTTCGTTATTCCCAGGTTTTTTGTCATTGAAATCATCTATGTTAGGTAAGGTGGGAAAAAAAATGTTTAAGCACCTAATTGAAACAAAACAATAATGAAGTGCTGATTCTTTAGTTATTGCTTTAATAGCAAATTACAGGCTTACTTTTCTTATAAAAGCCCATACCTTGCCACAGAAGACGTTAGTTGACCTTAGCAAAGTACAGGAACAAACTGAAAGTAGCTTGCCTTTTGTTCATTGGCACTATTATAGTCACTGTGCGAATGGCTAATCGCAAGTATTGGCGAGTGTTGAAACTAGACCTTGAGCACACAGAATGAACTGTCTCAACCTTGCAGCATGCTTCTGCAAAACTGATAGCTACAGAAGATTTCTGAACAGCACAGGCAAAAAAAAAAAAAAAAGAATTGGTTTAGAGGTTATGATTTAATCAAGTGTATCTGGACCCCCCACCCTTTTTCATCAAATGTAACCTTTTTAAAGGGTTTCAGACGAAATTTTCATGTCCTGTATCCCCCTGTTTAATGGCTATTCATCAGCCCTTCTGGGTTTGACCCCCACCCTTTTCCTAAATCCTGGATCCACCCCTGTGAATGCAATTAAATGCATCAAATATACGATGCATTGTTACTCCTCTTGATAATCAAGGTAACAATATTTTCATTTAAAACGTCTCACTTAGAGTTCATAGTCTGGGCAAAAAAAATACTCAATGAACTTTTCCAGTAAATTTCTCAGTTATTCAAGGACTTCTGTAAAAACTGCTACATATGCGACACTTCACTAAATTATAGATTATAACACTAAAGGGAATCTTTCTTTAAAACCTTAAGCTTATCATGATTAAGCCCTTAAGTTTAACAAGAACATGGTGTGCAAAATGCAAGGAAGCAAATTGGCATGCACCAGCCAGAAAGTTGCACATTTTACAGAATAAAGATTATCATCCAGTAATGTTTTCATCCACTGTCTTAAAAATGAAGGTAAGATAAACCGAATAAAAACACAAATTATTTTACATTTTAATCCCAAAAGGAAGAAGATTTCAACCTGCCAACCTTCCATATAAGGACAAAAACAAGTGACACTGAACACCCCTTGGTGGAACTCAGGAAATCTGTCGTTCTTAACAAAACAGAACATTCCTACCACATCCACTGGTCTTTACGTAGCCTCGGTTATATTTAATTTGACTCAAGCACAATTTGATTACTGATACACGCGTGCGTGCATCACACTGCACAGATTGATTTAACCAACAATTGTGTTTTAAGGTCTTTGGCTTTCGCTTAAAAGTAATTTCAAGGTCGGTCATACTTCTGCGAGGCTCCGGCTCGCTCAGAACTATTCAAAATCAAATGGCAAACAAAGGATGTTTACTGAATAATTTAAAGTCAGTCACTGCAAGAAGCAGCCTTTCCTTAGCTTTTTAAAAGTAAACGGGGGACCACTTTATAACATATATTAATGTGCAATATTCTCCATTGCATTTCAAGCGTTTTGAGTGAATTTTTTATTATTATACGTTTTAGATCGTGCCCCCGACCCCCGCCATGTGCGTGTCCTATGCAGCCATCTTGGCTTATCTTCTCAGGCGTGCGTCAAGGCGGGAATTAATCTATGCGTGCGGGCAAAAAAAAAAGCTCACCTTCAGAAACCAATCGTCCTGCATTCGGACAGTTCAAATCTAACAATTTCTTTTTCTCCTCTTGCAACTGAGACAAATATTGTTCATTGTTTTGCTGGACATTAGCCATTCTCTGTCCGTTCCCGCCGAATGCCATCTTTCTCCAAGACGTATTCTCCTCTAATGAATGAAAGGGATCCATATGAAAATGCCGGCAAGCTTGGAACTACATTCACTCTCAAATTACTCCGCTCGAAAATATTTCCTCGGATTACAACGTTTATTTGTTTGAATTTCACAGTTTTATAATATACAGAGATATTTTCTTGGATAACCACAGCATAACATCTCACAATGTATATTTTGAATATGATTTACTGTTTGACAGCTTACCTTGGCTTATTTTGTTATGATAAATAGATCAAAGATTAGCCAATAGAGGGCGCTTTTACGTGTAAGCTTTTCGTCATGCAAATCACATGGTGCAGCACGCAGGTGCTGGGCTTTAATTATGCGGAGATAGTTCATGTAATAATTTATGCCTCAAGCTATTTCTCTGTAATCTCACACAATAAATAAACAATTTTAAATACAATGAACTTTTTGTTTTGCTGTAATACAAAGTTAATATTGAAAACATTTTTTTTAAATTAAACAAGTGACCATGGGTCACGACGCTCAGCTGACTATCATAGCATTTTAACTAATGTAGCCCAAGGGTGGGATTTGAATGCGATTGCTGTCATTTGACAGTCTAAAAAATAATACTAAAAACATAATTTAAACAGAAAATAACATAGGTAAGGACCCCCAGTCTTCTCTCATCATTCTTCTCTCAGTCATTGCTCTAATGTGGCAGTCTCAAAAATAGAGGGACAATATACGAAATATAGGAGAAAATAAGACCAGATAACGCCACCAATCTTCAAAAACTTAAAAATTTAATCATTACCCAGTAACATTAGAGGTTTCAGGTCACCAGATAAAACCACAATTGAAAAAGCCATACTATTGTGGTCATTTTATGGTATCAAATGTGGAGGAATGTTTGAAAACAGAAAAAAAAATTAATAGAGGTGGCACCACCAGCTTTCAGCAACTAATGAAACTTGACATGATCAATGATCAGACGAGATTTAGGACACTAGATGAAACAACGCCATTGATGTAATTTGGTAGTAATAAAATTAAAGGGGTGGGGGGGGGGGGGTTGTGATGTATGAAAATATTTTTAAAAAATCAGGTTGCGCCACCAGTCTTAAGGAACAGATAGAATAAGTCATAATCATAAAACACAATGCAGGTTCCAGGACGCTATAGTTGGACCCTCAGTTGAGAAAATGATATGCGATTGCTATCATCTGGCAGTTTCAAATTACATTTGAAAGAGCGCCAAAAAAATTTAAAAATATAAAGGTGTGCCATAATTTTTTTTTCCAAATGATGAAGCTGTCTATGCATGGTCAATTAACAAAGCAAAATTCATGGCGATCTATGCAATTATTATTGGGGGGGGGGGGGGGCTCCCAACCAAATATTAATTTTCTGGCGACCTCTGAATTAGGCAACTAAGAATCGCTCAAAATAACCTGAAATACACTGTATGATATTATTTTATATTAGGTATTTTAAATGCTAACATAGCTGATCCCCGGTCTGAACTTTTAAGTGGCTCATTACATTGCGTGCCCATGATTCGCTGATCTACCTGTCATTATTGTATCCGCCAAGCAGAGTTTTGCGGATTCTATGTTTTCAGTCGGACGCCGCCGCCGCCGCCGCTTAGGTTTCCGGAGAACTCCTCCGTAACCACTGGGCTAATATTTTTGAAATTCGGAATTATGATCGGGTCACATATGAACTGCTGCGCCCTCATTTTTGGTTGACCTCTGACCTTTCCTGTCTTCCCTGCGTCCATTGTGCGTCTGTTCTCACACATAAACCCACATATCTCGGGAACCGTTGAACCGATCAGGCTAAAAAGTTTGCACAAATGTAGCCCTAGGAAAGCTTTATAACATACACTAAAAATGGTGGCGCCACCTGCAAACCATTCTTGCACAGCGTCCAGCTGTCCATCTGTTTTTTGATAAAACCACTCATATCTCTGCATTGGTTAGACTTATCCACCTGAAATTTTGGCATGTGTATACATCCTGGATAGCTTTCTTGATTTTATGACAGGTGGCGCCAACTACATTCACGTTAACGCTGCAGACATCCAAGCTCATATCTCGGGAACCGTTTGACCGAAATTTTGCATGTGTATAGATCTCACATAGCTCTTTATCACACGCAAAATTAGCGGCGCTACCTGCAACCATTTTTGCACAGCTTCCGTCTGTTTGTCAGGCGTGGGATAAAATAACTCATATCTCGGCAGTAGTTTGACATATCTGACTAAAATTTTGAATGTAATAAATCTTGGATAGCTTTCTCGAGTGTGTGGCAGGTGGCGCCACCTACATTTATGTTTACGCTGCAAACATTCAGGCTTATATCTCAGGATTGGTTTGATATATCCCCCTGAAATTTTGAACGTGTATAGATCTCACATAGCTCTTAATCATACACAAAATTGGTGGCGCCACCTGCCACCATTTTGGCACAGTGTCCCTCTGTTTGTCTGCTGTGGGATAAAATCCCTCAAATACAAGTAGTGGTTTGACTAAAATTTTGCATAGTTATACAACTTGGACAGCTTTCTGGATTTTGTGGTAGGTGGCGCAACTTACATACACATTTCGGCTGCAGACATCCATGCTAAAATGCAACACACCTCACTCTATTTCCCCTTGCCACTTAATCCATGCCTCTTTTCATTCGTCCCACTCATATTTCGGCGTATACACGCAGTCGCTTGTCGACTACCCGTATTCTAATTGTCAAGAAATCCTTTATTTGTCATATTTAAGGTCTTTTAAGAGATCATCTATTTAATATATTAAGGTGTTATAGAAGAAAATCATTAACTTGTTATTACTTTAAGAAACATGGTACTTCTTGTATAGTTGACCTTGGGTCAAGATCAGTATGCAGTACTCAGGGTTCTTTAATGTGACAAATGTGTATAACAGCCAGCAAGCTTTGTTTACGTGTACAGCGGAGACACAGAGTCAGGGGTTAAACTTGCCCTGGGACAGTGCTGTCTGTCCAAGAAAAGCCAGGTCAGACAATGGACAAGTGGGTGTAGCCTTGAAGTGTCGGGGACAGCATGAGTTTCTTCAGTACTTGCCAGATTGTAACAGAGAGAAGGTGGTTCCAGACAAGCATAAGAAATAAAATAATACCGGTGACCGCAAGTTACTCAGGACATCAAAATGGAATACCGGACTTTGTAAAATACCTGGGAATAAGAAGAAGTATGATGATATAGTGGAACCTTGTGCTATTTTTATATGAAACATTGATCAGCCCAGGTTAATAGACCTAATATAAGAATTATGCATAACAGCGTGGCTAGCCATGAAGATTCAGTGTACACAAAAACTCTACTTTGATAATAAGGGAAGTGACAATTTAGTGGAGAAAAAGTGAACTTGAACGATATTCGTGACGTGTGCATTAAAGGAACTTATTTAAGAAGATCAACCAAGAGGAAAGACTTTATTTGTTTGAATGGACTTTGTATTGTTTTATTTGGACGATTACAAATCGTAAGTAGAAACTCATTGATACTGTTTGATTGATTATTGGTATAATGATTTGTTCTGTGTGTCTCATGTGATGCTGGAGTTGGCATAATTATAGAATGTATTATTGTTATATTTTTATATAAATAGTTAGATTTGTACATTGGATTTGTTTGTTATTTATCATCCTTAATCGCTGCGAAAGACATAGTCACTTAAATAAACAATGAACTTAAAATTATCTTATATACACACATATTTGTGACACTAATCAAATGTGCAGTTTATCTATTCATACTATACTACTAGCTGAAAAGATAATGACCGGGTGTCACTAAAAATCGGAAATAAAAAATGTTATTGCTTGATCAAAGCATGTAGAATAAAAAAGAAAGCCTGTACATTTCATTTGTTATTATGTATATAATCCTATTCAAATCGTAAATATTGAGTAACATATTTTTTAACCTTGGCCCAAAAGTCGCCACCGATAAAGACTTTCAGTGTGAGGCTGCACGGGAGCTGGGATTTACTGCCTTAGGTTCAAAAAAAGCTGTTGGAGGGCCCGGGCCTGGCTTAGACCTCTTCTGACGGGGGAGAAAGATCCCGGATCTTTTGTATGTACTTTTACTTACAGGAGAATTATTTCTGGGAACCACAAATACGCCCCTTAACTCTGAGAATATATGTAGCAGTGACCTGATTTCAGGTTTCAATGGCATGTGAGATATGTCAAGGACTTTCTTGGATATGAGTAAGAAGTTTTAAGGTCAAATGGTTACGATTAGTGCCCTGTTAACGGACAGCCGGACTGGAAGGCCGGGCGACTAGAAAACAGGACGGATGACGGATAAAGCATTACCGCTGTAGCTCAGCTGATCATAGTCAGCTGAGATAAAAGTGATGGGGTCCCAGATTTATGGATGGACGCTAATCGAAAATGATTGTAGCTGGCGCCACTAACCTTGTATATGAGATATCAAAGCTCTAGTGACATGCAAACTTTCAGGCGGATTCGTCAAAACATTACTGAGATAAATGCAGGGATGTATTCTACGAATATATGTGGCGCCACCTGTCATGTATGCAAGACAGCTATCCAAAATGGATGGACATGGCAATATCTTCTGAGAGATATATATAAATAAACACACCTGCGACATGGGCAATTATTACTGAAAAAGACGTACACATGCATGGACCGTTCACGACAAGGGCCACGGATCTTTATAGACACCATTTCACAAGGTATCCGTTAAAAATGCCGTGTTTCAGAAAGATCGGTCAAGAGAAGTTTCAGAGAAGTTTCTCGGAAACGAACGCGGCGGCGAAACTCGGTTGAAAACATAATATTCGCAAGCTCTGTTTCGGCGAATTCAATGATAAGTTTTATAATTAACCGAGACATATATAGCATGCATGCCATTAGTCTTTGGCCTCAGTATCAGTGTGTGTGTGTTTGGGGGGGGGGGGGGGGGGGTGGAGGTTTCTCCCGAGAATAAAAAAATCCTATTAATGGAGGATCTTGGCGTGGTCCCCAAAAGGCGATATTCCGTATAAACGTTGCCGTACACGTCTCTCCACAGATATCGATTCTCGCTTGGGTTCGGCCCTTCGAGTAGGCCTACCATCGTTTCACATCCTAACGCCTTTATCGAACCCAATAGCGTACCTAAGAGGAGGGGGGGGGGGGGGGGTGGCAGAGGCGGTACGCCGAGGGCAGTACATTTTTTTTGGGGGGGGGGGGCGGCATTTCGGGGAATTAGTATAATGAAGTAGCATGAGGAGTTCCTCAAAATGTACAAATTTGTTTTTTTTTAAGATTGGTGAGAAAATTTAAATATTTGGTGTTTTTGGCTGTGTGTCCAGTTTCAAGTATTATCATTATAGCTCGGCAGTGGAACCAACAAATTTGGCAAATGATTTGCGAACAGTCTCTTTTGAGGCAAGCTTTGCAAGAAGATACATACAGATCTGTTGTTATTCTTTATTAGATCAGCGGTCTTGCAATATCAGAACGATATCGATAATCAAAACAGTCATGCAAAGGCGTGCATTTCAGGGTCATCTACGTTACAGAAATCCCCAGGGGACACTAACGAGGGGAGAACCCTATAGCTACCATGCATGCGGAGGAGCAATGGCCCCTGGTGGTGGGGTGTCTGTCTCTCACATTGTGCGAAAAATATTATGACGAATAATGTTATCTTTCCTGAGAATGTATTAAGAGTTCCCACTCTTGAACTCTCGAATTTCCCCAAAATTTTATGATATTTAAGCAACCAGAAATGCCCTTTTTATGATTCCCAAAACTCTAACAACAGTCTCGTTAAAACACAAACGTTTACACCATATCGTGAATATATGAATCCCCTTAGCAGCTATATGCCACACGTTCAGTATTAAGTATCAGGGTTACTTTTTAAAATTCAAAACTTAAATAAAGATATATATTTGCCTGTATACTTAACCGTTTAATGATCCACTTTATATTCCTACGGACAATTTATACCTACAGACAATTTATGTATATTTTGTTACAAATCAATTTTAAGTTAATATATAAAAGGTTTATATATATATATATATATATATATATATATATATATATATATATATATATATATATATATATTTCGTGAAGACGAAAGTATAAGTGCCTTGCTTGCTGCAGTAGCACGTATATCACTGCATGCAGTTCTTTTAGGTGTAGCGTCTGTCAGGTGCGAAAACAAGAGGTGGAATTATAGAAGTGACAGGGTATTTATATCCTACAGTGTAATTTCATTCTAGTTACAACTTATTGTTTTCTTTACACTTCATAATCAAATATACTTGTTTGAAGTAAAAGCGATCTTTTTTTTACATTAGCAAAGATATGACTGCTCTTTAATGTGTGGCGAAGGAATTCCCTGCTATTGAATTCATCCATATACTTGATTTCAACTAAATGCCTATATAACAAGGAAATTTGACATGATATGTTTCCATATGTTGTCCAGTTTTGTAATGTTTTGTTAGAAGGGTGGCAATTTCTAAGACCAATCCGGGCGGCAACAAGGCTATAGGTATACGCCGCTGATCGAACCCTAACAGGTTTAATTCTCCTATTTTCTCAAAACCACTCAAGAGGGCTGCCATTTTGCGTATATAGACACTATACACACCCGAATGTACATTTTAGCTATACATATATAGTCTGTTAAATACAGCCTTCCGAGCTATAGGACTCATATTCCGTGAGGCCTTCACTTGCTTTTTTCGGCACTGTTCGGGCGCCTTAACTATCACCGATTCGAATCACGTATATAGTGCTCGGCTAATAGGCATAAATATGCATGCAAGTATATATTTTTACAGTATACTGCACGAATGAAAAGCCCATTAAACATATAAATGTCCCTTGAAACAAATTATTCGACATACCGTTAATAAGACCTTTGTCTCTTTAACAAAACGGCTGCTTCTTTTTTTATTTCCTTTGTCGACTATCACATCAAGCGTGGTTATATCTCGTTTACGATATACATTTACCTGTGTATATAAGGATAGCTCATTAGTATAATGAATGTTGAATACGAGGTCCATTTATAATCGAAAAGAACTCAGCCTGCCGTTAGATATCTGTGTTTAAACTTTATATTAATAGAGAATTTTTGTATATATATATATATATATATATATATATATATATGTAACTACGATGAATACATATTTTGTGATGGACCAAGCATTATATGGTGTAGTCAAGAACGTGTAATTCGATACCAAAACCTTGAGACCATGCATATATTTAACCATTCAATGCATGTCATCTATACTTCCTTATACCAGTGCAATAAATTCCTGGCATACAAATGAAAAATTCAACAAGCACATATATACAATATCTTTGTATAGGGGTTAAACAAAGAGCAAACAACACATTTATATCTTGTAAAGTGCTTTTATGTAACAAAACCGCAGCGCATATAGAAATGTAAAAACAAGATAATCGGTGCTGCAACCAAATAAAATGACGAAATGAAGATCTGATATTTGGTTATATGCGTTTACTGGCTGGGCAGTTTATATGCCTTATGTTTATATATATATATATATATATATATATATATATATATAATGCTGAGAGACCATTTTGTGTTTGTTATAATGGATTGTGGTGTTTAGTTTTTCGTGTGTCCGCAAGGCGGCGCTTGTGTTTAATTCCTAGAATTACCGGGAATCCATGTTTGGCTCATGGCAGCTGGCATGGCAACGGGAAGACCCTGAGTGCGCAGACGCCAGGCATTATGAAAATCGATGGCGATGTGTAGCTGAGGGTTCTGGCCACGTTCAGCGCTCATATCATTAACCCAGAGCCCATGCAGCCTGCCGGGAAACATCATCGGGCTGAAATATCCGAGCACCAGGAAACGAACGAACAGCAATCCTAGAACCGGTAGGTAAGACAAATCCATGTTTTCCTATAACTACTGTCATATAAATGTTAAATGCGTCATTTGTTGAACACACATGGTCAAGAAAATAGTCGGATTGGTTAATC
This sequence comes from Sipunculus nudus, assembly GCA_026874595.1. NCBI lineage: Eukaryota > Metazoa > Annelida > Sipuncula > Golfingiida > Sipunculidae > Sipunculus > Sipunculus nudus. The sequence goes on from CM049309.1 coordinate 8,786,567, forward strand.
GTATACCATGTTTTGGTTAACGCCCATGCGAAGCCACCCATAAGTTGATGATACAACATTACGATGCACGCGTGCAAACTGACGTATCCCTAAATCCGTACAGGAATTGAGAAAGATTTATGATTTTACTATCTGCGAAAATTTATCATCTTCTCCATAGAACCTCGGAGATACTCATAAAAAGCCAATCAGCTGTTTCTATTATTATATCTTGCGCCGATCAATATGTTTATCTCGGAATAGTAAAGACTCCCTGTGGGTGCCAGGCTGCAAGCTACGTTGTATGTCTCTTGGCTTGATGTTTTATAACGCCATATCCCAAAGCTCATCTTTGACGTTTGACTCTACAAGTGCACCTGCTCACTGGAAATGGCCCGTTTAAAATAATGTAACTCCTTTACTAATTATCCTGATTGGCTAGCTCCAAACTACATTGTAGCGGTATTTGACCCTTCGAAACGCATATTTGAGGGCTTATGCGTTTCTTATATTACGTTCTATTTATAATTATTTTTTTTTTGCCATCGGAATGGTAATTATATATCAATTATAGAGATCGGATTAATCTCATCTGTTATTTTAAAAATACGATCGTAAATATAGTCATATTTGTTTATATTAAGTTTTAGTGATCTAATTTGAAATCTTTGAAATCATCACACATGCTTAGTTCACTTATGAATATTTCGAATTTCAAAACGTTTAACTGTACAACAATCCATACAAGGATATTGTATAAAACACGGGAAACCTACAGTTTTGAAGAATACATGAGAATATGAAAATACGTTAATAAATATAAATACATAAAAATATATTTATATATAGAACGATGCAGTTGCCGTTTAAGACCCGTTTGTACTAATCACACCGTGCCGGATACCCTCATTGCAAAGTAAGACAGTAAATAGCGGTAAATTTTATGTAAATCGTGACAGGTGACGGGCTTTCCATGGCAACAGTTCTGTATATATAAGACTTAAGGTAGGAACCTCACATCTGCCGGCCCTGTCTTACTTCGAGATTAACCTCGAACAAGGCCAAGGTAAGGTCAATGAATGATCTCAGCTGACCTGACCACGGCACGTGCCCCCATAGAAACAGATGGTTCTCGTCTGCTGCGGAGAGCAATCATTGAAGAGGTGTTCACTACCGTTCGGAACAATTCCAATTTCTCGTTTAATTACACCGTGCAAACGGGGCACCTGCAAACAGTATTTGTGTTGATAACGATAAGAAAACAGTCCAGTAAGCACCCTTTGATCACCCACACTTGTATGTTAACATGCGGAAGTATACGTACCAAATGGGGAAATATAAACATTACCATGTGTGCAAGCTCAGTGAGGCGGAGTGATTTAGAAAAGTCCACGTCTTTTTATCAATCAAGTCAACGCTTTCCAAATCTCATAATATTTTTGTATAGCACACTTGCCTATAAAAGTTTACTAATATAGATTTTAACCTGAATCCATTTACTAGCAGTAAAAAATCTATTTATTTTTTTCTCAACAAAAAAAAAATGAGGTTGTGTGATTTGTTAAAAGCTTTCAGCACATCTATGAGCATTGTCAAACAGCGGTGACGTCAGCCAAAGGAAACCCGTGACTAAAATATTTAATTCTCAACAAAGACTTTGGATTCTGATACTGTCTGCACCAAATTACCAGGGAAGAATAAAAGCAATTAACATGTATTGTAATTATTAAGTCGTTTCTAAATTTTGTTCGTGCCGTCACACTTCGCTTTAGCAAATTACATCAGGGCCAAGTCTCGATCTGTTCTTGATGCAATGCTCGCATAACATAACAAACCCACATGCATTACCTGTTGCATTCAGTGTAACTACCAAAAAATGAAATAATGAGAGAAATCCTTTACCCTTAGATTAATTTCCCTCCTCTCTATAAGGACTGACTTTTATTTAGGACTGATAAAAATTATTGAAATTAAATTTAAAGCTCCTGTTAACATTAAAATATACAAATTCATACATCAAAAGTATACATGAGAGCCCACATGTTTTTATCGCATGCACTTATTTTATATTCGGTCCTATCTACCCCTTTGACGAAAAAGTCTCCCTTAAATAATCACCACCCCCCCCCCCCCCCCCATGTCGTAAAATATAGTTGAAATTTATTAAAATGAATCATTTTTTTTCCTCATTCCAACTTCATCTTCATTTAAGCCTGGTGATTGAAACAATAATGCCAAAAATATCTATGAGGTCGTTACTAGCTGCTGAACTTACTTTCTTTCAGTCAAATGAAAACATAGCGCTAACATTGTGTCAGAAGCCTTTAGGGATTTCATAAATGTTATAATTGTCGTTTATGTTGAAATCGAGGGGCCATTGACTCCATCGACTACATGCATGTGCACATGCATGTAGATATATATTTTAATTAGAGTCAATTCCATCACCCATTGTTTCAACGTCAGGGGTATACAGGGGGACATGCCAACCCCCGCTTTATCTTTTAGGGGAAAAAACACATTATTTTCCGAATTTGGAGATAAATTTATCAATCAGTATATTTTTCAAATATTTCATTCTGCATCTCATATTGAGAAAGTTAAGAATAATGCATTTCATTCTGCATCTCATATTGAGAAAGTTAAGAATAATGCACATAAGTACTTCATTGAATTAGCATAATAGTATAATAGCATGATAGCCATGTTCTTGAATGTTCAAATCTAATGTAAATTATTTATAATATTGTCCTGAAAATTGAATTTTTTGTTTAATAATGAAGTTTTATGTATTTCACAATAAAAAAAGTAGTGATCGAAGAAAATTATCATATTTTCAGTGATTTTGTCTGGGAAGTCGGGGGGGGGGGGGTGTCCGGAGAATTTCAGCGGCTGTCCTTATTGGGGGGGGGGGGGGAGGGCTGCCGGTATTCCTTTATTTGGTTTATCTACCTCACATTGTTGATCAATTAGAATAGGCCAGTAACTTCGGCGACATGAAAGCCCGAATATAAGGCGCTTCAATCCATGCTGTTTGTTACGTATATTCACAGCTAGACAGTGCTGTATGACGTACTCGCTCGTGATACTGGACAGTGCAAGTCTGACACCCTGAGTGCATGTGGTGTCAGATTCCTGAAGGGACATTTTATATACATACAAGAGAACTGTGTTTTTTACCATATATATCAGTTCCTGTACAGCAGTAATACCCTACAGTCAGTAGTGTATAGCATCGGGACTATTGTTATATATTCTCCATATAGACTTTCAAGTACTATGAGGATTTCTGTAAATATACAAATAAATATTCTGTTGTGAGTACAACGACTTCTAGTCGTAAATAAAAACACAACAGAAATTGGCGCAGTCGGACTGAAAAGTACAGATGTGGTGCGCCAAACCACAAAGCCGGCGCTTGCCGATTTAAGGATGCCATTTGTCGCTCATGCCAAAAGAAGGGGCACCTACAAAACGTTTTGTCGCAGCAAGAAACCGACAGGCAATGCCCTACGCTTCAGACGGATTACGCCAGTCCAGACAGTCTACGGTGTTCTCTCTGAAGATAATGTTTTCCGGCAACCGCTTGAACTGAATGACTGCTCATTCGTGTTCGATATCGACACAGGTTCGCAGCTACAGTTTCTGTTCAAAGGAAGTCTGGGAGAGCTTAGGCAAGCCGAAACTCAAATCTGCCACCTGCGACTACGTTTCGCTGACCCAACGCAACGTGCCAGTCCTGGGTACATTCACAGCAACAGCTGTAATCGCCGATCCAGGCTGAGGGGCCGGTATCAGCATTAACGTCTGTGAAATTACCTGCAACATTCTTGGGTGACGCGCAGTTCAGAAGCTACAGATCGACATTACGAGCCTCATGACAGACTCCGTCTTCAGCAGCATTCACCCTGTGACGCAGGACATGTCTCCTGACTTATATAGTACTTCAACAGTCATGCCACGCTCTCTGTGACGAATTTCCGGAATCGGGATGTTTACGGGATTTTGAGTTGGAGGTTGCTTTCAAACCGGATACGGAACCGATTTTCTGCAAACCGCGCACAGTGCCTTTCGCTGTCCTGGAGGACCTCAACCATACATACGATAAGGGCATACAGCAAGGAGTCTGGGAGAAAACTACCTTTTGCGAGTACGGTACTCCAGTGGTGCCGATCCGCAAAGCCCTTCTGCCGGGACAGTCTAAACCCAAATTACGTGTCTGTGGGGACTACAAAGCTACGGTTTACCCACAACCGGACACCGCCACCCGATGCCGCTACGAGATGTGTTGATGCAAAAACTAAGTGGTGGATACTGCTTCACGAAGATTGATCTGGCCGATGCCTAAAACAAGATCAAACTTGCACCTGCAACGCAAAAGAAACTCATTCTGAGTACTCATCGCGGAGTACTTCTACAGAAACGCCTTCCGTTCGGAATTAGCTCTGCTCCAGGTTCCAAGAAATTATTGAGAAATTACCTGCGCTCTCCGTGGAGTTGCTATTTACCTGGATTATATACTTGTCAGTGGTTTTACGGCGGAGGAACACTTACAAAACCTCCGTGCATTTTTCAAACGTCTCCAAGAGAAGGGGCTCCGATGCAAGATGGAGAAATGTGTCTTTGCTCAACCTTAGTGGAATAGCTTGGGCATATACTTTCGCGTCAGGGCATCGCTTAAGGAAAGAGAGTTAACTCCATCTTTCACATGCCGCCACCTACGAATGTGTCCACATTACGTTCATTTCTGGGATCTGTTCAGTTCTACGGCAAACGGATTCCCAACCAGTCTACCGTGTCTGAGCCACTCACCCGTCTTACCCGGAAGGACACACCCTGGAGCGCCTGGAGGACATCCTGTCCAGTGATACAATCCTAGCGCACTTTAATCCGTCCTTGGATATTGGTATTTCATGTGATGCTTCAAATGTTGGCCTTGGTGCCGTCCTGTTTCATCGCTTCCCGGACGGAAAAGAGCGCCCTATCGCCAATGTGTCTAAAACGCTCACAGACACGTAACGTCGGTACAGGCAGGTCCAGAAAGAGGCACTCGCAGTTATCTTTGCCTTAAAGAAGTTCCACCAATTCCTGTATGGTCGAACATTCATCGTGGTCACGGGCCATAAGCCATTAGTCGCCATGTTTGGACCAAAGAAAGGTTCTCCAGCACTAGCGGCCAACAGACTGGCTCGTTGGGCCCTAATATTGAGTCAGTACAACTACAAGATTGAGTACTGGAAAACATTTGATCATGGCAACGCTGATGCCCTGAGTCGACTTCCGGTTGGAGCCAATGTCGATTTCGACGGGGAGGAAGCTGAGGCGGATGTAAACGTGGTTTGTGTGGTAAAGATAATCAGTCAACAGCTGAATCCGACGGATCCAGGACTGATGGCAAAGTAGTCCAGTAAGGATCCAGTGATATCCGCTGTAATGCGTTATGTGTCAGAAAGATGGCCAAGGGTTGATGTGGTCGATATTAAATGTTATTAGAAGATTGCGGATTCACTTATGGTCGAGAATGGATGCTCATTCGTTGAAGCAAGGATCGCCGTTCCAACAATCCTGAGAGGGGGAGTTTTACAGCTGATCCATGTGGGACATTTTGGGATGCAGCAGATGAAACATTTCGCTCGTTCGGTGGTTTACTGGCCACACATCAATGATGACATTGAACGGATTTGTCGTTCGTGCGCGGCATGTGGTCAGCACCAAAACTAGCCGCCAAAGCCTCCTAATCATCCATGGATGTTGCCGGGAGAGCCATGGAGTCGGCTACATGTTGATCATGCGATCAATTTTATGGATAAAAATTGGCTTGTCTTAGTGGATACTTATTCTAAGTATCCATGTGTCCACGCAACATCCTCAGCTTCAACCAAGTCGACGATATCGCTGCTGGAGCAAGTCTTCGCTCATTTAGGATATCCTCAAGCATTGGTGATGGACAACTCTACTACATTTACATCGGACGAATTCCAAGCCTGGTGTCGCGAGCGAGGAATAACTCACCTCACGGGAGCACCATATCATCCTTCTACGAATGGTGCAATCATTTAAACAGTCCGTGCGAACATCCTCCCGTCCACCAGAAGCCGCTCTGCAGGATTTTTTAATGCAGTATCGTCAGACTCCATCAGAAGGTGGGCTGTCGCCGAGCCAACTGCTGAACGGACGCCAGCTTCAGTGTCATCTAGATGATTGACGTCAGGGACTGTGACCTGCAGTTGCAAGGCTTTTCAGCTGGAGGCTGATAATCTTCATCGCTGGATGCTACTTTTTTACACCAGTTAGTGCACGTCAGGGTAGCCTGGTGACCTATTTACCAGTGGACAATCCCTGAGTTTCAAACTTACACACTCGACATTTGACATTAAAATTACTTTTTACAAGATAAATGATTAAGGCTATATATAATGCAGCTATAGGTCCAAATCAGAGCATATATCAGGCGCGGATCCAGTTTTTTTTACAGGGAGGGGTCAACGGGTGTCATGCATAAGAATTGTCTAAAAAAAGTCGTTGGTTACGAGCAGGGGGGGGGGGGTCTCAACCCCAAACCCCCTCGATCCCCGCCTGTATATATATATATATATATATATATATATATATATATACATATATATATATATATCTGAATTCTCCGGGTGCTGGCTTAAGACAGTCAATGAACACAAAAAGAAGAGAGACATCAACGCCAACATTTCAAACAATCATATTATTTGGATAACATGTACAGATTGTTGCTAAATTTTCAGCTACCCCTGTAGCCTTCGTCAGAGCGAGTGACTAACTGTAAACAAAGCGGATAGTGTGACCCTTCGCTAGGTCAACGGGGCTGGCTTGCAAGCTATACCCATTAATCAATCTGATGTCTTGTCAGGACTGGCCTGTGTATGTCCACATGAAAACAGGGCTGCTGGGGTGTCAAAGACAGGGAGGGGTTAGTCTCGAGGGGAAAAGTATGTGCTGCTGAGTGCCGGGTATTTACAGAGAAAAGCCAAGTCTTTGTTTAATCCTTTTATGTGCGTACGTAGTGTATGAATATACATATAGTGTATATATATACATATATATATTAGATCCGGCGGAGCCGTGTCTGCCAAACAAATGCGGCTGGCTTGGACAAAAAGACGACTGCATGACTTTATGTAAATAAGTTACGTGGCTCGATTCGGCTTGCAAAATTTTGGCTGGCTTTAACTGACCTGAAAGCCTATTCATTTGACGATTTTACAAAGTACACGTTTTATTTAAACAAGTTATCTATATTAAGTTTGACATATTGCATTCATTTTACATTTAACTTTAAACAAACTTACAATCACATCGTTTCCTTTCAGCGACAAGACAAAAATAAAATAAAACTCGAAAAGTTAATTCAGCCAACATTAAATTAAATAACTCTTCTGGCATTTTGGCCATTTTTCAAAGTATTTTAGCTGATTACACATTACACTTTCAAAATTTTGCACATATGTTTGATACCCGTAATCTAAATACAAATACAAATATAAAATTTATTTACCGTCCGTTTTTTGTTTACATTACAACATTAGCCATGAGCTATTCTCACAGACGATTAGGTCATAAATTAACAAAAACATCAAATTAAAATATATCAAATAAAAATTTAAAAATGAACACGGATATTTGCTCTTTCATTTTTTGATTGAAATAGATAAAAACGTAATATATAATATGTAATATATGTGTTATTTCAGGTGAGGTTGACAGTCACACATGGGGTGAGATTTCAGTGTGACCTAAACATGTCAGAACATAGCAGCCCTGATGCCGCTAGCAGACCACTACCAGGTTAGAAAGACAAGTCTTCTGTTTATCATTATTGATAAGGAAGAAATATTTTTTTTCACCCCATGAACATGATATATAGTTGTACCATTTCACTGTCCATTTTCACCTGTTTATTTTATTGTTGTAAATATTTTTCAATTTTTAGTTATACAATTTGTTAAACCTGCTGATGTTTCTCAGAAACGTCCATAATAAAAGTACTTCCCTTCTTTTCTGGTAAATTATAATGAAAATGAGACACAGGTTTATTACACTTTCAATATTTTGTCACCTTGACCTTCACTTCGACCTTGACCTGGAACAGATTTGCTCACCTTAACCTTGGTGTGTGCAGATTTATTGTCTGGCCTGCCTCCCATCTCCAAAGAAGATTCCACGGGGAGTATAGCAGACGATCAACAAAGGAAGGGGCCAGAGGTTGACGTCAGGGGCCTACAGAATCCACACCATGACGTCATATTTAACAGTCCGACAGACCCTCCCCAACCTGGGCACAGACGGAAGAGAAACAGAATGTCCTCTGACAGGAAACCCGAGAGACAGCAGTGGAAGCGAGGTAATGGGCACGCACACGAACACGCATGCGCAGGTTAGCTTGTAAACTTGTCAGTAACTTTATTTGCGAGCTTTGTAAATATCTATACCGTTTGAGATTATAGAATTTTGACACCAACATAAGCTTTGAATCCAGTGATATAGAGGGCGCTGAGGAGTATTTATCTCCATGTAGCTTTGATAAATAAGAGGTTGTTGAAGTTGAGCACAAACCTACACCAGGATTATCATGAACCTGTGCTGTGTACACAGCAACCGAGGTCCATAAACCCCATCCCAGGTCACCTCCACAACAAAGTCGCCCCAATACCGAAGAATAGTTCTGTTATAAAGAAGTAACGGTATAAGTATCAACAACTTTACACCAAAGGTATGAATGAATGTGGAAGAAATTTTGTGGAGAGTTAAGGTAACGTTCAATTAACAATCCATTAAATTTTGAAAAAAGTCTTGATCCCAATAATCAGTTTTAGTTTAAGGATTCTATCAAATTGTGGCACATATGGTTCCTTTGTCCCCGGTTAGACGCCGCTCCATTCATAGGTATTAGGGTAGGCATTTAGTCAGCATCTGAACAAGCGAATGTGAGTTAATAAAACATGATACTGTGTATGACACATGAAAGCTTTGTTAGGGGAACCCGGCGGTGGTATACAAGTAGTCAAACCATATTGTAGGATTTTTCCCATTGATAATATAAAACAACACAGGCATTAAAGTTTAACATCACCACATGACCAAAAGGTCTGTCCAAATATAGAATGATTATCAATTATATGCTAAAACAGTATATTGCCAGTCAATGCATGGGGTGTACGCTTTACTCAAGATATGGAGGGTTGCTGGCTACTCAACTTCGCCGATGCTTCACTACCTCCGTTTCTTATACGGAGACCCTAGCTACCCACTCAATGACTTATTTACGAGCCATAGGGTGAGGTCTACACCCTAGGCCCGCCAGCTAGGTAAGTGATGATGCTCCTCTCTGACCCACTGGCTATGATTTATCATACGGGTATTAATTGTTCAGTCCACTTATAGTGTAGGGGGTGTAGGTCTATCTATTAAGAGTATATTGAGTATCCTACATCATTACAAACTACACTTCACTGTACACTACATAAGGTTTCAATTTGTTTTGCAGCACTGTGGTGCCTAGGTTGGATTTTGTTGTGCCCGGTGTTTGGATGCCTGTACTTGCTGAGGGAGTCGCCGGCGGATGAAGACGATCTGCACGAGGATGAATGTTTACCGTGTTACAGCTGACGCCAGCCGTCACAGAGCTCTGTCTAAACCTGACCTTGTTAGAAGACAAAACTTACAGCTCTGTCTAATCCAAATGACAATACCCAGAGCTCTGTATTAAGTATAATTAATAAGACAGCACCCAGAGCTCTGTCTATGAACTGCAATTATTATAGGAAACAGGACCTAGAGCTCTGTGTAAACCTGATCTAATCAGAAGGCAAAAACAGAGCTCTTTCTAATATAAAACTGATTAGAAGACAATACCCAGAGCTCTGTCAATGAATTTTCATGAAAATGAGAAAGCTTCTATAGCGCAGTAGATGTACAGTATATTAGACAACAAATAGAGCTGTATCTAACTGCACTTGGTAGATCATACCAAATACATATCCATGGTCATAATCTATTCAAAAGATGTACACAGGCTTGGCATATAAACAGAGCCCCATGCAAACCGCACTGAATGATTGGAAAACAATATCCAGAGCTCTGTCTAATGACGATCTAGTCAACTGATGTACATTACAGGAAGCAGAGCTCTGTACTCCGTACAAACCTTACTAGTGAGGCAACACTGCCCCTGGAGAAATCTGTCTTATGGTGATCTAATCAAAGGATGTACATATACATGAAGCAAATACAGAGCGCCATGACAAACGAATTGTACCCAGAGCTCTGTCAAATGATAATCTATTGAAACGATGTACATAAAAAATGAGACAAGTACAGAGCTCTATATTAAACGGACTGGCGAGGGAACAATCCTCAGACTTTTGTCAACCGTTATCTAAAGATCTGGTCAAGTGATGCGTACACATTAACATAAAAGGACGGCTCTCTCTAAACACGTACTGGATACAGAACCCAACGGGGTCCATATCAAACGAATAGTGAGGAAATGATACCCAATGCTCTGTTTAATGATGAACTAGTCAACTAATGTACGTAAACATCAGGCTTACAGAGCTCCATATTAAAAGAATAGTGAGGAAGTGATACCCGAGCTCTGTCTAATGATGAACTAGTCAACTAATGTACGTAAACATCAGGCTTACACAGAGCTCCATATTAAAGGAATAGTGAGGAAATTATACCCAGAGCTCTTTCTAATGATGAACTAGTCCACGGATGTACATAAACATGATACTTACACAGAGCTCCATATTTAACGAATGGTGAGGAAATGATACCCAAAGCTCTGTCTGATGATGATCTGGTCAACTGAAGTACATATACATGAAGCAAATTCAGAGCTCAATGACAAACGAACTGTACTCAGTCAACTGATGTACATATACATGAAGCATATACAGAGCTCCATGACAAACGGACTATACTCAAAGTCTGTCTAAAGATGATCTAGTCAAACGATGCACATATACATGTAGCATATACAGAGCTCCATGACAAACGAACTGTAGTCAGAGTTCTGTCTAATGATGATCTAGTCAACTGAAGTACATATACATGAAGCATGTACAGAGCTACAGAGCTCCATGACAAACGAATTGTACTAAGAGTTCTGTCAAATGGCAATCTAAAACTTGAGACGTATACAGAGCTCCATATAAAACGGACTGGCGAGGAAACAGGCTCAAGCCTTTGTCTAATCATTATCTGCAAATCTGGCTAGGTGATGCTTACACTTTCATTAAAGGATTGCGCTCTCCCTCTCTCTCTCTCTCTCTCTCTCTCTCTCTCTCTCCACGTACTGGATACAGAACTGAACGTGGTCTTGGCATGCGTGTGTTATGATATAGCATGATGTGACTAAAATGTATTGACCAGGTTAAAGAGCCAACATGTATGTCTACACTTATGATGATCGAAGAGCCAATACCCGAGACCCGTGTGAACCTGCTGGAGGGTACTACTGACCAACAGTGGTAATAAGAGTCCCCCAAAAGCTCTGACTTACCCGATACACTTTATGAGGACAACACTTTGAGATCTGACTTAACCGTCCTGATAAGCAGAAGACGACAACAGCTCTGACTAAGGAACGCCGTTGACAAGACAAAAAAAACCAGAGCTGTGAACAAGAATTGAGAAGAAGACTGTGGAAAGATCGGACAATATTCCGATAACACCAGGCGGGTCTGACTTACCTGAGCTCATTAGAAGACAAAACATGGAAATCGGATTAAACAGCACTCGTTTTGAGATAATACATACAGATTAGCCTAAGGGATGCATGCCGTTGCCAAGGCGAATTCAGAGCTATGATTAACCGAATCGGCAGTACTGAGTACTGAATGTACATCAGCGGTCGGAATATTTACACAAGGCTGATAGGCACTGTTTCGCAGACAGCTCTAATGACTCTCTGATTCACACGGACTGATTAGAAGACAAACACCAAGAGCTAAGACTTATTAAGACTGCCTAGGATAGCTCTGAGACTGTCATGAACTGATTAGGAGACAATAGTACTTTAGGGCTCTGACCTGTCCTGTGCAAGCTTTGAGATTACCCAGAACTGATTAGAAGAAAATACAAATAATGGAATCAGACCGCTCCTGTTTAAGCTTTTAGACTTCCCAGAACTAATTAGGAGACAATAGTAATTAGAGACTATGAACCGTCCTTTTTTAAGCTATAAGACAACCAAGAACTGATTAAGAAACAATAATAATTAAGGACTCTGACCCGTCCTGTCTAATCTTTTAGACTACCAAGAACTGATTAGGCGACAGTAGTAATTAACAGCTCTGCCCCATCCTGTTTAACGGACATCATTGGCTCTGATTAACCCGAGATGATTATAGAAGCCTGTACAAACAGATGGCAGCACTTGCTAACGTGAGCATGCGGCCATGGGTGGATTCTGTCCCAGAGGTGTGACCAACAACCAGTAGTGAAAACCTGAAAGGCTATAAACTATAGTTACTTCCAATTTATACATAGCTTTCGGTCAAAGCTGTATAATTTTAGGTGATTTAGTCATAATGTGTACATATGTACATATGATATATACACAGAGGGACCTGTGTATGTCTAGTGCTATGCGACCAGTTACTTAAGATTCAGAAAATGCGACATTGCTGTCGGCAAATGCAAAAACAATATATCGATCTCATTTGCATTTGCAGAAAATAGTAAGAACATTTAAACAGAGATAGAAACTCGTCGTGTATACCGAGATCTTTCTTCCAAGGTTTCATTTCTGCTTGAGAAGTTTGTACTTTATTTAGTTCGAGGAACACACACCAGCATCACCTTGAACTGTTTATTGGAATTATTTTAAGAGGCTGAACATGATACTGCAAATCAAAAGCTTGAAGGTGCTATTTCGATGAAGAACACTTAGTCAGATATATTCCGTTAGATGGCGCTAAATGCTATATGTAGCAGGTTTTTGTATAGACCGTAAGACTAGAAAAAAATCAAAATTCAGTGTCTCTGTTTTTCATTTAATTATGAAAACTAAATAAGCTGTACTTGAAGACCAAGTAATCGAAATTCAAGATTGATAAACTGCACATTCATTAATTTGTATTTTAAGATATTAGCCCTGTGAAGTAGTTCATGTGCACATATTATTATTTATGTATTCATATAAGTATAAAATAATTATTTGCGGGTGTGCAGGCGCATCCAAGTTATAAATAAATTATACAAAATGTAATCTGTTAAAAAATGTATGTTGTTTATTTGATTGGACTGGACCTGGACTCCGTTCGGTTTATATTTCTTTTTATGATATTTTTTTTATATGATCATATTTGTTCATATTGTGGATCAGCCCTCCATTAATATTGTAACCTGTTTATTTTGTGATTCGCACATGAACAGCTGGAACGTTATTGCGAAAATCCTGTTTAAAATGTGCTGTATTGATTTGTTGTTACTGACATGAATGAGTTGCTTTCAGTTATAATATTATGCTATTTGTTTCCCTTTGTTTCAAGTTATGTTGCTATGTGATACTATAGAGTGTGATTTTCCTTTGTGTGATATAGTAATTATATATAATGAGTGTATATTAGTGTTAATTTGTTAACCCTCGTGTTATTGTGATGTTTGCAAACAAAATATAGAGTCTATAAGTATCATGATATAGTTAATTGTCTTATACTGACCTATAGGACTACATTAAAATATATATATATATATATATATATATATATATATATATATATATATATATATATATATATATAAAGAGAATGAAAATATAGCATATAAAGAAGAAATGGCCATTTTGCATGTACTGCGTGTATATTATCCATGCATATATGTATAGTGTATATCAGTATACTTGTATGATAATATTTGTACACGTTATCCACTTATATATAACTCGGTCATATCCGTTGGTAATTCATCTTAACCGTCACGTGATTTTACTGTTATTACCTCTCAATATTATATCGAAAAAAAGTTCAGGCTCCTTGTTCACAATGTTAAATCAAACACATGCAGGGTAGGGGGGCCCTTTATATATCCTGCATGGTCACCCCATGGTCCTCCGAAATTATTCACATGACATATATCGGCAGATATCCGATTGAGCATGGGTGTAAGTTTTTTTTTAATTATAAATACTTACAGAAAAAACTCAGTCATAAGGTTCATTTATATGTTGTTTATAAAATGTTTTCCTTTTTCTATTGATCAAAATGCAAATGGCTGTTAGTTTGTTAGGATTTATTCGGGTTTTTTAGATTGAATAGTATCATAATTCAGATGGCACTATATGTATACAGTATAGCGTTTTACATACCATATATATAAATTGTATAAAACATATCACATGAATGCATTTGTACAAATTACTTGCAGTTTGCTAAAGTCGTTTTAATGGCTTACTGCTTCACGTTTTTCTTTGTCAAAATTTTGTTTGTAGAATGGAGCCAATAGTATATATATATATATATATATATATATATATATATATATATATATATATATATGTACATGAAAGGAGAAATAACAAAATATTGAGTCGAAATATATGATCTAGATTAAATAAAATATAAGAAGCCGAGTTCCCTATCACACCCACCTTACCCTTATATATAACCCGGGCTCGCATAGAAAAAATTTTTTTGTTACTATTGCGGGACACCATATATACTCGTATATACAAATAGGGCATAATACATAAATTTGTTGGGAAATCTGCAGCCTACATATATGTTAATGTTTCTGTACTTGTTATATGCATGTATACCTATATCAATACCTGTTCTCACATTAAGTGCATATTCTAATTTTTATTAAATAAAGTATTTGAAATTTACTTATCCGCAGTTTGTGTTATGTTATATGGCAGCGATTATACGAGTAATTATATAATAAAACATAAAGCTTGTATCATAAATTAAAATAGTTAATTCTTAAGTTTTAATAAAAAAAAACAACTTGGAGAGGAATTTTTAAAAAGCATTGATTCATTATGCTATTTTGGTATTATTCACAGTACTCAATATCTAAACATGCAAACGTACAGACAAACGAGTGACCTAAGGGTCATGACGCTCAGTTTCAACATATACATATGTATATAGGTATGGTGATATATCACATGCATCGTTAATGATGGTAGGCGAAAATGAAATAGAACAGTGAAAATAATAAACAGTGATTGTAAAAATCAGCTAAATAAAACCGAAATTCCCAGTTCTTAAGAAGTTCAATATAGATGGCGCCATCTATAGTTGACATCTATCTCTATACATCTATAGCTTACATAGCTTACATTTGATGAATTTATTTTACCTAAAGCGGGTATCCTAGAATTAAAGGCATGTCCGAATCTATATATTTATCTGAAAATAGAGAATATGTCGCTGGATGTATTTAAAGTGACTTTGATGACACCATCATGATTTAATTTCATCCAGTGATAAAACTCGCTGATTGCCTCCGCCGGGAGGATATATATATGCGTTCATTCCGGCGTTCGTGTATGTGTTTGATTGTGTTTATTCACAACATAACTCAAACAATCAAGACAAAAGCAAAAATTAATTTAGGGCACCTCGGGAATGGGCCAATGAAAAACGATTATCGATTTTGCTGTGGGTCCTGCTCATGATCCGGATCCAAGAACCAAGGAATCACTTATATCAATATTCAAAACTGTGCAGTTACATATACACAATTGAACATGGGAATATGGGCCGAATAAGTGAATGCAAACAATTGTTTGGGAACTTATAATCAAAAGAACCTGGGAATATGGCCAAATAAGTGAATGAAAACAATAATAGCTGAGTATCCCACATTAAGGCCGCTACATGGCGGAGGACTGCATTCTTGAGAATGTATGCATGTTTAAAGTATTTTAAAATTAGAAAATGCATATATTTGCGTCAAAATACACATTTGTAAGTTATTTCCACTGGTATTTCCAAACATAACCTGACAGGCCATATATTTTGCGTCTTAATTGGGTGTCTTAAGCCTGCATCACCACTTGCGATTTTGCTGCGACGCGAAGGATGCGACTAAAATCGCAAAGGGACTGCGACTGGTCGCCCATATTAAACTCATGTGAATTGCATGTGAGCAGGCTGCCTGTCGACGCGACCGCAAGGTTTCTGCATGGCATGCATGTCAGAGAATTAACTTGCGATTCACTGTCGATTCCTTGCGACTGTTGCGATCATCTGCGATTACTTGCGATGCGTTTTGCGACTGAACTCTGTCCAATTGTTTGCGGAAGTTTTGGTCAGGTGAAGGAGTCTGCGACCAAGCGGCGACTAGTCGCAGACTAAGCTTGTAGGTATATGAAATTTGGCGTCGCCCCAAGACATTTTTTTTTGGTCACCTGAAAAGAAAGATGAAATGATGCCAATGTGGAAACAAACACAAACACTCCGTACAACCAGACTTCGCCCGAATACCGCAACCGAAACCAAATTAAAAATAAGGGCATGTGAAAAGACAGAGGTATAGTACTGGGCTGCATTTGTGCTTATATTTTGACAGCTTTTTTTAATTATATTTGTAGTTATACTCAAGTTTACTCCAAATTTTATAAACAACGCGGGAAACCTCGTGATCCCGATTCTGCACCTGATCGCTGAACGTTATAGTCGCAAGCAGTCACAGACGATGGCAGACTCTCTGCGACTGGTCGGCAGTGGTCGCCGACTGTCAGTCGCAAGCAGTCGCAGACGATCGCCGACTGTCTGCGACTGGTAGCAGATAAAAATCGCAGAAAATCGATTGATTGTTCTTTATTTTCTCCGATTTCGAAGAGTAAAACAATCAGTAAAATATTATACACTGAAAAAAAAGCGAGAGAAAACAACATCAGACAACATATGATTTGTTATATTAACTGTGCAAAACTTGCTTCCCATCTAACTTCAGTAACTCTAAACAAACAATGAACAAGAAATAAGAGCTAGTAAGAAACTATAATACGGTGGTCGACACGCGACTATACGTGTGTCCGCCGAAATCAGAGTAGGGCGGGTGAAGTGATATATGGATTGAGTTGCAAGGGGAAATAGAGTGAGAAAAACTATCCAAGATGTATACATATGCAAAATTTCAGGTGGATAAGTCAAACCACTACTAAGATATGAAGGATTTTATCCCACGGAAGACAAACAGATGGACGCTGTGCAAAAATGGTTCCAGGTTGCGGCACCAGTTTTGTGTATGATAGAGCTATGTGAGATCTAAACACATGCAAATTTTCAGGAAGATACGTCATACCAGTCCTGAGATATTAGCATGGATGTGTGCAGCGTGAACGTGAATGTAGGTGGCGCTACTTGTTATAAAAGTAAGAAAGCTATCTAGGATGTATAGGCATGCGAAATTTCAGGTGAATAAGTCCTACCACACATGAGATATGAGTGATTATATAACCCAAGGCAGAGAGATCAGATGGACGCTTTGCAAAAATGGTTGCAGGTGGCGCCACCATTTTATTGTATGATATAAAGCTACCAAAAAGCTACACTGCATGGTGCAAAATTTTAGCCTGTTTGGTTAAACGAGTCCGAATATATGTGTGTAATGGACGCACTGCAGGAAGGAAAGGTCGGAGGTCAACGCCAAATGGTTATAGGTACCAGTTCACATGTGACCCGATAACTTGCTGGGTCAAGTTTCGGAAAAATCGGTCCAGTGGTCTCAGAGGAGTTCTCCGGAAACGAACGCGGCGGCGGAACCCGGTCAAAAACAGAGTACATGTTTAGTATAGTAAATTATAGTTTAATAATAGTAATAGCAAGAATAATTAGTTGTGTTACACTTTTTGAAAACTTAGTCCTTGATGCCATGAGGTTTCAAGGCTTGAGCGAATATCTTCATGAATAGGCCTATTGCACAGTGACTTTGAAAGATTTCATATAATCAAGTTCGTCGATTAATTCAGTTGGCTGACGTTAAAGTATATATATATATATATATATATATATATATATATATATATATATATATATATATATATATATATATAGGGAGTTTATATCTTCAAGACAATTAAGTGCTGCTTAAGTTCTAATGTCTCATTAATGTAACACCATAGCTTTTTGCGGCCACAACTGGACACATCACAGTGAAGGACGGCATGGTAATTTGCATCTGGTAAAAGTTGCCACAAAAATGACAAAGATCATTTATGGATATATAGCTGCTCTGTCCTTTCATAATATGCAACAAGCTTGACGGCAAGAGAACACGCGCGCAGACAACAAGGCATACGGTATCCACATTGGTGAGCCGTTTAGGTCAACGAGTCTCTATAGTTATTAGTGTATGATATATGTTTTCAAAAACTTATTTTAGACAATTATTTAGACATCGAACGATCGACTACGGGTTGACATTGATCAGGGAGTTAATTATATTTATAAAACGGGTGTAACCGACGTGTGCATACGCAATATATATACAACAGTATATGTATACATGACCGACTTGGAGTGAGTTGTTCATAACGTTAAAATGCCGTGGCGGTTCTGATTACTTTAAGGAGAACGAACACAAAACAGCCCCGACATGGCACAATATGTCCTCAAGCAGAGCTTGCTTACTGTACGAGTTTCGCATGCATTCCTATGTCATGGGTACACACAAATGAGCCTGTATTAGCCCCTTATTGTATTGCGCACAATAACCACCGGCCCAACGTGTCCACGCTTGCAGTCTCCCTGCCACTCGTTAAATACCAAATAAATGTATTTCACGCCGCCGAATTACAGACTGGCTGCTAATTAGTTATGATTTGCTGAAAATACTCGGTTGCCAGCCGACACATGCTACGGCCCGCCAAAACAAATGCCCATTGGATGTTAATTACCGTAAAGAAACTAAAAGGAACTCGCACACTGAGAAGCAAAAATAAATCCTTTAGATCGATCTGTACTGCGTTGTCAATGTAAACAAACATATCCTGGAAACTGCTTATATGTGACGGCATAAAGGCAGAATGGAGGACATTGCAGGCTGAGAAATATATGGATATACAACAAATACTATATGTGATTTAACCTATTACTGACCAAAGACCAAGGTAAGGGTTTAAACGAATATACATTATGTTGCCGTTTTTAATATTTTTTGTATCTCTGTGTTTATAGATTTTATTCAGACAGTAAGGTCAAAGGTTTAGGTTCAAATTTCATGAGTTAGACTTGACATATGTTTCTGATTGTCATAAACGTTTAAAATTTTTTTTTAATATATGGATGTGTATATGGATATATATATATATATATATATCCATATACACATCCATATATTAAAAATATATATATATATAGTGTTAACATCCTTGTTGAGCTTAATGATATATATAATATATATGTGTGTGTGTGTGTGTGTGAGCATATGGCGAGGCGTTGCTTCATGTACATGTAACTAATTATATAAACTGTGTCAATTGAGAATATTGAAGAAACTTCTCTATATATAGGTTGTTGGTGGGAAAAAAAGAGGTTTGCTAATCTTCTGCGCATGTGAAAATCTATTCATATGAAAATGTTACTTGTATATACCCGGAAGGTTTAAATCTTCAATTTACATTACCCAAATTACATTTTTGTAAATTGTTAGAAACTAATCTGTTTTGTCACAACACAACGTTTCCCTTCTTCATGCATGCATTGTCAAATAATACAAATGAAAGCCTTATTTGGACACTGGTATAAAGGGTATGGTTTTATATACAGAAGCAGAACACATTAACATACTATATATAGTATATAGACATTCATGTTGTTCTAAAAAAGGAAACGAAGAAGTGTTAAAGAGGAAATATCGCGTGCACCTTGACATCCCTATCAATAGCTATATATTACATAGATTGTGAGAATAGGTTTTACATATATACAAAACAGGGGCGGATTTAAGGGGGCGCCCCTCCCCCTCTTTTTTTCGACCTTACCAAAAAAAATTAGGGAAAACTCATAGCAGACGGTCACGCTTCCAGTAAAAAAATTAAAGACCAAGTGTATAGAACAGTTAAAATGTATGGAGGATCACCCGTTCCGCGGCCTCGCAATGTGAGCCCTCTCCCCCCCCCCCTATTCTAAATTCCTATATCCGCCCCTGCAAACTTACAACCTAAGCCAGCGTTACCTTAGCATATTTATATAAATATATATCAATATCACTATATAGAAGTCAGACATTGCGGTATATGCTTGTTTAATATGCGAAAGCACCGTGTACAACGACAGATGTATACGGGATCCTTTGTTATCATTTCAAAAGACAGGCCTCAAAAATAAACCTTCGATATCTATAATTTAGAAGACCGGAACGCCAATGTATGCTATATATCATTAACTATCCCCCCCCCCCCCCCCGCATGAAATTTACTTCCTGTGACCACGTTGTAAACGGCAGATGTGTAACAACTATATATGTTCAATACATTAACTTCCATTTAAGTTATAAGATATATTTTAGAGTCATGGATAAGCAGACATGCGAGTGTCAGTGCCACTGCTCTCCTCGAGTGACGTATGAGCGACCAGACACCGGGGACAGGCTCACGCCCACCGCCCCGCCCATGCCAGGTAAGAATATTTAATTATTACAGCTGTTTATAATGATGTTTAGGTGTATGTATAATATATGCACATGATAAGCATTATAACACATTTCACGTGAACAGCAAGGATTACAATAAATTTGTTATCGTTATATTTGGATTGTGAGTTTTTACAGCTGGACTTAGGTCCTAACTGAACATTTAATCTAATCATACAGTTACTGACTACTATATCATATTCCTCGTTCTTGCATACGGACGCTATTTCAGCGGGGTACGTCCGGGTCGGAATTTCCATGGGCCGTGTTCACACACACACACACCTACATATAGTTCTTACTTTGTAATTTTCATTTTATGCATTGAAGACCTATTTATATAAAAGCACATTTCCTTACATGTTATGTGATGGTGCTAACATATATACTTTATTTATAATTTAAAGTGGGATACACCCATATGTAGGCCTAGGTGATGATGCCCACATTAATTATCCCGGGCCAATAAGATTTACATACCGATCCTCTATTGCAAGTTGTCAATACTTGTCATGCATAAATAAAAAATATACTTTGTAAAAGCAGCGTGTACAGTCAAATGAAATTTGCATTACCGGTACTTTTACCGTTAAAGGTGGGCACCAGAGGGCTCTTCACGTCCAACCAAATACAAATAAGAATCTGATAAACATAGTGTATCACGCTATACGGTGGAGTGATAATCATGAAACATGGAGTATATTTAGCCCATTGTTGATGGAGAATCGCTTGGACAACATTTATATATCTTGTCATCATTATAGTGGATTTCCCACACCGCATGTTCCTTAATGACAGACGCATCTGCCCTTCCTATTTACACGTGTATGTAATTACAAAGTCCATCGAAAGCCAATCCACTGACCATGAACCTGCATGTTTCATGTCCTGAACCCACGTGACCTTAACGAATGGTCAGCTGGTCCTAAGCAAGCTTGAAAGAACGCGTTTTAAAACATTTTGTGGGTGATAAATGTCTCTTTATCTTTCTGTCTTTATCTCTTTATCTGTTATCTTCAGTGTTTGGTTGTTTATCAGTTTTGTAAGAGTAATTATGGCTTCACCCGCATTACACTGTCAAATCGGAGTTTGGAAATTTTGTGAATAATTGAATAATCCAGTCACAATACCCTCCTACCCTCCCCCCCCCTCTCTCTCTCTCTCTCTCTCTCTCTCTCTCTCTCTCTCTCGCACTCTCTCTCAGTACGCCTGAGTGAGGTCAGGTCACAAAGCATTGTTCAGGTGTACACAAGATTCAAGGGGCGAGATCACGTGCACAATGCGCAGTCAGGGTAAGGAAAGGTAACGAGCTGATAAGGAATCTGAAATGGAGGGGGTACACGTGTTCTGATGTGGGTGAGAGCAACTTGAGAGAGAGAGTAGTATTTTGGCCTATATAGATATCAACCAGTAAATTGCCAACATATCTTGTTTTCTTCAAATTTCTATTTCATTTTCCCTTTGTAAAATACAATTAATTTACCTTGATTTTTTTTTCTTGTGAATTTTGGTGCTGCGCATAGCTCAATATTGTGATGTGGTACAAAAGATTTAAAATTAGCATTAACTTTTATTTATTTTTTAATCCGCCTCCATTACAGGAACGAGTTCATAGTACTAATAAAGTCCATGAAAAAATACATGGGAAAATAAGACGTACGTGACATGGTGAAAAAATTGTATAAGATATACCATAACCATAAATCGTCCATAAAAATTTTACCCGTGAAGTATAGAGAAAAGGATTGATAATATGAACCTTCTTGTAGGCCTATGAAAAGCTTTCACCCGTATCTTATTCTTATAATCCGCCCCGGTAAGTCAACAAAGTAAAGCGTCTCTGTCCGGCCCGCCGTCTGTTGAACCGATTTGTCATTCTGCGGCCAGGTACTTCCTGTCGTCTGCTCTGGTAGGAGGTCAACGTTTTTGACTCGTCAAGGAGATGCACGAGGCGATATGGCAACCACATCCATGCACACCCACCTCTATCTAGTTTGTATAATGTCAGGGGTGTCACTAAAACATTGCATTTGCCTTGTAGAATGTATTATTAGTTTCTATCTTGTATATACCTATAGCCTTGAAGGCTATATATTTAGTGGATTGTGGAGTAATGACTAAATCACAATGCAAAATATAAATTTAGTTATCTAATGTTTCTATGACAAAAATGGAGTTATTAATGTGAAACAATAGCAAAACCATCCCACAGTGGTCTAAAAACACGCACACAAGATTTTCACCCAGTATATATTATAAGAATAACACCTCCAACCTCACTCTTTAATATATTCCAAAATGTTCCAAATTACAATCAGAATGTTTCAATTACCAGTTTGAAAATAGTGATGACAAGAAAGGAAAGGTGTAACAGTCCAATCAACAACAAATTAAATATACAACTTCTACTAGTTTTAATGTGACTTTGGACTCAGATTTTCAAATAATCATGATAGAATTACAGTTACGTCATAACTGAAACGGTTAATCGATTGTGTAATGATCGTAAGGGCCTGCATCAGGGGTGCACATGGTTTTAGGGGGGTGCAGCTACCTATCATCGACCTAAAACATTTGGTAAATAGAATATAAGCACTCAGTACCGAAAGCCCCCGGATTTTGCACCGTGATGCATTTAATACTATCTTCCCAGATAACAGCCTAAGTTTTAAACGTAGGCTATCTATAAATTAACCCTCCTTTCTCAGTGGCCCCTGTCAAATCCTGTATCCGCCCCTGGAGATCAAAGCGGGCTCTAAATTGAACTCCACGTAGTTGAAGCAGGCCTGCATATACCTGCGTCCCATTTTGTTTATGTGCAACCTTAATTGCTTCCATGTGGGTTCATGCACTGAACCATGAAACAATGTGACTGGGATATAATTAATGCCTAGAGAGGTTAATTATGAGGAAGTGCTGTTGCATGCAGTAACTCGCCCTTTCATCAGTCAAACACACCACTCTATACATAAAGTTCATGACAAATGAGCACTGAAGAAAAAAAAGGAGCCTATAGCGTACTAATAAACGCCTCTCGGATTTGCTTTACAAGATGTAGTACGTGAAGTATGGGAAATATGACATATGACATGTTTGGTTCTTAACAGTCTTCGAGGCCAGAGATTGCTATCATAATCGATTCAGCAGTGACATGGAGGTGCTATACAACTAGGTTGTTGATTGCGGAACTATCTTACAGTCTGATAACGCGGTATTATATCTACAAGTATTTACGCTGTGTTAGCCCTACAAGTCGTAACAAGAACTATTGCACAAAGAGGGTTCGTATCCCAAGTGAGACCCCTTCCAAATCTGAGTTGCCGGGGGAACAGCCCGGTTTCCACCGTTACAGCTAACGGCCGGAGCTGATCAGCGTGCAACTACTCATTTTGTGCACATCGTAGTGTGTTTCTGGACGGGGGCAGGTGTGTCAGGAGACAAAGAATTCAAATTCACAACGGCTGTCACACAAGTACCCACAAGGGTCTGCAGTACAGCGTATCGTTAGATACAGCGGCCACGGGGAGTTTATCTGTCAGTTGCACGCTTCATATGGGGAATTCCACGCTTGCTTAGAGAGCCATAACGGTTTCATCAACCGAAGTTTGTCTTGAGCGGTTGCGTATAAAGACCACCAGCGACCCAGTTTGATAATTCTAATCCGTGGTATCTTACTGAATGATGGAGGCCAAGGACTTCATAAGTTTGGGGATGGATGTATTTCTAGTTTTTACCACTTGGAGCTTGAACAATCAGACCCAGGGTTGACGTCTCATTTATGGCAGCTATTGTGCACAAAAAACGTATACATAAGCTATCAGCCGTGCATGGCCGACAACTTGACTCGTTTGTTTATATAAATATTCTTTGTGCTGTGGTCTAAGACATCTTTACACCATGGTTGCAGACTTAGTTTGCCATGTCCGGCCCTACAGTCACCGGGAAGCTCAAGACGCCCATCTTTTCCACCATGCGGAGCTGGTGCAGCAAATAAAGACGGGACCGGTCAAGGACGGAGAGGAAAAACTACTCAGTGGTAACCATGGCGACCAACAAGTTAGTTATCCGAGGTAGATATATTTTCTTTAAATAGATGTACTTCTGAAACACTGTCATATATTTTTAGCTGCGTAATGTTCTATGACTGTATTGTACTTAGGCCTATATTTAGGCCTACATGTACTTGTATTGGATGTTTGAAGAGCACACACACTCAATGTGTGTGCGTTTCAACAAGGTGCCTCGCTGCATATTATATATAAAAAGTCAACACTGAACATGACCGTAATTCACTTTTATGCCATAGACTTTCACACATGCGCACACACACGCAATACATTAATAATTTATTAAAGTAAAGTTTTCCTATAGATACATTTATTAGGCCATTTGAATATTAATTTATAATCAAACTTGTACGTCTTTATGGTTTCAGGCGTGTGTATCTGGTTGCGATCTGGTTTGGATGTTTGACATCATTTCAGTATTATGTGCCAATTAATCAATCTGTCGGTTTATTGATTATTGAGAAATTATTTCATATTATTCCATGTCATATATTATATTAACACGTAAATTAAGTGAAAAACTGTAAAGTTGAGTGAATGATGGTGTCCCCTCACCCTGTTGTTCATGCATATTGCACATGCACCGACCCTGAGATTGAAAGACACCGGATGTGTCTTGCATGTATTGCTTATCTTGTCCACTCCTACACACACGGTGATGATACAACGATATACCCGTCTGAGGCCGAAAGGTGTGAAACGTTAATAAGCTTATATACAATCAATTATAAAACCTAGCTTTTATAATTAAAACTTTGATTTAGATATGACCATTTAATATTCTGCATAATGCTGATTATAATGTTTAATATATTAATTTATTTGAAAGATAACATCCACATGCATGCACGGGTCCGAGTCTGCACCGGTTTCGGTGAAGATGTGTCCTTGATGCAGGTCATAGCTGTTCTGTCCAAAACAGGTCTTCATTATATCTAAAGGAAGTCCCCAGAGGTGATGAAACTGCAGCTTAGGCCTGTATAACCCTGCACAGGTATACAGCACGGAATTTATAAGGACTTTGCAGGCTATTCCTACCTGTCCTGGTTCGCTGATAATGTTGTTCCGTATAAAGGGACAGGTTTCTTGACAGATATGTGAGGAACTGAATATTGCTTGCTCCAAAATATTTACTCTATGTCCTGCTCGGTATGGCTTGTATTTACAAATGTAGGTACACAAATGTATATTTAAACACACGTGGCAATAACTGAAGGCCGGCCACACGCACCAGGGCCTGACCATAAAGACATACACACACGGGCAGTAATGTTGTATAAATGCATATGTTGTTGGTGCACATATATTAAGCCTAGGTAGCATATGGTGTGAACGGAGGAAAATCAAGGTCAGACACGATGTGTGATAAAAACACTAGCGACTTGCAAGAAGCATTTCCTATACAGGAGTAATCCCCCATACCGTGTTTCCGATTTGTGACCTCCATCATGAAAATGATACAACAGAGTTTGTATTTGCTTGGATGTCATGCAAACTGTATGCTGAGTTTAGCAGGGGCTGAGAGGAACAAGTTTCAATAAGCAAGTCGGTTTCCTTGTTCGTACAGTATAGCACACGATTACAAAAAAAAATATATTATAAATCTAGTTGAGACAGCCGTTACCTCTGCTATAGCTTTTCTTTATTCCGACTGAAACCCAAATTTTATAAATTTCTTGCCTCAGATATACCCATCCGTATCGATAATACAATATTCGGTCACTAAATTTCACCGTCAGTGTTGTGCCATTATATGTCGGGTGCTAGTTGTGCAGCCCAAACACCCTTGCAAGGTCACGTTAAACAAACTTTTCCATGCCTTTCCGCCCTTCCGCCTTCAGAAACCAATTAAATTAAGAGACAATTTTAGATATCATTAACATTTAAGAAACAGAAGAACAAACCGACAGACAGTGGTCAAAGTAGGGAGTTTATATATAGACATTATAAGCTTACTGGTATGAGAACGATCTTTCAAATCATGTGTTGTAAAACGTACTGATGCGAGTAGCTATAACAATACAATATAAGAAATCCATAAATGATTATGAGTTCTCGGTAAGCACTTCGGTAATAACAAATCACCATCTGAAATAAGTGACCGAGATGCACATCGTGCACGGACGATAACCGAGCAGACATATGCATGGGATCGCTTGTCGACAATTTCCCGTTAAGTTCTTTAATCTGTCTGAAAAAAAATTCAACTGACAATATATCACAAACCAAATATGGCACCAAGAGCACCATGGCTCTACATACCTTAATTTGCCTGTTTAATATAGACTTAACACGCACGGCGCGATTCAACTATTATAAAAGAATGGCTGCAGTAGAAATTTACGCCTTCTTCCTAAGATCATCTTTCGAGCGGTCCATGCAGCTACGTAGAGCCGAGACTGCGCTCTAAGGAAGATGGGCCAACCTGTAACCGGTGTTGTTGAGACTGTCTGTGCATGTCCACAGTGCGCGTGTATAATTTCTTAATTTTACAACAAAATGTGGCATTGGAAGATGTATTTCATGCCATACTTTGTATATGCTTATTAATGACCGAGACTCAATGTTGTGTTTGTTGTTACAGTAGGAGGAGACAATGTCACAGACGCCGGGCAGACCGTCCAAGATGGAGAAAACGTAAGAATTTAAAACTT
The DNA here is from genome assembly GCA_026874595.1 of Sipunculus nudus. Classification (NCBI taxonomy): domain Eukaryota; kingdom Metazoa; phylum Annelida; class Sipuncula; order Golfingiida; family Sipunculidae; genus Sipunculus; species Sipunculus nudus. Next base: position 8,813,895 of record CM049309.1, read on the forward strand.
TGAACAAATAAGATTATATTTTAGTTTAGCCTGGTACATCAGAATGCAAGGCTGAATCTCTTAAAGTGTTTAGACCTATAATTGTATATAAATATATATAAATATGTCCTAAGAAGGATTCGGAAATTATTTGAAGGATTTGCTGGACCTGGCATGATAAACAATCGATTTCAACGGTCAAACTTGACTGAAATAAATGATCTTTTTTAACTACACATTTTATTTTACTTGGTACAGGCATTTTTAACTGGCACTAAATCATGAGTTCCCAGATTAATTTAAACTGAAATTTCTGTTTATAATACTGTCGAATGATATTTGCTTTTTAATATTTTTAACTTGGTACCTTTGCTTTGGTTATCTGAAGAAAATTTATCTAGACAGAGGAATCTCTGGTACATCTACTGAATAACCATACATTTATTTACAGGGCTGTGCTGTCTGGGCTGGGTGGTATGTTTGCCTCTGTTCCTGTTATGCTGCTGTCTCAGAGAGAAACCTGCCGATGATGAAGACCTTAAGGAGGATGACTGCTACCCGTGTTACTGATATGATAGACCATTACCATGGCAACACATCTTTAGCCAAAATCAAAGTGTAAACCCTCTCATACACAAACTTAGGGTGATCTCAATGTGCATAAAGGTAGCTAAGGTGCTTCACTGTGGTGTACCAGTGGTCTAATACCTTGTCACCGTCCACTGACAATGTGGACCATGATGCTGCAGTTTGTGTTATGTAAGACACAATCACCACAGCATATCTATCACTCTCATCCAGAGCTTCTGGTGTTGTCGCATCACCACCATCACCGTCACATCATATTTAAGGCTCAGATCCCATTAGATCTATAAAACACAAGCAGCATTTATGCTCCGGACCTGCCATAAGTCTTGTTATCCAATAAATACTTAAAAGGAGCCACGGATGGATCTGGAGGGGGATGGACGTTTGGTGGTTAATTCCAGCCTTGCTGGGAGAAATTAACCATTGTTTGCACTATTAAAAATTTTTTAATTAAAACTAACAAATCATCTCTTTCCTAGAGTTTTGGACTCTTTTTAGGGGTACTCCAGAAGTCTCGGATCTGCCCCTGGTGCTATGTTACAACAAGTCTATTGCACCACAAGTGAATCATGTTTATTTTCTAAATTTACCACCTTTCTGGACAATCAAAATGCCAGTGTAGATAATGGTAAAACAAAGATTCATCATGCCTTGCAACAATCTTATGATTTGATAAGAGCTGTCACTGAATTAAGTCTTCCTGGCCCTTTTACAAAATTTTTCCTGCATCTTATTAAATGAAAGTATATGATGGCACAAAAAGTATAGAGGCACATACCATGACACTGCAAAATAAAGGGTTCATGAAAGGGTGGCGGTACTCAAAACATTACCAATACAGCCCAAGTGTTCTGGTTAGGAGATGTTTCCAAATACCACTAGAGGTCTCCCTTACAGGCTCTGCTTCCTTGCCTTCACAATCTGTAGGCCTGTCTGCAAAAATCTTGCAAGTTCAGGAAAAAAAAAGCTGGACTATTTCAAGACTTGACTTGCATACACAACTTAATAATTACATTTGATGGCGAACTTACAACTTAAGGCATGTCATTATTGATTGAGTCAATCTGTATCTGGCTATTTAAAATATGGGTATGGTTATCTTGAGTCCTATTACATATATTTATATAATTTATTATTTATATAAAAATTCAACATAACGGTAACCATTATCCTGTTAAATAACAACAGAAATCCAACCTCTGGATAAATTTACAACTAAGTCCAAAGGTTCATGACGTGTTAAGAGCACTATATACGAAAGGATGAACTAATACATATGATAAGAATGAGCTGTTGTTAATAATAAGCCCTTTGAATTGCTGTAATATCCCTGTAATCATGCCTTTGAGGAGACCGTGGCAGGGTTGTCAACTCCTACTCTTTACCATGATACCAGCTACCAAGTCTTGAAGCCCATAGTTTAATGCCTGTTCAAGCCAAAGTCCTGACTTGGGTGGAGAAAAATTATTAATGAGACTGTGACAAAGGGGAAACAGAGTCGGACCTCTGGTGGGAATCGGAGATGTTTCAAGAATGTGAATCTCATTAGTCTTTTATATATAAGATACTTCAACAAGGCCCTGTGTTCCGCACCTACAGGTCCAACACACAAGGTAGGCTTGTAATCTAAATGAGTGTCTGTAGTAGGTTTAATCCATCACAGAGCTCACTCATGCTTACTTTAATAACAGGCTTTGTGTTGCAATGATATATTATGAAGTAATGTTGTAAATGAAAAGTATTATTAGATTAGGAGGCATTAACAGCTTGTGGCATTTGATCATTTGCATTCTTTAAATTATAAACTAATTATCTTGTATCCAAGTTATCCAAAGATTACTTAAGTTTAATACACCAAGGGAATGATATAGTGTCATGTTGATTACTGTTTATGTATTGTCTGTCTGTGATTTTTACTGTGATTCTATTTACTTTGCACGGAAGGTTCAAGAAAAAATACTTAGTAAAAATTTGTTTGTTTAAACGCATGGAACTTTTCATCTGAAAGCCATTTTATGGGGTGTTAGAACAACAGAAATTTATACCATTAAATATTTGATATCCATTACAAATAAAATAGCAATTTACAGAAGTGTACAAAAAGAAATATGGAACTTTTAAAGGATAAGAGCAGGTGTTATTATGTATAATACAAATGTGATGTTTGTGTGAGCCCCATGAGCACAGTTGGCTTTTAAAGCTTTGTTACCATGTGCACATATATGTGTATATGTGCATGAATTGGCACATGTAAATAGTGGACAAGTGATCTTTCCAAAACAAGACACTTGACTTGGAATCCCCAAGTGAGCGAAGACTGTGTGAACCTTACTCCTTCGGTGATTTTCATGCATATATGCACATACACTCACAGACACATGGAAACCCCACAGTGTCAAAATTATAAAAGTGCTTCTTATGTCTTTTTATGCATGTACATGCACATGGAAACACAGTTTTAACAGTGAATGGTTTCATTAAACACACGTGCCTTTAGTGTGTGCCTTTATTAGAGGACACAATACATAAGGAAATTATTTTTCTAGCTTTCTTGATTGTATGCATGTCAACAAATGTGATAAAGAATGTTTATTGTTACCGTAATTGTGTTTCATGAGACTAGATTTGTTATGTTTTATCAAAGGAGCTATTTTGAATCTGTTACAGTCGTTCATTTGTTCAGTATCTGTAAGACTTTGCTTGTATTTGAAAATATCTTTAATTTATTGTTAGTGTATGCATTCATGTAGTGTTTCAAAAACTCTGTGATACAAAAATGTGAATAAACCTTTCAAACTGTCACACGATTGATATTTTATGTTTTACATCATTATAATAATGTTGAACTCACAACTTAACAGCAGTCACAATCATATCACACAAAAGGTAAATAAATTTTAACTTAGAAATACAGCACAATTTAATAATAAATCAAGAATCGTGTTTAAAATGTTTGTCTGGCAAAGCATTCAGAATCATAAACATTAAGAAATGGAGCTCCATATCATGTATGAAAACTGTTTGGACACTGGAACTTCAGTTTATTTGACCTTTGTTTACGCCAATGAGTGGCCACTGTTAGCAAGATGAGAATATTGTCTGCCCTTTACAGTTCAGGATGGAGATAACATTAAATCTTTTTATCCTTTTCAACACATTACTGATTTGACTATAATTCTCACAATTATTTGAAATTTGTTTAAAATTTAAACTAATGACAAGCATTTTCTGAAATAAATGTTATTTTCTAATGTTCTTTTGTATATACACATTTGGTCCATCTTTGAACATGAAATTAAAGTAGTACTCTTGATGAAGGGAGACATCTTATTGGTCAGTTTAAGAAGACACATCTACACACAGACAGTTTGTCAAATTAGGAATCACAGCCAACCAGCATACTTGAGCTTGTTCGGCAGGTATACATCGGTCATGTAGCGGTCACCTCGCTCTGTTAAACTCTGTATCTCAGCTTTGTGACCACTGGTCAGCAGACTGGACAGCTGGAATTGAAAGGATACACATGTCAAAGTGTGCACCAAAGTAATGTCCTTTTGGAACAAAACTGACATAATTCATAAATCCTTTTATAATTATATGTAAAGGATTTGGGCCTGGTCCAAAAGAAGCGTTATTCCATCCTAAATTATGTCTATATTCTTCCCCTTGGTTACTTGCCACAGAACCGTCCCTACATGCAGGTTCTCATCTGGATGCTGTCTTTGAAGTATGTTCATGTTGTATCCCACCTGCCCTTATCAAACGATGACAGGCTAAATTCCCCCAGCTTCTTGAAATCAGTCGTGTCAAAATCACGGTATACTGCTAGTACAGCTTAATGACATATTACTAAACTCAATTCCAGTGGCCTGTCCAATCTTCCTTTCTCATGATAATCTGTAAAAAATGCACAAAACCTTACCTTTGTTTGCCCCAGGGGCAAAACAGAAAAACAGCAAATTAATAACCTGTATGTAATGAAGAAGTTAATATAAAATTTTACAAAAATCAGATAAATACAGTTAATTTGTCCTCTCATGGGCTGACAAGACACATAGATGACATCACAATGGGAATTAATATCCAACAAACAGGTGTGAAAAAAATAAAAACATATACGGAGCGTAACAGCCCAGGGAATATAAAACTAATGATTCTATAATTGGGGTATGTCCAACGACAGGTGTTACATGATTACCAAATCATCACCATCATAAAGTAATTACATCACAAACATGCACTCATACTGCTGGTATACAGCCAAATTATTTAGTGCTCTCTTGCATGTGAGGACCATAATCAAATAGGGGACAGAACCTTTATTACAATAAGGGTGGAGCCAGATCTCATAAAGGGGGACAGTGTGTGGGGGAGGGGCTAATGAGTATAGTAAAAAGGTACTTGTGCATGCATGTGTTAATAATTAAGCAACATAGATAAAAATTTAAAGATTTTTTTTTTAAAAGGTTATATAAAAGTTTTGGTCCCCCTTCAAGTGGATCTGCCAATGTTTGACCTGGGGTATGTTGTTCAATTTCAAACAAATCTTGCATTTGTGAGCGTGTTTCACTTGTGATACTGTTGTTGTGACAATTACAGACCCTTTAATCTTGTTGACAACTCCACACATGTACTTGCATTACCATACACTGCTGTTCTATATGAGGGTATTTTGTGGAAAATGAATAACAAAAGGGATCTGTTAGGTGTACATTAGGTGTAATACATCATGTTACCATTTAGGGCCAGGCAACCAAATAAAGACTCCAATAGCCCAACAAACACACACGGAACATTCTTGCACATTAAAACAAAGGCTGATATATCAGAAGGTAAATTTTTTTTTTATGTTTTATTCTATTTGTGAAATAAAATCAACAATGTTGCTTTTATTTTAAAACAAGCTGATAATACAGAAGACACATAGACAAATCTCCCAGTAGTTTTTCAGGCTTTGCAGGAATAAAATCCTATTTTTGCCAGAATTTTGACATGAGCATCAAGGCCCATGGGCCACTTGTTTTCAGAGGTTGGGGATTCAGTCGAGTTTTCTGGTTGGTAATTAGCAAGGCCACACACGCTTCACAAATGAAAGTCAAATTCATGTGCACTGCTGAGCAAGTGGAAACTAAAATGTTCAGCTTGATTTTAATCAGCTGGGAAGTCCAGAAGTAAAACTTAGTCTACAAGTATGCCAATCCCTAAACACCTGAAATGTCAATTAAAGTTGATAATATGTTCAGGTGAAAGTCCACAGAAGTTTACCTAATACAAGGCCTACAAGCCTAGTGCAAACCAGTGCATTGGGAAATACACCAGGTATAATGCTTCAATGCTGGACCATTACTTCTCATGTATATGAACAATGCAAATACTAAACATTTTGAATAAGAAACAATTACACAAACATCACTGCTGAAATTCTGGCATGGATGCACACAACACAAAAATGATTGTAGCTGGCAACACCAGTCTTGTATACAACAAAGCTATCAGAGATATATACATATGCCCAATTTCAGGCTGATATATCAAATTCCTCTGTAATAACAAGCAGGCACATACACTGGGCAAAAGTCATTGTAGGTGGCAACACCTGTCTTGTGAACGAGAAAGCCATCAAAGACATATAGACAGGTCAAAATATCAGGCCAATACATCAAACTTACCTTAAGTCTGATGCATGGGGCTGACCAGGCTTAGGTGAGAAAGGCAGTTACCCCGAGTGAACTGTGACAAATTTGCTAGCTGGCTCAGGCTACTGCCCTAAGTGAACTCATGACCTGCACCTGGCTAGACTGAGTGAACTTTTGACCTGTACCTGGCTGCACTGAGTGAACTCTTGACCTGTTGCATAATCTGACACAGTTGATAGTCCACATGCAGCCCTGAGGGGCATGACACCCATGAGGTGATCACATGCTGGCCATGAGGTGTTCACATGTCACCCATGAGGTGATCACATGCCTTGTGCTTGGCTGCACTGACTGAACTCTTGACCTATATCTGGCTGCACTGAATGAACTCTTGATCTGTTGCCAAATCTGAAACAGTTGGCAGTTTCTCAACCTATTTAAAGATACAGACACAATCTTGGCCTGTTGGTAAATCTGTTTACACATACTGAAAGATTTTGGCTAAAATGCTTTTTTTTCAAGCTGACATATTAATAAACTTTTTATCAAAATATCTAAAATAACAAAAGATGCAGTTCTTTCATTGTTAAAGGTCCAATAATTCTGCCAAAAATTATTCAAGTAAACTTGAACAAAGGCCACCTAAGAATAATTTTTGTGCAATGTTACAGAAGTTATAACTGAAACAATAATTTTCTAGAAGAACAGTTTTGCAGTCCTCAGTTTGAAATAGACATAATAATGGCCATAAAACCAACTTAAACTTTTCTCATATGATTGAAAGAACCATGTCCTAGGATAATTCTTTAAAAAAATTGAACGATTCAACTTGACAGTTTCATCATAAACATTTTAAGCTGAAAAAGGCTAAAATTCTGAGGTTTTTGCCCATAAAAAACAGGTCAATGTAGGTGGCACCACAACATCTGCAACTTCAAATATGAGTCATGTGACCAATATTTGCACAATACTTTGTAATGCTAGCTTCTGTCATTTCTGAGATTATTATGTCAGTATGCTTAATTGGCGAAATGACTGTTCAAACTCGTGTAACACCTCTAAAATTCATCAAATGCAAACCATTTGAACAAACTTGAGAGGGCTTGCCTCTGGGATTATTTTTGTAAAATATTGAACAATTTGGCTGGACCGTTTACAAGAAGAAGACTTTTAAACGTTTTTCAGCTTTTTCTCTATAAAATCTAAGAAAATGCAGTTTTTCAGATGGCTAATTTTTTGCATTAAATTTCATGATACTAGCTCCAGTTGTTTTGGAAATAGTATGGGTTAACAACGACGACAGACGATGCCATACCATCGCATTAGCTCCCAGGTTCGCTAAAAATTACTACAGATGCATATTGAATGCAAAATTATAATACTGATACATCTCACTGATGGCAAAATCTTAAAATAAAGTTGAGTATGGATACCAATTATTTATAATCCATGTACAGCCGTCTTTATATACCCACAGAGCTGTATACCTGTAATTGTAAACATTGCCTGGCATGAGGAATATCTAAAATCATAAATCTACATTTTTTAAAAGCTTTAAAAAACATTCTTGTCAATATTAACCATAGATAATCTGAAATCTAAATGTCTAGAGGCATGATGTAACGGATGCTGATAAACTGGTGCCAGGTTAGATGTATCTGCTTCACACAGCTAACATATATGGTAAAATGACTCAATTCAATCTTTATAATTAAGCCAAAATTCATTCTTTGGAACCATAAAAGACAATTATTATAAGAATTATTCAGGGGATTATTCCTGTAAAATATTAAACAAATTGGCCTCAGTGGCATCAGTCAAAAAACGTTTTGCAGGTTTATAACTCATATGGGAAAATACAGCAAAATGGCTAAGTTAAGCTTCCCATAACTCAGCCAAAAATTACTGAACCAAAACCATTTTGAATTATCATCATCTAAGGATAATTTATGTGTGAGATTTAAGAATTTGGCCCAGTGGTTTTGGAGAAGAAGATCTTTGTAGCCACTGACCTAAAATGGGCTGTTATGGCATATGACTAAATTCAGCTTCCCAAAACTCAGCCAAAAGTCACTGAACTTAGACCATTTGAACAAACTTCAGAAAGCACTACCCTAGGATCATTTCTGTGCGATATTAAACAATTTGGCCATATGGTTTCAGAGAAGAAGTTTTTTTGTAGCAGTCAGTATGATACGGGCACTGATGACCCCTGTACAAAAAAGGCCGATGCAGGTGGCGCCACCAATACCTCAATTTCAGATATGACTCATGTGACCAACATTGGCATAAAATTTGGTGATGATAGCTCCAGCCATTTCTGAGATTGTAATTTTAGTATGCTTTTTTGGACAGATGACCAAGTTCAACTTCCTGTAACTTGGCCAAAAATTACTGAACTTAAACCATTTGAACAAACTTGAGAGAGATTGTTCCAGGAATCATTTCTGTGAAATATTGGACAATTTGGCTGAACAGTTTCGGAGAAGAAGATTTTTAAAGCTTTTTTAGCTTTTTCCCAATAAAATCTAAGAAAATGCAGTTAGCCAAAAAATAAGCAAAATTTGATAGAGTTTTTTAGATGACTAATTTTTTGCATAAAATTTCATTATGCTAACTATTGCCGTTTTCAAGTTAGTGCAGGTTAACATACAGACGCCGGACGCCGGACGACGCCACACCATCGCATAAGCTCACAGGTTTGCTAAAAAAATCTAAATCAGGGGCACTGCAAAGCAGAGCATCCCCTTGAACACCAGCATCATTAGACTGGATGTGAAAATCAGGAGGGCAGTTTTGTGACCTTGACCTTTGACCATGTGACCTCAAAAAGTGATCCATTTGTGAAAGGATTGTGATAAAAACTTTGGCTTTTAATGCATCAACAAGCTTTTTTAAGAAGTGGGTGCTGTGGCCTTAACAATTAACCTCAAAATTGATAGGGTTCTTTTTCTTTGGTTTGTGAGACATATGATGAAGATGAAAGGTTTGGGATGAAAACTTGGATTAAAATGTGTGAAAATCCTTTTCTTAAGAAGTGGGTCCTTTGGCCCTGACCTGACAGTTAATACTTTTATTCAGTGACCCAAAATCCATAGGGTTCTTCCTCAGTGGGTGGGTGAGCTTAATGTGATGAAAGGTTTTGGTTAAATGGTTCGACTTTAAATGCAACCATAAGACAATTTCCAATGGAAAGACAGACAGACAGAAGCACAAACAGAAGTGTTACTATATCCCTTCCTGCAACTTTGTTGCGAACAGATAATTTAGAAAAGCAGAATTTTTGTTATTGTATCCACTGATGGTATCCAACAGAAAAAGTTAATGGGCAATTTTAACATACTGTACTTAGAAAATGAATTAAAATGACTATCTTACCTCATTTTTCCAAGCAGACTGGTTAAAAAAGTATGGTCTTTTCATCAAATCCTCTATTTTACTGACATCTCCAGCAGACAGTGGGAGCCTCCTGTGTTCTATATTTAGCCTGCAGGTCAATAAGGCAGTAAGTTAATTTAATCAACTAAAATGAAATGATATCCATGACAATACTCTGCTAAATTCATTATATTTACAGTTAATAATGTTATTAATCTATACTTGGCCTGTAGTTCAGTAAAGTCAGCAAATTAATACTTATTATCAATAGCAACATAGTTGGATATCTTTGGAAATCTACTTAATCTATTATATACTAGTAGGCAGTAAATAATGTTACAATGGCACTGATCTGTTGTTACATTACATTATATTTGACTCAGAGAGCAGGACAGGTGCTTACAGTTATAAAATTGATAACTTAAACAACTATACAAATAAAATTTATCATTAAAAGACAAGTTTTGAACGATTAACATATCACTAACCTTGTGGTGAAGTTAAGGAAAATCATGTTTTGCAGCATACATGATTAAAAGATAATTGGAATAAAATGATATTAGTTAAAACTCTGCTAACAGGTGGCACTTAAGGGAAAAATATTAGTTTAAAATTTGTTCCATAGATGACACAACAGGTACTCTTTACATGGGTGTCTTAAATGTCAGGATAAGTAGAGTACGGGTTGTAACACTATGAAGGCTGGAAGCCAGTACCTTTCAATGTCAGAGGGCAAGAGTCCAAGCCACTTTAGACTAGGCACTGCCAGACTGCTTGTTTCAAACGAGAGAGACTGCAGAAAAATAACAGGATAACTGTTAGTGCATCATTGCATTAATGTTGTTTTATATATGAATTAATTTTTTTTTTCATTTGATTATATTTTCCAACACAGAATGATATATATTACCAAAATATCTAGCAATGTATACTGAATCCACAGTGTTAAACTCAAAGATTAATGCTTTCACTAAAATAAAATTAAATTGATGTACAGCAACCAAGTTTATATTTTCAAGAAATAAGCAAGAACTATAAGCAAGAAATTAATTTTATTTTAATCTGGTCTTGAGAACCCTATTTTGAACAAATATTTGATGTAGATTTATAAATGCAGGTAAAATTCTACAGCAGTTAACATTTTTACAGTAAATAAATATATATTATTTGAAGTTATTGTAGCACACTGAAGTGACCCAAGGGTCATGACGCTCAGCCGACTGACATGTTGACAATATGTCCTTGCACAGACAACTAATTAAGGTAATGTAGGTGGCAAATTAGCTTAAGTTCATCAAGACCCATAAGCAAAACAAATCTGACAAACCAACCGGCCTTTTATGAGGAATCTGGCAATTTGTGTGTATTTTGCATTATTTCTAGGGTGCTCAAACATACCCCAAAACTAAGAATATAGTTCACTGTGACCCAATTTCAGGTTTCTGGGGAGAATTTTTTAGGAACTCTCAGGATGTCAAGTTGGCCCAAAGGTTATGATTTGTGCCCTACTTTGGTATCAAATTTAAATTATTCTGAGGTGTGCTTATATTTATAAGCCCCAAAGCTCAGAAAATATGGGTAACAGAGACCTAAATACACGTTTCCAAGGAGATTTTCATAGACCTCCCTGGATTTTAGGTGAGAAGATTCCAGGTCCAATGTTTATGATTTGTGCCCTGCTTTGGTATCAAATTTTTAATTATGATGGGGGTTGCTTATAAGCCCAATAGCTCAGAGAATATGGGTAACAGAGACCTAATTTCAGGTTTCCATGGAGACTTTTCATGTACCTCTCTGGATGTAAAGTGAGAAGATTCTATGTCTAGTTGTTACAATTTAAGCCCTGTTAACAGATCACCATATCTTTTAAGGTCTCAAAAATAAGTAAAAAAAAAAAAAAAGTTTGCAGAAACTGATGAAACACTCCATGATCAATATCCATGCAAAGAATCATGGTGATCAATGCATTAGTTGTTCAGATACTTGAGCTTTCGTATCAAATTTTTCATTTTTCTGTGGGGTACTTCGGAGCCCCATAGCCTGAAGAATATGGCTACCAGAGACCTAATTCCAGGTTTCCAAGGAGACCTTTCATGGACCTCTCTGGATGTTAAGTGTTAACCATTTGTGCCCTGTTAACAGATGACAGCATCTTTTAAGGTCTCAAAATAGAGAATAAAAATCGTTAAAAAATAAAAAAAATACAGATGGGGCCACCAGTCTGCAGAATTTGATAAAACACTCCATGATTAATTTCCATGCAAAGAATCATGGTGATCAATGCATTTGTTGTTCAGATACTTGAGCTTTTGTATCAAATTTTTCATTATTCTGGGGGGTACTTCAAAGCCCAATAGCTTGAAGAATATGGGTAACAGAGACCTAATTCCAGGTTCCAAAGAAGACTTTTCATGGACCTCTCTGGATGTAAAGTGAGAAGATTCCTGGTCCAGTGGTAACAATCTGTGCCCAGTTAACAGATGACAGCATCTTTTAAGGTCTCAAAATAGAGAATAAAAATCATTAAAAAATCGAAAAAATAAAGGTGGCGCCACCAGTCTGCAGAAACTGATGAAACACTCCATGGTCAATATCCATGCAAAGAATCATGGTGATCAATGCATTAGTTGTTCAGATACTTGAGCTTTTGTATCAAATTTTTCATTATTCTAAGGGGTACTTCGGAGCCCCATAGCTTAAAGAATATGGGTAACAGAGACCTAATTCCAGGTTTCAAAGAAAACTTTTCATGGACCTCTCTGGATGTAAAGTGAGAAGATTCCTGGTCCAGCGGAAACAATTTGTGCCCTGTTAACAGATGACAGCATCTTTTGAGGTCTCAAAAATAGAGAAAAAAAATTGTTAAAAATCGAAAATATACAGTTGGCGCCACCAGTCTGCAGAAACTGATGAAACACTCCATGATCAATATCCATGCTAAGAATCATGGTGATCAATGCATTAGTTGTTCAGATACTTGAGCTTTCGTGTCAAATTTTTCATTATTCTTGGGGGTACTTTGGAGCCCCATAGCCTGTAGAATATGGGTAACAGACCTAATTCCAGGTTTCAAAGGAGATTTTTCATGGACCTCTCTGTATGTAAAGTAAGAAGATTCCAGGTCCAGTGGTTACGATTTTTGCCCTGTTATCGGACAGACAGCCGGACGACGGACAAAGAGTGATCGCTATAGCTCAGATGACTTACAGTCAGCTGAGCTAAAAAAAACTGGATCTACAAATTCCTGCTGGTCTTCAGAAACCTTTCTAAATGTACTTTCATTTGACCTGTAAAATATTTTAATTATTTCAAACCCTGCAATTATTATAAGACAACCTGAAAACAAAGGTAAATTTGGATTGCACTATACAAATTTGATGGTGGGGTAACTGTGTGAACAACATAACCAACAACAGAAATAGTAAAATGTTAAGGTGGTTTATTTTATTTCAGTACCCGAGATCCAAATTTATAGATGCTCATGATTTCAATGCCTGAAGAAGAGAAATTTGTTTTTCACTGGCAGGCACAATCACGGTGTAAACTGAAGCACACAAGTAATCAGTAATTTAATACATGAACAACCCAATATACCAGAGGGTGACTGCAAAGAATATACAATGAATATATACAATCATCAAATTCAGAGATACTCATACTTGTTTAAAATAAAGAAAAGAAGAAAGAATATAATAAAATAGATAGTATAATATCACTGAGGCATAAGCTGCATTCATTTGTTATATGGTCATAGCATCACTCTGAAAAGTAAAAATAATGACACTGAAATTTAATAATAATTCAAAACTTTATCCCTAAAAAGGATTTCATACAAGATGGTCAAGGCAAAGATTTAAACAAAGCCTTACAGGCCTAATGTGAACCTGTGCAATGGGATATACACCAGGTTTATGCTTCAATTCTGGACCATTACTTTTCAAGTAGGCCTACATGTATAACAATAATATGAACGATGCATTACTACACATTTTGTACAAGAACCAATTACAAAAACATCACTGCTGAAATACTGGCATGGGTGCACACAACACAAAAATGACTGTAGGTGGCACTATCAGTCTTGTATATGATGTAGCTATCCAAGATGTATACATAAATATGCCAAATTTAAGGCTGACATATCAAACCCCTCCTGAGAAATAAGCAGGGACATACATTGTGCAGAAATTATTGTAGGTGGCATCACCAGTCTTGTATACAACAAAGCTAACAAATATGTATAAATATGCGCAATTTCAGGCTGATATATAAAATCCCAGCTGAGAAATAAGCTTGCACATACTCTGTGCAAAAGTCATTGTAGTTGGCACCAACAGTCTTATGAACAAGAAAGCCATAAAAAATGCATGGACAGGTCAAAATATCAGACTTCTCTTGAGTTAGGTTCACTGGGCTGACCAGGCTAATGTGAGGAAGGCAGTTGCCCCAAGTGAACCAGAACAAATTATTTTCTGCAGCTACTGCACTGAGTAAACTTCGTACTTGCACCTGGCTGGATTGAGTGAACTCTTAACCTGTACCTGGCCACACTTAATGAACTTTTACCCAGCTGCACAATCTAACACAGTTGTCAGTCTGCTAAAGCTTTAAATAGATCCAGTTTGGCCTGTTGCCAAATCTGAAATAGCTGACAGTCTGCCAAGCTATTTATAGATACGGACACGATCTTGGCCTGTTGATAAATCTGTTTACACATACTGAAAGATTTTGGCTAAAATGCTTTTTTTTTCAAGCTGACATACCCATAAGATTGTTTTATCAAAATGTTTAGAATTATTAATGATGTAGTCCTTTCATTGTTAAAGGTCCTACAATTCTGCCCAACAATCAAAGGCCTCCTGAGAATCATTTTTGTGCAATGTTACAGAAGTTGAAACAACAGTTTTGCAAAAGAAGACTATTGCAACGTTCAGTTTAAAATAGGCTTACTAATGGTCACAAGACCAATTTCATGCAGCTTTCTATGACTCTACCAAAAAAATTAACCAAATCTATTCTTATACAATTGAAAAAACCCTACCCTAAAATAATTCTTGTGAAAACCTAAACCATTCAGCTTGACAGTTTCATCATAATCCATTTTTAAACTGAAAGAGGCTTAAATTATAAGTTTTTTGTCCTTAAAAAACAGATTGATGTAGGTGGTGCCACAAAAACAGCAATTTCAATATGTGTCATGTGACCAACATTTGAGCAGAACTTGTTTAATGCTAGCTCTGAGATCGTTATGTCAGTATGCTCAATTGCCCAAATAACCAAGTTCAAATTCCTGTAACTCCGCTAAAATTCATCAAACTCAAACCATTTGAACAACTTTAGTGAGCTGGTCTCTAGGATCATTTCTGTAAAATATTGAAACATTTGGCTGAATGATTTCAGAGAAGAAGATTTTAAAGGTTTTTTAGCTTTTTCTCTCTGTGAAATTTAAGTTAATGCATGTGGCATCACAAAATCCCCAATCCCACAGAATTTGATATGTAACAATTTTTTGCATAAATTTGGGGGATGCTAGCTCCTGCTATTCCTGAGAATTTATAGGTTAATGTACTAATGACCGATTACCCTAGTAAAAAAAAAGTTGACGAAGGTGGCACCATGAATATCTGAAATTCATATATAAGTCATGTGAGCAACATTTGCTTAAAATTTGGTGAGGATAGCTCCAGCCATTTCTGATATTGTAATTCTAGTATCCTTATGACTACGTTCAGCTTTCTGTAACTCAGACAAACTTCACCAAACTGGACCATTTGAACAAACTTGAGATTGTTTCAGGGATTTTTCCTGTGAAATATTGAGCAATTTGGCTGGACATTTTTGGAGAAGAAGTTTTTTTTTTGTTGCTTTTTCCCTTAATCTATGTAAATGCAGATAGCAAAAAAAAATAAGCAAAATCCGAGAGCTTTTTAGATGACTAATTTTTTGCTTAAATTTGGTGATGATAGCTCTTGCCAATTTTGAGGTAGTATGGGTAAACATACAAATGACAGACAATGCCACACCATCGCATAAGCTCACAGGTTTGCTAGAAAGTCTTAGAGACATCTGGAGAGGGACAATGACAACAATTAATTATTAATTGATTAATTTTCATAATTTGACCATAAAGATTCAGATCATACCTACTTACCATGAGGATCAGCATCAACAAACACAAACGTTGGCAGATGAAATGTGTCCCATAATTTTCTGACCATCAACCGAGTATTAAGGTCAGGGAAGCCTTTACCCTGAAATATAACACACTTAAATAAACATACACAAATAATGACACATCTTTATAAAATAAGCCTTATATTTTCCCTAAATCATGGGGAATGCATTCTCCATTTATCTCATATCTTAGTACACCAAGCAAATAATATTTTTGTCCATTATTATGTCATCTTGAATGTGCTTTTATAATCATAGAGCCTTCTAGGCTCTGCTGAAATATGAGAATTGTTACATAAAAATCTTGTGCCTCAATATAAACTGCCTGTAAATTTCACCAATCATGGTGGGGAATTGCATATTGATAGTTGACTTAATAATGGTATAAAAACAAGCAAACGTAACTAATTTTGATTGTTAACCTGCGCAAAGCACATGTTATTGTTTTCACTTGTGTGTGTGTGTGTGTTTGTGTCCGCAAGATATCTGAAGAACAGTTTCAAGGATGTGATAGAAATTTATCATACAGGTTGGTAAATTGAAAATCTCCAACATATTCAATTTTGGTGTATATATCCAAGCCTTTGTAACCCCTGATGTTTCATGGATTTTTTATAGCACGTTTACTCTTTTACATAGCATGTTATGATATGGCCACCGTTGGAATGCAAGTCATGACAATGACGACACTCCACCTACCGTTTCCCTGAAAGGTGTCAGTAAACCAACGTGCATCATAGGGGCGGGCAGCATGGTTGTTAATGGTTCATTGTGTTTATAGTCAAGGATTGCAATCCTACAATATCCAGGGTGTCATTAAAAATATTTTCAAATAAAAAGGTTTTATTACATTCCAAGTAAAGGCACCAACTTTGAACACTATCTTCCACGCAGGGTTTGTGTCCCCATGTAAGAAGCTTTTTTAACTGGTCTTTTTTTTTATCTCATATTCTTAATTTGCAAATACAGCAAATACAATATATTCCCTTTGAAAATACAAAACATTTCACTCTAACTATTAACTGCACCAATGACCATGCTCTACAGTAACACATTGTATAACACAGCATTAATGTACAATGAGATGAACTTACAGTAATTAAGATGCATGGGTGCATCTTATGGCAGAATCCATCATCCAAGAGCTTTTGAAATGTGGCATCTTTTTCCACCACCAGCACAAAACGAGCATCACTCCTCATATCTGAAAATATACATATATATAAAAATACATATATTAAATATTATATATTCATATTACTAAAAATTACAGGATTTCACTTTGTACACTTTCATGCATTTAAACTTTCATAATTTCACTAAATAGTAAATTGCAGATTATATCCATTATTGCATAACATATAGTTACTGAGTATTTGATATGGTGCCAGATCTAAAGGTAGCATTGTTGAATAAAAATCAGCAAAGTCATTTAAAATTCATATTAGATCAATGTAGTATATACTGTGGTTGGCTTCATATTCGCGAGGCTGAAATTTTGCAATTTCTTTGTTTTGAACTTTTCGCGAGGGTTTTATTTTCGCTATCACATCAGAATAAAAATCTACTTACACCAGTGTTTTTATTGTTTTATATGAATAAATCCCACACTATCTTATTTATTTCTGTTACAGTCTATATATTATTATAATAATTAAAGTGTGTTTGCATGGGTCAGCCCAATACCATGCAGAGAATTGGTTGCTGATTAACGAACCATGTTTCCAGAGATGTGACAATAATCCATTAGAGCAGATGCATCATCCCCTCTTGTTCATGTAATTATATGAGGCATCTTATTCCCGAGGGTTTCATATTCGCGATTAATACCCACTCACGAATATCTCGAAATTAAAACCCTCACGAACAAAAGGGCAACCACAGTATATCATTCTAAACCTGGTGAAGTGTTCTTTTTGATGGTATATGTTTTCTGACAATCATATATATTTTCAAATGAAATTTTAATTTTAAAAATTTTTAATTTTTAAATGGTACACAATTTTAAGCAACCAGTAATAGCAAACCACAAATCTGTTTTTTTCCCCTCTACTATGTTTCTTTATTTAAATGAATTTTAAAAAAAATTTTATTGATTCAAAATTTAAAAATTCAATTTAAGTTAGAATAAATATGGTACTGGAAACAGAAAAAAAAACAGTTAATATATAGTGTCATGTAGTATGATATTAATGGTATATCAATATTAATACATATACCATTAGACAGAGCTCTGTACCAAGTTTAAAATGATGTACCAGGGTATACTTAATGGGCTTAATATGCTTTTGAAATAGCTTTTGGATTGATTTTATAATAAGGTGTTTTTGCCCGGGATGCTTCCTTACCTTTTTTGACAAGGACTTGAGGGAACATAGAATGAGCAGAAATTCTTGTTCATTATCAGCAAATATTAATTAGTCTAATCTAATTTACAATATCAAAGATTGTCTTTAAGGTAACAAAAAATTTGTTATTTTATTCAATATATTGATCTTAAGCCTTTTAACTATCAATGCTATGACAGATGACATAAATGAGATGTCCATTGATGAGGCTGTACAGCATGAATAATCACCTGTGTATATGTAGGTGTCATATCCATAAAGGTTTCATTTTTGCCATAATTTCATTTTGTGGATATCATCATTTAGACCTTGACAAACAAAATATGAACCACAGTGGATGCTGTCATACACACTTATTACATGAACTGCTTTTGTTTGTCAACAAATCATTTGGCAGTCTGGATGGAATGTAATCAACTGTGGAGGTATTTAAGCTGGCCATCATATTATTCAATAATTGTCACTCCAAAAGCAAACACTTGCATGCATACTCTTATCCAACATCAACCTATTATATATGAACAAAAAACTGAAAACGAGAATACAAACCAAGAAAAGTGCAGTAAAAAGTTATAAACTTGGAATATACCTGTGATTCCCTGAACATATGAAGGGACAAGAATCCCCTACAAAGAAAAATGAAGTATTAAAAATGAAGTCTGAAGCATTTACAATACTTAGAGACAAGCTCATAGGACTGCCTAGACCTTTAGACACTCCAAATCATTATTCATCTGCTTTTGTCAGGCCTTTTTGATTTAAGGTTGATGTTATATCATTTACTCTTACCTGAAAGTATATCTTTTGCTAAGTGCTGGCAAATTTAATACCACTAGCCTATTATGAACTCTTGCATAGTTCACATAGTTCCTGTCAGATAGTGCTGCAATATCCCCTAAACAGAACAATGTAAAATTTCTTAGGATTTATGAGAAAATATGGTTAATGACCCCCTTAGATCATGGTTGGCATCATTCTCCAGAGTCAAGGACAAAAATATGCATTCATGAAAAATGGCCACAGAGGATTGGAGGAGCACCAATGTCAATTTTTTAAATGCCTTATGCACTACCTCTGACACAAAAAGGACAAGCAAACAGTGGGTAAGTTAAATTATTCAATATGTAATATATATATATATATATATATATATTATAGCTGAGTATTAATTCTACTGAAGCTATCTGAATGTAAATATTTATTTGTGGAAGGACATACTGGCACAAAAATGTCGAAGATAAAAAAAAATTCTTCACAATTTATGCAAACAATATATAATACAACTGCAGTTGTAGGCAAACGGATATGTTCATTATAAGGTTCCTTCACTTTCAGAAGAACAGATTTTTAAGACTTTTCAGGACTCTTTCATGACCTTAAAGAAAAATTCATGATCTTTAAAAATTATAGCACAAAATGCAGCTTTCAAGATTAATCAAATCTTTATTACGCACTGACAGGCGATGAGAATGGATGAGAAAAAAGACTTTTGAAATACTGACTTTTAAAATTTTAAAATTTAAGATTTTTTCAGGGCATGGGACCCTGTATTAGAAAAATGAGACACAATGGTTAAAGTCACTGACCCCAGTGCTGCAGGCACAATCAACAAGAGTTCCATTGGTGTCTAGGTACTTTAGGTCACCAGCAATACTGCCCTTGGAAGTAGCAAGCTATGAAGAGGCCAGAGAGGAGATACAGACAGTTATCAGATGGACAAAGATACCAGACACAATAAATGAGAGTACAGGGGAATTCACCAGTACCACAACTCAGTGGTATTTGGAGATCTCACTGATGATATTTACAGTTTAACAGTGACCTCTTATTATCAACAAAATCACCCTACATTTTGATTATTGTTACAGTTTCATTGCTAGATATATACCAATATTGCTACAGGGATAAATGTATTTTACATAATTTACTTTGAATCTTATTTAAATGTATAGGTGGTTGCATCAAGTATGTTCAGGTCAGTTATAAGAACTCAGTCAATGTCATAAATCGTGTATAAGCGAAGATCCTAGACGGTATATAATTATTCTTTTCATCAATACTTGATTATTAAATAATATGTTGTATATTTAATGCATTTACAACTGTCCATAAATGTTAACAGTAAATAATGACAACAACAATATTTTTCTCTTAGGCCAAAAAAAATAAAAGGTATGGTTTTCAGGCACCGCACACATCAATTTTAACCCCCAACATAACAAAATTTGATTTTGATTTTCAATAGCAACTTATCAATTTTGAGTTCAAACTGCCCGGACATTTCTTTCAAGAAGATAAAACAAGATTTCCTTTGATATGTAGTGCTTGTAGTCTTTTACCTGTTTAGCAAATAATTCTGTTATTATCATGCTTTTTCCCTGATCATATGACCTTTTTTACTGAAACATGCCAGAAAGGTAAAAAAATAGCCCTCGCGCACTGATTTCCGAAAAAAGTGCCTGAGAACCCAACCTTGTATGTAAGCCTCTCATTACATTTCTAAAGAACCAAGAGACTGTCAAACATAAAGGAAGGTTTTTATCATTAAGATTTATAACCACATTAGGCCTGGGAGTCAATCAGCCACATTAATGCCAAAGACTGAGACAGAAACGGTAATCCCCAAATCTTAATGGGCATTCCCTGTTGGTTTAAACTTTAGATGCAACAGTTTATACCACATTCAATTTCCAGCGAGGGACTTGCAGCATACATGAGATGTCGTCCACGATGTGATCCAGCATGGCCTGGCTGCTGAAGGTCTGAGGATCACGGTAATACAGATCCCTGAAACATACAAGATAAGTTGCCTTATAAATGCTAAAGGCTTGACACAGGTTACACAGATTACTGCACTGAACTGAACACCTCATTCAGTATATGAATAAGACCCAAAGACCACCATAATACACCCCTGCACGTTTTTTTAAAATATCAATGAATTGAAAATAGATCATTTTGATTATAAAACATATGTTCAAAATGGCATGCACCCTTGCTTTCTGAACATTCATTGAACACTGTATTTTAAACAATCAGTCATACAGCTTTAAAACTTTTTAAACTAAAAATATATAAATTTTAATGAAAACATGAAGTGAAAGTTACAAACAATTCAGAAGGCAGATAATATGGATGCCCAAGTCTGGATCTGCTGCCACCTTTTATTATTTTATAATATTAAATATCATTCAGGCTTCTTCAATAGAATTCAGCTTTAGACAATGTTTAACTGGCCATATTCAACCCTATATAATCCACAATCATGCATTATTGTCTTAATTATCATGATTATTTCAGTTCACTTTAAACCTTTTACTTTTTTTCTTAGGTTTATCTGGAAACAAGTAGATATCTTTAAGAAACCTTTATAAGCAATTATATGCAATTTATATGTAGCACAGTAGCACTCATTAGTTTTAGGTACATTTTAGTCCTCTTTTTTTATAAAATTAATTGTCACTGTGCATATAGATATGTGATTTAAAATGAGTTTGTAGCAAAAGAAAGTTGTGTACTTTTTCATGAGTGCAACGTACAAGTTCATGAGCCCAACAGCAAATATGACTGTAGTTTTTACAACAAATATTATACAACGATAATTTTAATCAGTGTAATATCATCACATATTATCTTAGATTGTTCCAGTCACAGTTTTCTTCATATAACTTTAGGCTACACCTCATCAGATCTCATTAGCTTGTGTGCCTACCTTTTAGTGCAAAATGAATTTGTTTGAACCAGGTTGTATATCATTTCTAGCACCTTCAGGGTCAATGCTGAAATAAATTAATATCAAATAATCAACATGTGTTACATCCCTATAAACAAACATGTATTCTAATTTTAACTTTTACATGTTTCTTGTAGAATTTCTGATATAAGGTTGTAAGTTTCAAAGCAAGTTTTTCAAATTTTATATAAGTTTTGAACATATCATGCATGGTGAGAAATTATTTTTTACTTCTTTAAGAAAATAATGTAGTAAATCTACCAGACTGATAATGTCATATGCAAGGAAATCATTTATGTTCCAGCTATTGCTGGAGATGATAAATTCAGACATGTATTATTCATTAATAAGTTAAAAATAAACAAATTAAAAAACATAACATCATTCTTTGTAAAAAAAAGCAACATTTATTTGATAAAGATATCACACAATACTGAAAGGTCATCACCTGGTGGTTCAGAGCTAAACTAAAAGTCTGAATAGCATTCAAAGCATTCTTAAGATAATAAAATCTTCATTCACAAACAACATTCCTTCGCACAGACAATGGACATATCAAATTATATATTTTTTTATGAAAATGAAGAAAGTGAAAAAAACTAACAAACTTTACACAGGAATGGCTATCTAAGCTACACATACCAAATTTGTTGATAGAGACTGGAGAGTCAAATTTGACCAGCGTATGTGACACATCCGGAATTTGTTGGAGTCCAGCACCCGTAAATCTAAAATAAAAAGAGATCAAATTTACATATGGACTGAGGAAAAGGAAAGACTATAAAGAACACTATAAATAGAAATATCATTAACTGGCAGTAGTCTCTTTTACAGCCTTTATCTCCATACATTTGCAATGCTTCACTTGAAATATTATCTCTTACACAAATTCATCAGACTTATCTGCATGAACACCCAACATGGCATTACTGATTTAATATATAAACAAAAGTTTACATTTACTAATAATTTATAATTTAGTTTGTAATCTATTCATTAAACATCAACTGGAAACCTTTTATTTTCTTTTTTAAAAGTAAAAGTGATAAGAAAAAATCATGTATCTGTGCATAATTTCAATTCAAAAGCGATAATTTTCTGTGACTGTCAATAGCTAATGTTATGTTGTAATGCAACTCACATTCTATTACTTGAAATGAAAAAAGGTTTGTGAAAGTTCTAAATGAGAGCCTGCTATGCCCAAGGTCTTGACATGATGTGCATCAAAAAGGTATTTAAAGTTGGCTGTCTGGAAGCCATATTAGATTTCTGATGTTTAAAAATTCTATAATTTACATTCTCTCATTCCCAACTAAACAGTACGTTTCACAATAATTGCTCCACAAGCTACTGAATGAATGAACAGATGGTCAGAAAAATTGACAAAGAGGGGGGACCCTTATTGTCTGGTTCATAACAAAATTGCACAAAAATTGTCTGTATGTTTAATTGTTAAAATGTTAACCTGACATTGTCCCAAGTGTTTCTGCTGTCAAATTTCAGGAAAGGTGCTGCCCCCTGGCTGACAGACTGAAGTACATCTTCAATACAGCTTTCTATGCGAGCCAAAACTTCACTCCTGTAAAATTAATTGCAGGTATGTTTACCACTGCTTGTGCTTGTCATTATATTATTACAATTTAATTATGTCTTTCCTATATCTCTGACATAATTAGAATATTTTTATTGGGAAAAAATGACTTCCTTGGATGTGCATACATCACTAGCTGTTAATGACTGATTACCCATAACTGCAATCAACTTAACTGATAATGAAAGAAAACGACCAATCACCAATAGAATCAATAAATTGGCACACCATTAAAAAATACATCTTACCACATATAAATGTATTAAATGAACATGTTTAACATTAATGAACTTGTACAGCAATAAATATGATTCAAGTACATGATTAAAAAAGTAATTCCTGATGTATGAAGACCGATGACTCACTTGCGAAGAAGAGTCTTACTGTGCTGAGAGTTAGCACAATCTTGGCTTAGGCTGGTCACATGATCAGCCCTCACCAACTCACCCCGCAACCTCTCCAAACTAGACCAGTCAAAACTTTCAGCCATGCGGCTTCACTGTGACCTGTAGCAAACTAAGATTAATTTTAATTTTGGTTATGGAGTAAAATACATTTGCTGCATATTTGTCCTGCATGTTTGATGTAATTTGTAATTAACAATAAATATCTAACTCACCAAAATTTATGGATGGTATGGCATTCCCTTATTATAAGCTTATACAAATATTTATATATATGCAAAATATAATATATAAAAATATGAGAAAATATAACATTTATATTCTTTTTTCATTATTCAGTTTGAGACAATAAATCAATTATGGATGGACATTTTTCTAAATTTTGTTGTTGTTATTTATACTTAAGTACATCTGTGTGCCTGCGGCTATATACAAAACATGACATCTGGTGAAACCAAAAGCTTTCATATTGTGAGTCACACTGGCCTATTTTACGGAAGTGATAATCTCGGTGAAATCTGTTCCCCCATGCCACACATGGGATGCCCTATAAAATACAACCATATTTTACTCAGGCTAACTATCATTATTTCTATTTTTCATCATATGTTCAACTTCAGTCCTGTGATCATTTTAGTGTCTAAATAAAAATTTTGTCTAAACATATGTTCAATATGTAATAAATTACTGAACTGGCAAAATTCACAGGCAGTCCAGTCGTTGGAATGTACATTGTAAAGGAGAATGTAACTCTATAAATCTGAAAACAGATTAAGTCCAGTTAAACAGGCAACCACTACACTTGTTTCCTTTCAAAATATCACTAAAACAAAAGCGAATCGAAAAATTCAAGATCAGGGAGGCACTAATACTCAGTTGGCGGTTAACATGGGTAATAATGAAAACTAAGTTCTTAAACTGTGCATTTTTTTTTCAAATTATATATATATATGCCTACATAGTATGTAAATTATGTAATATTATATTAGTAATTACCCATATATATGTATATATGGAAATATATATATATATATATATATATATATATATATATATATATTATATATATATATATACACACACACATACATACAAATATATTATTATTATCTAAATTATCTAAAATTAAAAAAATAATAATTAAATTAATCCCGAATAAAATGGAAAAGATTTAGATAAAATGAGAGATGTTACGGCTCAAGGGGGGGGCACGGCAGTGTCTATCCGCACGACCGTCGTGCGGATTAGCTTTCTTATCCGCACGACAGCCGTGTGTTCCCATGTATCGTACACTAAATATATTTTAGATTTTCATAAAATAATTACTTCAAGTATCAGAGGAATTATAATTTTTGGGAAACTGATACAAAACAAAACTCATCAACAGAAATAAACATACCACAAACTACACAAAGTACTTGCTATATGACAGCTGGCCAAGGAATATTCGTGTAATAGGCCCGGCCCAGGCTTTTCCAGTGCACCGATTGTGTCTAACTTGTAACTTTATGTAAGTATTAAGTTTACGTAAATAACCCAGCATCTACAACTTTCAAATAGTTCTGTTGTGCTGAGGTGTCTGTTACCAGCCATATTATTAAGAGTGGTTAGGTTTTATATTATAATATGAGAGGCTGTCGTGCTGATTGTACTTCTTATCGGCACGACGGTCGTGCCGATAGCCTCGGCCGGGGGGGCACGGGCACAACCCCACTGGATCCACTACTGTAAAACAAGGGGCATTTAAGTCAGAAAGAAGATAATTATAGATTAAAATGTCTGTTCTGGTACACAGAAGAGTATAACTATAAGTGCAGTGCAGGTAACCTGCCTAAAACTGGCTTCATTATTGAGGTCTGTCCTTACTTTACTTGCTCTCACATGTAGGGCAGCAGGCCAAGTTTTTTTGTAAATCTATATAAGACAGTATATATTATATATGTATCATGTTTTTCATCTTGGTGAAATTTAAAAAAAGAGAGATTAATTGGTATGAAAATAAAAATTGGTAAAATGCACTATTACCAACAGTCAAACACCTTTTCTTCCAACAAGGACTGCACTACTAGCTGCTGTCCCTGCCAGCCGATGGCGCCTTCCATCCCTGGATTACCGCAAACAATATAGCGGATTATAATGGCCCTGCGGTGATGCACACGATTGAATTTGATATTCCCGTAGAGTATCCTAGCTAACATGGCCTCATTAGCCTGGTCATAAAAAAAGTAAAATAAACACATTCGGGATCGCTCATTTTACAATTAAACCGAATTATCCTTTTTATTTAGCCGTAGCTCGCTTTAATTCTTGCGATTACCGACAGATGTCAGCACCGGATAGACCACTTCAGACCGGTTCTTTAGTTAATTTAAATTTTATATTCTTTTGCAATATTATGTGTATTTTCTCACATAATTAGCTCATTTTGGCTTAATAAAAAAATCATCCCGGCACACAGACTTAATATCTCCAGTTCAATCATTTTTACGTTAATTGCTATTGTTCTGAGTGTGAGTTAACACAGTCCGCCAGAGCATGTTTATCATAACAAGACTGCGAGACAAGGAGTCCGATCTGGCGCACATGCGGCAGTTTTAAAACAACAAGAAGAAAATGGGGGGGGGGGGGGGGATATGGGAAAAACACCTGTGTGAATCTTGAAAAATCTTGATTTGTGAAGTTACGCGGTCCTTCAACCAGGTGGCGTGTGCGCTATTTACAAGTGTTGCGCTACAGGTCGCCTCCGGTGCAAACTTTTTTCCACTTGTGTACAGAAGTGTACACGGTTTAGAACGAAATATGGACAGGTACCGTAATATTTTAAGGAAAATACACTAAATTGTTTAAACTAGGTACCGGTATGTAAATAAGCTGGCAACGACAATATATAACTGCACGTGTATATATAGGTAGTATCAAAGATACAATAATTAATCATTTGTTTTCTGTTATCTGTTTTTTTTTTCTTTCTGTTCAATGGGTGGACTTCATAAATAATAATTAATAATTTGTTTGCTTTGGCCTTTTTTCTGATAAAGGGGTAACTTCATAAAGAATAATTTGTTTGCTTTAGCACTGGAGTGGTTTCATATATTACCCATGTTTGTTGTGAAATTCCTACTTTCATACAATATTAACGATACTGCGACTTATTATATGAATATCCATCAAAGGAAATGAACTACTGGCGGTTTAACTGGATAGCTCGAACTCTTTGAACACATAGCGTGCACACAATGTTATCTTCAGCGTTGAGATTGACCGACCCAGAAAACGTTATAGGGAAACTAAAGCACGCTCGAAATGATGAAAGTAATATGGAAATAAAAAAAAATCACTTTGGTCATAATTTAGAATAATAAAGCACTCGATCTAAATTAGGTCTACTGCCGTTTATGACAGTTCTTTCTCATCACACTAATTCAATGTTTGCAGACTTTTGTTTGGATGAACTAATGTTTATTAAAATGCCATTGGCGCAATGCTTATTCTACATTATATCAGTTTACAGAAGACTTTTCCCTAATGCAACTTTGTAATTGATGCTTATTTGAAAATTCGTTCTTGTCTTTGTGATAATATATTCAAGTTTTTTTTTCTTTTAAGCAAATACGTACAATGGGGAAAACGAAACTTCAACAACACATCATTACTGTCTCCGTGATCCGCTGGTACGTTGATCAATTGTAAAGTTTAAAACTTGCAAAAAGTAGAACTATCCATTAAATCTGATGTATATAAGATAGAAAATATCCAGAGAGCTCATACCCTTTGAATAATTTAGTCAATATTCGATGAAGTGCTCGGATGAATTCAGAATGTTGTGACCAGTCTGATCATCATTACCACATGACTAGAGTGAGAAAATCATAATGCTCAAAGCAATTTAACAGCTTTGTCTCATACGTAAGACAGGTTTCCTTGTACGTGTTGTCTACCCGTCAATGCTACTTAACATGAGCAATTTAACTAATTAAATAATGGCCAAAAGTCTTTTAAATTTATCATATTTCATAGATGTGGGTAAGAGACTCACGTTGGGTCGTTTTATGCGTTGAAAAAGACTTACGGCGTGGCAATAGTTATGCTTCAGTACAACTTCTAAAAGGGGCCTATATTGAAAGGGTGTTTGCCCAATGTCTTGAGTTACCATATATGGCGGCATCAAACTTCTAGAAATGGAGCAAGTGTGACCGAAGTTCTATCATGACAACTCTTGGCAAGAAGTGTCTGCTGTCAAAAAATGGATGGAACCGGGGTTTTTATATGGTGCAGTTTGAATCTTTACTTTTTAATAATTCTGTTCTAAAAAGGTGATATCAGGGCTACCACGAAGCTCCTGAAGAAATATCTGAAATGTATAGGGTATGAGATGTAATAGGAGTTTATAGGAATTGTCAGCTAAACCTTAAGGACAAATATAGGAGTTTCCACTACACAGTCGTAATTTGCACAGTAAATTATCATGACGATCTCTCCAAAGAGCAACATCTGAAGGTCTTAAATATGTTAAGATGGCTGCATCACTTACACCGACAGTTCTACAATTTAAGAGATACGTGTTTTTTATAATAATTATTCAGTAATAACAATAATATTCGAAACACAATTGTGCAGTGAAAAAAGGGGTTAAATAGGTTACGCTCTTGAATGCTGGAAAATAGAAGAAAATATAGAAAAAATGTAGAAGTTTTCGAAGCCCTGTGATAATTTCTTACACATATCTTGGAGAAACAATACATTGTAAATTGCGTTGCAGTAACCTTGTTTCATGTTTGACAAGACAACCCAAACATAATAACTTTGTCCAAATTCTAGCACTAACGCTGCAGCAACAATTGCACTCATTTAAAGGGGCCTATTCCAATATATTAACTAAAGCGTGCAGCTTTTATCAGAAATAGTCCAGAAAACGGAGATCCTATCGCAAACAGGTTGTTCGTTTTATTTTAGCCTTGTCTGGGCTTTCGTATTTACGTTTGTACTAAAATACGTAAAATAAAACGTCATTCCGTGTACTGATAGACTAACTCCGCGCCTGCTCATCACTAAAGTCCATATGGTGAAGTCCTGATATTTGCATATTTGGCGTCACAACGCATTTTGAAAATCCTGACGATTCCCTCGCATTTGCATATCAGGACGTCACGCTTTATGTGAAAGGCCTCGTTGCTAGGAGAACGCTAATAGGCTATCGACATATCCACGCGCTTGGTAACATTCGCAGGTAGTCCATACATGGACCTTCATGTTCTATGATACATCTCTTCTGGATGAAAATTAGTCCATGGGCCTAATGGAAGTGCATTGTAGATACTACCGCGAAGATTTTGTAACGATAGATCAAGTTCTCTGTGTTCAGATGACATTCGCGGCATTTTGGTATTGTGTCCGTAAGCCACTGTTACGTGACCAACACGCGAATCGTTTCAGCTGTTTCAGCCAGCGGGGCATGTATTACATTTTGACACTTCAGAAAACTCACTGTGGGCCAGGCTGACTTGCTCAATCTGAGTGTTGTTGCATTTTGTGTAAACAAGCCAACTCGGAACATCGATGGTCTGATGTGTATTGGTTATAGCCCAATGAAATGCCCACATGCCCCGTCTCCTTGGATACGCGTCATTTTTTTTTTTTTTTTTTGGCTACGCACCAAGTCTATGCCATGTTTGGAAAGTCGCCATGCAACTTCACTTGCATGGCCACTTTTCATGACCTTGTGATGCAAGCAGATTTGAACGTACAGTAAGAACAAAGGAAAATACGCCGCATGTGGGACAACACCTGCTATCACCGAGGCCGAGAGATGTATTTGTTCAGTCTCACTAAACTTGTGTGATGTGTGGCGCTGACCGTTCCAAAACCGGTGGACCTTACTAGTCAATGAAATAGTTGGCAAGGGCCGTAATTTAGTTAAATAAGTTGCCGCGAGGTAGCAGAACCTGTTCGAAGCTATCGATCAACAAGTTAGATGGCTTTGAATTAAGTCTTAACCATTGTATTGAATGGGCCAGTCTAGTTTTGTTTATATCAAGGTGTTAGTAACATGTCGGGGCCCGCCAAAATAATCCAAACACATTTTACATGGACATCTGGATTAAAATCAGATAAGCCAGTTTACCAAATGACATTTTGTAACTGGTGACATTCCAACTTTCGCAAACATGCAACCATCAACCTTAGTTTATATTTTTGATCAACATTGGTGCATGTACCCCATTTTACAAATTGATACATCCATCAGAGGCGTTCTAAGAAATTCTTGACAGGAATTACCAAAAGTTCATTAGTATATACACAGCATAAGCCAGAATTCTCATATATTCCACTGAAAAGGTAGTTGAACAGCTTGCTTTAAAGGATGAACGAACTGAACTGTCAAATTTATACTATGACAAACTATAACGTTACGACTTAAATAAATACACGGGGAGTGGATGTAGAGATATATTCGACCTGTACTTCTAAGCTTGAATATATTCACTCTTTTATTTCTTTACTTTTCTAACACAAATAACCTGATCAATCAATGAAATTAAACATTTAAAAAGGCTCTGATTTAAGAATTGGCAAAGTATTAAATAGAATCATCAAGACAAAAAACATGTCACAGGTAAAAAGCTTTATTATTATAGGAGCATGAAAAACAGAGTGATGGGAGTTTGCTGTGTTGTTGTTGCCCAAGTTGAGAATGTTATCTGGCATTTACAAATCTACATTCAAAACCTTTGTAAGGCCATTTCTCCCTCGGGTAAAGTATACAAAACATATCAACTCATGACATATAAAGATCATTGCTAATTACTTCAATGCATAAAAAATAAACATATCTGTATCTCTTGAACACAACTTGTCACTATAATATAAAAAAGATGTGACTACATAAAATGTATTATACAATGCACGGATGATCTATAAGCTGATACTCTCCAATGATTCCGTTTATATTTTTTTTAACTTTTAAAACTAACCTCCACACATCTGATGCATGATGCTGCTATTTCCATCAAAGGCATGACATGGGGATTTAAACAAGTAAAAATATTATCTTAACAATTCACATACACTGATCCCCTTTGCGCTCATCCAAAGACTGATTGAATATTCATGTATATCTGTTTGATACAAAAATCAACGGCACATTGCAACAGAAGAACTTATGTGTGTCAGTGTGTGCAAAGGACATGCTATGCGCAAGATTATAATGAAATGTACATATGTATGCAATTATACAGTAAACAATGGTTTTTTAAGCCTAGCTTTACTACAAACTCTGAAGAATACATTTTTGTTACAGTGAATAAAAACCACAACCATTTGCGGATGTCTCCTAAGCTATGTTTATGATTGTTTTACTTCTGTTAGCCATTTTTGCAAGCTCTGTGTAGAAAGTTTTGACATCTAAACTTGCAGTGAATTCTGGGAAATCACACGGCTGCGCTGCAATCACTACAAACAGTGTAATCAGTGGGCATATCCCATACACCATAATGCTTAATATACAGACGTACAAATAAAATATACATGTTATTCC
Source organism: Sipunculus nudus (assembly GCA_026874595.1). NCBI lineage: Eukaryota > Metazoa > Annelida > Sipuncula > Golfingiida > Sipunculidae > Sipunculus > Sipunculus nudus. The sequence continues at coordinate 8,845,260 of CM049309.1, forward strand.
TTCATAGATATAAACACTGCAAGCTTTCATCTGTTCACTGAAGCGTTAGATACACGGGCCGTCGCTCTCGACAGGCTAGCAGTTCTAGCATGCAGTCCCATTAAAAAATAGATGGATCTCAACATGTCTGAAACAGAAAGGCTCGTCCCTTTCATACTGGATTCCTGCAAAGACATCAACAGATGATATTTTATGATATTTCTTCAAATATTGCAGAACTGAGACAGGCCAACTGACCGAAAAGTAGTCTTTCTCAGTTTAATATGTAAAATTGTCCATATGACATTATAGTCTGTTATAAAATGTGGTACGACTTGTATGTCATCAAAAAATTCTCTCAAGTGAATAAATATCATCTTTCTTACTATCTCCACAACACAACAACATCATATTTACCATTAACCCGCTCCCCAAGTCTTATATAAATGAACCCCCCAAAAATATCATAAATTTTAATTCTAAAGAAACTTCATGCATCAATGGATTTTCAGTTGTCTTCCTATATCTTTTTTAACTATCCCCAAAACTGTCTCTCTTTTGCTAAGTCAAAATTTGACTAAATATTTAATGTTAATTTGTAAGTATATGAACATATCCACTGTGTTAATTATTTCAGGTATACAAATTTTAATTAATAACATTTGGAGTAACATCAAATTCTTGGTTCAATGATTTAATGAATAAACATTATGTCCATTTCTCGATTTGTATTCACAGATAGGATAACTGGATATTTCTATATTGAGGATAAGCGGATTTATTTAAGTATTTACCTTTGTCTTTACTTTGTCTCCGTCTCCGTCCTGATCTCGATCTTCTCTACAGACAGATCTGGGTCCATGTCTGTTACGGAGCGAATAGCAGCTGCAAGAGCCTGAAACAAATAAAAAGGTGAGGACCTGCTGTATAATAGGAATTCCTGAACCTGTACTGGTTTATAGTAAACCATCAATCATCATCTCTAGACATAGTTCCATTTAAACTGAATATTATTAATTACAGGTTATACATTTAGTTTAACTTTACCTTTTAAATATCAATTACATATATTACACTAGATCCAGATGAGTGTTAAAACAAATGGAATAAGGTACATTGAGCAGAGGCTTTTAAGTGCATATATCTATTAAACAGTTTATAGACCACACAATCTCATATATCTATTTAATATTTTATAGATGACACAATCTGAGATATCTAATAAATATTTCATAGACCACACAAAATAGTCCCTTGTTACAAAATCAATATGTCAGATTGCACATAATTTTGTCACAGACTGTAATATATTAATTACAGCCTGTTATATGCATTTTGAGATTCTTTATATTAATGTACACAAACTCCATCATCATATATCCTCAATGCAAATAAGTAAAATTCACAGTTTTGTGAGAGAATGTGCAATACAAGTTGCTTACAATGATAAGAACTGGTCCCATGAAGTTATGGCCTCAAGCAACAGTGTACAGTGATCTCTCACCTGACCACCATCACCCTATCACAACCATTTTTAAGACGACCACAAATCTAACATAAATGATCATAAATAGAACTCCTGCTAACACAACTACACAACCATTTCGCTAACCCTGCAGGTGTTATTGAGCTTTAACTGTATCAGTATTTCACTAAACATCCTAAAAACGTGTATAATTTTCAAATATCATCATTTTCGATTGTGATACCCTCAGATGTCAACAGAACTTACAGCGTCATGGTCGATGTCCTCTGGGCCATCTCCAGTAACTACGATCTTCTTCTCGATACGGGTCTCCACCACTCCGTCTTTCTCTGTCTTATACTGAAATAAATGATCACCAATTACTCGAAGTACACACAATCAGGTCTTATTACAGACAAGAGCACATTAACATTTCATCAAATGTTTCAAATAGGACTTCATCAGCTTGAGCAAACATTCACATCCAAACACAAATACATAATCACTGGCAAAATAACATCCAATTGAACCCATGCTGGTGTATGAACATTTAAAATCAGTCACACGATCAACAGGTCACATGAGTAGCAGGTCACATGGCAAAATTCATCATGCTAGTTCACATCACCAAAATATGAAATGCAAAACTTATACAAAGTACCATATTTCAATATGATGAAAGAGTGGTAAAATTCATCTTCTTTTTGCAGTAGCAAACATGATAAATTATGTCTTAATAACATTCAAGTCATGAAAACCAAACACATCTCTGGTGTAAGGGTCTTGAGTTTTTTTTCAAGATTGTCATTATCATAATGAAGAACAATGGATTCAAACTTGTTACATATTTTATATATATATTGTGAGGTTATTCTCTTTTATAGAAAATTGGTATTAAAGCAAACAAGAACACCTGTAATGATGTCTCAAAGTGAGTTGTGCATCCTTCCATGATAATTCGACATATATCACCAAAAAAAATTGCAATATAGTCTAGAATATACAATACAATCTAGTTTATTTCACCTCCTGTCAGTTTAGCAGGGACTAAGCTTGTCTTGGTATACTCCATTCCAGTACCCCTGTCCACCTGATTTTTTTTGATAATTTTATAAAATACACTAAAGTTTACCTTTATTTACCTCAAAGGCAAATTGGACAAATGTGGCAATTATCTGCGAGATAAATAATACTCTCTCATGTATGGATTACATATGGTTAATTCAGAAAGATAAATACGGGATATCGCTAATGCAGCTTCTCGTGTAGATGGAGGAGAAAAACGACTGGCTGGCGCAGCCAGAAATGTTTGTGCAGGCAAGCCGGACATTCATTAACACGGACAAAACTGACAGTCCCCACTCTGTCAGCTTATACACCCTATGGAATCTCTTTAATTAATATGAATAAATACGAGGTAACAATTGTTTCGTACCATAATGCATCATAACTTGCAAAACTTGCAAACAGTATGACGTTTATCAATGACTAAAGACCCTGTGTAAGTTACCCTTATATCATCCGCTACAAGGCAGTTGATTCAAGATCAAATTCTAATGCAAACCAAGCGAATGCAGAATTTTCCTGTCTTTTCATGTTTTGTATTATGGTTTAACGAGGCGAAATGAATATGATGAATATTAAGTTTTAGGATGATCGGCAATTATAAAACTATGTTCAGTGCCCACATTGCTGTGTTGAATGAATGGGCTGGTCAAGCTGGACACTAGGGGGCACTAGTTGTTTGCCTGCAGTTTTTCAAGCAGGCAGTCATTTTTCTGCCTCCACACACAAGAACATCAGTATTAGCGATATCCCGTATTACTGATCAGATGTACGGTCTTGCGACATATCAGTAATGACCTAAGATGACAGACTAAAAGTACATACACTTGATGACTTGTAGTGATGTATTTGTACAACATTTTTGTTATGCCATGCAGGCCAAAACTGTCCATGCGTCGCAAATTAAATGTTTATTTCATGCTTATTTAAATCATCAAAATCGCCACATTATCTATTTTGGTAAAAACTGCTTTATACTGAGAAATATCGCAAACAATTATGTGGACAGGGATACTAGAACAGAGTATAGTTTGGCTGCATGTGCTGCTGGCCTCTGAGGGACGGAAAAATTATACGATGGTAGTTCAGCTACAGGTAGAGCGGAAATTGGAGTCATGGGGGGTGAACTTACCGTGGTAGTTTCAATAGTTTGGCTACGTGTGGAGTGGGAATGTGCACTGACCAGGTAGCCAGGGTCACCTTCACCTTGACCTTGGTCACTGTTCTCGTAAGTCACCGTTCTCGACTCCGTTTTCACAATTGGGACATCCTTGGTGGAATGGGTCTGGTTGATGGCATTGGGGTCATAGGTCACTGCCTCAGTTGGAACGGTAGGAGGCTAGGAGAAACATGCGGAGAACAGCGGAGGTTAATGACCATGCTACAGTTAGTCAATGGCAGAACCCATGCTAAGCACAATCTCAAAACCATGCCTGCCAATTTAATAAATCAATGCTCAATTTATAAACCATTTGAACAAACAGGCATGGAATTATAAACATAGATTAAATTTGCTTCATAGTATCCTTTATTCAAAAGGGAATCTACTACAGTCGAGCCCACTTTGTGTCATATCGGTTAATAGAAAATCCTGCTTATAGTCACATAAATCTGAAATCTCAAACCATTTCCTATATAAACAATGGTAAACTGACCGTTTAATATCATGGAATATTGTCATAATCCCGTTCATTGTCATGCTTGGAACCCATGGCAGTGATACCAGATCGCAGTTAATATCACACCAGACGCCGACACGGCGATCAACAAGGCCAAGAGCCTGTAATTGGTCAGGCGTATCAAACGATCTCATCTCCCACCTGTGTGCGGCAGGCAAGTGCAGTGATGCATGTAGGTCAGTCCCCGTCACTTAGCTAATTAACGTCTTAAGATACCACGGTAATCCAGATCATTGCGTTTCTTCGTACATTAACAAGGGCGATGTTTGCGATCACATGTCATACATAATGAACTATATATGAAGCATATGAAGCACGAGCTCTAAACATTGCATGCGACTGGAAATCCCCTTTAAGGGTCCATGAAAAGCTGGAGGTTTTGTGAGCACTGAAGGAGATACTCTGTCTAAAACCTCAATCGCGGCGAAACTTCAGAAAGTTGACAATGGCATGCTGATGCCCGCTTCCCGAACAGTCCTATCATAAAGACGTTCGTGGAAGTTTGAATCATTAATAAGATACCCAAAAATAAAGCGCAATAGTCGGGGGAAATAATTATTTAGTAAAATTGATTGTCTACGCATTACCTTATTACCTTGCCGCTTATTTCCAGACATTTGACCTCATGACCCAGACGCTACGTGTCTTTCTGTTAGCAAGTTGGATTTTGTCAGTTATTGCGGCATGCGGCACAAAACTTACAGGAAATAAATTGTCAGGTGCGCATAAATGTAATTTGATTTGCCGTTGTGCAATAAAATATTCATAAACGTTTCTGTTTCCTTTTTGTTGATGATTTAATTAATATCATTTGAGACATAACGCTTCTTCTATGACTCAAAAGGACATCGATGTTGAAGCCCGCATAATGTCACATCCCGGTTATTATCATAATTCATACATGCCCCACCGTCATGACAATAAGCGGGCATGACTGTACTTCATGATATATATTTTTGCAAAAATGGCCATTTGGATCCAAATATTTATCTGCATGAAGGTATAACAAAAATATGTGAATGTTTGTTTTAGTATGATGATGTTACATTAAGACTACTGATTTGGGCAGGCTTCACAATGAGACAAAAATTCCTTTGGTTCTGCCAGAAATTTCTGATCAAAAACTTCCTTTTTTACAGGAACAAGAGATAATTCAGTAGGGTCAAGCAAACTTGGTTTCGTGTTGTCTCCTAAGGATTTGTAAGATTTTTATTTTAAAGTATATCAAGAGGCTGTGAGTAAGGGAAGGGTGGGGTAAATATGTGGAAGGGTAAGCTGGGTGCATGAATATCAATAAACAGCCAAATACATAAATATCTCAAAAAAAGGACTGAATCCAAGATTAAAATCATCAAAAACACGGAAAACATGCCTTCATAATGATTCCCTCCACCAAGTGCACGCATTATCATAACAGATTCAAAACCTAACAAGTATATTATGTGTTAGTATTCTATGAATATGGTGATTAACTTTCAAAATAAAATACTTCATAAATATAACTGAGTGAAAAATATAAAATCTAAAATATTAGATTTGCAAATAATTCTAAGGAAAATACTTTCATAAGAAAGATTCTTTAATTCTATTCATTGTCCCTTATTCAATGTTATTGGGACCTGTGCTTCCGGTGTCTAGAGTAAAATAGTTTTTTTTTTTTCAAAAAGATATATGCATATTCTAATCCTGACTGAAGCAACCTTTTGTGTTGCTTTCCCCTTATCCTACACCAACACCCCTTTTATCGTAATAGAGGTCTCATTCCTCTACCAGCAAGTCTCATATATCTGGTTTGTGTCTTTATCGACTGGACCTTAATACCTTGCACTAACATTCCATTTCATGTCATTTGAGCAAGGTTCTTGAAGTTATTTCGGTCATCTGAGAATGGTTGATCACACATGTCCCTCCTTGTTCATATAAACTGACAGAAACAGCACCTTGATACTGAAAATGACAGTCTATAAAATTAACACAGATGGTCAACCCAGGATGAACCAGTGGAGCTTTAGCGTTGGCTGGCCTAGGGTAACATTTTAGGTAGTGGAGACTATTTAGCATTTATGATACAGCTTGCTCACCCTGTCTGTCCTGTGAGCATCCTCTTGGCTTGGCCCTGTCAGGGTGCGGTCCTGGCCGCTGAGAGTACCAGCGGACTGGTAGGATCCCCCTTGCCACTGCCCTCCAGGTCCCATGTTGTAACCTTGCTGTGCCAGCTGATCTTCCTGTGATGGCATGCCATCCTCACCCTGTAATCCCGAAAAACAGGTTAATTACTTGGAATGTCATACACAGATTGCAAAATAACATGGAAATGACTGAAGAGTATTTTCACAGATGGTTATAATTAGATGGTAATGCGTGTTTATAGAAAGACACATTTTTAGTATGAAGATGTTTTTAAAAATCTGATTGCAATAAACTAAACCATTACTTATGCAAGAAAACAACTGTAAAATTACCTACAACAGTTTAATTAAAGCTTTGTCATTAGTCCCTGATTGCACCCAAGCGCCTGATTGGGGTTATTTTGAAAATACTCAATCAAATAACAACAAAAATAAAAACTATCTTAACACTATTTTTCTGAGAAATAGAAACAAACACATACATAAATATTTTGCTTAAACTTAGAGGGTATAAAAGGTCCTGCTTAACAGAAGTGATAAATTTTAAAACAGCACAGAAAATAATGAGAATTATCCGAACTTGGAAAATTGCAGTCATGCAATCCTAACATTGTGTGATTATTCAAACAATAACAATGCAAAAGTACTGATATATATATATATATATAATTTGAATTTATGGTAATTGCTGTGTGATTTTAATAACCTTAAATACCATGCACATGCAAAACACTCCCAAAAATATGAACAATACCTAAACAAACACAGTTACAGCAACAACCAAGGATCATAAGGAAACTATAATGATTTTGAACATTTTATGGAATTTATCTGAAACTTGGCAAACTAATCCTAATAAGGCAATGCTAGACTGCCCATAATAAGCACACATGGTGACAAGCATATATAACTGGGTATTCATGGCTTTTATATGCTAAGGATTAACTATAATGTTTCCCATAACTTCATGTGTTTGATACTTATTGTTACGACTTATTTTGTAAGGACTTACTGTCTACATTAGTGTGCTTGAAAAACTCATGAGTGTCAGAATGTGTTTAAATTGGATATAACTCTAAAAATATTTGGAGTCACAAAAATATATGGTTTCATAATACCCCAACATGATAGTGATGAACTCCATATTTCTTCTTGTTCTCTATATTTTTTCATGAAAAAGCCATATTTAGTGAATACTACAAATGCTATTTACTAAAAGTGTACACTAAGGCTTATACTACAGGTGTACACTGGTATACACTGCAGGTGAACATAAAGGTATACTCTACAGGTGAGCACAGGTATGCACTACAGGTTAAGACAACAGTATACACCAAAGTATACAAGAGGTAAACACTACAGTTGAACACAAAGGTATATGCTACAGGTGAACACAATGGTATACACTACTAGTGTACAAAAAGGTATACACTACAGGCGTACACACAGGTATATTCTACAAGTGAACAAAAAGGTATAAACTACAGGTGTACACAAACATCTATATACTTAAATAAACACAAAGGAATACACTGCAGCTTTAATGTACTACATATGTACACAAAAGTAGGGATGAAGGTGTACAGAAAGAAAATATTACAGATATATAAAATTAAAAGGTTTATACTACAGGTTTCCTTCAAGTGGATACTTCGGATATATAGCATGGTTTACACCATGGGAGTAATAAAGGATTATATAATAGGCACAAAAGGATATCCTAAAGAAATATCTATCATCCACAGGTACATCAGAGAAGGACAAGCCACTGTTAACTCATGCATCAATGTGAATGGAAGGAAACAACCAAACTAGAAAAGGTTTTACTGTTCATGCACATGCATACTGAAGATTAATAAGAAATTACAACGCAGCATTGTAAAACACAAGGTGTGGAGTTCTGTCAGTAAGCAGCATAACTACCACTGACTTTGATTCAAAGACTATTAGCAGCTATCACTCCATTTCTAACTTGTGTTACACCATGCCATAAGTTTCTTTATTAAATGTCAGCATCAGAAGTACAGCCTTTTATCTACTGACTAGCTCGGGAAATGGGTGAAAGTGCAAATGAAACATCCCAAGACACAGGTGGAAAGCAAGGTTGTGGAGGCTCTAAATTAGTGCAAGGCTTAGCTACAGGTGTCAGCACCTGTCCTCCCCTGGAACCAATAGTTCCTGTCATGTAGGCAGCTTTCATGGCTGGGTCAATGGAGGCATCGTGACCTAATGTGGAAGTTCCAGGGGCATCTCGCCCAAATGTGGAATATCCTGGCAGTGCATCAGTAGAATCGTCCATGCTCATATTGCGCGGTCCTGTTCCATAGGGGTACATTCCACCGCTAGTATTTAAGCCTGCAGTGCTGCTGTCCAACTGTAAACAGGCAGCACCATTCTGCTACACTTAATTTGCATATGCATAAGTACATCATGCATGACCCCCTCAAGGTTGCTAGAGTTATCGCAAAATTACCATGGGCACCGCTGTTACTAACCACCGAATGAGTAAGGTCAGACAAGGGTTAACCAACAGTTAAAGGGATGTTACGTATACAACAAAATACCAAAAATTAACAACTGGGTTACATATATGATGTTCTACATCTAACAAACTAAATACAATAAAAAATGAACAATATAAATTACCAGCAACTCTAATGACTATAAAAGTGGATAATACTTTAAAATAAATCACTACAAACCAACTCAAACGACAACATTGCACACAACAACGTATAGCTAACCCATGCTCATGGACACTGTGACAACACAGGTTTGTTGGTCTTACCGGCGCCCCCTGCTGGTCACCTGGTCGCACTGTCTTCACGTAAGCTACCCTGGCATTATCGGGACCAGTCCCTGCTAAAATGCCAACCTGGCCCTCCTGAAATGAAGCAAAGTCAAGTTTCAGAAATAGCATCTTTTTCCATTAATTATTATTAATAATTGTGCAAATCTGCACTGGTTATGAAAGGTTCATTTGTAATATATCTTCATGACACTGAAGGGTTTGTCATCATATAAAGTGGCAATACAGGTGAGTATCTGAAACAAATCAATGGTTTAACACTCAGGAGGTCGGTGGGGTTTCAACGTGGGTCCACCCACACATTGTCTTTACCCAAATATGAATATAGCAATTAACTCATCAACCCATACAAGCCTTCCCGTTCTATAGGGAGGTTTAATGAACATACAATGTCTTTAAGTATGTTTTATATCAGATTACATTTTGTGCCTATGTATGCTTAATCTAAACCAAGATTCCCCACATGAATTTTTACTGTTATAAACCAAAGTCATGTTGTGATATGAATGATCCAGTGCCTGACAGACAATGCATTACAATGGTCCACACATGACATATATATAAAGAAAGGCAGATCTACTGATGTGATAAACATGAGAAATATCCACAGTAAATCTAACAGTTGACATAACAATGCCATGTTTGACCCTGGTATTAATTCCAGTTCTGATAAGACATCTTAGATCACAGTTCAGTGTACCTGTATTGATTAAGAACACCATCCATTGCAATTCTGGAAAAAATTCACATATTTTTCTGGTTAAAATTACCACAGTTTACCCCTTTTCATGGAGCCTTTTCTGATTCAGAATAGCCACATCCAGATAATTTGTTACTGGTATATACAACAGATGGCGCTGTCAGTCAATCCAGGTCCATTAATCCAATATATGTACACGTGTACATCAGATCCATGATAAAGATGAATTTGTATTTTTGGTTAGTATTATTTAAACGGTAGTATTCCAGGATGCGATCATTATTTTACACAAATACAAACATTCTTTCTTCTGCACATGAGTGCTATCCTGTTTTTGTTAAGCTACTGACAAGGCATATGTACTGCACATGAAAAAAAGGAAAAATAACTACAGCCCATGCTTAACTGCAAACTTCAAGTGCTCATTCACATGTCCAAACTGTATCAGTCAGTGGTAATGGTACTCTTGCTGGTTTTATGCACATGCTCAAATTCCATATAATCCTGCAAACCAACTGATCTAGCAAACATGTTCTATATACAGCATTCACAACACACCCTCAGATCAATTAAGACACAGCTCGACTCCAATGCTTGCTGCCAGGACTTCACTTGATGACCAGTCCTACACTGTTATATCATTTATCATGTACAGTCTACTCCCATTTATTCACCGATTTCAAGATCAAGAAAAAAGGTGGCCATAAGTGAGGGTGGTGGATTATCAAGGGTGTCAGTGATAAGAGATAAATATAAAGAAAGGAAATCGGGAATTTGTGAATTATTGGCGAAAGGCGAGTTTGGTGGATCAATGGGTGGCAATTAAATGAGAGAAGACTGTAGTTCTGGTAGCACCTCTGTATCAATATATGATGTTATTTTAACTAACATATTCGACAATGGGATATGGGTATCTGATGTATAGGCTGGAATTTTGGGCGTGTCATCAAGTAGCTACTAGGGCTGACCTAGGCCTGGATACAGGGATGGACAGGCGAAACATAAATACTTACAGGAATATACAGGTTTAAAAGACAAGTGGGGACAGCCAGGCAGTCTAGTGTGCATAAAAGGGTTGGCCATCCTCATGTTTATAAAGGGTGGCTTGCATCATCCAAATGATGGTCGTTTTTAGATAGTCAAAGACTTTAAATGAGAGTCAATCAGTAGTCATTACACTCAGTTACCGATTCAAATCCCAGCTCAAAGTGTCTGCTTTGGCTTACAAAGTATGTAAGCTATTGGACAAAAGCTTGCTGTCTCTTATTATACAAGTGTATGAAATGCAATGAAATGTCTTGTTTTCTAAACATTACCCTTGTGTACCAGAAATCTTGTGAGAACAGGAAAAACCTTGTATGTCAATTCAAAGACGGAAATGGTCAGCCTTCACACAGAAACACAATTTCAAGAAAGCAGACTGGAGTAGCTTTTCAACCATTTGACCATAGAAAGTACAGTTCTAGGACACCGATGTTAAGTCCAATCAACAAGTATGGAAGTTTGGATGACCTAACACCTAAATGAGTATAAACAGTGTCTACAGACAGAGCTTCATTTCTCATTAATTGGTCCTCAATTAATCAGCTGATCAATAATTAGTAACTATTAATTAACTATTAAACAGTCAAATCTTGAAAATATATTCACACACATTCAGAAGGAATTAAAAATTAAAATACACAACATTTCTACTCTTTCTTCCTTATTCCAAAACCTGGGATGCATATACTGTCTAGAAATATTTTAAATATGATTTTAATCAACTTGCAATGGGGATGCAAATGCCAACAGCAAATGGGATGACAAAAGGCATGGAAATGGCAAAAGAACCATGCAGCTCAATCATACAGCTGCACCTGATTAGAGATCCGACGACTGCGCCTTTTATGAGCCTTCTTTCTTACATAACATAATGTTGCCCCTGTGTTTGGGTCTGTTGTTTTGATAAGCTGCGCTCTTCCGTTTGCCTGTTAGTGCAGGAACACGATATTATTTCACTGGTCATGTGACTGTTTTAATTAAGTGATATAATTCATATCTGTTTTAAAAGTCTCAAAAAACACTTTAGATGCAATTAAGTGTAGAAATGTTTGCCAGACTGTGTGTTCAGGAGTATTTATCCATTTTTATTTGGGTATCCCAGCTTCTATTTAGAAACTTGAAACAACTTGAAACATCATTGTAAATTCTAATTTAAGAAAAAAAACATTCATATTCAACAAGTTCTTCTACAATATATTTTTACCCAGGAGTCATTAAATATAATGCAAATTGACTGTGGTATATGTATAACAAAACTCGTATGATGGTATGTAGACATTTACAGTGTATAAATAAAACCTAATTGCAAATAAAATTATATAAGCTTGTATATTACAGCACTGATAGAAAAGTAATCACCAGAAGTCAAAACTACCCAAAACTGATACCATTTTAAGTCTCCTACATATACAACATTTAAAGGGGTTTTTTACATATTTCTTGGGCAAAATATTTATGCCATAAGCAAAAAATCAAAACATAAAACCATAATATACTGAAACAAAAATCATTTTACAAAACAAATGATGTACAAAAACCAACAAACAAAATAAAATGCACCATTCTTATGAATAAACAAATGAGAAAACAAACAGATTAAACCATAAAATGCATAATGCAAACAGACCAGCTAAGTTTAGATTTAGCTTGGTTCTACAACAATCTTAGGCTTATAATATCCTGAAACAGGCATTAATTAATAACTACTTCTACATTCCCTTTGAACAACAGACACAGTTAATCAGCTGAAATACTAGGCTGATAAGATTCAGCACCTGAGATGGTTCCTTGATTTTAATACAGAAACAATGACAGCAGAAATTAGGTCGGAGTGACCTAATTGTAGACTCCTATGAAGATCCTGCCTAAACCTGTATTTGCTTCCAAATTAGGTGTTTCTAGCCCCTTTATTTATCATTTCCACTTATGTATGGAGGAGATAGGGCCAGCTCAGCAGCTCACGGAACGAGCTAAAAATGCAGTTTTGATTAATTTTTAAAAGCAATCTATTGATGAGAATTATGACATCAAGGACTGAACATGCATAAAAGCAATAAACAAAACAATACATAAAATCAACATGTATAAAAAAATTTAAAAAATAATAACAAATTCTGAAGTCTTGGCTCAGGTACGGTACACAACCTGAATGTGGATGTTAATATTTTCTGTCTGGACCAATGAGGGTGGTCGCGTTGAATTTGGAATGCTGCATTCAGTACCCGTTTCATACGATGGAGTGATGCTCTCAAAGTCAAAGTCGTCTTCAGCCTGTGCATACATCTGATCCCCAACATCCCAAGCAACATACACATTACAACAAACATCACATTCAAAGTAAAGAAAATGCACGACTAATAAAAATCCTGCACATAGTTTTATTTTTTAGATTATATTTATTTCACCACTATAACTATGCTTTGGGTACTGTACACGTGATATATCCACAGCATTGCTGTTTAAATTATCACCATATCAACATGGTAAAGTTGCCTTTCCTATCCTTTCATTTTTTTCTCCAATATTAAATGCATATTTAAAAGCACATAAACTGATCCCAATTTAAATTTTATTTCCCAATGTTCCATCTGTCATCAATACAAGTGAAAGACATACTGTGGATGACTTTTGAATATTGAATGTCTACCCATTGTCATGGATCCTCATCAAATTGTAATGGTTGAACACATATTAAATAATCAATGTGTAAATGGATATTTTATGTGTAGGTTACTGCAGTATTAGGTCATTAAATTGGAATCCTTGCAAAACTGGTGAAAAGCATGAAATATCAGCCTTATGAAGAATACAATTTTAGGCTACCACAGTATTTTACCCTGATTGAAACATAAATCATTAAATGTGCCGTGCATTTTTTGGATTTTCAACAAAGGCACAATAGTTTCTAACTTCACAATGCCTTTTGGCATATGGATGTTATAAACACCTCTCATCCTGATACAAAACCAATCTACAGACATTTGTCACAACAATATCTCACAACTACCACAAGTATCATTAACAACATTTCATCAGCCACAATATAGTTCGACTCAAAAACACTAAAACAACACTCTTCAGAGGGTGCATCTGTGATACACGTCACAACAAATCCTCACTTCATATGCAACAATGTGTTTAACATTACTGTGCATTACCTAAATCTACTATTGTGAAATAAAATTAAGAACTAATTGAAAACTAAACACACACTCACCCCGGGATAGGTCTCATGTGCCCCCTGTTCTGTCATGCCCAAGTTACGATCGTCTTCAGTGTCGGCAAAGGGTACTGAACCTTTCCTGCGACCTTTGAGGTCAAGGGTTGCTGTGCGAGACCCAGCTTGGCTGTACATCTCAGCACGATCTGTGTAGTTAGAAGCTGAAAAAAAGAAAAACGATTCCTGCAGGGATCATGGCTGGTATTGCTGTCATTTTTGTCTTCCCTCAAATCTCTTTGCATGTTATAGATTTCATATTCATGTAAAAAAACCTTGCCCTGAAATTACATTAAAATACCAAAAGCTCATTCTCTAATCAAATACATCCTAAATGCCTATCTGTTTAAGCTTAAGGTAACATATGGAAAAAAATAAACTTTATATGATTATATGTTTTAATCAGTATGAAGACCTGAATCTACTAGATAGGTGAGACCTTTAGATGTCAAACACAAGTTTTCCCAATGTATATATTGTTTAAGTATACTGTGGTTGATTTATTATCCGTGAGATATTTACAATTTTCACGAAAAGGAATTATTGCAAATATGAAAACTTCAAGAATAGGAAACCCTTCTACTCAGGTATAGCTTCGCTGCCATTTTAAGTTTGTTGTCCATGAGACCACTCCTGCAGATTTTAAAGTCAAAGACAAAAGATTAATATTTAAAATAATTATATATACTTGATGTGACAAGTAAATAAAAGATTGGCATATCAGATCTTCCATATTATCAATCAATTTATTAAGAATTTCTCCTTCTTGTGGGTCCTGACAATCTCAGGATTTAGCATATTAGCAGGTTACTGATCACAAAATAGAATTTTTGCAAAACAATGAAAAAGTAAAAATCGCGAAAAATTTGCTATGCAAATGTGAAGTCAACCATAGTATGCTAGAAACTTCCAGTAAATATACATTTAGCTAATAAATTTATAATTAACAATCCAATGACATGCCCATGCACATGTTTTGTGTGATTTTTATATACCATGCATATCTTCAAGGTTTACTATATCTGACCATGCTCAATGAGAGATCTGTGACATGACAACATTTCTAATTTTATGTGAATCAATCAGAACCATGCTATAAGTTTTCCTATTACATGTGTTCTCTAAGACAAAGGTTATAAACATATGCTTTAGACTAAGACAAAGTTCTGCATCTAAGTTTAACAGTCTGGTTACATAAAGGAAGTTACCTATGACAGAACATGCAGGATCAATTCTCTTTTCCAATTTCAAAGTAATGTTTTAGTAGTGACCATTATTTATCCATTTTTTTTGTCTTCAATACATTCAGTGAATATTCACAATCTTTCAACTCACAAAGGAACATACCATTAATTCTAAAATTCATGCAACAAGTACAATTATGTGTTTGTTTTATAACTAAGACATTTTAGACATTACATTGTTCTGTATGTTGCAAAACTTTTATGGGAAAAAAATTTTTCTGCTTCATCTCAATTCCTTAGATGATTCAAATGTAAAATAATTTCTGTTACATGTTGAGAAATGTCGCCTTGTAAAGATGTAAAATTGTGAAATGCAAGAAAATACTTGTAATGTACAACATAATTACAACAATGACGTAAAATATACAGAAATAAATTTAACCAATCAAAAAAAACAAAATACAAAACAATCATGCAGACTTCTAATTCATGACCTTAACCTAAAGTGTCTTATTGACCTTGACCCTAAGTGTCTCCATTACCCAGACCACAGTGTAGCAAGATATTGCAACATTGGCAGGGAATGCAGTGTATGTGTGCCTGTGTGTGTTTGCCTGTTTTGGGCAAAATGTTCAAGCAATATAAAATATCTACTTCCAAGCACAAAAATATCCATTAACTTGCAGTTAAGCTGAAGTACAAAATATATTACGCCGCAGAACTGGAGAAGAACGTGCTGCAAGAAAACAAGTTTAAATTAAAGAAATAGCAAACTAAATACAATACAGGGCATGGCTAGTGACAGCATAGATCAAAATTAAAGATTACAGCTTACACACGACTACCACAACTACATATTAACATGCATATATATAGACCGAATTACTTTCTCTGCCCCCAGGCATCTCGTTCAAGGCGGGCTCTGAAAAGGACCCTAAAACAGAATAATGGGGTGTACAGGAGGGGGACACCCATACCACAACCACAACAACCAGTGCTGACTCCGTCAAATATTTACACAGCCTTGAAAAATCACAATCTTAAACCACCGACACAGTAAACTCAGTGTTTCAGTCAAGTCCACATTATCTGAATCCAAGTCCAAGACCAAAGTCAGGAGTCCTTGAGCTCCAAGTTCAAATCTCCTTCTCATAGTCAAAGTCTTTTGAAAACCAAATCATGTCTTATCATATTGTAACGGAATCATAAAAGGTTCAAGTCAATCCAAGTAAATATTTCATATTTTTATGAATAAGAACTCTAAATGCAAAATGACCAATCTTTTATCATCATCAGAACAAATTCCAACAAATTATGTTGTAATCTTTCTTTTTTAATTTTGTATATGACAACCTGGTGTATCAGACCAGGACCAAAATTTTTGAACTTTTAAGGCTCAAGTTTTGGTAAAAATTATTTTCCAGCACCATGGAGCTGCTGGCTACTGAGGATTACTATGTCAGCATAACAATCTTTGTAACAGATGATTCCAATGGGCTAATATATTATTTAATTTTTCAAATGGCAATTGCTATATTTTTTTATTATTCTACAGGTGACATTAAAGGTGCAAGTAAAGTCTGAAGGAGCAGACCAAAACTACAAAACTGATACTTTGACCTTTTTCATAATCAGTTAATAGTTCAGTACATGGAAGTGTGCTGATAGTATGCTGTTAAACATAAATGCCAAGGCTTTTATGACTCTCATAGGGGTATTTCTCCAGGACAGAGTCCTCCCCTCCAAGTACAAGTCTGAATCCAAGACCATCAAGTTCAAGTCCTTAAAAGAGTAGATCTGAGCCTTGATTAAAATCCTTCATTACTGATTGGCATCATGGTATGAAACTTGTCCCCATCCTTAGTTTCCAATATTCAAGGAAACGTCTTTAATGTTGTTTTAATTTGCAAAAATATCAACCTTCCTTAGTAAAAATATGATGTACAGGTGATATATATTAGAGACTAAGTTACTACTCAGATTTCTATGCCATTATAAATTTCTTCAATGGATCCTTAAAACTAATATTTCAAAATAAAGTTTTCCCTTTTCTTAAGTAATTTTGTTGTTTCTAAAAGTCTATTTTCCCAAAGAGTAAAGGCTATTTCAATGCACAGAATCTAAAAATTGCACGATTAATCTCCTTGCAATTTCATTTTAATATCCATTTGGCATATATTATGCACATGTGCAATCCTATCAAAGTGGATTAAAATATGTATGTACACATTGTACAGGTATCAATTGTTTGCAAGAGGCAGAAGCTTATAGACTGCAAATGCATACAGGACTTTTAGAATAAAAATGAAAAACTGATCATAAAGATGAGATGCTTCATCAAGACTTGGAATTTCAAAAGATCCAAAAATAGTTCATTAACATGCCACAAGGTGTCACCCCTTGCTGTAAAAATTGACACTACAGATTTTTGTTCTTTCACCTGCATGGGCAGTTTGGACTATTTTTCACTTAGATATGTTGCTCCTTTAAATCAGATTACCACTGCTTGAGACACTGAACAACATGCGCATGACAAATCAGCAAAAAAAATAATCACTGCAATCCTTAACAGATGAAACAAGTGTTGAAAACTTCACAGCATTCAAATAACCAAATAATCGTCATTCCGAGATCAGAGCTGAGCTGACAAACATGGGCATCAATCATATACAACATGTCTCCTAGGAACAAGCTTTAGTCTGCAGAAATAGAAATCAGTTAAAATTTACATTCTTCCATTATCACATAATGATATTTCAACTATTACAACACCGTTATTTTCTCGCATCCTACCTACCAGGTCTAAGTTCTATTTTTACTAAGTGCTGCACATAATAAACAGTGCTGACTATTAACAACTGATTTGTGATTGATCATCTTTTAGACTCAAGTTTCTGATCACATGAGATGAAGGTATGACACAATATAATATTTCCTGTCAACATTGCATGAGGCAAAATTCAATGAATTAAGTTTCTGACACAGACTCCTCATGAAATAAACTGGAGTCATTCTTTATCTCCTTCACTTAAACCACTGCTTTGTAAAGCTAAGTTCTCCAGGTTTCACCACTAGGGCTGATACAGGGCAGAGTATTGTAATCAGACCAATGAGAGCATGGTGTTGCCTTGTGCATCCAACTCCAAGTTTCAAACCTGTGACACCTCGCTCTCATTGGTTTAAATTCAAATTTGGGGAAAAGGGAGAAAAATTCCTCTGTTAATTCCTTGTATGGTCCTTTCTATGAAAGTTTTTTTTCATGGTGGCCTTACTGTCCACTATCATATGTTAAAACTTATATTTTATAACACTTAACAAATGTCATCTGTATCTGTACCATGTCATGCCATCCCTCATGTGATCAGGCCTAGATATAACTATTTTTGCCCAAAGTGCACAGCCTATCTACCTGTATTTTGTGTACACGCAACATAACAAACCCATGCCCTACCTCCATCCATTGTCCCATAGGGACGAGACGTTAAGCGACGGCTGGCAGTGCGTTCAAAAGAAGGTGCGGGTCTGTCTATCATGGCAGCGTCACGCATGGACTGGAAATGGGTGCGTCCAGAGTAACGAAAACGGGAACCGAATCTTGGGAAGAAGCTGGACTTTGGAGTTGGTTCTGGTTCCTTCAGTCTGAATTGGCAACAAAACTTATAAAATTATAGGAATTAAAATTAATTACATAATTACTCATAAAAATAAGATGCAAAATACAATGAGACAATTTACAAGTGTAATTCAATGCATACAGTAGAAAAATTCAACTATGGTTTACATGTTTTCTACACTAATTATGCCACTTTTCATACTTGTTCAATGTGGAAGCAATGGTATTATGTGTCAGAAGAAACATGTGGTAAAAGATAAAACATATTTTATATTTTCTTTCCTTTATGATTCTTTGGTCTTATGGTACAATGATGAGGCTTCACTTAACAGCAATCTATCATCACTTTTATTGGTTTACTTTTCTTTTAATACTTAAAGAGTCACAATAAACATTCAGAATTTGTCAGATATAGTTATATTGCATATGGTCAATTTCCTTTGCAACATGCCTGAAATAGAATTTATTTCATTAATGAAATATTTGCAAGGTGTACTTTCAGTTATTTCTTAATACCAAAGTGAAAAATAAAAACCCCTCATGACGTAGAGAAGCTTTTTTTTTTAAATATCAATGAGCACTCTGTTGTAAAACCAAATTTCCAACTTTAGACTTAAATTTTGGAGCTTGGGTAGTTCCTCAATATCACACAGAGGGAGCCACAAACCTGAAGAAAGTGTGGTGTTCTACAGCGACCTTCCAAAGTCTCTTCGCCATACGGTGGTTGGTTAACTTGAAACCGATAGTGCTCTCATACTGCTCAAACTGTTAACAAGATAAAAAGTATATTGATATAATATCATACTAATTCTATAAAATCAGAGCTTCAAACTACTTCATACAAGTAGAGGTAGAAAGAAGAAAATAAAAACATTTTGTTCGTTATATGAAGAGTTCACCTCAATGAGCAAAATTTATTTGATACCCACACATCTGACAGTTTATAATCATTTTAAGATGAATCAGCTCTTATTTCCTTAGACCTGACCCATGGTGGAAAATCATTATATATTATTAACTATTTTATAGTATTTAAGTGACTGATCTGTTTAACCAAATAACAATACTAAGCAAATTCATAGTCACATGCAGAAATAAAATAATGCAGTAACTGATTGGAATTAAATACATGAATCAAGGAGAGGTATAAGGTTTTACTATAGGAGTGAACTTTGACCTCAAACCTGTGACCTATGGACCTAGGTGGCATCACTTGTCTACATCATAGAAATACAAAATGCTCTATTCAAAAATGTGTAATACAGCACACACAATTTGCTACAGACATGAACTTCATTTCTTATCTGATTTAATCCTGACATTTTACATATAAATGTGTGGGTTACCTCTCCAGGTCTGATCTTGATGTAGAAATTGTTTCTCTTGTAAGAGATCTTGAGGATCTTGGGCCACGCAAAGCGGTTTATCCTCAGACGATCTCTGTAGATGAGAAGACCAGCCGCGCACACGCCAATCATGATGTCCACTCCCTCAGAGTCCTGCATTGAAAAGTATGGACTCGTAATGGTCTATGTAAATCTTTATATATGCAATTGATTTAATTGTATTGCTTTAATTAATAGTAATGGTGTGCTAATTAATTGATTATATCAATGATTGGTCATTTTCTTTCATAATTAATTAAATTGATTGCAATTTTGAATAATTGATTAGAAATGATCATGTATGCAAATAAAAAATCAGTCATATTATACCGATAAAATATTCTTATTCTGTCAGAGATACAAGAAAGGTAGGGCACAAAACAACAAACAGCATTAAAATAAGTGTCAAAACCCTGGCCATTAACTGGACCTTTCAGCTTGATGTAAAAGTTAGACTGAACTTACTCCATCAATGCTTAATAAAGATGGTACATAAAATAATTGATTAATAATCAATCATTGGTCCTATTTTATCTTTCAGTATTCGAATATGATTATAAGACTGATTCCCACCACTATTGCATACTGAACCACCAGAATTTGCATGCAGTTTCCTAATTGTGGTCAGGTAAACCTTGCTTGGAATTAAGACAGTCTATCATCTAGTAAGAACCAGACAAATAATCTTATGTGCATTCATTTCATGAGACTGAATACCGTATTATCATAATAACTACATTATTTATCAATATTCTAAAGGGGCCTATTACGTATCCAGCATCTATTTCTATTTGAATTTTTTTATAAATAAATATTCCAGTAAACCCTGATCCTATCGCACACAGCCAGTTTGATTTGTTTAAATCAACAGGTTAATAACATGTGGGGGGCCCGCCACAAACAATCTGTAACAGGGGCATTTTACCTAACATGAATTACTTAGAAATCATTTATATGTAGACAGAGTAAGGTAAAAATCACATAACTTCTACAGAAAAGGTAGGTGGATAGGTGGCTTTAACATTACTTACCCTGGCTGCATGTAGGTCCACCCCATACATGGCCAGTTTCTTGGCATTCTCTAGGTAATGGAGTTCAGCCTCTGCTGGAGTTTGACCTCTGTAAAACAAACAAGTCTTTAAAGGTACATAATCAATAGCAAAAAAAATAATGCATTAAATCGCACTATTAGTTCATTTTGGCTGAATTCAAATGTTTTCCTGCAAAACCACCCCGGAACATGGACTTGCTATCTCAAATTCACTGTTTTATGGGTTGTTATGGTTCTGTGTGTGAGTAAACACAGTTCACATTTACTTGTTTACCACAGACTGAATTCTGCGCAACCAGAGGTGCAAACTTGTGCACGTCCAATAACTCTCAAGCAAAGTGAAGAAACACAAAAGAAAAAACACATGCAGGTTTGAATTTTGTATTCGTCAGGTGGTTTGTGTGCTAAACGTTATTGTGTTGAAACTCTTTTTGCAAGCCCTTTGCAAGCTTATTTAAACTCATGCACAGGAGTAAGCAAACAGTTTTAGAAGGAAACTCTAGCAGATACCCTAATATTTTGAAGAGAAAACCACATATTTCAAGAATATTTAACATACCTGGTATGTGAATAGGTCTCTTTAATACATCAACCTATGTATAACAAGATATGCACCCAGTGAATCATTTTATAGTAAGCTGCTACAGCAGTAGATACTGGGAATAGCACATATATTTAAAATAACAACCATTACTGGAAATCTGCCCCAAAACTGCGTTTTCTTGTCATAATCATGACAAAGACATCTACTCTCAAATATAACCGTTTTTTTTATCATCATCACAATGCTATGCGCAGTGAACATAACATAATATCGCAGAGGAAAATTCTTAGTGCACAGGTACACCTGTCTGAATATAAGTTTTGGCAGTCATTAGGAGAGGGAAAGATAACAGATAGGAAAATGTAATGAACTAATTGCATGTTTCCCAAGTGATCTTGCTTAGATCTGTGAATAAAATTTGAAGTTTCTTGCCCTTTTAGTCATAATCAGTAGCCAAGCAGATGGCTAGACTGACAAGAACCATCCAATCATATGAGCTTAACCAATTTTATAACTGAAGATGGTTCCATTTGTCTTTGTCACATAGCTCCACTAGTCAGAAATGATCAGTTTTGGCTTTGGACTGTTGGGAATGATGTCAAAAGTATCTTATTGGGGGTCATTTCCTATATTTCCCCATTAATCTTTAGTAAATTCACACGGTTTTGTGAAAGGGTAATGCAGTGCCACCTGTCAAGCACTATATGAACTATGTGAGAATGGTTTATATCCTAGTATCAGAAATATGAAACAACAACTCCAATGAAAATATGAAGTTAAGGTCACATGGTTCAATTTATTCATATGACCAGGGGTCACAAAGTCCTGAACCCGATATTAAGAATGAATGGTTTGGCTTGCTGCAACTGGCTCTAAGCATTATGCCATGTGGCCTTAAAAACCCAACTGATGGATATTTTTTTTATATGTTTAGCATAATCTAGACATTACCAGTCAAATACTTTGAATTCTGTGGCCAATCAAAGACATGTTGTCCAATTGCTTGTTTGTGACTGCTTGCAAGGGTGATTTTGGCTTCACTGCATTTGGGCTTTGATTGTACAAATGAGAAACTCAAGCCCTGATTTTCTTGGCATTGTTTGATTGTAAAAACAAAAAATTCTCAGGTAAAAAAAAAATTAAACATCTGCATTTATTTTAAAAATTGTACAAAAGAGGCCCAGACTTCAGAGGGGTTTTGTGGATGTTTTATAGGAAAAATAAATACAACCAATTATCCTCAAGTACCTGTGTGTGCGATGGAGTTCTGCAATCTTCTCCAGAAGCTCCTCTGATTGGTTGGGTGCAAACGCAATGCCCTTGATGTAGTCGGTGGTCATCCCATGATCCTCTTGGTCCCAATCTCCGAGCTCTGATTGTACGGTGTACGAGCCCAGCAGAGCATGTGTCACAAAGGAACACGGAAGTCTGGGAAAGAGGAGGTTTTGTTAAAATGGGCTGTTGTTCCCCAAGGACTTCTCTAGGGTGCTATTCAAATGTTCAAAATCTCTATGGATATTACTGTAATGGAAATTCCCCAATTATACAGTTCTCAAATTAGATGAAATAGTTTAACAGGGTTCAAAGCCCTATCCCTCAGCATATTTCAATAATTTTTTAAGAAAAGGACTTAAGGTCTAGTTTCACGAATTTCAAGGACTTTTCTCATGCCATAATCACATGGAATTAAGTAACCAGTGCAAAAACTTAATAAATAATTTACATAATAAAAGCTTACAAGTGGAAAAGAAAACTGAGAAGGTAGCTCTGTTACAAAATTCAAGTACTTTTCAAGGACATAAAAAAGTTTTATTTTCAAGGACTTTGTAGGCCCTAAAATTATCATTTAAAATCAAGGTTTGAAAAGACCTTTATAGACCTTTATATGATATTTTTTCTATTTCAAGTATTTAATGGTTCAAACATTTTGGCAAATAACATGAAGTAAAATGACACATTGGAAGCTTATGTTAAATATAATGAAGGTCTGTAAGCTGTACTGACCACACTGTCATATGAAAGATTAACTGAAATAATTTACACATAAAACAGAGCCATCAAAATTATATATTGTTCCACAGAAAATGATATGATTGTTTTATATAAATACACAGAGCAACAAAAGTTACCATAAAACATTACAAGTACAGCATAATCTCGTTTATTAAGTTGTATATTACACTTAGTAAAGCATGGTACATATTTATCAGACAAAATTCATGAAGTGTCTGAATAGTCATACTAAGGATAAGTTATATATTTGGAATTGCATAAAATAAGATATCACCTATGATTTACCATCTTGAAATTCATCAAAGAATGCTTAAGTTCCACTTACTTTCCTGTTAAAATGTCATTTCTGATCTGGAGACACAAGTAGTATCTGAAAAGGAACAACATATGTTCTTTAACAGCACTCCTTACATAAAACTGCTTTGTCAACAAAATGTTGATATTCCTCACAAATAAACCTTTTATTTTTTTTGGTGGAGGTAACCTGCTCCATTTTTTATGCTCTCTCATCTTATTCTTAAACTTAGTATGTACATCAGCAGATTTCCATGTCAATTTGGGACTACATGACAGGACAGTATCATATTTTTGTATCCTGGTGTCACCAAAGCCTGGTGTCTACCACACATGCGGGTCCTGGGTGTGTTATCATCCCCACTGCTGGGTCATTACACCCAGGAACCCCTAAACACACTCTTTTGTGAGAGATATTCGGCTGTGGGGCACAGCCTTCCCATTAAACCTGCAGAGGGCTCACCCTGGGTGGGGGACGATAGTGAAAATTTCACCACCTGGGCTGAGATTTGAACTCACAACCTCACAAGTCCTGTGCTCTACCTCTGATCAACAGACACTGGTTCTCACACATAATACTTGCAACAAAAGTTAATTTAATTGAGATAAAGTCACATAAAAATTAATAAATGTCTGTTATTAACTAAAATTTTAAGTCAATTTATATGTGAATTTCAGTGAAATAAACCTAATGGTAAATCTATATATATTAGGATAAAGTCCACTTCAATGTGGTTATTTTAAATTTTTTGCACTTGGTGTTACATGTAGGTTTCTGTCTGTGTTTTGCTTGCACTGCAGTCTGGTACTTAAATATCCGTGCAGCAATTACATCTTCATGTGTTTCCAGATGATCATGCTTATTGATGTACAAATATCAGATTGTTTATAAGATCTCTGGTTTTCAAGTGAACATTTTAATATATGGGTCATTATTTGTTAATGTGTATATGATCTGTTAAGGTATAATCTGTTTAATTATCAGTCTGATGTGATGGTACCATAACAAGTGATCTAATTATAGAGATAACAGCTGCTCGTCAATCACTAACTGAAAACAGAACATGACACTTTATAGTTATACACAAAAATATTCATATTCATAATCAACTCAAAGATAATTTACAGTTTTACCTTAAAACATTGATAGTGTATGTGTGTGTAAGGGGGGGGGGGGGGGGATTGAAATTGTTAAGACCTACTGATCCAATGCTTGCAGTTTTAATCATGGGCTTGTTATTATTTTGGTTTTACAAGTTAAACAGCCTGCAGAAAATGGTGCCTGTAGATAGCTGATAAGCTGGAATGCACAATCAAATATAATCAAATTTGTCATTTACAACCTTGCGATAGAACTATATTTTGAACTGTATCCTGTTTGACACACTGTTCCCTTTTTATAAATACTTCCTTGAATTTATTAAACTATTTTGTTTACTTTTTATTTGTTAATAAATGTTAAAAACATAAGGAAAAGCATTTAATGTTGTGAAATCTGTGGACCTGTTGCCTGTGGTTTCCCTAGAAGGTTTGTGAAAGGATTTATAATAATCCAGATTTGTTTGTAAGATTTGAGTGTTTTTTTTTTGTAGAGAGTTCAGATCAATTAACAACACTTTTGTTCAAGAAATAATTAAATTTTTTAATTTGATATAAATAATAAGATCAATGTCTTTTTTCTTTGTGAATGGACCTCCTGAAGATGTACTGTTAAGTGCACTGTGAAGTTACTGAATCAACCCTCTGTTTAATAACAAAATTTTGTTTTTATTAAGGCATTTATAAGGAGCCACGAATGTGATGAACTGAAAATTTCCATCAGGCCAATATGTGGCATACCCTGGAACAAGACATTTTTTCTCACCAATTTTACAATGCCACTAAAATAAGGAAGCAAATATTTCCACTACATCAAACAAATGAATAATGTCATGTATTATTGATCTTGCCAGTTATGTACAAGCTTCTAGCAATGTTGACTGACACTCAACAGGAGCTGATGTTTTGCCTCTTAAAACTACTGGTGCAGGTATTCATTTTCCTGATTTTAAAAATACTGACTATTCAGTTAATTAAATACTGCATCATCTAGTAGCCTGCCATGTCAGAGGTTCACGTTAATAGGATCAAGTTAATCAAATGAGCCCAGGCTGCAGAAAAGGCCAGGGCAACTTAATTATGGGATCTCTAATAACACAAACAATCGAACAGAAATGCTACCAATGTTTCACCTAGATTATCACTGAAAACTTAGTGGAAATTAGTTTTTTAGAATTCATGTCTAGTAAGGCCACCAAGAATATAATTTCTTTGTAAATTATCCAGACATCCATTGCTATGTAAATTACTTTAGACATGTCTCCTTGAAGGCTTAAATGCCATTGTTAACCCTGCACAATGTGAAGCTGATTTTGGTCTTTCTGTTTGAATGTGTCCACAAGTTAGCTCAAGAATTTCTTCATGGATTTTAATTACATGATGAAGAAAATAGTACACATTCATCACCTTGGGAGGAATTTTTCAAGGTGCCTTTTCATTGTTAAAAAAAAATCCAAAGGAAAACACAAGGTTAATTTTGCAACATTCCATTGCCCCAACTTTGCAGCACCCCGGGTATGAGCCTCCCATATCAGATGATTTTTTAATAACATTTGTGATGTCACAATGATACCACAGTGACACACATGCAAAATGAAGTCATGATACCGCAACACACCAAAGATCTGGCCGTTTGATTGTGTATTGTGAATATGAGATCAATTATTTCATGTCAAATATTTAAATGAAATTCAATATGATCAATGTATGACATTACCCAGGAGTCCTCACTGAACTGTACTTATTCACTGTGAAGCAGAGAATTTTTTTTGTTTTTGTCTGCACAGAGATGACTGATATGCATATTGAGGGAAAATATTGCATGCTCCAGTCACAAAATATTTAAATTAGCAAGCATGTTAATGCAAAGAGTCAAATGCATATGAAAAATGCAATGTAAAACATTGTAAGTACTCTGTGATTGTGATTTTGAGACATTAGAATTATAAGCTTGTTCAAGTAAATATGAAATTTCAGTCTAATTCAAATAATTTAAAATGACATTATTTAAATCATACTATGATGTGTATGTCAGCCACAAGCAAAACTACTACAATTCACTAAATGCATAGACTGATTTGCATGAGAAAACAGAGATGACAAGATTATGTACTGTCAGGGCATAGATTAGACACCCAATTTTTTTAATTTTGAGCACAAACCAGTCCATGGAAGCACAGGCTCTTGATGCGGATGCAATTTTCACCAAAACAACATTAATGTATCTGGGTTTGACTCAGCCCGAGTACTGATGAAGAGTTCACATAAATGACTCTCCACGGACGTGACAAAGTGGTTAATGGCTTCACTATGTTTACTAAATTGGTGGAAAATAGGACGTCCCCATTCAAACTAATCTGCATTTGTTTCCTGGTCTAGACCGGCATATATCAAAAGATTTCACTGGAGTCATAACATTAGGGAAAATAACCTATGCATAAATATCCCTCTTTCAGAAGACCCCTCACATGCTGACAATCACCATATCTATCTGCATGTAACACAATGAATCAATTGTTGCTGCAGGTCTCCAGCCAAAACTCAGCTTACCTAATCAAAGCCCCATAGACATCATCACAGCAATATGTCTAAAATATCACAGGACATATACAATTTAAACCATGACAGTCAATAGGTATTGTTATTTTTAAGCCTGCCCCTTGCAAAAAGAGGAGGTTCATATGAGTTGCTGAGAATAATTTTGTATCATTATTTGGGGCAACATTTTGCACTGGAGTGCTTTCTTAGATCATGCCCAGTGCAAAACCATCAATAAATCATTATTGATATTAATGGATCTTGAAACATCTGATTTGCAGAAGGTCATAATTGTAGTCACATGTGTCAGATTTGTACCTGAAATTTATTTGTGACCTAATTTTCCAGGTCAAATGCTTTACCCCAGATACCCTAATAACCTTTTTAATAGTGTTGGGGTGATTAAAGGAGACTTCCAGTGATAGCTCAGCGACTACAAACCTCTATTTTTACTCATCTGTTTTAGTCCAGGGCTCGAATTAGCCGAAAATTGCCACCGGACACTGGGGTCCGGCAGCACAGAAAATGTGCAGGACCTCCAAAGATTTTACCGGACCCCACTTTTCTATTAAAAAAAATCTCATTTTCAGCTCTTCCTTTTAAAATTTATTACTTGTATAGGTAGGAATTTTATTGTTTTATATGACTCGTTAAGAAATATATAATCACGGCATCTGATTTAAGCCCCTTATTTTCATTTTAGAAGCGCTTTTTAGTGCGCCCCGAATGCAACCGAAACCACGCCCCCTTGTTATTCTTGAGTAGTCAGAGAATAAAGAGCCACCACATTTCGTGGAAGGTCATCTCTACCGAATGTCACATGCCATTACTTACAAGGTCGGTCAAGCTGGAAGATTTCCGTGTTGTATCAACTCAAGTCCAACCACTTTTAAGCAATGAGAAAAGTTTTACTAAATTATCAAGCAGGGTTACTAGGGCAGGCGCTGTTTTGTTTAATACCTCAACCCCCATAATCTGAGCAAATAATTCAACATTTTGGTACACATTGAATGGTTAACGGAACAGCCAAATGGTGTCGCCTGTCTGCAGTTGTCTCGAAATCCTCGTGGACAGATTCTTGTTGACAGTTGCAGCATTCCTCACTGTAATTTCCCACGAAATCTTATTTTATGACAAAGATGGCATGATGGCGTATTTGTGCGCGTTTCCATATATTACACTTGGATTTTTTTGGTATCACAATCAATTTACCGGCGATGTTTTCAACTGCACGCCAGAGTGCATGACAGCAGACGTTTTAGTGTACTTCGGTGTCAATAATTACCACGGCTGCAACCGGTACGAATTTTTTATCTCTAAGTTTTAATTCACTTAAATGAAATCATATCATAGTATGAGATTGTTTTAACTTTTTACACTTAATGCTGCTTTTGAAATATATTTTCATGATACGCTTGCCACAGATCCTGTCGAGAAATTCTGCCGACATCCGATCGTGATATCACGACAATAAAAAGAATGACTTTAAAACGTGTGTTTTCGTCAGTTGGTGAAGGTCGCAGGTTTGAGTGATTGTTTGGAACCATGCAATCGATGACAGGATAGTAAATCGTTATTTTGGATATATTTTCTTTCCTGATTATATGAAAAAAGACCCTGCTGATTATTCTGCCGGTATCCAGATTTTACCGGACCTCCCTGAAATTTGCCGGCAAATTCCGGTGGGCCGGCGCCAAATTCGAGCCCTGTAGTCTGTTTTATTGTAAGCCCAAAAAGGTTCTTTTTTTCTCAAAAGATATTTTTGGTGGAGGCTAATGCCTGCTTGCTTAACTGCTAAGCACATCTGCGGAATTCCATTAAGGTTTTGAACTTAGTGACTGGGGCTTACATGTGATAACCCTGGCATCAACCAGGCTTGGTGTACCACTCCATAGCTGGGTCATAATACCAAGGAACTCCAAAAAGGCGCACTTGTTTGTGGGTGAGACTCCACTGTTGGGCACAGTCTCCCCATTAAGCCTGCACAGGGCTCAAAATGGGTGAGGTCCTGACATAGAAAAATCTCACCACTCCTCAGCTGAGATTTGAACTCATGACCTCCCGTGACCACAGAAGCAATTGGCCAAAAGAGTTTGCATAAAATTTAAATATTATTCAAATAGCCCATACAGAAAATACTACATTCCTGCAGATGCTCCATATGAAGGAATTTACTGGTCTGCTCAACTCCAAAGTTTTACCTGTTTGTACCTGAATCAACTAGATATTTCTTGGCACCGCAGGTGCCGGAGTATCCCAAGACATAGTAGGCCCCCTTCCCCCTTTAAGAATAGGCCCCCATTTTTAGCAGCATATACTGACACTTGGCAAGCAATTATTGTTTCTTCCATCTATCAATCCACAATCTTTTTGAAGATGTTGGTCCTGTGACCTTGACCTTTGACCTCACGACCCCATAATCAATTGGGACATATATAAGTCAAGTTTGTAATCTATACATCAATAAAAGCAGCAATTATCATCCAGAAACTATTTTTTTGATCTTGTGACCTCAGGCATCTTCCTCTATTGGCAGGGGAACTGTATGTGCAAGATGAATTGCCTGAGATTAAATGTTTGGCTGAAAATGCATCCACAATCTTTTTAAAGATGTGTCCTGTGACCTTGACCTTTGACCTCATGACCCCAAAATCAATTCAGGTCTTGCTTATCCAATGGGACATATACAAGTCAAGTTTGAAATCTATACATCAATAAAAGCAGGAATTATCATCCAGAAACTAATTTTTGGACAGATGGCTCCTGTAATCCCTCACCTTTGACCTTGTGACCTCAAAATTGATAGGGTTCTTCCTCTCTTGGCAGGTAAACTATATGTGCAAGATGAAAGATCTGAGATGAAATGTTTGGCTGAAAATGCATCCACATCTTTTTAAAGATGTGTCCTGTGACCTTGACCTTTGACCTCGTGACCCAAAAATCCATTCGGGTCTTGCTTTTCCAATGGGTCATGTACAAGTCAAGTTTGAAATCCATACATCAATAAAAGCAGAAATTATCATCCAGAAACTAATTTTTGGACAGATGGCTCATGTGACCTTCACCTTTGACCTTGTGACCTCAAAATTGATAGGGGTCTTCCTCTATTGGCAGATGAACTATATGTGCAAGATGAAAGGTCTGAGATGAAATGTTTGGCTGAAAATGCATCCACAATCTTTTTAAAGATGTGTCCTGTGACCTTGACCTTTGACCTCATGACTCCAAAATCAATTGGAGTCTTGCTTTTTCAATGGGACATATATAAGTCTTTGAAATCAATACATCAATAAAAGCAGGAATTATCATCCAGAAACAAATTTTTTGACAGATAGCTCCTGTGGCCTTGACCTTTGACCTTGTGACCCCAAAATTGATATGGATCATCCGCTATTGGCAAGTTAGCTATATATTCAAGATGGAAGACCTTGGATGAAAGTTTGGCTTAAAATGCATGCATGATCCACAGTATCTTTTAAGATGCAAGTCCAGTGACCTTGACCTTTGACCTCATGACCCTAGAACCTATAGGGTTCTTACTTTAGTGGTGGGCCATACATAAGTCACGTTTGAAATCCATATAGCTATCAACACTGGAGATATCATAAGAGGTTTGTGATTTTCACCAAATATGGACACATTAAAGGTCAAGGCCACTCTCACGGTAAAGGCAGACCCAAATGTAAATAGACCTCATCCCATAACCCATCTCTCTACATATGCATAATATAAAAGAAATATGTCCATTAGTTTTTGACTTATAATGCTTACAATACTGTCAAGTGGCCATAATGGGGGTATTAAAAGGCGTAAAAACAAGAAAAGGATAACAGGTGGCGCCACCAGTTTCCGGTATATCACAAGGCTATCCAAGATCTTCGGTCACCTTGATTTTTGGACCAGTCAATGCAAGCTTACTTGAGATATTTAAGAATTTGTGTTATTTTCAGCAAAATTGGACCTATTCAAGGTCAAGGTCACTCTCCTAGCATAGGTCATGACCCCATTTTAAATAGGCTTCGTCCCCTTACCTAAATCTATACAAATGTAAAGTTTGAAAAAGATCAGTGAAATATTTTTTGAGTTATCCCACTCACAAGGTTTTTCTGCGGCGGCGGCGGGACCGTCGTGAAACCATAGTATCCCGACTTTGTCCGGGGATACAATTAATGCCTCTATAGCCCCACTTATACAAAACAAAATCTAAACGAAAATCCACAAACCTTCTACATCTAGGTCAAATGCATTAATCTGGTCTAAACTTGAGTGACAGTTTTTGATGGATCAAGAACTAGAGGGTGCTAGACTGGGGCTGAAGTACACTGAATAAAGAGAACTGCAACCCGCTCCCAATCTAACATGGTCCAGCACTACCTGCTACAACTACTTCATGCATGAAGATTTAAACATTTAAATGTGTAAATGCCAGGCAAGTTTTGGACTGAGCCAGACATCAACGTTCTAATGCAACAGTTAAGAGTGGTTTAAATGTTCACACGGCCAGGCACTGTGTACATACAAGATGAAATGTGGTGTGAGCTAGATTTGGTTAGGTCCAGTAAGTTTTTTTCTGGTGAAAATGGGGCTTATAAATGCAGAGAGCTGAACATTCTGGTTTTTTTTTTGTATTTTATTGTATTCTGTATTTCTCTTTAATTATCAGAACCTTTAAAGACTAATGTTAATATGTAAACACACACGCATGTGCATGAATTTATCACAGCCACTGGATTTTACTGCTCAGGCAGCATTTTCACATTCAATGTGAGCCAAACACTGCAGAAAAAATATTAAAACTCTGCTGCCCTTAATGTTAGCTGCATGACATCACTTTTATCATCATGTATCATCAGTTTTTAACAAAATCTCTCACCTTGTGATGTCCTCTGACAGCTGGGCTGGGTCCGGGGGGTAAAACTTCACCTCAAAACCAAATACCCATGGTGCACCTGAAAATAAACAAGTTAGAAAATTATAGAATAAATTATTACTGACTGGATTCAAATAGTAAAAAAATTTGGAAGTTTCATTAAGTTTTGGAATTTCAACGTTTTCTTGCATCCTGTCATTTTCATGAATATAATCTACACTTTGATCTTAATTACTCTGAAAGGTGATAATGGTAGTGTACTGAGTGTCTGCCGAATGTCAATGAGATAAGTCCACATGCTGTGATTCTCCAAGTTGTTGTCCATGGAGAAGAACTGGCATTAAGAACAGACAAGCAAGGTTTAGGTGAAGATGTTCAGTTACAGCAGTTCTACAGCAGCAGCTAAATGATAGCACAAGTCACTCTTTTAATCCTGTCATTGAGTCACATTTTTCTCAATAGACAAGCAAGGTTTAGGTGAAGATGTTCAGTTACAGCAGTTCTACAGCAGCAACTAAATGATAGCACAAGTTGCTCTTTCAATCCTGTCACTGAGTCACATTTTTATCAATAGACAAGCAAGGTTTAGGTGAAGATGTTCAGTTACAGCAGTTCTACAGCAGCAACTAAATGATAGCACAAGTCGCTCTTTTAATCCTGTCACTGAGTCACATTTTTATCAATAGACAAGCAAGGTTAAGGATGTTCAGTTACAGCAGTTCTACAGCAGCAACTAAATGATAGCACAAGTCACTCTTTCAATCCTGTCATTGAGTCACATTTTTATCAATAGACAAGCAAGGTTTAGGTGAAGATGTTCAGTTACAGCAGTTCTACAGCAGCAACTAAATGATTGCACAAGTCGCTCTTTCAATCCTGTCATTGAGTCACATTTTTATCAATAGACAAGCAAGGTTTAGGTGAAGATGTTCAGTTACAGCAGTTCTACAGCAGCAACTAAATGATAGCACAAGTCACTCTTTTAATCCTGTCATTGAGTCACATTTTTATCAATAGACAAGCAAGGTTTAGGATGTTCAGTTACAGCAGTTCTACAGCAGCAACTAAATGATAGCACAAGTCGCTCTTTCAATCCTGTCATCAAGTCACATTTTTATCAATAGACAAGCAAGGTTTAGGTGAAGATGTTCAGTTACAGCAGTTCTACAGCAGCAACTAAATGATAGCACAAGTCGCTCTTTCAATCCTGTCATTGAGTCACATTTTTATCAATAAACAAGCAAGGTTTAGGTGAAGATGTTCAGTTACAGCAGTTCTACAGCAGCAACTTAATGATAGCACAAGTCGCTCTTTCAATCCTGTCATTGAGTCACATTTTTATCAATAGACAAGCAAGGTTTAGGTGAAGATGTTCAGTTACAGCAGTTCTACAGCAGCAACTAAATGATAGCACAAGTCGCTCTTTCAATCCTGTCACTGAGTCACATTTTTATCAAAGGACAAGCAAGGTTTAGGATGTTCAGTTACAGCAGTTCTACAGCAGCAACTAAATGATAGCACAAGTTGCTCTTTCAAACCTGTCATTGAGTCACATTTTTCTCAATAGACAAGCAAGGTTAAGGATGTTCAGTTACAGCAGTTCTACAGCAGCAACTAAATGATAGCACAAGTCACTCTTTCAATCCTGTCATTGAGTCACATTTTTATCAATAGACAAGCAAGGTTTAGGTGAAGATGTTCAGTTACAGCAGTTCTACAGCAGCAACTAAATGATTGCACAAGTCGCTCTTTCAATCCTGTCATTGAGTCACATTTTTATCAATAGACAAGCAAGGTTTAGGTGAAGATGTTCAGTTACAGCAGTTCTACAGCAGCAACTAAATGATAGCACAAGTCACTCTTTTAATCCTGTCATTGAGTCACATTTTTATCAATAGACAAGCAAGGTTTAGGATGTTCAGTTACAGCAGTTCTACAGCAGCAACTAAATGATAGCACAAGTCGCTCTTTCAATCCTGTCATCGAGTCACATTTTTATCAATAGACAAGCAAGGTTTAGGTGAAGATGTTCAGTTACAGCAGTTCTACAGCAGCAACTAAATGATAGCACAAGTCGCTCTTTCAATCCTGTCATTGAGTCACATTTTTATCAATAAACAAGCAAGGTTTAGGTGAAGATGTTCAGTTACAGCAGTTCTACAGCAGCAACTAAATGATAGCACAAGTCACTCTTTCAATCCTGTCATTGAGTCACATTTTTATCAATAGACAAGCAAGGTTTAGGTGAAGATGTTCAGTTACAGCAGTTCTACAGCAGCAACTAAATGATAGCACAAGTCGCTCTTTCAATCCTGTCACTGAGTCACATTTTTATCAAAGGACAAGCAAGGTTTAGGATGTTCAGTTACAGCAGTTCTACAGCAGCAACTAAATGATAGCACAAGTCGCTCTTTTAATTCTGTCATTGAGTCACATTTTTATCAATAGACAAGCAAGGTTTAGGTGAAGATGTTCAGTTACAGCAGTTCTACAGCAGCACCTAAATGATAGCACAAGTCGCTCTTTCAATCCTGTCACTGAGTCACATTTTTCTCAATAGACAAGCAAGGTTTAGGTGAAGATGTTCAGTTACAGCAGTTCTACAGCAGCAACTAAATGATAGCACAAGTTGCTCTTTCAATCCTGTCACTGAGTCACATTTTTATCAATAGACAAGCAAGGTTTAGATGAAGATGTCAGTTACAGCAGTTCTACAGCAGCAGCTAAATGATAGCACAAGTCACTCTTTTAATCCTGTCATTGAGTCACATTTTTCTCAATAGACAAGCAAGGTTTAGGTGAAGATGTTCAGTTACAGCAGTTCTACAGCAGAAGCTAAATGATAGCACAAGTCGCTCTTTTAATCCTGTCATTGAGTCACATTTTTATCAATAGACAAGCAAGGTTTAGGTGAAGATGTTCAGTTACAGCAGTTCTACAGCAGCAACTAAATGATAGCACAAGTCGCTCTTTCAATCCTGTCACTGAGTCGCATTTTTCTCAATAGACAAGCAAGGTTTAGGTGAAGATGTTCAGTTACAGCAGTTCTACAGCAGCAACTAAATGATAGCACAAGGTGCTCTTTCAATCCGGTCACTGAGTCACATTTTTATAAATAGACAAGCAAGGTTTAGATGAAGATGTCAGTTACAGCAGTTCTACAGCAGCAACTAAATGATAGCACAAGTTCCTCTTTCAATCCTGTCACTGAGTCACATTTTTATCAATAGACAAGCAAGATTTAGGATGTTCAGTTACAGCAGTTCTACAGCAGCAACTAAATGATAGCACAAGTCGCTCTTTCAATTCTGTCACTGAGTCACATTTTTATCAATAGACAAGCAAGGTTTAGGTGAAGATGTTCAGTTACAGCAGTTCTACAGCAGCAACTAAATGATAGCACAAGTCGCTCTTTCAATCCTGTCACTGAGTCACATTTTTATCAATAGACAAGCAAGGTTTAGGTGAAGATGTTCAGTTACAGCAGTTCTACAGCAGCAGCACAAGTCCCTCTTCTAATCCAGACATTTAGCCATAGCTATTTATAAACATAAAAGCAAGCTTAAGGTGAATATGTTCAATTAGTTATTGAAAAGCAATAAAACCCTAGAGAGACAGATGAACGACATAACTGCTCATTTCTATCTATCCTGACTGATTGTTTTAAAGAAGTCTTTGAGAAAATACAATATCATGTTTATAGTCCTTTATTATACGCAAAATATCCTGTTTTAAAGTCAGAATTAAAAGTAAAGGCATTAGGTGTCTGTATGTACCAGTATGTCTATTCTAGGGAAAGAAAAGAGATATCCAGGAAGGAATAAATTAAGATACCCCTATCATGTTAATTAGAAGTATATCTAAGAAACAGTTTCTTAGATATCATGACACCTATTTAAAGTTTTCTGACTTGCAGATGGACAGATGGCTGGAGCTGACCACCACATCCACTGCTCCACTGTATAAGAGACAATGTAACTTTGGTGCAACCACAAAGCCAACACAAGTACAAATATTCAGTAAAATTTACTTGACATTTTCTATCAAGTTAGTATTCACTGGAAAAGCAAAGCCTGTTTAAATATTCAACAGATCTGGCAACAAATGAAAATACCAAATCCACGACCTTAAGGACCATTTTATAACAGATTCCCCAATTGGGTGCAGAATTTTATGCAGCCTCACAGCAGTATTGGAATGCTATCAATAATATAAAAGACAGAAAACCACAGAAGGATAAATGAATGGGCTCCCAGGCCTTAGATGATGAAGCACAATTACTGACATTGCCTGATGTGTCTGTACAATAGCCTGCTGCATACAGAATGATGGTATCCATCACAAGGCCTGCCCGGACCTCACTAAACCCACAGCCTCCAATAATAAACTCCCAAGCTCCGAAACTGCTGTCCTCTTTATGATGTCTCTGATTAATTCCAAAGCATAATAAATACTGAGTGAAATGCATAACTCTTACACTCACTTCATTGCATTAATAAATGCAACAGTGCAACATATTGATTTCATTACACTTATTTATAAATACAATTTCACATGGACTTTTTCATTAATAAGTATGATGGCACAGTGTATTGACACTATTACATCACTTTAATTTCAACAATAAGTAATATTCTGCACACTGATATTATAAAATCATGTTACTTCACTCATCCTGTTAATACTGTGCCACATAATTTTCTTTAACATCATTTAGCTGAAATTCTGATTTTTGAAATTGGACTTAATGAGTATCCCAGGCACTTGACTTTTTGATAAGTGAGACACCACTTTTAATGACTAAACAGAGCAAGTTAAGAGCAGTGGAGTCATTGTGAAGCACAGCAGCAAGAATATTAACAGAATAAAGGTATTTTGTCAAATTTCTATAAATTAGTATAAAATAAGTGCCATTTCAGTCCTCTTACATTAAATATTCTCGACCAGCTAACTGGCTGTCAGAGTGCTTTTATATCCTTCAGCAAGGCCCTATCAAGATGCTTATATTTTTGTCATTTCTGACAATGCCTCATCGCCTACAATTATGCGGCCCCTTGACATAAACCAGACTAATTGTTGGCTTTTTTGGTATACTTTCTCTCAACACCAAACATGAGTGAAAAGATTCTGTTTTAACTCAGCATACTGGTAAACCCCGATGCATGTTTGTTGAATTTCGAACCGCATGAACACAAGCATGGCTCGCAGGGGTTACTGGATGCAGCCAACTAGTACGTGATGCAGGGAATGACTCGTTACCAAACAGATGGAATTTCATTTTTGCTTTTGAGTTCACAAGTATTCTTTTGTTTTAAAACATCATTTGTAGCCTAATGTTATTATTATGAGCTGTCTTTGACGGAATATGATGGATATGATGGAAGACCACTCCAATGCATTCCTTCATATGGCTTGTATCAAGACTCAAGTTACGCTTACCAGCCAAATATATATGCAAACTGAGTTGTGTTTTCACAGCTAGTATAAAATAGGAATGTGAAGACGAAACTGAGATTGTATGTGTGTCCAGATGAGGCTCACTTCAAGCCATCAAGTGGTGTATGAAACATCTAATTTAACAAATCTCCGGGTAAGGTATATCTTTGGCAGAAAAGGTGGTGGTTAAAATTTGTTTAAATTAAAAATTAATGCATTTTCTCAAGTGTTTCACACTGATCAGGTGTGCCAGATGACGACTGAGGACTATTGATACACATAATCAATTAACTTGCCTTGAAAGTTATATTAACCCTTACATTAATATGCATGAAAGAAAAAACACCACAGAAGAATTGGTGGAAAGCTGTGAAATTGCACGGGACAGCCACCAGGTGGCAGAACAGTTGGTTTTGTGTCACTGATCACACCACATACAAGTTTTATTTCCACTTGTTTATAGGAGAAAGCAAACAATATTAAAATGAAATATTGGCAGATACAATAATACAATACAATATACATAATGTAAATTTAACATACCATGTATGTGAATAGGTACCTTTGAATTCTCATAGCAGTCCATATACACTCACTGGACTGATTTTGAAAATCATGATTTCATTGGTTCTTCACCATGGCTTGATATTTACCATTAACTGCTTGCCAAAGGCAAGTAAAAGTACCAGAAAATGGTGGGCTCCTACTTGCCTGACTGGGCAAGTGGGGCTAACATAAACCTTAAATAGCATAAAGGCCTGAATCTTATCTAATTTTAAGTTAGCCATTTTCTTTCTCGGAAAAATGAAATAATGCTGTTGTACCTTTATCTTAAATTACCTGTATATTTATCTGTGCATATGCTGAAGAGAAATTTTATTTACAAACACAGATCTGAACATATTTATTGTTGCAAAATAATCAAGTGGAGAACACATTTTGTGTTTGTTGATGTGGTCACTGATTTATGTAGGACAAGTAAAAATTCATGTATGACAAGTAAAAACCAGATATTACTTGCCCTCATGGGCAAGTAATTCCAAAATCAATTTAGAGCCCTGTCCACATAAGATTTTGTTGGTGGTATTTTATAACAGGAAGAATATACATGAGGTCATATGTGCTTCTTTGTGTGTGTGTATTTATGAAAACATGAAACAGAAAAGCAAAATCTGTAAATCTTCATCCAAGCTGACACAATTTATGTGCTGTAGTACATTTTGTCACTGACTGAGCAACACTACAACACTATGGCAAAGCAGCAAGCATATGCATATTTAATGAGCTATGAAATATGCATACAGAAGCTCACATATCACTCAGCAAAATTGGACTTGGCGGATTTGAGAATAATCTTCATATAACAGCTGACAGTGCATGGCTTAGGTATGAGGGTTAGTGAACAAGGTCAACCCTAGCCTGGTACAACAACAACAAACGATGCCACCAGCTGTGCTGCAAAGCAAGGTGGGGAAAAAGCTGCCTTCAAAAGAACTCTCCACTATTATGACTAGGGTTGCTATGGTAACCCGTTAGCAACTGCATCCCCTGTGAATCTCTGGGAAGAATGTATAATACTGTTGACCTGGCTGTCAGGCTTGTTCTGATGCTGATGACAAAAAACCTGTGTTGGTCACATAAAAAAAGGTCTTGAATATAAACCCAGTGCTATCGCAGGGGAGCGGCTATTTACTGGAGCATTAATTGTGGTCTTGGTGTGTGATGTCATGCCCCTAAATAGGCCCCTTAGACCAATATTTCAGGGCCTAGAGCAGCTAAGTATGTCCTTTTATACAACTATAAAACCAGAAAGAGACTCCTCCTAGTTTGCTATCACTAAGTTGACATAAGATTAAGTAAGTCTGTTTCTTTACACAGCTGATTAAGGATGATCAAACCCAGTCTTTCATGAGCGCAGACAAAACTGACAGCAAATTTTTTCATACAATGCATGGTGTATGTGGTTATTAATCCTACTTATATTTCATGTTTTGTTTTAATCAAAAGCACTTTGGGACATTAAAGGACAAACTAATATTTAAATATGTTAAACAATACAATACGAACCTTTAAGTGTTTTTATATCCTTGAATTTACCTAACAAAAAAACTTTCAGATAAACTGTATTTTTAATTGTTATGAAAGAATTTTATTATCCCTGCCTGACAAACTGTTAAAACCAGGAGAAGCAGAAAAAATATGTTATAAATTATTGACTAATGGTGAAAACATCCTTTCTTGAAATACAAGGCAAGACACACATAACTACCTGATCTTTTTGCACATATAATATGAAATTCTTCATATATCAGATACATTTGATGTTTTCACCACAATACAAAACTTCAGTTTGTACAAAGACAACCTATCAAAATTTTGCTTTTTTTTAAC
This sequence comes from Sipunculus nudus, assembly GCA_026874595.1. Taxonomy (NCBI): domain Eukaryota; kingdom Metazoa; phylum Annelida; class Sipuncula; order Golfingiida; family Sipunculidae; genus Sipunculus; species Sipunculus nudus. The sequence goes on from CM049309.1 coordinate 8,885,764, forward strand.
TACCTCTGTTTATTCATGCTCTCTTTTCTAATTCTTAATCAAAGTAAACACATCTGCAGAATTCTATTTCAGTTTGGGACTAAATCACAGGGCGGTAGTAGCCGTGACAACCCGCCTCAGTAGGCAATCAGCTAATTGGGCTGGTAAGCCTACTCCAGTCGTGATACAAGTAATGTTGTGGAATGTTTCGCAATGGTCTTGCATCAGGTTGCATTCATATTGTGGTAAACGGCCCATAATCTCACTATTATGCTAAGAATGATAAACCAACACAACAGTTTACATGTGAGCTCACAACCAAAACTAAAACACTATCTCCACGGACCCGAGTCATTTCCTGTATCGCCTGCAAGCTGCCTGCGTCCTGTAACCCGTGCGAGCCATGCTTGTGTTCTTGCAGTCATAAATTCAACAAACATGCCGAGGGGTTTACCAATGTGCTGGGTTAAAACGGAACTTTTCTTGCTCATGTTTGGTATTATTAGAAAGTACTCAAAAAATGCTAACGATTAGTCTGGCTTATGTGGATTGACAGTGTACCAGTAGGCCATTAAACGGTGTCAGAAATGACGAAAATATTTGCATCTTCATAAGGCCTTAATGCGATCCTCAGACTTAGATGCCATGACACTCTGGCGCCAGTAATCTGCTCGAAATGTCAGAGGGTCGATATGACACTAGGGTGGTAGCACTTGCTCCCTATCATATTATTTTTGTTTACTAAGTGTCACCCAGGCCCGGTTTCTACCGCAACTGCGGGTCCTGAATGTGTAATAAACCCCATCGCAGCACTCGTACACGAGTGATACATGGTTTAGGGGCACAGCCTCCCCATTAAGCCTGAAGAGCACTCACCCTGGTAGGGGGCGGACCATAAATATCTCACCACCTCACCTGAGATTTGAACACACGACCTCCCAGCTTTGAGTCCTGTATTCTACCCCTGAGCAACAGAAGCTGGTCATCAATAGTTTTCTTAGAGACATTATTTTGTGAAATGCTCCATTTAATGACATAATATGAAATTGTTAACCTTTTTGTAAATTTAGTAATTAATTAAATATCAAATTAATATGATTTTAAGGTTGCACATACTCAGGCCATAATAAAAGTTTAAAGCATAATCTAGAGGTCATTGTGAGGGAGACATACTAGATATATGTACTGTTTACTAAAAGTAACTTATTATGTTAATTCAAAGGAACATACACATTTATCTACAGTTCCAGGTAAAATGATACCTCTCCTGCATATTTTTAAAACTTTTTTTATCGTCTACTGAGGGAATTCATGATTATATTTTTTTTTTTTGGGGGGGGGGGGGGGGGGGCACACACTTTGTGACAGAACTGGTTTAACTGCTGTATGTATCTATACCAAAACTAGATCAAACCCAGTAATTTGCTGGTATCAACATGCAACGTGCCAAAAAATATAACAATACAGAAAGTACGTCACTGTGTGTTAGTGTGTACATTATAAAACTGTATAAAAAATGACCTTATTCTTCCACATAAAATAGCTAAGCCAGCGCAAATGTAATCAACCTCCCAGGACAAAAAATAAGGAAGGAAATATTGGGAATTTATCACCATTATCCCCATCATGATTTCACTGGGTCTTGGCAGAGATGGCTGTTTTATTAGAGGCATTAATTATTAGGAAAATGAGTACATCTCTCATAATGGTGCCTGCTACGTAAACAATTCTAAAATTTGGGTCAGGATTCTTGGTTTAAATATATTTAACCATGCAACTTAATGTTAGTATCCTAATAATCAACAAACTAAAAAAAATAATCAGTCATTAATTGATCATCAAACTAGGCATGCAAGCTACAGTTAATTTTTTGGTGGATTTAAACCCCTCCAATTTATTATGCTCTCTTATCTTATTCTTAATCAAGAATAAATGTGCAACTGCAGAGGCCCATTTAGGTTTGGGACTAGTTGACAGGCAACAGCACTGCTTCCTATCATGTTATTTTTTATCCTGGTGTCATGCAGGCATGATGTCTACTGCACCAAGGGATAATGGGTGTGTAATCAGCCCCATTACTGGGTCATAACATCAAGGAACCCCCAAAGACAAACTCATTTGTGAGTGATACACAGCTCTGGGGCACAGCCTTTCCATGAAGCCTGCAGAAAGCTTGTCCTGGGTGGGAACTGATTATGAAAAATTTCACCCCTCCTCGGTTGAGATTTGAACTCACAACCTCCCAGCTTTGAGTTCTGCGTTCTAAACCTAGACCACAGAAGCTGGTCAATATGTTCACCTTAACATCATCTGGGAAGAAAACTTTCAGGAGTTATGCAAAAGAATATTGTTATTATTCACAGTAACCAAAGTGACAACCAAACCAAAATGTGATGAAAAACAGCTGAACTGAATCAAAGGCCTCTTAGTAATCCACAAAATCAAACAGTACTCACTTTTTATCTGCTTGCTGATTCTTTTTTCATTGTTCAACCAGAACTGCAATGAATAAGATACATTGGTCATAAAGGTGAACTGCAATGAATCAGATATAATGGTCATAAAGGTGGGGAAAAAACAGAAAAATATATTTAACAATCAGAAACGACATCAGATTGAGGATGCAAAGTTTTTTTAATGACACAAATGAGCAAAAGTGATAAACATCCCAAAATGCAATCATAGGCAGCAGAAAAACTAAAACCAATATCTTGTCAGTCGAGGACCAGGTAACCAAACCTAGCTATTAAAGTAATCTCCTAAAAATCTTGTTTGGGCTTTTTTTATTTTTTATTTAAATATGAAAACAACCTTCATGAATGATATATGACCAGACATGGAAAGAATAAACTGAAATGGTCATATATTCACATATGTATGGTTACACACCTTGTGTCATATAAATGTCCTTCCTACATTACATGGATATACAGATATGGCCACTTGAAACAATGCCATAGTTATTACAGTTCTTTCTAGACAGGTCAACACTGTCCTGGCATCACTTAGTAAATATTTATTTCCTACTCATTTAAATCATCACAGATAACCACATTGCCTCCTTTGACAACATTAAATGTGAAGTAGCAAAAAATAAATAAATGTAAAAGAAATATCCCAAAAATTTACGCACATAAGGGTGTTGGAACAGAGTATAGCTGTAGAAGTCCCATCATACAAGATATACTGGATATTTCATTGTAAAGCCTTTGACAATATAAAGTTCGATAGAACAAAAAAAATTGCCATATAATGGGTGGACCCCAGGCAGGGAAACAAAGAGGATTATAGAGTGTAGCTGTATAATCCAGGTATCAGCATCTGCAACCCACTGATGAAGATAATTAAGCATCAGCCAGGTATGAGACCTCTGGCAGGTGAAAAGGCTTACCAGCAGAGCTTCTGGAAATAATCTTTCAATATATTATTTCCTGGAGGCTTTGAGCCTTGTGATATATCAACTAATATATTTCTTTGAGTCTCATTGAAACCTGGTTACTGGACCAAAAACACCTGCAGTGATTCCAGCAGCAGAGGTTTAATGTGCTTGGCTAGTTAAAGGAGCTTTGTCCTGTAATAATGGCTGTCTGATGTATGAGGGGAATCTAGTGAGCTTCAATCAATATCTGAGGGGCTTGACTAGCACAGTGACCTAAAGAACGCCATCAAAAGCTCATAATCCTGCAGTGAACTAAAGCAGAATCCAACAGGTGTTGTATGTAACCTGTTTATATGCAATCTTAATACACTGTTTAAAATTTAGTTTCACTCCTGAAGAAGTCATAAATAAATGGAACATAATCAGGTGCAATATTCTTTTACACGTAAGGTTCTAGGCAAAACCATCCAAGCACAGGTTGTCAGTAGATTCCCCTGAGCTGGTTAATGCTTTGTTATGGTTCTGCGCTTTATTAAACACAGTACATGTGTGTCTGTTTATAATAACAAGGCCACATGACTGGAGGTCCAATTTTGCACATGTGCAATGGATCCCAAACAATGAGTAGTCTAAACTAGTCCATACATGTATGGACCTTCAGGTCCTCTGATATATTTCTGCTGGAAGGACATTACGATGCCAAGACAGTCAGGACATCTCCTGTTTGATAGGTGTTGTGGCCTGGGCAATGTAAAAAATCTGAGTCCCTCTTTTGTGATATTTACATGACCACCTGAATTTTGATTTTGACAGTAGATTTTTGTGATATTTACATGACCACCTGAATTTTGATTTTGACAGTAGATTTTTGTGATATTTACATGACCACCTGAATTTTGATTTTGACAGTAGATTTTTGTGATATTTAAATGACCACCTGAATTTCGCTTTTGACAGTAGATTTTTTTTTATATTTATATGACCATCTGAATCTTCATACTGTATCTGCATATGCTTAACAAAATAAAAATGATGCTCTTGTTACCAGTACTAGGTCATGATGAAATTCATTTCTGCAGAATTCATGCATTAATTGATTCTTTAATTATAACTGACTTTTTCACTTACACTAAAACATGCATTCTAGGACACAACAGGTAATGGTATTTTATTTCCTTGCCAAAGCAATTCCTGCAAATTAAAATGCTTGTGGTGAAACCAGGCCTAGGTAAATCATGGTAATTAAATCTCATGAAATGTCTGAGCTTAACAGGGCCCATTACCTATCTGACTTTATAAACTAAAGGTAATCCTTTTGGAGCTTTTATAAAAATAGGCCAGAAAACGTGGATATCACTGCACACAGGCTACTTTAATTTACAATATTAATGTGTTTATAATATGTTTGGGCCCGTAAAATAATCAAAACAAGGGCATCTGGAAGCAAGTCAGATAAACCAGAGCTTTGCAAATAGCGTTTTGCAACATGTGACCTTTCAACCTCCACATATATGCAACTGACAGCCTTAGGTTACATGTTTTTCCCATTTGTCAACAAAGCTGGGTTTACAAACACGTTGTTGATAATCAGGTTCATTCCTCCTTCAGGCAGGCATTACAAGAACTTTTAATAACCAGAATTTACCTTAGATCATTAATATATACACAGAGAAGCCAGAAATTCTTTTTCAAAAGGTAGGTGAATTGGTAACTTTAAACAACATTCACTGCAAGGACTGCAACTCTTGTGATTGTGATTATGGGTTCCTAAAGTTCAAAAAAAGGTAAGAGCAGCACTCAGGACATTGGTTAAACATGGAATATGCAAACATTTCCAGTTTTAAATCAGGGATATATATTAATTTATTAATATAACAAAATCTTTGTACACATACAAACAGATTAAATCCTATGTGCAACCTTGATGTAAAGAGTATCACACATTAGAAACACTTCATTTATTATCCAAAGCCAGAAAGAACATCAGAATATTTCATTTCTGAAAATTTCAAGATTTAGATGTCAGTTTCTATGTTACACCAATAAATCTTAATTGTATAAAACCAAATAATTCTAACTTGTATACAAGTTTTAAATGTCACATGGTAGCAACCTATATGGGACTGATAAGTATTCATAAATCAGATCAAGATGAATATTCATATAAAAGATGAATATTCATTAAATATTAAACAGTGTATACTTTGACATCAATGGCATGTCTGATAGATGAATATTCATTAAATAGCTCAAGATGATTATTCATATAACAGTGCATACCTTGACATCATTGGCATCTCTGTATGAAGCGGAGAAGTAGTCTTTTTCCATAATATTCAGATGCTTGCACACATCGGCCCATAGCACTTCACCCTTGGCCTTTTTCTGAAAACAAATGAAGAGGAACAAATTTATATTTACTGCCTTTGCTGAAGTTCGGGATATCAATGCCATCTACTGTAGCCTGGCTGATTAAGTTTAACTTGGCACATCATAATGCTCTATGTTAATCGTGACAATGGAACATGGTAAAGTATAAACTCTCCCGGGTGTTAATTTGCAGGCATTAAAACAGGGCAGTAATCTGTTGCCTGGCACAAGTGATATCAACACCAACTATAAAACATACATTATATGACACACAAATGGTTACCAAGCCACATGGTCATATAACACTATGTCACTGGATCAATTCTCCACTAAAAAATTCTATATTTCCACTTTTATGGGTTCTACTTCCACATATCAAAAGCAAATAAATGGTTGACTGATAAATTAACTTAAGCAAAAACAAACGGGTGTGGTTTTGCATATGGCATACCAACACCGATAAACAATAACATACCTTCATGTGGAACATAAAATATATATCCAAGTTAAAAATCACTCGTCTTTCAAAGGCAACTAAATCTGAAGTAAATTTAATAACTGATATCAACTGGCAAAGATAATAACCCACAGAAATTTATCACACAGACCTTATATATCACTCTCTGACATATATTACCTATTCCAGTTGATATTCTGATAGATGGAAACTAAATTATTACATCAATACTGATTTGTATTAAAATATACCATCATTATTCAAATTCTCACATATTCTTCTTTAGCTAAAAGTAATACTTATCCATGCTATAAATACTTCCATCTGCCTCACATTTGAATATTTATCAACAGCAAAGCAGAATGGACCAACAAAAATAAATGCTGTATATTCAAAAAATTTTGTGGCTCTAACATTCTATGGTTTTGACAGGAATACTATGCCTGGAGTTAAACCTTACATGGATTTATCGTTCCTGAGTAGTTTCTGGTGTTGTTTACCGATTTTACTGATGCTGTTACCCTTTAAACAAGACGAGCAGTACATGATGATCGTTTAGCATAATAATATGAGAGAGAGAGAGAAAGAGGGATTTACTCAACTCCAGTTAGAACTGATCATCTTTTTCACAAAAAAGAATTATTCGGTAGTGTTTTTAAATAAATATGTTATATTATTCTCTATGCGTTTTATCAAGCCATATCAATAGGACATTGCTCATTTGGATAAGCAAGTAGACCCACAAGTTGTTGTTACTCAATACAGAGCAACAACAGGCTGGCTTTTTAAAACCTTCAATAATCACTTATATAATCATTTTTTTTTTAATTTCCTGGAAATTCCTAAAAAATAAAACCCCGACAAGAACCTGACCATATATATAATGGATGAAAGAAACTACTCACATCAACCTCGACTTCATAGTCGGAGCCATCCAGAAGGAGTACACGACACTTGTGCATGTTGCGGTTTCTGGCCTGCGGCTTCTTGGCCGGTGACGCCTGTCTCGGGGCTTTCTCCTCTTTGACCTTCTCCTCCTTCACCTTCTTATCCTCCTTGGGTTTCTTGGGTTTCTTCTCCTCTTTGGGTTTTTTCTCCTCTTTGGGTTTCTTTTCTTCCTTGGGTTTCTTTTCTTTTTTCTCCTTTTTCTCTTTTTTCTTCTTGGGTGGTTCTTCGGCTCCCGATGTTCCCGTTACACTTTCATTAACTTCCACTGGGGGCTCCTGTTAAATGGGAGAATAAGTGTTACTAATGTTAAAATACAGAATTACAGGGATATCAAAAGTAAAGCATGCAAAAAAAGAGCACAGCAATGGTGCATAATACGCCAGTCACCTATCTGTTGACCTCTGACTTCATTGAATATGTGTGAATTTTGCTGGAAATCAAACAAAGGTGAATTATTCTATGGTAAGGCTTCTGTTTATACATATTTATATTTTAAATTATGATCCTTATTGTGAATGCTAAGGGCTGATTCTCATACTTCATTAGTTTACTAACTCTATTAACAGTGATGCAGTGAACTCAAGCCATGGGCAGGGCATGTGGTCACAGCATGATATAGGCTGGTGAGCAAACCAGCCTGTATCTACACATGGCTGATTAAGGGTTTCCAACTGTGTGTTTTGATGTATGTGCTCTTAGTTCAGCATGTACGCCTTTACATAAAATGATATTCAGTTTAAATGTACTTTGCTATTAGTTTTAACAGAATCCAGATTTTCTAAATCATTCCTTTTGTTACTATGAAGATAATTGTTATATTAGTGAAATTATAGAAATGTTTATAAATTGAGATTGCAGTATCGTTGCCATTTATTACATAAATACTGAATACTATGTACTGATTTTGAGCACACATGTTCATATAACATATATTTTTAATCAGTGTAAAATTCAGAGAAATCTAAGCAGTAACTTTATATTATGAGTATATTTGTATTTGATCAAAAACACAGAATTCTTAATCTTAGTGCATTTAGCCCTATCGAGAAAGCGCGAGTCATTTGTAAACTGGCCAATGAGCTTCCTGCTGACAGTTATTACATAAGGCTAGCGGGACTGTCAACAGGCAGTCAGACACAGAGAGTCCAGCACCAGCCAGCAAGCCAGAAAAATGTTTAATGCACGATATGTTTATTTGTAACCTGGAATTAGTAAATTGGAAATAAATGATTGTGAATTGACAAGATTGTTTCTGTCAAGATCCCGCATGACAACAACATGGTGGAGAATCTGGGGGTAATTTGCTGTAAATAGCACCACAGCAAAATGAAGCAAAAGAAGAAGAAGAAAAAAAAACTTGACAAAGGCATGTAGAAAAGACATGGTTACAATACAAAACATCTCAAATATTAATTATACATAATAATGTCAAGTTTAAAACTGAGAAGTCAAAACTGAAAATGTCATCTGACTATAAATTCAAATCCAATCTTTGAAACACTTTCTGGTATATGTTCTGAACCATATCCTAAACAGTGACTCAGGAATGAGCAGAAATTACAATTGCAATAGCTGACAGCTGTTACAATACATATTACCCATATATTCAAAATGTTTATGTTTTGGGGTGTTCATTCCCTGCATTTTAAACATTATATACTAATACACATAGATAATTTTCAAATATTCATAAAAATAACAAAATAAAAATTAAGATTTAGATTATGCAGAATGCAGATAATTTTTTTAATTACTCTAGAATTAAGACCAACATATTGACTGAATATAATATAACAGATATAACGTGAATACTTATAAATTCCAGAGATTTCCCTATGTTCTTTGTTATATTCAATACTGTGATTTTCGCTGAATGGAAAAATTACAAGTTCATGTACTCACTAAGGATTTAAAAAAAATAAATAACAAAGTGTCTTCCAAATCCTCTACCCTTACCCTGCGATGGATTCTTATTTATATTATGCTGGTACCCCTATCTCCCTGTAATGTCTTAATATAGAGTGTATGTGGTCAACAGATGCGGCTGTACACATGATACATTTCCCACCTGTACATGCTTAATCAGATTAGCTGTAAAACCTAGCATAGTGTGCATTTCACATTTCCCAGCTGTTCAATAGTACAACAGGTATTTTTAAACAGTAATGCTTTCCGAAACATCCTGCAAGTATTATTAAACACACCTGCTGGTTTCACTTGATGTGTACATAAATGAGACAGGTGAGTATGTGCTACAGGCAACTAGCATCATGTATCATTGTGCGCTTAACAATACTATGCTACAACTTGTTGTACAGAAGCACAGTCCTACATAAATCAGAACAAAATCACACACTGGTGATACTACAGCACAGCAGTTATATACTATAAATATATGATTTCAACACATACAACAGCCAAATCACCATGTATATAATATGTTGCCCAATACAAATGGGCCGTTCTATATATATTATATATAATATTATTTATACTCACTTTGCACCTGAGTTTTAACAAGCTTTACCTGGTGGTCTTATAAACTCCTTTATAATCACATATACCCTAGAGATGGAATGCAGGAGGAAATGATAAAAGGTGATTCTTTGGCCTGAAAGCTACTAGCGTCAACAGAACCCAAATCAAATTTCCTGCACTGGGCATGCGCATGAGGTCAGGTCAAACCATCCCAGGCAGAGACCCAACTCACCTGCCAGGTAACACATGTGAGGGGACCAACAAAGGGAACTCTGTGGAGCAATGCACATTACACACACAGAGGAAACCTGTGGGCCAGGCCCCCATTCATAAAACCCTGGTACTCAGTGCCTCAGCTCACAATAGATGCCTCTGCATGGATAAATGCTGCCCTTAACACTTGATACCTGCACTTGTTTAAAGTTTGTATTAAGCATGTCTGGGGCTTGTGGTAATCAAGGAATTTACCACGAGCTTTTAACCGCCATACTGAGCCACTCTGGAATGATACATTTTGTTACATCCTATCATGATTCATCCAGACTGAGATGATGAGGGAATACTGTGATGAGGATACATCTCCCATCTAAACATTATTGACAACATGTACAATGTCACATACAGTGACATAATCCTTATGCCTGGTGTGGATGTGCTTCTTTTGATTACAATACTGCTAATTCTAGCTGGACTTTATTAGTTTGGCTACATATATAGTTTTACATACTTAATCATTTAACTGTCAATCAGAGTATGGATATCTGTGGTCAATGAAGACTATGACCAATGCTGTTTATTACTAATATTACCAGCTCTGAGTCAGACAACCAGGCTCACTGTCATGTCAGCTCATCTTGTGCATCCATTTTAAATTCTGCATGCAAAAGTCCCAGCACTGACATTCCCCACCTTTTCATCCTAGACAACTCTCACCACTATCACAACACCTTAAACATAAAACTCCCTGCACTATTTAAAGGGGCCTAATCACCTCTCTGACCTTTATAAACGAAAGGTAATCCCTTTGAGTTTTTACAAAAATAGGCCAGAAAATGTGAATATCACCACACAGATTTGTTTAAATCAATGTGTTTATAATATGTTGGGGGCCCGCTAAAATAAAACTAATTCTGGCATCTGGGCATCTGGTGGCAAGTCAAATAAGCCAAAACTTTGCAAATGTTGTTTTGCAACAGGTGACCTTTCAACCTCCACATATACTGTGGTTGTCTTCTTATTTGCGATGGTTTGGCCCTGACCTAATTACAACCAGCGGGGTCAACGCTTCCCGCACGTGTCAGCTCTGCCATCCGTGACTGTTCGAACATGTCATATCCGGACAGAGATATAGTAGATCTAGATAACAGTGAAATCTGCGGTTTATGAAATAATTTGGTCATTACAGTTCATAGTTTCATATTTGATAATAAAATATACTACTAGACTAATGATAGAGCAAGAAAAAGGAACCCCGTGAAACTTTTAAAAATACAAAAAACGCAAAAATTCAGCCCCGCCAATATAAAGGCAACCACAGTATACAACTTACTACCTTAGGTTACATGTTTTCCCATTTGTCTACATTGCTGTGTTTACAAACATGTTGATAAACAAGTTCATACACCCTGCACAGAGGTGTTATAAGGAGTTTTCATAACCAGAATTACCCTTAGATCTTATACATACAGGAAGCCAGAAATCAAATAAGTTCTTTTTCAAAAAGGTAGGTGAATGGGCAGCTTCAAGCAAAATGACACCTGTTTTTCACAACTCTGTTAATATTCCTTGGCAGTGTAATGGCTTCAGAAACCTTACTGCTGGTATGGATCATTAATGAGTATAATTATCGTTGTCAAGTCTGGTTGCAATATTATGTGAACTTCTAAGCTGACACAATGATGAACTAAATTTTAAGTAATGAATATGACATCAGGATTCATTATCATACCAAATAATTATATATCCAGCATGATAATGCCTGACTTTACATATTATAACAAAATACACCTTGAATCATACTAGTCCTATCACAATATATTAAATTTTGTTGCTTTTTGTAACAATTATCATTCTATCCTGTTTCATTATAACCTGTATTTGTTCAACAACATACCAATTTTATATATGAATGGTATACAAGACCTATTAAACTTTCCTTCAGTAACACCTAAGGAAAATAATCACATTTTTGATTAATCTGTACCATCATGTTTTAGTCTAAAAGATTATTTACGAGTGTGAGACAGGTCATATCTTTGTTTATATCTTAGCAGAGGGTGATTCAAGTCATTCACTGGTGTAAGGGTCCACCTTTATTCTGGCCCTAAGTGCTTACCTTTGATCCAACTATCAAGTTGATAAAATGTGCCACACTTAAACACACACTGAAAGATTCTTAGGATAATGGCAGAGGTATGTGGTCACATGTATCACATGTCATTCAATTCATTTAATTCAATTATTGCTATGATTATTTCTACCAACCTTAAACTCTCTATGATAAATTTCTCAGTCCCTTTCACCAAACCGCTGGTAAATCCAATGAACAGTAATACACAGCATGACAGCTCCCATATTAAGTAACAGCAGGTTTATGATGGCACACAGGATTGGTATGAGCTCAGTTTAATGACTCTGACAAGATCCTCTGATAGTCACACGTGATGACCACATTACTGACTCAGCGCCAGGGAAGTTTCCAATAGGATACAGGACTCCCCTCCCCCCCCCCCCGAAACAGATCAACGTTGCTACAGAATTGTTAAGGTCCAATATATCCTCAACACATAAACTGAATAACCATTGTTAAACCCTCTGTGAATGCCAGCACATGTTACATGATCTTATTCATGAAATTTGATAATCAAATGTCATGTTTTTGAAACAACTACACTAAAAAATGTAAGGATAAATTCAGGGATCTGTTCATTCACTAGTTAATCAGAAACCACAACTTGCTGAAATTTATACTTGTATAGAATAGTCGCACACTAAATTAGACCAATAAATCTTGAGGCTGTATATTATCTGTAAAGAAATATTTGTACTAACAGCCATATATTCAGCAAACAGGAAAATATTTTCACCAAGACTGAACATTCAGGATTGTGAAAACATTTAGGGACAGCATTATTTCCTCCTCCAAAATTCTGGATAACCAAGACCAGAATATATTCAGGATCCTGAGTAGTCTTTGTTTTGTGCTTTATAAATGTGAGAAATATATTAATCTAGAGGTAGGACATATATCAGTGGTTAAGGCGTAAGACTTCGGATCTGAAGATCCCCGGTTCGAACCCTGCCAGTGCCTCAATGGCATGATGGTGGAACCTTGTTATTGTTATAGAACCTGATAGACTCTTTCTAATGTCTTAACAACAGGTTATGACCTCTGGATTATTCATAACCCGGTGCATATAAAACCAGAAATCCAGAAGGCTTCATAATAACTAATCATTCTTATCACATGGACACCTTAATCCTCATTCAATAGAAAGTGCAACCAACAGGCCATAGAATTATCCTTTAAAAAAAAAAGTTTAATATATGTATCTAAGATGAGATTAATGTGTCACAATCCAAAAACTAAATGACAGATTAACACTGTCAACCAGAAAAAGCCGGTTGCTTTATATACAAGTGCATGACAATGGTGTCACCTTTGGCCTGGTAAAACAAACTGCACTATGTCACAATGGTAAAGCATCCTTTTTACAAAAACATGGTGGTCAATATTAACCATATCTCCAAAACTGATTAGATTATTTCTTTTGTAGAACGTTAAACCTTCCACAATATTTCATCAAGATCTGTTCAACTTTCTCCAGTAAAGCTGGCAACGGACAAACCAACCACCCAACCTCATAACAAACCAACAACAACAAAATCACAATGACTCCAGGCAGAGGTATAAAAGTTAAGTTCCTCCTGTGAAAGGATTCAAACTCTGGTCACCATCATTGTGGGCAGGCACTCTACTGGGTGAACAAGCTGATTCCAGGTGATTTTTACAGACAGGTGTTATGAAAAGAGAAATTATCCAAATTGATTCAAGTAAATCAAAGTTGAAGTAAAGTTTGTAGGTGGTTGTAACACTAAAATATAATAGGAAAAGATGTGAATAGTACAGCAAAATTTCCTGATATCCCCATGGATATTATAATGAATAATTTTATAATTTTAAATTTATAATTATTAAACTTTTACAAAATTATATTCTGACAACAAAGACCAAAGAAATGTTTTAGAAAACCTGTTAATCACAATTCTACTAATGGGCAAATCAACATACAAATGCAGGTGAATATATTAACCCTCCCTGGGCCTGAAGTTAATCCATTTAATACCTTCATACTTGTAATATAAATCAATAAGTTTATGAGTTCCAGGACCAGTTTTGTGGAATATTTGATGACGGCGATCCCAAGAGCCAAGCAATGGAACACAAGTCCATGTGTAGAAATTCATGAGCTGATCAGAATCGGTGGCAGCAATGAACTGATGATAAACAGACCATGTGACACTGATGAAATCAATAAAAGACTGCCAGTCACCATGTATCATGTTAATTCTCCTAAACATGTTAACAATAACACAATCTAATTGTGAAAGGGGCTTTAAACAGAGCAAAAACAGCAGAGCCAAGGCTGATAGTATATTAGCAAAACGGGCTCTGGTGGTCATGGGGTAGAGCACAATGCTCAAAGACAGGAGATCATGATGAGTTGAATCTCAGCCCAGTCATGGTGAGATTTTTCATAGTTAACCCCCACCAAGGGTGAGTGCTCTGCAGGCTTTAATGAGGAGACTGTTCCCAACTGTCGTTTTATACTAACAATGAGTACGCCTTTTGGGAGTTCCTCTGTGTGACACACCCACAACCCTCAGGTGTGGTGCATAGAGCCTTGTTAATGCCAGGATATTTACATGTTTCATTTAAACTGTAGCCTGATGAATTTACTTGTAATCCACTATCACACTCCCAAAATGGCAGCCCCCTGAGAAGTTTCAAGAAACAGTGAGAATAAAAACTTTCTGTGTTTGTTAAGGGTATGGGGATGCAACATGAAAGCACTACCAAGACAGTATCTCTGTCTGTAAATCTTATCTGTGGAGAGAGTCTGGACGTATATGATATTATATTTAGAGTGGGATAATGCTTTCTTGGATCATACTCAAATTCTCAAATAGAGTAGGATACCTAAATCTAGATTAACCTCAATTAATGGAGTCTTTATGACACCACAAGTGGTTATAATCAGTCAAATCCATGAAAATGACTTCATCACAGTTGGAATTATTCTTTGTAATTATCTATACAATACCAATATCTGCACATAAATATATTATTATCAAAGGACTCATCAACAGTGAAAATAGATAATAGTTCTTTTCAAGCTGGCACTCTGGCTATAAAACAGGACATGACTATCTTCTTTAAGAACACCTTACTCTGATTAGCACTGATAGGAAACACTATTTTAATATCTTTAAGGGAGACTACATTTCAAGATTAAACAACAACCATTTCCCCTGATAAGTAGATATTCAATACAGGTTCATGTTTTGATCATAATATAAATGCGATTTCCCTGCCAGCTAAAATAAATTCCACCAGCTTCAGTACACCTGTCCTAATGGTTGGCTGAGTCATCATTGTTTATGTGACTAGCGGACCGGACTGATGTTCCTCTGTGACCAGAAACATGATCAGCTGGTCCGTCTGTGATTTAATGAGTTTATACCTGCACTCTAGCAATATAACTACCCATGTTATACTGTTATACTGTATAATGTTATTAGTTCTACCCATTTGCATTGACCAGTCAACAATAACCTGGAACTTGTGTTACCTGTAATTTGTTCCTGCTAATTTACCACGCCAGAAAAAATGCCCTACCTGCCTACCTTACAAGTAAAGCAGCATACAATGGGAGTTTAACCTGTTTGCCTTAACTAGCCAGCAATACATTTAATTTGTTATACAGGTCTGCTTATTTGTCACATCAGTAAGCATGTCATAAATGTCTCCCATAACATGAAGCAACAGCATTCTAAAGTATGTTATACCCGCTTACCATAATAAGTAAACAACAGGCTACAGCAATGCATGTTATATATCAGTTATATCTGCTTGCCTTAAACAAGTCAATTTACCACATCACTAGACATGTCATACCTGCCTACCTCATTGAGCAAACAGTCATAAACACCATTATAGTTCTACCAGATCTACCATCAATTGTAAACCTGGAATTCATATCCACCTTTCACACAGCAAATGGTAGCAATTTGACCGAAATGTTTTAGTTCACACGGCATAGGACTAAATTATTTTCAACCATTTTAAAAATGTTTCAGAGCATTCACATGACAGTTAAGCAAAGCAGATAAAACAATTTGCATTCAAAAGGACAGCTGAGTGGTAAAACACTCCGCCTTCTGCTCTGGGGACCCGGGTTCGATTCCCGGCATGGCTATGATAGTGGGTTGTAGTGGCCCGTCCAAGGTCGGTGGTTTTCTCCAGGTCCTCTGGTTTCCTCCACCCTTACCGATTACCGAGCGCCAACATCAGTGCCATGGAGAGTGCCTCGTATTAGTTATTATAACTAGTTGTACAATCCATGTAAAATAAATAAAGTTTATATGTATACCTCCAGAGCTTGATCCAAAATCTTTTGGCAAAAACTGTTGAAAAGACTTGAATTGCAGTGTGAATGCTCAAAAGGTTTTGAAAACAGTTTGAAAACAGTTTGGGTTTGCCATGTGAAAGGGGTATTACTCAGCTTTGGTGGTCATACTTCACGGGTAGGATCCAGGTCCTGGTTTCTAAGATCCAGAATGGCCTGAAATCAGCTGTTTAAGCCCCAAACACAGGACATGGAGGATTACAGGGAATTATTTTTATTTCTATATTCATATTAGTGTAATAATATTGTGTGTGTGGACCAACTTAGCTCCTCTAACAATATTTCGAAATTGTTTTTCTTTTTTCCTTTTATTTAGCCTGCCATTCTCTGTTAGGGTAGATCTCCAATATGGCTGATATAGAAAAGCTGAAATTTGGGCAAATTTTAGTCCTAGATCACAGATTTGCACCAGATAATTATTTTTACCTTGTTTTCATTCCCAAGGTCTTACACTCCATAACCAATATCCCGATATAACTCAGGTGCAAGATTCAGGTTGGGGGGGGGGGGGGGGGGTCAAGTGGAGGCTGCCAGTGATGATTTTGTGATAGCATCTATTTTTTATTATTTTTAACAAACTCATGTTTTTATATCATGCATTGACTCTGGTAGTGGTACTGGTAAGGAATCTGTTAACAGAATAAATTATAATTTTTTTTTCAATAAAAGTTTTGAAACCTTATTATTCAGATTTTCTGTTCCTAAAATTCTTAAAAAACATACTAAATGGTATTTAATCTGACTGGTTGGCAGGTCCGTTATACCTTAATCTGTTATACAAGCAAACAACATCATCATAACTATGTTGTGCCTAACCACTTTAAGTAAACAATATCACTTAAACTGAAATGCCCTACTGCAATCTTCATAAATAAATACTCAGATCTGAGCAGGGATAAGACTGACAATGCAGTTTACACCACTGATAAAATCTGTCAGATTCATATATTTACTAATTACTTTTCAAATACATACTTAAGTTCTCTGGTTGAACAAAATGCACTAGTGTGGTTTCAAACTAAAGGCACAAAGATGATGTAATGTCCCCTGTTGTATCACAATGTTGGCAAAGCGCTAAAATTCCTTGTCACTGGGCATGAATGATATGAAATAGTCATGTGGTGATTTTAGTAAGATTGCTCCCAATGGCCCACCACAATAAAAACAATAGATACCACTAATTGTTATGAATGACATGATAGCAAGCTTCGAGTGTGACAACCCACTCCCTGGTTACTTAAAGAAGCAAAATCAACTATACCTGTAATTTGCATGTTTTTTTCAGCTTATTTAGTTAATATCCTGAGTCCTCTTTTTACACACAGACACACAGACATACCACACCCATGCATTATTTGGCCAGTAGAGCACCTGGGGCCCAAAGAGGTTGATTTTAAGGATTTTCTCTCAGATCTCAAGTGTATCATGACAGCTTTGTATGTTAGTAAATCTTTTCCCAACTAAATTTATCTTCTTTAATCTGCTCATCACATCACTGTTCAATGTTTATATAAATCTTTCCTTGTGATACCAATCTTATCCCCCTATATTTTGACACTGCAAGTAAATGGTTGAAGTAATTTCAATATTATTTAACCAAAACATACTTGATCCCATTAAAAATGTGATTTAAAAACATGTTTACGGTAAACTGAAGAAATTTGAACATGACCTATGTGAACACTCCAAAATACTCCAAATGGCCCTGCAAAAAAGGCAACATTTTGATTGTTATGTTTCATGGAAAGATTATGTCATCCTAGTTATGCTCTGGTATACAGCTAATATATGAATGCAATAGGTTAAAAGAAATTGTTTTGAAGAAATGTTTTCCTTAAAATGGTTTAAACTTATTTGTGTATAATTGGGGATACTATTGATTCTGTTACTTTGCAGTAACATCACAGTTCTCAAAAGGCATTTAAAGACAAGCTGATGTACTTCATTTGGTCATGATAATCACTGGACAAAGAACTTTGCATCCCTAATATATTTATTGAAAAAATATACTGCATTACATTTGTTTCCCACTAAGTTTTTCAAGTTA
The DNA here is from genome assembly GCA_026874595.1 of Sipunculus nudus. Lineage (NCBI taxonomy): Eukaryota > Metazoa > Annelida > Sipuncula > Golfingiida > Sipunculidae > Sipunculus > Sipunculus nudus. The sequence continues at coordinate 8,904,111 of CM049309.1, forward strand.
TTTAAAGCCTTTTCTGTATATCTGGGATTCAAAATCTTCAGGGCAAAACAGGCCCAGTATTTCTGCATATGTTTGTGTTGTAACTGGAGTGTAAATATTTATTACTAAAATAACCATAACATATGAATGTGAATTACAATAATAACCTACAATAGGCTGATTTTCTAGGAACAAGTCAAATTTGAGATAATGTTACATAAATTCTGTGAAATTTCCAGGATATCTCACATGTACATATTCTAGGAACATTAAGAATTCCAGAAACTCTGAATATGTGTCCAACAAAAGAAGCCAAATAATAATATACAGTGCAAGAGAAACAAAGTCAAAAGAAGCTGATAATTATTGACAGGAATATAAGACACCATGTCACCAGTGAATGAATACATGACATTTTGACCACACAGTGAACACTAAGGTAAACCAAAGCAGAGAAATAATGACTGGAATTTGGATATAATACCACAGTAGTGTATCAGTGATTTAATTCATGAGCATTCAGGTGCAGTAATGTCTGGCTAACGAGTGATTAATTGGTGCCTCTGGTAAGCGGTAGAAACGTGACAACCAAACAACATAATAACCAGGTAAACAAGTGGCAGCATCAGGACAACTGATGCGTCAGCAGCTGATCTCGTGTGACACAGAAACAACAGCACAGGAGGCTGATTCTTGTACAGCAAGACAAGGATTCACCGACAGCAAACACGACAATGACGATGATGACAACACACAGGCCGAGTTCAAATGATACAAATATAGATATATATAAATAATAGAGATGGGAGTACCCAGCCAGTGTCTGTAGCACAAAATTCCCTGAAGAGCTCAAATTCTCGGATTGATGCCTGAGTGCTGTTCGACTCTGCTGAATCCTGCCTCAGCTTCTCGCGTTTATGCGACTTGTTCCTCATGGTGGTACGCAGCACTGATAGGCATGGCGAAGCACGACCAGGGCACTCGCCATGATGGCCACGAGGGCTCTAGCTCATGTTGATGCACACACGCGGTATGCCAGAGTCCTGCTGCCTGCCGCAGACACTACCAACCACCACTGACCACAAATTATGTGTATTTGAAGTCTCCAGAACTGCCTACCAGCAAGCTGGGCAGCTCAGACAGGGCTCATGCAGCCAAGCTTGGCAGCCAATGACTACGTATTGATCCATTCACTTACTCAACACACCAGCAACACAGCGACTCCTAATATTGTCAATACCGGCTCAAGATGTCAACCACACTAGTCCATCTCTGTTCAACGGCTGCTGTTTGTTACCCTTGCTCCTCGCTTCCGAACTGCATCTCATTATGCTTATGGCGACAGCACTCTGTTTATTGGGTGGCACACAATGCTTAAGAATCCACACAGAAACATGGTGAACCTGAAGCGAGCGGCCACTGTCTGCCAGTCAGGCGTTCCAGCCCCTCCTTACTGACGCTCTCAAATTCATTTATGTGATGAGCTTACTTAAAGAGGGCTGTCTCAGGTTTTGTCATATCTTGTGATCCAGTGTATTTTCAGTCCCCTAGTACTGCACTGGCTGGTATATCAACTCACAGTCTATCATATGGATTGGTGTTTCCAGGAGGTGTTCCCTTGTGCATTCAAACTGTGAATAACACTTGTGTAATGTGCCAATATAGTTTTGATTTGAAATTTATGAGGCCTGGTTAATAACGTGAAAAGCCTGGAGAAAATGATTAAATTATTCAGGCCCAGAGCAGATTATATATGAAGCATTTTACACAAGCATCAAATACTACTGGTCTAAACAATTAAATTATCATTGACATTACATACACTTTACACATATGGCTGTTACATTAAATTGCTATTAATTTATTCTTTAAAACACCAGTCATATTTAGTAAATAAAATATATATATAATATATTTTAAAATGTCTGTAAATCCACTGTATTGACTAAAATGTGACAAATCGATGAGGCCCAACAGTCCTACCCTGATGAGAATGATTTTTTATTTTCAACCATGTGGTGACAGATGTTCCAAGAACAGTGCCATCTGCAGTACACTGGAGGAACTACATTCAACTGACATATAAACAGCAAGGTGCAATTTACCAAAATATCATACAAGCTACAATGTAAATATCAAATATATAACAATATCAAGATGATGGATGTCTTTCCAGATTTAACAAAGATACACCCTTGTCAGGAAGTACCAGGCCATGTGTAAAAACATATGTATGATAGGTTCCATGATGAAGGAAATACCTGGCATTAAATGATATTTTATAATTACAATATTTTAATATTGGATGTACATCATGTACAGGCACACATTTTTTAACACATTCATTCAACATATATATATATATATATATATATATATATATATATATATATATATATATATATTTTAAATATAATATCTGTTGTGTTCAGAACAGACAGCTGTCATCTTTAATCACCAATAAAATTTACATGCTCAACCATCTTGGAAATCCTTCATTTTTTTTAATTAAAATAATAAATGCCTGTATTTATTTGAGAAACAGTCACTTATTTATTCTGATATTTATTCCTGTGATGTAGCCATTTAAGGCCAATAATTATTATTCATCTCTGGAATTGCCTTCACTATTTCTTAGGAATATAATTTTCCATGTGAATTTGAACCAAGGTTGTTTTGGCATTAACATTGCTAATTGTTGACCTTTCCTCATTCCCTTGAAAGAAATCATTAAATGCCTTAAAAGTTATAAACTTCATTCATAAAGGTAACATTGAAAATTAATATTTATATCTTCATATGCACCCATTCATGTAATGTCACATTTTAAATCTTCTGTGCAAGGAGGAAATTGACAAAATTTAAATTATTTTGTCTCTCTGGAGACTTTTAAAATATAAAACATTACCCTCTATATTTTTTCACCAGGATATGTAGAACAATTAAGTGCCTTGGTGTGGCCTAATACTGTGTGACAAATCAGGGTCAGCTGTAATGACACAGGCAATGCTGACCATATGCTGGTGACATTAGGCATGTGTCATGGAGCTGGTACAAGTAATTACCTGTCAGCGAGGCTGTGTTTCATTGTGTTCCTTAGCAGCATTATGCAATTTCTCAGCAGATTTCCAGGAAATTTTGTAGAACACTAGAATAAGCACCAACAGAGATTCCCATTAAATTTCTATATAAATATATAAATATATATTATAGGATATATAAATATAAGGGAACTGACAGTGTATAATAGACCACAATGTGTGTGTGTACTTGTCAAAGTAAACTAAGGCTAATTTTATGTGGCAGTCTGACAGATCATGCAACTGATTTTATCAATATTGGCTGTATCTCTGTTGAGTTCAAGTCAAACTTAAGCTTATGGAAGACACATGGCCAAAACTGCCACATTAATTTTCTATCCTGTAATTACAGCCATTTATTCACTCACCTTATCTATAGAATTTATGTGATTTCTGGCTTACTCTGCGTATATAATAATGGTCTCTGGGTAATTCCTGTTCAGAAAATTTCTTATAACACCTCTGTGATGCATGTATGAGCTACAAACAATGTTGATGAATGGAAAACCATGTAACCTAAGGTTCAATATATGCGGAAGTTCAAAGGTAACTCATGGGCCAAAGGCCTTCTGCAAAACTCTGGTTGGTCTGACTTGCTGCCAGATGTTCCTGTTGAATTTGTTAGGATTATTTTTCCAAGTTACCCACATGATATAAACATGTAGATATAAACAAAACATTTTCTGCCTTTTATAATATTGCTCAAGGGATTATCTTCAGTTTTAAAATAGACTTCAGATTTCAGAATGGGCCCCTTTAAGAATTAACCTATCAACCCTTAAGCCTAACTTATCAAAGTTTATAACATTTAGAATATCAAAGATCTTTAACTAAATATCTTTAACCAGGGATAAAAAATAAACAGTTTGTGGGCCAAGCATGGCTTTTGAGCTAAAAACATTTTCTGCCTTTTATAATATTGCTCAAGGGATTATCTTCAGTTTTAAAATAGACTTCAGATTTCAGAATGGGCCCCTTTAAGAAGTAACCTATCAACCCTTAAGCCTAACTTATCAAAGTTTATAACATTTAGAATATCAAAGATCAAAGATCTTTAACTAAATATCTTTAACCAGGGATAAAAAATAAACAGTTTGTGGGCCAAGCATGGCTTTTGAGCTAAATATCTCCAAAGTTTACCTGGTAGAGCACATCTCATGTTACCCTGGTTTCTTAAGGGGTGAAACAATATACACTACATCATAATGGATACATACCGATGATAGTTTGTTCACCAAATGATACACACAACATTAACAACAAATGTATTACCATTTAGATTCTTTGCCCATGTAAATGGAAAGATATCCAATATTTCTGTCATAGATTTTGTTCTTAAATATAAACAAAATTTCTTTCCTAACAATTACTTAACCAGATATCGTTATGTTATTTCTGGATGATGAGATTTCACCCTGCATGCCTTAAGAGGCCCTTAAAGAGGACCAATCATCAATCTGACCTTTATAAACTGAAGGTAATCCCTTGAAGCCTTTATGAAAATGGGCCAGAAAATGTGATTTTCACCACACAAATGCTGCATTTTTTTTATTATATAAAAAATAGTTTATATGATGTGGGGGCCCACCAGAATAATCAAAACAAATTCAACAAGGGCATCTGGCAGCAAGTCAGATAAGCCAGTGCTTTGCAAATGGCCTTTTGCAACAAGTGACCTTTCTGCCTTTGCATATACGCCACCTACCACCTCAGGTTACATGTTTTTCCTGTTTGTCAACATTGCTGTGTTTACAAACATGCTGTTGATAAACATGCTCATACATCCTTCAAGGTCTAATGAGAACTTAACACAACCAAAATTTCCCTTAAATCATTAAAATATACACAGAGGAAGCCAGAAATCACATAAATTCTTTTTTAAAAGGTAAGTGAATGGGCATCTTTAGAATATTATTGAATTTTTAACATCAATGATAAAACATAATTTCATTGTATTTATACATAAAACCTTAAGATAATTATGTGAAATTCGACTTTTTATCAAAATGTCCTGGTGTGTCAATGTATAAAATACCTTTCAGAACATGACCTGAGAAATATTTAAACCTTAACATTCTACCTTTTGTGTACTTGTAAGATACTAGGCTTTATCTAATCCACTTTATGTATACACGTGGAAATATGAAACAATGTAACTTTGTATAGTGAAACCACCTGTATCACATTACTGTTCCCTTTTACACAGCTGTGCACTATCCATAATAAAGTAGTTTTTAATGTATCCCACATTAACAACACCACATTATTTATATGAATTGTCAAATTATAATGTATCTCTGTTTTTACCATAAATCTGTTGTGTGTGATGAAAGACCTTTCTAAATTTACTCAAAGCTTACAAACCAGTCAATGAAGACCTGATTTAATTTAAATATATGAAATACTAGATTTAATAACTGTCTTTGACACCTGTTCAGATCAGAGTAGAATTTCACTATTTCTAGATTCTGAAATAAATATCTTCATATAAACTGGGAATTTGACCAGTTTTGACCATTTTGTTTTATAAAAAATAATATGAGTATAATGACAAAAAATTATATTAGTTATAGATTTTTCCCCCACATATATACGTTAAATTCTGTATCTCCACAAGTTAAGTCTGCCTGAGAAATAAAATTGATCATTCTATCTTTGGATTTTTTTTTAAAGTAAATTATTAGTACAGATATAAAATTCTGTATGTTATTTGAAATGAAGCGTGACCTCTGACATATTCATGTTTCAATGACCCCTGTTCCTTTCTGGGAAAAACGAGAATTATCATTTTTCCTGGGAAGAACAGGAATCATTTCATACCATCTCTTGATTCTCATTATTCCCAGGAAGAATGAGAATACCTATTCTTCTCAGAAAGATTCTAGACCATCCAAGATTATTTTTTTTCCCTTATATACATATATATTTACACTTATATGTGTGCTAAAATTTTATACACAGAAACAACAAGCAGAATATCAATTGGTCAGAGAATTAATTTCTCAGTTATGAAGGTTTTTTTTTTTTCCAGAAGCTGATATTTATGATGATGAGGCAGTTAATGATGTAATAACACTACGAGGCAATAATTAACTAATTCACCATGCAGGATAAACAGTTTCTCTAAGGTCTGCAATATCTGATAACACAGTAAGTACATAATTACCTTAATCACCACACCAAATCCTGTTTAGACTAATAAATAAAATATAAACTGTATGCATTGAGCTGATCATATTCCAACATAAATCATCATGCACATATTATTAAACAGCAAAATATACCCATTGTAATAAATCATTTTTTTCCTAACAAATACTGAACTTCATTACTGCATCAGGAAAATATCAGGCTGGATAAGCAGAAAATTAAAATGCCAATATTATTTAGCCCTGCCTGGGCTTTAGTATTTGCATTTACTAATAAAATGCTCAAAATAAAACGTGATTCCATGTACCGATAGACTTAACTTGGTGCCAGCTCTTATCACTAAAGCCCTGTAAAGTCTGTAATGGTGAATCCCTGATATTTGCATATTACAGCGTCACAAGGCTCTTTGAGGACCTGACAATTCCCCCATATTTGCATATTAGGCAGTCACTCCTATGATATATCTCTGCTGAACAAATATTACGATCCATGGGCCAAATGTAAGTGCATCTGTAGACACTATCACAACAAATTTGTAACGACAGGTCCAGTAAAATTCCCTCTGCTGAGATGACAAGAGCAGCTGGCAGCATTTGTCTGAACCCATGTAATAACTGTCAAATTGAGACTCGCGAATCGCGATCGTTTCAGTCAGCTGGTACATTATGACTGCGCTCGACACGTGGGCACCTGAATATCTCATGCTGACTTGGCCAAGCAAGAGTTTGTTAGGCCGACATTAGGTTTAAACAGGCCCTCTTTCAAGAGTGGTGGTCCGATAAATGTTAACACTGAGGCTGAAGGTTAAAGTATTTTAAAGTCTCGCAAAACCAAACATAAGCAATGGCCTAAAAATATTAAGACAGATTATATGGGAATATTAGTAGCCCACTGGAAGCCCGGAAATATGCGATGACTGAATGAACCATGTTGGTTTTCACTCTCTACAATCGACCTTTGGTTGGATTTGAAAAATCACTGGAAAAGACCTTAGTTCAGCGAGGCAGTGATGTGTGGCACTGACGGTACCAGCCAAGATTACCAGTCCATGAAATAAGAGGGTCAGATAGTGGTAAATTAGTTACATGATTTGCCGCAAGGTGGCAGTACCGATACTAAGTGGGATACAACGTGGGAACGTTTGATTTCTCTGTCAGAAGCAACAATTAAGTCATAACCATTTCATGGACTGGGCCAGTCTCATGTTATTATATAACCAAGTATTTCTTCAATAAATGTCACTTTCAGGTTTAGCTGAAACTATTTTACTTTTTTATTTTTAATCTCATCTGTAATATTTATCACTATATAACTATATCCTCTAAAAAAGTGTGAGTTGGAAGAATAAACTTGAGCACAGGCTGATTGCGGTTGAAAAGTGCATTCTTTGTACCTTTCTTTGTAAGCACTGTTCCTCAACTGATTTCTCGTCTAGTGAAACAATTTTATTGTTTCTATATTTAACCTGTGATATGTATGACTCTACAAATATACCCCTCACTACATCACTGAGTGAGATGAAAGAATCATGTATTGGCACAAACTGCTTACATATGAAACAGAGCATTATCCTACCTTTCTTTGTAAGTCCACTATTCCAGTATCGTTCCTTGAGTCTACAGTATTAAATCTTGTAGCAGTATACCCTGAGCATCGGATATTGGGACATTAATTCACTGAACCGGAGATAAAAGTATCCTCTGCAAAAATGGAACAGCCTACTCCCTGCCTGGCATTTACGGAGTGGATTGTTCGTCGATAAACCACGATGACATCATCATTAGTGGCCAACTGGGCATTCTGAATGATGGTACTGTAAGCTCAAGGGGTTTCATGCTATTTAGGTCTGTTTTAGTAATGCTTTCAGTGATGCCACCCATGTCCCCAGCTCCATGCAGCTAAATGTGTTTTAACTCTATAACAAAACTACATGCAATAAATCGTTAACCTGAGTTTCCAGATAACAAGCATTAAGAGTATACAGTTTTTTGGTCTACTGTTCTTAATTTGCTTGTTGAATTATACCAGATACATATATCCCCCAGGGATTATTGCTGAACAAGCAGCAATGTGTACACTGTACATCATATATCCACATTAATTGCAATTACACTTTGATGTGGATGACCAGCCACTATTATTAATAACATTATGAATGAGTTGATAAGTCATGTTTGACTATTTATATATCACTCACAATATGGCCTCTATTACAAGTTTTAGTTGCAAGCCTTGCAGTCATAGTAAAGCTACCTTGTTACAGGCAATGAAATATATTTTAGATGTTTTTGCCTCTTTTAACATTTTCCTATACTCTTTTCCTCATGCTTTCATGACAAATATCTTTAAATCATGGTATACCTTTAGTTATTTAAATCAAGGTCAAGTTCTGTATTAAATGAAATTTGTTAAAACAATTGCATTTACTGATGTATTTTTTAGCTTGAAAAGGACCCCTGACATATATAATATAATATAATATAATATAACAAAATATATAACATATTCATAATAATAATAGAAAGACAATGAAAACAAAAAATACACAAGAGATAATAAAGCTATGGAATTCATTATTTTAATATAGTATGATGAATTCTGTAATTATACCTAACAAATGCAAACTAACCAGGGTTGACATTAATAGAAATCCAATTGCCCAGGGTAATAATAGTTCAAGGAAATAGTAGTGGGACAACCAAAAGTGGGCTCCTACAAGCCCGACCTGGCAAATGGGATCAACAATAACCTTAAAGCAAGGCCTGAATCTTATTTTTCCTCAGATAAATAAAATAATATTGTAATAACTTAAATTGCCTGTATGTTTATACTTCTAGAAAATACAGAAAACACAAATTATTAACAAACAAACATTAGAACATGTTTATTGTTGTAAAAGAATCATGTGGAACCCACATTTTGTGTCTTTGGCTGCGATTACTAATTTTTGCAGGACAAGTAAAAATTCATGTATGACAAGTAAAAACCAGTAGGGCATGTACTTGTGGTTATTTTCTAAGTGGGTTTGCTTTAAATTTTTTGAGTTTCCTTTTCTGTTGCAAAAAGAATCTGTATATCCATAATACAATTGCTAAAAAAAATATTTTATTTTATATTTTAAAGATTCATTAAATTTCAATTAAATTGGCATCAGTGTTTAATATTATAAACAGACTGACACTTCCTCTGTATGATAATTTATTACACCATTAATAGGACTTTAAGTTAATCAGTACAACAGCAGAAAAAAAGATGTGAACTTCTGTTTGTGACTTTTTCAAGAATTCTATGAACACCATACAATTCCAGGTTGTCATTTTTACAGAGTTTCAGCAGTCTTTCAGTCTAGACTATCCAATTAAGAACTGAAGAAGTTCAAAAATATTTTCTTTGTGCACTGTCTGATCACTTGACCTACATTCCTGATATTCTAGTGACATTTCCTTTCAGAATGTACATCCCGATGGTTGTAAACCAATCTTTTACACTTAAAAAACCTACCCTTTTCAGGGGAACATTGTCAACTTATATACTGTATCCTAACACAAAAACAAGTAACTGACTAATCTGAAGCAAGCATTTAACCACTTTTCCCACTTATTCACAGGTTTTCATACTTTCATAATATAATTTATTCCCAAGAAAAGCAACAACGATGATAAATCAGAAAATAAATATAAATCAGACCTTGCCTTGTCAATTATCATACAAATCATACATGGAGGTATGATACAGAACTCCAAAATAAATGATAAATGCAAACAGAAAGATTTCCGTTTTAAAGATATTTGGACATTTTACCCTCACATAACATGTGCATTACATCTTTCATCAAAGCTAATCTACTGTTACAAATAATCCACCACCCCTTTTAGAGCCATAATTTTTGTTGAAAAACAAACCTCTCTCTCTTTTACCGGCCAAAATCATGACATGTTGTATTTGAAATAGTAATTGAAATATTTGCCGGTTCCGTATTGGTGAGCTTTGACAGTCAGGCCAACACTTGTGTATGTTTCTTAGAAGAAAAGCATTACAACTGAAATCATATCAAATAGCCTATTTTCCTTTAATTATCAAGTGTAGAAAGGGTGCTGCAAAAGGCTTGAACCTAACAAACAATACCAACTGATAATTTGGTGGTCTTATGCCCCCACAAATGATGTTCAATGTAGCAGAAAAATTGTTTGGTTATTATGCTTGAATGTGCAATAGGCACAGAGGGGTTTGTTTCAGATTTATTGGAGAAAAAATGTGGATTATCTTTGGTTAAAAAGGCATATCTCTTGAATCTGAAAAAAGTGTGCTAGGTAGAGAGCTCACTCATATTCAGCTGAACATAGGATGTTGTTACCTGTTTGATTGACAGATGTCAGGTGTTTAGATGATTGAGGTACAGATATAGGAAGTTCTGCTGTGCTGGGAAATGAACAACACATTTAAAAATTCTAGGGATACAACTAATACATTGAACCTACAGGTAAAAACTAGGAATTAATGTTAAGCAACTTTTACTCATATATTAGGAAAGCAGCTGTAAATTTATCATAAAACTTGTTTCCATGTGTCCATATAACTGCTGAAATGATCTTGTAAATGTGGTGTTTCCATGTGTCTGTCAGCATTAATGCACGTTTATGTGTGAAAAATTGCTACAGGTGTGATTTCATGTAAAAGCTAAAAGTTACTTGCCCTACATGGCAAGTGCTTTCAAAAATGAATGTTGAGCCCTGTCTTCCACATGGGTTGGGATAGAAATGGATTCTTAGATATGTTGATCACAATTTGTAAATATCCTGAAGGATTCCAGTGCAGACAATCAAGCCCCTCCCAAGGGGAATCAAGGACTGACCTTGATATATATTTACAAGGATACTGGTGGACAGGGTCAGGATTCTGACAATGAGTCCATTGTTTTATCAGCCTTACACTGACAGCACCTATTTCAGTTGCCTTGATAGCTGGCCCAGTCAGGCATGTAGTACCTAGATTTTTCTTGACCTGCATGAATTTTTACTTGCCCTGCAAAAATCTGAGATTGGTACACACAGTTCCACATGGTTGTGCTGCTCTGTGTAGCTTGTTTTGTTTGCTATCAATTATATTTCTCTTTAATACTATTTAAACAAATGAATATACAGGTAATTTAAGATTTGGGAGGCATTATCAATATGATTTTATTTCTTCAAGAAAGAAAATGCTGACTGAAGAATGGTTGAGATCCAGACATTTGGTTAAAAGGTGATGTTGAACCCACTTGGGCAGTAAGGCAAGGAGGAGCCAACATTTTGTTGAACTACCACCATTTTCTGGAACTTTACATGCCCCAGGCATGTGGTTAATCAATGTTAATGGATAAGCCTTAAATTAAGGCTTAATTTATGTATTCATATTTTCTAGATATAAATATGTATTTATATGCTGTATTCCTAAATCAGGCTTTTAACCAGAAAAAGTTTTTAACTAGAGAAAACTACTGGAGGAGTATAGAGGAATAACATTGTTACTGGACAAAGCATCAACTCCTCTCAATTATTTAGCAAGTTAAATAAACTGCTACAGGGTGTACAAAGAAAATAACCATTTTGTGCATGATATGCAGAGCTGGCAAACCTCTGGGCCTGATACAAGTTAGAATAAATTTAACGGTTCCCATCTGACCTGGGTTTAAAGTATTTTACCAAGGTTTAACCCAGGTTTTGACCTAAGCTTTTCCCCATGTTTATTTGCTTTCATCTGGCATAACCAAAGCATAGACTCTTTCTGACTGGTCAGCAGAAGTTATAAATGCCAACATTTTGTGAATATTGGTGGCAAACCATGTTTCTCTTACAACATCACCCAAGGTTGTCTAAAAGAAGACATTCACTACTCGCACTTTAAGAGCACATCACCCAAACCAGTAGGAATTAGGGGTAAAGCCAGGAATCCTGGGTAATACCTGGGTAATACAAAATTTACCCAGCCCAGGATTTTTCCCTGGCTATACCTGGGTGCTGGGTAAAACCTGGGAACCCCAATAAGTGTACAGCCATAACTACCACCCCACCCTAACAACTCCCACACACATACATGCAGGGGTGGCACTGGAAAGATGCGCTCCTATGACAGATTGATTAAAATTTATTTAATAAAGAGCCCCATGTCTGTGACCACTTGGGGCCCATTCCAGCAAACCCAAGGGGATTCAGCAAGTAATCTATGATATACAAAGGCATTGGTGGAGCAAGTCAGACTCCCGAGACAGTTGTCCATACATGATGTTCAATATCACTCCATAAAGCAGACTAAACCCATCTGCCAATCAACACTGAGCTGTATATCCTGACAAACGGAATTCTCTGTGTCTGAGGGTCAGATGTTTAACTGATACTGTTTAATAGCAATGACCACAGCTGTCTACAAGGGGACTGGCTGGCTGTGTGTGTATCTGCTTTAGTGGATGGATCAATCCTCTCTATACTGACTGAATGAGTCATACTGTCCCATCCAGGTCAGGCGGCTGTGTAATTAAACTGTGTTAAGGCACCAGCTATAACCCTCATACAGCTAAAACAATCACTAGAGCTTACATATACATATCATCCTTCAGTTAGCATGGACTACCCCATGCTTACTTATAAACAATAACACTAAACCCTACCTTTGGTGTCTTACAGGGTCACTCCCACACCATGGCCATTTTGAGAGGAGGCCGGTCTTAGTTTCTACCTCCAGTACAAGAGAAGCCAGCAGGCCCAGCTAACTGTGTGGTGCTATTTATACAAACGTTAATGTAGGCGAGACTTGGGATGTTTTTAGAATGCACCTTCTGCCTAAGTCTTTATAAGAAACTTACATACCCCTTTCTGCCCTCACTTTAGATGTCAGCAAGCTGTAGTACACAGAAAGTCCTGCAGACAACACAGGAGATCCTAGTGGACCAAGTGAGCCACAGCTTAAAAATCAATATCAGGTGGCAGACCCAGGAAGATGCCTGATTGCCCAATTTTCAGGCAGTGACCTGAATAGCTAAATGGGTATGATGCTAAGAATACACCCTACGGGTGGGGTTCTGGCTTATGTGATTACATCATAACTTACAAGAGGGCCTGGTGAATACACCCTGGGCTAATTAATAATATACAGCTGGGAATTCCTTCATTTGCATATTGTGAAACATGGGATTACCTTGTAGTCGTAATAGACTCTATAGTCATAACGGTGAGTAAGTGAACCAGCCGCCGCTGCTGCTGCTGCCGCCATACTCAAATCCCGCCCACATGACCTTTAACCTTTAGCCCAATAATATTTCCTGGGTTACCTACCACTATATTAGCCATTTAATATTCTGAGTTTTTTTATTGCAGTGATCCAACAAATTATTCCAATAAGCCAGAGATATAGACATATTTTGTCCTAGTTTCCACAAGTGGTAACTAACTTACATTTTTTAATTTAAATATTTATAAATTTTAATTTTATTTATATTATATATAATTAACAAACATGAAAAATTACACCAAATGTATCATCTTGTTTTGCAATTATGTCAGGTCGTTCCTGGTGTTATGTTTGTATAATCCCCGCCTGTGAGATTAATAATCAATCCTGGGAGTCAATAATTAAGCCAATGATGATTATGAATGAATGGCAGCGATATTATCATCCAAGCTGGTGATATGATAGATGACTCATGAGAGATCAGGGGCAGGGTCATGACCTTATGAATATTCAGCAGGAGCTAGCTGTGTGAGAACAATCCCCTAGATGAAGAGCCAACTTGTTCTGAATTCTAACTAGCTGCTAGAAGATCAATAATTTTCCTAGATGCCCGTGATATCTTACAGCATGAGCCAGGAACACAACCATAAATACACCAACTGGAACACAACCATAAATACACCAAACTGTCTTCTAGGATCAAAAGGCATTATTCTTGTAACAACTATGGGCAAATATATGTACTGTTATGTACATAAGATATTTATTGTAATTTTTTATTATTTATTTGACAGTGAGTAAAACAACTGTTTATGGATTTAAATAACTTACATAATTTTATTTTAGGATTTGGATTAGTTCTAGCAAACTTTATATTTTCATTTTGCATGTAAATATCTTGCTTAGCTTCTGTTGTATCTTCACAAAATTTTCAACAATTACTGTACACAGGATTTGCTTTAGTTTATTGGAAATCATTACAAATGAAAGTAAATGTGCAATATATTTGACCACAAAGTGTCCTTCTTGAGTCTACTTCAGTGGCCCTCCTCTAGGCAGTAAAGAATTTATAGGATTCAATTTAGCTCTATTTGATAATAATTTTTTTAACAATACACATTCAAATCAGTTACAAAATTGTCCTCAAGTTAATGATTTTTATGAAAAGCTCATAAGATCAAATGAACACATTTGTGATTTGCCCCCCTCCCCCCTGTAAGTAGCATTATCATTATATATCAAAACATAAGAACAGTTATTTGATTAAATCAATTAAATCTTTTAAGCAAGTAAAACAAATGTTTGTGTATTACTAAGGTCTTTCAACTTGTGCAATGACAGTTGTTTTCATTTTCATATAATCAATAATAATATTTTATTTTATACAATATTGTCATATATGTACATATAAATAACATAACTAATGGTTGGTACTTTGAACCATGTTTGCTGAGCGGAGTCACAGAGAAAAAATAAACACAAAAAAATATACATGAATTTCTATCATCGTAAATTTCTGTTCAGTAACTTACATATTCAAGAAAATGGTCCTCTTTTCAGAATGTAGAACCCCCTTTCAGTACCAGTAGGATTCCTTTATACCTTCCTTTTAATACAAGCTTAATATAATTTGCAACAAAAAATAAAGGCAAAGAATAATTTCAAGTACATACACTAGATGTCACTGATAAACAAATGTGGTACATTTTACTATAAATAAACTAATTTTGAGAAAATTTCCCTTCATTTACTTCATAACCTTCACTCTAGTTATTCAAACATCACCTTAAGTAGTTGTCATAATCCAGAGCTACTTGACTACACTCATTTTGACACTGCTATCTCTATCTCCATACTATGAATCTCTATTTTCTTTATCTCTACCTCCATACAGTGAATCTCTATTTTTTTATCTCTACCTCCATACTGTGAATCTCTCATTTCTTTGCATTGTCTGAACTTTCCATATGTTCACAGATGGTTCCTTTAAGCTGCAGCAAAACTGAAACGGCTCATATCCCAGTGGTTTTTGATTCGCAATATTCACAATTTAACAAATATTGTGAATACGAAACCAAGGCAATAATGTGCCACACTTAGCATTTAAGTTCAATAAATGCTATAACTGTATTGACCGTCCCCATTCAATAGAGAGGCCTTTTTTGCAAGACTGAGACATCTTTATATCATTTCCAATTATAACTTCTTTTTTTTTAAATTATATCAAAATAGGCATCAAGCCTCAGGTGAGTATCTTATGTTGTAAAATTATGCTTGTTAACCTTAAAACAGCCAAATAAAAACCATGCGAAATTAAGGAAATAATATTTTATTAGTATTACAAAAATTCAACCTTGCAAATATAATGCCAATCACACTATACATATCCATACAGTGATTTTACCAAAATGACATTATCACTACAGTAAAAGGATTCATTTTTGGTTGATCTACATTGATTCCAACATTTTTTTGTCCATCACCTAATATTTAGTGATATTTCTTTCAAATTTATTTTGAAATAAATCAGGTTTTACCAAATGAGGTAATGTGGTGACTTATAATAATGTATAAAGAATGTAATAAATAGATTTATTTTTCAAGGCCATGACAGTTGACCTGTTTAGAAAGAGCAGCAAAAACAAAGACTTCATTTCAAGTGGTCATGTCTGTTGCTCCATGTAATGTGGGAGGAACGAATGTGTGATGTAACAAAAGTGTTACAAATAAATGACATTGTGAGGTCATCTCTATGAATCCTCAGATGTATGTAATTCAAGAACATCAGCTTAAGACCATACATCTGTTCAGTAATATTTCTTTCTGAATTAATTATAGGAATCCCATACAAGGGAGAGTTTTTTTTTGCTGTTAGATAATTACTACATTTGTCTGAATTTACTTCTGAAGAAAACAAGGGTAAGTTTCAGTGTATTTCAAAAATATTTTCACAAAACAACAAGTGGACAGGTAGTGGCAGGGAGTATAGTTATACTGTTAAATTGTTAGGCTTGTCTGCTTCCACCTATAAGTTTCACTAACAATGCTCAATCATGACACCAATACTTACAGGTTGCCTGATACACTACCGAAACAATGAATGCCAAATTTGGCTATATGTTTTAGGAATTACAAACTCTCTTCTAATTCTATAGCATGTATGTGAACATAATCTAAACAGATATGGAATCTATGAGAAATCAATGGAAGTGATTTTCAGATGAACACACTAATAACCATAGATGTATGGTTAAACTACGTGCAAGGAAATCTCATGACAGTTTGATATTTATTGTGAAAAATAGGTATCTAAAAGGTTATAGCCAAAAAATGTTTCAATATTTTATATTTTGTAAGAGAATAGCTTCTATACATCATCATTGTCTCTAACACAATGACAATGTTCCTAAATATTTTAAATTTCTTTCAACAATTTCACTTAATCAAGTATGTCTCAAAATACATTTTATATCTTTCCATGTGCATATAATCAGAATGGCTTCAAATGTCACAATGACAATGACAACTAAACGCATCTATTATTGATCTGTAAATTTAAATAAAATTTAGCATTTGCCATACTCAAAGAATATTTTAGGTGCATGAATGTAACTGATGATACAATTATCAAAGTATATATGATTTATATAGGGTTAACAATTGTTCAAACTTTTACCACCAGTTGGCAGCACCTATTGGACTTGCTAGGTAATTGTTAGTGACTGTAATGTCCACCAGGTGGAAGCAGTAAAGCATGTACTCACAGAGGTGATCTGTGCCTGTGATTGGTCTGGCCCCGGGGAGTTGAGCGGTTGCTCCTGTATATCAGCCATGGTTTATCTGTTTCTGTGAAAGAAAATAAAAAAAGAACTTGTAAAATATTAGTAAATAAAGTTCTCCAAACAGACCAATAACACTATCCCTGCATAAAAGTTAATACTGAGGCTGTGGTTTTTCACTGGTAAGTTATGGTAATACATGGAAATATCTTTTTCTGTGATTTGTGAGCATTAATAAGATTGGGGGGGGGGGGGGGGGGGGGCGGGAGGGTAATGGTTCACCTTATGGATCAGTTTAAGGCACAATTCCTTACTTTGCATATATATTTCATGACTGTCCAGAATAAGTGGTTAGATGTTATTGAATTACAACCCTTCTGTTGATGATGTCATGTCATGAAGATCCTGGAGCTCTGCGGTTAATGCATGTTGGTTCACTTTCAAATTCTGTGAAAAGCAACCTGGAGGGTGGATGGGATGACCTGTGGCTTTCTGGCATTAGCTCATCACTGTACTGCCTGAACTTATGATGTAAAAGGTGTATTGATGTCACAATGAGGAGCCGGGAGGAAAACCACAAATATTACAACAAACCCACAAACATACATGTTATATGAGGGACATGTTTGCAACCTAAGGGCGCAGAACAACCCCTCTTCTGTGTCCGACTGTGTGTTCACTAGAACAGGCCAAAAACCACAGAACTTTACCATAGGTACTGACAGAGTTTGATTACTACAGCATAGCTCACTGTGCAGAATCTGACTAATAAGAGTCCAACTTTGCTTTTTACAGTTTGTGGACATCCAAATCTGCCACCCACAATGCACCAGGGCATCTAAATACACAGCAGAATAGAAAAATGTAGTGAAGAAGTAAACTTAGTCCCTTTCAAATACATTGGATGAGAATTGTTTCAAGACGAGTTGTATAAATAAGATGTTTCTGTGGCAAAGACATCATGGATTGAGTAATATTTTGTAAGCATTAACATATAAAATGAAAACAGAAGGCGTTTCCTTAAAATTTAACAAATTTTTTATTTTTTTAAAAGTTTGACAGTTGAGACAAGTAGTCCTGGCCATCCAACATTGCCTGACTGGAGGAGTTTCATTTTGAGTTGAACAGTAGAGTACTGAAAATCTCTGAGCTGTTTTTCCTTTTCTTTTCCCCCTTTTGCCCCCTCAACCCCATACTTTAAGCCCCTGTCTTTGTTCTATATATATACCATATATATATATATATATATATATATATATATATATATATATATATATATATATATATATATATATATATATATATATACCATGTTTTTCTCTGTTGATCAACTCCATCATCCAAAATTACACAGACCCCTTTAACTGTCAAGGCATCTTTCCTGCAACTCAATTAAGTCATCCTGGTTCAGCTTAGTGACACCAAGTCTTACTTTGCAAAGTACCCTACATGTCATCATAGAAATGACTGAACCTGACAAATGGGAATAGTCATCTCAGTGTAATGACAACACCTTAAATGGTACAATAAATGAAAATGATATAAAAGAAGCTTTATTTTCACTAAGGTTTCATTAACATATCCCTAGTATCTATGAGCAGGAACCTTTTTGCACCCCCCCCCCCCCAAACCTTCCACTCTCCACTAAAACTATTTATGCTGTATCTTTCCTTTAAAAACTTTTCTAATATCCTTAATCAACAAAACATAAAATACATAAAATAAAATATATTTCATAATCACAAAACTACTTGTATCCGCCTAAATCAGAGTGGAACGGGTGAAGTGTTGCATATTAGCATGGATGTCTGCAGCCAAATTGTGTATGTAGGTTGCGCTACCTACCAAAAAATCCAGAAAGCTCTATACACATGCAAAACTTTGGCCCAATCGGTCAAACAGTTCCCAAGATATGAGCTTGGATATCTGCTGCATAAACTAGAATGCAGGTGGCGCCACCTGTCATAAAATCAAGAGAGCTGTCAGGGATGTATAAACTTGCAAAATTTTAGGCAGATATGTCAAACCACTGCCGAGATAGGAGTGATTTTATCCCATGGCAGACAAACAGATGGGAGCTGTGCGAACATGGCTGCAGGTGGCGCCACCAGTTTTGCGTATGATAAAGAGCTATGTGGTATTTATACACATGCAAAATTTTGGCCCAATCGGTCAAACGGTTCCCTAGATATGAGCTTGGATGTCTGCAGCGTAAACTTGATTGTGGGTGGCGCCACCTGTCATAAAATCAGAAAAGCTATCCAGGATGTATAAGCATGCCGAATTTCAGGTGAATTAGTCAAACCACTGCAGAGATATGAGTGATTTTAACCAAAGGCAGACGAACAGATGGACACTGTGCAAAAATGGTTGCAGGTGGTGCCACCATTTTCGGTGTATGTTATAAAGCTCTCCAAGGGCTACATTTGTGCAAAAAAATTTTCCTGATCGGTCAAACGGTTCCCGAGATATGAGCTTGGATGTCTGCAGCGTAAATGTGAATGTAGGTGGCGCCACCTGTCATAAAATCAGAAAAGCTATCCAGGATGTATACGCATGCCAAATTTCAGGTGAATTAGTCAAGTCACTGCAGAGATATGAGTGATTTTTACCCAATGCAGACAAACAGATGGACACTGTGCAAACATGGTTGCAGGTAGCGCCACCATTTTTGGTGTATGTTATAAAGCTCTCCAAGGGCTACATTTGTGCAAAAGAATTTTCCTGATCGGTCAAATGGTTCCCGAGATATGAGCTTTGATGTCTGCAGCGTAAACATGAATGTAGGTGGCGCCACCTGTCATAAAATCAGAAAAGCTATCAAGGATGTATACGCATGCCCAATTTCAGGTGAATTAGTCAAGTCACTGCAGAGATATGAGTGATTTTAACCCAAGGCAGACGAACAGATGGACACTGTGCAAACATGGTTGCAGGTGGCGCCACCATTTTTGGTGTATGTTAAAAAGCTCTCCAAGGGCTACATTTGTGCAAAAGAATTTTCCTGATTGGTCAAACGGTTCCCGAGATATGAGCTTGGATGTCTGCAGCGAAAACAAGAATGTAGGTGGCGCCACCTGTCATAAAATCAGAAAAGCTATCCAGGATGTTTACGCATGCCCAATTTCAGGTGAATTAGTCAAGTCACTGCAGAGATATGAGTGGTTTTAACCCAAGGCAGACGAACAGATGGACACTGTGCAAACATGGTTGCAGGTGGCGCCACCATTTTTGGTGTATGTTATAAAGCTCTCCGAGGGCTACATTTGGGCAAAAAAATTTTCCTGATCGGTCAAACGGTTCCCGAGATATGTGGGTTTATTTGTGGAAACAGACGCACAAACGGACGCAGAGCGCAAAGGAAAGGTCAGAGGTCAAAACAAAATCGGGGCGCAGCAGTTCACATGTGACCCGAACATAATCCCGGGTTTTGGAAAATTCCGCCCAGCGGTTACGGAGGAGTTCTCCGGACACCTACGCGGCGGCCGCGGCGGCGTCCAGCTGAAAACATAGTATCCGCAAAACTCTGTTTTGGCGGATACAATTAATCTGCAGACACAATAGTAAACAACACATAAAATACATTTGATTGAATGTTTCATAATCACAAAACCTATCAGCCATTCTATCAGAAGTTTTTTGTCCCCCATTGTCAGTAAACGTACAGATTAGACAAACTAACAATATTCTTGAATTTTTCAACAATACTTGTGAACTAGAATACGGGTAGTGGACAAGCGACAATGTGTATCCGCTGAAACAGAGCAGGACGGGTGAAGTGAGGCATGGATTGAGTGGCAAGGGGAAATAGAGTGAGGTGTGTTGCATATTAGCATGGATGTCTGCAGCCGAAATGTCTATGTAGGTGGTCCCACCTGTCATAAAATAAAGAAAGCTATCCAAGATGTCTAAACATGCAAAATTTCAGGTGGATAAGTCCAACCAATGCAGAGACATGAGTGATTTTATCCCAAGGCAGACAAACAGACGGACACTGTGCAAAAATGGTTGCAGGTGGCGCCACCAGTTTTGCGTATGATAAAGAGCTATGTATGATCTATACACATGCAAATGGTGCCTCCATTTTTTAAGTATGTTACAGAGCTATCCAAGGGCTACATTTGTGCAAATTTTTTTCCTGATCAGTCAAACGGTTCCCAAGATATGTTGGTTATATGTCAAAACAGACACACAGATGGACACAAAGCGCAGAGGAAAGGTCAGAGGTCAAAACGAAATTGGGGCGCAGCAGTTCACATGTGACCCGAACATAATCCTGGGTTTCGTAAAATTCCACCCCGCGTTGACGGAGGAGTTCTCCGGACACCTATGCGGTGGCGGCAGCGGTGGCTGAAAACAAAGTATCCGCAAAACTCTGTTTTGGCGGATACAATAAGGTGCACCTGAGCTGTCAACTCCAGCTGACGTGTATCTGCCACTCACTTGAAAAGACCAAGGTTAACGTAATTTTTTTTATAAATGGAGATACCCCACACAATCTGATAAAGAAGAATAGAGCCAACATGCTCTGTATTATATTTGAAGTGGCTCCTGTATACTGGCACAAGGACAAAACAACATACCTTAGTAATGTGTGTATATAGGAAAATAAAATATAAGCATGCACACTCATATATAACACTAGAGAGAAGTAAACAAAGAAGGTAGTTCAGGATGTCAAAGCAAGCCAGCCATCTGTGGTTGTGCGTCAAATAATAAAACACCACTATCACTTACACTCAAGGTTTCAAAATCAGTCAGAACTACTCAATACTAAACATGATATAACTTACTCAATAGTAAATATACATGAATACAGAAGAAAATGTAACACATTTTGACTGCTTTTATGATGTATGTCTATTATTCTTAGACATTCCTGGCCACTTTGGAAATAGAGTATCAAGTTCACTATGTTTATTTACACAGGAGATATCCACACAGACCCAGTGTTTGGCCACACTGAGAATTACCCTGTGTAAGGGGAGTCAACAGTGGGGTGGAAGGGGTATCTGGTAAAGCATGCAAACCATGCACTAGGGGTTGAAATTACACCATGCTGGCAGGCCCAGTGCTTGCATTTAGAGGTGCAGGTCTGAAATATTTCAACAGCCAGAAAAGTCCAGTGGACCTGAGAATGTGAGATATTTGTCCTTGCCAGACGGAGTTCTTGATTTACAGTCATTTTAAAGAAGGAAAGCTAAAGTAAAGAATTTTTTTAAAAGAAACATAATCTGTTTCATGAATTGGGATGTGTTCTATTCAAACTTGAACACTGACAATTAATATTTATATCTTAATATTCTGTGTTAACAATAATACTGGTCATAACGAATGCATGCCTGTGATCTCAGGAAAGGGCCTCGAATATCATTTAACTTAAACTGTTGACAAAACTAAAGAATTTCCCAAAACAGCCCCAGTTTCTTCTAAGTAATATATAATATGCAAGGTTTCAATATGGGCCAATAATGTGAAATATCCCATAAAATTTTCCTAAAACATGAATGCCTAAATTTCCTTAAATCTGAAAATTTTCTTAAATTTCTTATATCTGAGACAATGGTGATTTTAGTTTTTAACAAATTTCAACCCCAAATGTATGGGTTGTGCACACAGATGGCTGGAACATTAGTTTCCTGTCTTGTTTCAGCCTGATGTTCCCGTCTACCAGGGGAGTGTCACTTGTAAACGATGAGCCCTGTCCTGCAACAGCTATATTTGCGACAATCATCTGTTATTAGCGACTCCGGACTCACTTTGATGTCAGTATACACAAAAAGAATACACACACTAAACTCTGCAAGTTACGAATGTATTTGCATGACCTTGCCGATACCCCTTTATAACCCCATATATTTATTTAAATATGAAGGAAATGGTTACATGATCTAGCCTTAACATATAAATGCTACAAAAGTTTTTGTAAGGATATCTAGTGTCAAATTTCTTACAATGTGAATAATTCAAATTAAAACTGCAGTCCACCAGACCACCAAAAAATGATGTATTCATACTTTGTTACATATCTAGTTTATTTTCCATGGATCTCACATATTCACTGCATTTGTATGATCCTCTTAAACTTTATCCTCATATATTTGACTCTATAACTGTATGATTGTGCATCATCTGTGAGAGCTTTAAAAGGTTATCTGGTCTTATCTAACCACTGAATTTTCTGAACTGGTCCACATAATAATTCTTTCAATACTGATGTCATCACATCAACTGGATTGTACTTCCTCAGTTCCCATCAGGAAAACTTCTATTCCCCTTAGGTCTACTATTTTAATGTGTCATTTTTCTGACATTTTCTTATGTTTTAACATTTGGATTATAAGAATGTTGGCTCTTTTAAGTGGATCCCTTTTATGGAGCTTTAGACTAATGCACTTCACAATATATTGTATCAGTATGGCATGAGCTAATCCTACTTAAATGTGAGTATGAAGGAGTGGTAAAAAGGTGAAATTATTTATGTTATTATTAATAAATATATTACTTTCCCTATACATGAACTCTTACTCCCAAACTCTATCTGCAGATAGATTCTCGGCTGAACACTGTCCTTGGGAGTACTTCAATGCCAACTCCCCATGCTGTTATCAAACCCTGACAAAACCCTGTTAATTTCTCAAATTTTCTCCCAACTGCTCATAGAGGCTGCCATTGTGTGTAATCTTCAAACTTGACAGCATGACTATTAAAAAGACCCAATCACCCATGTACTGGGATTCATCCGCCAGCTAGTAAAGGGCTTTTAAAGTTATCTCACTTGTATCACCTTTGCTTTTTGTCTGTGAAAGAAATTTTAATATACTCCACAATCCAGTATGGAGATCTTATTAGTTATCTAGTTCATACTTATTCCAATTTTCTTTATTTTCTTCTCAATCAACACACTTGTCTGCATAAAATATGAAATAACACAGGGTTAAAGGTTATCTACAAAATGATCGCAATGTGCCCATTCTGTGCCTGGCATGATACCTATCTGTGTGCAATCTATTACAGGAGTAATTAGGCTTTGCTTTTTGTTATCAGTGAGTCAGCTGAATGATAAGGAAACATTATTTTCTCTTGGGTATTGAAACACATGAAACATACAAGAGCTAAAATAAGAAGCTTTGTAAACAGTTTATAAACAAAGTTTACTGTAAATGCTACATATAGCTAATATAAACAGAATTCTGTAAACATGCATAAAATACAACTGTTTTACTTTAAAATTCATCACACACAGTAAAGCTTGTAAAGGCAATTTATTTAAACTGCAATAAAATTTTGATTAAAATGCTCAGCTTTAGAACAGTTTTCAAATAAATTAAAGAAATTAATCAAACATTCTGAGGACATACATAAAAATAATACTTCAGTGAACTTTAGTTTTACGACATTCTGCAAAAGGGACCTGACGCAAAAAGTATCACCATTTGAATATACAGGTGAACCTGGTAATCAAACAACACAGACAGTAAGTCTCAGATAAATGAGGGATGGCTGCAGAAAATTGCTGGCTATTTGACAGTATGAGAGCAAACAAGTACAGGACTGCTGTGAAATTCTGGGTAGTCCTACTATTTCATGTCATTAGCTCTCAGCAGTATGCCAGTACAGCTTGTACAAGTTGATAGATCTTCAGCAACTGACCTGTTTACACTTACCCAAAATGCCAGATCCAAGTTTCAACACAGATAACTCCCAACAGTATACTCGGTAAATATTTCCTTAAACCAACCAGGGTTTTATCCACATAAACACACTGTAGGCTTATCCTATTATGAAATGTGCTAGTGATAATATCCAAAATTTGCACAGGAAAATAAGTAAGATCCAAGTGAAAGTTCAAAGCACTCAGCAAATGACACATCTGCAAGACCACTAACGGATAAAATATGTGTGCACACACCGGAACTTGCAGTGTCCTGTCTATCTAGGACACATACATGGCATTGTTCAAGTATACCTCAATCTGGTGATTCCTTGTGTACTTGATCTTTGATATGTGTGTAGGCTGTACCCCACCTGCACCCACGCTGAACCATCAGACTTACCTATACCATATCATACTGGTTAAAGTTCATAACTAAATATATATTGGTTCTCATATCCTTGTCCACATAGGCCCCTTCAGCTGTGTACATTACAAAGACTCCCTACCATAGGCCCCTCCTAATACTGTGGTTATATGTTCATTAGTAAACAACAAGTCTTCAACTAGCTTACTTATTCAGTTACATGTTATATTTTTGACAGAACACATTTCTATGTCAATTACTTTTCAGGTATGACCACCATCTGTTTTGAGGACCTAGTGAGAGTATAATATCAATTTGTAACTCGCAAAATAGTCAGATTTTTCATAATTCTCTCAATGAAATATTAATCAGAGAGCTCAGAAGAGTGCAAATGCCTCCACTGGAGGTGATAAAGGGTAACATTTAATTTTGTTTGCAGTGCCCAGTATTTTCTTTATTTCTTACAGAATTAGAATTATTTATTTTGGGATAATATGACCTCTTTTAATGTGCATAGATCATCATTTATGATAGATATGCAAAAATGCAATCATTTTAATTTAATAAAAGAAACTACCAACTAGACATTTCTTGGCACAGCAGGTGCCAGAGTATCCCCAGACATAGTAGGCCCCCCCCCTTTAAGAATAGACCCCCATTTTTAGCAGCATATACTGACACTTGGCATATTTATTGTTTCTTCCATCTAACAATCCACAATCTTGTTGAAGATGTTGGTCCTGTGACCTTGATCTTTTTAAAGATGTGTCATGTGACCTTGACCTTTGACCTCATGACCCCAAAATCAATTCGGGTCTTGCTTTTCCAATGGGACATATGCAAGTTAAAATTGAAATCTATCAATGAAGCAGGAATTATCATCCAGAAACTAATTTTTGGACAGATGGCTCCTGTGACCTTCACCTTTCACCTTGTGACCTCAAAATTGATAGTTTTCTTCCTCTCTTGGCAGGAGAACTATATGTGCAAGATGAAAGATCTGAGATGAATTGTTTGGCTGAAAATGCATCCATAATCTTTTTAAAGAGGTTTCCTGTGACCTTGACCTTTGACCTCATGACCCCAAAATCAATTCGGGTCTTGCTTTTCCAATGGGACATATACAAGTCAAGTCTGAAATCCATACATCAATAAAAGCAGGAATTATCATCCAGAAACTAATTTTTGGACAGATGGCTCCTGTGACCTTCACTTTCACCTTGTGACTTCAAAATTGATAGGGGTCTTCCACTCTTGGCAGGTGAACTATATGTGCAAGATGAAAGATCTGAGATGAATTGTTTGGCTAAAAATGCATCCACAATCTTATTAAAGATGTGTTCTGTGACCTTGACCTTTGACCTCATGATCCCAAAATCAATTCAGGTCTTGCTTTTTCAATGGGTCAAATACAAGTCAAGTTTGAAATCCATACATCAATAAAAGAAGGAATTATCATCCAGAAACTAATTTTTGGACAGATGGCTCCTGTGACCTTCATCTTTGACCTTGTGACCTCAAAATTGATAGGTTTCTTCCTCTCTTGGCAGGTGAACTATATGTGCAAGATGAAAGATCTGAGATGAAATGTTTGGCTGAAACTGCATCCACATCTTTTTAAAGATGTGTCCTGTGACCTAAACCTATGACCTCATGACCCCAAAATCAATTTGGGTCTTGCTTTTCCAATGGGACATATACAAGTCAAGTTTGAAATCCATACATCAATAAAAGCAGGAATTCTCATCCAGAAACTAATTTTTGGACAAATGGCTCCTGTGACCTTCACCTTTGACCTTGTGACCTCAAAATTGATAGGGGTCTTCCACTCTTGGCAGGTGAACTATATGTGCAAGATGAAAGATCTGAGATGAATTTTTTGGCTGAAAATGCATCCACAATCTTTTTAAAGTGGTTTCCTGTGACCTTGACCTTTGACCTCATGACCCCAAAATCAATTCGGGTCTTGCTTTTCCAATGGGTCAAATACAAGTCAAGTTTGAAAACCATACATCAATAAAAGAAGGAATTATCATCCAGAAACTAATTTTTGGACAGATGGCTCCTGGGACCTTCACCTTTGACTTTGTGACCTCAAAATTGATAGGGTTCTTCCTCTCATGGCAGGTGAACTATATGTGCAAGATGAAAGATCTGAAATGATTGGCTGAAAATGCATCCATAATCTTTTTAAAGATGTGTCCTGTGACCTTGACCTATGACCTCATGACCCCAAAATCAATTAGGGTCTTGCTTTTCCAATGGGTCAAATACAAGTCAAGTTTGAAATCCATACATCAATAAAAGAAGGAATTATCATCCAGAAACTAATTTTTGGACAGATGGCTCCTGTGACCTTCACCTTTGACCTTGTGACCTCAAAATTGATAGGGTTCTTCCTCTCTTGGCAGGTGAACTATATGTGCAAGATGAAAGATCTGAGATGAATTTTTTGGCTGAAAATGCATCCACAATCTTTTTAAAGAGGTTTCCTGTGACCTTGACCTTTGACCTCATGACCCCAAAATCAATTCGGGTCTTGCTTTTCCAATGGGACATATGCAAGTCAAGTTTGAAATCCATATATCAATAAAAGCAGGAATTATCATCCAGGAACTAATTTTTGGACAGATGGCTCCTGGGACCTTCACCTTTGACCTTGTGACCTCAAAATTGATAGGGGTCTTCCACTCTTGGCAGGTGAACTATATGTGCAAGATGAAAGATCTGAGATGAATTTTTTGGCTGAAAATGCATCCACAATCTTTTTAAAGAGGTTTCCTGTGACCTTGACCTATGACCTCATGACCCCAAAATCAATTAGGGTCTTGCTTTTCCAATGGGTCAAATACAAGTCAAGTTTGAAATCCATACATCAATAAAAGATGGAATTATCATCCAGAAACTAATTTTTGGACAGATGGCTCCTGTGACCTTCACCTTTGACCTTGTGACCTCAAAATTGATAGGGTTCTTCCTCTCTTGGCAGGTGAACTATATGTGCAAGATGAAAGATCTGAAATGTTTGGCTGAAAATGCATCCACAATCTTTTTAAAGATGTGTCCTGTGACCTTGACTTTTGACCTCATGACCCCAAAATCAATTGGAGTCTTGCTTTTTCAATGGGTCATATATAAGTCAAGTTTGAAATCAATATATCAATAAAAGCAGGAATTATCATCCAGAAACTAATTTTTGGACAGATAGCTCCTGTGGCCTTGACTTTTGACCTTGTGACCCCAAATTTATATTGATCATCCACTATTGGCAAGTGAGCTATATATTCAAGATGGAAGACCTAGGATGAAACTTTGGCTTAAAATGCATCCACAGTATCTTTTAAAATGCCAGTCCAGTGACCTTGACCTTTGACCTCATGACCCTAGAACCTATAGGGTTCTTACTTTAGTGGTGGGCCATACATAAGTCATGTTTGAAATCCATATGGCTATCAACACTGGAGATATCATAAGAGGTGTGTGATTTTCACTATATATAGCAATATTCAAGGTCAAGGCCACTATCATAGGAAAGGTCATGACCCCAATTTAAATAAACATCATCTCATAACCCATACCTATGTATATGCATAACATAAAAGAAATCTGTCCATTAGTTTTTGACTTATAATGCTCACAGTACTGTAAGGTGGCAATTTTGGGGGTATTAAACGGCATGAAAACAAGTAAAGAATAATAGATGGCGCCACCAGTTTCTGGAACATGACAACCCTATCCACGATCTTCCATCAACGTGATTTTGGGATAAATCCATGCAAGATTTCTTGAGATATTAAAGAATTTGTGTTATTTTCCCTAAAACTGGACCTATTCAAGGTCAAGGACACTCTCCTAGTAAAGGTTATGACCTCATTTTAAATAGGCGTCGTCCTCTTACCCATATCTATACATATATCAAGTTTGGTAAAGTTCTGTGAAATATTTTTTGGGTTATGGCGCCAACAAGATTTATAAGCGGTGGCGACGGCAGCGGGACCGGTATGAAAACATAGTATCCCCTGACTTTGTCTGGGGATCATCCAGAAACTAATTTTTGGACAGATGGCTCCTGTGACCTTCACCTTTGACCTTGTGACCTAAAAATAGGGCCACTTCACTTAAGCAGCTGGCAGGCTGATG
Source organism: Sipunculus nudus (assembly GCA_026874595.1). Taxonomy (NCBI): domain Eukaryota; kingdom Metazoa; phylum Annelida; class Sipuncula; order Golfingiida; family Sipunculidae; genus Sipunculus; species Sipunculus nudus. Next base: position 8,933,463 of record CM049309.1, read on the forward strand.
TAGGGGCAAACAGAGGGGCAGGGCTGGGCACTGGGCAGTGTATTAGCATATGGCTCAGTGTGCACATCGGCTGAACCTGTATCTATTTTGCTAATGTTATTGTAAGTTTGTCATAAAGCTTTAGATAGATAATCACCATGACAAAAAAAGGTGGTCTTGGGGCAAATCCTGAAAATCCTGATACCTCTGGGACTTGATAAAAGTGTTAATAGCCTTTGATTCAAACTTGCACCCGTATCTGACAGCAGGTGGTAATGCAGCCTCATTCAGACCACTGTCTCTCAGGAAGGCCCTGGCTGTTTTATCACCATCCATTGAATGTGTCAGCTGATACATTTTTATGCTGTCAATAAACCCCTTCTCATAATAAACCAGTTCTTGTTTTCATTCTGTCCTCTAGTTGCAAACTCTATTTTGTTTAATTTAGCATCTGTGTATTTCATTAAAGGTAAAAACAGTCCTCAAAACCTGATGAGCCATATCTGCTGTGTGTTGAAAGGAAAATACCTATGTTATCTATAGGTATCAAAACTGTAAGGGGTGTTACTGTATCATTCATTTGCTTCTGTGTTTTGTTTGTAAACATTGTATCTAAAATACAGGCTTCTGGGCAACAAATCTGTATGCGCTTAAAAATCTCATCAGCAGAAGGTAAATTCACTCCCTCAGGTACAGGGTTGTACCTGTCTTCGTAGGCTGAGCTGGCATTCTTAGATTTTCCCTGAATAGATGTCTCCAGCAGGGTCACCGGCACAGACACTTCCTTTTTACTACCTTTTCTAGTCCATGTACATGAGCCCAAGGTGACACTTGTGGTAGAATTATTATCCATCTATCCAACAATGTCAAACTATGTAGCTACAACGTGTCGGCAACCCCCATCTAGACCCCCATTACAAGAACAGTACCCTGCATGAATGCGACTGGCATCAGAGACATTGCTTAGGATAACCCATACATTATAGTGGTTTGAATTAGTGACAGGGTCCTTCTCCCATGTTCTTGGCTTCATTTTACTCTTTACTGCAAAGCAAGTATCCCTGTGATACTGATGTACCTCGATGTGTTTCACATACCCATCCTTTGCCATGGTGTACCCTTCCATGTTATAGTATTCCCTGAGGTTTCACATATTGTACTCATCAAACGATATATAAAATAATTGTAAATGTCAAACACTGACAGGACTGGTAAGACACCTAGGTTTTGTGTGCCTCCTTCTTTGAAGTTTCCTGGATTTTCAAGCTGGATTCTGTCAGATGTAAATAACTTATCACTCAGTACTTCCTCCCTGTCCTCAATCACGCCATCTGGGTCCACCTCTAATCCAATTTCATGGCTAACATTACACAAGTCAATTAGCTCAGCTTTCTTTGCTTGTGCTGCTACAACCCCTCTTTCTTTCGGACACAACTGTAACTCTTTAACAGATTTTTTGCTGAAATTTGCATCCATATTTAATGATTGATCAATGATAGGACTGTAACCCCCGAGTGGTCAGCTAGTGATACAGCCTGCATCTGACCGATGTCCAGATGCTGTGCCCCTAGCTTGTTTGCCCCTACATCAGCTTGCCCGTGGCTTAAGTGCATACGCCCTATTGACAGGGTTCTTCCTCTCTTGGCAGGTGAACTATATGTGCAAGATGAAAGATCTGAGATGAAATGTTTGGCTGAAAATGCATCCACATCTTTTTTAAGATATGTCCTGTGACCTTGACCTTTGACCTCATGACCCCAAAATCAATTTTGGTCTTGCTTTTCCAATGGGACATATGCAAGTCAAGTTTGAAATCCATACATCAATAAAAGCAGGAATTATCATCCAGAAACTAATTTTTGGACATATGGCTCCTGTGACCTTCACCTTTGACCTTGTGACCTCAAAATTGATAGGGGTCTTCCACTCTTGGCAGGTGAACTATATGTGCAAGATGAAAGATCTGAGATTATTTGTTTGGCTGAAAATGCATCCACAATCTTTTAAAAGAGGTTTCCTGTGACCTTGACCTATGACCTCATGACTCCAAAATCAATTTGGGTCTTGCTTTTCTAATGCGTCAATAACAAAGCCATGTTTGAAATCCATACATCAATAAAAGAAGGAATTATCATCCAGAAACTAATTTTTGGACATATGGCTCCTGTGAACTTCACCTTTGACCTTGTGACCTCGAAATTGATAGTGTTCTTCCTCTCTTGGCAGGAGAACTATATGTGCAAGATGAAAGATCTGAGATGAAATGTTTGGCTGAAAATGCATCCACATCTTTTTAAAGATGTGTCCTGTGACCTTGACCTTTGACCTTATGACCCCAAAATCAATTTGGGTCTTACTTTTCCAATGGGACATATGCAAGTCAAGTTTGAAATCCAAACATCAATAAAAGCAGGAATTATCATCCAGAAACTAATTTTTGGACATATGGCTCCTGTGACCTTCACCTTTGACCTTGTGACCTCAAAATTGATAGGGATCTTCCACTCTTGGCAGGTGAACTATATGTGCAAGATGAAAGATCTGAGATTAATTGTTTGGCTGAAAATGCATCCACAATCTTTTAAAAGAGGTTTCTTGTGACCTTGACCTTTGACCTCATGACCCCAAAATCAATTCAGGTCTTGCTTTTCTAATGGGTCAATAACAAAGCCAAGTTTAAAATCCATACATCAATAAAAGAAGGAATTATCATCCAGAAACTAATTTTTGGACAGATGGCTCCTGTGACCTTCACCTTTGACCTTGTGACCTCAAAATTGACAGGGTTCTTCCTCTCTTGGCAGGTGAACTATATGTGCAAGATGAAAGAACTGAGATGAAATGTTTGGCTGAAAATGCATCCACATCTTTTTAAGATGTGTCCTGTGACCTTGACCTTTGACCTCATGAACCCAAAATCAATTTGGGTCTTGCTTTTCCAATGGGACATATATAAGTCAAGTTTGAAATCCATACATCAATAAAAGCAGGAATTATCATTCTGAAACTTATTTTTGGACAGATGGCTCCTGTGACCTTCACCTTTGACCTTGTGACCTCAAAATTGATAGGGGTCTTCCACTCTTGGCAGGTGTACTATATGTGCAAGATGAAAGATCTGAGATGAATTGTTTGGCTGAAAATGCATCCACAATCTTTTTAAAGAGGTTTCCTGTGACCTTGACCTTTGACCTCATGACCCCAAAATCAATTTGGGTCTTACTTTTCCAATGGGGCAAATGCAAGTCAAGTTTGAAATCCATACATCAATAAAAGAAGGAATTATCATCCAGAAACTAATTTTTGGACAGATGGCTCCTGTGACCTTCACCTTTGACCTTGTGACCTCAAAATTGATAGGGGTCTTCCTCGATTGGCAGATGACTTATATGTGCAAGATGAAAGGTCTGAGATGAAATGTTTGGCTGAAATTGCATCCACAATCTTTTTAAAGATGTGTCCTTTGACCTTGACCTTTGACCTCATGACCCCAAAATCAATTTGGGTCTTGCTTTTTCAATGGGACATATATAAGTCAAGTTTGAAATCATTACATCAATAAAAGCAGGAATTATCATCCAGAAACTAATTTTTGGACAGATAGCTCCTGTGGCCTTGACCTTTGACTTTGTGACCCGAAAATTTATATGGATCATCCATTATTGGCAAGTGAGCTATATATTCAAGATGGAAGACCTGGGATGAAAGTTTGGCTTTAAATGCATCCACAGAGTCTTTTAAAATGCCAGTCCAGTGACCTTGACCTTTGACCTCATGACCCTAGAACCTATAGGGTTCTTACTTTAGTGGTGGGCCATACATAAGTCATGTTTGAAATCCATATTGCTATCAACACTGGAGATACCATAATAGGTGTGTGATTTTCACCATATATGGCAATATTCAAGGTCAAGGCCACTTTCATAGGAAAGGTCATGACCCCAATTTAAATAAGCATCATCCCATAACCCATACCTATGTATATGCATAATATAAAAGAAATCTGTCCATTAGTTTTTGACTTATAATGCTCACAGTACTGTAAGGTGGCAATTTTTGGGGTATTAAACAGCACGAAAACAAGTAAAGAATAATAGGTGGCGCCACCAGTTTCTGGAACATGACAACCCTATCCATGATCTTCAATCAAGTTGATTTTGGGATAAATCCATGCAAGATTTCTTGAGATATTAAAGAATTTGTGTGATTTTCCCCGAAATTGGACCTATTCAAGGTCAAGGACACTCTCCTAGTAAAGGTCATGACCTCATTTTAAATAGGCGTCGTCCTCTTACCCATATCTATACATATACCAAGTTTGGTAAATTTCCGTGAAATATTTTTTGGGTTATCGCGCCAACAAGATTCATATGCGGCGGCGGCGGCGGCGGCGGCGGCGGGACCGGTATGAAAACATAGTATCCCCCGACTTTGTCAGGGGATACAATAATTGATATATTCAATTACTTGCTACACCAATATCCCATGTACATCAGCAGGGGACTGTAATTATCATCAATATTCAAGAAAAGACTTGATAAACCATACTGTTATGGTTCTGAGAACTGCCATCATGCTTACCAGGAGCTGTCTTTACTTGTGTACCATCTTTCTTGTCCTTCTCTTCAGAGAATTTCCCAAAATATAGTTGTCTAACCTTTCTACTCATACCACCTCTGAACAAAAAGCTTTCACATTGTTTATGATTTTATAAACGACCTGTCTTAAAAGACTATCAGTAAATTAAGACCACATTTGGAAAGTCCCATCGATGGTCTTAATACGCTGTAATATATTCTCTTCATATGTGCATACATAATTGTTTATGATCCATTACATGAATATGCAACCAATATAATCAATTATAAAGAAAAACAAGCCATTTAATATAACTAGATATTCCTTGGCACCGCAGGTACCTTAGTACCCCCAGACAATTAACCTCCCCCCTTTTAAGAATAGGCCCCCATCTTCAGAAGCATATACTGATACTTAGCGAGCGACTATGGTTTCTTCCATCTATCAACTTGAGAAACAATATTTTTTGTTATGGGGGCAAATATGTTGAATCTCTCTTGAGATATGAGCATTAATTTATTTTACAGAAACAGGAAGGTAGGTACTGCCATCTGTCTGGTTTTCAAGAAAATTTTCCAAGATGGATAGACATGCAAAATTTAAGACCAATACATTGAACCACTCCAGAGATATGAGCAATGTTCACCCGAAAATTTCACGATTGCTGAAAGCACCACCAGTCTTGAGAACAAAATGTAGGAGTCCAAGATCTATGGATATGCACGATGGATTTTCAGGCCAATAGGGCAGATAACTCCTCAGAAAAGGGTATTAATTTATTCTACAAAAACTGGAAGGTAGGTGGCGCCACCTGTATGGTTAATGAGAAAACTTTCCAAGATGAATGGACACAAATAAGTCAAGACTGAAACACATATATCAATCCAAGCTGGAGTTATCAATAGGAAATGATTTTTTGACCTTGTGACCTAAAAATGGATAGGGGTCTTCCTCTATTGGCAGATGTACATGATCAAAGGTCTGAGATATAAAGTTTGGCTGAAAATGCATCCACAATCTTTTCAAAGATGTTTGTCCTGTGACCTTGACCTCATGACTTCATGACAAGCCATTAGGAATCTTGTTTTACTGATAGGCCATATATAAGTCAAGTCTGATACCCATATATCAATCCAGGCTGGAGTAATCATCAAGAAATGAATTTTTGGACAGATGACTCCTGTGACCTTCACCTTTGACCTTGTGCCCTCAAAATAGAAAGGGGTCTTCCTATATTGGCAGGCAAACTATATGTTCAAGATAAAAGGTCTTAAATGAAAAGTTTGGCTTAAAAAGCATCCACAATCTTTTTAAAGATGCCTGTCATTTGACCTTGACCTTTGATCTCATGACCCAAATATTCAATAGAGGTCTTGCTTTATTGATGGGCCATATATAAACAATTTTGAAAGCAATATATCAATCCAAGGTGGAATTATCATCCTGGAACCTAATTTTTTTATATATGGCTCCTGTGACCTTGACCTTCTTCCTTGTGCCTTCAAAATCGACAGGGATCTTCCTCTATTGGCTGGTGAACTATATGTGCAAAATAAAAGGTCTGAGATGAAAAGTATAGCTGAAAATGCATCCATAAGGCCAGACTTTTTTAATTTTTCGGTTTACAAACCCGCCGAACTCCGATTTCCTCATTTCAGAAAAAAAAATAAAATTGGCATTTTGATTTTTTTACCTTTTATTGCGTCGCCGAATGCAATACGGTTGTTGACAAATGAAATGTTTAGTGACCGTGTTTATTAGATCACTTCAAACGTTAAAACACTTATGATTGGCTAATAAGGTCACTTTCATAATGACAGATGCAGGATTTAAGCCAATCACAATAGGGTATCCGTGGGCCATAAATGCAATTGATTGGCCATCAAGTAGTCAAAAGATTCAGCAGGGAAATTGAGAATTCTTGGAGAGTTTTCAAAGTTCGTTTTCTGCACTACAGTACATTTTCAAACCAGCGTTTAGGTCATATTTAGCTCGTTAAACATATTTGTTATAAATAGATGTGAATTAGAAAAGAAAATTAGTTTGGTTGCATAGCGGCTTTACCAGCTTGCCACTGTTAATAACTTGCTGGATATACAAACAAATTTACTTCTTAAGACTAATAATTGCACTCAAAGTCAGACGCTATTTATTACTGCAAATTGGCTAAGTTTCACAAGTTTACTCTTAAAAAATATTATAACTTGTCAAAACTTAAAAACATAGTCTTGTAACGCTTAAAAGAAGATTACTGAACAGATGAAATTATATACTGCATGAGGTCGTCATGTACTCTTAGAAAACTCCAGGAATTCACCGGGTTTCTGCAGTATTTTCGACTATCTGTAGTCTTAGTTGCGCGGGTTTATGTAAAGCGTTGGCTTTGCGGTTATTTTTTATAGTCAAAACAAGCTAAAATGAAAGTCATTTAAAATGCAGAAACTTTGAAAGGATTCATTTAATTGTTCCAAACGGATGTGATGGAAGCTTTGTTGTGTATGGATGCCGAAAAGTTACACCGGACTGACAGTGACCAAGTGACGGCATATTAAACTGAGTATGGTACGTACTGTCACGGCCGTGGTAAGAAATGCAGTTCTCTATTAATAAATAAAGATTATTAATACTTTTTTTAAATTTTAAAATAGTTTAATAATTCAATGTTATCTCCAGTGGAAACCTCATTTTATTAGCAGTTGTATATTCAAAGGACTATCAAACATGCGCAACACCAAAAAGGAAATGGTCATGAATAAAACAACTCGCGTTCCATGTTGTTGACATTTGATAAACAATAGGCAAATAGCTGAAAGTCGCATATTGTCGTTTTAATTGTCATTCACAACTGAAAATTAAAAACTGCATTCTATCATGCTAGCAGTGAATATTTAGTATTCTCCTTGCATATCTGACAAAATATATTATTTTGTATTTGTATAAGTATTTGACTGGTCTTTAATTTGTAAAACTTTATAAAATAGGCAGTTCACTTGGTAGTGATAGTGACCGAAGTTTTATTTCAGGTGTGTATGAAATCATATTTAAGTTTTACTGTTTAAACTTTTATTTGTCATTTTACCTTCAATGACATTTAATTGGCTTGAAATAACATGGCACACGCATGATTCATGTGGAAAACTCAAGAGGATGATGATAACATTTTAATTTTTATATATTATTTATATATTTTATACAGGTTTATATAGTGCCATTTAAATATGAATTTTATAACCCAACTGTACAATACAGGATTCAAGAACACAAGTATCCAGGTTTGTTCCAATTTTTTTTTTTTTCCTACCTCCTACCTATCACTTTTGTCAATCATGTTCGTAAACCAAAGAATTAAAAAAGTCTGGCCTAATCTTCTTAAAGATGTTTCCAGATACCCTGACCTTTGACCTCATGACCTCAAAATCAATTAGGATCTTGCTTTTTCCAAGGGAAATATATGTCAAGTTTGAAATCCATACATAAAAAAAAGCTGGAATTATCCAGAAACTTATTTATTGACAGATAGCTCCTGTGGCCTTGACCTTTGACCTTGTAACCCCATATTGATATGGATCATTCATTAAATGGCAAGTGAGCTATCTATACAAGATGGAAGATCTGGGATGAAAAGTTTTCCGTACAATGCATCCACAATATCTTTAAATATGCGAGTCCAGTGACCTTGACCTTTGACCTCATGACCCTAGACCCTATAGGGTTCTTACTTTAGTGGTTGGCCATACATAAGTCACGTTTGAAATCCATATCAACACTGGAGATATCATGTAAGAGGTGTGTGATTTTCACCAAATATGGAAATATTAAAGGTCAAGTCCACTCCATGGTAAAGGTCATGACCTAAATTTATACAGACCTCATCCCATAACCCATGCCTCTCCATGTGCGTATTATGAAGAAATCCTTCCATTAGTTTTTGACTTATAATGCTCACAATACTGTCAAGTGGCAATTACGGGGGTATTCAAAGGCGTAAAAACAAGAAAAGGATAATAGGTTGTGCCACCAGTTTCGGGCATATCACAAGGCTATCCAAGATCTTCAGTCACCTTGATTTTTGGACCAGTCCATGGAAGCTTTCTTGGAGTATTTAAGAATTTGCGTTATTTTCAGCAAAAATGGACCTATTCAAGGTCAAGGTCACTCTACGAGCAAAGGTCATAACCCCATTTTAAATAGGCTTCATCCTCTCATCCATATCTATGCACATGTAAAGTTTGGAAAAGATCTGCAAACACTTTACAACGACTGCAGATGGCACCACCAGTCTTAAGTACAAGATGGAGGAGTCCAAGATCTATGAATATGCACATTTTCAGACCAAAGGGCAAATCACTCCTTAAAAATGTGCATTAATTTATTTTACATAAACAGGTAGGTAGGTGGCACCATCTGTCTGGTTTACAAAAAAACTTTCCAAGATGGATAGATATGCCACATTTAAGACCAAAACCTTGAACCACTCCCCAAAATGGACCTATTAAAGGACAGGGTCACTGTCCTAGTAAATGTCATTACCCCATTTTAGATAGGCTTCGTCCTCTCATCCATATCTATGCACATGTAAAGTTTGGAAAAGATCTGCAAAATATTTTTTTAATTATCACATCCAATCAAAATCTCTGCAGTGGTGGTGCGACCGTGCTTAAACCATAGTATAGTGACTAAATGTCTGGGGATACAATTATATCCTTTATATCTATACAATATTAAACCATCATTCAAATATATATATATATATATATATATATATATATATTAAATATATAATATATAAACAACTCATAGATTCCTCAGGGAAATTTCTCAGAAAACATGAATAACACCAACAACTACAACAGCTTTGTTGTCAAGAAACACATACAACAGACCCAGACCACCAGTGTATAAATCTAATATTACCGACTGGCATTTTTTCACCCTATTTCAATATTGTTTTATTTTTAATCCATATTATCATAAAACTTAATTCATTAATACACATTGTGTAATCTGAATGCCAAAACATCCAATATCAGAATTCTTCAAACAAGTTTCTGGCTACTACTTACTAGTCCTTGGACCATGTAGCATTTGTAACATTATTAGTGAGTCTTAGCATGCCTGCTGGTCCTGTAAAGTGCTCATCCCACATACCTGTGGTACTCAGGGGTATATTACCTCAAGTTATATACCTGTATCACTGCTATCATCTGTGTCAGTTAGTTACACATTAACTAAGATACCTGAGCACTCAATGCACCTATCCTAATGAGACTGGGATACCTATACATAAGGCTGCCTGAGAATGACAGCCTAATTAGAAATATGCAAATACAGTGTAACCCAGCATTGACCTCACCACCAGAGGCTCCACCCTTTAACCTAATTATGCTAATGAGCCCCTAATATGCTCCTACACAGAAGGCATTCCATGTCCATGGTTGGGAGAGCTCTTTACAAGACAAAAGTGATGTCACAAAGGTCAATGACGTATGACATCGCATTGACTGCCATCATCAGCTGGAATTGCGATATCTCTGTTTTCTAGTTATTAATATATTACAGTCATTATGAAATGTTTGACTATATTTTGGATTTTATGTCTCATACAAATTACATGCCTGGTAAAAAAATATTATTCACTAAATAGCTGGCCGAATGACTTCTGCAACCTTTGGCCTAGAACTTTTTATAATATCTCCTTTGTATAAAAAAAAAGAGACCTGTGGGTCACGGCGCTCAGCTGAAATTGATCTATAATATGAGAATATTTTTATAACTTTCAGACTTAATCCAAATTTGGAATCTGACCGTTCCAAATGTTGATCAGGATCCTGATACAGACTGTAATTTGACATAAAATTAAAAGCCTAATACACTGTGACCTTGACGTTTGACCTCGTGACCCAAAAAAAAGGGTTTTTACTTTATTGTGGCTTTATATAAATCAAGTTTGAAACCCATATGTTAATCCAACAAAGGACTCAGGGGTCACGACACTCTGCTGTCTAGAAAGACATTCACAAAAGGAATTTTATCATCTGAATGCCAATTTTTTTAGGTAATATCCCTATTCAACTGAAGCATAGCTCAAAGGATATGGGTAACAGAGACCTGATTTCAGGTTTCTTTTCCTTCCTGGGCCTTCCCAGATGTCAAGTTAGAAGATTTCATGTAAAGTGGTTACGACTTTGTGCCTTGTTAACAGATGACCTCATCTTTAAAGGTCCCAAAAGTAAGAATAAATGTGAAAAATTCGAAAAACTCCAGATGGCACACTGTGACCAATATGCATGCAAAGAAACATGGTGATCAATGCATTAGTTGTTCAGATCCTGGAGATCTTGTATTAAATTTTTAATTATTCGGGTGGAGGAGAGGTTTTTTCTGAGCCCCAAAGCTCGGAGGATATGGGTATCAGAGACCTTATTTCAGGTTTCAAAGGAGATTCTTCATGGACCTCTAAGGCTGCACAGGGTTCATGATCCAAGCCTTTACGGTTATGATTTGTGCACTGCCAACAGACAATGACACATTGCTATAGCTCAGCATGACTGAAAGTCAGTTGAACTAAAAACCACTTTATGTGTGTGTTGGACACCGCATCAGGAGGTACAGTAGTTAAGGTGAGCTACTTAACTTGCTACATAAGGGAGTTTTCAATGTGGACTTAAACACACACACACAATGGACTTTTCCTGGTCCTGTGATAACATGAACATGAACCACTGACCCTGGGAACCCCTGACCTATGAGACTGAGTACATTAACAGCCTGCAGCAGGTTGCTTTCAATGGCTGGGCTGGGCTCCATCCTACTGACTTGATTCTACTGGGCTCCCACTGTTCATGGTGACAGGTTAAATGCCAGACACAAGTGCATGTAAGGTCAGAGGTCAATATGAGATGGCCACATCTGGCTGGGAGTCCTGACTGTGTCAGTAAACACTCTGACAGTCACCCAATGAATCAAACATTTTTCATTAAACATACTGTATAAATCACATAATGCACAAGAACAGAATCCAACTTATTTGTCACTACTTCAGTTTTAATCAAATAAGAATTTTAAATTCAAAGAATTTCTTTGATTAGTAATAGTTTTACTAACAGACAAATTCTAGCAGTTGTGTAGGTTCAACTGGCTAGCAGTGCTGCAAGTTCACCCACTGAATAGTGCAAACATTTGTGTAGTTTCTGACAGATGGCGCTGTGTTTGTTCCTTCATGAAATAGTCAAATTGCAAAGGATTTATGGGGAAATATGGTAAATGAGCCACCACCACCCACCCCCCTTAGAAACACATTTGGCATTGTTTCAAAACAGGTATGATCACAGTGGAATTGTGTGACAAAAGTCAAATAGCACCACAGTCAATTGTAATCTAGCTGCAGCCTGCCACCCAAACCTCAAGTTTTAATTTGTTGGCAGTACAAACTAAAGGGTTTGGGTGCTATATTAGTAACAGTACTTTTTCATTTTCATCTGATTGTTGAAATATCATTTCCGCCACCATGATAAGGCAAAAAGTGACCATATTTCGTTGGAAAAATAAAAACATTACATTTAAAGTTGACTTATGTGTATTCATGCAGCAGTTATTAATATTGAGGCTGGTTTCACTCAGAGATTTAGTCTCAATGTGGAGAGCACTGCATACCACCGTTTGTTATGACTGCTTGACAGCTAAAATCGTGGTTGCCGAAAATGCTTAAAGCTTCAGTTTTAGTGGTCCAGGTAACCACCACAAATTTTGTGTAACAACATTTTTTCCTCATTATTTAGCAAATAGAACATGACTATATAAGCCTCTCAGTCTGATGTCAAATACTACCACACAGCAAATATTTTGAGCCCTTTGAATGGGCGTTCATAATATTAGGACTTGTATCATGACTCGCAGGTCACTATCAGGTTATTTTAAAAGGGCCAGTATGCCATGTTGTCACGGCTAATAATAATCATAAATATTTTGCATTTTATGACCATTTCTCTTGGTAATATTTAATCTGTTAAAAAAACAATTCATTGCACATAAGCAAAATCTACCATTTAATTCTATTATATTATATATCATGCTTATTGATGTCTAAATTATTAATTATCCATATATTATTGTTAATGCCACGATAGCATCATGACAGTATAATATGGGGGAGTTTGATGCATTTCCTGCTGTTTTACAACATATTTTAATCAAAGCTATCAAAGAGTTCTATGCACTTTTCACCACTAATGACCACTCTATTATTTGTATTGTTCTTAAAAATATGACTTTTCATAGTTATAATTTATATCCCCCCCCCCCCCCCGTAAAATATAGAAAAAGTTTATTCACTCTTTCACACCCTGTTAAACACCCTTGAAACTGCTGACCATGACAAAATACAATTATTTGTATTTTTTTTTTTTTTTGACTTTTCAAAGTAATAATTTAAACCCCCCCCCCCCCCCCCGCCAAAAAAAACATTTAAAGTTGATTCACTGTCACACGCTGTTAACACCCTTGAAACTGCTAACCGTGACAAAATACTCACATACAAGCTATTATATAATAAATACACACTGAAAAACAAATTCAGATACAAGTGCAGACATTTTTGGGTTGATTTATTGCAAAGGACGTCGGTCATTCATATTCTAAAATGGCGGGTCCAGAGGGGGATTCCCCCGTCTGGTCTACGAAAGCTTCCAAACTTTCTTACTTTTAAGATATGACCTAGTCACGTAAAAATACATTAACAAACAAACGGCACGTGCGATTTATGATAATAGACGAAAATGATAATTACGATACAACATAATTTATCCAGATGGGACTACTTACGTTATGACGGCAGTGCTGTTCGCGTTATCACCAGCCAACGTTCAGCCCAGCCAGTGCTCGCAGCTCAGCCAAGCTTGCCTAGCGAAAGTAGGACATATGACGTCGGCACGCCTGGCTTTGAATAATCATCAAGTATTCAGCCGCTTTGTTTACAAACCACTCAGAAAATTTCTTACAATATTCTAATGAAAATTTTGCAAAATCTATGTGTTTCTATGCATTTGTGTTTTAAATGAATGGTAAATTTATGTATTTATTTTCCACCAACAGTCACGCACTATGGAACTACATTTTGTGCGTAGGCGTGAACCGAAAGGAATTCGGTCGTTTGAGAGGCTCCTGTGAGGTTTTCTGAAAACCAACACGTGCTTGGAGTAAATACACCGAGCCGGATCAGATCTAATTAACCAGTTCTCACCCAGTCTTACCGTTGGCTTTGATTGATTTGCGTTTTAATCCTGTATAATACAAAATTTTAAGACTGAAATACGTGACCATTACTGTCCGAGTATCTGTTAGTTAAGTTATTTTTGTTTTGAGATACCGGTACCGTAAAAAAAAATATAGGCATATAAAAATAATAAAAATTCTTTATTAATGATATACTGAAGCCTTCTTTGCATGGACTATGCAAACTACAGATGAAAAAATTGACAAAACTATTGCGAAAATTAAAGATCCAACAACATAGGCCTATTAAAAATGAATTGGAGTTAAATCGATCCACTGTAAAGTGGAAACCCTTAATTGGGATTTGGACAAACTGTCCACTCTACAGAGGTGCCTATATATGGAGGTCTTAAATGCAACATAAATAGTAAGGAGGAAAAAGATCGGGCCTGTCAAAAAGTGCTAACTATATAGATAGAGGAGCCCACTTTATGGAGGTATCTCCTGCATGTGAGAGATTCCACTGTAATTATTTGATGAACAATTATCAACATAATTATGATAAATAAGGATACTGTAGGTACAGGTTGCTATGACTGTTCAACATATATATTCAAGTACCGGACTTGTAAATAATGATGAATTATACATGCTATCTGATATTTGAAAAATACAACAATGCCTGTAATCACACAATATGCGCCAAATTAAGCGCCATCTGACGAGAAGAAATTTATCAATTCAAGTTGTAAGGATAGATAGTAGGTATACATCCCAAATTTTATTATGCATATATAGATTTTGCCCATGCTTGCGTTTCGATACGGTCCGCGGGTTTTCGGCAAAATTTGTGCGGGACAAGTTTTCCATGGGCGAGTTATATGGCCCGAGAGTCAGTTAGCCTGGGGTCACAGAGCCTAGAATATGAAACATTATTGAATAGTTTGGATAGCTCTGCATGGTTGGCTCTAGACCTTTAGTCATAATGACTGGTGGTATTAAAATATCGTTTGGGTTGACATGTGTTCAGCAAATTCTCAACCATAATTGACAGTGTCGGGTCTAATATTTTTTTTTAATATGTGACAAGTGAAAGTTATTCTCTAATAAAAAAAAAAAATAAATAACTGCTGTAAGGCCAAAAAAAGGGTATGGTTCTCAGGCACCTTTTTTCAGAAATCAGCGCGTGCGGGCGGTAGTTTATATTTGACCTTTTTATGTTTCGGGGAAAAGCATGAAAATAACATTTTTTTTTTGCTGAACAGGGAAAAGCACTACAGAAATGTATTATTTATCTTCTTGAAAGATAAAAATCTAAATTAAAAATTTTTATGCGGGAGGGGGGGGGGGTTAAAATTGGGGCGCGTGGTGCCTGAGAATCATACCATTATTTTATTTTATTTTTTTTGGCCTAATTTTTGGGAGAACGATCATATATCATCAAATTCCTTTCTTTTCTGAAAATTCTGTTGCCATCATTTTAATAATAGCATTCCATTTCATCCCATAACATATTCCATAAGAAAGGAATGAAGCTACAAACAGTGTTATGATGTTCTGTATAGGTGTTTAATTATTAGCATTTTATTAACCTTCTTTACCTAAGAAAGGATATCAGTTAACACTTAATTTAATTTAGTTCTCGGAAGAATGAGAATCCTTATTCTCATATTGCGCATGACAGTGGGTAACAATGAATGCAAAAACCATACACAGTTGGATAAAAAAAACATTTCGAACAGCTAAAATCAAGAACAGACGACTGTTACGTTTGTAACAACTTAAAAATGTCATCCACACAGTATAGACCACTGTAATGTCAAGTAAATTTAGTATTCATGCTTTAATTTAAAACAAACGTAACATTTGACATAAAGATATTGGTATAATATAGAAGTATAGGTAACATGCATGGCATTGAGTACATTGACGATCGAACAATCAAAGATATCTGATGACTACATAGGATATCGGAAAAAGCTAAAATTATGCCATTTATAAAAAGTATCTAAATATATAAGAACTTAAACTTAAATTAATATATAGCAGTGTTTGACCATTGACTAATGAGCTAGCTTATTAAATTTGTTGCTGATAGCCCTTTTAATTTCTTGGAGACACGTTTTATTTTGTGTGTCTTCAGGCAATATATATATATATTGACGAGAGAGAGCCATTGAACAAATTCAACTCAATATGCATTCATTTGCTCAAAATCTCCCGCTGAACTAATGTCCAATGGCAAAAATGGTGTGTTTATATTTTTCAACTTATCTGTGAAAAAAGGAAATACAATTTCGACTTTGAGTTTTGACTAATACAAAGGTCGGGGCATTTCAGGAGTGGGCCAATGAAGATTCGATTAAGTATTGGTGTTGATCCGGAACAGATCTCAATTCAGGAAAACCATGAAGGAATATTCACTACTATACTGCTATTTGAGCACGAATGAACGAGGTAATATGGGCCGAATAGGTAAAAACATGGTTTTGGGAACATCCTATTGGAAAATAGGAAAACCAAACTTGGCATAGGAAAACCCAACATTTAACAGGAAAACACAACATGACATTCCTCAGAATGCAGATCTTCAGTTTTATGTCAGATTACCCCACCCAAATTACCGGTCTTCTATTTTTGGATCTTACATTTGTCTTTTTGTCTTACAAATAAAATTTTAACATATATTTCAGATTGAGTTATAACATTTTTATAACATGTGCGGTTTTATATTATGTTCTTTGTAAACTACCTGTCGTTAATTGATCCTGTGTGAGTTTTTTTTTAATTTTAAAAAAGCAATCAGGGTAACAAATGCATGACTGGTTCTCGCTGTAACGCAACGCTGCGGACGGGTAGTGTCATCTTGCGGGAAATTATATAACTAGGTCACTGTACTCTTACCCACAAGGTGTAAGAGAACCGACACTGAACTTCCTGACTCAGTTAAGTCTGTCGGTCAGGGTTGGTTTTCTGCCGGGCAGATAGGTATTTCTGCCCTGCCCAGGGCAGAAATGGCAGATAGATAAGACAGAAATTGCTACATATGGCAAGGGGTTATCTATATAAGATTTATCACTTGAATAACAATAATATAGTGGGAGAAACCATATTTAATAAAAATCTGCTGAAATACATTTATTATAAATAAATATATATACATATGTATCCAAATTATGTATACATCAAAGTTTAACTGGAGTCGGAAATGCATCAAAGTATCAACACTCACTGATCTTTATCAGACTAAACCAGTTCTTCCTTAATATAAGCACTCTTTGTGGATTTTTTTTTGTAGATAACATGAGACAAATGGCTCTTTTAAGACTACTGTTTTCAGTTCAGTTTCAGTCACTTACAGTCCCCATTGGTAGTAATATCTAGGTGTAAGAGAACCGACACTGAACTTCCTGACTCAGTTAAGTCTGTCAGTGCAGGGTATCCGGGATCACGTTATATCTTACACATTTTAGTAGCTAACATACATATTAACACGTCGACAGGGCTACTCTACTACGTCTTCATGACATTCCTCATGAAAATTAATTGTACCTTATTTGTAAAATAATATCGACATTTATCCCCAAGTCTCCTGGAAACATCATTTTGAATATAATTCCATTCAATATAGTAATTCTACTACTAAAATAATTCCTTGATTTGAGGCTAAAGTTTTCTTATTTACTGATTAACCTGCAGGAAAGTGGAACAGAACGTTTTAGATCATAAAACTGAGTGGCGCCTCCAGCAGGTTATAATAACATGTCAGTCATGACGTGATCAATATGTCCCGAATTGATAATGATTGGTGGAGCGGTTTATGACATAAAAGGGAAACATGTTTTGCACCATATATGCAAATGAGGGAAATCATAAAAATTTCCTGATCAGCATAATTCAAAGTCCTGTGGAGCCACTTGCAGGTTGTAATCATATGTCAATCATGCGATAAGAATGGCTGTAAACCTTGGGGAAACTTATAAGGGGTTTTAGAGTTTTGGTTATATAATGCGGCGAACGCTGACGGACGGACGCGACCATTTTACTAGTTTCCTCATACGGAGGAGACCAAAAATAGTGTAGTTGGCATCACCAATCATGTGTACAAGATAGAGCTAACCGGTATCTATGTACATGCAAAGGTTCAGATTGATACGCGAAACCACTACTTTAATATGTGCGCTCTACACCAAAAGTAGACGTTGGGAAGGACGTCATGTACAAAATGATTGTAGGTGGCACCACTACTCTTTGTTTATAAGAAAAAGCTGATACATCAGATTTCTGAGATATGTGATGGACGTATATCAATGAAAACGCGTGTAGGTGTCGCCACGGATCTTAAATATTGTCACACCCACGGAGGAATGGACGACCACGTTCTTATAAACGGTAAACCAAACCGACTAAAAACTCATATATACACTCCAAAAGATGAAAAAGGCATGAGTAAACAAACAAATTAATAGATTAAAATAAATTTATACTTCTCTGTAAAGGCGTTACAAACACACAAACACACACATATGTATACATATATATATATATATATATATATATATATATATATATATATATATATATATATATATCGATTATCACAACAGTCCACATTATCAAGCACAAGCACTAAGTCCTGGGACCTCTTGGATCACAGCATACGACAGTTCACTTGTTTACACTTCTCATGATCACATGATCGATGCGCACACGTGATATAGGAATGTCACTTATAGCTCAGTCCGCCCTCGCTGTGTACACATACACAGGGTTTCGCCGGCGCCTCACGCTGCTAATCAACACAGTTCCTCACTGAAGCATGCACTTGCCCCTTGAGGCAAAGTCCGGAAAGCACTGACAGATAGGCTCACAACCTCCTCTTTAGGATTACTGAAGAAATGTCTCTGACAGCTGATATCACCTGAATATGCCTTCTGAATATTCTGTGTCACTATAGTTCCGCAAGTATATGTATCGTCCTGGCCTGCTTCTGGATGCACTCACGGTAGACACACTTCGCCGGATTATCAGTCAGTCGGCAAATGCCAAAAGCCACTCTGAAGTCTGTTACAGAGGTATCAACGTGACCGTCTTCAGACACTGACGTTCTACGCTCAGGAATATCGTCCCTCGGCTTTACAGACACAAACACGTACCCGCTTATCGACCGTAGACAACCGTCAGACTACACCTAACTAGCGCGTTGACCTAAGCGTTTGTAATGAGATCTTCGTATCCATGGCGTATATACGCCTGCTGACGTCACTAGTCCCGACCGTCTTCTGACATTTCATCTCAGAGAACTATGCGGCTTGTCATCAACTGTTTGTATACAAAAAATGGACACGCCTCCTGAGAGCAAACCCTGAGAAAAAGCAAATAAGCAGGTGCGTTGCTTAGAAAAATGCAAAATAAGCAAGTGCGTTGCTTTGAAAAAAAAATAATAAGCAGGTGCGTTGCTTTGATTGCTACATTTAACAACGTTGCTATAGGAACAGTCTAGACATGTGTCGGTTCCCACGGAATTAAACTCGGTTCTCACGCTAACATCCAAACATGATACTCCATATGTACAATGAATCGTAAAAACAATCATCTGGATATACTCCTTACTTAAATATGCGATAAAATAACTAATTCACAGTGCTCTGGTAATATGTATAATAATCAATCCAAAATCCAGGCTGATTAATCAAACAGTTCCTGAGCTATTTGTGATTTATATCCAAAACAGACGCACGGATGGACGCCATGCATAAAAAAGGATTGTGGGTTCTACCTTGTGTAAAGTAAATAAAGCTATATGAGACCTATGGATCGACAAATGCCAGATCGATATGTCAACCATTGCAGATACATGTGCGATTTTAAACTAAAACAGACGCATGGATAAACATCACGTGGAAACGATTTTGTTTGTAGGCGACGGCACTAGTCTTTGTGAGCACGAGATCACATGTAGTCCTATAATGATTCCAAGAAAATTCCGTTAAACAGTTATAGAGGAATTCTCCGGAAACTGTCTGAGGCCTTACGAAAAGATTTCCAGAACAATTCAACCATCCTTCTTGAGACGTTATGCTCTCTCTCTCTCTCTCTCTCTCTCTCTCTCTCTCTCTCTCTCTCTCTCTTCAAGATCGAGGGACTTCATTTAGCTCAAGACTTCAACTGGTCTAATGTTGCTTTTATACCAGACCACGATTACCATTATTTGGTCATTTTGTTAAATCCGTGTTATGATCACAACTGATCTTATAGTGAGTGACCAATCGTAGATCAAAATCGTGGTGATCCCGAAGGATCTCCATGATCGTGAAACATCTTAATTCATGATCGTGACACAATTTTAAACCTGCTCATAATTTTGCCACGATCATGCCTATTTTTTTATAATTTTTATAGCATAGGAATGTGCAGTAGAGCGTGGGCATCTAGATCATATATATGGAACAACTCTATGGAGGCTAATCGTAATACAGCGTATATATTATCCATTTTTAGCTCAGCTGACAAAAAGTAATCACTCTTTGTCCAGTCCGTCGTGCCGTCGTGCCGTCCGTCCGTCCGTCTGTCTGTCTGTCTGTCTCTATGTTAACAGGGCAAAATCGTAATCTTTATATTTGCGCGTATAGCTGATCTTTAATTGTCGGATGTCATTGTCGTTCTAAGAAATACAAGTAAAAAAGCATTACAAAATTGCTGCAGGTGGCGCACCAGTCTGCTATGACAGGTCAGGTTCTGCAAGATCAATATTTATCGATATTAATCGATCCAGCTATTCTTCAAAATTCTGGCAATCAATAATCTAAACTGCTGAGGTACTGAAATACGTTTATGTTGCATGATTTAGAGAATATAGGTCTGGTGACATTTTTTTTCTAAAGAAGACATTTCAATACCTCTTAGTATGTGAATATTTAACACCCTTGGCCTTATACTTCGACCTGTGTCCACTGAAGTTTTGACTTGTGTCACCCTAAAAAATAAAGTAAAATGCAAAATAAAAAACAACAAATGTTGTAGACAACAGGGAGGCTTTACCAATAACATTCCGGGTTTCATGACAATCCATCGAGCTGTTCATGAGATATACCCGGGGGGGGGGGGTGTGCATAATTTTTTAATGTCTGGAAACAGCCTCTGGGGTGCAGAACCACATTCTCGAGCCATGACATGGAGAATATAGGTCACAGTTAATTTTTCTGGTTCCTACATGAGACCTATTAGGACCTAGCTGTCACCGTGTGAAGTTTGAACTTTCCGGGCATTACGGTTACAATATTAGTCCTGTTAACGGACGGACATACAAACAGGCTAACAAACAGACAGGCGACGGACAAAGACCCTCAGTCAGCTGGGCTAAAATACATGCATGCACATGTATCTTAGTGCTGACATCTGTTAGGTGATTTTGGTACTGGAACCTGTTCTTTCTGTCATGATTCAATACATTTTGAATGCGGTCTGTCTTCTACATGTATAAACGATAATTGAAAAATAAACATTTTCTTCACTGGAGGTATGGGTATAAGAGTGCTCTTGTCATACCTGATGAGAAAATGATTTAATTCAAAAGATACCGATTCACAATTACTATATAATTACAATTTGTGTAGAATGTTTCTTCCGCTCTAATTTCGTCAGCAACTGAAAATGAAATTCAGCTTTTGTCAAATATGGTAATTTATACATATACATTTATTTCATTTAGGCCTTTTTTATGTTCACTATATATAATATTTACATGGAACTGGATCATCCAGCAATCGGCTCGATAGGCATGTTCACGTCAATTGGTGGTTTAATTGCCCTTTCACTGCATGTTTTCTAGTGTAGCGCAGGCTTTTTGGACTTGATTTCTTACGCCACCTGGCCAGAAGCGAATCCTGGCGGGTTTTTGGGGGGGGGGGGGGTCCGGATTCCCCCCTTTTCAACAGAAACAATTTTTTTAGGGCTTCAGACAAAATTTTGCGGTCTAGTCCCCCCCCCCCCCCCTTTTCCGGACCTGGGGACCTTTTTTTAGGGTTTTCCTTAGCCCTCCTGGGTTGGACCCCCCCCCCCCCACCCCCTTTTTCCGTAAATCCTGGATCCGCCCCTGCTGGCTGACATTCTTTTCGAAGCGTGTCCCAGCGGGACTAGATTGATCACTTGACATATATGTCGTGAGTACTTAATATTTTTTCATAAGAGACGATGTATAAATTAAGTTCAAGCTTTGATCATCATGTAGCTTTGACAGTCCATGAAATGTTGTAATGTCGGTTTTTTTTATATATTAGCTTCTTCGGACAGGAGCAACTTTTGTTAACATTGGGAGGGACTATTAATTATATTCTTTAAGGGAAATAATCAGGAGCCACATGATGCTTATTCTTTCACACTTTCAGTTCAGTATTGTTTTAATCAAAAGTTTCCCAGAAAAACCATCCAAGCACACAGTCTTATTACCTCGCATACGGCTCGTATACACCTTGTTATGGCTCTGCGTTTTGGTAAACATAGTTCACATGTGTCTGTTTACCATAACAAGACCGCGTGACCAGAGGTCCGATTGTGAGCCGCTACACGCGATCTTCAGCCAGCAGGAACATGTATTACATTTTTTGGGCCAAGTTTTTGGCATCTCCTGATTGACACGTGTTCTGGCCCGGGCGATGCAGGCGCTGTGTTTATGTTGACACCTGTGATCGCGCCTTGTCCACTCTTTTTAAAACATGCTTAAAGAAGAAAGCAAACAGTTTCAGGGCAATATTTTGGCAGGTACATGCAATTTTATTCTAAAGGGAAGAAGTTTTTTTTGTGTTAGTTCATCGTGCTTTACAGGTGATTATACCCCTTTAAAAATGAATGGAGTATAGATAGGCCTATATCATTATAGAAAAAAAATATTGTAGAGAAAGTTGAAGATTGAACACGACAGGTGTGCTACCTGATCCATTTGCGGATCCAGGACTATGGGAAGGGTAGGTTTAATTATTACACCGGAGAGCTTAATTTAGACTAATTCTAAGCTAATAGTTAGGTCCGACACCGAGAGATCTTTAGTTTCAAGAAGGGGGAGATGCTAAAAAGTTTGGTAATTTCTCGCAGTAAGGGAAGGGGTTTAAAAATCCTAAACCCTCTTCTGGGTCCGCCCCGTCTAAAGTAGTGATAAAATAACATTAATATTTAACTATATTTGCCGAACCTTACTGTTTCTGGTACACCACAATCTGCGCATGCCCGCGAAGACCGTCTGCTTCCGCGAGACGCCACACTATTTATATTGGAGTATCGAGACAGGCACTGCACTTCTTTCCCCGTCTTTCTTTTGGTGAGTGTTTAGTGTAAATAGTGAATATTAGAAAGCTGACCCCGGAGTACACAGTCTGGGGTTCTTCAAGTATCCATTAGATCTAATAAGTAGTATTTAAAACATTAACAAGTAACATCCGCAATTACCACTGTAATATGTCTCACTGTCTGTATCCTTCGAAAACGATCATTCACACGATCCACACTGCCATCGTCCGTCGAACAGATCTACGATATATTGGACGATATATATATATATATATATATATATATATATATATATAAATATATATATGTAACGGGTGTTCCCGGCAAGAGCCAAAGTCACCCGGCGTGAGTGTAAAGCGAGGCAAGGCGATGTATATATATAAAAGTGTTTATTCAGTCGTATATATATACAAATCTGGAGTCCTCCAAGCCGGAGTCCCTGCCAAGCAGAGAACGAATACTCACATTAAACATTTCATATAAACATTTCTATATGGTGCAAAAATACAATAAATGGCATGAAATATACAGAATATACATTTGCACATTTCTTGGTATTCATTACACAAGAAAACACATTACATATTATACAAATGAGCCTATATATTTAGGAACCACATTTTAAGATATCGTTGCATATTACCATGACTACAAATATTCATGCGTACAACAAGTATGAATTTACCAGTAACGTGTGCAATTAGAATATGGAATATACAGTTTACATGATAGTACGTACGTGATATACTGAAAGTAATGAATTGGCTAAATGATAGAGTTTATCGCAGTTTAAGAGTTTAGTAAAAACGGTCCTTACCTGCCAAGCAGAGAACGAATACTGACAAGTTCTCTATGTCACGAGACCGAGGCTTGGCAGGGTTCGCGTCGCGGTCCGTGTCATTGTCCGAATGAAAACAATAGGAACAACGGAAAACCGGTTGAGTAATAAGGAACCAAGCAAACAAGGCAACCAAGGCAACTGCGGGGCAATTCATTGACCAGTTAGGCCAAGCTGATGATATGATACCTGCCAGGCAATTCAGTTATACCTGATAATATAATACGTGTTATCGGAGCCGTTACATCCTCCCCCTACTTGAAAAAAATGTCGACCCGACATTAATGTACGAAAAAAGTTAGGTAAAAAAAAATTATATCAGATTCACCACACCATACCAACAGCAAATCATCCACACCATATACCAAACGCTCCCCCCAGTAGAGAAGTGGCGTCCCGACACAAACTGCAAAGAATGATAGGTCGCGCATGACAGCATTAGCAGTGGACGGCCTCTAGTAGGATTTCGGATAGATGTTTATATTGGAACATTATGTTCACATGAGGTATACATATATGACAGTGAAAAACCCAGAAACTGGTGGCAGTGGAGAAAGTCAGCATACGCAAAAAAAAACAATCGTATAATGACATCACTGACTCGTCAAATCTCAGAACGAGTCAAGGAACTTATCCTAAACATACTTATGTTAACACATGCACTTGTTTAAAAATATTATCACCCGTTAAGTACATAGTCCCCAAAACGTTCTGGCATACGTCGTTCTCGGGTAGATCTACGTACTGGATTAACATCCGGATCCCCACTCTGATCAGATATTGGGGCGCTATTACCATCATTATTATGATCATGACTTGAGATGACGTCATGGTCATCGTGTAGTTGTGATATATTGTCATTATCACCTTTGGCGTCATCGTTTAACACACCAGTGACGTCATCATCAAGACCTGTAGTATTCACGGTATCAACATTTGCATTGCAATCATCAGTAGAACCATTTATCCGGAATGCATTAGAGTGATCAGACGCAATTGCATCATCATCTGTATCATCCGATAATTCAAGTTCTAAATGCAACTCGCTCACATCTTCAGAACTACTCATGTGGGGACGATTATTTGGAGTTATAGTGAAAATGGGGTCGTCATCTGTTGACGAGTCTTCCGACCCTGACACTGATGATGTAATAATTGGTTTGTGTGTTGTGGAAACTGGTTTTTGTGTAGGGTCGACGGGCAATCCTGTATATGGAAGGATCAGATTGCGATGCAGAGTGCGAGTACGCTTTTTATCACCCAAGGGGCAAACAACATATACTGGAATATCCTTATTGGGTTGTTCCAATACCTCATACACCTGCTTTTCCCATTTATCGACCAGTTTCTGTTTCCCAATGATCCCTACCTTTCGTACTAAGACGTGATCACCAATACCCAGCACCGCATTGCGAGCACGTTTATCATACAATCGTTTGTGGTGATACCTGGATGATAAAGAGACACGTTGAGCAATATCATAGGCAGAAGAAAGTTGGTCTTTTAGATCGGAAACATATGTTGTAATTTTGATGGTTAGGATTGTTGTTGGTCCAAAGTACTAGATCAATAGGGAGGCGTGGATGTCGACCGAACATTAAATAGAAAGGTGTATAACCGGTTGCATCATTTTTCGTACAATTATAGGCATGAGTTAAAGCACTGACATATTCTTTCCAGTTTTTCTTTTTCTCTTCCTCAAGAGTACCCAACATACTGATTAAACTACGGTTAAACCTTTCGGTTTGCCCATTCCCCATTGGATGGTACGGTGTACATCGTGATTTATGGATACCAGCTAGTCTGCATAGTTCTTTGATGATTTTAGATTCAAATTGTCTGCCCTGATCACTGTGGATGCGGGCTGGAAAGCCATAATGTTGGACAAATGTGTCAAATAGTATTTTAGCTGTAGTCTTTGCCGTAGTATTGCGACAAGGAACTGCCATAGCGTAGCGTGTGAAATTATCGGTCATGACCAGAATATTTTCAATTCCACCTGTAGATGGCTCAAGGCTAAGATAATCGACACATAGGAGCTCCATTGGTTGTGTGGATGTTATAGGTACTAAAGGAGCTTTTGCTGGAGGGGACTTCCGCCTTATACAGCGTGGACAATTCTTAATGTATGAATCTATGTCTTTAGACATTTTTGGCCAGTTAAATCGGTCATGGGCTAGATGGACAGACCGATTACGACCTAGATGCCCAACATCGTCATGAATGCCAGATAAAGCGACTTGTCGCAAACTGCTAGGTATTACCATTTGATACTGAATTTTGCCGTTCAGTGTTCGTTTACGATAGAGTATGTCATCCCGCAGCACAAGGCTATCTATACATCTGAAAAGAATTATTTGATCAGGATGAGTCAAGTCTTTTTTGTTTATGACCTTACCGTCTCTGAAATGGACAATGAATGGGTTCAGATTCGAATCCAGAAGTTGTTCTTTTGCTACGTTTAATCGTGTTTGTCCGAGCAAATTGACAGGATCCGTGGATGGAACAGCTTTGGATTGGTCACAAGAAAGACTACATATTACAGGTGATGGTATGGTCACTGATTGACAAACAGCTTTTACTACATCATTGGTAATACATTGATTGTGGTTTTTCTTTTCTGCTAGAAGCCGAGGGATTCTCGAAAGTGCATCGGCGTCGATGTTATGCTTGCCGGCTTTATACTGAATATTAAAGTCGTAATTAGCCAATTCAGATACCCATCTTTGACCTGTTGCATCTAATTTTGCGGAGGACATTATGTAAGTTAGAGGATTGTTATCAGTGAACACTGTGAACCGTGATCCATACAGATATTCTTTAAATTTATCGGTTACACACCACTTTAAAGCTAAGAACTCTAACTTATGAATAGGGTACCGAGACTCTGATGGTGTTAGGCTTCGGCTCGCATAAGCTATTGGTCTTTTCTGGCCATCTTGATCTTGGTACAGAATACCAGAGATCCCATCAAAACTTGCATCAGTATGAACAATAAACGGACGAGAGAAATCTGCAAACGCTAGTACAGGAGCAGAAGATAGTAGTCCTATTAATTGATCAAATGCTAGTTGGTGGTTATTTGACCAGTTAAAGATTGTTTGAGATGGAACTTTCTTTCTGGTACGATTACTGGTTTTTGTTTGATTCTGAATATGGTGGCCTTTCAGTAAGTCATGTAATGGTTTTGCGATTTTAGCAAATCCAGGGACAAATCTACGATAGAAACTCGCAAAGCCCAAGAAACGGCGTACATCACTGACACACTTAGGTATAGGCCATTCTTTAAGAGCGCTGATTTTACTCTGGTCAGTATGTATACCTTCTTTTGAGACTATATGTCCTAGGTATTTTACTTTATCTTGCATCAGCTGGCACTTTGGAGGTTTTAGTTTTAGGCCTGCGTCATGCAGACGCTGAAAGATGTTATTCAAGCGTTTTAGGTGTTCTTCAAAGGAGGTAGAGAATACGATTATATC
This sequence comes from Sipunculus nudus, assembly GCA_026874595.1. Taxonomy (NCBI): domain Eukaryota; kingdom Metazoa; phylum Annelida; class Sipuncula; order Golfingiida; family Sipunculidae; genus Sipunculus; species Sipunculus nudus. Next base: position 8,960,829 of record CM049309.1, read on the forward strand.
GTCAAGATAGAGAAGACATTCTTTTAAATGGAGATCACCCATAGTCTTCTGCATCAGTCTTTGGAAGCAGGCAGGGGCGTTCACCAAGCCGAATGGCATGGTTTCCCATTGATAAAAACCGAGAGGACCTACTGTAAAAGCTGTTTTATCTTTATCTTCTTCGGCTAACTCAACCTGCCAGTAACCAGACTTCAAATCTAGAGAGCAAAAGTAACGAGCGCCAATCAAAGAATCTAAGGTTTCATCGATTCTTGGCAAGGAATGAGCGTCTCTAACAGTTCTGCTATTCAGGGTTCTATAATCAATACAGAAACGAAGAGTTCCGTCAGGTTTTCTGACAAGGACTACTGGACTAGCAAACGGACTTTTGCTCTCCTTAATTACTTTTGACTCTAGCATTTCTTTCAGATGTTGTTTTACCTCATCATATAATTGTGGAGGGATGCGACGATATCGCTCTCTAAATGGTTCATCTTTAGTCAACACGATACGGTGTTTTTCTACACTGGTGTGACCAATATCTGTTTTACTTAAGGAAAATATGTGTTTCCATTTAAGCAACAGAAGTTGTAGTTGTTCAGATTCAGATTGTGACAAATCTTGACCAAATTTGAACATGTTTAAGAATTGTTGATCAGATGGGTCAGGTGATTGTGTCAGTTGGGTTACGAGGCTAGCTTCTTGTATGTTACAGAGTATCATTTTTGATGGAATAATGATGGAATGTGATGTTAAGTTCCTGACCTGTACTGGAATTCTGTGACTTGTACCTACCGACAAATCAAGCTCTTGGACACAAGGAAGTAAAACCAATCCAGTTGGTAACCTATGGAGAACATTCACATCAGTTATAACAAGGGTCTTGCCTGTTGTACAACCTCTGGTTAAACCATTTATAGTAACATCACTGTGGGCAGGTATTACTGTAGACTTGGTGGATAATACATAACCTCCTTTATTCACTGATTTCTTTTCCCTGTTTGTCAAACATTTAAATGCAATATTCCATGGTTGGGGCATGTGTAAACTTTGAATAAAATTTGGACCAGCATTTGTCTGAAGAAAATTTAAACAAGAGTTTAGCACATTCGTACCAATTAAAAATGGAACACTGGCATTGAAATGGGTGTTTTTCATTACCAATACTGGCACAGAGAATGTCTGAGATGAATTTATTTCAGGAAATTTAAGGTCAACAGCGATGATACCACAGTACTCTACCTGCTGGCCGTCCAGTTGCCGGAGATCCATCATCTCCTCCACAGGGACTAAGTCTGACGGGTTGAGGTGTTTTTCATAAAACCATTGAGCAATGGTAGAGACCTGGGAACCTGTATCTAAAAGACCCTGGCAGTTAATACCATCTGCAAACATGTCAACAACCTGTGTTTCACCTACAAGAGGGACATTATCAGTACATACGTTTGTTGTGGGAATTTTATAACCTGACCCCGTGTTCTCCCACGAATGATCACGGGCGACTCTTAGTTTTTTAGGATTTTCCCGTTTTTGTCTCGTTTGGCATGGCATTTGTCAACAGTGTGGGTGTGACGAAGGCAACGAGAGCAAAAGACTTCGTCCGAGACAGTATTACTGTTACGAACTTCAGCCTGAGTTTGTGATGGTTTGTTTGGTTTGGACATTTGAGATCGTTCAAGTTTCGATAAGCGATTCTCTAGGATTGACAGTTTGTTATTTATCTGCTCAAGCACAGAGCTTTCAGAAGACAAAGTTTTAACCCCTTGTTGAGAAATTTGGTTGGATGAAGCAATTTTCTTGTCACTCATATGTGAGTGATGTACAATTTCTGACTCTAAGGCTCGTGCTGCTGCAAAGAGTTCATCCTGTTCTTCCCCATTATCATATCTGTGTCTTAAAGCCTCCTTAATGTACTTAGAATACAACCCATTCCAGAATCTAGACCGAAGAAGTCGCTCATATTCCCTATGAGGAGTAGGATTTCTCTGGTTTATGAGGTCTAACTGTCTAGTAAGCCTGCAGCTCCAGTTGACAATATCCTCTTTAGGATCTTGTTTACATGAGTGAAACTGCTGTATAAGAACCTCTGTGGGGAGCACATTACCAAAGTATCTGTCAAATTTATTCAGTATATCTGTGGGAGTGGACTCATCGGGCATATGTAAAAGAACATTTCCTGCTGTCCCCCTAACAGACTGATGAATCGCTGACAAAATCTGAGGCTCTGGTGTTACGCCAGCTTTTATCATAGATTTGAGATGGGAACGCCATTGTTCGTAGCTACCGGTTTTATCTTGATTCCCTGAAAATGGGGGCAGTTTTGGAGAGATAACACTGTAACCAGTAGCCCCAGATGGCCCCTGTATAACATCACCCCTTCGGTGTTTAAACTCCACAAACATCTGATTTACCTCGAAATCTGAAAGAAAATCGAGCTTAGTTACTATCTCTGAGATACGTCTACCTTCGGGTACCTGAAAGGAAGAAGGATTTAACGAATCGAGCAACTTATTTGAAATCAGATGAGACACCTCAGTGATGGAGAAAGCCCTAGCATGTTCAAGAGAGATTTTGATGCTTGAATCCCTTTCTAAAGAGCTACCTGATATCTTATCTATGGCCTTTTTGGCAGTGTCTTTAGTCTCAAAAACTATAAACCCGCGGCCAGTGCAACGACCAGTATGTGCTTCTCGAACAAACAAAACATGAGTAGGAGTTTCAACTTGTGAGAAGTGTTCAATAATCTCAGATTCGTTGACATCAGAAGGGAGTCCATGCATGGAGACGACCCGTGTTATGTCAACTGATTTACCCTCCATCTCTCTTTAATGCGAATGTATGAATAGAGGAGATAAAATGTGATCTTTAAAGACAAAAAAAGAAATGATGAATGTTGTCTTAAGTCATCTGTCAATGGTCAAATACCAGCAGGTTTAAGGGCAAATGTTAGTATTCAGTTGCAATGCTACTGTTTATAATACACAGACCACAAGACCAATTGGCATTAGACAATGGAACATCACGTGACCAATCACGATAACCTCAAACCGGGCCAAAGCTATTACCCTTTACATGCATAAAATTCTCCATAATAAACTGCAAAAATAATTTACAGCTAACATATAAAAAAAATGATCACTTCAATTACAAAACATGCAACAATATTATACACAATTAATCACAAAGTCCATAGCCATGCTGACAATAGCAAATACAAAAATAAAAGTTCATGCAGTACAAGGAAAATGTCAAACAATTACCGTTTATCTTCTCCAAAGAGAGTGACGTTCGTCTGGGCCCTTTAAACGAAGTCTCTGTGTACGGCGAAAAGCGTGACAATAGTCCAGGAATGCACGAGCGAAGAACACAATGGCGAAGCAGAGTTTACAGTGCAAGGCACTGAAGCGTAGCGAAGCGACGAACACGCATGCATGCAAAATCTGTGTCCAAGCGAGCCCGCGAAAAGTCCACTCTGGCCCTGTGTTATGGTGTTGTGCACAGACACCAATTAAATAATATCCACCGGTGGAATGGAAGTTCAGAAAATAATCATCTCCTGTGATATCGTCGTCGAGACGCACAGACGGACATCGAGTCGTCGAGACGCACACACGGACATCGATCCACAGTAGAGATGGTCCTCACTCGGGGCACCAAAATGTAACGGGTGTTCCCGGCAAGAGCCAAAGTCACCCGGCGTGAGTGTAAAGCGAGGCAAGGCGATGTATATATATAAAAGTGTTTATTCAGTCGTATATATATACAAATCTGGAGTCCTCCAAGCCGGAGTCCCTGCCAAGCAGAGAACGAATACTCACATTAAACGTTTCATATAAACATTTCTATATGGTGCAAAAATACAATAAATGGCATGAAATATACAGAATATACATTTGCACATTTCTTGGTATTCATTACACAAGAAAACACATTACATATTATACAAATGAGCCTTTATATTTAGGAACCACATTTTAAGATATCGTTGCATATTACCATGACTACAAATATTCATGCGTACAACAAGTATGAATTTACCAGTAACGTGTGCAATTAGAATATGGAATATACAGTTTACATGATAGTACGTACGTGATATACTGAAAGTAATGAATTGGCTAAATGATAGAGTTTATCGCAGTTTAAGAGTTTAGTAAAAACGGTCCTTACCTGCCAAGCAGAGAACGAATACTGACAAGTTCTCTATGTCACGAGACCGAGGCTTGGCAGGGTTCGCGTCGCGGTCCGTGTCATTGTCCGAATGAAAACAATAGGAACAACGGAAAACCGGTAGAGTAATAAGGAACCAAGCAAACAAGGCAACCAAGGCAACTGCGGGGCAATTCATTGACCAGTTAGGCCAAGCTGATGATATGATACCTGCCAGGCAATTCAGTTATACCTGATAATATAATACGTGTTATCGGAGCCGTTACATCTATATATATATATATATATATATATATATATATATATATATATATATATATATATATATATATATATATATATATATATATAGTCCAGGATTGACAATGCCTAGATCTATAGTCCGTCCCAAAACCCGTGTCCGCATGTTTTTTCGCGATAATTATTTTTAAATTATTCTTTAAAAATGCCCTTTGGCCTGAAGTAGATAAACGGATATTCCGCCGATTTTGTGTAAGAAGTTATATATCATGTAAAATGTATTAACTTTGCGACTCTTTTGCGTAATTTATGCTGAAATACCGTGAATGGCGTCTTCCCGGCACTACTGGACAGTACATTCCTCCATGTTACACTTTCCATGTCTATGGCTGCGTTTGGTGTTTGTTAGACAACAGTGACGTCACAAAGACGTTACAGTGATCGGTCGCGCGTCACCTTCAATTGACTGACGTCATAAGTTTGACTAGCTTGTTTATTATCAGTTCTCAGGCAAGGAATAAGTCGTAAACGCTGTAACTTGTTTTGTTATATTTTGGATTATTCGTCTCATACAAAATTAAAGCAAGGTAAGGCATAACTTTTTGCGCGGATAGTCGGCGGAATAGCTCCTGCAACCTTTGGACAAGAAAGGTTTACACTGCTTTACTTGTATAAAAAGTTATCCCGGAAAAACATGCGGACACGGGAACTGGGACGGACTATATATGGTTACACTGACGGCGCTTGGTTTTTCTTTGTCAAAATCAAATTTAAAGCCCTGGATGCAGGATGCTACCTTGTCCTGACCAAGACTGAAGTGACATACGCAAGTTGTCAAAATGAATATCAATGTCAGGCTCCGTGAGTGACAAGATGCTGCCCAACCACTGCGTGGGAATGGAACCCTACACCCAGTGCAGGGTATAAGTGTAGTATAGGTGACATGCAGCTAACACTGTAACACTAACATGCTTTAATCTTACTTAATTTTCCTTTTATGTTTTTTTTATGTAAATTATTTAACATTTTGTGCGTGATCAGATGTTGGGATCATCAAGTAAGCTTAATGTGAGAGCACCAAAAATAAGGACAGACAAATGAAACTTTATCAACAAAGAAACTAGTCTTGGGCTTGTCATCTATACTGCACCGTGGCTTTTTACAAAATGCAATCACCTCAAACATTTGAGGCAACAAAATAATAATGAGTAATGTACTCAATTTACATCAGCTGTTACTGTTATAGTAGCTCAGCGCAGACCGAGAGAGCAAGATTTCATTTGAGCTGGGCGGATAAAGGTTGCATATGCCTCTGTACTTCAAGCAGGAGTGCTTTCAGTTGAAAGTTTTATTAAATTTATAACGTGTATGCAATTGAAAAATCTTCAGCTAATTTTTTCGTAAGACTTTTCAGAGGCACCGGAGGAATTCTTAATCTTCAAGACATTCAGACAGGACCCAGTTCACTTTTCTTTTTGCGTACGGTTGACATATATATCATTGCCACGTGCATTAAGACTTACTCATTTTATCAGTTCTCTTAGCTAATTAATGTAGAAATTTAAGTGCATGTCTCCCTACAAGATGAGACATTCAAGTCGGAAACCTATAGACATAATGATGTTAAATAAGTTATATTTAAGGTACAAAAAGGGGGACAAGACACATGCAGCTATATATATGTACAATACATGTATCTATCTGGTCTCACACGGGACACATTGAACGTATCTCCTCATTCCCCCATTAATGCATTACTCCAGTCCACATACACATGCCATTCACCCATTACAGTTCCTAACCGGCAGAGTTGTTATATGTGGGTCTACGGATCAATACGGTATAGATGCATTGCAGTCAGGAAAATGTTTTTGGTGACAGTGACTGTATCTCAAGGGCTTATATTGTAACACTATATACTAGCAGCATATCTGTCCTCTTCCATGAGAACGCGGCCGTTGCCAAGCGCCATCGGGTCAGAGGTTTCATCCGGACGGTGGCTGACCCATGGGTTCATGACCTCGGCATCCTCTGGTTAATTAGTACCAAGGCATATTCAAAAGGGTGCTTGTTTTGCGTGCAAGGTGCATCTATTATCGCCCGTGACTTGCTTGTTCTTAGCATCTTCAAAACTCTCTGCCTTGAAGGTAAGTCTGTGTAGTACCTTTAAAAAACTGGAATGCTTTCAGCCTTATTACTTTTGCTATGTGTATTTCAGATTCTAAAGCTGTTCAAGAAAAAAAATAGGAAGCATTGGACATTTGGTTCTTCAAAATATGCCGAAAACCTAACAGCAGGGATACAAATTATAACGCCCAGCACATGCACCAGCTAATAATAGTGATCCTAATTACATGCAGGCAAGATAGTTACTCAAGGTCCGGAAGATCACTGACACGTCTGTCCTGCATGAAGAGGCGTTGAACTTGAACCGTGCATGATCTGACCTACATTTTAGTGGCAGTTTCAGACTTCGGCAATGAATTGACGGCAACCCGGAACAAATATGCATAAAGTTAGCCTCTGTTTATGTTGGTAAACCACTCATGCATGTGGACAAGGTGGACGTAAGTGGATATTTTCCACGATCACAACATAGCTGACTGGTATCTTTTTATGCAGGAGTTTTGTCCGCTTTGGTGATCCTCCAAGGCCAGTGAACGTTTACTCAGGGGGTGCCAGGTAAGAATTTTCAACCCACGCTTCCGTGTATATAGATAACAGTATTATCCTGCGACCTTAGGAGGTTTAAGGCAGTATATGACCTCCGTGTGTATATAACCTTGTCGTCAATTAAGTTGCGGCGTTGGGATTGATTTTGCTTAATGGTATATTTGATGACATATTTATGTTTATATAATATTGATCACATGTGGTCCACTCAAGCCCATATCACAGGCTATAACGTGACTTAGCCTTAGGCCAATACCGTACCTTATCCTGTGTATACACGGTATATTTACGTTTGTATGATCGAAACGTGTCATTCTGGTACAGGGTGGTTACAGAAGCCTTGTAAGTTATCTGTAGAACACAGATTACAGTAGACCCTTGTGATAGACAAGAAGGAACTTGCATGTGAATCATTGTGGTTAAGATGCTGCCTAAACTATGTTCACTCATTTACCACTTCTTTATTTCACAGTTGCCATATTTGCGGGGTGTCCTGGGCATGAATTATCATATATAACAGCATATTATCCTACAGATAAGAGCAAGAAAATGGTCATGGTCACAGCCGTATTGCCAAGGCATGCACACTGCACACTCGTGACATGACCTGTGACTTAACATCTTAATTGAGGCTTGTTGTCTCAGAATACATGAATAATTAACTCTGGATAAGATTTTCATCCGTTATTCAAAAGATCTGTGTCTAAGTTGCTCCATTTCCTCCTTTTATTAGGAAAATATTCCAAAATCCACCATGTATATACCCTTTCCGCCATGATGGTACCCAAACCTGAAGTCCCATTTCAGTCATGAACCCATATCAACCTATCACCCCAGTCCTGCCTTTAGAGTACACGTATTTTCACCTGGGACTGTACATACACTTTCACTTAACATGACTTATGTGTGCTTAAACATGATGTGGTTCAGAGACTAAATAAACGAAGCATGATACAGTGACGCATGTGGTAACAGCTTCAAAATCAAACGAGGGGAACCTCTCGGGTTTTGTCTTTATTAACTGAACGAATTTAAATGACTTTAAGTTCTAAATTAATTTAAGCCCCGTTCATACAGAAACTATATAGTACCAAGAAGTCTTTACAATATTACAGCATTTTATTTATAATTATCTCAAGTAATTTAACATTTGTTTTCCTTGCTTCTCGAAATCGTTTAATATAATATGCCATAATCTGACGATGAATCTGTGTTCTTGAAAACAGGTGATAATTTACGTGGATGTTTAAAGTCGCTTTATTTAGTGCCAGATCCGTAATCGTTCAACTGAATCATTGGAATGAATTCACCTTGGGTGTCATGTCCCCTGTAGGAAAATTTTGATTAGCTTGAAAGTGACAATAATATGGAATATATATATACTGTAGTGCCATGTGTACAGTTGTCATACGGAGGGTTCATAGACGGACCGTACATATACTGCATACCCGCAATCGGAGCAGTAAATGAAAACAAACATGTTTACAGTGTCCATTTGAACCATGAATGTGTCAGTGTTATGATAATTGTTATTTGAATAGCTGATCATGTAGACCTGAGGTTATTATAACGTTGAATTAACAAGTGTATGATCGTACATTGGAATCCGGCTCAGTAAAGATTTTTAACTCAGCTGACTGTAAGTCAACTGAGGTATAGGAATGGCGCTTTGTCCGTCGTCCGTCCGTTCGTCCGTTAGTAGGGCACAAATCGTAACTGCGGGTCCTGGAAAATTCTTAGTGAACATACATAGAGGTTAATAAAAAATCTCCCTGGAAACCTGAAATTAGGTCACTGGGACCTATATCCTCCGAGCTATGGGGGTTGTAAGTACCCCCAAGAATAATTAAAAAAATATGAAACTTCCAATATCTTGATAATTAATGCATGCATTGTTATGAAACTTGCCTTGAATATTGACCATGACTAGTTTTGTCAGTTCCCAATAAGTGGTGGCACCACCTGTATTTTTTTTCATATTTTTACGAATTTATTTTTAAATATTTATTTCTTACCACAAAATGACAACAATCATGTATGTATCTCAGTTGTAATTCCATCTAGTGTCCAAGAACCTGGTGTGTTTATTGATCACAAATGGATGCCCTATAGTAATCACCCTGTCTGTTCGTCTGTCTGTCTGTCCATATATTTATCCACACAAATTTGTTTTCAGATGGTAACTCCAGGTTAGAATGACATATGGATTTCAGACATGTCTTACACATGGCTCACCACTAAAGAAAGAACCTGTATGATTAATGGGTCATGAGGTCAAAGTTGAAGGTCACAAGACTCACTTACTTAAAAAAATTATCGCTGTATTTTAGGCCAAGCTTTTCTTCCCAAACTTTCCATCTTGCACATTTAGCTAACTTGTCAGTATGGGGAGAGCATAAATGAATTTGGGGTCACAAGCTTAAAGGTCAAGGTCACAGGGGCCATCTGTTCACAAATTAGTTTCTAGACGATAACTCCAGTTTTGTTTGACATATTGGTTTCAAACGTAACTTATATATGGCTTGGCTCACAACTAAAGTAAGAACCCTGTCGATTTTTAAAAGGAATCTTTAAAAGGAATGTATATGCATTTCAAGCCAAACTTTTCTTCACAAACCTTTCATCTTCAAGATATTACTCACTTGCCGATAGGGGAAGATTCTTTTCGATTTGTGGTGATAGGGTCAAAGGGCAACTCAACAGGACCCATTCATTCACAAATTAGTTTATGGATGATAATTCTGCTTTGGCCGGACAGATTGGCTTCGAACTTGATCTATTAATGACCCAACACTTAATTTAGAAACATTTTGATTTTCAGGGTCCACTGGTCAAAGGTGAAGGTCACAGGACCGTCACTCTGAAACATTTCTTCAAAATATCCATATAGACAAATAAAGCTGAGCGTCGAGACCCCTTGTTTCATTATGTGGGAGGTAAACTGTTACGAACGCTGAGGTTTGGCTACATTTTTTAATTTCAGGCCTTTTCTAAATACAACTAGGACACAACCGGCATATATACGTACCGCAGGCGCGTAAGCGGGGATATATACATGCATGTATTGGCTACACATGGTATAATCTGTAAAGTAAATTAGTCATGCTTGAAGTAGCTATTCACCATTATCAGTGACAACACAAATTCGTGCATCTATAGATTTTCCCCCACTTTTACATCTCCATGAATGAATAAGATTATACGGTTCCTGCATGCATTATTTCACATAAGCTTGGTAGGTTCGTATAGTAGAGTTTCCTGTTTAAGTTTAATATCGACTGATTTTGATGCAAGTTTTATGTGCATGGTATATATACAGCACAATATATTGAAAGTATACACCTCTACATTTTCTGTAGTATCTTTACTCAATCTCATAACATTTTCTAAGAAGTCCCTGATGCAGAAGCTGCACTCTTTAGTCACAGTTAAAGGGGCCCAATCATCTAAAAAGCATGTTGAGTTAACACGAAAAATAGCTTCTTCCTTTTAAAATAAATCTGGACCTGCCAAAATATTGCTTTGAAACAGTTTACTTACTCCAGTTAACGAGCGTTGAAAACAATGGACCGGGCGCGATGGCAGGTGTCAACATAAACACAGTGCGTGGGGCCATGTGTAGCGTGGAGCCACAACACGTGTAAATCAGGAGCTGCCCTGACTGACTTGGCCAAAAAAATATAATACATTTTCCCGCTGGCTGAAACACCGCGTGTTGCCCCTCTGAATCGGACCTCCGGTCACGCGGCCTTCTTATGGTAAACAGACACACGTGGACTATGTTTACCGACACGCAGAGCCATAACAAGGTGCCAAACCGCCGTATGCGAGCTACTAAGCTTTGTGCTGGGATGTTTTTGCTGGTAAACTTTTGTATAAAGCAAAACTGAACTGTTAGTGTGAAAGAGTAGGTATAACATTGCTCCTGATTGTGTCCCTTTAATCTGGGCACATAAACCGTTTACATTCTACTTTCTTTGGTGGTCAGTATAAAGGTATACAATGCGTATGCCGCGTGTTAACTGAAACTTTCTCGCGGTTGCGGATCCAGCTTCGGAATTTGGTGACAATGGATCCATTAAAGCCCATTAAGCAATGTGAATATTCTTTGGCATGAGTGAGGTGCACTATGTGGTGTTTGTTCTGCGTAATTCAGCAAGATGTTGTTGTAAATATACTGCATGGTTATCGGTGTACTTGTTTACATTTGTAGTGGAAGTATGTTTAACGTGATATACCTCCATTAACCCTTCCGTCATGCCATTTTCAATATCGATTTGTATACTCTGCATGGAAGGCATAAACATGTATGTCTGATTGACTTTGATCTTACGTTGGGTCCTTTCAAGCCAAATTGCACCCAAAATACCAGATTTCCCAGGATTGGCACCATAGGAAGTTCTTAAATTTGGCATACCAAACCCAAGGATCTATTCTTGGTTTTCCGTTACACACACACACACACACACACACACACACACATATATATATATATATATATATATATATATTTATTTATTTATTTATATGCCCGTCATATGACGCGAGTATTATGGTATACCCACCGTCCGTCCTTCCGTCCGTTAACACTTAGTGTCGCCGCGATAACTGACCGGGGCTTTGATCGATTTTCGCGAAAGTCACCATAAGCTCTAACCAACAGATTATCTCGCCCGAGTTCAATTATGGGCAACGTCCACACATATGTAATATAAGGTTACTGGTCATTCGTCTACTTTGTGGTGTCGCCGCGATAACTTACGAAGAATAAGAAAGATTTTGATAAAACTCATCAGAAATCTTGACCAATAAAATATCTCGCCTGAGTTCGAATTCCAGCGAAATCCTCCGCACTTTGGAGGCATCTTGAAATTCATTTTACATATTTTCCAGTGGACTTCTCAACTAATTTATACATTCTCTTCAAAATCCACGAATATTTAATGAGGACAGAGGTGACCGCACTTTGAAGGTACCTTAGTGACTTACAAAAATCCTATGGATTTATACATGAAACTCATTATACCTATTTATCAATAGAATTTCTCAGCTGAATAACATTCTCATCAAAATTCACGCATATTTAATGAGTTCAGAATTTTCCAGATACACGACTGGCGTATTATGCACGTTTGCGGTCCTCTTGTAAGACTTAAGTCGCCATCCACAACTCAATTTAAGTCATTCAGAATTCTCAGGAATGTCTTTATGTAATTTTTAATATATTGTTTTGTGCCATCTGACTCCCCCCCCCCCCCCCCCCCCTTTAAGCAACTCTTATGGCACCACCTTCTAGAATTTAATAATTAAGATTTCTAAAGAATAGCCAATACATGACGCTCTCCATGGCTCGGATGACGGCGTATATGGTAAACTTTGAAGGTGGGCGCCAGGAGGTCACCCCGAACAGGGACGGCCTGGTACAACATAATATCATAGCCATTCCGGGGATCGAACCCGGGTCGCCTGCTTGAGAGCTGAGCATTTTACCAGCCGTACAAGCCCCATGCACAGACGACATATATGGGTCTTTCTTTACATTTGGCTTTAGTTAACACTATTAAGCAATACACAGAAGATTACTTACGATCCTTGTCGTAGGCGTCATATTGAATCGGCGTTCATGTGTGAAATTGACTAATCAAAGAAATGCAGGGACGCATATACCACACCTGATTTAATAGTACTTAACTAATATAGTTCATTTTGATTTACAGAAACCGCCAAGGGATCAGCAATGAATGAATTTCATCCATGTCCGCCAACAAAAGGACAGGTTTACTCCGCCAGAGCAGTGTTTCTGGGACTGTGCGTCACTGGCACCATCTACCACCGGCAGCTTCAGCTCATTATTAATACCACGTGGTCTTACCTGCTAACCACGTGGGTGTTCAACTGCGTCTACTTCGAAACATGGTGGGCAACCGTTTGCTATGCATTACTTCTTCTTGTGCCTTTACTGTTAGATAAGCTTCGCTGCTTTGATAAGTATAAGCTAGACCCAGGTGTGGAGTGGAAAGAATGGGAGATAAAACGGATTCTGCTGGAAGCGGTAGAATACTGTGTTCCGCTTATGACACTGGATACGTTCATGGTAAAGCGATATTGGGGCGTAGAACCCGAGGAGTGGAATATTCGTCGGATACACTGGGTCCAGCATACTCGAGCTTTGCCCAAGGACCCTCCAAGTCTACTGCAGCTCACAACGCAGTTAATATTCAGCTTTATCATATACGATGCCTTGTTCTTTGCAGTACACCTTGTATTACATCGGAATGTGTGGTTATATAAGCATATCCACTCAACCCACCATGATCATGAGGCGATTCATAGTAAAGTAACCAATCAACTTAGTGTTCCTGAACGGATTGTGTTAGTTCTGTCCGCCAACGAAGCTTTGAAGATAGTCCGCGCTCACCCCTTAACCAGGACTGCCTTTGTGCCGTTGTTCATTGGCTGGCTGGTTGAGAACCATCTTGGTTATGACCTACCCTGGACTCTAGATAAAGTCATCCCGTTCAATCTGCTTGGAGGCTCGGCAAGACACTACGCCCATCACAAACATGGCTCACGTTATTACCAGCCGTTCTTTACCTATTTTGACAACTTCATCAATAGAAGATCCACGCAAAGGGTAAAAGAAAATAAGGATTGAGCACGTGTCTTTGATTAATGTAAGCTACCGAAAGGTTGGGTATTGGTTGAAGCGTACTTCCTTTCTACTTAAAACAATTCAAAACGCGCCCGTAAAGCCAATTTAACATAATATATTGAACCTTACTCAGGATGATTAGGATAATTGACATGCTTGAACGAAGAGCGCCCCCTATTGGCGTGAGAAGAGGACCCTGAATGGAATATAAATTGAAAAAGGAGAGGGACTTCAAACCTTAAACTGAGATTCCTAATGTACGAAATGCGACATTCGAAATGCGGATTAAATTGGTATTGGCGAAATAAATAAGAGGGGATTCCTTATGCACGGATCGGGCATGCAGAATGTATATTCGGCAAAATGAATCGCTACATGTAGCGATTTTTGCTGGTTCCGCATGGTATCTACTACATAGAAGCAACATATATAAAACATATATATGCATGCTGGCGTGCCGGTACATATGAAATTACTCAACACGCATTTCGCATTCTGTATTTCGTACATAAGGAATCTTAGCTTAAGAATAAAGGTGTATGTGATATAACATTAATTATTTCTAGGATGTAACGAAAATAAAAAAAAAATATTGCTATCAAAGCTTATCCAAACTTTTGGTAATTAGTTTTGAATGCAGTAACAAGCTTAATGGCTTTCAGACTACCACAGTGTAGGCCTAAATTGCTCCTGTACACACAGACCTGCATCATGAGAACAGAATAATTATACGTGTAGAAAAAACAACAACAAGATTTAAGCACCCTGAATGTCAGATGGACACAAGTTTTATCTCCACGTACAAATCTCCACGGAAACCCCATGCATAATACTGGGTAATGGTGACCTATTTTCTGGTAATTACGGACCAAAAAGATTATTTCGACCACCCAGACAATCAAACAGAAGCAGAAATTGTCTCCGCTCATATAATCCATGGGCCACATGGTTTTTGCATGCCTTTGAAATATGTGCCGTTAATATGTGACTACTGTGGCCTATCCTGTGGTAATGATGTAATTAACAAAAAATATGCATTATCCCTACAAATGTTCCTGCATGTCACCATGCCAAATTTTAACCTAATTGGTTGACCCTGCTGTACATAATCATTGCAGACACTTTTTGAAAGGATGAAGTTACTCCAATTTTTCATACCAATTATTCACCACAGCTAATCTGTTTTCTGATAATCCAGTTATTTTCAGAGTGTTACTGTATCTATAGCAGCCTACCGTATAAGCTCTCCCTGAATATCACTGTTGTGCGAAATGGGTCTGATCAGATTGGTGATTTCAATGCTTCATTAAAAAAAAAGTAAATGTTATGGACTGATATCTGTTCAGGACTTTTAAATTCCAGCACCAAGTTTTACCTAATACTTTTCGAACATATATGCCTATCTGGACAAAGACACATTGTATTTGAAAACCATAGATGTACAAGCCGGTTTTATATTCATAACTAGAATACGGGTAGTCGACAAGCGACTACGTGTATCCGCCTAAATCAGAGTGGAACGGGTGAAGTGAGGCATGGATTGAGTGGCAAGGGGAAATAGAGTGTTAAATATTAGCATGGATGTCTGCAGCCAAATTGTGTATGTAGGTTGCCCCCCCCCCCACCACAAAATCCAGAAAGCCGTCCAAGTTGTATACATATGCAAAATTTAAGGCAGATAAGTCAAACCACTACATGTATATGAGTGATTTTAGCCCGTGGCAGACAAACAGATGGACGCTGAGCAAAAATGGTTGCAGGTGACGCCACCAGTTTTGCGTATGATAAAGAGCTATGTGAGAACTAAACACATGCAAAACTTTGGCCCAATCGGTCAAACGGTTCCCAAGATATGAGCTTGGATGTCTGCTGGATAAACTAGAATGCAGGTGGCGCCACCTGTCATAAAATCAAGAGAGCTGTCGGGGATGTATAAACCTGCAAAATTTTAGGCAGATATGTCAAACCACTGCCAAGATATGAGTGATTTTATCCCATGGCAGACAAACAGACAGGAGCTGTGCAAAATTGGCTGCAGGTGGCGCCACCAGTTTTGCATATGGTGAAGAGCTATGTGAGATCTATACACATGCAAAATTTTGGCTCAATCGGTCCAACGGTTCCCGAGATATAAGCTTGGATGTCTGCAGCGTAAACGTGAATGTAGGTGGCTCCACCTGTCATAAAATCAGAAAAGCTATCCAGGATGTATACGCATGCCGAATTTCAGGTGAATTAGTCAAGTCACTGCAGAGATATTAGTGATTTTAACCCAAGGCAGATGAACCGATGGACACTGTGCAAACCTGGTTGCAGGTGGCGCCACCATTTTTTGTGTATGTTATAAAGCTCTCCAAGGGCTACATTTGTGCACAAAAAAATTCCTGATCGGTCCAACGGTACCCGAGATATGAGCTTGGATGTCTGCAGCGTAAACGTGAATGTAGGTGGCGCCACCTGTCATAAAATCAGAAAAGCTATCCAGGATGTTTACGCATGCCGAATTTCAGGTGAATTAGTCAAGTCACTGCAGAGATATGAGTGATTTTAACCCAAGGCAGACGAACAGATGGACACTGTGCAAACATGGTTGCAGGTGGCGCCACCATTTTTGTATATGTTATAAAGCTCTCCAAGGGCTACATTTGTGCAAAAAAAATTTCCTGATCGGTCAAACGGTTCCCGAGATATTTGGGTTTATGTGTGGAAACAGACGCACAAACGGACGCAGAGCGCAGAGGAAAGGTCAGAGGTCAAACAAAATCGGGGCGAAGCAGTTCACATGTGACCCGAACATAATCCCGGGTTTCGTAAAATTCCGCCCAGCGGTTACGGAGGAGTTCTCCGGACACTTACGCGGCGGCGGCGGCGTGCAGCTGAAAAACATAGTATCGTTTTGGCGGATATAATTATGTGTGAATAGTATATATACATATAGGTCAAAGGCACTTTTGATTTACTCTGTTATTAGGACCCGGTTCAAAATTACGCCTATATTATAGTTTATAAACTGCTTAATACAACAATAAAATTAAGCCAAACATATATATATATATATATATATATATATATATATATATATATATATATATATATATATATATGATTCCTTAAGAATATATAAAACTTTTAAAAATTATTGAAAAATAGTGATAAGTGATAGAACCTGTCCATTGCCTTATGGTGGCACTACATATATCCATTGAATGATGATGATGCTATAATTAAATAAAGATGATATGTTATTTTTAACACTTCTGGATTCCAAGGTTTACATGTACTGGTCTTAAGTAAAATCCAGAAGTCAACCTTTCGTAAAAGCGGTTCTCTGAACTTCTTCGAGTTTTCAACATTTTCTGTTGAGGCGATTTGCAGGAATGAACCCAACGTCTTATATATAACTATATGCACTTCGGAATACACCGTATACCCTTAAATGTTTGATTATTAGTGTGGGTTCTATATAAGTAGCGATAATCAATTCTACTAGATCTACCTATACAGGGTTAAAGGCCGGGCGTCGATAAGACACGAATGAGTACATATTTGCATAAAGTCTTTATTTATATCTAGGACGCCGGACATAGCGAATAATCATCATAATGCCATATAGGGCGTTAGCACCTGCATCTACTCTTCTAATCATATGGTTACAATGCATTAGATTTATAACTTCTTCCATGTAACCACTGCTTGTATAACTGGGTTTGACGAGTGCGCCAATCAAAGAGGGTTGGTTATCGCGCATCTGACCACGTTTTAAGCCGTCGGTACTCAGGGAATAGCACTGACGCCACTGCGATTCTCTAAAGTTAATCAAGATTTTACCATTTTATGTCGAGGCTATTTGCGGGATAGAACCCAACGTATTAACTATATAATGGGGAATACGCCCTATACCCTTAAATGTTTGTTTATTAGTGTGGGCATTATAAACCGGGAAAAGCACTGAAGCCATTGCTTGTTATATATAAGAAGCAATAATCCATTCCAGCAGACCTGCTTAAACAGGATTAAAAGCCGCGGCGTCGGTAAGACATGAATGAGAACATATTTACCGGCATGTTTACTATAAATACGATCTGTTTACTTTCTAAAGTGACTTGTAAAGACAACAATTCTAGTCAATTGTCCCAACTGTCGATATTTCTTCCAGTTGTGCACGATAACCTATATATAGTTGTTAAGCTACGGAGTGACCTCACTGGGATACAGGATATGTTGGTTTCATCGATGTGGCTTGTTTTCAGTTTGGACTGGCTTTCAAACTGAATCAATATATACAACCGGTGCTTTTGCATGGAGGATTTGTACAATAGAATTCTGCATGAACCTCTTTCGAAAGACCTTGAGCCACCAATTGACGCCCGACTTATAATAGCGAATAATCATCGTACTGCCATATATAGGGCGTTTGCACCTGCATGTACTCTTCTAATCATGTGGTCACAATGCATTAGTTTTATAACTCCTCCCATGTAACCACTGCTTGTATAGCAGGGTTTGACCAGTGCGCCAATCAAAGAGGGTTGGTTATCGCGCATCTGACCCAAGTTTTAAGCCGTCGGTACTCCGGGAATAGCACTGACGCCACTGCTCGTTACATATGAATTGATAATAAATTCCACTAGATCGGCCTATTTACAGGATTAAAGGCCGCGCGTCCATAAGACATGTATGAGTATACATATTTGTGTAATGTCTTTTTTTATAACTTAAGGATCATATAACATTTACCGGCAAGTCTACTAAAAATACGGTATGTTTACTTTATAAAGTGGCTTGTGATGAGCACGAAACCTAGTCAATTGTTCAATCTGTCGATGTTTCTTCCAACACTGAACTAGGATACGGGTAGTCGACAAGCGAATACGCGTATCCGCCTAAATCAGAGAGGTACGGGTGAAATGGTGATAGGATTTAGAGGTAATGGGAAAACCTTGTGTGGTAGATGACATATTACATGAAAGATATAGATTAGTTGGTGTGGTATTGTCATGATGTAAAGGCTGAATTACCTGGAGAGAGGGAGATAGGTGGCGCCACCTATCAAATCAACAAATAAATCCATCCAAGATGTAAACACGTGCAAAATTTCACGTGAATAAGTCCAACCACCGCAGAGATATGCATGATTTTATCCCAAGGCAGACAAACAGATCGACGTTGTGCAAAAACAGTTCCAGGTACGGCCACAAGTTTTGGCTATAATAAAGGGCTATGTTAGACCAATAAACATGAAAAATTTCAGGCTGATACGTCAAACCAGTCCTGAGATATTAGCATGGTTGTCTGGAGCATAAACGGGGAGGTAGGTGGCGCCACCTGTCATAAAAATGAAAAAAAACTAGCCAACATGAATAAACATGAAAAATTTCAGATCAATTGGTCAAACGGGTCCTGAGATATCAGCATGGATGTCTGC
Organism: Sipunculus nudus; assembly: GCA_026874595.1. Taxonomy (NCBI): domain Eukaryota; kingdom Metazoa; phylum Annelida; class Sipuncula; order Golfingiida; family Sipunculidae; genus Sipunculus; species Sipunculus nudus. The sequence goes on from CM049309.1 coordinate 8,979,968, forward strand.
ACTGCAAACGCATAGGTATGTGGCGCCCTCTGTCATATCAACGAAGAATCTATCCAAGATGAATAAACGTGCAAAATTTCAGGAGAATAAGTCCAACCACTGCAGAGATATGCATGATTTTATCCAAAGGCAGATAAACAGATGGCCGTTGTGCAAAAATGGTTACAGGTTTTGGAAATGTTAAAGGGCTATGTTAGACCTATACATATGCAAAATTTCAGGCTGATCGGTCAAACCAGTCCTGTGATATTAGCATGAATGTCTGGAGCGTAAACGGGGAGGAAGGTGGCGCCACCTGTCACAAAAATCGAAAACCTATCCAAAATGTATAAACGTGCAAAATTTTAGCCCGATCGGTCAAAGAAGTCCAGAGATATGGGGGTTTATGTGTGAACACAGACGCACAGATGGACGCAGAGCGCAAAGGAAAGGTAAGAGGTCAAAACAAAATTTGGGCGCAGGAAGTTCACATGTGACCCGAACATAATCCCGGTTTTCGTAAAATTCCGCCCAGCGGTTACGGAGGAGTTCTTACACCTACGCGGCGGCGGCTTTAGGCTGAAATAATAGTATCCGCAAAACTCTGTTTTGGCGGATACAATGACAACCTGTAGCTGTTAGGCGTCGGAATGACCTCACTGGGATACAGGATATGTTGGTTTCATCGATGTGGCTTGTTTTCAGTTTGCACTGGCTTTCAGACTGAATCAATATATACAAAGCACTCAACCTGTGCTTTTGCATGGAGAATTTGTACGACAGTATTCTGCATGCCGCTGAATTATTAAATACCTCTGCAAAAGACCTTGAGCCACCGATTGACGCCCGATGTAGCGAAGAATCATCATACTGAATCATCACCACCGCACTTTGGAGGCACCTTGGTGACTTACCAAAAATCCTGTTGATTTTCTTGAAACTCGTTATACATATTTATACCAATAGAGTTTCTCACCTGAATATCGTTCTATAAAAAATTTACGTATATTTAATGAGGTCAGAGGTCACCAAATACACGATGGGCGTATTATGCACGTTTGTGGTGCTCTTGTTAATTTATCTATTATTATTTTTATTTATTTATTTTACAATAGAGCCAGCATATCGTAATCCTTTCACCACTGAAACTCATGTCACCTAAATACTATGCATGCAGTTGTCCCGACGGTCCGACATTCCTTTTACTATCATAGGCATTTCTTTAGAGTAATACGGATAGGGGCCTATATTGGCCACAGTGTTAAAGACTGCATTTATTAATGTAACTGAAATGATGTGCCTCATTCTATAATTCATATCATCATAAAATGTTTGACCAAAGTAGGTTCACAATTTCTCAAAAATATATTACTGGTTAAATGATTATAGCCCTTGCGTGATATGCTTGTATATAAGGGATATTTAACCGTTGTCATGCAACTCCTCTCTAGCCACGCCTGAAAAATGTCAGTTTTTTGTCTGGAAATGTCAGAAACGATGCCTATAAGTGAATCCTATGAGGGTCTTTATTCAAATTTCCCCATTAACCCTGAGGAATTTGAATTTTTCCCGCGAAACAGCATGATCTGATTATTGCCCATTGGTGGTGAGTTAACATGTATTTTTTGTGCTAATTAATCATTGGTAGCCTAATATTAAGACTGCATGGGCTGTTTACCACGATATGATAATGCAACATGATGGAGACCACTGCAGTGCTTTCCTCCGTATGGCTTGTGTCACGACTCAAGTTAGGTTGACAAGCCAAATATAAGGGGCATGGACAGTGGAGGAGTAAAACGCTCGACTTTCAACGCTGAAGACCGGTGTGGCTATGAGAGTGGGTTGTAGTTGCCCGTCCAAGGTTATTCCGCAAATTCATCCAGGTAATCCTCTTAATAATTGTTGAAATGACTACAACAAGTGTCACTGCACAATCATGCACCTTGCATTTGCATCTTCAGCAATTCTGGCAACAGTTGTATCACGTAAACTATCCAAGGAAGCATGTGCATATACGTGCATGTTTATATTTACAATACCGCGTCACGGATATTACGCCGCAAAAAAAGATCCACAGGTCAGTCAATATATAAAATATGTTTCACGGACAAATACCTTCTCTGAAATGGATGTTTTTTTTCGGTGTAAAAGCGTGCTGTGACATGTGAATGCATGTGGTGCGCGGATATGTAATGGCTAGGAAGCTGGACTTGTGACCGCCAGGTTTGGGTTCAAATCCTATTCAAACCTTCCGCCATCCTCGCTAAGACTCCTAGCCAAAGTCTTTACCGCAAAGGGTGCACTCTCTCCATCCAGGAGGGAATGGATAGTTGATACTGGTTATGGCAGGGCGGCAAATTGCTGAATGATAACCCTATTGCATCTACAGAGACGTGCTTTAGAGAGCATGCTCCAATGCAGGGAGCCGAGAAAAAATACAAGAATGAACAGGCCGTTCACCAGAAAGGTAAAAGCCGGATGAGACACTCACGGGGTGATATCAGAATATAAACCTAAACCTTTTTCTGCTACTAATGAGGTTTGCATATTCCCGTTTCATTCTATATATGAACAGCTTTCTTTAATTTATCTTTCATATCTTCCTTGCATCAATCTATCCTTTATATGTCTAACTATAATAATATAATATGTAACCAGTCAACTTTAAGATCTTGGAGAATCTGAATGCCCCCGCGTCCCATCCCGGTTCGAAAATTAAACTTCATCACTGACCAGGTCTTCAAGGTAAATATACCGATGTATAAATATTCTTGCCACGAGCACAGCGCCACAAAATAGCTGTTAAAATATTTGAAAATATTTTATTAAGACAGTATCCTTCTGAAAAAGCTGTATATATATTTCATTTTAATTTTTATAATAAAGAAGATTGAGCCAACATTCCTTATATCGTTTAAGACATCCTTCAGCCCCGATAAAAAGCCCGTTTATCGGGTTTAACAGCTAGTTAGTTTTAATTATCTGTACAATCCATGTAAAATAAATAAGTTTATATTATAAGTGCCTCCTGAGTCGTGTACTAAAGTCTACGCCAATTATAATATAAAATTCCACTTTATATATTAGCTTATATTATAATATAGTTACATGGAACAAGCCATGCCAGATGGAGTAGATCTGATTTGGTGCGAGCACCTCCAGACAGAGGGCGCCAAAGGTTAGTGCAACTATATATTCGTTGGGCGATCTTCAGCGCACCAATTTACCTGCCAGAAAAGTAATGGTTTTACTGCGTTGAGATTCCTCATAAAAATATTAACCTATTCACAGTTCTGTCATTTACATTATCCAAAATCGCGATTTTATTTATGAATTTACTTCTTTATACAAGGGACTTTTTTTCATATATTAAATGTACACTTCTTCTCTTATTGATCACGTTATTGAAATATATTTGAAAAGGTTCAGTTTTGTTTAATTTCATACTCAAATTATTTATTATTATTTTCGTACAATGTAGCTCCATTTTAAACAAACTCTATTTTAAAATGCCGTTCGTGTTGTATTTTATTATTTTATGCTGACATGAGAGATACCCGTATCCTGGGGCTCCATTTTTTAATAATTGATCCAAACACACAACCTCTCACCCCCCCCCCCCCCCCCCCCATACTTGTCGTCCGCCTCTATAATGCCTCCCCCGTCCCACCCAACCACCCACAAACACACACACACACACACACCATTTACCTTCGAAAGAGAGTCCTAGTGACAGTTATATGCACACTACAAGTTGTTGAACCTTACACTTATCAAGACGTATACCGTGCCATGGCGGCAACTGTTTCACCTTCACGCTGATTTAGAGCGTCTTCAGTCTAACATTAATTAAACATTTCTTTTTTTGTGAGCTATTTTTTTAAAGGAACGTCGCAAGTCAGAGGCTTATCGTACAAATGAGCTTATGAAATATGACAACCTGAGTCCGAGTCACTTGGCATCTGCATCTGTTTTTGTGAATTGTGACATTTATAGCATGCAGTGTAGTCCTTCATGACCATGAGAACTTCTCGTGCTTTCAAGCTTCACCTTTGAAATGAATGGTTTCATAAACATAAAATATTATTTAATTCATTATAACGTGGATAAATGAAAATATGTCTATTTCTAATATGTAGGTGGCTATATACAAATAATATCCCCATCTCGTTTGAGTGATGACGCGCTAAATATGTGATTTTTCTTTGTAAAATTCTATTTAAATATTGTAAAATGTGCATGTAATCATGCTTATAGAGAATGAGTTTCTACATACAGACATATATATATATATATATATATATATATATATATATATACATACTACATACATACATACATACACACAGGCACAACGACAGACAGGTTCAATTAACAACTAGATTGTAGACGCATATATATATATGTATGTATATATATATATATATATATATATACATATATATTTGGTCAAACAAACGTATTACGAACCTCATATTTATTATATAACACATTTGCCGATAAAAATGTATTAATATATATATATGTATATAGATCTGGCATTAACTGAAACCAATACCTGGAAGAGGAACTTTGTTTTATTAACTCATCTGACTGAAAGTCATCTGAGCTATGGCGATTTCTCTTTATTTGTTCATTGTCCGGCTGTCTGTTTAAAGGGAACACATCGTAAAATCTAGAATATTCTAACTATACATCCAGGTAGGTCCATAAAAATCTCTATGGCCATCTAAAATTAGTTCACTACGAGATACATTCTTTGATCTATATAGGACTTGTAAGTACCCTCTCCCCCCGGAAAAAAAAATAAAATAGACACAAATTCTCCTGTAATGAATGCATGGATTGCCTTGAATGTTGATCATGACTATAGTTTTATCAGTTCCCGAAGACTGTTGGTGCCATGGATAATTATGTATTGTTATGCACCTATATAAATCCATATAACATAATACTCAGTTTTAAAACTGTCCCAGGCATCTTTAAAAAAACATAGAGACTCGCAGCTTATGACATTTTATCTCACCATTGGTTTGATAATTTTCACCAACCTTGACTATAAAATCCTTCTAAAAAAATGTTTACCCATGGGGTCCTTTCGGTGACCTCGTTCACTTTAGGCATATTACATAACCAACGGTTGAATAGCAACATCAAATTATTTTTTATGAACTATATTATTATAAATCCTCATACTTATTTAGATGTTATTATATATCTAAACTTATCATATGTCAGCGCTGCATGGGTTCTTGGGTCATTGTCGTATCATCACTCGCATGCCACGTTCAAGGGTCGTCCTGAGACACATGGTAGGGGAGTGGCCCTTCCTACTGAATGTGGTCTTTTAACAGCATATTGCATAAAAGGTTCCCATGATGACCTTGATAGATACCGTTAATACCATTCAGCTGCTGTCCCGGGTGTATATTAAAGAGTGCAAAGGCCACCGATTGAAGGCGAGCTTAGCCGAGGCAGAACGGTCACAGGGCACGACCCGTCCATCTATTATTACAGTAGCCAGTATCCCCCCCCCCCCCCCCCCCCCATAAAACCCCGTTCCGAAAGACAGACTTATTTACTTTATTTGACGTCAAATGAACTGTAACTTAACGTATTCAGTTCTAAAAGGAATAGAAGTGTTCTGACATAATACATGTACCAATTGATAGGGATCGGTACCAAATGCGCGGGAATGCTGCCCTCATGTGCTGACGTCTGGCGGCTGATAGGTAAACTATCCGGGTGTAGGGGGTTCCCCTGATTAAGCGGGCGTCTGGGCCACTACTTGTAAAAGTTTGCACACACTCGTCAAGTTTATTTGGAAGGATTTGGTCGCTTCTCAGTGAGTGACGCTTGTCTCATTTGGCGCGGGTTGAAGAATGGCTGCTCTGAGCAGCGAGATATTTCACGTAGTAAAAGTGTGGATATTATTAAGCTTGCAAACCAGTGGAGTATCGCCACAACAGCCAGGTAAGTGGTATCGGTGCAAGCTATATGGGATATATAGTGATGTATAAATATACACCCGGGCGATAGAACAAGCCCCGCTCCTTTATCAGTCGTGTTTACCTGCGGGGTTTGGCGGCATATTCGAGGTGTTGTGGCTCCACATTGGGACTCGCGTTAATTATAATGTTTTATATTATATGTGTATGCTTCATTAATTTTACTCAGGGAGGTGGATGGATAGAGAAAGAATTATTCAGCAGATGTGCATAATTCATCGGTATCATTGTCTTAAGGAATGGAAGCGCTATTCATTGTAATTAGTACAGATTATAGAGATTTAATAATAATTCTTCCAAATATGACATTTCATACATTCATACTAATATGGCTTACCATGTTGATACATGTAACCAATCAATTTATGATTAAATTTACACAGTCTGAAAACCCATATTTATCACTGAGAGATTAATCAATTGTTAATTCAAATAAAGAATTGGTGCTTGTTAATAAAAGGCATACTTACATAGGAGTAGGCAACAGGTGGGCATACCAAGTTATGTGTATGTAGATGCCTATGTGTGTGTGAGGGAGAGAGAGAGAGAAAGATACAGTGGTGTTCTTTCAGTGTGCATTTGTAGGCCCTACTCATTAACCAGCAATACTCTTGTCTCTCTACCTTAATGGATATATACTAATATATTATATATTATATAATATACTAAGATTGACTCTCTCTGTTACAATAACTTTGTACATACTGCAAGGCATCTTGTCAGGTTTCCTATAAAAAGACCATATGGGTGTTGTTTGAAATCATAATTTCATATAAGACTTCCGGTTCAGGTGGACTAAAAAATCAGTTGTAGGAAATATTATAAAATTTTCCCATTTATAGTACTTACAAGTATCACTTTCTTCAGGCCACTATGGAAACCACATTCAAAGAACTATGTGATGACAATATATTAAAAAAAAATTGTTTTAGTATGTTTTTGGTAAAAATGTCATATGATCAGGGAAAAGCATGATAATATCAGAATTGTTTTGATAAACAGGTAAAAGCACTACATAACAAAGGAAATTGTTATATTTTATCTACTTGAAGGAAATGTCCAAACTCAAAGTTGGTAAGTTTCTATTTGGAATAAAAAAAAATTTGATGGGAGGGTAAAAATTGACATGTTTGGTGCCTGAGAACCAAACTTTTAATTTTTTTGGCCTAATGAGTAATTTAGCATAATTGCAAAGGACTTTAATGTCCATGATTAAAACAAAACACTAAAATATGCAGTGCCTCAACTGTTATAAATGTTCTAAACCAGAGAACTTTTAGATATTGCAGGCACACAAGGTGTATATGTCTTAATGTCCATGCTACCCCTGTAACTTAATATGGGATCTGAACTGTAAGCCTATATAATTTCACATAATTTTATGCAGGTGGCATATGAAAGTCTTTATCACAGCTCTTAATTATAGTCACCTTTGCAACTACGGGTGTATTGATAAATGGATATACTGTACAAATATCCAGCTTACATAAAATTATATTGACATACATGTTTATTAACAGGTGTGTGTTCCAGATATTTTATAGTAGCTGCAGTAATTAAATGAATGAAGAAAATCAATATGTAAGGAAATGTGAATGGATTATTTGTTAGTGGTTGGAATCTGTTTTTAAACCATGTTCGGAGATTGAAAGTTCTAAATAAAAATGGCCAAGGATTGATTATTAATCCATTATTTTATGTACCTTCTATATTACTGTGAAGTCTACTGTATATATATATATATATATATATATATATATATATATGTATATATATATATACATACATATGTATTGACCAGGTAAATAGTCTTAAAGGTAAAGTTAACAGGTTGGTTTCTGACACTTATTCACTGCACAAGATTCAGTTTTAATATTGTTCTCTACTTTGACTCCCCTTTCTTATATGTCTCATATATTAAATTTTTTTTGGACAAGTAGACTTCTTTGTATGTGCATAATCTTTTGTGATCGATTATGCAAAGATGCAACTAATTTAATCATGAAAGAAAATTACCATCAATATAATGGATCAGCTGGCACACCACTTATATTATGAAAAAGAAGTGTGTTGATATCTATACCATATACATGCATATATATTTCACCAGACACCATTGCCTCTGTAGTATATAAACCCTTTTTAGAGAGGTAAAGCATGGCTCACTTGCATGGGAGGCACTCAGCCATATCAATTAACCCCCTGGGGCAAATATCCAGGAACAAAATAACTCTGTCCACCCCAGTGGTCAAGCCCTCCGCTGACCAAATGGACACGCTGAGTCTCATCCTAATATTTGTTATTTCTCAGGTGGGGACCAGATAATTACTTTTGGCTGTATGGGGGGTACAACCTGATAATGCCATGGGACATGTTGATTGTATTGGGAGATAGCTGTGGGTGGCATGCTTGTGACACCTCACCCAAAGCTAATTTAATATCACTAGGCTTTGGTTTAAGGTTTTCTTGCTATCATTTGGTGATCTGTAAGATAGGTAACTTGATGTAGTAGGGTCACTTGTTATGTAACACACATGGAGAGAGTTAAACAGGTTAATGAAGGGAAACTGATGAAGTTCTTTACATGCAGTTCTATGAAAATGAAACAGAATAAACTTTCCATGCACATAATGTTGTATTAAAATACCAAAATTATAACAGGGGGACAAAATGTCACATTGACGAAGTTTAGTCCACACCATCCATGTCCAGGCACAAGTCCTAGTCCAGGCCATTCAAGTCTGAGTCATTTAACTTAGTCTAAGTCCAGCTCCTTTCAGACTGAGTCATTTGGAACCAGAGTCCGAGTCTGAGTCAAAGTCCAATATAGATATTAATTAAAAGAAATTTAATATGAATATTTCAGTTCATCATGTACTTTTTTATGTGAGTTCACACATGCTTTTATAATAATGTTTAATCACATTTAGCTAGGGATGCAGAACTAGAGTTGGTATACATACAACATCATGAACGCATTGACTATTAATGACACAATAGTATCACATGAAGTTACAGTTTAAATCAGTTGTGATATACACTTGGTCAGGTAGGGGAGTGCAGGTCATTCTTAAAAATCAAATTAAAAGAGTAAACCAAGATATTATATGTGAAAAATAATAATATATGCATTGTAATACTAATAAAAGTAGATTTATTCCTTAATTCTGAAGGGTAAAGTAACATAATCAATGAAGCTGCTTCATAAATTAAATGTTGTGATTATTGTAAAGATAAAAAGTCCACAACTCCTGATTTAGAAAAGATATGACACCTGATAATCTCAAAGTTATATATTACATTACTGAGGTCGAGGTTCTAGTACCACCAGTGGCGTTCATATTTACATGGTTATCTGATGGCTAGAGCTTATATATAGGAAGTACATGTTTGTTAATAAAGTACCATACATCCTGTACCCTAACCCTTATCTCAGCTCTGGTTACCCTTATCCCGGGATACTTACTCCACCCTTCCTGTATTTTCTACAAAATATGTCAGAATTTTGATGTAGAGGAAATTTTCAAGTTAAAGTTTAGGCCACAACAATAAAAATGTTTCACTAAATAGATGCTCCTGTTTTCATTAATCAAGTTTGTTTTTTAAATGGTGTTTATTTCTAATTGTTGCTCATGTCTTGATCCCATCAATAATCAAATATGATGGAAATTTAACTTAAATGTTGCTGTTCATTTAGAAAAAACTGAAAAGGGTGTAGCACATTTTTGTTTCCTTCCATTTTGATTGGAATAATAATTAAAAAAAATCACCCTCAGGCTCCATATTTCATTTTAAGTTCATACTTCATAGACTTCTTAGACAAATTTATTTTGCTTTCTGATCATGTGAATGAGGTAGATGAAGTCAATTTTTTACAGAAACTCGCGGTAGATTTTTAATTTATCAGTAAAAGTGTTTGTAGGATATATATTTACCCATATGATTCTTAAATATTGACCCATATTTGGTTTTTCCATCTGTCTGCTTGCAAATTGAAAGTGTTTGATAAAGAAATTGTTTGATGGACATGGGATAATTACTTAATAGGGAAGAGTTTATTATGTTTAGAATTTTTATGGATTCATATATGTACACCAGAAATTGTGTTGTTTGCTGGTTCACCTGTCTGTACACCAGTACTGACATCTTTTGGGGGAATTTGGTAGTAATATTGATAAAACAGGTAGGACTTCAGATGGCAAGAGAATTAAATGTGGGATTTTATCTAGGTTAAGGTCTGAGTTGGTAGCATTGTGTGCTTACTAGGTACTATCTGCTGTGCAGATAAAATTACACATCTCACATAAATTGAGGACAGAACACTTCTGATGCAAAACTTCCACCTGGAAAAACCATCAGACATAACCTCATCTTTGAAGTCAAAATAAAGCATAGACCTGAACAAACTCCCACCCTTCTCCAGTGTCAAAATAAGGTGTATCATCTATTATATCTCTTTCTCCATTAATTAAATCTTTTGTGCACATATTTTTTTGTTGATGTCTCATGGAGGTTTTTTGTTCTGTCACCTGTCTAATCATGCTGAGTATGAGAAATTGGTCAGATCCTGTAAGGCAGTTAAATCCACACAACTGGTTGATATTTGTGTAATGTTAGACCAATCATGATACTCCCCCAGTCATTTTGGATAAATTATTCTAAAATAATGACTACACTTGCATGTAACAGTATTCTTTAGGAAATTTATTAGACTGTTTCACTGTCACTACCATTAAATCATATTAAAAAAGGAGTGAATATTCTATATTGATTTATACATTTTAGGTAAATATTTCAAAATTATTGTTTTGATTTTTTCCAACAATGATAAAACTGGGGCCTTTTGCAGTTAAATGGAGTTCTGATTAAAGACAGATTCATAGTAATTGATTATACAAAAATAATGCAGTCAGTGATAGGTGGAATTAGTGTAAAACATCTGAATATATAATTAATTTGGTTTATTATAAAATTTGGTTATTAAAGGCAAGGCTAGTCTTTGTTCACCACAGTTTTGAACAGTATTTTCATGTAGAAGGGGTGGCCATTGGACCTTGCGGTGTAGAGTATGCCTTGCCTTGCAGTTTGACCTGAATTGTGTTATGGTCAAAGGTCAAGTGATGTCAAAGAGCTATCAAACACCAAATAACAAGTTATGACACAGAATGGTAGTGCATCCTCTGCCATTAAAGGTATGGCACTTGTAATAGATCTCTGGGTCAGCCACAAGGGTGCCAGGGTGCATCCAGCTGGAAGTGAAGGCTTGAATATCTGCCCCCTCCCTGTCCCTTCATCAAATTCATAAGAAACTGTTCATGGTTATTCAAGACATTTCCCTTGATCTATTAAGCCAAAAGGATTGAAATTACTTTTGAACAGTTTTGTTCAAGTTTAGAATAAATTTGTAATTGCATTTGCTTTGAAGCTATTAATTTTGATACCAATCCATGAAATCTGATAGACATGGTCAATAAAAGTCATTAAGAGTTACTCAAATTTATACCAAGGTTTTTAGTGGGAACCCTGTTAACTCTGTCAGTTGCTAATGTAATTTTAGTTTCCAATTTCAGGGGGGGGGGGGGAGAATACCTCTGTCTCTGCCTTCCCCACCCCTTGTTGTATTCCTTCATTTGTAATTGAAAATATCACCATGGTCAAGACAGCCCTTCTCCTCTTACACACAAAAACCCACAAATTTTATGTCTGCTTATCTGCCGCACATGGAAGAAACTGACATTCTACCCAACACCCCTGAAATGTGGACCTCCTGTTGAAAAGAGAGTTGTTTAATGTATGACCCAAAAGAAAGAAAATAAAGTCCTTCCATATGCTACTTTGTATTACCAGTGTATCAGGTATATGTAGTGTGACCAGCACAGATATGTTTGGCATGTACTGAGGTGGTCTTATGGTATAATTATACCTTCCAAGTACATCAAGGCTAAGGTGACAAATACAGGATGTGACATTTGTACTGAACAGATAAAGTAAGCACATTGTCAACGGCTACCTTACAGGTGTGAGATGTGCTGTTCATACAATCTTTTCTCTGTGGCATTGTAATTCTAATGTGCTAATCTTCCCCCTTTCCTTCTATATTCAGTATTGTTGAATAGGTGTAGTCTTTCAATGTGTAAATGTACTATGGTTGGATATCATGAAAAACATCATACCTGAGTGATTTAAAATTCACACTCAGTCACTTGATTCTTCTTTCATGATGTGTTTTGTGCAGTTTTCTTACAGAATTTGAATAGATTCCTTATATAAATATGTGATTTTCTGAATTTACTTTCTGGTTATTTGTCTGTACAACAGACTTGTGACATGACATTTTCATTTTTAATTTATTATATAAAATTAATAAAATAATATGAAAATATGTTTGTTTAGTAATATAAAAGTCAATAAAATGAATAATGTTAATTGGATGTATATATAGGCAAACCAGTAATCTGCTGACTTGAACACTTTAACACACCAGTTATCTAAGTTGACCAGTTGGTACATTTATTCAGAAATATTCAATATAGTACCATTATCCTGACCCACTGAGGTATAGGTATGTTACTAGTACAGGATGTCCTGATAACAACACACAGACACACCCACATTCAACCAATATATGTCAACTACCTGTATGAAACGGGCATTGTTATCTGTGATAAGCTGACTATTTAAACAGTCATCAAATATGGACACAGCCAGGTCAAGGTGTATGTGGCATTCCAGCATTCACAGGTGGTGTATCTGTTATGTGTATCAGAGTTGTAAATAGAAGATAGCAGGTTCCTCTGACTCTCCTTTACTAGTGATGAAGGTCTCCTAGACCAATTTTACCTGATCTCTTAGGTCTTGGTCTCGGTCTGTCTTGGTCTCAGTCTTGGTCTCACTTGTTGTCATAGTGTAAGGCCTGGTCTCGGTCTCAGTCTTAATCTAAATCTCAGTCTTAATAAATATTTATATAAAGATAAGCCTAACTTGGCCTTGGTCTAAGTCTTGGTCTCAGTCTGTGTCTTGATTGGTCTCAGTCTCAGTCTTGGTCTCAGTTTTGGTCATAGTGTAAGGCCTTGTCTTGGTCTTGGTCTCAGTCTTAATCATGGTCTCAGTCTTAATACATAAATAGATAAAGATAAGCCTAACTTTTTGTTAGTTTTGGTCATGGTCTCAGTCTTCATTTTAGTCTTGGTTTCAGTCTTGGTCTTAGTCTATGTCTTAGTCTCAGTCTTGATCTTGGTCTCAGTCTTATTCTTGGTCTCAGTCTCAGTCTCAGTCTTGGTCTCAGTTTTGGTCATTGTGTAAGGCCTTGTCTTGGTCTTGGTCTCAGTCTTAATCATGGTCTCAGTCTTAATACATAAATAGATAAAGATAAGCCTAACTTTTTGTCAGTTTTGGTCATGGTCTCAGTCTTCATTTTAGTCTTGGTTTCAGTCTTGGTCTTAGTCTATGTCTTAGTGTCAATCATGGTCTCAGTCTTAATACATAAATAGATAAAGATAAACCTAACTTTTTGTCAGTTTTGGTCTTGGTCTCAGTCTTATTCTTGGTCTCAGTCTCAGTCTTGGTTTCAATCTCAGTCTAAGTCGAGCATGATCTCAGTCTTCGTCTTAGCCTTGGTCTTGGTTTAAGTTTTGGTCTATTTCTTGGTCTCAGTCTTGATCTTGGACTCAGTCTAAGTCTTATTTTCAGTTTTGATCTATGTCTCAGTCTCAGTCTTGGTTTCAGTCTCAGTCATGGTCTTGGTCTTGGTCTCAGTCTTGGTCTTAGACTTGGTCTCAGTTTTGATCTTGGTCTCAGTCTCAGTCTTGGTCTCAGTCTTGGTCTTAGACTTGGTCTCAGTTTTGATCTTGGTTTCAGTCTCAGTCATGGTCTCAGTCTTGGTCTTAGACTTGGTCTCAGTTTTGATCTTGGTCTCAGTCCCAGTCTTGGTTTCAGTCTCAGTCATGGTCTTGGTCTCAGTCTTGGTCTTAGGCTTGGTCTCAGTTTTGATCTTGGTCTCAGTCCCAGTCTTGGTTTCAGTCTCAGTCTTGGTCTTAGACTTGGTCTCAGTTTTGATCTTGGTCTCAGTCCCAGTCTTGGTTTCAGTCTCAGTCATGGTCTTGGTCTTGGTCTCAGTCTTGGTCTTAGACGTGGTCTCAGTTTTGATCTTGGTCTCAGTCTCAGTCTTAGTTTCAGTCTCAGTCATGGTCTCGGTCTTGGTCTCAGTCTTGGTCTAAGACGTGGTCTCAGTTTTGATCTTGGTCTCAGTCTCAGTCATGGTCTCAGTCTTGGTCTTAGACTTGGTCTCAGTTTTGATCTTGGTCTCAGTCCCAGTCTTGGTTTCAGTCTCAGTCATGGTCTTGGTCTCAGTCTTGGTCTTAGACTTGGTCTCAGTTTTGATCTTGGTCTCAGTCCCAGTCTTGGTCTCAGTCTTGGTCTTAGACTTGGTCTCAGTTTTGATCTTGGTCTCAATCTCAGTCATGGTCTCAGTCTTGGTCTTAGTCTTGGTCTAGCATGGTCTCAGTTTTGGTCTTGGTCAGTGCTTCTCCTGATTGTCATCCTCAAATTTTCTCAGCAAATAAGGCCTTTGCTTGGCCTTTGATTGGCTTGTCACTACATTACTGGCCTTCACTTCATAAACCTGAGTCTCCTCACCTGAGAAGGTCAGCATCATTTCTCAGATACCATGGAGTTTTTCTTTTAATGATGTATTTATTGTTGTAATGTAATGCAATTAAATTAAAAAAAAATATATTTATTAAGAATTTCTGGGGAAAGTAGGAAATGGGGCAATAACTTTGTACCAGATTTGTATAACCTCTGTTTGTATTCAGGCATCCCCACTACATATTTTTCAATCAGGAAGTTGGCCTTTGGTTTAAAAATAATGATAATAATAATAATAATAATAATAATTATAATATAAAGTTTTGAATTGCTGTGCTAGTCTGTCACTTACAAAAATGTAATCTAAATAGTTGACCATTAATTACTGTTATTATTATCATTATAATTATCACTTTTCTCATTTTTACTATTTTTATTATTATCACTATTATTATTACTGGTGATGTTAGTTACTTGATGATGTATGTTACCTTATGACTATTGATAATATAATGCAATTATTTACCTGGATTTTACCCTTATTTTAAGCAGTGTATACACAGATATGGGAGAGGGGTTGGGTAATATTCAGAAGTTGTAACAACTTTTTAAGCATCAGAGCAAATATTTCCAGGAAACTTGCCAGTTATAATCAGGATTTGAACTAAACACTGATGAACAAAACCTGCTCTATACTAGTACATCCCACCCACATCGGCCACATGGTTCATATGATTTCATCTCCCTAGATGAATTTTCTTCAGTTGTTGTGATGTTGACATGTTAACTGTTGGAGTGGTCATAACTCTTAGACTTGTCAGGGAGGTCACTTTGAGTCTGTGTTCGTAGGAACGTGTCGTGGCCGGGTTAGTGCCTCAGGGAGGAACACTCCGCTTAGAAGACTTTGATACAGGTTGTTTATGGTGACACACTGGACTGGTAACTCATATTTGCGATGAGGTTGAAGAAATTTTGTGAATTGGCATTTTCTCAAACCGTTAAGTGTCTCTTAGCAATCAAGAGTGAAGTTCCTGGTGGCATTCATTGTGTTGACCTGTAGATACACATGTGGGGTTTAATCATTAGTTGGATACTACCTGATACATTGCTAAATTCTTTATACTGTATCTATATATGTGTGTGTATGAATGTGTAGTGTGTTTATGAGATTGTTATACACTAGTGTATTTTTGTCATTATTAATTAAAATATGCACTTATTTGTTTGAAGATCTTAAAAGTTAATCAAAATTGTCATTTTCACTTATAAGCCATCTTAAATTAATAAACAAATACTCCTGGTCATATTTTCTGGACTTCTGGTATGTTAGATGTTCTTTTATATTAATTGTTTTTTTTATGCTAAATAGATGAAAAAGATAATTATACCTGTGCCAAAAAGTTCAATGGTTCATTGGTTGGTTGTTTGTCAGCTCCTTAACACAAAAAGTTAATAACAGATTTTGGTTGATTTTGTAGAGTCCTAGGGTAGCATCAACAGAATAATTTATTAAATTTTTAAGTTAATATGGATCACCATAATATATTTTCAATTCAAAGGAATATATATACCATATTGACAGTGGCAATTCCTTTATCCAAAGGGAAACTGCCCAAGTCACAGCTTTTTTTTATTTTGTCAAGCAACTGATCTAGTGAACCCTTAATTATAATTGAAGTGTGTAGTACAACACATTAAAGCTAGATTTTGAAGTGAAAGGGTCCTGTTAGGGGGTATTTAGGTAGTTGTATACCTGTGTGTACATCTGTGGCTTTCATTAAAATAAATTATAACATCTTAAAATAATTAAGTCTTCAAGCTAGGTTACATTGCATGTCAAGGATTTGTAATTTGCTGATTGAAAGAAATGAGGAAACACATTTATGAAATTTTCACATTAAAAGTTCACATTTATATTTCCTGTGTCAAGAAAAGTATTTAAAATGTATAATTATATTATTATAATATATTGTAGTTACTTCTTATCTAGAGGCAACATTGTATGTATATTAATTCCACAGTAAAAGCAGATCTGCTGTTTCTAAATATTTGTTAATAATTAAGAGTTTTATTGGGATATTTGACTACCAGATCTTCAATTTTTATTTCTATTGTAATTCAGTCAAGTATAAACATGTTCAACAACCTTGGGCTCCTAAAACTTTAAATCTTTCAGTCAATTTTAATACATAATATGTAAAAGAAACTGTGGAAGTAGATTTTAAGCTCAGGCTAAGGTCAACTCATGGTGTGGTCAGTTGTCTGGTCAGTATCAGTAGAATAACAGTTTACATAGCAAGTCCCCAGAGTAAAAGCTGTGGAGTGGAGGGTACAGTGGAAAGTCTGTCCCCACCAGGTCCGCTGTTACAGCTGTATAAACAGTACTGCCAGCCCTGGGGAGGGCTGCAGGAACAGGCTGCCTCAGCAGATGAGAACTAACTGTATCCTTTATCCCAACAATAAAACATTACAGTTCTGTCAGCAAATCTATGCTGAATGTCAAATCATTATATGTCAAAATTTGATATTTTATTTGCCTTTTTTTAAGGTACATAAGAACATGCTCAATTGTTCTGTTTAATCATTCAACACATATGAAACATATTTTCCCAGAAATTGTTTTAATAAGATAGTGAAATTAGCAGTTTGTTGTAACTTTTGAATTTAAGACAAATTTGTAATCAACTATAACTAAATAATGTCAAAAACCATGTTATTAAATTAACTCCATTTTTATATGCAAAAATCTATTTTAAAACTCAGGCATGATTTATTTATAAAATGACTCAGTCAGTTAAACATAGTGAATTATTTGAAGTTTTGCTAGGGACTTTATTTTACAAGTGGGATTGATTTTTATTATGTCTTCTGTTTCCCACAGTAGTTTCCTTTAATTATCATATCTGGAATGTTATTGATCAATATATGAAAACAAATTTTATTTAAATGTTCTCTGTTAATCATTTACCAACATTTACCAACAAATACTTGTTCAGATAGAGTAGGTTTTACTGCTTGTATCAATATGTTGTCCAGATTAGAGCTAGCTTTGACAAAATCCAGCCACAATCTGTCCCAGTCCAGATTCTAGTCAAAACCTTGTCTGGTCTGGAAAAAATACTAAATATATATGGGAGTGCCCCTGCAGGCTTGAGATGGACATAACAAGTGAACCAAACATGCAGTTCTGTCTAATGTTAGTGTAAGGGAAAAAAATTTTGAAGATTTCCATTTTTATATAGTATTTATCTTACAATGTCACCAGGTGCTGTGCTGCGGAGGCTGGCAAATCCTCAGTAGTGGTATTAATGCTATGGTTTTTGTGTAGGATGCCCCACAGATGAGGCAGGCATGGACTACTGTTGGGGTATTGTTACATTTGTTATGTTATTGAAGCTTGGATTTTGCTCATTCTCTAAACACCTGTGTGTTCAACAGGGAAAAACCAGAAACCCAGTACAAAGTTTTTCTGTAAACTGTGTACCTGTTTAAAGTCACTTGTGCCATCACCTGTAGTAACGGGATGTTCTACATCAAGTGTGCTAGTTTCTGTCTTCAGTGCATTAAATATCAGTCCACTTCATTAGATTCTAAAAACATTAAGATTTCTGCTGGGGGAATTTCACTAAAGATCAAAAATATTTTTTTAAGCCTTATACAGAAGACCCTTGGTTAGAACATGCATGTTTTGTAATATAAACGTGGAATGAAAAAAAAAAAAAAAAAATAGGGCATGGAGGTAAATCCCAGTCACTAAATTATGTGTGCTAAATAGTGTTAAAAATTACCCACTTCCACTACCTATATTTAAAAAGAGAAAGATTTTGAGGCCCAGAAATCTCAACAAAGTTTATCTATATCATTCTTTCCATTTTGCTTAGTTTTATTGTCACTTTTTTAATTAATGCTTTGATTATTTTTTTTTTTTCTTATTTGCTGCATTCTCTTTGCAGGATTACCAGCAAATTTCCAATATTTAATATTAATTATAATGATTATAATAATAATTTTATTATAATTAAAAGAAGATAATAATAATAATCATAATAATAATAGTAATAATAATAATAATTATTATTATTATTATCATTATTATTATAAACCAGATTACATCCAGTTGAGGGCAATTGATTTATTCTAGGCAGAATATTAAAAAAAATACTGAAAATTTAGATTAAACACATTCTAATGCCCTTTTAATTTCAAGTGTGGCATCAATAAGTCAAATTCCATAGCTTTTGTACAGTTCCTGTGTCACCTTTGATGAAGAGGAGCTGTATCTGGTGGTGACACAAATTGGATTTTCAGCATTTCAACCATCCCCTTTTGTGTCATTTGAAGGTTTTCCAAATATATTTTATAAATCTTTTGTTAAACCTGCTGACAGATTTCACAACTACACAGTATGACCACTTTTAAAATGCTTGTTTTATTTATCACTGAACTGTCAAGCATAATTTCCCAAAATAATTAATTTGAAAAAATGGCAAATTACCTACAACAGCACCAACCCAGGAAAAGTACTAATATACACCATTACTTATAACTGTTGACTGGTTGGCTGTTGTTTTGCAAATTTATGAATAGTCTGAAACATTTTATGTTCTTTTGAAAGTCCCCACATGTCACATTTCTACCGACTAAAGAACTGGTTTTGACACTGACCACTTCTCTTCCTGTGTACTCTAACTGATAAACTCAAGAGGCTTCACACGCAGGGTCATTTAAAGAGCTTTGCGGGGGAGAGTAATAAACATTCCTGCTTTGTAATTAGAAAATACAAACATGAAGTTATACAGACTATCCTATTGTCTTTATAGTTTGATAACAGTTAACGTTCTCATGGACTGTGCAAAGCACTTGACTTGTTCAGGATCTAGGGTGTGTAACACAAAGGACAACATGCCAATACACTTGAGAAAAATTACAAATAAATGCGGAGACATTGGTGTACTATGATCCATATAAATCCTGCTATAAGAGAGATCAAATACAGGGCTAGACATTAACTTTTGAAAGTACTTGCCCTACTGGGCAAGTAAGATCCAGCTTATCCTTGAACTTTTACCTGTCCTAAAATTCAGTGATCACAGCCACAACCAAGAAAATGTGGTCGACATACTAAAGTATACCGGGTATATAGTTATTTTGCAAGAATTAGCATCTCCTTGTGTTCTTTTATTAATAATACTTCTCTTTAGCATTTGCAAGGATTAATATGCAGGTAATTAAGTAGTTCAATATGATTTCATTTTTCCAAGAAAGAAAATGGCAGACTTAAGATTGATTAAGATTCAGGCCTTTGTGTAAAGGTCTATGTTGAACCCACTGGTCCAGTTGGGTAAGTGGGAGTCCACTTTTGCTTGCCCTACCACCTTTTTTATAACTTATACTTGCCCCGGCAAGCAGTTAACTGTTTATGTCAAGCCCTGTAATACCAGTAATGTGTCAAAGTCTGTTAAGGGTGTGGAATAAAATACAGCAGAGCCAAACAATTATAACCACCTAGGGACTGTTTGTAATTTGGAATTGTTGTTTTGTTGTAGATTGCCCCAACAAAATATGTTTTGGTCAACTAAAATCATAAATTGTTACACTTAATATATCCTCTGGTTATTCTCCTTTTGGCAGTTTAATTATACTGTTCTTACTGTCTTTAGATACAGAATCTATAAAATGGCAGATTTTTTAGCTCAGCTGACCATATGTCAACTGAGGTTAAGGTATGGCGCTTTGTCTGTTGTCCGTCCGGCCGTCTGGTTGTCTGACCGTCAAGTCGTCCGTTAGCAGGGCACAAATTGTAACCGCTGACCCTAGAAGCCTGTAACTAAACATCTAGGGAGGTTCATAAAAATCTCCTTGGAAACCTGAATATGGGTCACTGAGACATATATCCTCTGAGCTAGGGGGCTTGTAGGTACCCCCATGAATAATAAAAAATTTGATACAAAACCTCCCATTTCTTGATAATTAATGCATGGATTGTCATGAATCTTGCCTTTAAGATATTCCATGATTAGTTTTGTCAGTTCCCGAAAAATGGTGGTGTCACCCGTATATTTTTTCTTATTTTTATGAATTTTTTTCTATTTTTTTTCACTATAAAATGACATGTCAGTTTTTAAGCTATGATTCCATCTGGTGTCCCAAAACCTGGTGTGTTTGTTGGTCACAAGTAGATGCCCTATGGTAATCACCCTGTCTGTCTGTTCATCTGTCTGTCCATCCGTCCATCCACACAAATTTGTTTCCAGATCATAACTCCAGGATCGATTGACATATGGATTTCAGACATAACTTACACATGGCCCACCACTAAAGAAAGAACCAGTATGATTTTTGAGTCATGAGGTCAAAAGTAAAGGTCACAAGACTCACTTATTAAAAAAGATTATGGCTGCATTTTAAGCCAAGCTTTTTATCCCAAACTTTAGCTGACTTGCCAGTATAGGGAGAGCAAAAATGAATTTGGGGTCAAAATGTCAAAGGTCAAGGTCGCAGGGGCCATCTGTTCGCAAATTAGTTTTGAGATGATAACTCCACAGTTAAGTCTGACATATTGGTTTCAAACTTAATTTATATATGGCTCACCACTGAAGTAAGAACCCTGTTGATTTTAGGGTCCAAAGGTCAAAGGTCAAGGTCACAGGACCGATTTCTTCAAAAGGAATATGTATGCATATTAAGCCAAACTTTTCATCACAAACCTTCCATCTTCAAGGTATTACTCACCTGCCAATAGAGGAAGGTTCTTTTTGATTTGGGGTTATAGGGTCAAAGGTCAAGGTCACAGGGCCCATCCATTCACAAACTAGTTTATGGATGATAATTCTGCTTAAGCTGGACAGATTGGCTTCAAACTTTATTTATTAAGTAATTATCTCACAGGAGCCATATCTTTAAGCGCGCGCCCCCCTAAAATTCTGCTAACACTTATACCAGTCAACTACTGGCAAATGTATGTTTGTTAACTCAAATTTATTTTATGTTATTTTAATTAAGTATGCACACATAGATATAGAATATGGCATTTCAAGTAATAAAAATATTTTCATGTTTCTCTATGTGCGGTTATGGTAATGTTATTCCCATATGGAAAAAAAAGAAGAAAAACAAGAAAGATCTTGTCTGTAATGTAAATATAGATATATATAACTTATATAATAATGCATATTTATTATCAGTTCTAAAGGTTCCTATTGACCTAAAGAGCAACTAGTGTTGTTGTATTTGTTGAAATTTTGTGAAGAAAGAACTAAAGCTTAGCAAGATATTGTTCGTAATGTAAATGTAAAGAGTGTCAGACTTTGAAAATTTCTAAAATAAATCTAAATCTAATCTCATGTTTTTTACTATCTCTCTTTTATATTTTGTTTGTGTGCAGAAGTGAAGTCTCCAAACCCTGTGATTGTTCTGTAACATGATGATGGATGGCCAAAAACTGTTAAACAATCCACTAGATGCTTGCTAGATGCTTGCTATGCCTCATTTTTAAATTTACCCTGAAATACACCAAGAGACTATATGAAAGCTTCAGGTTTCTTGATTCTGGGGTATTTAAAATCGCCTCTAAATACCCAGCTACTGTCACTGGAGCTAGATGGCCAGGCTTTACGTCAGAAAGCTGCATTTTCAATAATCATATAAACCTGAAAATGGTATGCAAATAAAAGTCAATGAGTATTTTTCACTTCTAATATTTCTTGTGTTTGTATACTTTAATTACCTCAGGTCAGACTCTCTTTATTTCTTTTTTACTCCAACTGGCTATAGTTTGAACTTAATTTCTGCAAAAATAATTTATCCACGAAAACCTATATTATGGAATTCATTATCAGAAGCTCTACATGAAAAATAGATGTAGTATCCTTTGACAGATTCAGTGACATATAATGGTTAATCCATTTCAGTTCTTTTACAAGTGTGCTGACCATCTTCAACTTAAAAGTTACAATTAAGTTACAACACTACACTTATTGATGCATGTATTTTTCTGTTGTTCAAATAATGTTTTATATATATATCCCACGGTTAACATAAATAAACAACTTGAACTAGATATCTTACAAAAGCTTTGTGGAATATCAATATAATTTTTTAAAAATATTTATTAAAATATATATATATATATATATATATATATATATATATATATATGACATGTGTAAAAGACGCAGAACAGCCCCCTTTCCCGACTTTAGGGCTGTGCCCCCTCTATTTTCAAATCCTTGATACGCTACTGTCACACATGGCTTACTTGTCCAAAGTGGAAGAAATCTGAAGATTTTTAGGTTCCCTAGTCAGAGGTCAAGGTCACTGGACCCTAATTTTTTAGAAGATTGCTACAATAATCTAAATGCTGCAAGTTCAAGGATAATAAGTTCTCAAATTCCTTGGACACAAGGTCACTGGTTAAGGTCACAGGACTGTCATTCATAAAAATTTCTTTTAAATTTAACCTTATAGACAAATACAGCTGAGCGTCGAGATCCATTGGTCCCTAGTTGTTTGAATATTGTGAATATATGAAACATTATGTCCTGTATATGTTTGTTATAAAATATGTTTGTTTATAATATGTTTTACTTAATATTGTACAAGGACTGTGTTATAAAGGTGATACCACTGGGGAATGTAAACATGTAGGCTTGCTGGAAAATAAAAACTTAGTGGAAATTTCCTTTTCTTGTAAGCAGGTTTGCAGAAGATATAGCTGGCATGTTCTTATTTTTACCACAGCTGTCTTTATTGTACTACAGCTTCAAGAATCTTTGGATCCCAGTATGGGACATTGTTACAGATACATGACAGTGGCATCACATAACAAACATATGTGATAATTCACAACCTGCTGGAAACTAAATCACTGAAGCGCTTACATTTACGGTCCTTCCGGATACTGTGACAGTGACAGTAAATCACTCAGTTGATAAGGACAGTGATGCTTTTGACTTGTGTTCTTACTTGTCACTAAGATTAGCAGGCTGTGAATTAATTTCATACACCCCACAACTACTTACTCTTAGAGAGGGGTCTTGTTGCACCACTCACACGACCAAGATAACAAGTAGAAGAAGAACTTTTGATCATCCTCAGTAACACCATCCCTGTAACTCAATTTTTTTATGTGGAAGACCTTGGGTTGTTGTGTGGGAGCTTAACTGTTAACTAATGATGAAAACTAAGATGCTCTCTCATATCATTTGTTGCAAGGGTTCCAGATAGCCCTGCCTTGGCTTTAGTATTTACGTTTACTAATAAAATGCTTAAAATAAAACGTGATTCCATGTACTGATAGACTTAACTCAGTGCCAGCTCTTATCACTAAAGCCCGGTAAAGGCAGTATGGTGAAATCCTGATATTTGCATATTAAGGTGTCAAAAGGCTCTTTTAGGACCTGATGTCTGCATGCTGGTAGCACCAATGTTCAGGTGGTTGTCACCCAGTTGGTTGCTGTAGCTCTGCTAGCTCATTCAACTTCTCTCTGGCCCCTGAGCTGGATGGTCTGTTGTTGTGCAGGAATGTCCCTGGCTGTTTTTATGCTGGGCTTGTAGTTGCATTTGCAAAATTATAGCTTTAGCCAATCACTTTTATTCTTTTAAAATTTCTCCTAAGTTTTGATCAAAATAAAAAAAAAAAAAAACCCAAAGTGTCCAATTTTACATTGCCAAGGGAGCTGGCAGGGTATAGCTTCAGTCAAGTCAAGATTACAGCTTGGGTGCTATCTTTCCCCATCGTATTTCTTCAGTTCCAATGCATGCTTTCCACATTTTTTATCATTACAAGTATATAAATTGGATCAGTTGGTGTTTTATCCAGATGAGTGACTTTCTTTATATTTTGCTTGAATGGACAGGTCCTTTTTCAGTCAACTTCTCAATATTTTTATATCCATAATTAATTATTCTGCTTTATATATTAGTTAAATTTTTATTAAATTAATTAAATTGATTAAATCAAAAGATCAATTAATTTTATTATGAGCCAATTATTATCTTGCAAGGAAAATACTGGTCTTTTATTTCCAAAGTTTTCAAGTTGGTAGATCAAACAAAATTAAAAATGAAGCTTGTACGCTTACCTTGTATGTTAAACAACTACAAGTCACTTAATACATTCACAATATATCACTGAGGAAGCACAATATGTGCAGAGATAAAATTCCTCAGATGTAATATGGGACCATGGTAAATATGTACAAACTTGACATTACCTGTGATTCAGGCCATGTGCCCTCACCTCCAACATACAGACCTGACCCCCTTTCTACTTAATCTACTGACATCCTTACCTTGCCCTGGGTAAAAATATGGGTGTCATGACAGGGCGTTTGTATGCATGCTAATTGAGAGAGATTGGCTGTAATTTGCTAGATTGTGTTGTATGATCATACCCCTGATGAGGCCACAGGGTAAGTGAGGCCCCAGGCCCGCCCACACAAAACATTTACACTCTTAAATGCGTTAAACGTGATCTCTAAACCACTTCAGTCTTATAGCTGGACAAGATAGGACTTAGTATTCTTACTGTAATATCAGCGTCGTGACACCCCAGGATAAAGAGAACTGCTTATAGTGGATTCACACAACTTTTCTTAAGATCCTTTAGGATCTAGAGATTTTTAAAAGGAATACTGACTGCTAGTGACAATCCCATGGAATAAGACTGGAAAACATATTTATATACATGTGTAACATTAACTACTGACTAATGTGTGAGGTCATGCAGTGTTAATTTTGTGACAAGTTAATCTGAGATGGATTCCCTCCTGGTGTTATTGTGTGTGGGGTTGCTATGTATAGCCACAGTGAGAGGACAAGAGACTGGCCTGAATAATGGACAGAAACAACAAAAGAGTAAGTTCTTATTAATCTTAAGGCCAGCTGTTCATCTATGTTCTCTGTAGAATTTATACGATTCCTGGCTTACTCTGCAGACATGATTGGTTGGAAACTCCCTGTTAAGAAAAGTTCTTATAAGACCACTGTAACAAATATTTAAGCTGCTGTATTGTTTTTCTACACACTGTCAATAAACACAGCACATGCACCAATGTTGACAAACATAAAACCATCTAACCTAAGGTGGTTGGTTCCATATATATGGAAGATGAGAGATAGCTAGTTGGAAAACTCCCTTTCGAAAACCCTGGTCCACCTGTCTTGCTGTCAGATGTCCTTGTTGAATGTGTTCTGATTATTTAGGTGGGCCCCCAATTGTTATAAACACAGTGGTTTAAATTAAACAGAAGCCCCATTTTGATGGGATCAGCATTTTCTGACCAACCGGGTATTTATATAAAAGCTTCAAGAGATTATCTTTACATTAAAAGACATCAGATATTGGAAAGGCCCCTTTAAGTTAGACTAAATCTGTTAAACTCTCAGAACTTATATTTAGAACTCGGTTTTACTTCTTAGTACAGACCTTAAGTGACTCTTTTTAGCTCTCAGTGCAGACCTAAGGTGGCTCTTTTTGGCTCTTAGTGCAGACCTAAGGTAGCTCTTGTTAGCTCTTAGAGCAGACTAAGGGTAACATCATTTATCCTAGAGCAGACCTAAGAAAACTACTTTTAGCTTGTCGACCAGTTAAAAATGTATTGTGCAGGTCTTTATTAAGCATGTAGATTAGATCAGGGGCAGCTCATTTAGTGCTCATAACAGATCATGGTCAAATGCCTCTTTCAGTGTAAACTAAGGGAGCTATTTATAACTCTTGTAGGACACCCTGCAGACCTTTTACTAAATGTTAAAATACTACATAGCATGGAGTGAAGCTCAACAAAGCATCACAGAGCAGACTGTCCAAAGGCAGCTCTTTATAACTACTAGACATGTCACAACTCTTTTTAGCTCTCGAAGTAGCCATATCGAAATCCTTTTAAACACACAGAGCAGTCCTAGGGCATTTACTTTTCATCACAAGAGCAAACCAAAGGCAATTGTTCTGAGCTATCAGTAAAGACCAAGTTGAATCCTTTGAGCTGTTGTTAGAGCTTTGATGCACTTTGTTTCGATTATTTATTGTTGCAATTAGATTCTAGAATTGGTTATTGCAAACAATCATATATTCTGTTAGAGAGGTATATTTGCTAGTGGGGTGCCAGTTTATCAGTTATAATCGATGATAGGTCATTTTCTTTCATAATTGATTCAATTAGTTGTGTTTTATTTTATCAATCACAAATGTTGTGTATGCACATGCAAATAAGTAATACTATCCAGAAAAAAAATGTTCTAATCCTGTCAAAGATTTAATAAAGAGGGGACACAAAGTAATGAATAGCATTAAAACTTAACCTTGTGCAGCAAACAGGTGTCAACAGCCCTGCCTTTACTTTGACCCTTCAGCATGATGTTAAAATCAGACTGAATTTACTTGGTCAGTATTTTACCTATACAGCCAATTTACTTGAATAAAAACAGTACATAGATTAATCGATTAAAAATCATTTTTTTCCTTTCAATTATAGCATACGATTTTACAAGCAATTCCTATTACTGATACCTACTTGTGAATTTCTTCAAGGATGATGTTTATAATTATATGACTATTATACAGTACCTTTAGAAGCATATATGTAGACCAATTATTAATAAATATTCCTTTGCATTACTGTGGCGCACTGATAAACCTTGACATTTAAAAAAATGTTTACAGTTGATACAGAAAAAAATGTAAAGTGTAGTCCACCAGGTTGAGTAATGAAACAGACGCTCAGTACAACCAAGGTGAATGGGGACACTCCATCTCAACAGCATCAGCCGCCAGCTTATCTCCTCCTCATCCTCAGGAAACAGATGCTGCATCACTTGTTTAGTCTTCAAACCATGCCCCTTAAATCCTCTTTATATATAACTAGCTTCAGGTACCTTACCTCAACCAAGAGGGACAGGTTTAGTCCGGTGTTTATATTATTCTGTCTGCTACCCTTAATATAGTCTCCAGGTATTTTACCTCTGCCAAGGAGGTTTATGTTTTTACCTGTGTTTATTTGTTCATATATGTAACTGCTGTATTGTCTCCAGGTATATTATTGCTGTTATATATGTTTTCAACTGTGTTTTCTTATTCTTTGATTGTACTTCAGAAAGATTAACACAAATGTCATGAAATTTGTCAGAATGAATTAATCTGGAGGAAAGTACAAACTGTGTTTATTTACAATATTTTTTTGGAGTTGTTTAAAAGTGATTCAAGACTATATTGCTGTGTTAATTTTAGTATTTCACTATTATCTCTTTCTTGTAGATCCAGGCCTGTTTCCAGTGGTGTACAACTTGGCCTCCAATGCTCATATAACAGCCAACGCAACCTGTGGTGATAAAGGTCCTGAAGTTTTCTGTAAGCTGGTGGAACACGTAGAACCGGAATATAAAGATGACAACTCACAGTGTGGTACCTGTGACATGCAGAGTACAGATGATGCAAAACGTCATCCGATTACCAATGCTATCGACGGGAGCAGGAACTGGTGGCAGAGCCCACCACTCACGAGAGGGTCAGCGTACCAGAGAATTACGATCACGCTGGACCTGAAGCAGGTAGGAGACATCTAAATATCATATACAGTGAAACCTGTGTTATGAGACCACCCATGGGACTGGACAAAAGTGCTCTCAAGTCACAGGTGGTCTTATAAGACAGGTCAGTTATAACTAATTTAAATACTTTTGGTTGACCTGGTCATCTTAATAGACAGTTGGTCTTTCAGACTGGTTCCACTGTACAGTAAAATCTGGTTGAATCAACTTTCCCTATTATGTCTTATGTAAACTATATGTGTTAAGATAAATTTTAATAGAATTATTGATGTGTATGTATCAGTTTCTCTCGGGGACAACAGGAATACACTTTACCTATTTCACTGATAATCAGCTGAGCATTGTGGGCCCAAGGCCATTTGATCCTTTATTTTTGAGACTATTTTATTTGCTGCCACACAGGCTGTACATTTTACCTCATAGCAGAGTAACTTCTTTTGTCTGCCCTGTACTTTTTGGGGTTTGATGAATTACTTTTGTACTTTTGTTCTTGTTAGACTTAACTTACATCTGCCCAGAAATTATATTCTGGTACGTTTGTATAACACAATATTCATATTAATTGACCCATTTCTTCCCTCAATCCATATTTATTTGTTTTATAATGGATATATTTTAACAATGAACAATAAGATATGTAAAGTAAATTATTTTTCATTACAAATAACATGCAGACAATTTTTGTCAGTATATTTACAGTTATATTTTGGTAGATGATTAAAAATGGTTATGAAAAACTAAA
Source organism: Sipunculus nudus (assembly GCA_026874595.1). NCBI lineage: Eukaryota > Metazoa > Annelida > Sipuncula > Golfingiida > Sipunculidae > Sipunculus > Sipunculus nudus. The sequence continues at coordinate 9,008,831 of CM049309.1, forward strand.
TTTAATGTAAATGGATATTTTTAAAGATCTGAACTTAAAGAAGTATTGTAAAAAAAGTAAAAAAAATTAAATATAAGGCCAAAATAAAAAAAAGGTATGGTTCTCAGGCACTTTTTTTCAGAAATCAATGCGGGCGGGCGCTTTTTTTATTTTAAATTTTTTGGTATGTTTCGGTAAAAATGTCGAATGATGAGGGAAAGCATAAAAATAACAGTTTTAATTTGCTAAATAAGTAAAAGCACTACAAAACAAAGGAAATTGTATGGTTTTATCTTCTTGAAAGAAATGTCGGAGCGGCAGCAGCTCAAAATTGGAAAGTTTTTATTGAAAATCAAATAAAAATTTTTGATGCGGGGGTTTAAAATTGATGCGGGCGGTGCCTGAGAACCATACCTTTAATTTTTTTTGGCCTAATAAGGATCTCTTGTCAAGAGACATATTTTGTGTGTGACTTTTTTAAGGAGGCATTTGGTCCCATGATTGTATGGGTCATTTGATATCTTGTAGGAATTTAAGCTAATGTTGTTTTAGCAATTGGAATACTTTTCACAGTTTCACAAGTTTAAATTTTAATAATCTCATAGTGAAAATATTGGGTACTAGTTAAGGTAACAGCAGTATAGGTACAACCTAGGTATATGGAAGTGGTAGAAATGTTTTTTTGTTTCAGTGCATTGTAGAGACTTTTTGGGTACAGATTTTCATCTGAGGTACAGAATAGGTACAGAATAGGTACAAAATAGGTACTTTCTAGGTACAACATATTTTTGTTAGGGTTAATATCAAATATTGTTTGTATAGTAGTGGTAGGAATCAGTTGTAAAATCATATTCAATGATTGAAAAAAATAATAAATTATGAATCAGTTATTTCATAAATCTTCTATATTACTGGGAAGTCTGCTGTATAGAATTATATCTAAGATATTGACCAAGTAAATTCAGTTTAACTTGTAAATGACGCTGAAAGGTCAATGTAATGTGCTGTTTGTTGACACTTATTTGTTGCACAAGTTTCTTTCTTATATCTCTGACAGAGTTAAAAATGTTTTAGCTGGATGACCTCTTTGGATGTGCGTACATAATCATTTGTGGTCAGTTATGCAAAAATGCAATAGATTAAAGCAATAACCATATGAAAGGAAACGGCCAATCATCAATATAATCCGTTAATTGGCACACCACTATTGCTTAGTGGAACAGATGAAGTTATATGAAGAAGTGCAATTTGAACATGCAGGTATGTTAGTTCACAGTTTAGGGTTGTTGATTGTATTGGAACAGGGAGTGGGTTTACTGTTTGATATATGGCTTTAACAACAGCTGTCATGTGTGGTAACTATAATCAACACAGGAGGCTTACACAGAGATAATAATGATGTTATCTCTTATCAGATCAGATGAGAATCAGCCTCTCATCATATTACATGTACACTGCCTTTGAAGTTAGTAATAAATTGCAGGCCTTCCTGTGACTGCCATAGACTTGAACTGATTAATTCTTTCACCATTAGTTTATATTCCTTTTAATTGATAGGCTATGATCAACTTTTCACTGATTGGCTAAAAATTAATTTTCACTGTTATACAAAAAATAACTTCTCACTGATAGGCTAAAAATAAATTTTCACTGTTAGGCTAAAAATAACTTTTCAGGGACAGGCTAAAAATAACTTCTCACTGTGAGGCTAAAAATAACTTTTCACTGATAGGCTAAAATAACTTTTCACTGGCAGGTTAAATGTTTCTTTGCTTGTAGATGCTAAAAAAACTTGGATAGGATAAAATAAAAACTTTTATAAATAACTTTTCAGGGATATGATTGAATATAAACTTTACGGGACTGCTTAAATTTGGTTCTATGGCTGACACTTAAAATATCTGTTTTGTAGTGTTTAACTTTCAGATTATAAATATTTTATTTTCCAGTAGTAGAGTAAAGTAACTTTTCCTTGACGGGTAAAAAAAAAAATGGATTAAAATATGTTTGATACATTAATAAATCACTGTGGAGATTTAATGATTGAAATCAACATGACAGGAATGTGTAATTAAAGGGATATTAAACACAGGCTTTCATCATTATGTGTCACATTAATAAACCCAGCATGACCAACCAATAACAGGGAAGTAAGTTATTAATATGTTTTCATGTCATTTGACCTTTAGTTTATAACAATAAGTTTAGTGATATATAGCATTATATACTGTCCTAAATTAATACTAATACCAATTTTTGTCAGTGGTACAATTATACTGGACAAGTAGAGCAATATAAAAAAACAAGGACCAGAGCTTTTAATTTTATTGAAGATTAAGAGCTTTTTAGAACACCATGCATGTACCAAACAACCCTTGTTTGACAAAAAATGACGGTTCAGGATCACACCTGCTGCCATCATATAATAAGTTTATAACCATGTATTTATTACCTCAATACGAGCTATACATAAAAGCATGTCTGTACACAACATAATTCTGGAGTTGTAAAATTTGGTCATGTTACTGCATATTCACAGATTTCTCCACAGATTTCCATACCACAGTCCTGTGATAAGACTCAGTAAAACATGCACTTAAGATCTATTGAAATTAAAATTACTGAAATTCTTGATTTATTGCACAAATATTCAAAAGGTTTTTATTTAACCTTAAAATTATCTTGTCCTCTTAATTGTACAAAATTAAGCATAAATAAGATTGAGCCAATGTAAGTTAATATCATTATAGGAAATCCTATCTCCCTACTACAAACACCTCTCTTTTACAGACAACTGAGGCACTTCAAATCCCTTACATTATTGGATTGACTAATAAAGATATTGACAGGGTACAAATTAGGCTAGAATATTAACTGGCTCCAGGTGCCCCCTTGAAACAAAACCTACATGCATCTCAGATTTCAACATGTACCTTGTAATACTAGTGAGAAAATTTGCTTGTTAAGTGGTTTCTGTTGCTCAAAGAATAGAAATGCTTATTTATGATTGTGATGTTAATGAAAAATAAAAAAAAGAAGATACTGCACCAACATTGTTTTTCATTGGTTTGTAATACATGCATAGAGTGCACCCTCAGTACAACTTCTACCTGCACAAAAGAAAATGTACATACAAACGTGCATGTGTGCACCTTCTATTTCACACCCTGTATCTCTGTAGAATGATTATGAAAGTCATCTCACCACTTTTAGCGTGAGGTGCTGAAAAGCAAACACAGGCGAAAACAGGACCTGATCAGACATAAAGAATCACTAAGGTTTATTTTTTATTCTGTCCTGTGAGCCAAAGCCAGATTTGCTTTTTTTTCATAAAAATTGTGAATGGCCTTACAATGAGCCCTATTATAAGTCAATCTATCGAGCTGTTGAAAGTACTAGAGTAACAGGTAGGGGAGATAAATTGCTGGTATGCTGCTGATGAGATAACCAACAGCAGTAGCACAGGGATGACTGCAGCAGCTGTGTGAGATGCTGTATAGAAGCCCCAGCCAGCTGGCAGCAGCTGCCTGTCAGCAACTTGTTAAGGCAGGTTTCTGACTTCATCTGATCATTGATTGACCCCAGAACAAGACTAATTATAACTACAGTTACTGGTTAATAAACAAATAAGAAATGCTATCATACTAATAAGAAATACAGGGGCCTGGCTCCTGAAATCAGTACGTGGCTTCATTTACTTTGGAACAAGTGCAGGGAGATGCCTTGAACTATAAAGATCTCATAGTGGTTAACATGGTAATTGCACCTGACTCTGTGGATGAGCTCCAAATTATGTCATGGAACAGACTCAGAATCAAGTAGAATCATGTTTTCTTTTCTGATTTAATGAACTAACTAAAAAGTTTTTATCAGTATTTCACAAGCTATTTGAAGTAAAGTATTTTCCGAGTTGTGGTGATTCCTTTTTTGTTCCTGGCAAAGTCACAACCACTTAGGATATGTTATTCATACATTGTTGATTTTTTTATTGGAATGATAAATAAGAATATATAAAAAAGTCAATTTGGTGTATACCATGTATCTTTATTTGTGAATTAATCAGTAGTAAGTCTTGATTGTGGAGTTGCAATTCAGCCATAGTAATATTTTCCAGGGTTGAAACCCTATTATCAGATGATATGGTTATATTCCTCGAAATTTTTCATGACATACAGTGACTTTTTCATAAGTTCAAATTAGGTACATTATAAAAGTGAATAAAGCTATATGACACGTGGCAGAAAAGTGAATGATGTTATTTTGGAATACCAGTTACCCATTATGGCTTTGTTATGAAGGTAAAACCCTTAATTTATCGGAGTAGATCCAAAGGTTAGTAAGTGGAGAGAATCATACTAACTAGAAACCTTTGACTAATTATGAAGTGTGAGATGCTTTTTAACAGTACAGGTCATAAAGCATAGCTGCTAGTGTTTAACAGAATTATATATGGGAAAATCCTACATATCATTGGTACTTGGACATAAGCCAAGTGATGTGCATTACCTGTAAATGTCAGCTGTGTACTTTCTGTTGTATGTAATTATCATATTTGTCATGCCAGAGTTAAGAACATATGTCAGAAATGAGGAGAGCATTATTTGTGTCTATCATGGAGGGGGAGCATACCTAGTATTGAGACAGAGATATAATTTGCTCAGTGTGGGTGCCATACTTAATGATCTCATCAAACATTTGATCAGGGTTAACACACCACACGGTTCTGTTGATAAGCACTCTGTGGTATGATCTGGAATGTGGATGGATGTGATGTACATGGCCTTGTTTATCTCTGTCATTCACTGTTGATAAATCATTCACCATTACAAGTAGCAAGACAGCAGATTAATACCTATACCTTGTTCCAGCACCCCTGTCTTGTCATGGTAGTTACTGAAAAGTACGAAAAACTTATAGAAAATACCAAAAAAGTTACCGTAAAGTACCAAAAATTTACTTTACAGTTCAAAAATATATAGCTCCATTCATGATTCTTCTCGATTATTTCCTACTTTTATTGCATATTTCTTTATCCAGGTAACCTTTCCATTCTTTGCTGTACTTTTCAGTAACTTTTGGAAACTTTACAGTACTTGTGAATTGTTTATCTTCAATATAGGTTGAGGATCATGATCGCAGCAACATATTAGTTCATTATGGTAACTTTTCAGTAATTTTCCTGTCCACCTTTATGTTTAAAGTATTTGTTTAAGATTTATTTTGTTATCCATTAAAACACTGAGCACTTCTTTCAAGATTGGTAATTCTGTGACTTAAGATAAGTAATCAACTTAAGTACTGCTTTATCACAGAAGGTATTGTGGTTAATTATGATAACTTGAATAATTATTAAACAATCTTACTGATATTATCTGTATTTGTTGATGTTTTAGTCCCATGCACATGTTACATGTTAATACCCTGAAGTAGAAAAAATGGTTATACGTTTATACACAGGAAACTTTTAATGTTTTTATTACCAAGAATTTGAGAAAATTAAAAAAATATATAATTTAATTTGATATTTTTAAAAAATAAAATGTATGTGAAAAAATTATGATGGTAATCTATAGTGGGTACAAAGAAACAAAACTGCATAGTCTTTACAGATATCCTTGTTAGCAATGATAATCTGTACAGATATCCTTGTTAGCAATGATAACATCAGTCTGTTGAAAAATTTAATATTTTGAAAAAGGAACATGAGTGCACTCAAAACGCTTTAATCTTTAGAGGTCAGAGAAACAGTGTATGGGATAATTCAAGAATTGAGATGTTTTTGGCTGAAGGTTCTAAAAGAGGAGCCATTAATCTTTTATTGCGCTATAAACGTCAACAGACAAACAAATGGACGGGTTGTATTTTACTTGGTCACATATAAAGAAAACCTAATGGTCCATTTATTGATCAGCAGAGTTATGTAGTTATTTTATTCACATAATGTGGAGTGGAGTGATCACGCATCACATATACATGTGTTGATCTAAGCTGAATTATACACGTTAACCAGGATACATTGCTTTACTCAGCAGTTGTAGTGTCGTAACTGAATTTTATAAGTGGTTTATGCCAGCTTTTGATGCCTTTTTTGGAACACTAGGTGCACATTTTTGTATCTCTATATGTGTTGGCAAATGTGAATGTAAATGCATTTTTTTTCACTGACTGAAGGTCAACTAAGCTGTAGGGTTGACCTTTTGTCTGGTACATATGTTAAACTTAAACTTATAATCAGGTCAATGTCACATCATCTTTTAGAAAATTGTCACAAGGTGATTGCAAGGCACATTTATAAACCATGATGGCTAGAAACTTGTAATTCAAAAGCCAGACATGTCTGCATTAGGTAGGTATTGAAACCTAAACTTGTTCAAATGGCCTGGTTACATAAAGGCTGTACAGCACTTTGACATTTTCCCATATTTGTTTTCTAACCAAGAGTCAGTTATTTTCAAGTGATTTGGGAAACACAACTTGCATATCTAACTGAGGGCCCATTTGTGGATGAAGCTTTGTTGTGATAAATGTTAATGTGGTGATAAAGATATTGTTGTGGCATATGCACTCAGGATTAGCCCATGCCTTCTTCATATTGGTATTGCTAATGACTGTTTGTATTCTTGCCAGTCCTGAGCACGAATCATAAATATGCTTTGAAGGGGCTGATTCACATACCAGCTAATTAAATATACATGAAGTATAGTGTTTTCTCCTTAAATTACTACAGTGTCTGTCAGTATTTTGTTCTAAAAGAGTTTGCCTACTCTTGTGTAGAAGTGGAAATAAGCTTGCACGAGGTATGACCACTGGTGCAAAAATAAACATAGCACACCACCACCTGCTGGCTAAACAGCACAGCTTCACAGATTCAGATTTTTCAAGCTTACAACTAGTGTTTTGTAGAACTGTGTTTCTTCTTTCATCTTTCTTTTTTCTATAAAGGAATTGTTGTGCATGCACAAAACTGGACCTCTGGTCCAGCAGTCTAGTTATGGTAAACAGACACACATGGACTATGTTTACTCACACACAGAACCATAACAATATAAAAAAACAGGTGAATAGGTGATAGTAAGTTGGTGTGCCTGGATGTTTTTGCTGTGAATCTTTTCTTTTCAGCCAAAATGAACTAATTATGTAAGATAATACACTTATTATTACAAATGTTTATGTACCTTATATTCATGATTCATGATACTACATTATTAACATATTATATAGTCATACCCCTCATAGCTATATTGAGAAACTATGAAAAACAATGAGGCTAGCATGTAAATTCAGAGATCTTCATGCATAATTACAACAAGCAACTAAAAATGGCAGGACCAAATGCCCCCTTGTTTAATGTTTTTTGTATCAAGGGCAAAAAGTGCTGCATACTGGACAGCAATTGGAGAAAGATATACTCTCCACACATAAATATTTTGACATTAACAAGAGACTGCGGGGAGGTTACAGCTGGTGGTTTAACCTGATACATAGCTGTTCTGAGCAGAGGAGCCCGGGCACTAATCTGCTGTAAATTATTCAGTGATGCCAGCAAATTAAGCAGACAGCACTCTTTCATCTTACACCATGATGAATTAGTGTTTGGACAAAAATGCAGAAAATTAGCCTGCAATGTTTTAACACTCACTTGCAAATATAACAATAGGTGGAGTAGGCAGATATATAAATGGGAGTGGTTAAAATGGTAACTTACAGTATGATTACACAAGTATTTATTGTTGAACTATACACCCACTTATAGCTACAAAGTTATGTAAATGAGCCATCTGTTTTTCTCTGCTGTCCTCTGTAAACATGATTTTCTTAGTTAAGTTGTTGATAATAAAAATGTCAGTATCAACTGGTATTTAAATCAAATGTTTTTAAAGACTAGGCCCATGGCCTGTATGTGGCACTGTCTATTGGATGAGGATGAAGTTAGCCATACAATAAGAATGCTGCATTTCAATTAAGCCTTCTGGATTTCAGATATTTAATGCCAGTGCTAGTAATAGTCCAGAAGTCTAATCATTAGTGTGAACTTCTTTGGTTTCTTTTTGCCCATTTGCCTTTTCAGCACCTGTAGTGTTCAACCCAGGACCCTCTGCTACAAAATTCAGTGCTTTCCCATCTTTATAAGTGTTTAATTGGTGGAAGTAAATGCTTCCATTGTTTAATGCAATTTTAAACAAAAATATGTACATCTGCAGAATTCCATTTTAATATGGGACTGTGACAAAAAACAGTAGCACAGGCTTCCTTTCATATATATCCTGGTGTAAACTAGGCCTGATGACTACTGCACTTATAGATGCTGGGTGTGTAATCAATCAGAGTTATAACACTCAGGAACCCCCATAAGTCCACTTGTTTGTCAATGATACATGGCCATATTCCACAACCTTCCTATTAAGGTCTAATCATCGTCAAAAATCATGAAAATTACAATTTTCTGAAAAACATCTGGTTTTATAGATGTTTGCTACATCTATCTTTTCACAAAAACACGTTCCTGGGGTTATATTGTATCAATTAGAAAAATAAGTATTTTAATTCAGATGTCAACCCAACATGGGGTGCAAACAGGACCAACTGTCAGCTCCGCGAGAGTTAGCAGCGTGTAAGTTGCTTATTGGTTTACCATGTGTTCGCGGTATTAGGCAAATGGTTGATTGACAGGGGTGGGGAAGCCGCGGTCAGTCAGCCGGGAAAGAGCTTATCTTTATTACCGGCACTTACTAATTGGCACTAATTAATACAAACACGTCCCCACTATACGCCTAACCCAGAAGTAAACTGTACATCGTACTCCTCCAGTCGCCAAATAATGTCTATGTCACTGCCCTAAAATATGTTAGTGTCACCCAATAAGGGTCCTGGCACCAAGAATATACCCAGAAATATGAATTTACCGATTGTTATTTCTGTAATAGTGACCCTGTTATACACTATAACATTTTCTCCCAGGGTCCATCATTACATCGCCAAAACCATTACCGAATACATTGTTCCTTCTTCTATAATATACTCTATCTTCAAACTGAATGTCATGGGTCGAAGAAAATAGAGTAGAATGAGCGAAGATAAAATTCGCTATTTGAACGAGAGACAGTCACATACTGCTGATCACAAAGTTCCTGTGTTGTTAGTGGAGGATGTAGATAAACGCCGAGGGTGGTGCAGCAATATGGGACTGCGTTGCACGAATGAATTTTGTGAGAGGAACGCGGCACCAAGTTACACCACCACGTCGCCTGCTAACAAATTTTGCGAAGTGAACCGCGCCGGAGTCTTAGCTATGAGAGCGATCGGTAAAGGAAGAGCAGCCGCAGCACGATTTAGCGCGTATATGACTAGTGTAAATAAATCTAATGAGAGAGGGAGATATGTGTGGCTGCTAGCTATGTAGTGTCTCATATATATAATTGTGAGAGGGAGAGACAAGCTGTTAATTGGATTAGGGTATATGGTGGTCTGAATGAGAGCACAGAGTTAACAGAGTGATCGTTCTTATCAGTCACTTCACACCTGGCGCGGTAGCCCATGACCTGATTACCAATGACCGACCCCTCGGACCAGTAAGCTCGGCATACTTTAGTTTGACAGTTCTCCAGTTGTCATGATGCCTAATAAAATCCTTTTTTTTAACATTGATAAACCATTAAATTTTATAATTTATATATTGAAACCGATTCTCATCCGAACTTTTAGTGAAAAAATACAACTGTCACTTGTGCTTATATCCCTGTTTTCCACTCAAAACAAAATTTCTCTTCCCAAACAGTTTTTGGCCGTTTTCTCAAAACAGTAATTCAGGAGACTGAATGGTCTTCAGAGCGATATTTCTCAAAAACCATTGAATACAGAGTCTTCATATTTTGCATATAGGTAAATCAACAAGTATTCTAAAATGCGTTTTTTTAGCTCAGCTGACTGAAAGTCATCTGAGCTATAGTGATCACTCTTTGTCCGTCGTCCATCTGTCCGTCTGTCCGTCCGTTAACCAGGCACAAATCGTAACCGCTGAACCTAGAACCTTGTAACTCGGGATTCTGAGAGATCCATGAAAAATCTCCTTGGAAACCAGAAATTAGGTCTCTGTTACCCATATCCTTCGAGCTATGGGGCCCCAAAGTACCCCCCAGAAAAGTCAAAATTTCACACAAAAACTTCAATATCTCATTAACTACTTGACTGATGGTCATGATTTTTGGCATACATATTGATCATGAGATGTTCCATCACTTCCTGCAGACTGGTGGCGCCACCTGTATTTTTCGTTTTTTACAAATATTTTTCTCTATTTTTGAGACCTTTAAAAATGTGAACATCTGTTAACAAGGCACAAATTGTAAAGCCAAGACCTAGAATCTTAATTCTTGATACACTGAGAGGTCCATGAAAAATCTCCTTGGAAACACGAAATTAGGTCTCTGTTACTCATATCCTTCGAGCTATGGGGCCCCAAAGTACCCCCCAGAATAGTAAAAAATTTCATACAAAAACTTCAATATCTCAATAACTACAACACTGATGGTCATGATTTTTGGCATACATATTGATCATGAGGTGTTTCATCAGTTCCTGCAGACTGGTGGCGCCACCTGTATTTTTCGTTTTTTTACAATTTTTTCCTCTATTTTTGAGACGTTTAAAGATGCTGTCATCTGTTAACGTGGCACAAATCGTAACCGCTGGACCTAGAATCTTCATTCTCGACACACTGAGAAACCTATTTAAAGTCTCCGTGGAAACCATAAATTAGATCTCTGTTACCCATATCCTTCGAGCTTTGGGGCCCCAAAGTACCCCCCAGAAAAGTCAAAAACTTCATACAAAAACTTCAATATCTCATTAACTACTTGACTGATGGTCATGATTTTTGGCATACGTATTGATCATGAGATGTTCCATCACTTCCTGCAGACTGGTGGCGCCACCTGAATTTTTCGATTTTTTACGAATTTAAAAATGTGAACAGCTGTTAACAGGGCACAAATCATAAAGACTGGACCTAGAATCTTCATTCTTGACACACTGAGAGGTCCATTAAAAGTCTCCATGGAAACCTGAAATAAGGTCTCTGTTACTCCTCTGAGCTATGGGGGGCTCCCAATAACCCCCCAGAATAATGGAAAATTTGATAAAAACAAACTGCAACATCTCAATAACTACAACACTGATGGTCATGATTTTTGGCATACATATTGATCAAGAGGTGTTTCATCAGTACCTGCAGACTGGTGGTGCCACCTGTATTTTTTCAAATTTTCACAATTTTTTTTTCTCTATTTTTGAGACCTTTCAGGATGTAGTTATCTGTCAACAGGGTACAAATCGTAAGGACTGGACCTAGAATCTTCATTGTTGACACACAGGGAGACCCATGATAAGTCTCCATGGACACCTGAAATTAGGTCTCTGTTACCCATATCCTTTGAGCTATGGCACTCCAAAGTATAGCTCAGAATAATGGAAAATTTGATACAACGGCTGAAGTATCTGAACAACTAATGCAGAGATCACCATAATTGTTTTCATGGATATTGATCATGGAGTGTTTCATCAGTTTCTGCAGACTGGTGGCACCACCTGTATTTGTTCGGGTTTTTTTACGAATTTTTTCTCTATTTTTGAGACCTTTAAAGTTATGAAGATCTGTTAACAGGGCACAATTCATAAAAACTGGACCTAGAATCATCATTCTTGACACACAGGGAAACCCATGAAAAGTCTCAATGTAAACCTGAAATTAGGTCTCTGTTACCCATACTTTTTTAAGCTGTATGGCTCCAAATTACCCCCCAGAATAATGGAAAATTTGATACAAAAACTGCAGTATCTCAATAACTACAACACTGATGGTCATGATTTTCGGCATACATATTGATCATGACCTGTTCCATCAGTTTCTGCAGACTGGTTGCACCACCTCTATTTTTTTCAAATTTTTACGATTTTTTTTCTCTTTTTTTGATACCTTTAAAGATTTGGTTATCTGTCAACAGGGTACAAATCGCAACAACTGGACCTAGAATCTTCATTCTTGTCATGCAAGGAGGCCCATGAAAAGTGCCTGTGGAAACTTAAAATTAGGTCTCTGTTACCCATATCCTTCAAGCTATAGGACTCCGAAGTATCCCTCAGAATAATGGACAATTTGATACAAAAGCTGAAGTTTCTGAACAACTAATGGGGAGATCACCATGATTCTTTGCATGGATATTGATGTTTGTAAGTGTTTTTATTAGTTTCTGCAGACTGGTGGAGCCACCTGTATTTTTGTACCCGCCAAAACGAAGTTTTGTGGATACTATGTTTTTGACCGGGTTCCTCCGCCGTTGCCGGGTTCGTTTCCAGAGAGCTCCTCTGGGACTTGATTTTATGAGCTTTCCAAGCTCATATTTAGGGAACCGTTTGACCGATCGGGCCAAAATTTTGCATGTGTATAGATCTAACATAGCTCTTTATCATATGCTAAACTGGTGGTGCCACCTGCAACCATTTTTGCACAGCGTTTGTCTGTTTGTCTGCCGTGCGATAATGTCACTCATATCTAGGCAGTGGTTTGACATATCTGCCTAAAATTTTGCAGTTTTATACATCCTGGATAGCTTTCTTGATTTTATGACAGGTGGCGCCACCTTTATTCTAGTTTATGCTGCAGACATCCAAGCTCATATCTCGGGAACCGTTTGAACGATTGGGCCAAAATTTTGCATATGTATAGATCTCACATAGGTCTTTATCATACACAAAACTGGAGGGGCCAACTGCAACCATTTTTGCACATTTTGCACAGCGTCTGTTTGTCTGCCGTGGCCTAAAATCACTCATTTCTCTGTAGTGGTTTGACATAACTGCCTAAAATTTTGCAGGTTTATACATCCTGGATAGCTTTCTTGATTTTATGACAGGTGGCGCCACCTACATTCTAGTTAACGCTGCACACATCCAAGCTAATATCTCAGGAACCATTTGACCGATTGGGCCAAAATTGTGCTTGTGTTTAGATCTCACATAGTTCTTTATCATACACAAAACTGCAACCATTTTTGCACAGCGTCTGTCTGTTTGTCTGCCGTGGGCTAAAATCACTCATATCCATGTAGTGGTTTGACTTTTCCGCCTACAACTTGGACAGCTTTCTGGATTTGTAGTAGGTTGCACAACCTACATTCACATTTAGGCTGCAGACATCCATGCTAATATGCAACATACCTCACTCTGTTTCCCCTTGCCACTCAATCCATGCCTCACTTCACCCGTTCCACTCTGATTTTGGCAGATACACGTAGTCACTTGTCGGCTACCCGTATTCTAGTTTTTAAAGTTTACACATTTTTTCTCAATTTTTCAGATATATAAATACAGACTAAATCTTGGCCTGTTGGTTAATCTGTTTGATGCTTCAGTTGAATGGGTATCTACCATTCTGATGATAAAATTTTTTTTTTGTGAATCTCTTCCCAGTCAGCTGAGCGTCATGACCCATGGGTCACTTGTTCTTTTTCCTATATCGTTTTTAGTGTAGTAGAAATACGTTATTTAAACAAAATAAGTATTGTAAACATCACACATTTTTTTTTAAATTTAAAATTCATTATGAAAAAAAGACAATTAATATATAACAAAAAAAATGCCTGGAGATATTTGTATGTAGTTTCAAATGATACTATTTCCACCTACATACCCTATGCCAATTTTGAGATATATCCAATTAAAAAAAAATAATTTTAAATCATTTCAAGTTTAAAATTTTCAAAGTGGATACTGTTTCACTTTTTAATTATATCTCATCTGATAGAGAATATTCTAAGGATTCTAAATATATATACATCACTGTGTCTAATATTATTATTAATATGAATTCTTAAGCTAAATTAAACCAAGGTTGTTTGACGATGATTAGACCTTAAGCCTGCAGAGTGCTCACCCTGGGTGATATAAACATGTGTTTCATACATACATACAAATCCATTTGGAAATTTCAGATTGCAGATGCAGGTGCTTATAAACAAGTAACATAGTCCCGACAAGGTGATTTTATAACATTGAGAAAGAATTGAACATCTGATTGGTTACCAGTATGGCAGCTGTGTTTTGATACAGGTCTGACAAGTTGAGGTTGTAATAAAATCTCTATAAATCTCCTCTAACTGTGTAATCTTGTCAGGACTGTCATTCATAATGTTCTGTAATTAGTCGCAATTAAAAACGAGTTTTTCATTCAGGGTCAGGCATATATGGTGTCAGTCTGTCTACTTATTGTGTCTCTGGTGAGTATATATAGGACACCTGTTCTCTGAGCATTGTGTGGTCTATAGTTGTATCGGCTGGAACTCTATACTTTAACAATGGGACTTCCCAGTTTGTAAGACTGACTATTCGTACTGTTTAGAACAGATCCCAGCAGCTTCCCAGTGCCTCTAGCCTTTTAGACAAGTAGAATGGTTAATATATCATTATACGTACAATGTAACATCTGAAACAGAAGTTTAATACATCATTTTACCAACCTTGGAGGAAAACTTTTTGAGCATTTGTTGATGTTCCATGGTTACCCTCAGCTGAAGGTCACAAATAACTGATACCCACCCTCTCTCCTTACTGATTTGTTTATCTATGGGTATATATTTGACTCTTGTATGAGCAGTATGTAGGTCTTCATTCATTTTGCATTTGCAGTGGATCATGCCTGACCAGTGTGGGATTGACCTGTTATATTACAACTGAAGCTTCTGCACATTTACTCAGGGCATGGTTTGATCTTCTGTCCAGGGCATAAATTTCTCTGGTTTGACCTATCCCTTTTCTAATTTCTTTCATAACAAATTTGTCACAGACTTTATTGTGTAACTGGGTATCAGTTGACTGACTGTGGTTCCAATATTCCTTCGCTATATTGAATAGGATATTCCCACCAGAATTGTGAGAAAAGGATAAAAAATCTGTGTCTCCATTTTCTTTCCCTTGTTATTTTGTGAAAATGTCAACTCACAGGGAAAATTTCTTTGAAAATTGTTAAAAAACTCCAGGGTTTTATAGATGCTTCTTACCAATCTTAATCATCATTATTAAATGACAATTATCAGTAACTATCATTGTTGTGTTTCCTTGGGAGTGTCGATGCAAAAAATTTTTTTAACAAAATTTATTTGTAAAATTGTTAATAAAAGTACCAAACTCCAGGGTTTTATAGTTGTTACAGGGGAAATTGTAACACATCCCTGTGGCCTTTATATGCTTAATTGGATTTATGATTGGAAATGGACCTTCCTTATACTGAGTTGGATCAGTACTAAGTGCTGAGGTGTCAGTGATCAGAATATTATCAACAGTATATAGTGAATGGCACAAATCGGTTCATGTGTGGACTCCGTGTGGCGAGATCTCTCAGAGCAGTGTTAAGTATCAACAAAGGTGTACAAACACACGGATATGAACTGGCCACAGGTCAATCACACACCAGATGGCCATCCTCAGGCATCTTTTGTTTGTAGGCCAAGGGTCAAACTTTAAGGTCACATGGCTAGTTGACCTCTGGGCTTAAATGATACATGAACTTACTCAGGTGTATAACCTTACTCAGTGATTGGCTGACTCGAGTGGAAAAGAGATTTACCTGTTGAAGTCTGTATTGATATCATTTAAATTTGTTTAAACATCTGATAAATTTTGGATCACCGCAATTAAAGCCATGCACCCATCGTTATGAGGTATATGGATTCAAATAAGTTTACAGAAGATATCAGAGATTGTTTCTGTTACATATATTTATCATTACTAAAATATTTCACTAAGATTTCATTTTATTATGCATTTTATTTTACTTTGCTTAAAAAAATAATCACAAATTTTAATTTATATATATATCCTAGTAAAAAAGATAAAAGTAACATTTTATGTAACTTGATTAAAGAGAACTCCATTGATCATATGACTGTGCAAACTCATTACTGTGCCATCTGGAAATCTTAAAATGAATGATTAATATCAAATTTGCTGTCTATCTTTTAACCATAATAAAACTCACCTGTTGACTGACATTTAATATTTAACAAAAGGAAGGTACCTATAACTGTATTGTACTGTACCTGGATCCTCTGATGTGTGAGTTCATTAGGGTTTTATTTAAGGGCATCCTAAAACAGGCACAGATTTAAGTATAACCCGAGGGGGTAAACAATAAGGGTACATTTTTGGAATCTGCTCTTCAGAGAGACCCCTACCAGGGTAACTATGTGCGCTTTGTTTGATACACCTTGTAACTTACAGACACTAGGAGAGTTCGTAAAGGTTATCTGCTAACACTCCACGCATTCCTGTAGATCTTGAGTTTAAGCTCACTGATATCAACCTCAGTAGTTGTTGTGTCAGCTCAGAGCTCCTGAAACTCGCACAAGTTCACCTCTCATCCACTTGTTACCTTAGTTCTAATCAGCTCACCTGAATTGAGTGTAAGGTGTGAGAACTCATGAGGGAACTGTATGTTAATGTGTAAGTTGTCAAAATGCATCGGTGGAATATGTGTGTGCACTTTGGTAGAAGCACGGGAGCTTAACGTATTTGAGTATGGCCTTGACTGTGTCCAATTAACTGCATTGCTGATTTTAAAACATTGCTACAAAGAATATAACATCATATTTAACCATTTAAAATTAATTATTGGTATAACATTGGCATAAATAATAATCTTATGTTTGATTATCAGGGTCTGAGGTAAAATAAATTAACTATGGCATTAGAGTTTTCATATAGACTGTTTTAAGATACTTCAGGTATAATAGATTAAGTTTGATCAATACAGAGTAAAAGGTCTGTAGTCTAAATATTCACTATTCACACCATTGATTTATTTCATATACATAAACAAGACGAGTACAAGAGTTAAAATTTGCTATATATAGATATACGACAGTGGTTAAACATTCTTTAAATAACATTGAATATTTGATAGAAATCATATTAAGGTCATTTATATTTAGATGAAGCATGTTTGACATCAGCTTCAGCTAGTACCATTTATATTATGCCTTTGCATGCAATTCTAACATGTTGATGCAAAGTGTTTTGTGCATACTTGTCATTTCTTTCTCTGCATGGAAAAATAGTCAATTTCCTCATGTGCTAAAATCTGTCCTGATGCTACTAAATGACTTCCACACTCCTAAAAGCAAATAAAGGCTTATAATTTTTACCCTTTTTTATTGAAGCTATGTATGAGGTAGACAGTAAAACACAAGAGATCACACAAGTATTGGGCCTGTGAGCTACTTATAATTTCCACCCCTGTTTATCTGAGCTATGCATGAGGTACATAGGACAGTAAAACACAAGAGATCAAGGTGCCATCTTGACTGAAACGTTAAGTGCTATCATGTTAAGTGTCATACCTGTAGATTAACATTGTAACCTCGCTCTGAATTTCCTCTGGAACCTAAGGTTCAGGTGATTTCTCTTATAGCAATAACTTTTGGTTACCATATTAGTGTGAGGAAAAACACCAGTGTTTATATGATAGATTCTACTCTCTTTAGGTCCTACAGATTTTTATGTTTAAATTTTGAGATAATGTTCTGGACAATTGGTCACACCTCTCAGATAAGACTGATATTTTATAATGATAACTAATGTGTATGGTTAAAAAGGTAATTTCAGAAGTACGTTTTTCTGTTAGATAATTTAGTTTATGACACAGTAGGCTGACCACAGAAATCATGATGACTGTAGCAACACCTAGAATATGGATAATAATAATACTAACATTAATACTGCTATTACTACTACTACTAACAATAATAATAACAACAGGACACACTTTATATCAAATCTGACCTTTTTCCTAAAAAAGTAGGTGTAGTTTATTTTAATCTCTATTTTTTGTCCCCTGTCTCTGTGCAGTGAAAGGTATTTGCCAAAGTCTAGTCCATCTATATATCTATGTGGGTCAGTCATGTGTTATAGTTTCATGTAACAAAATACTTATTCCAGAGCACAATGGGGGGGGGGGGGGGTGTAGAGGGCATAGTTACCCTGTCTTTGGAGAGCACTCCTGGTTTTAAACTTTTATAGGGGCATCATTGCAGATTTTTACAATTCTTTCTTTATACCATGACTAGCTAGCTTAAAAAATATTTTTGGATTCACACCTTTCTGTTAAAGATCAGCATTTAGACTTAAATTAGAGTTTTATTTGAAGTAATTTGAAGTCTTGATTATACAAAATTATGT
This sequence comes from Sipunculus nudus, assembly GCA_026874595.1. Lineage (NCBI taxonomy): Eukaryota > Metazoa > Annelida > Sipuncula > Golfingiida > Sipunculidae > Sipunculus > Sipunculus nudus. The sequence goes on from CM049309.1 coordinate 9,027,035, forward strand.
TTTAATCAATAAATCCCTTCTTTTGAAAATCAATGGTATATGAAACACTTGAGGTTGAATGCAAAAATTAAAATTTTCACAATTCGCATTTTGGAACTTAATTAATTCAGTTAACTATGGTAAATAAATGAATGAAGGGCTGCTGTTATTGAATGTAATATTATTTTAGGAGTGATAGCAAAGTGGCTGACATGAAGATTTCATGTCAGTTTCTATCAGTATGTAGATTTCATGTCAGTTTCTAGCAATATGTAGATTTCATGTCAGTTTCTAGCAGTATGTAGATTTCATGTCAGTTTCTAGAAATATGTAGATTTCATGTTAGTTTCTCTCAATATGTAGATTTAACTGCTAGCGACATCTGTTGGTAAGATATGTTACTGCCTATATGAGGGTACTTCTTTTAATCCATATTATACCTTTTTAATCCACAATATATAATCCATGTGTGTAGTGCTCATAAAAAAAGTTTATTTATCTGGAATAAGAAGAGGAAGGACCTTTTCAATGATATTATTTTTCAAATCCAGGTTTTTTTTTTTTTGCGGGATGTGGGGGAATATGACATGGTTCAAATTATACTTACTTATATCAGTGAATATCATTCACCTTGTATTACAGGTAAGTGTGATTGCATCAATGATTCCTTTATAAAAAAAAGGAAGTACAGATCTCCAACTTATTCACAGGCCCTCATGTATACAATTACAGTATTTTTCAGCATAGTAGTATTGTTGTATTCATTTGCAGGATCTAGGAAGGTGCGATATTGTTGTAGGATCCCAGGGAGTCTGAAGCCCTCACTGTGTGATAGTACTTCCTTTATGAATGAATGAGTAGAGGAAGACCCCAGGTCAGGGCCTGTGTGCTGTAAAACTTTGATTCTTTGATGTCCCTGACTCCATCATAATTTCATATTCATGCACTACATCATTAATGCCATTTTGAATCGACTACTGTGAGCTGAGTGGAAGGATTTGGAAATGTGTTTTGTTGTTCAGTTCCTGTGAGAGTCTGAAGTAAGGTTTTCTTGTTGATATCATAGCATGTTAATAACTTATTTCTAATTCTTTCTTTCTGAAAACTTTTTTTTAATTTGTTTCCAAAAACTGTTACTGTTTGAATAATTCTATAAAAAAATACAAAAATAAATAAATTAATTTAAAATAATACTTGTTGAAACAAGATGTTTTTGCTGTAACAGAGGGTGTTTGGCTATAACACAGAGAGTATCAGTAATAGAAATGCACAAGTGTTCATAATTGAGAGGTATCAGTTCTAGGAATGCACAAGTGTTCATAATTGAGAGATATCAGAAGTAGAAATGCACCAGTGTTCATAATAAGGAGGTATCAGTTCTAGGAATGCACCAGTGTTCATAATTGAGAGGTATCAGTTCTAGGAATGCACCAGTGTTCATAATTGAGAGATATCAGAGGTAGAAATGCACCAGTGTTCATAATAAGGAGATATCAGGAATAGAAATGCACCAGTTTTTATAATTGAGGTATCAGTACTAGAAATGCACCAGTGTTCATAATTAAGAGATATCAGAAATAGAAATTCCCCACTGTTCATTATAAGGAGGTATCAGTAATAATAATGTACCAGTGTTTATAAGAGAGGTGTCAGTACTAGAAATGCATCAGTTTTCATAATTGATTGGTATCAGGAATAGAAATTCACAACTGTTCATAATAAGGAGGTATCAGTGATAGAAATGTATCAGGGTTTATAATAGAGATATCAGTTCTAGAAATGCACCAGTTTTCATAATTGAGAGATATTAGAAATAGAAATGCACCAGTGTTCATAATAAGGAGGTATCAGTCATAGAAATGTACCAGTGTTTATAATAGAGAGATATCAGAAATAGAAATGCACCAGTGTTCATAATTAGGAGGTATCAGTAATAGAAATGTACCAGTGATTATTATAGAGGTATCAGTTCAAGAAATGCACCATTGTTCATAATTGAGAGATATCAGAAATAGAAATGCACCAGTGTTCATAATAGAGAGGTATCAGTACTAGAAATGCATCAGTTTTCATAATAGAGAGGTATCAGTTAGAGAAATGAACCAATGTTCATTATAGAGAGTTATCGGTAAAATAAATGTACCAATGTTCATAATAGAGAGGTATCTGTAATAGAAATGCACCAATGTTAACAATAGAGAGGTATAAGTAATAAAAAATGCACAAGTGTTCAAAATAAGGAGGTATCAGTAATAGAAATGCACCAGTGTTCACAATAGAGAGGTTTAAGTAATAAAATGCACAAGTGTTCATTATAAGGAGATATCAGAAATAGAAATATGCCAGTGTTCATAATAGAGAGGTATCAGTAATAGGAATGTGTCAGTGTTCATAATAAAGAGGTATCCATGATAGAAATGGACCAGTGTTCTTAATAAAGAGGTAACAGTAACAGAAATGCCTCAGTGTTAGTTATAGAGAGGTATCATTGAGAGAAATTCATCAGTGTCCATAAGAGGCAGGTCTCAATAAAAGAATGTGCCAGTGTTCATAATTGGGAAGTAACAGTAAAAGAAATGCACCAGTGACCCAATAGAGAGGTTTCAATAATAGAAATGCAGCAGTGTTCATAATAGAGAGTTATCAGTAATAAAAATGCCCCAGTGTTCATTACTGATAGTTGTCAGTTATAGAAATGCACAAGTGTCCATAAGAGGGGGTGTCATCAATAGAAAGGCTCCAGTGTTCATAATAGTGACATGTCAGTAATAGAAATGTGTTAAAATTGATATTGTTTTAACATAGAATATTTCAGTTCTGTCCTTTATAATCTTAAATGGTATGTGAAATGCAAATGTGCCTCTAAACTGAGTGTGTGCTCTCTTTCAGGTATACCAGGTTGCTTATCTAGTCATAAAAGCAGCTAACTCGCCTCGCCCTGGGAACTGGATTTTAGAAAAATCTCTAGATGGCATCAACTATCAGATTTGGCAGTATTTTGCAGCCAGTGACAATGACTGTTGGAATTTTTACAATGTGGCACCAACGATTGGTATTCCACGGTTCAAGGCAGATGACGAAGTCATTTGTACATCCAAATATTCCAAACTGGATCCATTGGAACATGGAGAGGTAAATGAGTTTATATATATATATGTGTATGTCTAATCTAATGTACATTATCAGGAAATAATCCTTAGTATGGTATTGAATATATTCATGAGATTAAATCTTTTATATATTTCTCAAATGCATCAGTTTGTGCTGATTAAAAGAGTTAGATGTAATGAAGTGGTGCAGGGAGCAGGCAAGGTCATTGTGACAGGTCATTGGATAAAAGTTGACCCACTGATGTGAGGAAAATTTTTTTAAATGTTTGATTCAAAAGCTCAGAGTATCTGCCAGTACAAGTATCTGCCAGTAATAGACAATAATTTCTACTCAGTGATGTTTACTTTGGTCCCTGCTCAATTATTACGATTTTGCATTCATATTATTTAACATAATTAATTCATATAATAATGGATATACTCTGTGTTGGTTATTGTGTGGTGGGAAGATGGAACCAGTGTAAAACATAAAAATGAGAAACCTTGTGAATATAAATTTTATATAAATTTTTAATTTACATTATATTCCTTGAATTAAATTTATTGTATTTATTTATATATGTGATACTGCATCATTATAGTTATCAGTGTCATTGTCCTGAATATGTCATTTCATTTGCATATGTTAATTAATATGGTAATTTTGTGGTTCATTTATGGTAGATTTTTGTGTCCCTGGTAAACGGACGACCTGGTGTGGCCGGACCATCTTCAGCTCTTGTGGTGAGTTGTTTATTGTTAGTGATAGTCTCAGAATAAATTATTTATTAAATGTTAACATTCCTAAAGAACTTGGCTTCCTACTGAATAACTGTCATCCTCATTAATGAAGTATTGTTACTCACTTTACTAAAAGATTATTGTAATATTGTTTATTAAAGAAGTAGGATAGAAAAATTCAAAACATTATATTTTGTTGATATTTCCTGACTAGTTAATATCAGTTCATTTCTGTCTAGGATTTCACCAGTGCCCGTTATATCAGATTTCGACTACAGAAGATCAGAACACTGAACGCTGACCTCATGACCTTCTTCACTAGCGATCCATCCCACATCGATGCCCTTGTAACCAGAAGGGTGAGTTGTCATAATTAATGATGTCATTAATCATCTTAACCTGTGGTTATATTCTGCACATTCATTGTTTACAGGCTTAATTATTTAATATTTCTGTTAAATATACCATCATGATGCAGTGATACAGGGTAAAGTATATATTTTGTGCAGAGTGGTGCATGTAGGAGGGCAAATAGGGGTGTTTTTAGACTGAAAAAAAAAGAAAAAAAACCATAAATTACATGTTTAGTACAGAAAAGAATACCAAACTGCCCCGTCCTGTTTAAAGCATTACAGTTTCTGTGCTTGTATGTTTTCATTCACTATATTATTAAAGAAAAAAGATTTAATAAATCTGTGGTATCAGATAATACTGGTCTATGATATTTCTTTGAAGTTTTTAATCACAATTAACATTGATTAACACATGTGAGCAGGTCCTCACTAAATGCAACTAAAAGACCCCCAGCTAGCCATTGTGTAACTAAGTGATATTGGTGTTCACACTCTTCTTTTTCATCTTCATCTCTTGTAAGTTATCACACTACCTCTGTATCCTTAGGGCGTATTTCAGGCATTATGTATGTTTTATGATTTATCCAGTGTTTGCGTTGAATGGGAGTTCAAGTACTGCTGTGTTAATGCCAGTGGCCACGCCTGGATGTATTGAGCCTTGATAACTGTAGTGTGAGATTTAGCTTTTCATATTGTCTACTGGGTCATAAAAAGAGGCTTAAAATAGCTGTCATGTCAACCTTCATGAACTCGATGGTATCAAAGGTACTAATGTGTATCAGAACTATGTCATGGCTTGGCATGCATTGAGAAGCACTTTAAGATAAAAGAGGAAAGATGTTTTAAAAGCTTGTTGTGGAATAATTAATAGTTCTAATTAAAAGATGGCAGTGCCTGTGTAATTAGGGTACATCCGCACTAGTAGTTTGGTTTACATTAAACTGGTTTCTAGTGCATGAAACAAATCCATTTCTAGTCTGCTTGAGGCCAATTTTGCTACCATTTGAACTTAATCTTAGTGAAATATCACTTTATTACAGCAGAGTAAATTGAATTTACAACCTAGTGCAGACAGCAAACTCACATTTTTACCAAATTAACTGATTTAGGTTATGGAAAGCAAATTAGCATACTTCTTTGAGATAAAAATCAAACCAGTTTACTATTATCTGATTTAGATGTGAAATGCCCTAACTGGTAGAAATCTGATAAAATGATATAATGACAAGATATTCTCATAAAGCTTGGGAAGTTAAGATTTGTTATTTTAGGTGCAGTTACAGATTTTTAAGGAGGGTTTATCATTTAAGTTGAGGGAGTCATCCATCTCAAAATTTCCACAACTTCATGAAATAGGGTTTAGCCTTAAAAATTTGTGAAAAAAAAATAATTTCTCCCAGGAAGGAAGGGCTTTGAACCCATCCTCCCAGGATCAGTCCTTACATTAGTGTTAGGTCCAGGTAATGCTTTTTACACATGGAAATACAGTTGAATATCTAACTGCTGATTTCAGATGTGTCAAATTTATACTCCCACCACTTTAAATTTATTACTTTAATTTCTTGTACAGAATAAATTTTAAGAATCATCAATCAAATGTGATCTCTTGATTGCCATGTTCAGTATGGTGTAGTATGGTTACAATATTGTGTGTATTTTATTTTCAGTATTTCTACTCAATAAAGGATATCTCTATTGGAGGACAGTGTATATGTTATGGCCATGCCCGCTACTGTCCAGTGGATCCCATCACAGGGGTAAGGCTCACCTGAAATCAACCAGTAATCATTTTTCTTAGTATGCTAATGTTACACAAAGGTTGTTATGTTCATTCACAGGTTCTCTTGCTCCAAGAGTGAGAGAAAAATGTCACCAAACATAATAGATTTTTCTTCTGTCACAGGCAGATATTTGCAGGATGCAGTATATCAATGAATTTAAAAACTCTGAAAAGAATTTATATGCCCTCTGTGGCATGAAAAATTTATTATTCTGTTAGTAATACTTGGTTACAATGATCCACAAAAATGTATGAAAATAACACTGAACACAAATTGTATATTGTAACGGTGTGAGTCATTGTAATGTTGTAACAGTGTAAGTCATTGTAATGTAAAGATCCTGTTATTATTAGGCAGGTAAATTATCATTCCATTTTGTAGAATTAATTTATAGTGTATTTAAACCTATTAAACCTATTATCAAATAAAATGTTTCTGTAAAAAATCATATGTTACAGACACAGTAGTTTTACAAATGTATGGTTTCAGTTATATGTGCCCCACATTTTTACAGACACAGAAATGTGCTTGTGAACAAAACACTTGTGGACCAAACTGTGAGAAATGCTGCCCTAAATACAACCAGAAACCATGGAAACCGGGCACTTATGATGAGGGAGCATCGTGTGAAGGTAGGCACATCATGACTTTGTATGTCTTGTTGGGAATTGGTAGATTAATTTCTACCGAAAGGTTTATAGATTTTGTTCATCTCAGGGCAGGGTTACTCAAAATGTAATAATTAGTTTATACAAAGGTGAGGTATTCTCAAAGGCTTGTTTTAATTTTGTAGTCTAGATGAGCAGTTTAGTCTTGAAAATGACTGAATTTCACGGCAGTCAGTATTTATTCATTTGCTGTAATACATTAAGTTAGTGCTGCCAGAGCCTTTCAGGTGGTCGCATGTTACCTAATGGTTTACACAGTAGACTTAAAAGCCTTAGACCTTGACTTTATGTTAAAGTTTTTGTGAGTTGAGAAATTTGTCAGTGCACCTATCAGTCCCAACGTAAAACAATTATGTTGTGATTATTAATAACACTTGACTTCTGGACAATTCTAGTATCTGTACCTATACATCATATAACAAGGTAAGATCAAATGGCTAAATAATCACAAATTATATTTGTCACATTGTGTGTTATCTTCATCCCCTTTCTACAGACAGTGCCACCTAATGGCCATTGACCAGGAATCAGCCCCAGTCTCATTCCTGTGGTATGGATTATTGCTAGTCTCATGTTTGTTATATTATGCATTGATTACAGAGTGCAACTGTTTTGGACACTCTGATACTTGTTACTACAACCAGACAGTAGCAGATAACCAGCTATCACTCAACTTGAAGGGAGAGTATGAAGGGGGCGGAGTCTGCCTCAACTGCAGGGTAATTTAAATATGATTTCATATTTTGCATGATGTGCATTGTCCATCTAAAGCATAATGCATTCAATAAAATGACCCCTCCTGTTACAGTGCAAAGAGGCAGTGTTAAACAGTAGCAATTAATATAGTGTTATTCCTGTATTCTTGCTGATTGAAAAAATATACTTTTGTGGAAATAATGAGATAAGACAAATTTTTCTAGTTTTCAGAGAGTTTGTTTCTATTATTCTAAAAAATAGATGAAAGAATATTGTATCAAATGAATTACTTTTTATACAAAACAATTGATCTTGATGTCATATAAAATAATTAATGCCAGATATCACTGATTTCCTTTAAAAATACTCTCATTATGGTAGGGTTATATAAAGACTCTTATTTTTGGTATAGTTATGTATCGGCAAATTATTATAAGAAAATCAGTATAATTTTTAGCTCAGCTGACTATAAGTCATCTGAGCTATAGTCGTGGTCCATTGTCCGTCGTCCGTCCGTCATGCTGTCCGTCCGTCCGTAAATGTGGCACGTTTTGAAACCGTGCCACAAAGCAACCGTTTGCTAGAGCTCAGCTCCTGAGCTTCAGCTCTAAGTTCCTTAAATTTGGCATACAATTAGATGTCTCCAAAATCCCCTACCATGCCAAGAATTTGGTCACTAGGACTTAATTCCTTCGAGATATCAATGAAAAACTTCATTTTTCCATTAAAAACCCAATGTTACACTTTAAGACTGCCTAATATCAAAACCACTGATCTGACTTTGATCATATGTAATATACATATTTTTCTATACATTCACTATGCACATGCCAGAAATGATGTCAGTTTTGCTCAATTGTTTTAAGTTATGGGCCCAAACATAATGCACTTTGTAAAAAATCAAGAAATATATTTACTCCCTTAACAAGGGGCTTGCTGAAGCTAGAGATTTTTTGTCAGGGATGTAACATTATTTAATCAAGATTCAATTGAATACCCAAAATTAGTTCTGAATTTTTCAAATTTTATAAGTTATTAGTATAAATATAAAATTAGTACCTTAAATTTTGCCCCAATTTGACTAAGGCAGGTTTGTTTCCTGTGAGCACTGTTGATATAATTTTCATATCATGCACACATAAGGATTTCAGCTTTTTAGTTTAGAAAGCTGAAAGAAATTGGCAAAAAATTGTTGCTTTTATTAATGTTTTTATGAGACCATGTCAGACCTTGGCTCTCTCCAGCCACTCTTGAGTCATCTGTATGTTGACCTTGTTGAACTTTCAGCAAATTATGCACGCTTGAGGCGAGGCATATACTGGGGCAGCCAGGCAGCTTATGGCCAGCCACAGTTGATCCAGGTGTTCAACCCAACTCATCTAGTAGTTTTAACCAACAACATAACAATAAACAATAAATTAATAAATTTTTATTGGTTTTTAATAACAAATTAAAGAAAAATAGAAAAGGAATTTGTTAGTTTATAATAACAGGAAATTAACTTGCAGTTACTGATGATATAAGAATCTTGTATCGATGGGTAGAATGTCACATATTCCAAATAACACCATGCAGTCACCTATGGCATTTTTCAGTTCATTTTTAATGATAAAGAAGTTAATCATATTATTCATTACTAATCATTATTGATTATATGAAGGAAATTAATGATAGACAAAGATGCAGTTGATAATATTAATCTAGATTCCTACTGTGTCTAGTGTGTACATTGATGTGAAATTAGTCAAAAATGAATTTTTTACAGTTATTTTTAATATAAATAAAAGCCATAAAACCAGGTACTTATGATCATTATTTAAATGTGTGAAATTTGTATATTCTGGATTCTCAACATCATTGTTTGGTGAAAACTGAATAAATACCAGACATGGTGCAAATACTTTGTAATTGTATTTAAATATGAATATGATTATGTACTCCATTATAAAATTTCTTGCATAAAGAATGGGAATTCAGGTAAAAATGAAAGTATATGAATACTCGTGCAAATACTTTCAAAATGTATTCATGAATGCATTCATGAATATATTCTTTAATATTATTTTAATAATCATATCAGTTATATTTCATTTTAAAAAATCATATGATTCTCTTATTATTTTTAATAAAAATTATATTTGGGACAATATTTGTAATTTTTTTAATAAATAGTTAAACTCTTATATTATATGTTCTGCTTATAAGTTATATGGCCAAGTCAAAATCTGTGTGACAGTAGTACTCCATTTGTTAATAAAATAAATGAAATCAATCCTCTTCCCTGTCTCCAAAGGTACTATCAAAATCATACATAAGCTAAACAACAACAACTCATAATACAGCTTATATTTATTACCACACAAAACCAGCATGTACCTCCTTTCTAAATAATATTTTTTTATCATATATAACAGCTGAGCATCGTGACCCATAGGTCCCTTGTTTTAATAAAAAGTTAAACTCTTATATTATATGTTCTGCTTATAAGTTATATGGCCAAGTCAAAATCTGTGTGACAATAGTACTCCATTTGTTAATAAAATAAATGAAATCAGTTCTCTTCTCTGTCTCCAAAGGTACTATCAAAATCATACATAAGCTTAACAACAACAACTCATAATACAGCTTATACTTATTACCACACAAAACCAGCATGTGCCTCATTTCTAAATCATATTTTTTTATCATATATAACAGCTGAGCGCCGTGACCCATAGGTCCCTTGTTTAAAGATAAAATGTAAAAAAAAATACTTATTATCGGTTTGATTGTAATAAATTTCAGATTTTTAAGTTTATGGTTTGATAAACAGCTACATATAAATTTTATGTATGTGACTCTGTATTTCAGGATAATACTAAGGGCATCAACTGTGAGACATGTGCTGATGGGTTTTATCGACCAGCAGGACGGAGTCCATCTCATCCACACCCTTGTGTTGAGTGTGACTGTAGCCCGCACGGCTCCACTGGACGCTGTGTTAATGAAGATACTATCATAGATGAAGTGGTAAATACATATTTCCACATTTTATAAAAAAAAAAGTTAAAGCTACAATAAAGCTACGGTCAAAAGTTAAAGCTTCTAACAATGTAAGTCTCTGAGTTGAGAACTTTACTGACCTTTAACATATCACTTTTTATGGATAAATATACTTTGGTATATTTGTTTGACATTTGAATGCTTGGTTTCTTTTCCTAGTACCTTTTCTTTTATACAATTGTGATCAAAGTTAAAATGGTTACTTGATTGAAATTAGGTATTTAACATAGGTAGTATTTTTGCTTTAAACTTGATTTTAGTTGTATCAAATAGCTTGATGCATTATATATTTTTTTAACAGGTTGAGCCTTTTTCTGTATTTTACAGGCACCTTACATTTGTATTTGACACCTGTATCTGTAAAGGCCTCCAATGCTGCAGTTTTCATGATTTATAAATATTATTAAAAATCCTCAGAAATTTCAGCATATGAGAGACTTCATATGACCTTTTTCTTCTGAGAGATTAAACCTCAGGAAAACATAAGATGTTTCAGGATTTAGGTCATGCTAAAAAAGTGGACATGTTGTGGTATATGATTGGATGGCATTCTAAAAGATGGTAGCAAACCACAGCATTTGTGCCACATTGGCAAGAAATATAGACAATAACAATTGTCCCTATAGTATTACACATCAGTTGAAGTCCTGGGAATTGTGTGGGATAGGGGCTGTCCATTCCTGTGATTCCTCAAAATTCTGGCAGCAAATTGTCTGAAATCATAAAAAATGGTAGCATAGAAAATCATAGAAAAAATTGCATGTTGTAATAGAAAAAATTGTATGTTGTCATAGAAAAAAATGCATGTTGTCGCAGAAAAAATTGCATTTTTCAAGGCCTGCTTTAGAAAGAATACTGTTATAATTTATTTTTTAGACTTTAACCTCAGGTCTGTGCGTTCCGGACCTTAAACCTGGCACCTGTATCTGTAAGGAGGGGTACTGTGGTACACACTGTAATGAATGCGCCCCTGGGTACACAGGATACCCCAACTGTATACCCTGCCCCTGTAGCAGGGCTGGCAGTAAGAACATTGACACCTGTGAAGCTGAATGCATCTGTAAGGTAAGTTCAGTTGAACACCCATTAAAAAAAATGATTTTACAGCAGTATTTTTCATTACTGTCAGCAATCCTTTAATTATCATCTCACAACAATGTTGCAGGAGGGGATATAGTAAGGCCTCTGTGCAGGCGTCCTCCAGTTTGTCCTTCCTTCCTTTCTTCTGTCCATCAGGAATTGGCTTGTGGACCCATTTTAAACCATACCATTTCACCAATACATTTCATCTTTCATATATGGCTCACTCACCCTCAGATTAAGAACCCTATTAATTTGAGGTCACATAAAAAGTTCAAGGCCACATGACCCACTTCTTGAAAAAGCTTGTGGATGCAATTAAAGTAAAAAATGTGTGACAAAAGCTTTCATATTTCCAATATGGCTTACTCACCCTCAGATGAAGAAGCCTATAGATTTTTAGGCCACAGGGTCAAAGGTCAACACCACAGGACCCCCTCTTTGGAAAAGCTTGTGGACACTTTTTAAGCCAAAATGTCTGACCAAACCATTTTATCCTTCAAATATGGCTTACCCATCCATAGTTGAAGAAAACTTTTCAATTTTTAGGTCACAGCGTCAAAGGTCAAGACCACAGGACCAGTAGTGCATGTAAACAATGAATGTATTAGCTATACAAGTGCTCATACATGCCCATGAGACATTTCTGAGATATTAAAATACCTGTTAGAACTCTTGAATTTTTTATTTGAGTATGCCCATTCTTTCACACAGCAGTCTTTACATTCTAGTTTAATTATTTTTGTGAGCCAAGTATTTACATAGATATTTATATGGATTCTTTGATTTTAATGAAGCACTGACAGTTTCCCGATTCATACTTAATGTCACATGGTGATTTCTACATTTTACCCCAAAATTTGGTTGATCAATTGTGAAATTATTCATCATGTATTAATCTTTATAAAAAAATATTTTGCCTTTTAACAGGACAATGTGGCTGGTCAGTTTTGCAACTCCTGTAGTGAGGGCTTCTACAATTTACAAGTGACTAACCCAGAGGGTTGCACACGATGCTTCTGCTTTGGTGTGACCAATCAGTGTAGATCCAGCACCTGGGGCAAGTCTCAGGTCAGTCCATTTTTCTATATTACTTATATATTATTCACACATAGAATCTGTAAAAAAATTTCCATGCTAATGTGTTGTTGGAGAGTATTTAGAATGTTAATTAAAGCAAAGCTTTTTGATCAGTCAGTACTTTTAGACCCGTGTTCCTTTATAGTACCAAAATTATCCACTAGATGCCAGCACAAGTAGCAGTTACTTGTAGGGAGACTGATTAAAATGATTCTGGATCCCTATTTGGATCCACATTAACTTACACTTTTGATAAATCCTTTTGCCTTAGGACCAAATTAACAACATACTGTAATTGAAACCAGGAATAGCATTCAGAGTCTATGTATATACCTTCACCAAGATTCTGATCAAACTTTTAATGTGTGCTTATACAGGGCTCAACATTATCTTTTGAAAGTACTTGCCAAGTAGGGCAGGTGACAACTAGCTTTTACTTGCCTCACATGGATTTTTACTTGTCCACAATAATCAGTGATTGCACCCACAACAACAAAAATAATATTTCTCTTTAGCATTTGGACAGATTAAAAAATGCAGGTAATTTAAGCTAGAGGTATTACAATAATCTTCTTCTGAAAAAGAAAGTGGCAAACTTAAGATTAGTCAAGATTCAGTTTCTTGTGTAAAGGTTAACGTTGCACCCACTTAGCCCAGTCAGGCAAATAGGAATCCTCTTTTGGTTGACCTACCATCATTTCCTAGAATTTTTACTTGCCCCAGGCAAGCAGTTAATCATTATTATTGAGCCCTGTTATAAAATATATGGATGCAAGCCAAGAGAAACACATAAGCTATGATTTGCCAACTCATTGGTTGCATCACAGGTGAGCTCTGCTTGCCAGAAGAAAGCATCTAACACATGGTCAGTGAATGACTCTTGTCTTTGGAAATTTGAAACAAGTTGCCCTGTCTTGCAATGGTTAAGAATCTGTGAAAAAACATGTTATGGTGATCCAGATTGCCTCCAAAATGTAAATGGTTGTTCTTACCTGAAGTCCCACTGAAGATTTAATAAAAATTAGAATTAAAGAGTAAATTGAGTAAATTAAAAAAATTGAGCAACATAAAAAATGCAAAAACATTATTATCGAAGGCATCCAGCAAAGGATAAACGAAAACACAGCAAACCTAGTGGTGGAAACACTAAACAGAAATCTAAAACTGAGGAAACCTCTGAAAGAAAACGACTTGGACAGTGCCATCCGAATTGGAAAGAACACAGAAAATAGGCCGAAAAAAATTCTTGTCATATTCAAAAAAGAAAAAACAAAGGACATTATATATCATGAAAAAAGATTACTACGAAAAAACAAAAATGAAAAAATATACATATCAGAGGATCTGACAAAAAAAACTGACGAACTGCATTATGAATGCAGAAAAATGAAAAAGAACAAACAAATAAAGTCAGTTTGGACATACAAAGGTGACGTCTACGTTAAAGAAGACGACAAGACCACATCAACTCTAATTGAAGACATCGAACATCTGGAACAATTCAAGGATTTTTTATTGATTTCAGCAAACAGCCGTGAGTCGCTACAGCTTGAAAGCCCCCACGGCTCTAAGAACAATTAAAGGTCAAAGGTCAATCGGCAACCCTAGAAGTTCGTAAATCAGCCGGTAGATGTCGCCCGAAATAAAACAAAGGAACGAACTTCCGGCGGTCGATTAATCTTGATAAATGATACTTTAACGAGCCTTTAAAGATATATATATATACTAGTTTCATTATTTGATCTTTAAGATAAACAACGTGAAGGTGAGTCGTCAATTTTGTATATTAAACATACTATGCAAAAGAATATTATGAAAATTTAGGCAACTCATCATCCGTTGTAAAGGAAACAGAAGCGAACCTGTCGGATGTAAACCTCAAAGCTCAATCAAGGATTAAACTTTTAAAGCATACAAAATCAAACTTAAAATCTAATTTCTTTTATGATACTACTGAACTTGTTACTATTACTCTCTAACCGTTCTATCTGGTAACATATACGGTTATTATCTATATTTTACTATCTAGAATATTTATATAAACTTAATTCTAAGATCCTAACTTCTATACTTTTGACCACAACTGTTACCTCCAAACAGTCGCTCTTTAGTTCCCTAGTGGGTTAATTATTATTATTAATTTTAATCAAAGCATGTCAAATGAAGCAGACATATTAAAAAACTTTGGAGGAATAGCCAACAATAATTTATCAAAAATCTTAAATTTAATTGAAAACAAGACAGATAAATACACACACACAATCCAAAACCCGAACTCATTCTACTACACTACAGATACACTAAACCAAACCTTAAAACAACCAAATAAATTTACATTAATATCACTGAACTGCCAAAGCATAAATGCAAAACATGACAAAATATCACTACTACTAGAAGAACTAATATCAAATAATATCGAAATCAGTGCTCTATGCTTACAAGAAACGTTGTTACAAAATGACTTGGACATAAGTACACTACAACTAAACAATTATAACTGCATACACAAAGGCAAACACTGCACAGAACATGGAGGACTAATAATATATCTACATAAAAAATTTAAATATGAAATATACCAACCAATTATCAAAACAGAAAACTGGGAGGGATTATTTATAAAGGTAAAGATACCTGAGACAGATAAAATTATCAAACTAGTCAATATATATAAACCACCATATAATAATAATATAGAAGACATCAACCAATTTATTGAAGAACTAACTATGCATCTCTATCACATCAATAAACACAACTCTGACATAATTATAGCTGGTGACTTTAACATAGATCTACTCAAAATAAAAACCAAAACAGCACACCGTAACATTTTGGAATCAGTACACGCACATGGACTTCACGCAAACATAACCATACCGACCCGCATCACAGACACCTCAGCTACACTCATCGACAACATATTCTCAAACGTCCCACCACGCCACAGCCAGTCAGGTGTTCTTATTAACAACATATCTGATCACCTACCATGTTACATATCCATTAATATAGCTGCTCAATACAAAAAAACTAATAAACAACACTACAACCTCAGGCGCAACATCACCCCACAAACCATAAACTCCCTCCATAATGACTTGACAAACGCTAAAATTGTTGATAAAATAAGTCTAGACATGTCCTCTAACCCAAATATAAATTACAATATTCTAGAAAATATTCTGACTCAAGCAATAAATAAAAACATGCCTTTAAAGAAAATAAAATTTAACAAATACAAGACAAAAAAAAACAAACTGGATAACTTTTGGACTCATTAAATCAATCAAATATAGAGATACATTATATAAATCAATGAGAGCTGCAGAAACAAATAGCATAGAATTCACAACAAAAAAACACCAACTTAGACAATACAATAAAATTCTTAAAAAAACAATACTTGAAGCAAAACAACATTACTACAACAATAAATTCAATAAGACTAAAACAGATATTAAAAAACATGGGAAACAATCAATGAAATAATACAAAGAAAAGAGAAAAAAAGCCTTCCCGAATACGTAATAATTAAAGGCGATAAAATAAATAATCCCACAAAAATAGCTAATCATTTCAAAAATTTTTTTGGCAATATAGGAGTAAAAATGGCAAACAAAATAAAAAACAGTCACAAAATAGACTACAAGAAATATCTAAACACACAAAAAAAAGCAAAGTACAAACATTAAAAACCTTTTAACTTTTAAACATGTAAATGACTCGGAAGTACAAAACATAATTGACAATCTCAAGCCAAAAAATAGCACAGGATATGACGATCTTTCCAGTAATCTACTTAAGAAAATTAGTCCTGCCATTATCAGACCTCTTAGTATAATCATAAATCAGTCACTCACTACAGGTATATTTCCTGATAAACTAAAAATAGCTAAAATAACCCCTATTCACAAAAAAGAATGTATTCATGAACCTGAAAATTACAGGCCAATTTCACTATTACCAACCATTTCTAAATTATTTGAAAAAATAATATACAATCAATTATACGACTTTCTTCAAACAAATGACTTAATATACACCAGCCAATATGGATTCAGAAAAAAACACTCGACCGATCACACAATATTAGAATTAGCAGACAGACTATATAAAGAAATAGACAATGGAAATACGCCATTGCAATATATTTAGACTTATCAAAAGCATTCGACACCTTAAATCATGACATATTAACACATAAACTAAAATTTTACGGTATTAAAGGAAAAACTCTACTATGGCTTACTAACTGTCTAACTAACAGAATGCAATACGTTGATTACAAAGGACACAAATCAAATAAACTTCCAATAAACACCGGGGTACCCCAGGGATCAATCCTGGGTCCTCTATTGTACTTAATATATATGAATGACATACATCAATGCAGCAACTATTTTAATTTCATACTATACGCTGACGATACAACATTATTTAACCCCTTGGCAAGTTACAACAAACTAAAAGACCAACACATCATCAACAAAGAATTAAATAAAGTAAATAACTGGTTAAATGCTAATAAACTCTCATTAAATGTACAAAAAACAAAATTTATGATCTTTCATACTAAACATAAAACTCTAAAAGATGGAAGCCCTGATCTCAAAATTGATAAAACACCAATAGAAAGGGTATCAGATTTCAATTTCTTGGGTATAACAATAAATGAACACATGAAATGGCAAACACACACAAACAAAATTGCATCAAAAATTTCAAAATACATAGGAGTACTAAATAAATTAAAACAATACCTACCAATACACATACTTAAAACCATATATGATACACTTATTCTGTCCCAATTAAATTACGGAATCCTAATATGGGGTTCTAACACAAATAGATTAGAAAAATTACAAAAAAAAGCCTTAAGAATAATTACAAATAACAACTACAATGCACACACAGAACCAATCTTTAAATCATCAAAAACCCTAAAAATCAAGGATATTTTCAAATTAAACATAATAAAATTTTATTATAATTATTGTCATGCAGCACTTCCAAAATTCTTCCTAACGTTTAATATATCTACAAGAAACATGACGCACAGACACAACACAAGACACAAAGACACCCTAGCTACAAATAAAACAAGAACCAAAATAGCAGACAATAGTCTGAGGAACAAATACCAAAAGTCATAAATGAAACTGACCATAACATTGCTGATAAAATCTACACCCACAGCCTCCAAGGATTAATTAATTACACCAAACAACATTTTATAAATACATACAAAGAAAATTGCACACAAACAAACTGCTACATCTGTAACAATAATTAGAATTTTTCGTTGTTTTTCCCCTCCTCCATTAACAAACAAACATATAAATACCCATTAATTCTTTCAATCTCCTTCACTATTTTTGTAAACAATTATTATCATCCAATTGTAAATGTATCAAACATGTTCAATCATCCATATTTATATAGCTATATATACTTTCTTATACCAAATGTTTGCAGGTGGCTGTTGTGTCAGCGGAAAAAAAAATCCTTACAACAGTCTCCTGACATAGTAAAAACGAAAATATAAACAATTGAAAACAATTGCTAACAGACAAACCAACCAACCAAGTAAACAACCAACCATGACAAAATTCATACTACTCTGGACGGTTATAATAACCCTTTACTGCTTACAGGCTCACTAAAGCACACCCAAAAATTTGCATCTTGAACTCCTTTCTGTGGTCAAAGATTATTTAAGGTGAAACATGTTGCATATTTATTTTTAGTTCTAAAGATTGCCTTAAACCTTTAAGCAAACCCTCTCTGTCCAATAAGTTAAAAACTTAGTAAAGATACAACAATAGCTGAGTAAAATATTGTGTGTTAAGTAAATGTTTTGAGTGTCAGAATTTGTCTGAAATCTAAAATTAAGGGATAATAAATCATTGGCATTTGAAAAATTCTATACATAGACAAACCAAAGAACAGACATGCTTGGTTGAAAGTATGGTATTAAGTAGTGAGGAATCTAAATTAAGTATATGAAAGAATTCACTTCGAGGCCACCTGGTGGTGAGGTATACATTGCTGTTGTCCAGTGCCAGCCACCCCCTAGGGTGAGGATCTCATGATCTTTGTTGTATGACTGTAGCCCAAGACCAATGGATCATGACCCCAGTGCAGTCATATCTCATTCCAGTGGTTATTTATGTGAAATGTGAACAGTGTTTAACCTTGGCTGACTATAGTAGCCGTGACCCTCGGAGGTCCATTTGTATAGGACCACAGGTGTTCTCACACCCAGATGTTGTCTCTGTACAATTGGCCTGGGGGCATTTTATTCCTATTTATGGGTACTTAAGGAGGAGCCGTCCACTTACATTGTATGCCTCAACATTAACATGCATCAGATATCTTTAGTAGTGAGGAATGATTTTATTTTTCTTGTTTCCCTTGAGCCAAGTCCTGTGCTTGTGTCCCCAACCCTTTTCCTGTATGTTATTTCTTTTTTTCAAATTGAATGATCATATGTTGGTAAGGCAAATAACAATGGTAACTCAGACAACAATATAATTGGAAGCAAAGAACAAAATACATGTACATACAAGCTTTTCAGTAAATTATTTTTAGCTCAGCTGACTATAAGTCATCTGAGCTATAGTTGTGGTCCATTGTCCGTCGTCCGTCCGTCTGTCCGTCCGTAGATGTGGCACGTTTTGAAACCTTAAGACCTAGGAATCCAAAATTCTGCATTATGTTAGATGTCCCCAAGATCTCCTACCAAGCCGAAAACTGGGTCTTTGCGACTTTGTTCCTTTAAGAAATTAAGGAAAAACCTCAATTTTTTATTAAAAGCCTATTTTCACACTTCAGGACTGCCTAATATCAAAACTACTCATCTGTTTTTCCTCATATTTACCATAAATATTCCCCTATGTAGTTCCTATGTACATGCTAGAAATTATGTCTGTATTATATAATTTAAAAAAGTTATGGGCCCAAACATAATGCATTTTGTAAAAAATCAGGAAATATATTTGATCACTTAACACAAAACATGTAAAGCTATGGACTTTTTTTCCAGTAATATAACTTAAATTAATCAAAATTAAATTGTATACCCAAAATTAGATCAAAATCTTTTGAATATTTTGAAATATTAACAAAAATAAAAAATTGGTACCTTAAATTTTTCCCAAATTTGACCATGGCACGTTTTTTTCCTGTAAGTACTGTGGATTTAATTTTCACAGCATGTTTTTGTTAGCATTTTGTCCATTAACACCAAAACTTTGAATCCCCCTGTGGATCAAAAACTATAGATTTTATTCAAGTTTTCAAGCACCATGTAACATATTGTTTACATCAAGCTAGTGTTATGCAGTTTGCAAGAGCTCAGCTCCCCAGCTTCAGCTCTCAGTTCCTAAAATTTGGCATACAATTAGATGTCTCCAAATTCCCCTACCATGCCAAGAATTTGGTCACTAGGACTTAATACCTTCGAGATATTAATGAAAAACTTCATTTTTCCATTCAAAACCCATTGTTACACTTCAAGACTGCCTAATATCAAAACCACTGATCTGACTTTAATCATATATAATATACATATTTTTCTATACATTCTCTTTGCTCATGCCAGAAATGATGTCAGTATTGCGTAATTGTTTTAAGTTATGGGCCCAAACATAATGCACTTTGTAAAAAATCAAGAAACATATTTACTCCCTTTACAAGAGGATTGCTGAAGCTAGAGATTTTTTGTCAGGGATGTAACATTATTTTATCAAGATTCTATTGAACACCCAAAATTAGTTCTGAATTTTTCAAATTTTATAAGTTATTTGTATAAATATAAAATTAGTACCTTAAATTTTGCCAAACTTTGACCATGGCAAGTTTTTTTCCTGTGAGCACTGTTGATATAATTTTCATCATGCACACATAAGGGTTTCAGCTTTTTAGTTTAGAAAGCTGAAAGAAATTGGCAAAAAATTGTAGCTTTTATTAATGTTTTTATGAGACCATGTCAGACCTTAGCTCTCCCCAGCCCCTCTTGAGTCACCTGTATGTTTACCTTGTTGACCTTTCATCAAATTATGCACGCTTGACGGGAAGCATACACTGGGACAGCCAGGCGGCTTATGGCCAGCCACAGTTGATCCTGGTGTCCAACCCAACTCATCTAGTAGTTTTAACTAACAACATAACAATAAATTAATAAATTTTTATTGTTTTTTAATAACAAGTTAAAGAAAAATGGAAAAGGAATTTGTTAGTTGATAATAACAGGAAATTAACTTGCAGTTACTGATGATATAAGTTTCTTGTATTGATTGATAGAATGTCACATATTCCAAATAACACCATGCAGTCACCTATGGTATTTTTCAGTTCAATTTTAATGATAAAAAAATAAATCATATTATTCATTACTAATCATTAGGGATCATATGAAGGAAATTAATGATAGACAAAGATGCAGTTGATAATATTAATCTAGATTCCTGCTGTGTCTAGTGTGTACATTGATGTGAAATTAGTCCAAAATGAATATATTACATTTATTTTTTTTTTTAATATGAATAAAAGCCATAAAACAAGGTACTTATGACCATTATTTAAATGTGTGAATTTTGTATATTCTGGATTCTCAACATTGTTTGGTGAAAACTGAATAAATACCAGACATGGTGCGAATACTTTGCAAATGTATTTAAATACAAATATGAATATGTACTCCATTATAAAATTTCTTGCATAAGAATGGGAATTCAGGTAAAAATGAAAGTATATGAATACCAGTGCAAATACTTTCAAAATGTATTCATGAATACATTCATGAATATATTCTTTGATATTATTTTCATAATCATTTCAGTTGTATTTTATTTTAAAAAATCATTCGATTCTCTTATCATTTTTAATAAAAATTATATTTGGGACATTTTGTAATTATTTTTAATAAATAGTTAAACTCTTATATTATATGTTCTGCTTATAAGTTATATGGCCAAGTCAAAATCTGTGTGACAATAGCACTCTATTTGTTAATAAAATAAATGAAATCAATCCTCTTCCCTGTCTCCAAAGATACTATCAAAATCATACATAAGCTAAACACCCACAACTCATAATACAGCTTATATTTATTTCCACACAAAACAAGCATGTGCCTAATTTCTCAATCATATTTTTTTAACATATATAACAGCTGAGCGCTGTGAACCAAATTAATTACCTGTAGTTAAAATGTGTTAAGACATTGTTAGTCTATTGCAGTACAGCAGATTTGATGTATGCCAACTTGAAATAGTCACAGCACATTTCCACTATTGATTAAAGAAGTAGATAAATATTTTTTTTTTTTCAGTAGAAGATTCAAAAGCAGTTGCAGGAATTTTTCTTTAGTAATGCAAGTTTATTAAATTAACTGGAGGATTTATTTTTTATATTTGTTCTCATTGTATAACATCCTATATGATAAATTATACAGATGTAGATTTTTTTTAATATATCAAACAAAAAGGTGTATATTTAAGGTGAGCGTAAAGAAGTAATATAACCTTTTTAAAGGTGATGAGCATTGATGGTTGGAAGATTGTGGACGCCCCCACAACTGGTGACATCATCCCTAACAAGACAGGTCAGGGCTTGGAGTTTAGCATGTCAGAGGCTGCTGGGCTTGGCAGAGTCCTCTATTGGCAGGCACCAGAACCATTTCTTGGCAACAAGGTGAGGAAGTAGCCTAGTGTTTAAAGGTTGTGGAAGCCTTGCAATTTAATCCCCATTTATGAATAAGTCACACCTGAAGGGCCGCCCGGGCACATTGAAAATATATTATAATCAGAATCTGTATATGTAATAATATTTCAGATCTTGAGGTTTCAAGTTCAAATTGGGCTGGAACATCCGAGAGTGAAATTTCAGTTAAACTTGGGAAGTTCACATATATTTCTTATTGACAAATTACAATTTATTAACTATTCATCGCTCTATAACTATATAAACCTTGGATATGTGAAGCCTGAAAATATAAACAAACTTTTAATCTTTTGTTAAATGCACGAACATTTTTAGACGGTGATGTTTCTGATCCCTCAAGACCATGCCACTCCAGTGATGAAGGACACTAGTTTGAACTTGGACTCGGTTCCACACTTAAGTCCACTTCTACAGGGACCGATGGACTCTGTGGTTCTGGACTGAAACTCTTTCTCTGAATCTGGGGTTGAGACTTGAGAAATTAAGTTAGATTCAGCTTAGAGTTCAGTGGGAAAAATATCTGCCATATACATTCTAACAGTTCTATACTTAATCAGCATTCGTATTGTCAACTATTTACTGAATATTTGAACAAAACTTACACAACTTTAGTAACACAGGGACTTGCATTGTTTGTAGCTGATAATGATTGTGTGATATGGTTGAAAGCTGCAGCTTCAAACAGTGTAAATGCAAGTCCCTGAGTTTAGAGTGTTACTAATGTTATTTTATAATCTCCAGTGGCAGGATCAACCATACTTATTTTGAAAAATTTGACACTTAATACTTGTATGCCACCTAGTGGTAGGAATTGGTTGTTAAATCATATTCGATGATTGGACGATAAAAAAATGACTGATGATCAATTATTTAATGATAATTAATGTACCATATATATTACCGTGAAAACTATTGTGTAAAATTATTCCTGAAATATTGACAGAGAAAATACAGTCTGTGCAGGCGAAAAGATTATGGCTTGGTTGTTGACACTTTTCTTTGCTCAAGGTTAAGTTTTCATACTGTTTGCTCTTTTGTGCCAGACCTTTTAATATCTCAGAATTTGAATATCTTATTGTGATAATATGACATCTTTGGTTTTGCATACATAACTGTTTGTGATTGATTATGCAAAAATACAATAAGTTTAATTGAAGATGAAAGATAATGAACAGTCATCTGTCTGAATGATTATTTGACACATGCAGCACACCACAAATACCTATTGGTATACAGTTATGTTCCCATGGTTTTATTAAAGTTGTTGTTCCTGCTGTTTCAGATCAAGTCCTATGGAGGTGAGCTAGAATATGTTGTTAGATACCGGGTGGATCAGAATGGCACAGACAAAGATTTCTACGTTGCCAACCCTGATGTTATTCTAGAGGTGAGTCTGACCTGTACTGGAAGGTCATGAAGAACGGTGTATGTTTTATTTATAATGTAATGTGGTGTTAGAAATTAAAGATTGGTTAAGTTAAATTGCTGTTCTACTAGTATTGAAAGAAATTTTATGGAAATTTTATAATTCTTTTATTTTGGAACAATTCAGTGAGAAAGATCAGTTGAAGCCAGGCCAACTCAAGAATATATTTGCTTAGCATTATATCTTAGGAATATTAACAATATTTAAACTCTTTGCTTTAACATCAATATCTTTATGAAAACTAAAGAAAATGGAATTTAAAAATAAAAACTTACACAATTTAAACAAAATATATGCAGTCAGTAATGGATATGACAACTAAAGAAAAAAACAATAAAAACCGAAATGGAAAACAAGGGTAACATAAATACAGTTCAATGTTATTCAGTAATATATTATTGTGTCAATGAATTATTTTTCCATTCAAACTTAATTTAATTAGTGTTTTAATGGTTGGATCAAATTACACATCAAGTGAACACTGCAAGCACTGCATGATGATCCTTTTATTTATGCAGGGAAATGGACTACGACTGGCGTATATGGGAGAATACTACAAAGAGAATGTGGACAATCTAGTTAAGGTCAGTATGACCAATGGTAGGTGGCGCCACATACAGGGAAGCACAAGTCCACCGGAGACAACTGTACCCCGGGATGAGTTCATAGTACTACTGTCTTCTCTGGATCGTATGCTGCTCAGGGCCTCCTACCACATAGCACAAACAGATGCAGTGTAAGTACTTTGTGTAGTCAAATGCATCTTAAGCTGTCTTTATCACGCTACATGCTGAAAGTATGAACTATTGACTTTCTGTTGTAAAGCTTACAAAGCTGAAAGGAGCTCACGAACAAATTACAGAGCTTTTTTCTCAATTTTTTCTTATCATGCAAATGACATATTGATGGTTGTTGAAGAATTGTCAAACTTAAGACTTTAAAAAGTTTTATTTTCAAAAAGCAAAATGGTGTACCATAAAATTAGCAAATTGAAAAAAAAAACATGAAGGAGCAGTCTTCATAAAATTGAACAACACTGCATCTTATATATCATGTTGTATAAAAAAAGTATTAAACCTTTGATAGAGATGCCCATTTTTTGGCTTGTAATATTATAGTCTGGGCTTTAAGAAATCAATAGACAGGTTTTAGCAGATCTTTATGATGTATGTATCTAATATGATTTCTCCTCTTCCCATAGCCTTGTTCGAGCCAGTTTAGATGTAGCTGATTCAAGTGTATCTACACCTGATGTTCCCATCATGCCACAAGTTGAGATCTGTCAGTGCCCACCAGGCTTTGCAGGCACTTCATGTGAGGTAGGGGAGATATAATAAAGAGTGGAACCCCACAATTACGACCACCTTAGGGACTGGCAAAAGCGGTCGTCATTTTGGGGTTGTCATATTTGTGAAATTCTAAGTTACCAGGATCATATATTTGGGACCAAGTAAAGTCATCATAATTGTAGGGTGGTGACAAATGTGGGGTGGTTGTAAGGTGGGGTTCTACTCTACTTCATGAACACTTGTCTGTGATAATACATGGTGTGCAAACCCAGTCCAAAAGAGGTATCAGCATGGATTCTTGTAGTTTATTGTACTACAGAAACAGAGGTTAAGGGGTCGATATTGTAAAAAAAAATCATGAAATGTTCATTTTAAAGAAAATTGTTTTCTACTAGGTCATTTTTATGACCACCTTGTCACAAACAAATTGAATTGAAATATAAGTAGAAGAAAAGATGACATAATCAGTCAGAAAAATGCCTGGAGATATATGTGTATTTTTAAAGATGATATTATTGTTAAATGCATACTTACTGCCAGATGTGAGATGTATCAGATTTTTTGGAAAATGATAAATTTACTTTAAATTTTAAAATCGTCATCCCAAGACAAACATTTTATCTGTATATAGGAGATGAAATAGAGGATGTTCTTAGGATTAAAAATAAATACATGTCATTGGTACTTAAAGTTATTTCAATATATAATTTAAAGCTAATCTGAACCAAGGTAGTTTAATGGTATTAAGACCTTAATTGTATTCAGCAGTAGTAGTAGTACCTTCAACACTCTCTGCTGAACTGCCTTTGTCAAAGCCAAGCTCTTACATGGTCAATCTATTACTTTAACCAGAAGTTTGGCAACAACACAGTGTCTTCCACAAATGATCTTGCATTGTTTAAAGTCAGGTTTAATTGGTTTTCCCATGTATTAAGCCAATGTGTTATAACATCAGTATATATATATCAGTCATTGCATGAATATAGATGAGGGTACTGTATTTTTTTTTTCTCATGGTATTCATTAAAATAAAGATTTACTGCATATTGTTCGTCATGGTGTTCATTAAAATAAAGTTTTATTGTATATTGTTCGTCATGGTGTTCATTAAAGTAAAGTTTTACTGTATATTGTTAGACATGTGCACCTGGATACAGGAGGGTTGAGAATGTCCTTATTGGAGGGAAGTGTGTACCATGTGAGTGTAATGGTCATGCTGATGTCTGCAACCCTTACACTGGAACCTGTCTGGTGAGTACATGTTTCTATAAATACAGTGAAATCTGTGTAATAAGACCACCCATGTATAAATATGCTATATTGTTTTATAATAAATAACATTAATGCTTAATTATTCCTATTAACAATTTGTAAATATAAAGATTTTTAGAATATTTGTTAGACTTTGTGTTCTTTGTGGTCTTGAAGTGGTGGGAATGATGCCAAGTGTGTCCTAAGGGGGGGGGTCATTTCTTATGATTTCCCATGTATGTATTGTGATTTCACAATATTTATGAAATTTCCAAAAGGGTCTGTCACAGCGCCATCTATCAGAAACTATGACAACAGGTGAACTCAGCCCATGGAAAAAACATTCCCTATGAACCAGACCTAAGTCCAGCCAACCTATCCCAATGCAAGAACGGGTAATAATGCTAATTATAACAGTGGAGGATCATCCAAAGAATAAAAATAAACCTAAAGCCAATGAAGCACTTATATTTATAGAATTCCATCTGTTACAGTTAAGGCTTACAGTCATTAATTTGTATGAGAGGACTAGCTTCTGTAGGCTTCTGAGAAGTTGTGAGTTCAAATCTCAGCTTAGGACCTGAGGAGTGGCTGTGCCCAAGAACCATGTGTCACTTGCAACTTAGTCCATCTTTGGGAGGTTTCTAGGTGTTATGAATCTCCAGTAGAGTTGATTACACACCAGGGACCTGCAGGTGTGGTAGGCACCTGGCCTGGTGACACCAGGGTATAAAATAAAATGACAGGCAGCAAGTGCTACCGCCCTGTCACATGGTCCCAAACTAAAATGGAACTCTGCAGATGTACATACTTAGCTTAGTAATTATATAAGTCAGTTTTAAAAAATGGAGGCAGTAACACAGAAAAATAATCTTATCAAACAAAGATGTATAAGAATGATCCAAAACTATTTTAGGCATTCTGCTAACCAATAAACAAATCCAGCATAAAGAAAACCAGTGAAAATACAACTTCTATGAAATCCTCAGTTATAGATCATCCCCATATATCCTTACTCAAGAGAAAATTCATAACTAAATTTTTATTATTCTTGATTTTTGCAGAATTGTGCCCACAATACAATGGGAGATAACTGTGAGCTTTGTGCCCCTGGTTACTATGGTAATGCCACACAGGGAACACCAGAGGATTGTAGGCGGTGTGAATGTCCGCTCTCCATCGCTGCTAATAATTTCGCCACAGAGTGTGTTTACCAACCTGACATCAGTGATGCCATCTGCCTTGACTGTCAGGAGGGCTACGAAGGCAGACACTGTGAAAGGTATGTGAGCCAGAGTATGCGAAATCCGTCGGTCCTGCGGACCTGACCGGCTGAAAACGTGCGGGTCCGATAAAATCTCTAATCCAGCCGGACCTGGTGTCCGTCTGTTTCCCAGCATTACATATTATTCGAATTGGAGACTAACTTTCCTTAATTTGCTTGACTGTCACTGCGTAAACTGCTCCATGTGCATTTGTTGTCACAAATTCGATGGCAAAGCTAAGGCAGAATACAGATGGCCGTGATTCGCCTGTGCATTTAATTTCTTTGAAAAGATAAAATCGCAGCCAATCAAAATTGCCATAAGAGTTACGTATGAGTCATTCAGTCCGTCAGTCTAAACAACAGACGCTATTATTGGATAATTTGGTTCTCAGACATTTCGCAAGATGCCAATTCGCAGCGTCAAACGTTCCGTTTCGCCCCAAACGTTTTCGCGACTTCTTGTCAACGGGGCCAGGAGCCTAAATTATTTTTAAGTTGAAATGAGATAATCAACCATATTTCGCAAGTTCTGTATACTTGTGTGTCAAAAAATTTATGAACGGACCCTCAGATGGGAACTATCTGCATGAGAAATTTCACACGACGTGCGCGGTGTCTTAGAATATAGTGCCCCACTGTCCCGCCAGAGGTCGTTCCTAAATCAACGTGTGCTGCATGCGTTGCGATCAGGACATCAGGGGGCGAATTTGATTGTACAAAACGTCATGGTTACAAAACAACATTTTAAGTTTAAACCGATCGGAAATGCAATAAAAGATTTAACTGATACAAGCCTTATTTTTTGTATTGACACTCACTGACTGTCCATTATAAATTAAATACCCAGGCATTTTCACCATTTACCCATTGATCCTCTGAGCAAATAAAATTTCAATTTTTTTTTTAATTTCCATACATTTCCCCTTTGAATATATTAGAGATGTTAATTTGTATTTATACTTCTCAGTATTATATGAATAATTCTCTTGACACAAGTTATTAATGATAATTTTTAATCATAGAAAAATATAATTGGGCATTAAAATATCCAATAATATACTTCGTGGCAGGTCCTGCAGAAATCTGGCAGGACCGGCTATAAGCCCTCTGCAGCAGGACCTACTGTCCTGCTGCCAACTGCAAGTTTTCGCAAACTCTGGTGAGCTGTCATGGGTTACATAATTTTCCCATATAACTAGCAACACCTATCAGTGATAGAAAATTTCAAATAATTCATGCAAGCATGAGAGTGGAATGTAGTGATCTCAAATATCACAGTACATAAGACATATAGACGACACAAAAAATGTCAATGTAGCCACCCATCTGAAGATCCCAACCACTACCTCCTGCAATGCCACCTCCATAACTCTGCTAGAAAAATATACTTACCAAATGATACTTCATTACAAGTTCTGCTCTTTGGTGACTCAAAAATAGATGACAAATCAAACAAGGAAAGATCTGAAGCAGTGGCAAATTTTATTGAAAATTCAAACAGATTTTTTACTTTTTGACAAACGCATTCCACATCCTCCAAAACTCTCTCTTCTCTCAACTAGCACCTTACAATCTCCTAATCACTCAAATTCTATTAAACAGTCTTTATGTTGTCCTCACCTTTTCTATATTTCAAAGTCATTAACATGACAAATTCGCACTCCTTTTTCAATCAGAAAATGATCATATTGGAAATCAGGAGCGAGCTTCATAAGCTTTAAAGTAGCTTGCGCTCAATCCAGTGATATATGTTTATCTATATATGCAAACAAAGGATACCACTTGAGTGTATTTAATATACATTTTATAAAACAAATCATTCAAACAAACCTATCAGTCATATTTGATATGTATTGTTCGGAGTTATTAACATACACATAAAGGGCTCAACAGCTGAAGCTTATGTGTCATTGGCCCTGTTGCATTAACTTAGCTTTACTTGTAGCATCCGTGACAATCATGAGAACCTGAATGAAACAGTTCATCTTGAAATGCTATGTTATATATATCTGACAATTCATGCTATTTATGTTAACAAAATAATTATGTTAATTAATTTATTTGTGGTCATATTACAGTAATATATAGCATTCTAGCCATAATGTAGTTGCATTCAACCTCCCATTTATTAATATTAGGCACTTGAACTTGATTTACTGGTAATCACCTGGCCTTCCTGTTTACCTGCTGCCCAAACCGTTTTCAAACCTGTGCAGTGTGCATGCTCATTGGAAAAGGTCTATTCTTTCCTTAATATCTCTTTGGCAAACTTTTGTTCCCTGTCACCTAGGCTGAATTTTCTGTATTTAATGGTTAAAATTTTCCTTACATAGCCATAAAATATAAATTTGAAATTTAAAGAATCAAAATGTCATGAAATTTCAGGGGGGGGGGGGTAGAAATCATATGAATAAGAGCACTATGAATGGCATGATTCTGTCAAAATTGTGTATGTACATCATATAATGAATTCTGTTTAATGGTTTAATAATGGTGCCCAGGACCCACTGCTTGGTGTTTGGCCTCAGCTATTGACAGCTGTTATACTGGTCTGCTATATAACCTCATCATTCCTTCATCTTAGGTATTTATATTGAAGTACTAATACTGTCAAAGAAGTTATTTACACAACTCCTGGAAGGAAGGAGAAAATTTAGCCCCTTTAATATTGGAAATTTATAGCAGAAAGTAATTTTCCCTGTAAATGGAGTTAAACCATCAAACCCCACCTCTGGTCCATGTTTGAATATTGAAAAAGATGTAATAATAAATTTACTCTATTGTTATCAAAGATTAAATTAGAGTTTTAAATTTAAAATTTTGGTCTAAAGTTAAAATTTGTGGATGCTTAACTTGGAAGAATTAAATAATTAAGATTCGCTGGTATTTTTCTCAGGTGTGCGGAGGGTTATTTTGGCAATCCCATAATGCCAGGAAGTTTTTGTCTGGAGTGTGACTGTAACGGAAACTTGAACACCAGTATCCCAGAAAGCTGCGATAAAAATAATGGAACATGCCTTAACTGTCATTACAACACCGAGGGGAAGCACTGTGAAAGGTGCAAGGACGGCTTCTATGGAACGGCACTTAATGGAGACTGCACAGGTTGGTGCATTTTTTAAAAGAGATTGCCACACCACAAGAAAATGATGCTAAAAATGTTGAAATGATATGAAGTGTGTTAAAATTATTGCAAATTTAAGCTCATCAGTTGCTCATCTATTCATACCTCTTCATATATTGTTGGAGTGGAGAACTCTGAATATTAAAATCAAATATTTAGTCGACAAGAATGAGTCTGTAAAATTGATGACTGGTAGCAAAATTATGTCCTATACAAAGCCTTTTAGCCTATATCCTTAGGTTGATGGGCTATTGTCATCACCCATGGCATCTGTCTGGCAAATGTCCGTCCGTCCAGTGTCCGTTCACTTTTACCTTGTGTAGGAAACCTAAAAAAGAATTGAACTCAGGAATTTTATTTCTTTTCTGTTTTCAAGGTCACAGAGCTATTTTTAGAAAAAAAATATGAGCTCATTTATTTCTCAGGAACCTGCAGGGTGGATTACAGGTGTTATGAAGCATGGTGTGGTTAATGGCCTTGAGTGTCTTTAACAGCTGCATGAATTTGGCAGAACCACCTACAATTTCTGATTTTTAACACATTTTTTAAAGCTTATTTTTTTAACTTTTGCCTTGTGAGGGGAATATGTCAAAAAGAATTTAAAACACGAACATTATTTCCTTAGTGAAGATGCATATAAAAAAATTCAGTCAAGTTCGAATAAGGGTGACCTTGACCTACTTTCAAAGGTCACAGAGCTATATATAGAAAAAAACTGATGAGCTTATTTCTCAAAAACCATTTAATAGATCATTATGAAGTAGTTGTCAATATTCACCTTCATGTCTATTTAGTTACCATTTACAGATCATAAATTTGAGTGTTCAAGTATTCTGTATTAATAACTGAGTAGTGTTCCACTTATTTTCTGAAAGTTTATCAGAAATGTTAATAAACTATTGACATCTCTTATTTTCTTTATTTTGCAGCTTGTGAGTGCAACATGTATGGTTCAACAAGTAAAAGCTGCAACAAGACTAATGGCCAGTGTGACTGCCTGGAACACTATGAAGGAAGAGACTGTGGAATGTGTGAGGTAATGGGTCTCAATCTGGTACAAGTAATATAATGTAATATGTAACAATCAACCCACAGAACACACTTCTGTTTTAAAGGGGCCTATTCCTATATATTATGTTTATTAACCTAAATAATCACTGAACCATTTATAAAAATAAGCCAGAAAACCCAGTCCTACCACACAAAGGCTATTCCTTTGTTTATTTCCATTTGTTTAAACATGTAGGGGGCCAACCGAAATAATGTAAACACAAAAACTACATCAGGTAGCAACCCTGTGATGGCCTTTTGCTCTGGGATGACTAGGTACATCCTTTAATTTTTATGCCAAAAACAAAATAATATTCTTTTTAGTTGAGTTTGATACCTTGCTGTGTACAGAATGATTTTTAGCTCTGCTGATAAGGAATAGATTGGGTTTTGTTTCGTGCATAAGGGATGGAGAGGGGCACGCATCGCAAGAGAATTTTCATGGAATTTTTTTTTCTGAATCACCCTGTATATTAATATATATTTTAATTGTTATAAAGTAGCATTAATGCATACTGGTGGTTGATTCCTCAGAAAGTTGTTTTTATTGAGCATTCATTTTATTTGCAGGAGGGCCATGGTAATATCTATGAGGGTTGCCCAGCATGTCAGTGTGATCCAGTGGGATCCGAGAACTTCACATGTGATCGGATCGAGGGTCACTGCAAATGTAAACCAGGTGTAGCCGGATCTCACTGTGATCGCTGTCAGATCAGCCATTATAACTTCACAGAGGCAGGCTGCTCAGGTTAGTGTCTATAGTTAACCCTGAGTGAAGCTATTTAAGATGCCCATTCAACAACCTCTTGAAAAAGAATTTATGTGAATTCTGGCTTCATCTGTGTATATATTAATGATCTAAGGGTAATTTTGATTGTGAAAAGTTGTGAAGGATGTATGAACTTGTTTATCAACAACATGTTTGTTAACACAGCAGTGTTGACAAACAGGAAAACATGTAACATAAGGTGGTAGGTTAGATACATGCAGAGGAAGAAAAGTCACTTTTTGCAAAAAGCCTTGGCAAAGCTATGGTTTGCTATGACTTGCTGCCAGATGCCCTTGATTAATTTCTTTTGATTATTTTGGCGGGCCCCCAGATATTATAAAAACATTCAATAAAAAAAAAGAAGCAGCCTGTGTGCGGTGATATCCACGTTTTCTGGCCTATGTTTATAAAAGCTCCAAGGGATTACCTTAAGTTTATAAAGGTCAGATAGGTGATTAGGCCTCTTTAACTCTTTACTGTTTTGTTTAATTTTGAATTTTTCCACATTTAAACATGAATTTATAATGAACGAGGATGTAATCAAATATGACTAGTTCTGGACTTCAGATGAGTAATTCCATTGCAATTACACTTTACAAATTTCAAAGATAAATTCCCAGAAATTTGTATCTCAGAATGTCAGCCGTGGTAACATGATTTTCCTGATCATTTTTATGAAAGTACCATATAGCTAATTCATAATGCCCTAGCATATCACCTGTACATTCTTGTGTTAGAACAGGTCTGTGAGACTGCAGCCGGGTTTCCCTGGCACTGGGTTTCCACTGGCTGAGTTCACTTGTTGGATCAGTAGCATATTATCTGACAGATTGGGCTGCAATAGACCCATCTCAAAATTTCTCTATTTAATGTAAATTTCCTCAGGATTAAGGGGGAAATGAGGTAATTCCTGACACTTCAAGGCCAAAAACAGGTATTTCTTGGATGTGGCCACATTAGTTGGGTGACAGTGTGATTTTGTTACACCATTGATTATTACATTTAGTCTGTCCCAGTACTTGTGTCCGCATGTTTTTTTGGATAAATTTTCCTGCATGTGTGATAATACAAAAACTTCTCACTCAGGGGTTGCTGAAGCTATTCCGCCAACAGCCTAAGTGAAAAATAATATCTTACCTTGATTACTGAATTTCTATGAGACAAATAATTAAAAAAAATGACAGAACATTCATCAATGTTTGTGACATGTTTATCACTGATGAAGTGAGAAACAAACAAACCGTTCAAGCTGGTGACGTCAAACAATGCAACGTCATGCGTGATTGACCTTTGTGACATCTATGTGACATCTTTATGGTCTCATATACAGCCCTTTGAACCATAGACATTTAAAGTCTTTCATGGGAGAATGTTCTATCCAGCTTTACGGGAAAGACTCCATCCTCGGTCCAAAGACAAAAACAATGCAACAGGGTCTCAAAGTAAATACTTCTGACTAAATATGTTATTACTTTACACAAAATCAGCAAAACATCTGAATATATATTTTAGGCTGGAGGTTATTTGTAAAGAATATTTATGAAACAGATATCACAAAAAAAACATGTGGACAAAGGTTCTGGGACAGACTATAGATTAAAACAGAAACCTGTCCCAAGAGATATTCTGATAAATGGCATTCTAATGTTTTTTTTTTATGATGAGAATAAAACCTTATTTTGGTGAATTTATATTCATTTTTTAGAATGTGGATGTAGCCTGACTGGGTCTGTTAACAGTAGTTGTGACGTCATGACTGGTCAATGCTCTTGTCTCAAACATGTGACAGGCAGAACCTGTGACCGCTGTCAGGTTTGTATATCTGAAGTTAACTGGCTTTTCCACCATTACTTGCCCACTGTGTGTTTACAAAGGTTCTGAAATTGCGTCTGTTTATATGAGGGATAGCCAGACCCTTAATGAAAATCAAAGAAATTATTCATTTAAATTAAAAAAAATTCCATCAATATTAATAACAAAGAAAAACTGCTTTTCCAACAAGCACATGATTTGTGAAATATTTTAAAGAGACTTATAAACATCATGCAAGTCTGGGCATCTGCCTGACTTGAATTTCCTCACCTTTCCTGTGCTATGATCAAATAGTTGTGTTGAATATGGATATTAGCGCTGACAATGTTGGATGGCTGGACTTGTGACCATAAGATTGAGTGTATTCATGTCCAGTTCATGTACTCTCTTAACCCAAGCATAAATCCTTCAAATATATTATGGGGAACCAGATTACCTTTTACAAAATGTGACTAATTGTTCCTTGGATGTGACCCTTACTCTCCACAAAATTGCATTAAAATCTGTTCATTACTTTCACAACCAGCTAACCAGCCATAGGATTAATGTGAAACCTCGCCAGTGGTGGAAGTATAATAACTAGGTCTGATATATTTATTGTTTTGTAAACCATGCTGTTATTAAGCACCCTTTTCCTGCAAAATATACTGTTTCAATTTAACTTGCGACACCTTTCCGGTGATATTTGACATGAATGATTTGGGGTTAGTAGCCCACGTGCACAGCAGTGTGCATAGCGCCTTTGACAATTGTGAGAACATGAACAAAACAGGGTTCATCTTGAAAATATGTTTTGAACAAATATATATCTGACAATCCGTGCTACACGAGTTAACAAAATAATGAAAATTATTCCTTTATTCGTGGTCAAATAACAGAAATATGTAGTATCTTAGCTATAATATAGTTTCATTCTACCTCCTATTTAATAATATTTAATAATATAAGCACCTGAATACTTGATATCATCATCTCGCCTGTTTGTTTACATGTGGAGGTTTGATGATCTGAATCCTGCAAACCCAAACCCTGCTAAAACAGTGCGCATTTTCATGGAAAAGTTCTATTGGAGCAATGTTCTAGAAGATATTAACAGCTGTTGAACATCACATAAAACTAATAGTGAGAATATTTAAATTGCATGTTCATTTATTTGTATCATATATGATACAGCAGTAGTGTATACATTTGTAATTATGCAGGAGAACCACTGGGGCATCCACTGGGGCAATGGCTGTACCTCCTGTAACTGTAATGTAACTGGCTCAGTTAGTCTGGCGTGTGCTGTGGATAATGGAATATGCCAATGTAAACCAGGGGTGACAGGCACACACTGCAATAAATGTGAGATTGGCTACTATGGATTTTCAGAGATGGGTTGCAAGAGTAAGTGTTATGTGTATTTATGTTTAAATACCTGTTACTACACTGCATATGATGGAAATGTAACTTGAACAGATTTAATTTAATGTCACCTATACAATTAAATGGTCAGTCACCATTAAATTTCAGTTCAAATAACACTGTATAGTTATTTGATGGCTTAAAAACATGTAGTTTGCTCTTAAAATTATGTATGCCTTTTGAATTTATTTTCTGGTATTATATCAAAATGTTTTAAGCATTTACTACCAACAAAGGAAAAATGAGGTATTTTATTATTTATATCTCACCATTTTCTTTAATTACATCATTTGATTAGTTGAAATTCAGCTATTAACATGATAGCTTTTCTGTTCAGATATGTATATAAGTTAATATTCACAAAATATCCATAAATTTTACTTAATATTAACAAAAATGTATTTAAATTAACAGAATGCCCAGAGTGTCCGTTACCAGGTCAAGTGTGTGATCCAATAGATGGGAAGTGTGTCTGTCCTCCAAACACAGAAGGAGCAAAATGTGAAAGGTGTGCCCCAAACACCTGGGGTTATGATCCTAAACTCGGCTGCCAGGTAAGCAGCACCAGGTACAAACTCTAATAAATGGTACATTTATGTTATGATGCAGAGAAGCATTGAACAACAAGACTGAAACCTAATGATTGAAATGTGTGAATCTCCAAATGTTATGGACTAAGTTCTGTAATTATCTGTCCCATTTCCCCCCCCAAGTCTGAGTAATCTGCCTAACAGATATACTTATCAGGGTTAAAGCACAAGCTTAAAAATCCTTTAAAAAATGCTTTTTTAAAGGCCTTGAGAGTGCTTGAATTAGCTAATTTTGAAAATTTCCTTTCAAAGTTTAAAGACCTTGAATTTCAGTTCATGTCACAGGGCTGCAAACAAAGATCTCATTTATTTGTAAACTGGAGTTGTAGATGAAAATGGGAGGTTCAGACTGCAGAAGGGATATGTATAAAAGAGGCAAATACAAATAAAAAATTGAAAAAAATTATAAGTCCATTGTTGATATGTCCACTTATTTATTAATATGCAGTTTTATTAATTCTTGTTGCATACAGTTCTGATACTAATATATATGTTTTCACCAGGAGTGTGCGTGTAACCCCCTTGGATCCATTGGACGTCAGTGTAAGGTCACAAATGGGCAGTGTCTGTGTCAGTTCGGTTTTGCCGGTCAACAGTGCGACCAGTGTACTCATGCCTACTATGGTTTTCCAAACTGTCAGCCTTGTGCCTGTAACTCTTACGGCACACACAACAGAACATGTCGACCCTCAGGTTGCGAGTGTGCTGAGAAAACGGGCCAATGCGATTGTAAGGTGAGCAAGTACAGAAATTGACATCACACAAAACAGACAGGTAATAAAATAACTTAAGGAGCATAAAAGATCAGAAGCAACAAATTTGTAGTCTTTTGTTGGAGGATAAGGTTCAAGGTCAAATCAAATGTGTGGTCTTTGTTGTAGAATAATGTTCAAGGTCAAAAGTGTGGTGTTTTGTTGTAGGTTAATGTTCAAGGTCAAA
Source organism: Sipunculus nudus (assembly GCA_026874595.1). Lineage (NCBI taxonomy): Eukaryota > Metazoa > Annelida > Sipuncula > Golfingiida > Sipunculidae > Sipunculus > Sipunculus nudus. The sequence goes on from CM049309.1 coordinate 9,064,200, forward strand.
AGTATGGTCTTTTATTTTAGGTTATTGTTCAAGGTCAAATGTGTGGTCTTTCCTTTTAGGATTATGCAAAGGTCAAAAGTGTGGTCTTTTTGTTGTAGGATAATGTTCAAGGTCGAATGTGTGGGCAATGTAAAGAAGGAACCTTCAGTCTCACCAAGGACCACCCGGATGGCTGCTTTAGCTGCTTCTGTTATGGAAAATCTATGAAATGTAGACAAGCCAGTGTACATTGGGTGGAGGTGAGATCGTCAGCTTTAGAAGCAAACCTGGATAAATTCTTTTCAGCAGATAAGTCTGCAGAATAAATGGACATACAGAACACATAGATTTTGTTATCAGATTCCAGACACAAAATGTTGATATAAATTTTTAAATTTACCTTCCAGTACAGGCAAAGATCCAGGATTTTTTGCAAAGGGGGGGGGGGGGGTCAACAGGTGTCATTGGGTGATTATACCAAGCAGTTTACCTATCATGGTTTATAATTGGTCTTAAAAAAGGTTGGTAGTACAGAGCACTATACACTCTACCCCCCCCCCCCCCAACCCGATCAACGCCTGCAGCATTATTGAAATTCTGATAATTTTACTGCATTCTAAAGATAATGATGTTTGCACCTGTATATTTTACATGGTAAATATTTGTATATAAATGATATAACATACAAAGTATGTATGTAATGTTCAGTATATGCATGTTTAATACTCACATGATGAAGATATATCTAAGGCCAAAAAGATAAAAGGCATGGTTCTCAGGCACCGCCCGCATCAATTATAAACCCCCGCATCAAAAATTTTTATTTTATTTTTTTTTTAATAGAAAATTACCAATTTTGAGCTGCAGCTCGGACATTTCTTTCGAGAAGATAAAATCATACAATTTCCTTTGTTATGTAGTGCTTTTACTTGTTTAACATTATAAATCTGTTATTTTCATGCTTTTCCCTTATCATTTGACATATTTATCGAAACATACCAAAAAAATAAATATAAAAAACTGCCCGCCCGCATTGATCTATGAAAAAAAGTGCCTGAGAACCAAACCTAATTTTTTTTTGGCCTAATGATGTATCCTTTTCCTAAAGATGTTACAACTGGGAACTTATTATTTTCTTGTAATTTCAGGATGATTTGAGTGCCATGACACAGACTGTTCAGATAAACAGCAGCTCACCACGAGTGGTTCGTAGGAATCAGTGGGGAGTACTGGTGGTGCCCCCAGGTGTGAATCAGATTTCCGTAAACACAACTGATCCAACTGAACCCCTGTATATGAGTGTACCAAAGGAACTGTTAGGTGATATGGTATGTATTACATAACACTGTATGTAGTAAAGCATTTTTGGTTTTATAAAATCAATAAATGATTATATATAATGTATATATTGTTTTAATGTAATTGAAATTGCCCTGAAACTGTCCAAATGGACGGATAAAAGAAATCCAGATATATAATAAAGAACAAACCTTACCCTTAAATCATCAACCATATTTTTAAATGTTGCAGCCAGCATGTCTGGTAGGTATTGATGGATTATGGATAACTGTGGGTGAAAAATGCATTATCATAGTATTGAAATAGCTTGCAAAGAATTTTATTTAAAAAAATAATTTTCTGTCCTGATCCCCTTTATGTTCTACTAATGGTACTTTCCCATTCTGCATTAGTGTCATGATTGTCGGCTGTTATTTAACCTCCTTCACCCGGCCAGTGACAACTGTGTTTTAATCATAAAAAGGGTAGTCCTTTGGGAAATTATTATGAGAAACTGGGAGAAGTAAACCAACCAAGTTAGATAAGCGTGCAAGAATGCAACACTTTAGTACTAAAGGACAGTGTCCATGTGTGAATGTATCTGTGGAGAGAGTTTGATGGCAGCGGGATGTGCATAAACTGAATATGAAGAGGAATAACACTTTTTGGGACCATGCCCAAATCCACAAATTATAGTAGTATTAATTGTATCGCCAGACATAGTCTGGAGATACTATGGTTTAGGCACGGTCGCGCCGCCGCCGCCGCCGCTGCAGAGATTTCTTTTGGACACAATAACTCAAAAAATATTTCACGGATCTTTACCAAACTTGGTATATGTATAGATATGGGTGAGAGGACGACGCCTATTTAAAATGAGGTCATGACCTCAACTAGGAGAGTGACCTTGACCTTGAATAGGTTCAATTTTGGGGAAAATCACACAAATTCTTAAATATCTCAAGAAAACTTGCATGGATTGATCCCAAAATCAAGTTGATCGAAGATCATGGATAGGGTTGTCATGTTCCAGAAACTGGTGGCGCCACCTATTATTCTTTACTTGTTTTCATGCCTTTTAATATCCCCAAAATAGCTACTTGACAGTACTGTGAGCATTATAAGTCAAAAACTAATGGACAGATAACTTTCATATTATGCAAATACATAGATATGGGTTATGGGATGATGTTTATTTAAATTGGGGTCATGACCTTTCCTATGAGAGTGGCCTTGACCTTGAATATTGCCATATATGGTGAAAATCACACAAAATCATTGATATCTCAATAAGGGATGCATGCATTGGTCCAAAAATCAACTTGACCGAAGATCTTGGATAGTAATGTCATGTACCGGAAACAGGTGGCGCCACCTTTATTCTTTTACAGGTTTTCGTGCCGTTTAATACCCCATCATTGCCACTTAACAGTACATTTATAACCTGTGAGCATTATAAGTCAAAAACTAATGGACAGATTTCTTTCATATTATGCATATACATAGACATGGGTTATGGGATGATGTATATATAAATTGGGGTCATGACCTTTCCTATTAAAGTGGCCTTGACCTTAAATATTGCCATATATGGTGAAAATTACACAAAATCATTAATATCTCAATAAGGGATGCATGCATTGGTCCAAAAATCAACATGTTCGAAGATCTTGGAAAGAATTGTCATGTACCAGAAACAGGTGGCGCCACCTGTTATTCTTTTACTTGTTTTGTGCCGTTTAATACCCCATCATTGCCATTTATCAGTACTGTGAGCATTATAAGTCAAAAACTAATGGACAAATTTCTTTCATATTATGCATATACATGGATATGGGTTATAGGATAATGTTTATGTGAATAGGGGTCAGGACCTTTCCAATGAGTGGCCTTGACCTTCAATATTGCCATATATGGTGAAAATTACACAAAATCATTAATTTCTCAATAAGGGATGCATGCATTGGTCCAAAAATCAACTTGACTGAAGATCTTGGATAGTAATGTCATGTACCGGAAACAGGTGGCACCACCTGTTATTCTTTTACTTGTTTTCGTGCCGTTTAATACCCCATCATTGCCACTTAACAGTACATATATAACCTGTGAGCATTATAAGTCAAAAACTAATGGACAGATTTCTTTCATATTATGCATATACATAGACATGGGTTATGGGATGATGTATATATAAATTGGGGTCATGACCTTTCCTATTAGAGTGGCCTTGACCTTGAATATTGCCATATATGGTGAAAATTACACAAAATCATTAATATCTCAAAAAGGGATCCATGCATTGGTCCAAAAATCAACATGTTCGAAGATCTTGGAAAGTATTGTCATGTACCGGAAACAGGTGGCGCCACCTGTTATTCTTTTACTTGTTTTGTGCCGTTTAATACCCCATCATTGCCATTTATCAGTACTGTGAGCATTATAAGTCAAAAACTAATGGACAAATTTCTTTGATATTATGCATATACATGGATATGGGTTATAGGTTAATGTTTATTTGAATAGGGGTCATGACCTTTCCAATGAGTGGCCTTGACCTTGAATATTGCCATATATGGTGAAAATCACACAAAATCATTAATTTCTCAATAAGGGATGCATTGATTGGTCCAAAAATCAACTTGAACGAAGATCTTGGATAGTGTTGTCATGAATGGGAAACAGGTGGTGCCACCTGTTATTCTTTTACTTGTTTTCGTGCTGTTTAATACCCCATCATTGCCACTTAACAGTATTGTGAGCATTATAAGTAAAAAACTAATGGACAGATTTCTTGCATATACATAGACATAGGTTAGGGGATGATGTATATTGAAATTTGGATCATGACCTTTTCTATGAGAATGACCTTTTTTATGAGTGTGGTCTGATATTAATTGTTGCTGAAGATGGGGAGCCTATTCTTAAAGGGGGGGGGGATTAATTGTCTGGCGATACTATGGCACCTGCGGTGCCAAGAAATATCTAGTTAGATACATGATATATGGTAATGACATAAAAACTAAGTGACTGACAATTAACATTTTGTAGACCATGTCATACTGGAATAAGCTGGAGTATATGTGGAGTTCCACAGAGATGAATGGTGGTGATCATCTCAGCACTAACAAGACCTACGCTACAATACATCTGCTTGGGAACTTCAGAATCCACCTGGTTTACCTTGAAACATTTAATTACAAGCCCACACAGGATGTCTGGTTTAAAGAGGTGAGTGTAACATTTCCTGCAATTTAATAATGTCACCAGTACCCAGTAAAATAATTATTTATATTATACTAAGATATTAACAAAGCCATTGCAGTTTTGTAAGGCTATTTGTTCTTCATTCATTCCTTAATATTATGAGATCTTATGAATTACACAAATTAGTCACATTTTCTTGATATTATTAGTCATTTGTTTATAATTTAATGAAAAATGTGCTCATCACTCATGCCATTATATAATAACTTTGATTCAGTACATCATTGATAAATATTCAGGAGCTTGCTTTTTCACCAATTAAGCACTAGCACAATAATTGTATCCGCCAAAACAAAGTTTTGCGGATACTATGTTTTTGACCGGGTTCCGCCGCCGCGGCGTTCATTTCCGGAGAACTCCTCTGAGACTACTGGACGGATTTTTCCGAAACTTACACAAATTATTGGGTCACATGTAAACTGATGCCTAACCAAGTGACCTTGACCTCTGACCTTCCCTCTCTGCGCTTGTGCGTCTGTTTCCACACATAAACCCATATATGTCGGGAACCGTTTCACTGATCAGGAAAATTTTTTTTTTACTCAAATGTAGCCCTGGGATAGCTTTATAACATACACAAAGAAGGTGGTGCCACCTGCAACCATGTTTGCACAGTGTCCATCTGTTCATCTGCCTTGGGTTAAAAATCACTCATATCTCTGCAGTGGTTTGACTGATTCTTCTAAAATTTGGCATGCCTATACATCCTAGATAGTTTTCTTGATTTTATGGCAGGTTGCGCCACCTACATTCACGTTAACGCTGCAGACATCCAAGCTCATATCTCGGGAACCATTTGACCGATCAGGAAAAAATTTTTTACACAAATGTAGCCCTTGGATAGCTTTATAACATACACAAAGAAGGTGGCGCCACCTGCAACCATGTTTGCACAGTGTCCATCTGTTCTTCTGCCTTGGGTTAAAATCACTAATATCTCTGCAGTGGTTTGACTAATTCTTCTAAAATTCGGCATGCCTATACATCCTAGATAGTTTTCTTGATTTTATGACAGGTGGCGCCACCTACATTCATGTTAACGCTGCAGACATCCAAGCTCATATCTCGGGAACCGTTTGACCGATCAGGAAAATTTTTTTACACAAATGTAGCCCTTGGATAGCTTTATAACATACACAAAAATGGTGGCATCACCTGCAGCCATTTTTGCACAGCGTTCATCTGTTTGTCTGCCTTGGGTTAAAATCACTCATATCTCTGCAGTGGTTTGACCAAATTACCTGAAATTCGGCATGCGTTACATCCCGCATAGCTTTCTTGATTTTATGACAGGTGGCGCCACCTACATTCACATTCATGCTGCAGACATTAATGCTTATATCTCCGGACTCGTTTGACCAATCAGGAAAAAAAATACACAAATGTAGCCCTTGGATATCTTTAAAACATACACAAAAATGGTGGCGCCACCTGCAGCCATTTTTGCACAGCATCCATCTGTTTGTCTGCTGTGGGATAAAATCACTCATATCTCTGCAGTGGTTTGACTTTTCTGCATGAAATTTTGCATGTGTATACATCTTGGATAGTTTCTTGTTCAAATAACAGGTTGCGCCACCTACAGTCATGTTTATGTGGCAGAAATCCATTCTAATATGTAACACATGTAACTTTATTTCCCCTTGCCACTCAATCCATGCCTCACTTTACCCGTCCTTCTCTGATTGGCAGATACACGTAGTCGCTTGTCCACTACCCGTATTCTAGTTATCACTGTATTAATTGCAACTTAGATCATCTCGGATCCCCTTGATATAACTTCAGTCTGTGAAAGTACCTACCCAGGCTGTATGACAGTGCCTTATCGCACAGTAATACTTGCAGCTCTCATCTTAAAGCCTGTTCATGGTATTTTAACATTTAGGTATCAGATAAGTGTAGAAGATTTTTAAATGTGCATATTATTTGCCACAATAACTTATGCGTTCATGAGAGAATGGAGAAAGTGTATTCACATGGCCCTGCCTAGGCAATATTGAGAGTTCTTTAGATGGCTGCTATGACTAAGACTGACAGCATTGAATCTGTGCATGAATAGTTCTTTGAAAATTCAAGAGTTCTTTGACAGGTTTTTACCATAATCTCTAATATGGTGTTCTGTTAAAAATTCTGTTAAAAGAATAATGACAGGGCTTGTTGAATTGGTTTATAGCTTTGTGCTTACCTGACTGATATATAGGGCTGTAAAGTGGTTGTGATGCCTTAAGGCAAAGATGTCATAAATTACATGTCAAAGTAACACATGAATACATCACAAATTGCAACCGTATCTTTGTTTTATACAGCACTACTGGCAAGATGTCAGCACGGGGCAGGTTCCTTCTCGAGAACTCTTCATGATTGCGCTCCAGAATGTACAACACATGTGGGTGAGAACCACGCACCAGGTCAATGTGTACAATACAAGGTAATTATACATCACGCAGTACCTAATGAGTGTGCTTGTTAACAGTTTTCTATGCAGAAGAAGGGAATTTGTAACAACAGGATGAGGGGATATACAGTTGCTTTCATTTTAGTTTTGTGTATATTTATTTTGGTAAAACAAAAATAAGTCAAAGATAGAGTATATTGATATTAATCCTACTAGAATTGGAGGCATTGGGGCATGGTCAGTGAAATTTGTTATACTGCCCTTTACTTTGCCTATACGTGACCCCATGTCATAATTCATAATATCTGTTTGTACAATCAGTGTTTAATAAATAAAATTTATAGTTTAATTAATGTGATGAATAATTTGATGCATCTGTATGCTTAAGTGATTATTGAAAAACTTTTGATTTCAGCCTACATGTATCTGTTTTTTTACAGTGTTGCACTGCAGAAGCTTTACAGAGCTGTGCCATACACAGCAGGCAACATGGTAGCAAAGGGTATAGAGGAGTGCCAATGTCCAACAGAATATACTGGGCTTTCCTGTCAGGTAATTCAAGTTCAGCTTGCAGTGTTATGTGATGGTATTGGGCCGTTGTATGTGTCTGATCATAAAGAATAACAACAAGCTGCCATGACGGGCTTTACTGGAACTATATACATGAAATCACTGCGCGGTGCAACCACAGCACTTATGACCGGTGCCTATGACTGTGTACACAGGGGCGTAATAACAGAGTCCATGACATCCCCCTTGTCAAAAAATATTATATACCAGGGAATGTCTTTAAGGAGCTTATGTAACATGCAGGAAAATAAAATGTTGTGCTTAAGGTTATAGCATGAAGGTGCATGCGAACATGTAAACATAAAAATCACGCAGTCCTTGTATCGCTGTGGACGTTTTATCACTCTACCATAATGTGTGGTATATGATGTGTTGGGTGACTGAATTTTATTGGAATGAAGACTGTTACTGTCCATCTGTGGTTCACCAGGTGTACCAGGATCACTGACATCAGGAGGTTGTACTTGCTCACGCAACATAGGGACAGGTGGACTGATAATCCGTTGGACAGATGGATACTGCGTAACTGGTACTGTAGACACGGAAGAATCTCTGATGTGAACACAATTTCGACGTAAAATTCGACCATCTGTAGTTTGAAGTATATAAGACCTTGGCTCTGGGGCTTTATCTATTACTGTTGCTGGTGTCCATATGCTATTTGGATTTTGGAAATACACGGCTTGACCAACATGTAAAGGTGCAAGATCTCTTGCATGTTTGTCATGTATTTCTGTCATCACATTTTGTCGTTCCACGAGTCTGGATTGTAACTCATCATGGTCACGACGTTGTTCTGTGATCTTCGTAGGTAGAAGCGACTGAGCTTTCCTACCCATCAAAAGCTCAGTAGGACTTGGCAGTTGACTGTTGAGAGGTGTTGTTCTGAGACACAGCATCGCGAGCTCAGGTTCCTGACCACTCTGTTTAGCTTTCTGAAGAACCTATTTAACAGTCTGTATCTGACGTTCAACAAAACCATTAGAACGCGGATATCTTGGTGAGGAGGTAATGTGTGTAAAGCACCATAAATCAGCGAATTCCTTGCAGTGAGCACTTGCGAAATGTGGACCATTGTCAGAAATAACACGTGACGGGATACCCATTTCACTGAATATCTGTTTGCTTGTACTGATAACAGTTGAACTGTAACACTGCTTTGGCATCCTACATATCACAGGGAATTTTGAGTAATTATCAGCGATAATCAACCATTCTGAGTCATCAAAATGAAACATGTCAGTACCAACAACTTCCCACGGTCTACTTGGTACTTCATGTGGCTGGAGTTTTTCATTTTGCTGTGCTGGGCAATTCTCTTGACAAACAGCACATTCCTTCACTGTCCTCTCAATATCTCGGTTGATGTTAATCCAATAGACAGAGTCTTTAGCTCGAAGCCTAGTTTTTTCCACTCCTAAGTGACCATAGTGTAACTGCTCTAGTATTGAACTTTGTATACTTCTCGGTATGAGCACGCTAGGTCCTTTCAAGATTACGCTATCTTCCACCTCAAGCTCATCCCTTAAGGACTAGTATGGTTTGATATTGATTGGTAGATCCCTGATGGTCTGTGGCCATCCAGAAATTATGGTTTGTGTCAGCTCCTGTAACACTGCATCTGATTTTGTTTCTTGTTTGAGCTGTTGTATTTTCTCATTGGAGAATCTGACAAAATCTACACAAATGTCTGAATCAGTGTTCTGAGTGTTGTGTTGACTGGGTAATCGAGACAGGGTATCTGCCAAGACGATTTCTTTCCCAGGTTTGTACTCTACTTGCATATCATAACCTTGTAGCTTAAGAAGCATTCTCTGCAGGCGAGGTGGTGAGTTGACCAAGCCTTTTTGAATGATTGACACTAGTGGCTTGTGGTCTGTTATGACCTTAGTGGGCGTCCATACAGGTAGGTATGAAAGCGTTGTGTGCCGAACACGATTGCTAGTAGTTCTCTTTCGATACATGCATAGCGTTTCTCTGCATCAGAGAGAGTCTTAGATGCATATGCTACTGATAGGAGAACGTCAGTTGCTTGTTCTTGAAACAAAGTGGCTCCAAGTCCATGAAGACTTGCGTCTGTTTGTAGTACAGGTGTACTGGAAACATCAAAGTATTGTAGCCTTGACTCCTTGGTCACCATACATTTGAGGAATTCAAAACAACTCTGATGATGTGGCTCCCATATGTATGCACTGTCTTCTTTTAGTGGATCTCTGAGTACAGCTGTTTTCTCAGCAAGATTAGGTATGAATGGACTAAAGAATGTCACTAGACCCAAGAATTGTTGTAGCTCTTTTTTGTCAGAAGGAGTTGGCATATCGTTGAGATCTTGAATCTTGGCTGGATCAGGTTTGATGCCATCAGCATCATAAACAAGACCGTAGAATCCAATACTGTTATGTTTGATCAGGCACTTATCTGAATTGAAGACAAGTCCATTTCTAGCAGCTACGTTCATTAGCTGGTGAAGATTTTTGTCATGCTCTGCCTCTGTAGCACCATAAACAACTACATCATCAGCTATTCCTTCTGCTTCATCACACTGTTCAAGAATCATGTCCATTTTACACTGGAATATGTCTTGTGAAGCAGATAGGCCAAAAGGTAGTCTCTTGAATGCGTATCTACCATATGGAGACTGGAATGTTGTAAGCAGCTGTGAGTCTTTGTGAAGTTGGATACTCCAGTACCCGGATTTCGCGTCTAGTTTCGAGAAATATCTTGCGCCTGCAAATTTGTGGTTTAGTTCCTCTAACGTAGGAATCTTGTGATGTGGTTGTTTCAATGCACGATTCAAGAATTTAGGATCTAGGCAGACCCTCAGACTGCCATCCTTTTTCTTCGAGTAGGCGAGACTAGAAACCCATTCTGTTGGTTCGTTCTCTTAAACTTTGCGAATAATGTCATTTACCACCATGTAATCAAGACTGGTCTTAATAGCATCTTTGAGCACTATTGGCGTTTTTCTTGGTGGATTGATATGTGGAGGAACCTCCGGATCAACAGCTAATTTAACTTCACCTGGAAGACATCCTATGCGATCAAACTGTTCTGGGCACTCTTGTTTCAGTTCATCAATAGTATTGACTGTACGTGTGTGTTGTCTTGTGTTTTCTGCACAGTTGACTGATTTGTATGTGTTTATGGCTGTGATGTGACTATGCAGTGTAAAGTCACCAACTTTAGCTTTTCACATGAAGGTAGTCCTAATACTGCAGGACCTGCTACATCAACAAACTTAGTTGTTGCCCATGGGGATTTGTTGTAACTACAGTCTATATCTACAATCCTATGACATGTAATGGCTGTACCATTGTATGCGGTAAGTCGTGTGTCACCTGCTGTAGCGGCTACTGTATGCACTGGAAGAATTTTATCGTTTGTTAGTTCAGGAAACATATTTCTAAATATCCGTAATGGCAAGGTATTCCCTTGAGCACTGGTATCTACCTTGAGCTGTAGATTGTGTGTTCCAGGCCTGTTATTTAATTTCACATTTATCTGTGCATAGGCCTCATCACGATCAGAACTTTCTAAACACCATGCCAAAGCTTTCACTTCATTGAATGTTAAAGTTTCAAATGACTGTGTAAGCGCATCAGCATCTTGTTGCTCTGTCTGTATAGCATGAACATTCCTAGGGTTTGTCTGTCTGTACTGGTCTTGCTTGTAAGTGGCATTTCTGTTACTTGACCTTGACTGATGGGACTTATGCTCTTCTGGCTTACTCTTATGACCTTGGCCAGGGGTATTCCTGTGACCTTGGCCAGGGGTCCCTCTGTTTTGTCTATATGTACGTGCTTGCTTTGACATGCAGCATTTAGCCCAATGGTTATACTTCCACAACGTCTACACTCTGATCCATAAACAGGACAAAGTTCTCTAGGGCAAAAGGGATGCTGCTGGGCACAGTTGAGACACTTGCTATTTTTGGTAAGACCCTGGGATATACTATGCACTGTGGTTGAGCTTGTAGCTCCTATGTGTTTAAGCTGCATCACATGAGAAGCTGCTGCTTCATATGTGCGTCCTAGCCTAACAGCTTCTTCTAATGTATAATGTTTATCTTTCTCCAGCAATTCTTTCTGGTACTCTGGAATCTGAGTGCTGGCTATTATCAGTTCAATGAGCCTTTCATTCATTTCACTATCAGTGAAATCACAATTTAATGCTAGCAAACGGCAACTGTTGATAAAGTCGTCTAGGCTTTCATCTGGCTTCTGTCTGTAGTACATTAGCTTAAGACGGCTAACTATAATTTTCTGATGGCTCTAGTTGTTCTTCAAACTTTGCAAATATTTTGCTGGGGTCTTTCTTGTAATCTTCAGAGAGTGACCACAAATTATATCTGCGTAGACTGTTGTTGCCGACTTGCAATAGGATATGAGCCACCTGATCAGCTGATGCGATTTCTTTGCTATAAAATACAGCTCCATGCGTTGTCTAAACAGTTTAAATGACTCTGCAGGGTTGGGCACTGCCCAGTCCATCCTTGGGACACTATCCATTTTGGTTAATGGTGAATTAAAGTCTGAGCTTCAATTAGCAAGTCTCTTTAAGTATTGCTGTAAGCACTTGTAAATGCACTTATTATCATCACCGTTCACGCGGTGCCGCTCTCACATGAAGCGATATGAACTTGAGCGTAGCGAGTACACATATCAGCGTAACGGGGCTGATCATGATTATGACAGTTTGAAAGAATTTGCAGGTTTTGTTTCCGCTGCCACCATGTTTTGTGATGGTATTAATTGGGCCGTTGTATGTGTCTGATCATAAAGAATAACAACAAGCTGCCATGACGGGCTTTACTGGAACTGTATACATGAAATCACTACGCGGTGCAACCACAGCACTTATGACCTGTGCCTATGATTGTGTACACAGGCGCGTAATAACAGAGTCCATGACATGCAGTAGCTCCAGGAATGTGATAAAGTAGTTTGATTTGGGCCCGCTTGTCCGTCCGTCCTTCTGTCCTAGTGTCACAGCGTCAATCCATCAGTAAACCTTTATTTTGTGTGCATTATCTGAAGCAGATTACAGTTGACATTTCTTAAATTCATAGGGATTCTTGGTGTGTATAAGGTCTCTAGACCTATCAAATTACAGACTTGTCTGAATTCAGATTATAATGGCCAAAAGAACATAATTGGTGATTTTTAAAAATGTCCATCTTATATTATATATGTATATGTTAATGTGTATTATGCTTTATATTTGGGTGTGCAGCGGGCTTCAATTTAGAGTATTTAGTAATATATTTTGTAGGACCCAGCAATAGGGTACTACAGAGAGAGGCCAAAGGATTTCATCGACAGCTCAGATATCCTGGATCTTGTGGGCATCAGTGTACCATGCCAGTGTAACAACCATGCAGTTGACTGTGTGAAAGAGAGTGGCGTCTGCATAGTAAGTAGACCAGATTTGTTTTGCATTACGTACTGTGACTAAAAGACTGACAGTATATTTCTGATTAGTGAATGTTTCTGTGGTGATATCAGATATAAACAAGAGCACTGCAGTGGTGCAAAATACGCACATTCATATGTCTTGTTACCTTTGACATCATAAAAAGTGCATTAATTTTGCCAAGAATTCAAACCAGGTGAGAAACTGTGTTGGGTATATTAATAACGAGTTTCATGAAAATCCATTAGATTGTTGGGAAGTCATCCTGTATATGGAAACATAAAATCCACAAAGTGTAGTGCTATGTTTACTGGCTAATTCAAGGTTAAAATCTGTGAGCTTATTGAAGTAGAAATTATCTATAATCTACAATGAAAAAAATTAATTCGATATTTATCCTGCATTGAGCAAAAACAATAATAAAAAAATTGTTTTCAGTTGATGCCTTGATGAAATATACTTTTTGTTTCGGTTATAGGATTGTCAACATAATACAGAGGGAATTCACTGTGAGAAATGCAGGAAAAGTTTTTATGGTAATGCTACCATAGGAACTCCAAATGATTGCCAACAGTGTGCTTGCCCACTGACTGTTGTCACCAACAAGTAAGATGTTATAATTTAAACAAACACTTTTGTTTTTGGAGTCCTTACATTCAAGGGAGTTATTATAATTTTAATTTTGCATATATTATTGATATGTGCTTAAATCCTGTCTTTTTTATGAGTAATTTTAATAATTTTTGACTAAAGGTGATTAACAATTGGCTTGTCCTTTCATATTTTAATAAATAAATTGATTTTTAATAAATAACTTGAAAGCTAACTTCAAAACCTAAATAAATTTATTCAGATTTTGATTAATATCATGCACCATTTATAAAAATTAAATTAATATTAATACTTAAGATGCTTATTGTGACAGTTTTATTTGCTCAATAATCGGCTCACACTTCTTATATATGTTGAGTAATTCAGTTAAAAATATATTTGTGTGATATTCTTCAAGACTCTAGAAACAGACCACAGAGAGATATAAGATTATGTTTTAGGGACTACTTTTGTACAGTTTTAGCCCCTTGTGTACAGCAGATGGAGATGACTATATCTGCACAGCATGTGAGACAGGTTATACAGGCAGGCATTGTGAGGAGTAAGTACAACTGAGAATTTTTTCCATCTAAAAGACAAATGATGTCTTAAACTTTGCCAAGTGATCTGGCTTTTGTGACCTAATGGTAGATTAAATGTTGAGAGATCATGAGTTTGAATCTCAGTTGAGAAATAAATAGATTTTTTACAGTCCGCAGGCTTAATGGGAAGGCTGTGCCCTATGACCATGTATCGTTTACTAATTAATTAAACCCCAGGGTTCCTCAGTTTTATGAACCAGCAGTGGGGAGATTTGAGTTACAAGGAGTTAAATCTGAACCTTAAATTATATATTGAGCCCAGAACATGAACTATTGACTGTGAATGAAAGGTGTAGAATTAAGAGATCATGATTACATGTATAGTGCTTGTTGAACTGAAATGTTTGAGGAAACTGATGTGTTTATTTCACTAGATTTCACAAAATGCATCCTTAACACACTTTTTTGTCTGGAAATTCATCTTTGCGATAAGAATTATCAACTATGACTGTTACAGAATGTAAAAAAAAAACAGATGAAAGAACTGGGGATGTGTCGTCATCCAGCATTCAATTAAAAAAACTAGGCTAGACCAATAATCTGTCAAACAAGCAGTTATGATTTCTTGATATGAATAATAATTATTGATGTTTGTAGGTGTGAGGATGGGTTTTATGGCTCACCAACGACTGAGGGTAGTACATGTAAACCCTGTGAGTGTAACCCTACAGGATCGTACAACAACACATGTGACAAGCTGACAGGGCAGTGTCCTTGTATCAAGGGAATCACCGGAAGAGTCTGTGACCAGTGCCAGCCAGACTATGCCTTAGATAATGGAAGATGTATATGTAAGTGAAACTGGTATTAGACAGAGGAACCTGTCTCAAAGACCATTTTGCTAAATAGACTCACCTGTCTATAAAGACCACCAATGAATAAATGACCATAAGCTTCACATTGGTTATAACTGATCTGTCTGATAAGCCCACCTGTGAATTGAGACCACTTTTGCCCAGTCTTATGACACAGGTTCCATTAATTACACAAGTTCATATTATATTATATCATATTATATATTATTA
This sequence comes from Sipunculus nudus, assembly GCA_026874595.1. Taxonomy (NCBI): domain Eukaryota; kingdom Metazoa; phylum Annelida; class Sipuncula; order Golfingiida; family Sipunculidae; genus Sipunculus; species Sipunculus nudus. The sequence continues at coordinate 9,079,316 of CM049309.1, forward strand.
TTTTGTATAGTATTATATATTATATCATATTATATTCTGTTGTATTTTAATATATTAAATTTATATTATATTATATTATATTATATTATATTATATTATATTATATTATATTATATTATATTATATTATATTATATTATATATGTGTTCATGACTTGTGAAATGAATTTTGGATTAAACCACAGGTAACAATATAATTTGTCATGATTTGTATTGCACTGTGTGAGTTCAGCATGACAAATAAACATATGTTCTTTATATTAACCTTATATACACACTCAAGATGTTTTTGGAACATTTCCTGTAAAGAAAGGGGTGTAAGTTTGTAAGATGCATCATGTAGAATCTACAGAACAAATGTGTGTGTGTGTGTGTGTGATGATATTAGTTTAATATATGGATACATGTGTATCATCATTATCATCCTGCATCATTTCTTTCAGTATGTATATGGAGGGATGAACATGTATGATCATGGCTGTTGTTGTTGACTCAAGAAAACACATATATGTAAAATATACATTGATGTTAAGGCAAAAAAAAAAATAAGGTATGGTTCTCAGGCACAATCAGTGCTGGCGGGCGGTATTTTGTTTTTGACCTTTTTTGGATATTTCAATGAAAATGTCATATAATCAGGATAAAGGCATGAAAAATAACAATTTTTTTGCAAAACACTACATAAATTTTATTATTTATCTTCTTGAAAGATAAAAATCAAAATATAAATTGTTGATGCTTGGGATTAAAATTGACGGGGGTGGTGCCTGAGAACCATACCTTTTATTTTTTGTGGCCTTTTATGCGTGTCTTTATCCTGTATCCTTTGTCTCAGCATGCATGTACAGGGCTGTACAGGTGTAATCTTGTTCATATATTTGTATGTCTTCATCCTGCATCATTTGGTTCAACGTGTGTTGAGGGGTGTACGGGTATAATTATGTACATGATGAGATGAGGTTTATTTGTATGTCTTCATCCTCAGTACTCATCCTTTGTTTCAGCGTGTGTTGAGGGGTGTACAGGTATAATCTTGACTGATGTTGAGGAGATGCGGAGGCAGGTTGATGGCATGAACATCACCATAGAAATGATGTTGCCATGGGATCGGTTGATGAAATTAGAAAACAATACAGAAATATGGCAGGTGAGTAAATTCAGTCAGGTTAGATTATTGAAAATCTTTTCACCAATTTACATTTTTCTTTTTATCCTTTTTCATTGAAGATTACAGATGGCATATTTAAAAAAAAATTTGAATTTGATTTATGGGGGCTTAAACACTGATTAAACCACATAAGATTTGTGATAAATTGAAATATTGTTTCAAGTTTTGAATATTTCATCGGCCTTGTTTTATTTGTGGATTGTTAGAATATATGACAGGCATGTAAGCAGTAGGCCAGTGAATTGTGCAGGCCCTTTGAATTGATTCAATAATTGATTCTTTATTCTTGATTTAGTTCTCAATTAGTAGTAAATTTCAGACTGTTTTATATAAACACGTATAGTCTACAAACATGGGTGTTAATTAATTGTAGCCAGTAAAAGAAAAATGTAGCTCTCCAACCATTTTTTGCCGCCATTTATTTTCCTATAGATGCCGGTAGATTGGTCCCCCAGTGAATGTTTAAACTAGATCTAGGGCACATTTGTGGTAAATAGCTTTACCTTACCAAATGCTCACTCATATTTGAGAGCTCACAGAGGGCTTAGTGTTGGTACATGCAAACAAAATAATAATTAAAACCAATCGGTTGTACTTTAATTGAGGTTTTGCAATTAAGCTCATCGATTATTCAATGCACTGTTGTACCCCTAGTTATCAATTAAAGTTCAGTTGGACACTCATGTGATGTATCATTAAAGCTGTATCATTTAAGGAAACAAATCTTAAACAAATTAAAATGACATGAAATATAATGTTTTCTCTTTGAAATATAAAGTTCTCTTTAAAAATGGTATTTGCCAATATTTCACTCTAAAATTAAGCTTGCACTGGGCACTGCCAGTGGCACCAGACATGAATATTGCATAAAGTAAACTTCTGTCAGTGTTTATTCTGTGTTTTTTCTTTCATGCTTCCTCTCCTTGCTAATAAATTCTTGTGCATGCACAGATTAGACCTTGTACATGGGGTCTTGTCATAGTAATTAGACATACATTTACTCACAAGGCAGAACTATAATAAATTATAATACAAGTGAACTGGAGATAGTTAGTCTGAGTGCTGGGATAGTTTTGCTGGGAAACATTGGAATTTAGTCTGAATTAATTAACAGTGTGAGATAATACACATATTATGGCAGATGTGTATGTAATTTTAATCCAAGGCATGCACAGAGTACCACTCAAGAGAGGAGTTTAATGATAAAGACATAGCTACAGTTAGGATATTTTGAGACAGATACAGTGAAACTTGAAATAAAGACCACCACATGACCTCAAAAAAGTGGTCGCATTTTTGAGGTGGTCATCTAAATGAGGTGTGATATAAAATGCAAAAGAACTTGGACCTTGAAAAAGTGGCCTTCATTTTGAGGTGTTCCCTAATCTGAGGTGGTCGTTAAAGGTGAGATTTTACTGAGGACGTAAAAGACATAATGATGATTGAGTTTACATTTACAAAAAACTGTGGCTATTAAAGCCTGCTTTGGTCTGATTATTCTGTTGTTTTATGATTTTTGACTCGCTAATTGTAGTCGGCTCTGAAGGCTGCCAGGTTACGGGAACTGGGAGAGGTGGATGAGCAGATCAAAGAGTTACAAGTGGAAGCAACAAGCGTGGAAGTCAGGGTAATGTGGGATTTTCTAAATGTTCTGCAGAATGATTGGAAATGATTAACAAATAAAGTGTAAAAGTATGTGTATAAGTGATTGGCTGATGATCGATTACCATCAGTGATTGGACAGTTTATGCAAAACAATAAGATGATTAAACTTGCTATGTCGTAATCATTTACAAATTCACACGACTTAGGGTTTGTGATGAAGAAATGAGTGCTTTCATATAATACATGCCAGCAAACTTTAGAAAATTCTGAAGTCGCATTGACATTCGATACTTAAGATAATTGTATCCGCCAAAACGAAGTTTTGCGGATACTATGTTTTTGACCGGGTTCCGCCGCCGCCGCCGCGTTCGTTTCCGGAGAACTCCTCTGAGACTACTGGACAGATTTTTCCGAAACTTACACAAATTATCGGGTCACATGTGAACTGGTGCCTAACCAAGTGACCTTGACCTCTGACCTTTCGTCTCTGCCCAGCGTCCGTTTGTGCGTCTGTTTACACACATAAACCCATATATCTCGGGAACCGTTTTACCGATCCGGAAAATTTTTTTACACAAATGTAGCCCTGGGATAGCTTTATAACATACACAACAAAAGGTGGCGCCACCTGCAACCATGTTTGCACAGTGTCCATCTGTTCATCTGCCTGGGGTTAAAATCACTCATATCTCTGCAGTGGTTTGACTAATTCACCTAAAATTTGGCATGCATATACATCCTAGATTGCTTTCTCAATTTTATGACAGGTGGCGCCACCTACATTCACGTTAACGCTCCACACATAAACCCATATATCTCGGGAACCGTTTGACCGATCCGGAAAAAAATTTTACACAAATGTAGCCCTGGGATAGCTTTATAACATACACAACAAAAGGTGGCGCCACCTGCAACCATGTTTGCACGGTGTCCATTTGTTCATCTGCCTGGGGTTAAAATCACTCATATCTCTGCAGTGGTTTGACTAATTCACCTAAAAATTGGCATGCATATACATCCTAGATAGCTTTCTTGATTTTATGACAGGTGGCGCCACCTACATTCACGTTAACGCTCCACACATAAACCCATATATCTCGGGAACCGTTTGACCGATCCGGAAAAAATTTTTACACAAATGTAGCCCTGGGATAGCTTTATAACATACACAACAAAAGATGGCGCCACCTGCAACCATGTTTGCACAGTGTCCATTTGTTCATCTGCCTGGGGTTAAAATCACTCATATCTCTGCAATGGTTTGACTAATTCACCTAAAATTCGGCATGCGTATACATCCTAGATAGCTTCCTTGATTTTATGACAGGTGGCGCCACCTACATTCATGTTAACGCTGCAGACATCCAAGCTCATATCTCGGGAACCGTTTGACCGATCCGGAAATAAATTTACACAAATGTAGCCCTGGGATAGCTTTATAACATACACAACAAAAGGTGGCGCCACCTGCAACCATGTTTGCACAGCGTCCATCTGTTTGTCTGCTGTGGGATAAAATCACTCATATCTCTGCAGTGGTTTGACTTTTCCACTTGAAATTTTGCATGTGTATATATCTTGGATAGTTTCTCGTTCAAATAACAGGTGGCGCCACCTACAATCATGTTTATGTGGCAGAGATCCAATACTAATATTTTACATATGTAACTCTATATCCCCTTGCCACTCAATCCATGCCTCACTTCACCCGTCCTTCTCTGATTTTGGCGGATACACGTAGTCGCTTGTCGACTACCCGTATTCTAGTTTCTAATACTTTTTTCACCTAAATATAGTTAACTTTTAATTTGGATTCCTTGAAATATTAATAAGACTTTGGTGTCCTATAGTTCACAACCACTGCAGCCATAAATGTGGTAAGGTAGCCTAGCTGCTAAATTTAAAAATAATAAAATATATATTGTAATACATAATAGACAAAGTTTGTGTTTGTAGGTTAGTGAGACCTCTGCCAGGCACAAAGTGATCTCACCAGATGTGGAAACAGTTTTCAATGATGCCCACCAGGTGGCAGCAGACATCCAACAACTCTGGACAATCAGGGGTAAGGCCTATTTATTGTATCAGTATTTTTTCCACTATGTTTTGCTTGTTATATCAATATACATTTGAGAGACAAGACCAACATTATAAGGCTTATCTCTAAGATATTACTCTTCTCTAAAGCATTTGCCAGGAATTTTTAATTTCTGATTTAAGTGTACACCATTAGTTCCCCATCTCCTTATTAGGATCCTTCTAATGCACAAACTCCTAGCAGTGAGACAAAAAGAACTAATATTGAGACCATAAGATCTAAGACTTAGATGATAACATCTATAACTAAGGCCATAAGATCTAAGACTGAGACAATAAAATATTAGACTGAATTCATAAGATCCATGACTGAGATCATAAGATCTAAGGCTAAGGCCATAAGATCTAATACTGAGACAATAAAATATTAGACTGAATTCATAAGATCCATGACTGAGATCATAAGATCTAAGAAGGCCATAAGATCTAAGACTGAGACAATAAAATATTAGACTGAATTCATAAGATCCATGACTGAGATCATAAGATCTAAGGCTAAGGCCATAAGATCCAAGACTGAGACAATAAAATATAAGACTGAATTCATAAGATCCATGACTGAGATCATAAGATCTAAGACTAAGGCCATCAGATCTAATACTGAGACAATAAAATATTAGACTGAATTCATAAGATCCATGACTGAGATCATAAGATCTAAGGCTAAGGCCATAAGATCTAAGACTGAGACAATAAAATATAAGACTGAAATCACTTCTAGCAGTGGGAGAATCAGAACTAATGTTTAGACCATAAATTCTAAGACTGAGATCATAAGATCTAAGAACAAGGCCATGAGATCAAAGACTAAGGCCATAAAATCTAAGGCTAAGCCCATATGATTTAAGACAGATCATAAGATCTAAGACAAAGGCCATAAGATATAAGACTAAGGCCGTAAGATCTAAGACAGGTCATCAGATCCAAGACTTAGGCCATAAGATCTAAGATTAAAGCCATAAGATTTAAGACAGATTCTAAGAAAAAGACCATTAGATCTAAGACAGATTCTAAGACTAAGGCCATAAGATGTAAGACAGATTCTAAGACTAAGGCCATAAGATCTAAGACAGATTCTATGACTAAGGCCATAAGATGTAAGACAGATTCTAAGACTAAGGCCATAAAATCTAAGACTAAGGCCATATGATCTAAGACAGATTCTAAGACTAAGGCCATAAGATCTAAGACTAAGGCCATAAGATCTAAGACAGATTCTAAGACTAAGGCCATAAGATCTAAGACTAAGGCCATATGATCTAAGATAGATTCTAAGACTAAGGCCATTAGATCTAAGACTAAGGCCATAAAATCTAAGACAGATTCTAAGACTAAGGCCATATGATCTAAGACTAAGGCCATAAGATCTAAGACAGATTCTGAGACTAAGGCCATAAGATCTAAGACTAAGGCCATAAGATCTAAGACAGATTCTAAGACTAAGGCCTTTAGATCTTAGACTAAGGCCATAAGTGTAAGACAGATCATAAGGTCTTAGACTAAGGCAATCAGATCTCAGACTAAGGCCATAAGATCTAAGACAGATTCTAAGACTAAGGCCATAAAATCTAAGACAGATTCTAAGACTAAACCCATAAGATCTAAGTCTAAGGCCATCAGATCTAAGACTAAGGCCATAAGATTTAAGACAGATTCTAAGACTAAGGCCATAAAATCTAAGACTAAGGCCATATGATCTAAGACTAAGGCCATAAAATCTAAGACAGATTCTAAGACTAAGGCCATTAGATCTTAGACTAAGGCCATAAAATCTAATACAGATTCTGAGACTAAGGCCATAAGATCTAAGACTAAGGCCATAAGATCTAAGACTAAGGCCATAAAATCTAAGACTAAGGCCATAAGATCTAAGACTAAGGCCATAAGATCTAAGACTAAGGCCATAAAATCTAAGACAGATTCTAAGACTAAGGCCATATGATCTAAGACTAAGGCCATAAAATCTAAGACAGATTCTAAGACTAAGGCCTTAAGATCTAAGACTAAGGCCAAAGGATCTAAGACAGATTCTAAGTCTAAGGCCATAAGATCTAAGACTAAGACCATAAAATCTAAGACTGATTCTAAGACTAAGGCCATAAGATCTAAGACTAAGGCCATATGATCTAAGACAGATTCTAAGACTAAGGCCATTAGATCTAAGACTAAGGCCATAAAATCTAATACAGATTCTGAGACTAAGGCCATAAGATCTAAGACTAAGGCCATAAGATCTAAGACAGATTCTAAGACTAAGGCCATTAGATCTTAGACTAAGGCCATAAAATCTAATACAGATTCTGAGACTAAGGCCATAAGATCTAAGACTAAGGCCATAAGATCTAAGACTAAGGCCATAAAATCTAATACAGATTCTGAGACTAAGGCCATAAGATCTAAGACTAAGGCCATAAAATCTAAGACAGATTCTAAGACTAAGGCCATTAGATCTAAGTAGTAACTAAGGCCATAAAATCTAAGACAGATTCTAAGACTAAGGCCATAAGATCTAAGACAGATTCTAAGACTAAGGCCATAAAATCTAAGACAGATTCTAAGACTAAAGCCATAAGATCTAAGTCTAAGGCCATCAGATCTAAGACTAAGGCCATAAAATCTAAGACAGATTCTAAGACTAAGGCCATAAGATCTAAGACAGATTCTAAGACTAAGGCCATAAAATCTAAGACAGATTCTAAGACTAAAGCCATAAGATCTAAGTCTAAGGCCATCAGATCTAAGACTAATGCCATAAAATCTAAGACAGATTCTAAGACTAAGGATATAAGATCTAAGACTAAGGCCATAAGATCTAAGACAGATTCTAAGACTAAGGCCATTAGATCTTAGACTAAGGCCATAAGATGTAAGACAGATTCTAAGACTAAGGCCATTAGATCTAAGACTAAGGCCATAAAATCTAAGACAGATTCTAAGACTAAGGCACTTAGATCTAAGACTAAGACCATAAGATCTAAGACAGATTCTAAGACTAAGGCCATAAGATCTAAGACTAAGGCCATAAAATCTAAGACAGATTCTAAGGATAAGGCCATAAGATCTAAGGATAAGGCCATAAGATCTAAGACTAAGGCCATAAGATCTAAGACTAAGACCATAAGATCTAAGACAGATTCTAAGACTAAGGCCATAAGATCTAAGATCTTAGATCTTATGGCCTTAGTCTTAGAATCTGTCTTAGATTTTATGGCCTTAGAATCTGTTTAAGCCATAAGATCTAAGACAGATTCTAAGACTAAGGCCATTAGATCTTAGACTAAGGCCATAAGATGTAAGACTAAGGCCATATGATCTAAGACAGATTCTAAGACTAAGGCCATTAGATCTAAGACTAAGGCCATAAAATCTAAGACAGATTCTAAGACTTAGGCCATACGATCTAAGACTAAGGCCATAAAATGTAAGACAGATTCTAAGACTAAGGCTATAAGATCTAAGACTAAGACCATAAGATCTAAGACAGATTCTAAGACTAAGGCCATAAGATCTAAGACTAAGGCCATAAGATCTAAGACAGATTCTAACAATAAGGCCATTAGATCTAAGTAGTAACTAAGGCCATAAAATCTAAGACAGATTCTAAGACTAAGGCCATAAGATCTAAGACAGATTCTAAGACTAAAGCCATAAGATCTAAGTCTAAGGCCATCAGATCTAAGACTAAGGCCATAAGATCTAAGACAGATTCTAAGACTAAGGCCATAAAATCTAAGACAGATTCTAAGACTAAGGCCATTAGATCTAAGACTAAGACCATAAGATCTAAGACAGATTCTAAGACTAAGGCCATAAGATCTAAGACTAAGGCCATAAAATCTAAGACAGATTCTAAGACTAAGGCCATACGATCTAAGACTAAGGCCATAAAATCTAAGACAGATTCTAAGACTAAGGCCATAAGATCTAAGACTAAGACCATAAGATCTAAGACAGATTCTAAGACTAAGGCCATAAGATCTAAGACTAAGGCCATAAAATCTAAGACAGATTCTAAGGATAAGGCCATAAGATCTAAGACTAAGGCCATAAGATCTAAGACAGATTCTGAGACTAAGGCCATAAGATCTAAGACTAAGGCCATAAGATCTAAGACAGATTCTAAGACTAAGGCCTTTAGATCTTAGACTAAGGCCATAAGATGTAAGACAGATCATAAGGTCTTAGACTAAGGCAATCAGATCTCAGACTAAGGCCATAAGATCTAAGACAGATTCTAAGACTAAGGCCATTAGATCTTAGACTAAGGCCATAAGATGTAAGACAGATCATAAGGTCTAAGACTAAGGCAATTAGATCTAAGACTAAGGCCATAAGATTTAAGACTAAGGCCATAAAATCTAAGACAGATTCTAAGACTAATGCCATTAGATCTAAGACTTAGGCCATAAAATCTAAGACAGATTCTAAGACTTAGGCCATAAGATCTAAGACAGATTCTAAGACTAAAGCCATAAGATCTAAGTCTAAGGCCATCAGATCTAAGACTAAGGCCATAAGATCTAAGACAGATTCTAAGACTAAGGCCATAAAATCTAAGACAGATTCTAAGACTAAGGCCATTAGATCTAAGACTAAGACCATAAGATCTAAGACAGATTCTAAGACTAAGGCCATAAGATCTAAGACTAAGGCCATAAAATCTAAGACAGATTCTAAGACTAAGGCCATACGATCTAAGACTAAGGCCATAAAATCTAAGACAGATTCTAAGACTAAGGCCATAAGATCTAAGACTAAGACCATAAGATCTAAGACAGATTCTAAGACTAAGGCCATAAGATCTAAGACTAAGGCCATAAAATCTAAGACAGATTCTAAGGATAAGGCCATAAGATCTAAGACTAAGGCCATAAGATCTAAGACAGATTCTGAGACTAAGGCCATAAGATCTAAGACTAAGGCCATAAGATCTAAGACAGATTCTAAGACTAAGGCCTTTAGATCTTAGACTAAGGCCATAAGATGTAAGACAGATCATAAGGTCTTAGACTAAGGCAATCAGATCTCAGACTAAGGCCATAAGATCTAAGAGAGATTCTTAGACTCAGGCCATTAGATCTAAGACTAAGGCCATAAAATCTAAGACAGATTCTAAGACTAAGGCCATAAGATCTAAGACTAAGGCCATAAGATCTAAGACAGATTCTAACACTAAGGCCATTAGATCTAAGTAGTAACTAAGGCCATAAAATCTAAGACAGATTCTAAGACTAAGGCCATTAGATCGAAGACAGATTCTAAGACTAAGGCCATAAAATCTAAGACAGATTCTAAGACTAAAGCCATAAGATCTAAGTCTAAGGCCATCAGATCTAAGACTAAGGCCATAAGATCTAAGACAGATTCTAAGACTAAGGCCATAAAATCTAAGACAGATTCTAAGACTAAAGCCATAAGATCTAAGTCTAAGGCCATCAGATCTAAGACTAAGGCCATAAAATTTAAGACAGATTCTAAGACTAAGGCCATAAGATCTAAGACTAAGGCCATATGATCTAAGACAGATTCTAAGACTAAGGCCATTAGATCTAAGACTAAGGCCATAAAATCTAAGACAGATTCTAAGACTAAGGCCATAAGATCTAAGACTAAGGCCATAAGATCTAAGACAGATTCTAAGACTAAGGCCTTAAGATCTAAGACTAAGGCCAAAGGATCTAAGACAGATTCTAAGTCTAAGGCCATAAGATCTAAGACTAAGACCATAAAATCTAAGACTGATTCTAAGACTAAGGCCATAAGATCTAAGACTAAGGCCATATGATCTAAGACAGATTCTAAGACTAAGGCCATTAGATCTAAGACTAAGGCCATAAAATCTAATACAGATTCTGAGACTAAGGCCATAAGATCTAAGACTAAGGCCATAAGATCTAAGACAGATTCTAAGACTAAGGCCATTAGATCTTAGACTAAGGCCATAAAATCTAATACAGATTCTGAGACTAAGGCCATAAGATCTAAGACTAAGGCCATAAGATCTAAGACTAAGGCCATAAAATCTAATACAGATTCTGAGACTAAGGCCATAAGATCTAAGACTAAGGCCATAAAATCTAAGACAGATTCTAAGACTAAGGCCATTAGATCTAAGTAGTAACTAAGGCCATAAAATCTAAGACAGATTCTAAGACTAAGGCCATAAGATCTAAGACAGATTCTAAGACTAAGGCCATAAAATCTAAGACAGATTCTAAGACTAAAGCCATAAGATCTAAGTCTAAGGCCATCAGATCTAAGACTAAGGCCATAAAATCTAAGACAGATTCTAAGACTAAGGCCATAAGATCTAAGACAGATTCTAAGACTAAGGCCATAAAATCTAAGACAGATTCTAAGACTAAAGCCATAAGATCTAAGTCTAAGGCCATCAGATCTAAGACTAATGCCATAAAATCTAAGACAGATTCTAAGACTAAGGATATAAGATCTAAGACTAAGGCCATAAGATCTAAGACAGATTCTAAGACTAAGGCCATTAGATCTTAGACTAAGGCCATAAGATGTAAGACAGATTCTAAGACTAAGGCCATTAGATCTAAGACTAAGGCCATAAAATCTAAGACAGATTCTAAGACTAAGGCACTTAGATCTAAGACTAAGACCATAAGATCTAAGACAGATTCTAAGACTAAGGCCATAAGATCTAAGACTAAGGCCATAAAATCTAAGACAGATTCTAAGGATAAGGCCATAAGATCTAAGGATAAGGCCATAAGATCTAAGACTAAGGCCATAAGATCTAAGACTAAGACCATAAGATCTAAGACAGATTCTAAGACTAAGGCCATAAGATCTAAGATCTTAGATCTTATGGCCTTAGTCTTAGAATCTGTCTTAGATTTTATGGCCTTAGAATCTGTTTAAGCCATAAGATCTAAGACAGATTCTAAGACTAAGGCCATTAGATCTTAGACTAAGGCCATAAGATGTAAGACTAAGGCCATATGATCTAAGACAGATTCTAAGACTAAGGCCATTAGATCTAAGACTAAGGCCATAAAATCTAAGACAGATTCTAAGACTTAGGCCATACGATCTAAGACTAAGGCCATAAAATGTAAGACAGATTCTAAGACTAAGGCTATAAGATCTAAGACTAAGACCATAAGATCTAAGACAGATTCTAAGACTAAGGCCATAAGATCTAAGACTAAGGCCATAAGATCTAAGACAGATTCTAACAATAAGGCCATTAGATCTAAGTAGTAACTAAGGCCATAAAATCTAAGACAGATTCTAAGACTAAGGCCATAAGATCTAAGACAGATTCTAAGACTAAAGCCATAAGATCTAAGTCTAAGGCCATCAGATCTAAGACTAAGGCCATAAGATCTAAGACAGATTCTAAGACTAAGGCCATAAAATCTAAGACAGATTCTAAGACTAAGGCCATTAGATCTAAGACTAAGACCATAAGATCTAAGACAGATTCTAAGACTAAGGCCATAAGATCTAAGACTAAGGCCATAAAATCTAAGACAGATTCTAAGACTAAGGCCATACGATCTAAGACTAAGGCCATAAAATCTAAGACAGATTCTAAGACTAAGGCCATAAGATCTAAGACTAAGACCATAAGATCTAAGACAGATTCTAAGACTAAGGCCATAAGATCTAAGACTAAGGCCATAAAATCTAAGACAGATTCTAAGGATAAGGCCATAAGATCTAAGACTAAGGCCATAAGATCTAAGACAGATTCTGAGACTAAGGCCATAAGATCTAAGACTAAGGCCATAAGATCTAAGACAGATTCTAAGACTAAGGCCTTTAGATCTTAGACTAAGGCCATAAGATGTAAGACAGATCATAAGGTCTTAGACTAAGGCAATCAGATCTCAGACTAAGGCCATAAGATCTAAGACAGATTCTAAGACTAAGGCCATTAGATCTTAGACTAAGGCCATAAGATGTAAGACAGATCATAAGGTCTAAGACTAAGGCAATTAGATCTAAGACTAAGGCCATAAGATTTAAGACTAAGGCCATAAAATCTAAGACAGATTCTAAGACTAATGCCATTAGATCTAAGACTTAGGCCATAAGATCTAAGACAGATTCTAAGACTTAGGCCATAAGATCTAAGACAGATTCTAAGACTAAAGCCATAAGATCTAAGTCTAAGGCCATCAGATCTAAGACTAAGGCCATAAGATCTAAGACAGATTCTAAGACTAAGGCCATAAAATCTAAGACAGATTCTAAGACTAAGGCCATTAGATCTAAGACTAAGACCATAAGATCTAAGACAGATTCTAAGACTAAGGCCATAAGATCTAAGACTAAGGCCATAAAATCTAAGACAGATTCTAAGACTAAGGCCATACGATCTAAGACTAAGGCCATAAAATCTAAGACAGATTCTAAGACTAAGGCCATAAGATCTAAGACTAAGACCATAAGATCTAAGACAGATTCTAAGACTAAGGCCATAAGATCTAAGACTAAGGCCATAAAATCTAAGACAGATTCTAAGGATAAGGCCATAAGATCTAAGACTAAGGCCATAAGATCTAAGACAGATTCTGAGACTAAGGCCATAAGATCTAAGACTAAGGCCATAAGATCTAAGACAGATTCTAAGACTAAGGCCTTTAGATCTTAGACTAAGGCCATAAGATGTAAGACAGATCATAAGGTCTTAGACTAAGGCAATCAGATCTCAGACTAAGGCCATAAGATCTAAGAGAGATTCTTAGACTCAGGCCATTAGATCTAAGACTAAGGCCATAAAATCTAAGACAGATTCTAAGACTAAGGCCATAAGATCTAAGACTAAGGCCATAAGATCTAAGACAGATTCTAACACTAAGGCCATTAGATCTAAGTAGTAACTAAGGCCATAAAATCTAAGACAGATTCTAAGACTAAGGCCATTAGATCGAAGACAGATTCTAAGACTAAGGCCATAAAATCTAAGACAGATTCTAAGACTAAAGCCATAAGATCTAAGTCTAAGGCCATCAGATCTAAGACTAAGGCCATAAGATCTAAGACAGATTCTAAGACTAAGGCCATAAAATCTAAGACAGATTCTAAGACTAAAGCCATAAGATCTAAGTCTAAGGCCATCAGATCTAAGACTAAGGCCATAAAATTTAAGACAGATTCTAAGACTAAGGCCATAAGATCTAAGACTAAGGCCATATGATCTAAGACAGATTCTAAGACTAAGGCCATTAGATCTAAGACTAAGGCCATAAAATCTAAGACAGATTCTAAGACTAAGGCCATAAGATCTAAGACTAAGGCCATAAGATCTAAGACAGATTCTAAGACTAAGGCCATAAGATTTAAGACTAAGGCCATACGATCTAAGACAGATTCTAAGACTAAGGCCATAAGATCTAAGACTAAGGCCATAAGATCTAAGACAGATTCTAAGACTAAGGCCATTAGATCAAAGACTAAGGCCATAAGATCTAAGACAGATTCTAAGACTAAGGCCATTAGATCTAAGACAGATTCTAAGACTAAGGCCATAAGATCTTAGACTAAGGCCATAAGATGTAAGACAGATCATAAGGTCTAAGACTAAGGCAATTAGATCTAAGACTAAGGCCATAAGATCTAAGACAGATTCTAAGACTAAGGCCATAAGATCTAAGACTAAGGCCATAAGATCTAAGACAGATTCTAAGACTAAGGCCATAAGATCTAAGACTAAGGCCATAAGATCTAAGACAGATTCTAAGACTAAGGCCATTAGATCAAAGACTAAGGCCATAAGATCTAAGACAGATTCTAAGACTAAGGCCATAAGATCTAAGACAGATTCTAAGACTAAGGCCATTAGATCTTAGACTAAGGCCATAAGATGTAAGACAGATCATAAGGTCTAAGACTAAGGCAATTAGATCTAAGACTAAGGCCATAAGATTTAAGACTAAGGCCATAAAATCTAAGACAGATTCTAAGACTAATGCCATTAGATCTAAGACTTAGGCCATAAGATCTAAGACAGATTCTAAGACTAAGGCCATTAGATCTAAGACAGATTCTAAGACTAAGGCCATAAGATCTAAGACTAAGACCATGAGATCTAAGACAGATTCTAAGACTAGGCCATTAGATCTAAGACTAAGGCCATAAGATCTAAGACAGATTCTAAGACTAAGGCCATTAGATCTAAGACTTAGGCCATAAGATCTAAGACTAAGGCCATAAGATCTAAGATAGATTCCTAGACTAAAGCCATAAGATCTAAGACAGTTTCTAAGACTAAGGCCATCAGATCTAAGACAGATCATAAGATCTAAGACTAAGGCCATCAGATCTAAGACTAAGGCCATTAGTCCAACATCTTTCAGGAGCATAAGCAAATATGACAAATGGATGAATGATGACAGATACGCCTTATGATTGGTAGGTGGGACTTATATTTGGATGCAAATGTTACAGGATCAGGGATTGGTTGAAATCCCTGTGCTCCCAACCCAGGCGAGAGGTCATGACCCGTGACTTATATCGTCTGGGTGTGTAACAGATACGTCATTATCCTCGCTCCTGGGCCTATGACAGAATAATGCAGACGGATTCAGAATGAATATGTTGCTTCACTGAAAGTTCGACCCAATGGAAACTCTGTGAATTCCGCCATTTTGTGGGCACTGCTATTGATAAAAGAAAACATAAATAAATGTTCCAGCTGAAAAATAGGGTAAACTGAGTAAAACCAGCTCCAGTCTTATAGTCATAGCAATTTATATGCCTAAATAATTTGAACTTTAAATCAAGTGATATAAGGCAGATACTGGAAGCAGATCATATTTGCAATTTTAAAGAATTTCTGCTGAATTCGATCGGGGCAGCGACTTTGGTGTCCTTTAGCCGGGGTGATTTTAGCCATCTGGCAAACAAAAAGTGTCTGTTTTCCTGAATAGCGAGGTGTACACCTCAGAGGGGTTCTTAAAGTAGTAAAAACGCACGATCAGCCCAAAAAGTGTCCGTTAGGCAGAGTGTCCACCCCAGAGGGGTGTCCCAAGCCCGGGGTTTCACTGTATTATGAACAAAGTGTAATGTGGTGTTACACATGGTGTTCAAGAAAAACAACAGTATAAATTATAGATAACCTGACAATATGGTAATTGTTACTGCTGTAAGGCAAATCTTATTAGTCACATGACCTCCTCTGATGTGTATATTAAAGAGGTGCCTGTAAAGAGAGGTTCCCTGGAGGGATGGTTTTCCTGTATTAACTATTATGTTTTCAGTAATGACAGCATTATTATTGTCCCCGCTTCCTCGGAAGGGGCTGACATTGATTTTGGTTTGTCTGTCTGTGCCTCTGTCTGTCTATCAGTCTCACTATCTCTCTGTCCGTCTGTCCATCAGGTTGTCATTTCTATGCGATAATTTTCCTTAATATTATCTAGCTGATTTCATTCAAATTTCAGCCAGTGATTGCTCTCATACTTAACTTGGTTGGGATTTGTTTTGGAATGTCTGTCTCACAAGATTAACATACACTATGATATTTAATTTTTGATATGATGAATCAGCACATTTAGTTTCACTAATCACCAACAGGTGTCACTAGTGGTGGACATAAATTACTTGAATTTTTGCAGTAACTGCCAGGTGCTGCCATCTGTTGAGCATGGTAACAATTATTTACACTTGGTCACCACTTGAAGTTGGAAGCAGGGGACATTAATTCCTTAAATTTGCTTGATTATCTGATTACAGAGGTGGTCAGTGACTTGAAAATGATGGTCAGCGGTTCTCAAGAGAAGGTGAATCTGGATGATGCTCTGAAGGAGGTGGAGGGGATACTCTCAGACCTTAAAGGAGTTGTCTTTGGAAACTGGTCCAACATTGAACTCCGGTGAGTGAAAACTTGACATCATCATCTGTGGTGAAAGGGCCCAGTCACACCTGAGCTTTGATAATCTTTGACCATCACTCTAGCCGTTCCTACCAAGGAGCAACATTCAGTTTTTTGTGATATTTGTACACAAAATCAATTTATTTTGAAAGCCAGTTTTAATTTCAGTAAGCCAACTATTTTTACAGAAACCACCATGAAACATTGCAAAGAATTTCAGTGAAACAATGTATTTAATATCTGTGAAAACAGTCTATTTTCTGTCACAACTGATGGGACAAGGTCAAGGACAATTTTTGACAAAAGTTGATTGGATGAAGATAGTACTTGGCACAATAAATAAGATAAAATACACTGTCAGCTAAAGACACCATCCTGAGGTGTCACTACATGAGTAAACATGTAGAAAGTTACATCAAATCTTATTATCTCCATTGCCAGAGTGCACCAAAGTTTCTGTCATTGTGACATACTGGACAAAAATATCTGTATTTCATAATTATTGCCAAAAATTGATGGGCTCCCCCTTGTGGGATGGATAGGAGTCACAGGAAGCAGGCAGCTGCATGTGATGATTGTCTGTGATTATCAGGCACAAAACATTGTGATCGTAATTGGTTTTGTTTCATGATCACTTGAAATGTAAATTTATAAATTATATCTTAAATCTTAATGCCATTCATACTGATATTTTGATTCATCATCTCATTTACATTTTATTTTGTAACATTTAATCAACATTTTTTTCTGTAAAATTGTATTTTTTTTCACTGTTATATATTTCACAGGGTTCCTACAATTTTAAAGATCCTTTAAAATCTTTAGAATTTTTGTATTCATCTTCATTACAAGGATGGCAATGGCAGTCAAAGGGAAGCAAGACATGCTATAGCCTGTTAACAATAAATTTCAATTTTGTGAACCTGACTTATGAATAAAAATTATGAATACAGAAAAGAAAACATATGAGGAACAGCCAACTGAAGGGATTGTTAAGAAGCCCTGCAGAATAATAGACAAATAACCAGATAAAACACTATCCCTTGTTGAATATATAATGTTAGTTATAGGTAATGAATACAGCATATGCCTGAGATCAGTGAGTCCAGCCTTGAGTCCACTTTTTTAAGGAATTAGACTGGTATGATGTCACCTGGTAACATTATCCTCACTTGATTAGGACATTATTTAACAAAATCATATGTTTAAGTGATTGTAATGACATCAGGACAACAGTGATGTCACCTTTAAGTGATTTGTCAACAAGAATGCTGGGCATCGTCTTTTCTAAGAACTGTTTTGGTGACCTTCTGATTAAAATCAAACACATTCTTAGAAAATCAAAATTTTTGTCTATGGAAACCCTTAAAAAAATTAAATTAAAAAATGTTGTAGGAACCCTGTTTCACCAAGGAAAGGGAATGTGTGGTATTTTCAGGGACCTACAGAACAGGTTACTCTATTTGTGTTAGTAAATTAACTATTAATTGGAAATTACAGGTGTAGACATGGCCCTGTTGGGGTTGAATATTCATTGTTCAGCCGGAGTCAGATTTCCTGCGAGACTATCCTGTTCATCTCTAAGTGAGCCGTGTGTAAAAGGCTGGGTATAAGCACACCGCATGAACATGTAGCTGTGCTGTCGTTAAATGTTAAATGCACTAGTGATGATGTTGAAGCATGGTACAGCACTGTGGTCATGGTTACCACTACTAACACATTGTTGCTACACCTATTATGTCATAACAAGATACAGCAGTTACTGCTGTCCATCTGTTCATGTTTCCCTTGTGGTAGATCTTAATGTGTCAACTTTGTCAGCTGAACCCTGCAGTGGCCTGTCCTGCTCCTTATAATATGCCTGTCTCTGACATGTCATATTATGTTATACCTACTTTCTGTACGTCCATCCATCTGTTAACTTTTAGTGTCCCTGTGATAACTTACCAGGACTTAGATGGATTTTCACAAATCTCATTCTCGCCAAAGTTCAATTCTAGGCAAAATCCACATGTATTTAATGAGGTCAGGGGTCATGGGCTTCCTTGTGTTGTCGCTATGATAACTTACCAGGGATATGATATATTTTTATGAAACTTTACAGAAACATTGATCAGTATAATGTCTCATTTAAATATAATTTCCAGCAAAATCCATGCATATTTAATGGGGTCAGAGGTCATCAGACCTTCGTGGTGCAATGGCGACTTAAAAATATCTGATGAATTTTCATTAAGCTCATTATATAAAATTAATTAAATTCTTGACAAAATTCATGCATATTTTATGAGGTCACAAGACCTGCAATGGGCAAATTATACACTCTATTATGGCACTCATTTACACTTGTCATCATCTGTTTGTAGCTATTTGTAGCTGGCAGTCTTTTAATTTGGTATATGAGAGAGAGAGAGTGAAAGAAAAGGAGAGAGAGAGAAACAGAGATGCTTTGTAGAATAAATCTTTGCTTTCCTTTCAAATTTAGAGTTGCAGCTTCCTAGAAATTTTTATTTCACAAAGGCTTAGTTAGTACACTAGTGGACATTACCCTTGCTGCATATGTGTCATGTGTGACATCTGTCGTTATCCCCTCCCAAGGAAAATGCGAAGGGGATATAGTAACACCTTCATTCGTGTGTCCGTCAATCTGTCCATCTAGAGTTGGCTTGAGGATTGATTTCAAGCCAAACTGTTTCACAAAAATCTTTCATCTTGCACATATGGCTCACCCACCCATGGATGAAGAACTGTATCGATTTTGAGGTCATTGAGTCAGAGGTAATGGCCACAGGGCCCACTTCTTGAAAAAGCTTGTGGACCCGTTTAAAGCCAAACCATTTGCCCAAAACCTTTCATCTTGCAAATATGGCTCATCCACCCATTGATGAGGAATCCTATTGATTTTCAGGTCATGGGGTAAAAGGTCACAACCACAAGGCCTACTTATTGAAAAAGCTTGTTGACCCATTTAAAGCCAAACCGTTTGACCAAAACATTTTTATCTTGCAAATCTGGCTCAACCACCCATGGATGAAGAACCCTGTATATCGATTTTGATGTCAAAGGGTCAAAGGTCATGGCCACAGCACCCACTTCTTGAAAAAGTTTGTTGACCCATTTTAGGCCTGTTTGACCAACACCTGTCAGTGTCATCTTGCTCATATGGCTCAGCCTCCCATGGATGAAGAACCCTATTTTGTTTGAGGTCACAGGAGCTTAGGTCAAGGCCAGAGAGCTGCCCTCCTCATTTTCACACTGTGTAATACACCCATTCTAATTATGCCCCATGCAAGGGGATGCTCCACTCTGTGGTGCCCTTGTTTTATTTCACCTCAGTCACCTGCATCTGGAATTTTGTCTGTCACAAAAATGACAGACTGGAAAATAAATGAGAGAAACTGGGTTAAGTAAACCTGTCCAGGTTCAATAAGGGTACTGGGAGAAAAGTGTTCAGGGGCAAAGTTATCTGCTCAGAGAGTTTGGTTGGTTGCAAGTGGGAATGTATAGGAAGACTTTAGTATGGAATAACACTTTTACCATGCCCACATCAGCAAATTATCAGAGAATGCAGAAAAGCAACTGTAGCAATTACTATGCAACACTCATTGAAGATGACTGCTCTGTCAGTTACAGCATCACCAGGGAAAAATTAAGTTACTCTTTAACTCTTCAGATATGGGCCTTGAATAGAGGCTTTGAATTTTGTACCTCTGTCTTCCGTTCAAGGAAACATTCATTAGCTCAAATCAACAGGATTTGTTCTTGTTTTTTAAATCTTCTTCTCCAACATTTTACAAACAGCACATAACAAGCAGCACTCATTCCAACTAGTGGAGTTCGTCCAACTTATGAGCTGGCCATCTTGCTGATTTTACATACTTTTCTTACTTTGTGGCAAGTGCATTTATTAACATTTTGACCCTTTTTTAATTTAAAAAAAAATTTTTTTTTGGCAACTCAAGAATTTAACTGTTTCAGTGAAGATTACAACATGGCTCCTGGAGCATGTAGTGTAATGAGCTTGTGATATAATACATTTTCTCAAACAGATTTGAGATAATATGGGAGTTATTGCCTCCATGTGGGTATACATGAGGGTATATGTTTTTGGATCATTTTTTGGGGGCCCTGACATGTTATAAACACATGGATATAAACAAAATGAACTGCCTGTGTGTGGGAGGATTGGTGTTTTCTTGCCTATTTTCATTAACAATTTAAGAGATAACCTTTATATAATAGATGTCAGATAATGGAATAGGCCCCTTTAATATCACCATAAATCAACATTTGAAATTTAAATATTGACTGTATGTGTTCAGGTCAGTTATGAATATTTCAATTCAGGTCAAAGGTGATCTGATTGAGACACTTTTGTGTAAGTTATAATTATGTCTCTACAATATTTAATTATTGATAACATGCATACAAATTTCAGCATGGCCCAAGACCTACTGGCAAGCGTAGGAGAGTGGCTGGCGAAAACGCTGAATCATGCGATGAGAAAGAATGTGCTGGTGGAGCACCTGCGGGCAGTCAGGTCAAGACTGGAGGGTTTCCCATTCCGTGCTATTCACGAGAATGTGTCCCTTGCTAATACCATCAACACCAATGTCAGGAACAAGATGTCCTCTCTTCTGGTTAGTATCTATATTATTAGGGTTTCTCTTGCCACCTGCAAACCAGCTGAACTTCATTATTCAATAGCCACTTGCTGCTAACACCAGGAATGTGAGTCTGACATTGCCAAGCGAAAATCCATATATTATAGAGTAAGATATATAGTATTAAATATTAGGTTTCCCGATAATGATATTTATGATTCAAATATTAGGTATACTGTGCCTGAATCCAGTGTGCCTTATTCTTGGGAATCCTTGGTTAACATAATGTATTTATATGAATTAACATTTTTATCCCCTGTACTGCAGAAAAGTTGAATAAATATATTCTGCTATTTAATTAAAGGGTACATATATTGTGGGAGAAGTTTGTTTTACTATGTATGTGTTTTCATTGGTTCCTTCATGTACATATACATAACCATATTGATGTTGAATAAATCCATTCTTATATTTAATTAAAAGTTTATATATTATTGAGGCAGTTTGTCCTATGTTACTTATTTAATAATTATGTGTCTTTGTTAGTTTCTTCATGTATCTATTGTTCTTGTATTGTTAAGTAAAAAAATAGAAATAAACACGCACTACTACTTAAGGTTTATTTTAAATAAAGCACATTAAAAATAAATAAAAAAATCATTTAATTTTGAAATGTATGTGGGCCCCTTGCTTCAGGTTCCTCTGTTACATCATTTTTCAGTGGCGGATCCAAAGAGGAGGAGAGGGGGGCCGGACCCCATCCTGTCGAGCCACAATAACCTTTTTTTCAGGGTTTATACCAAATTTCCCGGCCTGGACCCTTCCCTTTCTAGATCTTTGGAGCTCTTTTTCAGGTTTTCATATTAGACTTCCCAGGTAGGACACTCCCCTTTCCAAAATCCTTGATCCACCCCTTGTTTAATGATTTACTTGAACCTGTGGGAGTTTTGACTGATTTTGACTCTAGATCTGTTTATATTTCAGGAGAAAATGGAGAGTGTGCTGGCTGCCTGGGGTTCTGTTAAAGGTCCTTTTGAAGATGCTCAGATTATAATGAGAGATGCTGAGTACCTGTTGTGGAACAGATCTATTGATAACTTCAAGGTAAGCAGGGGCAGATTTAAGAGGGGGTGGTGGCAAGGAATGCCCTCTTTTGTTGACCTTAAAAAAACTGAGGAATTGGAACAATACACATTTGATACAGAAAAACAGCAGTTAAACTGCCCCATATTATACCATTGCACTGTAGATTTTCAAAACATTTCTACAACATGGGAGGAAAACATACCCTCACCTGCCCTTGACACTAAAAGCCTTTTTATGCCCCTAATAAGAGAGAATCTCTTTATTGTATGGCATATACATCTAGCTGCACAAACTGTTATGCCATATATAAGTATATATAATATGCAGTAAGGGAAAAAATACCTAAGATTCTAAGTTATTATGTATGTAGTACATGGATTATATTAAAGTGCTGCAGGAGTGGAGAAGTCATTTTCCAGATGAATACCCAATCCCTAATGTCATACTTCTGAATTATACTTTTGTTTTCATATATATGTAATTTAACTTGCCAGAGTGAGCTTTCAAAATGTGTTTCTTACATAGATGATGACATTAATAACACAAAAGCCTCTTTTACCCACAAAGTGTTAAGTGCCTCTCTTTGCTAATTTTTTAGCTCAGCTGACTATAAGTCATCTGAGCTATAGTCGTGGTCCATTGTCCGTCGTCAGTCTGTCGTGCTGTCCGTCTGTCCGTCCATCTGTCCATAGATGTGGCACATTTTGAAACAATTAGACCTAGGAATCCATAATTTGGCATAATGTTAGATGTCCCCAAGATCTCCTACCAAGCTGAAAACTGGGTCTTTGTGACTTCGTTCCTTTGAAGGAAAAACCTCAATTTTTTATTAAAAACCTATTATCACACTTCAGGACTGCCTAATATCAAAACCACTCATCTGATTTTCCTCATATTTACTATAAATAATCCTCTATATAGTTCCTAGGTACATGCTAGAAATTAGGTCTGTATTATATAATTTAAAAAAGTTATGGGCCCAAACATAACGCATTTTGTAAAAAATCAGGAAAGAAATTTGATGACTTAACACAAAACTTGTTACAGCTAAGCACTTTTTTTCCAGTAATATAATTTTTATTAATCAAAATTAAATTGTATACCCAAAATTAGATCAAAATCTTTTAAATTCTTTAAAATATTAGCAAAAAAAAATGGGTACCTTAAATTTTGCCCAACTTTGACCATGGCACTTTTTTTTTTCCTGTAACTGCTGTGGATTTAATTTTCACAGCATGTTTTTTGTTAGCATTTTGTCTGTTAACACAAAAAATTTGAAACCAGTTGATCAAAAACTGTATATTTTATTCAAGTTTTCAAGCACCATGTCACATATTGTTTACATCAAGCTAGTGTTATGCAGTTTGCTAGATCTCAGCTCCCAAACTTCAGCTCTAAGTTCCTTAAATTTGGCATACAGTTAGATGCCTCAAAAATCCCCAACCATGCCCAGAGTTTGGTGACTAGGACTAAATTCCTTCGAGATATTAATGAAAAACTTCATTTTTCCATTAAAAACCCATTGTTGTATCCCCAGACAAAGTCGGGGGATACTATGTTTTCCTACCGGTCCCGCCGCCGCCGCCGCATATAAATCTTGTTGGCGCGATAACCCAAAAAATATTTCACGGAACTTTACCAAACTTGGTATATGTATAGATATGGGTAAGAGGACGACGCCTATTTAAAATGAGGTCATGACCTTTACTAGGAGAGTGTCCTTGACCTTGAATAGGTCCAATTTGGGGGAAAATCACACAAATTCTTTAATATCTCAAGAAATCTTGCATGGATTTATCCCAAAATCAAGTTGATGGAAGATCATGGATAGGGTTGTCATGTTCCAGAAACTGGTGGCACCACCTATTATTCTTTACTTGTTTTCGTGCCGTTTAATACCCCCAAAATTGCCACCTTACAGTACTGTGAGCATTATAAGTCAAAAACTAATGGACAGATTTCTTTTATATTATACATATACATAGGTATGGGTTATGGGATGATGTTTATTTAAATTGGGGTCATGACCTTTCCTATGCTAATGGCCTTGACCTTGAATATTGCCATATATGGTGAAAATCACACACCTCTTATGATATCTCCAGTGTTGATACCCATATGGATTTCAAACATGCCTGTATGGCCCACCATTTAAGTAAGAACCCTATAGGTTCTAGGGTCATGAGGTCAAAGGTCAAGGTCACTGGACTGGCATTTTAAAAGATACTGTGGATGCATTTTAAGCCAAACTTTCATCCTAGGTCTTCCATCTTGAATATATAGCTCACTTGCCAATAGTGGATGATCCATATAAATTTTAGGGTCACAAGGTCAAAGGTCAAGGCCACAGGAGCTATCTGTCCAAAAATTAGTTTCTGGATGATAATTCCTGCTTTTATTGATTTATTGATTTCAAACTTGACTTATCTATGTCCCATTGAAAAAGCAAGACTCCAATTGATTTTGGGGTCATGAGGTCAAAGGTCAAGGTCACAGGACACATCTTTAAAAAGATTGTGGATGCATTTTCAGCCACACTTTTCATCTCAGACCTTTCATCTTGCACATATAAGTCATCTGCCAATAGAGGAAGACCCCTATCAGTTTTGAGGTCACAAGGTCAAAGGTGAAGGTCACAGGAGCCATCTGTCCAAAAATTAGTTCCTGGATGATAATTCCTTCTTTTATTGATGTGTGGATTTCAAACCTGACTTGTATATGTCCCATTGGAAAAGCAAGACCCAAATTGATTTTGGGGTCATGAGGTCAAAGGTAAAGGTCACAGGACACATCTTTAAAAAGATTGTGGATGCAATTTCAGCCAAACATTTCATCTCAGATCTTTCATCTTGCACATATAGTTCACCTGCCAAGAGAGAAAGAACCCTATCAATTTTGAGGTCACAAGGTCAAAGGTGAAGGTCACAGGAGCCATCTGTCCAAAAATTAGTTCCTGGATGATAATTCCTTCTTTCATTGATGTATGGATTTCAAACTTGACTTGTATATGTCCCATTGGAAAAGCAAGACCCAAATTGATTTTGGGGTCATGAGGTCAAAGGTAAAGGTCACAGGACACATCTTTAAAAAGATTGTGGATGCTTTTTCAGCCAAACATTTCATCTCAGATCTTTCATCTTGCACATATAGTTCACCTGCCAAGAGAGAAAGAACCCTATTAGTTTTGAGGTCACAAGGTCAAAAGTGAAGGTCACAGGAGCCATCTGTCCAAAAATTAGTTCCTGGATGATAATTCCTTCTTTATTGATGTATGGATTTCAAACTTGATTTGTATATGTCCCATTGGAAAAGCAAGACCCAAATTGATTTTGGGGTCATGAGGTCAAAGGTAAAGGTCACAGGACACATCTTTAAAAAGATTGTGGATGCATTTTCAGCCAAACATTTCATCTCAGATCTTTCATCTTGCACATATAGTTCACCTGCCAAGAGAGAAAGAACCCTATCAATTTTGAGGTCACAAGGTCAAAGGTGAAGGTCACAGGAGCCATCTGTCCAAAAATTAGTTCCTGGATGATAATTCCTTCTTTCATTGATGTATGGATTTCAAACTTGACTTGTATATGTCCCATTGGAAAAGCAAGACCCAAATTGATTTTGGGGTCATGAGGTCAAAGGTAAAGGTCACAGGACACATCTTTAAAAAGATTGTGGATGCATTTTCAGCCAAACATTTCATCTCAGATCTTTCATCTTGCACATATAGTTCTCCTGCCAAGAGAGGAAGAACACTATCAATTTTGAGGTCATAAGGTCAAAGGTGAAGGTCACAGGAGCCTTCTGTCCAAAAATTAGTTTCTGGATGATAATTCCTGCTTTATTGATGTATAGATTTCAAACTTGACTTGCATATGTCCCATTGGAAAAGCAAGACCCAAATTGATTTTGGGGTCATGAGGTCAAAGGTCAAGGTCACAGAACACATCTTTAAAAAGATCAAGGTCACAGGACCAACATCATCAACAAGATTGTGGATTGTTAGATCGAAGAAACAATAAATATGCCAAGTGTCAGTATATGCTGCTAAAAATGGGAGTCTATTCTTAAGGGGGGGGGGGGCTACTATGTCTGGGGATACTCTGGCACCTGCGGTGCCAAGAAATGTCTAGTTACACTTTAAGACTGCCTAATATCAAAACCACTGATCTCACTTTGATCATATATAATATACATATTTTTCTATACATTCGCTATGCACATGCCAGAAATGATGTCAGTATTGCATAATTGTTTTAAGTTATAGGCCCAAACATAATGCACTTTTTAAAAAATCGAGAAATATATTTACTCATTTAACAAGAGGATTGCTGAAGATAGAGATTTTTTGTCAGGGATGTAACATTATTTAATCAAGATTCAATTGAATAACCAAAATTAGTTCTGAATTTTTCAAATTTTATAAGTTATTAGTATAAATATAAAATTAGTACCTTAAATTTTGCCAAACTTTGACCATGGCACGTTTGTTTCCTGAGAGCACATTTGATATAATTTTCATATCATGCACACATCATATTTCAGCTTTGTAGTTTAGAAAGCTGAAAGCAATTGGCCAAAAACTCTAGCTTTTATTAATGTTTTTATGAGACCATGTCAGACCCAGGCTCTTCCCAGCCCCTCTTCAGTCACCTGTTGACCTTGTTGACCTTTCAGCAAATTAAGCACGCTTGAGGCAAGGCATACACTGGGGCAGCCAGGCAGCTTATGGCCAGCCACAGTTGATCCCAACTCATTCAGTAGTTGTTTTGAAAAAAACAACATAACAATAAATTAATAACTTTTTTATTGGGTTTTTAATAACAAATTAAAGAAAAATTAATAGAAAAGGAATTTGTTAGTTGATGAGTAACAGGAAATTAACTTGCAGTTACTGATGATGTAGGAATCTTGTATGGATGGATAGAATGTCAATGTCAACGTCATTTCAAATAACACAATGCAGTCACCTATGGTATTTTTCAGTTCAATTTTAATGATAACAAAATAAATCATATTATTCATTACTAATCATTAGGGATCATATGAAGGAAATTAATGATAGACAAAGATGCAGTGGATAATATTAATCTAGATTCCTACTGTGTCTAGTGTGTAGATTGATGTGAAAGTAGTCCAAAGTGAATAAATTACATTTATTTTTTAGCTCAGCTGACTGAAAGTCATCTGAGCTATAGCGATCACTCTTTGTCCGTCGTCCGTCTGTCTGTCTGTCCGTCCGTTAACCAGGCACAAATCATAACCGCTGGACCTAGAACCTTGTAACTTGGCATTCTGAGAGGTCCATGAAATCTCCTTGGAAACCAGAAATTAGGTCTCTGTTACCCATATCCTTTGAGCTATGGGGCCAAAAATTACCCCCCAGAAAAGTCAAAAATTTCATACAAAAACATCAATATCTCATTAACTACATCACTGATGGTCATGATTTTTTGCATACATATTGATCATGAGATGTTCCATCAGTTCCTGCAGACTGGTGGTGCCACCTGTATTTTTCGATTTTTTACGAATTTTTTTCTCTATTTTTGAGACCTTTAAAAATGTGAACATCTGTTAACAAGGCACAAATTGTAAAGACTGGACCTAGAATCTTCATTCTTGAGACATTGAGAGGTCAATGAAAAAATGTCCATGGAAACCAGAAATTAGGTCTCTGTTACCCATATCCTTTGAGCTATTGGGTCCCGAAGTACCCCCCAGAATAGTCAAAAATTTCATACAAAAACTTTAATATCTCATTAACTACATTACTGATGGTCATGATTTTTTGCATTGATATTGATCATGGAGTGTTTCATCAGTTCTGCAGACTGGTGGCGCCACCTGTATTTTTTCAATTTTTACGAATTTTTTTCTCTATTTTTGAGACCTCTGAAGATGCAGCCATCTGTTAACAGGGCACAAATCGTAACGACTGGACCTAGAATCTTCTCTCTTGACATGCAGAGAGGCCCATAAAAAGTCTCCTTGGAAACCTGAAATTAGGTCTCTGTTACCCATAACCTCTGAGCTATGGGGCTCCGAAGTACCCCCCAGAATAATGGAAAATTTGATACAAAAGTTCAAGTAACTGATCAACTATTGCATTGATCACCATGATTCTTTGCATTGATTTTGATCATGGGGTGTTTCATCAGTTTCTGCAGACTGGTGGTGCCACCTGTATTTTTTCGATTTTTACGTGTTTTTTTCTCTATTTTTGAGACATTAAAAGATGCGGTCATCGGTTAACAGGGCACAAATCCTAATGACTGGACCTAGAATTGTCTCTCTTGACATGCAGGGAGGCCCATGAAAAGTCTCCTTGGAAACCTGAAACTAGGTCTCTGTTACCCATAACCTCTGAGCTATGGGGCTCAGAAGTACCCCCCAGTATAATGGAAAATTTGATACAAATGCTTAAATATCTGAACAACTATTGCATTGATCACCATGATTCTTTGTATGGATATTGATCATGGGATGTTTCATCAGTTTCTGCAGTATGGTGGCACCACCTGTATTTTTTCGATTTTTACGAATTATTTTCTCTATTTATGAGACCTTAAGATGGGGTCATCTGTTAACAGGGCACAAATCGTAATGCCTGGACCTAGAATCTTCTCTTGACATGCAGGGAGGCCCATTAAAAGTCTCCTTAGAAACTTAGAAAAAGGTCTCTGTTACCCATTTTCTTTGAGCTATGGGGCTTCCAAGTACCCCCCAGAATGATGGAAAATTTGATACAAAAGCTCAAGTATCTGAAAAACTATTGCAATAATCACCATAATTCTTTGCACGGATATTGATCTTGAAATGTTTCCTCAGTTTCTGCAGTCTGATGGCGCCACTGGTATTTTTTCGATTTTTACGAATTTTACAGGGCAAAAATCGTAATGCCTAGACATTGAATCTTCTGTCTTGACATGCAGAGTAGCCCATAAAAAGTTTCCTTGGAAACCTCAAATTAGGTCTCTGTTACCCATATTCTTCGAACTATTGGGCTCAGAAGTACCCCCCAGAATAATGGAAAATTTGATACAAAAGCTCAAGTATCTGAACAACTAATGCATTGATAACCATGATTCTTAGCATTGATATTGATCATGGGGTGTTTCATCAGTTTCTGCAGTCTGGTGGCACCATCTGTATTTTTTTCAATTTTTAGCTCAGCTGACTGAAAGTCATCTGAGCTATAGCGATCACTCTTTGTCCGTCGTCCGTCTGTCCGTCCGTTAACCAGGCACAAATCGTAACCACTGGACCTAGAACCTTGTAACTTGGCATTCTGAGAGGTCCATGAAAAATCTCCTTGGAAACCAGAAATTAGGTCTCTGTTACCCATATCCTTCGAGCTATGGGGCCCCAAAGTACCCCCCAGAAAAGTCAAAAATTTCATACAAAAACTTCAATATCTCATTAACTACATCACTGATGGTCATGATTTTTTGCATACATATTGATCATGAGATGTTCCATCAGCTCCTGCAGACTGGTGGCGCCACCTGTATTTTTTTATTTTTTACGAATTGTTTTCTCAATTTTTGATACCTTTAAAAATACAGACACAATTTTGCCCCGTTGGTTAATCTGATGCTTCAGTTGAATGGGTATATACTACCATTCAGATGAAAAAATTTCCTTTTGCGAATCTCTTCCCAGTCAGCTGAGCATCATGACCCATGGGTCACTTGTTTAATATATATAAAAGCCATAAAACCAGGTAATTATGATCATTATTTAAATTTGTGAATTTTGTATATTCTGGATTCTCAAC
Organism: Sipunculus nudus; assembly: GCA_026874595.1. Taxonomy (NCBI): domain Eukaryota; kingdom Metazoa; phylum Annelida; class Sipuncula; order Golfingiida; family Sipunculidae; genus Sipunculus; species Sipunculus nudus. The sequence goes on from CM049309.1 coordinate 9,109,503, forward strand.
ATAATTGTTTGGCTAAAACTGAATAAATACTAGACATGGTGCGAATGCTTTGCAAATGTATTTGAATACGAATATGAATATGTACTGCATTTAAAATTTCTTGCATAAGAATGGGAATTCAGGTAAAAATGAAAGTATTTGAATAGCAGTGCAGATACTTTCAAAATGTATTCATGAATGCATTCATGAATATATTGTACAATATTATTTTAATAATCATTTCAGTTATATTTTATTTTAAAAACAAATTATGATTTTCTTATTTTTTTTTAAATAAAAATTATATTTGCACAGTATTTGTTATTAAATTTTAATAAATAGTTAAACTCTTTTATTATATGTGCTGCTTATAAGTTATATGGCCAAGTCAAAACCTGTGTGACAATAGCACTCCTTTTGTTAATAAAATAAATGAAATCAATCCTCTTCCCTGTCTCCAAAGATACTATCAAAATCATACATAAGCTAAACACCAACAACTGATAATACAGCTTATATTCATTACCACACAAAACCAGTATGTACCTCATTCCCAAATTATAAATTTTATCATATATAACAGCTGAGCGCCGTGACCCATGGGTCCCTTGTTAAATTTTAGATAATTCCAGCCATCCCTAGCTCATCAACTGAGCTTCATGACCAATGGGTCACTTGTTTACTGTAGGCATCTCAGGAGGCCCGGAACCAGCTGCTTGATTTGATGCAGGAACTCATAAACAAAGTAGGCATACTTCGGCAGAGCCGCCAGAACATGAAACAGCTCCGCAATGAGGCCTTCGCATATGTAGAGGCACTAAATACATCTGCTCACAGGATTGTCAAGTACGGCTAATAATATTTTGGTTTTATAAGTAAAAGAGTAAGGCATGTGCAGGGTATTACAGTAGAACCTCCATATTACGACCACCAATGGGACCGTGAAAATGGTCATTATTTTTAGATGGTCACTAAAATGAGATGGTCGTTAGGTGAGGTCTTATGGTACAAACCTTTGCATACAGGATTGTTAAGTAATACTTAATATCTAAGTGTAATTCTTTGTGGCACCATATTCAACAATGCTGGTTAAGGACTGCTGTTTGGATAACTTAATGCTTTCTTGTAGTGGTACCTAGCACATCAGCAGAATAAACATAAAAATGACAAAGTAAAAAATTATCTATGGTACTGTTAGTGTATCTTCATAATTAGCATTATGAAATCATTCATTTTAAAATCCATAAGTGTATTTTCATACAGAATTTAAATATATAAATGAACATAAACAGGGCACTCCTGACAGAATTGTGATTAAAGGCAAAGTGATATGTTGTAGAGTCTCTCAGTGCTCTTGTAAATAGGAGTTGGTACCTTAGCAGTAGAGCATTAAAGCAGATATAAAGGTTGGATCACTCGTAACACTCAGGTGGGTTTATGGATGGGTTTATCTGCAGGGTGTTTGAGAGTGTCCAGAATCGAGCCAAAGACCCCCTGCAGGCTGTTCGGGTGTACCGAGAAATCGCTGATGCCATCATGGAAGCAGACATTGCAGTGAAGGAGGCTAGCGAAAAGGCTGCTAATGCTACAAATAAAGTGAGATGTGATTTCTGATTATGGCTGTGACCAATAGTTCATGCATGATATATTGACATATTATTGATGCAAGAAGCCGTATCAAATTGTCAATGGCTCACACAAAAGTTGATTTATGCAGTTATAGATGATTCTGACGCCAATTAATTTCAACATGGGTGGCTCTGACAAGAATTTTACAAAGTTAAAGACATATAAACAAGAAAAAAAAACAGTAATGAAATTCCAGAAAAGTTAGATCTAAATCTAGAAAAGAATGTTGTATTGTGAGCTAAGAATCAATATATGTATTGTGTCATGAGAGGATGTATCTTATCTGTGATGTAGGACTCAAATCCAGACTTAAACCCAAATCTGGACACTAGTCCTTTATTTTTAGAGACTGGGACTTGTACTAGATGGTCCTGGACTCAGACTTTTACCTGGAGTTGGTGGTGAGGACTTGTGAAATCAGATCCAGTGGGAAAATGCTGTGTCACATACTATAAAAACTTTAATACATGCATGAACTATAAAAAGAACATTTGGGAACAACATGTAATTAAAATTTCAAGTAAAAATGTGTAAACTAACATAAAAAATAGACATAATCACAAATTTTCATTTAAAATTTCTTTTATTAAGGATATTTGTATAGGACTCTAACTTGGACTCAGGCTCCAAATCATTAAATGACTCAAACTCAAAGAAGGTGGACTTGGCCTCAAACTCCAGTGGCAGACACTTGGACTTGCACTTCGACTCATATAGTTACAGCTCGATTTCAACACTGATCAGTACAGCACTAAACTCACTTTAAGTAAACTATCATGTCAGGGACATGACAGTAGTAGTTAAAGGTTTGTTTTTTTTTCAGGCTTTGTCATACAATGGTAACCTGGTCCATGAGGTCGCCAAGAGAATCCTGAACAAAAGCAAGGAGATCCAGGCAGATGCAGCTGATCTTAAAACAGTCATTAACGGTGAGATAATATACTAGTTATCTGATGAATGGTCTGTTAACGGTGAGATAATCTGTTAGGTATCTACTGAATGGTCAGTTAATGGTGAGATAATCTACTAGGTATCTACTGAATCGTCAGTTAATGGTGAGATAATCTACTAGGTATCTACTGAATCGTCAGTTAATGGTGAGATAATCTGCTAGGTATCTACTGAATGGTCAGTAAACAGTGAGAAAGTGTGCTGGGTATCTACTGAATGGTCAGTTAATGGTGAGATAATCTACTAGGTATCTACTGAATCGTCAGTTAATGGTGAGATAATCTGCTAGGTATCTACTGAATGGTCAGTAAACAGTGAGAAAGTCTGCTGGGTATCTACTGAATCGTAAGTTAATGGTGAGATAATCTACTAGGTATCTACTGAATAGTCAGTTAATGGTGAGATAATCTGCTAGGTATCTACTGAATCGTCAGTTAATGGTGAGATAATCTACTAGGTATCTACTGAATGGTCAGTAAACAGTGAGATAATCTGCTGGGTATCTACTGAATGGTCAGTTAATGGTGAGATAATCTACTAGGTATCTACTGAATCGTCAGTTAATGGTGAGATAATCTACTAGGTATCTACTGAATGGTCAGTAAACAGTGAGAAAGTCTGCTGGGTATCTACTGAATAGTCAGTTAATGGTGAGATAATCTTCTAGGTATCTACTGAATGGCCAGTAAACAGTGAGATAATCTGCTGGGTATCTACTGAATGGTCAGTTAATGGTGAGATAATCTACTAGGTATCTACTGAATCGTCAGTTAATGGTGAGATAATCTACTAGGTATCTACTGAATGGTCAGTAAACAGTGAGAAAGTCTGCTGGGTATCTACTGAATAGTCAGTTAATGGTGAGATAATCTAATAGGTGTCTACTGAATCGCCAGTTAATGGTGAGATAATCTGCTCCGTATCTTCTGAATGGTCAGTTAACAGTGAGATAATCTACTAGTTATCTACTAAATAGTCAGTTAACAATGAGATAATCTACTAGATATCTATTTAATGGTCTGTTTACAGTGAGATAATCTGCTTGGTATCTACTGAATTGTAAGTTAATGGTGAGATAATCTGCTTGGTATCTACTGAATGGTCAGTTAACAGTGAGATAATCTGTTAGTTATCTACTGAATGGTCAGTTAACAGTGAGATTATCTGTTGGGTATCTACTGAATGGTCTATTAACAGTGAGATAATCTACTATTTTGTTATGAATGTTCCATTAATTTCTCTTGTTCTGCAAAGATGTACTTGTATTTAAGCAAACATTTTTATCCTCCCGCCACAAAGTGGCCGAGGCATATAGTTTTACCCTTGTCCGTCATTCCGTCCTTCCGTCCTTCCGTCATTCCGAAATCAAACAGTTGTACGGATTTTTTTTTGCAATGCCTGCAGATATTGGCCTGATTTTTGGTGTGTGGGCAGATATAGACCAGTTACAGATCGAGTTCGAGTTTCGTCCCGGTTGACCTACTTTTGACCGTTTTACGGCTCCTAAACTTAAAAAATTTCATGAAAAATAGAAATTTCAAGACAAATACAAATGTACGGACTTTTTTTCGCAATGCCTGCAGATATTGGCCTGATTTTTGGTGTGTAGGCAGGTAATGACCAGTTACAGATCGAGTTCGCGTTTTGTCCCAGTTGACCTACTTTTGACTGTTTTACGGCTCCTAAACTTGGAAAATTTCATGAAAAATAGAAATTTTCATGACAAATGTACACATGTACGGACTTTTTTTCGCAATGCCTGCAGATATTGGCCTGATTTTTTGTGTGTGGGCAGATAATGACCAGTTACAGATCGAGTTCGCGTTTCGTCCTGGTTGACCTACTTTTGACCTTTTTACGGCTCCTGAACATAGAAAATTTCATGAAAAATATGAAATTTCATGACAAATACACATGTACAGTTTTTTTTTCCCAATGCCTGCAGATATTGGCCTGATTTTTGGTGTGTGGGCAGATATTGACCAGTTACAGATCGAGTTCGCGTTTCGTCCCAGTTGACCTACTTTTGATTGTTTTACGGCTCCTGAACATAGAAAATTTCATGTTTAATATAAATTTTCATGACAAATACACTTGTACAGACTTTTCTTCGCAATACCTGCAGATATTGGCCTGATTTTTTGTGTGTGGGCAGATAATGACCAGTTACAGATCGAGTTCATGTTTTGTCCCAGTTGACCTACTTTTGACCATTTGACGATGCTCTAACATAGAAAATTTCATAAAAAAGTGCACATGTATGGACTTTTTTTCGCAGTGCCTGCAGATACGGGCCTGATTTTTGGTGTGTAGGCAGATAATGACCAGTTACAGATCGAGTTCTTGTTTTGTCCCAGTTGACCTACTTTTGACCATTTGACTGCACCTGAACCTAGAAAGTTTCATGAAAAATAGAAATTTTCATAACAAATGCATATGTACTGACTTTTTTTCCTCAATGCCTTCAGATACCACCCTGATTTTTATGTGTGGGCAGATAATGACAGTTACAGATCGAGGTCGCGTTTCGTCCTGGTTGACCTACTTTTGATTGTTTTACGGCTCCTAAACATAAAAAATTACATGAAAGACGGAAATTTTTATGGAAAATGCACATGTATGGACTTTTTTTCACAATGCCTGCATATACTGGCATGATTTTTGGTGTGTTGCTTGATAATGACCTGTTACAGATCGAATTTGCATTTTGCCCTTGTTGACGTACTTTTGACCATATGACACCTCCTGAATTTAAAAAATTTTTCAAAATTTTACAAATGTTTCTAATTTGCCCCAGGCGGGGGCATTCGTGTCTTTCTGACACATCTAGTAGTTATTTTGCAACTTAATGCAAATAATTATCTTGTTCATCCCTGGCATCACTTCATATATTGCTTGCATACATATAGTTAAAATTGGCTGATGAATTCCCATGGCAACTGTATTAAGTATTGCCATGTCAGCAATTATATGTTTTATTTTCAGACCTGCAGAATGAGCTGCCACAGCTGAGAGGCAAACAAACGATGATACAAGAACTGTTGAACCAGAGTTCTGCCGGCCTGGCGGACATATCCAACAAGCTGGACAAGCTTCCCAAAGGTCAGTATGTCTGTCTGATAAGCTGCCCACAGGTCAGTTTGTATGTCTGCTAAGCTGCCCACAATTAAGTTTGTCTGATAAGCTTCCCACAGGTCAATCTGTTTGTCTGTTAAGCTGCCCACCCGACAGTCTGTCTTTCTGATAAGCTGCCTACCGGACTGTCTGTCTGTCTGTCTGATAAGCTGTCTACAAGTCTGTCTGATAAGCTGCCCACAGGTCAGTCTGTCTGTGTGATAAGCTGCCCACAGGTCAGTCTGTCTGTCTGTCTTATAAACTGTCCACAGGTCTGTCTAATAATCTGCCCACAGGTCAGACTGTTTTCCTGATAAGCAGCCAACAGATCAGTGTGCTTGTCTGATTAGCTGCCCACATATCAGTCTGAATGTCTGATCAGCTGCCCACAGGACATTCTGTCTGTGGTTCTGTGCTGATCATAATTCTTAATAAGTGAACATCTTTTTTGTACATTTTCAGGTCAGAATGTCAGCACGCAGTTTGTCCTTACAAAGTCCATGGAGGTCATCAAAAAGAGCCAGGAAGCAAGCAAAACATCACTGAGGGTCTCTCATCTCGTGAACACGGAGGTCCAACCAAAGATGGAAGCCATCAGAAACGATTCCTCAGTAGATGATGTGAGCCAAGCAAATGCATACTGTACGTAACTGTTTTAAAAAAAAATTAAGTTAGGAAATTCTGAAAACTATAAACTATAATATATTACACTACCTCTGTTGTACTTTTGTTTGGGAATTTCTAAAAAGTCATAAAAAAGTCCAAATGAATTTAATTTAAATCATGGAAAGTCACAAAAAAGTGATGAAAAATTAATTTGCTGAAAGTGTGGGAACCCTGTCAGTGTGTGAAGCTGGTTGATAATTTCTAGTATAACACACTCCGTATTTGGTTACCATTATATTTTTTGTATTCATTGACTACTCCTACAGTCATTATCTATAGAGTTACTGCTCATGGAATTATTTATTGGTGTTTGTAAATGATCTCAGGGTGATTTATTTGTGCAATAACTGATCCTAGAATTATTTATTTTTGCAGTGACAGAGACTAAAAAAGAGCTGAACCACCAGTTCAATCTGACAGATTCACTCTCTACCAAAGTGGCAGCTCTTGATCTCTTGCAAAAGGAGGTGGGATTGAACATGAAGCTCCTGAGGCAACACATCGCCCATGCGAGGCAGATTGCAAATGATGTAAGATGTCACTTTGTATGATATTCTTATTTCTGTCAATTCATCCACACCATCATAGAAAACCCATTGAATCCTGAGGCAACACAGAAATATTTGCTCTAAAGGCTATAAAAGTCCAGGCACTTTCTTAGCTCAGCTGACTGTAAGTAGTCCAAATGATGCCAAGTTGCCAACCTGTGGTAATGAAGCATTTTTAAAGAAATTAATTTCCTTTTAAATGATTTAAACAAATTAATGATTCAATATATAATTAAATCCATCAGTATGCATAATTTGATAAAAGATGAACCATATTTGGGATAAAAAAGGGCAATAAGAATTGTGAATTCTGAATCAGGTAGTATTTTCATATATTTATTATTTTGCAAATTTATAAAATATATATTTTTGTGATCAAGGAAAATAAATACATCTGATTACAAAATGTGATGTTATATGAGCGAATTGGGGATAAATAATGAAACATTTTAGAATTGTGAATCAGCTGAATGTTCAGATTTATATGTTATATTGCAAATGACTTATTTCAAATGTATAAAATTTATAAACTTGATACAAAAAATTTGGTAAATAAAAAATGAGGATCTAATGCAAACATTTGATCATAGTTTTCCAGCCTCAGCACAAAGTGATCAGCTTTGTGTTTCCATCTCTCTGTCTGTTTTTTAAACATTTATTAATTATGAATCAACTTTTTTCTTGTATGCACTGTTGAATAAAATTTTATATCCTGTATATATATGCAGAGATATGGTATAATTCTCATCCTGATATCGCAAGCTAGTGGACGATGGTCAATGTGGAGAGACTAAAGACCCTGGGTGAGGTCTGCTCCTATGTTTTCGTGCCAATTAACACGTTTCCATGTTTCCAGATGCAGCTACCCATGAGTATCTCTGGTGGCTGTGGGAGAACGTATCCAGTACCTGAGCAGACAGCACTCACTACTGACCTTGTCCTCAACTTCAAGGTCAACACGGTGGCCGAAGATATGATGCTCTTCATCCTACAGCAATCTCCAGGTGGTGCCACAGTAAGTAGTTTCTGATCAATATATACTTAAATAACTTCATGTGTATAAATCCAAAAATGAACTACTGCAATGCTAAAGTTAGTTTTAACATTTAACTATGCGTCACCTTCCTCTAGAATGCCTGGGAAAATCATTGGTTTTTTTTTTTTATTGCATCGAATATACAATTGAATAATTTTGATTTCTTAAATCTTCATGGAGACTAAGAGGAAAACCAAATGGAACTACAGCATCCATCAGAATCAGAGTTTTTTTTAAAGTCCTGAAAATTTTCCTTTTATATCTCTCAATATCATATCATCCACCTTACCTAACCTGTGTTCATATATGCACTTCCAGTGTGACAAATCACTGATGTTCTCTAGCCTAAAGCCACAATGCAAGAGAATTGTAGAAATTAAAGAAACATTTTATGCTGATTCTGATTACCTCCAATATTTAATCAATTCTTTCTTAGGTGTAACCATAACCTCTCCACAAAATTTCATCCAAAGCTGTTCACCAAGGTCTTTCTCACAGAGATGCAAACAGAAAAATAAACAGAAAATATAATACCACAACACCTAGTGGAGGTCAAATTATATCAGTACTTTATAGATTTTATTTAAGTCTTCTCAGGTACCTTTATGCCATCTAATTTTGAATATACAGTGAAACCTCAAAATTTCACCCACCAATGGGAAGTGGTTACAATTTTGAGGTGGCTGTTTAAGTGAGGTCTGGTTTAAAGAGCAAACAAGAATCGGGACCTTGAACAAGTGGTCATCATTTTGAGGTGGTCGCTAAACCGGGTTGGGCGTTAGGTGAGGTTTGACTGTATTTCATGTATCTCAGGAATATATTTTCTCTTTTTCAGGGAGATTTTTTGGCTGTCGAGATGGTTCAAGGGCAGGTTTCATTTTCCTGGAATTTAGGGAGGGACACTGCATCTGTCAGACACCCATTACAGATTGAACAGTCAAACGGAGCTAATACAAAGTGGTACAAGGTCAAGGTCACCAGGTATTCAACTGCTCAATAAAAATTTCAATTGGATAACATGAATATCTTGTGAAAATTATTGTGGATTATTGATTTTTTGTGTTTCCTGAAGTATGGATAGGTAAACTATAAAGTCAGTCATATGGATGTTGCCTTAATCTTTATGTGAATTCATAGAAACCCTGAATGTCACATTGTGTGCATTGAAAACCTAGAAATTTTAAATTTAATCATTTTCAAAAACATGGAATTCTAAAACATCACAGTAACTTCATGTTAAATTTGCTTTTTTAATTATCATGAAATAAAAGATTTGTATTTATTATATAATTAATATTTTATATAATATCTAATAGTGGTCATTATATTAAAGTTTGTTACATATGAGATGCTATTTCAGGACAGGTAACAGTGCTAACCTGACAGTCAGTAAGCTGTTTGGAGAGACCATGGGCGACATGGAGTCAGTCACGGGGGCCTCTAATCCAGAGCATCAGGTCTTGAATATCAATGACAATGGGGATTTGTACATTGGAGGTGTACCTGCTTCACTAGAGGTAGAAATTTAAAAAATACAGATATTAAAAGTGAGAGATACACACTGTGAACAAGGGAGAGAGGGAGATTGAGGTTTATTTGAAGTTAGAGAAAGCAGAGTAAAGGATATAGAAAGTGGGGGTAAATTAAGACAGATAGAGAGATAGAAGCACACAAAGTGGGAGAGTGAATAAGAAAGAGAGAAAGAAAATAAAGAGAGGTTTATTTAAAGTAAAAGAAAGTTAGGAAGAGAATTTAAAATAGAAAATTGGAGAGGGAGAGACAGAGAAAGAGACTGTCTCACAAAGAGTTAGACATTGAAACTCGGAGAAGGAGAAAAAGAAAGATACAAGGAGCAAATGGGAAAGAGTCTGTGAACAGGAGGAAAGAATGACAGAGAGGGAGAGGGAGAGTTTGGGAGGTCACTGAGGCATGCCAGATTACATGGATACCTTTATCATAATTAGGGAATTGGTTCTCAGCAGTGGTGCTGGAGCTGGATAACGCAAAATGCTGGATTAGATCAACCTAAAAATATAACAGAGAGAAATCTGTTCGCAAAGAATATGCCAGTTTACACTGAATGCCTGATTATCAAATGCTGGATTAAAAGGGTTTGACTGTACTTGTCATTCTTCTGTTTCACTGAGCCAACAAAATTCTCGAGAGTGGAGTCCTGTTGTTAATCTTTTTGTTTAAAAGCTATCTGCATACTCATTTCTTGGTTTTTCGAGCTCATGTACCATGAAGTTGCTTGATTTAGTGTAGGGAACTGTACCAAAGGGTATTTGTCTGTATAAATCTTTCTTCATAAAACTCTATATAAATTTAAATACAAAATTGTTTTTCTTTGGCAGCTATCTCCAGGGTTGACAGGACGTGGCTTCTCAGGATGTATTGGTGAGGTGTACCTGAACAACAAGAGGATTGGTTTATTTAATTTTGACAGTATCTCGCGGGGAGGAGGCAACTGTGATGGCTGTGAACCTGTGTAAGTATATCTAGTAATACATCCAGTACATAGAGATGAGTATATATGGATATGCCAGTAGTAGGTATATCTAACTATACATCCAGAACATAGAGATATGTTGACATGGCACCCTTCCTTAGAAAGTCCTTTCTACTCAAATGAAACCCTTTCCAGTTAGGCATTGTGGGTCCTTACCACAGAAACATCCATTTTCAAGTAATTTGCCTTGAAGCAATTATTATCCAACATATTTTGTCGAGGGGCCTGGACAGTCAATGGGGTAAAATGCTCTTCTCTCTCCACTGATGACCTGGGTTTGATCCGTGTGTGGACTTTGACTCGAGTCCAAACTTGAGTCATTTTTTTGGGGACTCCAACTTGAACTCTCCTCTAGTCTAATATATAAAAAACTGTCACTTATTATGAAAACTTATGTGCAAACTACCAACAGAATATTACAGATTAATAACAGTATGTATACAAAGCTTTGCTCAGCATCAGGAGCTATAAATGTAATTAACCATTAGAGTAAAAGCATGTGTGAACTAACTTTAAAATTTATATGGTAATCTGAAATTTCAGTTTTGAAAGGGTTTTTAAGGATATTTGTATTGGACTTGGGACTTGGACTTCGACTTGGGTTCCCAGAGACACAGACTCCAAGAAGGTGGACTTCGACTCAAAGATTCGGACTCTGACTCAAGTGGCCTGGACTCAGACCTGGATGGTGTGGACTTGATTACATCACTGCTTACCGATAATTAAAAATTTGTTTGTTTTCTAGGCCAGGGGCAAGGATCCACCCTAAGGTCTACCAGTTTGATGGCAGTGGTTATGCCCGATATCCATTGAATGACCTGGCATTTGGCAGTACATCACAGATTAACATCAAACTCAGCTTCAGAACATCATGGGAGAATGCCCTGCTGTTGTACGCCAACAATCCTGAAAATGTAAGCATACTCCATCTGTGGGAATGGTTGTCATGAAAAACTCATTACATCATTTGATTTATATACTATCTTCCATAAGGATTGTATTCCCTAACTTCACCTCTTTCTCTCGGAAATGAAAAACATGTTTGGAGTTGATCCAAAATATTTGAAGCATTCATATGGTTATTAATTCAATTTGTTCATTATATGACATTTTATAAAAATCCTAAATTTTCTAAAATTTTCTATTCTAAATGATCAAATTTTTGGTTCTTAGTTGTCAATTTTGGATAAAAGATTCTTGGATAAATGTTGTTTGGATAAAGGACACTACTCTGAAGTTGATAAGTCCTTTCCCGTGATAAATAAAGCCTCTCACTTACAGCTAGTCTTTTCTTTTATCACATTTGAACAGTCTTCATGGAGGTTTGATTTGTTAGGCATTAAGTCTATTGCAGTATAAAAATCATTCAGAGCAGCAGAAAAAAATGGAGAGGGGGCTCGAGCTGGTCACCTGCTGCCTAACCAACAACAAAAGAGGAGGAAATAGTTTGTTTCCAGAAATTTGGCCTCCAGATTATTGTAAGAGAAATAGAAGTGAAATCTATGGAGAGTATTGAAGATGCAACACCAAGCCAAGCACAATGAGACCCTGGTTAGCTCCAGAACACCGTGCACCGAGGTCAGGAAGGGAAGTCGGACGAGCCAGCAGAGCAGCAGCAACCACGCCCACTCTGTGCTGAGAACCTGAAACCGCCTCCACCCGCATGCAGACAGTTTGGCGTTGTCTAGAACTCTTTATTTTGAACGATAATGAGTCACTTTTAGCTTACATCATAAGCATGAATGGTGTAGATAAAACCTATTTTTGTTGTAGGGTGACACTATCTCCCTGGACATGAGGCAGGGTCAGTTAGTTTTCCAGATACAGTTTGGTAGAGGACTCATGTACAACATCACAGCACCAAGACTCGACAACCTGAATCAGTGGACCAAAGTTGAAATTTTCTGGGCAAGTGGACAAGGTGATCATTTGGCTTTGTTTTGTTATGGGACCATCCCTGACAAAAAAAACCATATATCTAAAATCAAGCAAAAAGTTGTTTTAAACTCATTATAGATCCATAAAATATACATTATTGAACTTGGTACAGTATTCTTTCTGATGGTAGACATATTGTTGAATTTTTCATTTATTTTAACATGATTTTGTAACATTTAAAAAAATAAATTTTTAAAAGGTACACAAATAAATTTTTAAAAGGTACACTATTTTAAACACCAAATAACAGTTCTGTATAAAAAATTTAAATTAGAGTCTTAAGGTAGATAGAGGCACTATAGAGGGGGAAAAATCACTTTTGAGATATAGTCATGTAGTTAAATATTAGTCTGCTAAAAAGTTGCTTGCTGTTATTAGGTGCTTAAATAGTGTTCTTTTTTTAAAAATAAAAAAAAAGGAATGTTAAAATATCATATGAAAATGAATGAAAATGTAAAAATATGTATACCGTCAAAAAGAACACTGTACCAGATTTAAAATAATGTGTAGTTTATGGTTCTGATTTGAATTTAAAAATTACTTTTGGACTGATTTTAGATATAGGGTGGTTTTTTAGCTCAGCTGACTATAAGTCATCTGAGCTATAGTCGTTGTCCATTGTCCGTCGTCCGTCCGTCTGTCCGTCCGTCCGTCCGTCGTGCCGTCCGTAGATGTGGCATGTTTTGAAACCGTAAGACCTAGAAATCCAAAATTCGGCATAATGTTGGATGTCACCAAGATCTCCTACCAAGCTGAAAACTGGGTCTTTTCGACTTCGTTCCTTTGAGAAATTAAGGAAAAACCTCAATTTTTTATTAAAAACCTATTTTCACACTTCAGGACTGCCTAATATCAAAACCACTCATCTGTTTTTCCTCATATTTACCATAAATATTCCTCGATATAGTTCCTATGTACATTCAAGAAATTATGTCTGTTTTATATAATTTAAAAAAGTTATGGACCCAAACATAATTCATTTTGTAAAAAATCAGCCTATCAGGAAAGATATTTGATCACTTAACACAAAACAAGTTAAAGCTATGGACCTTTTTTCCAGTAATATAACTTTAATTAATCAAAATTAAATTGTATACCCAAAATTAGATGAAAATCATTTAAATTTTTTAAAATATTAATAAAAATAAAAAAATTGGTACCTTAGATTTTGCCCAACTTTGACCATGGCACGTTTTTTTCTTGTAAGTACTGTGGATTTAATTTTCACAGCATGTTTTTGTTAGCTTTTCAACTGTTAATACCAAAAATTTGAAACCAGTGGATCAAAAACTGTAGATTTTATTCAAGTTTTCAAGCACCATGTAACATTGTTTACATCAAGCTAGTGTTATGCAGTTTGCAAGAGCTCAGCTCACCAGCTTCAGCTCTTAGTTCCTTAAATTTGGCATAGAGTTAGATGTCTCCAAAATCCCCTACCATGCCAAGAATTTGGTCACTAGGACTTAATACCTTCAAGATATTAATGAAAAACTTCATTTTTCCATTAAAAACCCATTATTACATTTCAAGACTGCCTAATATCAAAACCACTGATATGACTTTAATCATAAATAATATACATATTTTTCATTCTCTATGCACATGCCAGAATTATGTCAGTATTGCGTAATTGTTTAAGTTATGGGCCCAAACATAATGCACTTTGTAAAAAATCAAGAAATATATTTACTCCCTTAACAAGGGGATTTGCTGAAGCTAGAGATTTTTTGTCAGGGATGTAACATTATTTAATCAAGATTCAATTGAATACCCAAAATTAGTCATGAATTTTTCAAATTTTATAAGTTATTAGTATAAATGTAAAATTAGTAACTTAAATTTTGCCCAACTTTGACCATGGCACGTTTGTTTCCTGTGAGCACTGTTGATATAATTTTCATATCATGCACACATAAGGATTTCAGCTTTTAAGTTCAGAAAGCTGAAAGAAATTGGCCAAAAATTGTAGCTTTTATTAATGTTTTTATGAGACCCTGTCAGACTTTGGCTCTCTCCAGCCTCTCTTGAGTCACCTGTATGTTGAACTTTCAGCAAATTATGCATGCTTGAGGCGAGGCATACAGGGGAATCCAGGCAGCTTATGGCCAGCAACAGTTGATCCAGGTGTCCAACCCAACTCATCTAGTAGTTTTAACCAACTACATAACAATAAACAATAAATTGATAAATTTTTATTGGTTTTTAATAAAAAATTAAAGAAAAATAGAAAAGGAATTTGTTAGTTTATAATAACAGGAAATTAACTTGCATTTACTGATGATATAAGAATCTTGTATCGATGGATAGAATGTCACGTATTCCAAATAACACCATGCAGTCACCTATGGTATTTTTCAGTTCAATTTTAATGATAAAGAAGTAAATCATATCATTCATTACTAATCATTAGGGATCATATGAAGGAAATTAATGATAGACAAAGATGCAATTGATAATATTAATCTAGATTTCTGCTGTGTCTAGTGTGTACATTGATGTGAAATTAGTCCAAAATGAATTTATTACAGTTATTTTTTAATATAAATAAAAGCCATAAAACCAGGTACTTATGATCATTATTTAAATGTGTTAATTTTGTATATTCTGGATTCTCAACATCATTGTTTGGTGAAAACTGAATAAACACCAGACATGGTGCGAATACTTTGTAATTGTATTTAAATACGAATATGATTATGTACTCCATTATAAAATTTCTTGCATAAAGAATGGGAATTCAGGTAAAAATGAAAGTATATGAATACCAGTGCAAATACTTTCAAAATGTATTCATGAATGCATTCATGAATATATTCTTTAATATTATTTTAATAATCATTTCAGTTATATTTCATTTTAAAAAATCATATGATTCTCTTATTATTTTTAATAAAAATTATATTTGGGACAATATTTGTAATTTTTTTAAATTAATAGTTAAACCCTTATATTATATATTCTGCTTATAAGTTATATGGCCAAGTCAAAATCTGTGTGACAATAGTACTCCATTTGTTAATAAAATAAATTAAATCAATCCTCTTCCCTGTCTCCAAAGGTACTATCAAAATCATACATAAGCTAAACAACAACTCATAATACAGCTTATATTTATTACCACACAAAACCAGCATGTGCCTCATTTCTAAATAATATTTTTTTATCATATATAACAGCTGAGCGTCGTGACCCATAGGTCCCTTGTTTTTGCAAGTTCCTTCTTCCTTATCTATTTATACCACCCTAGTGACATCTGTTGGTGTTGACTGACATTCAGTGTTCAGGTCCATTATATTGACAAAGAAAGATAATATTTGTTATATATATCTGAAATGATAAAAATTGAAAAAAATTGTATCTTCAGTGGCAGGATTCCAGTTATTGCATAAATATATTAAGGTTAAATTACACAATATATATTGAGTATGCAGGTGTTGGCATCTTTCTCATAGCAGTCCATCTCTCACAAAATTTAACAAATTCAATAAAGTTACAACTCAGGCCTACAAATGTCTCTTATATTTCCTGTATATTCATTTATTTTCCTATAAGAAAATTGTTGTTTGTATTTTCCAGCATTTTGGCCATAATCTCATATATTTTCCTATATTTTCACTGCATGATTATGTTTCAACATAACTGTTAATAATGAATGATTGTTATATAGACCTGCTATTATTGAAAACATTCAGTTAGTCTAATAGTTATGTATAGCTATCTGAACCATTTAAAAATACTTTAGATCTTTGTTTGGAGAACTGGTAGTCATGGTTAGTACTAAGTGCACAAGTAAAATATGATGGTACTGAGAAAGTTTCTATAATTTTCCTATTCTGCCTCAAACATCCTATAAAATTCATATATTTCTTCCGGAGTCTTTTAGGAGTCCTGATAACTGCCTTTATTTAATATTCAGGTACAGGTGTGTTGGTCGTGGGTCGTCACCGCTACAGGAATGATTTGACAGGGAGTATGGGTAGGATGATCCACCTACTGAAGCAAAAGCTGTACGTGGCTGGGGTCCCTGAGACTGCTCAGACACACGAGTTTGGTATCACAACTCGAGGTTTCAGCGGCTGTATTCAGGGAGCTGTCATCAACAAACATGTTCTTGACCTTTCGCAGACATTCTATATGGGCATGACCTATGGGTGTAACCTGGTAAGTTAATGTGATTGATGTATGGTGTATCAACATAAGTAATATTAATTAGTTGTGTGCCAAGTAATAGATTATATTGAAGATTGGTCATTTTCTTTCCTTATCAATTAAATTGGTTGCACTTTTGCATAATCAATGACAAACAATTATGTTGCACATGCAAAGATGTCATATTGTCATGAAAAAATTATTTATATACTCTCAAAGACAGGAAAGATAGGAAACCAAGTAGTAAACAGCATTAAAACTGAACCTTGTTCAGCAAACAGGTGTCAAAAGCAAAACTGAATTTACTAAGTCAATAGTTCAGGTATAATTGTATACAGCCAATTTCATGCTTGTATAGAAGATGCTTTAAATATTGGATATTCAATCATTTCAATTATTTTACAACCATTGCAATGCCTACCATTAATATTAATGTATCAGTTTGAAAAAAACACACTTAACCATTGGGCTGGAATGAGTACAAAGTTTTAGACTTGGTTACTTGATAGGTATAACCTAACACAGACTTGAGGACTGGTTGTTGTGACAACAATATAATGAATAAGCTTAACTTACTCTCAATGAAGGAACAGATATGAATTTAGTAGTAATCCACCCTTAAGTATATAACTAATAAACCTAAGTCCCTTGCAGACAAGTTATATATTATTTATAGTGGTATATTAATTATCAGTTGACCAGCACTTGTAAGTTTAAACCTCAACAGTAATCAGTGACTAAAGGTAAAGGTTAAGGTTGGGGTATATAGTGTGATATCACTGACGATGTCAGTCTCAGCCATCTCCACACTTTGCCTTCCTGGTCTTTCGAGCCTGTTTATTCTTGTAGCATTTCTCAGCTCCATGGGGAGCATATACCAAGCAGCCACACATGACGCTTGAAGGTTATTCGTTCTACACTTGTCTGTCGCCCATGTTTAACCAGTACTCATTTTCTCCTGTGTAAACAGAGCGCCTCCCTTGTGATAAAGACGTTGTCTAGGAGTCATAGCACATAAAACGGTCGGATCGGATGAGTCCAGCGCACTAACCATAATGCCACCATACTACCTAGATTATAGAATGCCTGTTAGTTTCCAGTATTATTCTAATATGCATATAGAGACACAAGTAGTTGAGTCCAGATTTTGGACTGTGTACTTGGTAATTAAGTACTACTCGTAGTTGAGTACTCAAGTACTCCTATCAGCCCTACATTTCCTGTCAATCTTTGGGATCTAATCCTGGTCTGGTCACACATGGGCCAGACATTGTGTTGCTTCACCTACAAAGAAAGCTTCACTGGCATGGCCAGTATACTAGGAATGCTTTTATGTGCACTGTTACATGTACATACATGACATTTTATACTTTCTTCACTATATATTTATATACAGCTCTGAGCAAGCAAGCTGTTCAATAAAAAACAAATTAAAAATTGAGGAAAATGTTTGATTTTTTGTAGGTATACTAAAGTATGTTTAAGGTTTTCCATTTGCAAACACAAACTGAAAGACCACCCATCTAATAAGACCACCTGTGTATTTAGGCCACTCTCAGGTGAACCAAAAGCATTCACATTGGTTATGACTGACCTGTCTTATAATACCACCAGTGAATTAAGACCACTTTTACCTTTGCTGTAGGTGGTCTTATTAGACAAGTCACTGCACATCATAACCTTGCTCAATGAATGGTCAGAGAAGAATTATACCACATGATGCCTTCAAACATGCTGTAAACTAATTATGATTTTAAATATATATTTATTATATATATTGTGTATATAATTTGATTTGTTATATTTTGTGTAATTTCAGCAAGCTAAGACTGTTGGGTTCGAGGGTGATGGTTATCTAGAACTTCCTCCTGTTCAGCTTGAGGATTCCAACAGCCTTTCTTTCAAGTTCCGCACAAACCAGACCAATGCCCTCCTTGTTCTGGGGATGGGTGATCTTGATAGTGTAAGTTTAAATATTTACAAAATTCCATCTATTGAAGGAATATTTCATCTTTTTGAGACCAGTATAGTCTAGTGTTATTTTTGTTTGAAGATATTGGTCATTTAGTAAAGGCAAAAGTGATTCTTTTGAGGCTAAAACCCAAGCTTACATAACAAAAATCTTAAAGGGGCCTTATCACCTATAAAGCATGTTGAATTTACACTAAAAATAGCTTCTTCCCTTGAAAATAAATTTGTATCTGCCAAAATATTGCCCTGAAAAAGTTTGCTTATGCATGCAAATGAGTGTTAAAAACAGTTGACCGGGCACGATAACAGGTGTCAACAAAAACTGAACTCAGTGTGTGCATTGCCTTGGCCACAACATATATCAATCAGGAGATGCCTGACTGACTTGGCCCAATAAATGTAATACATGTTCCCAGTGGCTGAAACATCACATGTTGTGGCTCACAATCGGACCTCTGGTCACGCGACCTTGTTATGGAAAACAGACACATGTAGACTTTGTTTACCACCATGCAGAGCAATAACAAGGTGTTAAACAGTCGGTGGGAGGTACTCAGACTGTGTGCTCAGATGGTTTTGCTGGAAAATTTTGTATAAAGCAAAAATGAAGTGAATTTGTGAAAGAATAGGCATAACATTACTCCTGATTATGTCCTTTTAAGATATTGTCCCAGTACAGAAGCTCCCACCATGTCCAATGACCCATACAGACTGAGGAACTTTTTCACAAGTTATGTTATCATTGTGATATTGAAGGAATGAAGGGATAATAAGGGCTCAGGAGAGGGAATACACAGGGGAAAATTAGACTGGACCCTAAATTTTATTTTCTATTTGGGTACACTGGTAGATACAAATGGGACATATTTGAACGCAGACTTATAGATAAATAAATGTGTATTAATCAGTTAAAAAAAACGTACTTACAAATGAATTTGCATTTAGTTACATAACTCAGTACTCTGGTTCACCCAAAAAAAAAATGTTTTTATGTCAGTGCAAATGCAGGGTTACAGATACCTCTTCATTTAAATGTAAATATGTAACTAAACCTGTTCATATGATCTGATATTTCAAAAAAATTTCTTAATGATACCAGGGACCAGTCACCCAACAATTAAGTTTCAGGCAAATCCAGTAATGAGGTATTTTGTTAAATGACAGGCGCAGATGAACACGGGTGAAAAGGTATCCATTTTCACTCGTTTGCACTCAAGAGGGTGATACAGGCACCTGCCAGGCTGATGTGAACTGAAGTGTCCAACAGTGATATTTATAAAATAACAACAGATATTACTTTTGTTTTTTTTCTGTTTATAGATACATGCTTGTTTTCTATATCCTGCACATAATGTTAGGTAGAAATATTCTTCTATGAACTTATAATACTACAAAATATGACACCAGAATCAGACAAATCATGCATACACAGTTCTCCTTGTATAATTGCTTATACTAATATTTCTGTGTGCTTTTTGCAGCATTTCTACTCTGTAGCCATAGTGAATGGAAATGTTGAGACAAGGGTTAATGGAGGCTCTGGACCAGTCATTGTGAGATCAGAGAATAAATACAATGATGGAAAAGCCCACACAGTTACTGTCCACAAGGAAGGTGCCATGTAAGTGCAGTCTTTATATGTATATAAAGGGAATGGATATACTTATTATACTTCACTCCTCATGCAGTGATTATAGGCAGCACTTGTTCTGCATCTCCCTCGTTTTAACCGCTGCTTTGCATTGCAAGATTCTCTGGTTTCACCACCAGGGCTAGCTTTGGCCAAAGAATTGTAATCAGACCAATCAGAGCATGGTATCACTTTGTGCATCCAGCTTCAAGTTTTAAACCCATGACACCCTGCTGTTGGTGGTCTGTTTCTTGGCCCTGTGCCATACTGGTGAAATCAGACCATGGATAGCAGGGGATGTGATGGACAGACTATTAGTTGTTAATAAATAGCTTTTCTATTACAGAGTTACAGTATATGTGGATGATGTTGGAATCAGTGTCGCTGAGATGCCAGGAGGGACAGGGAATATCAACATCAATCCTGACGCAGATGGTGGAGGAAAACTTTATATCGGTGGCCTGTCACCTGGTGTCCAGCCAGGGAACCGTATTGGAGCAACTACTGGCCTGATTGGCTGTGTCAGCGAGCTCTTCATCAACAAAAGGTAAAATTGTAAAAGAGTACCTGTTTTGGCTGATTTAAACTTGAAAGGTACATAAACGTTTGCAATAATATGTGTATCATCGCAAACTATTAGTTCTAAGTTTGGCTGAATACACAAATTTCCCTACAAAATCATCCCAGCTCACAGATAAACAAACTCTATTTTACTTGTTTTTAATCACGGTTATGGTCATGTGTGTGAGTAAACATAGTCAACATGTCTCTGTTTACCATAACAAGAGTGTGACCTGAGGTCTGAACTTACATATACACAGCAATGCCCAGGAAGAACAGGAGGAAACATGAGAGAAGAAACATGAAAGTAACACTGGTTGGAAGATAAACAAATTTTTATTTTGTTAAATTGTATAGCAGGGCCCCTATGTGATGAGCAAGCTGTGTTCCTGTTTTGGGCCACTGATCATGCTCCATGCAAGTTTATTTTCACTAGTGTACAGGAGTAAGTAAATGATTTTCGAACAAAATATTGGTAGATATCATAATATTTTAAGGAGACAGTAATAAAATTCATATATATATTTAACATTTCTGTTATGTAAATAGGTCACATTAAGATTCCCTAATTTACATACTTCCTATAGGCCAAAAATTTCCATATGACAAATATACATTCAAAATTAGCACTTGCACATTTTTAGAACTTTGATATGTTTCATCTATAGAATACAGTTGAACATAAAACCATTCTCTATTTTTTTAAGGCGAGTGTATTTCGGGAAACCTAATGTGTTCCAAAATGCTGATATAGGTCGGTGTGGCCTAGATACTATGAATTCTAATGGTCCAGTGCCCACAGCTCCCCCTAATGGTGCTAAAATGACTGAAATGACAACCACTGAAGTAGTGACCACACAGGAAACCACTACCACATTGCCAACAACAACAGCAGTGACCACCACTAGGGAGGTAAGACTCATGTAATAGTAATATTTAAAAAGAATTTATTGTATTCTTCAAAATTGCTCCACCACCCCACCCCCCTGCTGGCCAACAATGTACTAGTTTTGTCTTTACTTTATTCCAGGGGGGTTGGTTGAGAGGAGGGGAGGCGAGATGAGTGATAAAGAGAGAGATAATAGAGAGAAAAGGAAAGAAAGATAGATACAGAGTGAGAGATTGAGAGAGAGAAAGATAAATAAAGAGAGAGAGAGGGAAACAGAAAAACAGGATTCCTTCAAACTGTATTGTAATAAACCAACCCAGACAAAACATTACTTTCTGAGACACTTATAATAAAGCAAAACACTTTTACTCTGTCTGACCCTTCATGTGGATCATTTCCAGGATTCATTGCGGTCTTCTTCCCTACAAACAGGGGTGAAAACATAACCTCCTCTGCAGAGGTAACAATGCCCAGTGATTTTCTTAGGATAATATACTATAATAGAATATTTTCTCTGTGTCATTATGACAGCCCCCAGAAGAGTGTGCTATATACGATCCAGAAGAGATTGCAGACACGGCAGCTTTTGGTGGAGGAATCAACAGTCATGTGCAGGTGGATATACGCCGGAAACAGTATAAACGCAAGTCAGTTCTTGTTTTATATATCTACTCTAAAATTAAATCATACAGTGTTAGAAAAAGTTGTTCATCATTCTTAACAATATAAGCTGCATCATGTTTTAATGTATATATGTAACATATTCAATGTAATGAGTGCCCTGGATGCTCTCAGAATTGATTTTTATGCCCCCGCCACAAAGTGGCTGGGGCATAAAGTTTTACCCATGTCCGTCCTTCCGTCATTCCAAAATCAAACAGTTGTACCGTAAAATCTCCACTTAAAACCGCACTTCCGATTAAAACCGCACCCAGACTTCGCCGAAAATCCAGACGAGACATCGCGAGGGGCTCAAATACTAAGAACCCCCCTTTAAAACCGCACCAACTTTCGCTACGGAATGATTTGACAAAAGACACAATCAAGCTATCATCTAGAAATGAACACGCGTAGGTTACAACTCGGCCATTCGTGTCCACTTTTAAATTCCTTGGGCATTTTATTTAAACACATCATAACACTTTTTTGCAGGGTCACTCAAGCATGAAGTTTGGGAAGACGCAAGGGCCGGTGAACCTCTGCCTGTTTATACAGATTTTATATTCCGTGCCCTATTCTTGTTTGCTACTGATTTGTCATTATATTTTGGAAAAAATATTCTGCTGATCTATTTCAAGTCACTGTTTATTTTAATTCCAAAATTTTTGATGAAAATACCATTTTCTGGAATTACTCAGAAGATTCAAATCATTTTCATACCGGTTACTTCGGTATTATCATCGTCACATCGTACGTTGACATCGCTCCATGTCACAATTTGCTGGCGCGTTTGAAAACATTGCTGGTCAGCTTAACTAAACATCAAAGTAATTGAAGTTACCTTGTCGAGATACGCACGTATAGGAAACATGACGCTTGATAACGAGTGATTTTAAGGTAAAATTAAAGTGGCCAGTCGGGGTAAGCAAGTTTTTTTTTCCTGAAGAAAGTTTCCGTGTGGGGAGCCATTTTGTCAAGGCAGTGTTCACGCAAGGCACGCTGGGACGAAATAGGTGGCTGTTCTGTTAACCACCCACCGGGTACAGATGTTCAAAATATTCTTAGCAGAATACTGGGGCGTTTCAGCACATGGCGGCACTCAAACTTGATTTTAAAACGATCGTTTGCAATTGTGTGACTCCTTACGATGTCAGCTTTTTATTCATTTTACGTTTTAAACAAATAATCATTGCTAAATAATGCCGCAAATGGGTTTAAAGTAGGCTTTTATTTCAATTTTGCTTGACCGTGCCCAACGAAGTGGGCCGCTGTGTGTTACAGCAGGGTTGTTGTAAACGTATTATTTGGTGACAATTACCAAAATTTTATAACAAGTTATATATCACACGAAAACTAATCAGCAATATTTAATTTATAAATAACAAATAATCGTAAATAATACATTTAGACGGCTCCCATGCATGCTAGACTGCTGCTAAGAACGGCCTTCGAAAGTTGCAATATTATCGCCCACTCGCCGACCCCAAAACGATGTCTGTCAAGAAGATATTCAGGAAACCCTTCTAGTATAAACCGCACAGTGCTTTCAGGAAATCATCTGATTTCAAGATTTTGAATTTCTTGATTAAACCGCGGTTTTAAGTGGAGATTTTACGGTACGGACTTTTTTTCGCAATGCCTGCAGATATTGGCCTGATTTTTGGTGTGTGGGCAGATATAGACCAGTTACAGATCGAGTTCGTGTTTCGTCCCAGTTGACCTACTTTTGACTGTTTTACGGCCGTTTTATGCCTCCTTAACTTAGAAAATTTCATGAAAAATAGAAATATTCATGACAGATACACATGTACGGATTTTTTTTCGCAATGCCTGCAGATATTGGCCTGATTTTTGGTGTGTGGGCAGATATAGACCAGTTACAGATCGAGTTCGCGTTTCGTCCCGGTTGACCTTCTTTTGACTGTTTTACGGCTCCTGAACATAGAAATTTTCATGAAAAATATGAAATTTCATGACAAATACACATGTACGGACTTTTTTTCGCAATGCCTGCAGATATTGGCCTGATTTTTGGTGTGTGTGGCCAGATATAGACCAGTTACAGATCGAGTTCGAGTTTCGTCCAGGTTGACCTACTTTTGACCGTTTTACGGCTCCTGAACATAGAAAATTTCATGAAAAATATGAAATTTCATGACAAATACACATGTACGGACTTTTTTTTGGCAATGCCTGCAGTTATTGGCCTGATTTTTGGTGTGTGGGCAGATATAGACCAGTTACAGATCATGTTTGTGTTTCTTCCCGGTTGACCTACTTATGACTGTTTTACGGCTCCTGAACATAGAAATTTTTCATGAAAAATATGAAATTTCATGACAAATACACTTGTACAGACTTTTCTTCACAATGCCTGCAGATATTGGCCTGATTTTTGGTGTGTGGGCAGATAATGACCAGTTACAGATCGAGTTCGCGTTTCGTCCCGGTTGACCTACTTTTGACTGTTTTACGGCTCCTGAACATAGAAATTTTCATGAAAAATATGAAATTTCATGACAAATACACATGTACGGACTTTTTTTCGCAATGCCTGCAGATATTGGCCTGATTTTTGGTGTGTGTGGCCAGATATAGACCAGTTACAGATCGAGTTCGAGTTTCGTCCAGGTTGACCTACTTTTGACCGTTTTACGGCTCCTGAACATAGAAAATTTCATGAAAAATATGAAATTTCATGACAAATACACATGTACGGACTTTTTTTTGGCAATGCCTGCAGTTATTGGCCTGATTTTTGGTGTGTGGGCAGATATAGACCAGTTACAGATCATGTTTGTGTTTCTTCCCGGTTGACCTACTTATGACTGTTTTACGGCTCCTGAACATAGAAATTTTTCATGAAAAATATGAAATTTCATGACAAATACACTTGTACAGACTTTTCTTCACAATGCCTGCAGATATTGGCCTGATTTTTGGTGTGTGGGCAGATAATGACCAGTTACAGATCTAGTTCGCGTTTCGTCCCGGTTGACCTAATATTGACCGTTTTACGGCTCCTGAACATAGAAAATTTCATAAAAAAGTGCACATGTATGGACTTTTTTTCGTAGTGCCTGCAGATACGGGCCTAATTTTTGGTGTGTAGGCAGATAATGACCAGTTACAGATCGAGTTCTTGTTTCGTTCCAGTTGACCCACTTTTGACCATTTGACTGCTCCTGAACATAGAAAGTTTCATGAAAAATAAAAATTTTCATAACAAATGCATATGTACTGACTTTTTTTCCTCAATGCCTGCAGATACCACCCTGATTTTGTATGTGTGGGCAGATAATGACAGTTACAGATCGAGTTCGCATTTCGTCCCGGTTGACCTACTTTTGATTGTTTTACGGCTCCTAAACATAGAAAATTTCATGAAAGACAGAAATTTTTATGGAAAATGCACATGTATGAACTTTTTTTCACAATGCCTGCATATACTGGCATGATTTTTGGTGTGTTGCTTGATAATGACCTGTTACAGATCGAGTTTGCATTTTGCCCTTGTTGACCTACTTTTGACCATACGACTACTCCTGAACTTAAAAAATTTTTCAAAATTTTACAAATGTTTCTAATTTGCCCCAGGCGGGGGCATTCGTGTCGTTCCGACACATCTAGTTAACAAAAAAACTCACCTAAACGGCTCGCCTGCCATGTGACACAAGCCTAGCAAGCCTCATGGCTTGCATAACATTTCATCAGGCTATAACCAATACTTATAAATACTGCTCATTGACAGGTTTCTACATAGTTATTCAGTTATTCATGTCTTCTTGTTTAACAAACTGAAGTTAATGTATTAAGTAGAATGATCATTGATATACACACACTGTTCCTTGTGTTTGCAGGTTCAATATTTCGCTAGAAGTGCGTACCCACTTTGACGAAGGTCTTCTGTTTTACCTGACCAATGCTGAACAGACCGAGTTTATTGCTCTTCAGTTGAGAAATGGCAAGGTGGAAGTATTTTCTGGTGAAGATGGCAAGAATCGCACACTCTCAAGTAATTTCACAATAAATGATGGGAACTTCCATACCGTGAGTACTCACTGCACCTTGCTATATTACCAATAAAACAGTCAATAATGACAAATGAGCATGAAGGTTATCAGGATCATTAAAGCTGCCCATTCACCTACGTTTTGAAAAAGAATTTATGTGATTTCTGGCTTCCTCTGTGTGTAAATGAATGGTCTAAGGGTAATGCTGGTTAGGAAAAGTTTATATAATACCTCTGTGAAGGATTTATGAACTTGTTTATCACCAACGTGTTTGTAAACACAGCAATGTTGACAAACGGGAAAAAAATGCAACCTTAGGTGGCAGGTTGCATATATGCCGAGTTAGAAAGTTCACTTGTTGCAAAACACCATTTGCAAAGCTCTGGCTAATCTGACTTGCTGCTTGATGTTGAATTTGTTTTGATTATTTTGGCGGGCCCCCACATATTATAAAGACGTTGATATAAACAAACTTGAAATAAGCAGTCTTTGTAATATCCATGTTTTCTTGCCACTTTTTATTAAAAAGGTCCAAGGGATTTCCTTAAGTAAATAAAGGATAGTTGATTGGGCATCTTTAAGCATTTACCTACTTAGTTAGGGTTTAGAATTCATAAATAGAATAATATTATTATGAAATCAGGATGTAACTTTGAAATAGATATGTTTGATGTTTATACAACTCTGTGGATGTCCCTGCTCAGATCCATCTGGGCAGCTCTCTGGGTTTGGTTTTAATGTCTTTCTTGTGTTGTGATCAATGCCATGATTCAGTAACTTTTGTTAACCTAGTCAGTTGCTTAACAAATGCTCTTAATGCTGGCACTATATATATTACCCAAGAATGGAACGGTCTCCCTGTGGACAAAGGAATCACCTTGTGACATAATGGTATATAATCCTTTGAATTAACAAAATATTCCGGTAAGCTAGGTAACCACTAAAATGTAATGGCTTATTCCATGGATGTTAAATTTACCTTACAAATTTTCATTGAAGTCTATTCATAACTTTTATCATAAAGATTTTAACAGACAACAAACCAATTAACCAAGGGGAAACCTAATATCTTCAATACAGATGTATAAACTTAATGAAGCACAGTTTCTGATTATAGAGTGGCTGGGTTTAGAAATAGGTTATAAAACATTTATAATTGAAAAACCACAGTGTCTTGACCTAAAAATATTTCTTAAGGTATTTATTATTAAACACCATTCTTTATAAAAAAAATATATGTAATTCCACTCATCTTGTAAAGAAGCTCAACAGAGGTCTCTTGATTGTGTGTCCGATCCCCTCACCTTATGTCCACCTGTTTTTTGCTATGGAAATATAAGTTACATTTCAAGAGGAAAATGGTAATATATGGTAGAATATTAAAGGGCCTAATTTTCAACAAGGTAAATTAATACCTACCTTACACTTTATTTAAGAAACAGAATTATTTTAAAATATTAGAAATCAGTCTACATTTCACCCCATATGAGACCCACTTGTGGCGGTCAAGTTATTTGGACACATGCAAAAACAGCCTCTATTGACAGCAGCTGATTAAATGTTGTCATGTAAACACTCTAAAAAAATATAACCAGCTAAAACAAAGAATGCATACTTATGAAGGGACACATCTATTCTATCAGATCACTGTAAAGGGTCAGAAAGTTGTGAAACGTAAACTGGAAATTTGTTTTAAAATTCTTATTTACCATATTATGCCATCCCTTACATATTAAGATTTCTTGGAAAATATTGAAAAATTTAAACTTTTAAGAAAATTATCACTAATACAGTTAGACACAGGTTGGTGAAAGAGAGTATAGGTATCCAAAAAAAAGACAGATGGATTCAAATTGAATTTGTGATGAGTTTCATTTTAAGTAGAGTGACAGTTTAGTTTTGAAGATTTTCTAGATTCAGTTATGTATAAAGAATTGTTATCTGTTTGTACATCTATCTTGTTAAAGGGACTAACCACTTGTGTCACCTGTAGGGGACATCGAGTAGTATTAAACAGGCACTACCATGGAACTGATCAATACATCTGGAGGCAATAAAAATGATTTTGGCATAAGAAGAGTTATACACCCTTTAAAACTTTATTTTTCATTGATTGTAAAAATGGTTATAATAACTAATGCTAAGCAGTAAGCACTCTTTATGACACATATGGTGGTGTTTGGTTGTCTCTGAACATGAAGGAAACAGGAGAGCCCTGAGAAAACCACAGACCTTAGACAGGTCTACAACATACTCCCATAAGCCATGCCAGGGATCGAATTTTGCTCACCAGAAGAGACAGCCAAGCTTGTTGTCACTTGTCTTTTAGACACTGTTGATTATCATGGGTCATAATTCATCACAAGTTCTTTTGATAACATGCTCTCTATTTGCATGTATTTGAAAATATTCTGATGCTTAATTAATATATTTGTTTTTTCTTCACTTTAGGTAATGCTTATGAAAGACCATAAAATTGTCAAGGTCAAAGTGGATGATAAAGCGGAGGAAGAGGGGCCCATTGGTGCCAAACCTGCAATTGGAGCACCATTATATGTCGCTGGATTACCAGCCATGTATACCCCCAGAGAAGGATTAGTAAGTTTGAACATTTGTGTTTATTTATTCATGATTTAGGCTTCTTGTTAACAGGTAATTTCAGGTTAATGATTAAATACTTGGACCTGATATACACAGGGGCAAATACCTAATCCTTGAAAAGAGGGATCCCCCCTGTCAGCTCAGTGGTAGAGCAGACGACTGGCAATCGGAGGGTCATGGGTTCGATTCCCATGCAGGGTGATCTGAATTTTTCTATGTATTCTTGTTCTATCTGGTTGGTGACTATTTGTGATTTGCAGGAAAAAAAACCAGAAAATATCCAGACTCCAATTTTTACCAGGACTCCTCACATAGTGGCAGTTCGCAAAATATTTAACCAGTCTGAACATGACTATATTTGTGTCATTTCAGTACTTCTCTTGATTTCTTAAAATGCATTTAACTGTATTTATACCATTTTCACTGTAGGTAAGTGAGGGATTCAAGGGCTGCATTCGGATGATGTCCCTGCTTGGTGTACCTGTTGACATAACAAAATATAAGGTTTTACAAGCAGTGGAGCCGTGCTATAAGAACGTAGAGAACGGTGCCTACTTCAAAGGAGGAACAAAGCATGCTTTATATTGTAAGTTATACATTGTCCCTTGTGCAGTTATGTTTGTGTCACTGTGTGAGTCCAAGTTGTCTTGAGTTTTATGGATTTTAATTAAGATTGACTGTGCATACATCAGCTAGAAGTTATGGTTCCTGTAAACATGTAAGCATGGAATATGTATCAGAATTAGTATGATCAAAAGATTAATTAGTTCAGATGTTTTTAAAATTTGGTAAATATACATTTTCCCTCATTAGATTATTATATTAACAATTCTGGTAATGTATACTGTAGAAACATTTTTGACCTATAGATCTTCCAACAGCACCTCAGTGATTGACTGAAATGCAGATATATAACAAAAATTGATGAAATCCAGGCAAAAACAGTGTGGGAAATTCTTGAAAAAGATGCTTGAGCCAGAGAAAATTGAATAATTCATACAGCTGGCAAATGTCTTATATTTGTAGCTGATAGATATACGATTGCGCTGAACTTCAGTGTTGAATTTGACTTCCGAACATCAGAGCCAGATGGTGTATTACTAAGCACATATAGTGTAAATACAGACACAGCGTTTGCTATAGAAATAGCAAACCACAAGGTGAGCACAAACCACTGCCAGATAAACATATTATTATGGAGCTTTGTTTATTTTGTATATGGTATGCAAAAGCTTGCAAAAAAGTTTTATTTTGGCTGTAATTGTATTCCCAGACTAAGTCGGGATACTATGGTTTAAACACGGTCGTGCCATCGCCTCCGCTGCAGAGATTTAGTTTGGATGCGATAACTCAAAAAATATTTTATGGATCTATACCAGACTTGACATGTGCATAGATATGGGTGAGAGGACAAAGCCTTTTTAAAATGGGGTCATGACCTTTTTTCGGAGAGTGACCTTGACCGTGAATAGATCCATTTTGGGGTGAAATCACACAAATTCTTTATTATCTCAAGAAATCTTGCGTGGATTGATCCAAAAATCAACTTGACTGAAGATCTTAGATAGTGTTGTCATGTACCAGAAACTACCTGTTTCTTTTTTGTGTTTTCGTGCCGTTTAATACCCCCATCATTGCCACTAAACAGTACTGTGAGCATTATAAGTCAAAAACCAATGGACAGATTTCTTTCATATTAGGCATATACATAGACATGGATTATGAGATGATGTATATTTAAATTGGGGTCATGACCTTTCCTATAAGAGTGCCCTTGACCTTGAATATTGCCATATATGGTGAAAATCACACAAAATCATAAATATATCAATAAGGGATGTATGGATTGGTAAAAAAATCAAATTGACCGAAGATCTTGGATAGCGCCACCTTCTGTCCTTTTCTTTTAATTCCCCATCACTGCCACTTGACAGTACTGTGTGCATTATAATGTACAGATTGGGCTCAAATTTGCATGTCCATTGATCTTGGATACATCCATCTTGTATTCAAGACTGGTGGCACTTTCTGCAATCGTTATTGTGTGGCGTCCATCCGTACGTTTGCTTTCAGTGAAAATTGCTCATATCTCTAGATTGGTTCAAGGTATTGGTCTGAAATTTGGCATGTCTGTCCATCTTGGAAAGTTTTCTCATAAACCAGACAGGTGGCGCCACCTACCTTCCTGTTATGTAGAATAAATTAATGCCTTTTTCTGAGGAGTGATTCTCCCCGTTGGCCTGAAATTGTGCATATCCATAGATCTTAGACTCCTCGATCTTTTACTCAAGACTAGTGGTGCCATCTGCAGTCGTTTTGGTTTGGCATCCATCTGTACATGTGATTTGGGAGATAATTGCTCATATCTCTGGAGTGGTTCAAGGTATTGGTCTGAAATATGGCATGTCCATCCATCTTGGAAAGTTTTCTCATAAACCAGACAGGTGGCTCCACTTATCTTCCCATTTCTGTAAAATAAATTGATGCTCTTTTCTCAAGGGTGATTCACCGTATTGGCCCCAATATTTGGTGAAAAATATTGGTTTTAAGTTGATAGATGGAAGAAACCTTGAAGTCGCTGCCAAGTGTCAGCATATGCTGCTGAAGATGGAGGGACTATTCTCAAAATCATGGGTGGGGGGGGGGGGGGGGGTAATTGTCTGGGGAGGGATACTATGGCTCCTGCAGTGCCAAGAAATATCTATTTAATAGTCAAATAAACATTTATTTGCATTATTGATAAATATCGTTTTTTCTATAAAACACATCAGTGTATTATTCATAGTTTCTTCCACTCAGTATAGATGGTAACACTCTGAATGCAGCAATGCTCTCTATATAAACTTGTAAATTTGTTTGCCTGTCAGTAATTATACCATGTGGCGGGAGGAGTTATACTTTAACCGTGGTTTGTCTGTCAGTAATTATACCATGTGGTGGGAGGAATTATACTTTAACCTTGGTTTGTCTGTCAGTAATTATACCATGTGGTGGGAGGAATTATACTTTAACCTTAGTTTGTCTGTCAGTAATTATACCATGTGGCGGGAGGAATAATACTTAAACCTTGGTTTGTCTGTCAGTTTTTTCACCAAAAAAAAGAACTGAACAGAATTTGTTTAAATTTTATGGAAGATTAAGATAACCTCCAAGGAACAATGCATTAAATTTTAGGTAAGCTAAGTGTCAATAAAATTTTGAAGGCCCTCTGTGCAGGAGCTTTTTGGGGGTCAATATGATAATCAGGTTAAAAGGGTAGAGCTTATTTGCTGTGGTAGTAAGGTCAATAGGGTTGTTGAATGGTGGAAGCAGTATATATTACAGCACAATGCAGCTCGTGGCAGGGGTTTGTGGTCTCAGACAACATCTTGTTATTTCTGCTTCAGATTCGCTTTACAATTCGTAATCCCTTCAAAAAGGATACAGTAGAATCCAGGGAGTGTTTGTACTGTTTGTGTGACAACCAGTGGCATCACGTCAAAGCATCGCTGACGCCAAACAATATGACCCTGGTCATCAACAGGCACACCAGGTCCACCACACAGTTAGAACGGTTCTACTTCAATGGGCATGTCGGACCACTGTTCATCGGAGGTCTGCCCGGTAAGTAAATTCTGTTTGTATATTTCTTCATCAAAACTACAGTGGAACCCAACCTTGCGACCATCATACAGTTGAAACGACCCCACCATGGCAACCCTTTGTTTGGTCCCGAATATATTATCCAGGTTACTTAGAATTTCACAAATATGACCACCCAAGATTACATCTACCTTTGTCAGTGTCCAAGGTGGTCGTAATTATAGGGTTCCGCTGTATGTTTACTTAGTATTTTGAAAAAAAAAAATTTGCAACAAAAAGCAGATCATATGAATGCAAATGGAACTGTAACTCTATAAACTTAAAATGCATTGGAAAATAGTTTTGTACATTTTATCTGTTGCCTTTAAGACCTGCAGGCTTAGTCTTTAGGATAGCCTACATAAAATGCCAGTGATGTTATATAATAAATGGCCATTCACGTACCTATGTGAATAAGGCATCTTATTCACATGTTCATTATCATGATAATTTCCATTTCTTGAATATTACAAAATTGTAACTATCATGAACAATAAGCCAACCACAGTTATTCATTAATTTCCAGGAAGCCAGTGGAGATCATGAAGCATTGGTGATATATGTTCATGTTCCTCATCAAAGATATCAGTCTTGCAGCAGAATTTTCAATCCTAGCAAGCCGTTGTTGTAATAAATAATAGGTGACCCTGAAATGGGTAACTTCTGCACAGCAGTCCTCCATGAGAGACTGCTGCATTGCAAAGGAACAGTTTCACAATATATGATTATCTTATTTATTTTCTCCTTTTTTTAGCCTATGCTAGGAAGCCTGAGGATCTTGGCCTGTCAACGACAACATCATTTTATGGTTGTATGAAGGATGTACAGCTGAACGGCATTCCTGTTAACTGGCACAAGTCAAAGTCTCTTACTGACGTTCACCTGGCAGGGTGTCCCGTGTAACACATCTAACAACTGATATAAAGAAACTTTCCATAAGCTTTAGCCTCTTAAGCTAGCCTCCTAATCTACCAGTATTTTTATCCAGCTGGAAAAATCTACAAGTCTTGTCAGCAGTACATGCCTGCACACCTGACAATTTGTGTGCACATCACCCGATTATTCGGACACTTTTTGTCATTTTTTGTTTTGTCCTTTGGATTGCTATTGTCATCATAAATGATGACAGAAAGTTAAAGAATGGGCTGAATTTTTGGGGTTCCATCTTTACATGTACCAAATTTTCCAGCCGGGTTAATAATAAAGAGTTGGCCGTAAAATTTTGTGGAACTTTGCAGCCGATTTTTCTTGCCAGATTTTTATATCTGCTAGGCAGCATCCTCACATATACCAATCCAGTACACAACAATCAGCCCCACCTCCATCCTACTGTTGCCATCGGAACAGCTGATACAAAAATGAGCCCAACCTTTTGGATACTGTTACCATGGGATCAGCTGACCAATATAGAAATTAACCACTTTACATATTAATGAACAAAGTAGATTTAAGGGAAAGTGTAATGAAAACTTGGTATTTATAATTTAAAGTAATACAGATCCCATGACCATCACTTGCAAACTGTGGGGCTAATTTGCAGATGTGAGAACAAACATGTAATACAATCAGATATTGTAATGTGTATGTAATGAGAAAATAAATAAAAGGAGACATAAACTGAAACCGTTACTAAGTGCACATTTTAGCTTGACTTGGATGACATAATGCTATACAGTAAACTCTGATATCTAGTCCTATGTATGCACATGTCTTAAGCTTCAATTACACATACTGATGAAAAGAAAAAGATGCAGTTTATATCTAAATGTAACACAGAAAAGTGATTTGCTGATCATTTGGTCTTTTTTTTATCTTATTCAACACTACTATGCACTTTTAACATTGTAATATCTATATGGTCACCAATCAGAATACAAAGAATTGGGATAAAACACTTAATGAATAATTATTATTATTCCTTTAGCTGAAATATTAAAATAGGTTTTCAAGTGTTACTTTCTTATCCATGTATAACTGGAGCTATAGAATATATTAATAATGTTTTTTTTCTGACTATTTTATCTATACTGATATAATACATTTTTGCCAGTATTATTGAGATTTTATTTTAACAGCATGGATTACTCATGCCATGCACTCTCAATTATTTTTATTAAAGTTACTAATCAGACCACCAGAGGGCTCTACTTGTCAGGTGCAGCATTGATTTTATTGCTGTTCTGTGACAAGAGTAAACTTTTAGATTTTATTTTCGTGCATATAACCAGATATCAACAACAGGGGAAACCTCGCTTGTATCATCTTTATCACTCAGGTATTTACCCTATAGATGTATATGTTTTGTTACATTGTATTATTAGATGCAAATCTGTGGTGCACAGCTCTGTTTTGTTATATTCCTTATGGTAAACATTTATATATGTCAAAAATGAAGTCTGTTCAAATACAGTGAAACAGAAATTATGTGACCACCAACGGGACCTCAATAAAGTGGTTGTATCGTTAAGGTGGTCGTCTGATATTAAGAGCTAAAAAGAATTGTGACCTTAAAAAGGGGCACATATGGTTGTTAATCTACGGTTTTTCTGTACTACCCATAATAATTTTTTAATTGTGTGCATAGTCATATGATTTCTAATCTTATTTATATTATCAATTAACTTTTTTTTTAATTAAAATTATATTGTATTACTTGTACATAAAGGATTCATTATTTCACAGTCACATCAGTGATAATGAAACAGTTTAGTCTTGTGACAGTGATCAGTCAGTGGCGCCATCTTGTGACATTTTTTGTAAGACTCTTTAATTCAGATTTTAACACAGGAGATATTCAACTTCCCTGTAACCAAATCTCCTTCCTGCTATAGGATATAGATTAGATTGATCAGATTTGTATATTTTTAATAATCGGCTCTAGTCAGCTGGGTTAATTTGCTACATGTGTATTTTAACCTCTCCATAAAGTGAAGGAAGCAGGGACAATGTGTAGAGAATCTGCAAAAATATGTATCGTTCACATCAAATATACCACAAACAGTTTTTATGCACAGTTTATATATTGATATCTGACCACTTTTGCATACTTTCATAAAAACCCAAAATCTGAAGTAACCACTCTGGTATTAATTTTTTTCTGTTTAAGCAATTTTTGGTCAGTATGCTTCTCTTGCCAAATAATAATTTAGACATTTAAAAAATAATTTATGAGTGATAAAAACTTAAAGCTAGCTATACCCCTGCCTTTTCTGAAGAATTTATGGCTTACCCTTTGTATATATGAATAAACTATAGGTTATTCCTGTTAGGAACTTATTAGAATGCCTCTGTGCCGGATATGAGTTACTTACTTACAAGCTGTTAGTAAACACAGCAGTGTTGACAAAAGGTTTTTATGCTTATATGCAGAAGTTGAAAGATCACTAGTTGCAAAACACTTGTTCATCTGACTTATTGGCCATTTACCTTGAATAGAGATTATCAGTGTTATCAGCATAAATTAATGTGTCATTGTTGATTTATAAGTATTTAAGTACTTTGTATGTAATATATATATATATATATATATATATATATATATATATATATATAATACCCAGAACTTGTTGAATGTATATTACGATAAGAGATTTACTGACCAGACTGAATTAATTAGTATTAAATATTGCAAACTGAAGACCATACCTGAATCATCAAAACCTTGAAACAAATGTATATGCATATTTATATGTATTTTAAACATTTGATAGAAGCATGTAGTGCATAGGCATTATACCAGGTGAACACAGACTTTCAGTTTTCGACGTGAAAGATGTTACACCCAGCTGAATTGTCTTTGGCAGGGATATTTAATGGAATTGTCACAATGTTTTATTTTGCAAAAGAATAAAATGATCACAGATTATATATTTTTATACCAAGAATATCTTTGTGAGCATTACAATAAGGGTCTATTAAAGGTCATGACCTGGTCAAGGAAAACAAACTCCTGAGTGTGCAGAGATAAATGTGAGTGTAGTTGGGAGACATCTGGTGGACAGTTTAGGAATTAATCAGGAGGAGGCAACTCAGATTTGCACCAGTTCACTCCTTGCTCGCAATACAAACAAAGACAATCATTCATTTAGTTTATAGTTTGAACTGACAGCCTGATTAAATAATCAATATATAATTAGTCATGTTAACAGTTCCCCTGTGTTGCTTGTTGGTATAATAATTGATGTGTTGCTATAACAAGGGTGGCCCTGTTCATTTAACCAGTGTGTCATAGGCTCTTGTTTTAAGGCCACACCAGAAAATTAATTGTTCTATGGAATCAAATAAGAATATATAATTGTTTTTGTGGCCAAGAATAGGTTTGTTTTATAAGCATTTGGTATCAATTTTATGAGTCACTTCAAAGAATTCTTTACATGTATCACCAATGCAATAATTTCATTCTTATAAACAGGATTGAAATTTAAGTGGTTTTGGTGGGTATCTAGAATTGTTACAGATACAGCAGTGTCATTCATCTGAAAACCTTTTATCAGAAAAATTGTGTATCTGATATCAAGGAATAACAGTCATTTCTATGAGCAAAAACCTGGTCTCTCAAGCTATTCTGATAAATGATGCTGTACTTAATTTGTATTCATTTTGCTAGCTGACAAGTATCCATATGTTTTGTCTCAACTTTTGATTTTAAAAAAATCCTCCATTCCCCCTAATTTTTAGGCCCCAGAATCTGTAGGGAAAAAATATGGGTTGTGTGGCCTTAGCACCAAATATTTGTTTATTGAATTCAGTGGAAAGATTGTACATTGATCATGGAGTCCTATTGACTTGCCAAATGAGGTTTTGTCATATTTTAGATATCTATGCTAAATTCAGATACCTACAGTTTTTCCTGATTTTTTTTTTCAATCTTACTTCAAAATAATCACCAGGGTGTGATTTTGGGGATCAATATTTTATTTTAATGTAGCATGTTGTCTCATGATGTGTCTACTTGGAAAGTGCTACTTTTGGCACAAATTATTTGATTAGGCTTTGGTTTAAATCTATTAGACCTGAATGACCATTGCTATTGTACATTTAATGATAAATAATGCCTGAGTTTCTGCACTGATATTACAGGAAAGTCTCAGAAAGGTTGATGTATAAATGGTTTACTAACCTCCCTTTTGCGGTTTAGTTATGCATCTCAACAGTAGATGGCACCACAGAAGTTTTGGCAAAGTGAATGGCAGTCCAGGTTTATTTCAGCTGAATTTTGTTTATACATTGTATGTTTGATAGTGTCTTTGATTTATACATATATATAAAAATATATTTATATATATATATATATATATATTTATATTACATTAAATATATATATGTATGTTTGTGTAAGTTACATTTATTAATATATTAATATATTAATATAATATATATATATATTAATATATATCTGATATATTACTTCTAATGATGTTGATATGATAAATGATACTGTCACTTCTTTTATGAAAAGAGTTGTTAATTTATGTGATCATATAAAAAAATCAAGAAATGTTAAAATTAGTGAGCAATGCTTTTTAGCCAGGCAGATGAATTATGTACATCAGCATTCAGATTTAGGCTAACAGTATTCAACAATAATTGTTGTACCCACTTCTTTTCATTTGGTGGAGATATTAACAATTGTTTATTATGCCCGTGTAATATATTAATATGTATCTGTATATTAACATCACAAAGCTGTTATTTTTCTAGGCCTGTGTGCTTACAATAGCACTGCGTCATGATCTTATCACATATACAGATAGGCCAACATTTGTATATACTCATAACCTGTAGAGAATAAATATAGATTTAAATTAATTTTTAGTAAATTCAGTGCAGGTTGAGCAATAATTTATTTAAATTGCCAGGCAAATGCAAGTCTCAGGGACTTAGGTGAACTTCTGTGTATTTATAAAATGTACATTTGTTGTAAAAGCATAAAAAAAAATATTGGAACAATACACTAATTATAAGTGTCAATCAAACTATTGACAGTTCAACAGTGGATAATTACAACAATACCCCAATATACAACAATATGTTCGTTGCAAGGTCTGGACTTGATGAAAATACAGTAGAACTTCCGAATTATGGACACTGATGGGACTGAACATTTTGTCCCCAATAGAGAGGTGTCTTTAGTAAGGAGGTTATAGATTTAGGGAACTACTTTCAAGGGACTGACAATAATTGGCCATAAATAGGAGGTGTCCTTAGTACAGAGGTGCCTGTAAAAAGAGGTTCAACTGTTTGTTATTTTGAAAACCCAAAATTTACTATTTGTATTTTATTTATATATTTTCTTATATATAAATCATAAATGATATGGAGTAATGCCACATCTTGTTCCAACATCAGGGGATTCATCACTCAAGTGTAACGTGGAATACCGGTATACTAGTAAATACAATACAAGACTATATTTTTCTCGGTCTTTTTCTATGCAATTCCAAAAAATAAATTCTCAAATCTGAGTTCTGAGTGTCTTTTTATTTAATATATATTTTTAAACAGGGTAAATGATGTTATTAATAATATGTACAATCCTTGCTTGGAATGCAGAACTTTTCAGACGGACTTTTCAGACTAGGGTATTCAAGATTAGGACATTTTGGACAGGCCTGCTTGCATGGCAGGGCATTTCTGCCAGGTCTATACTATAGAGTTAGATATCATTAACAGATTATAAGTCATTTTACTTATGATTTTTGACTGTGCATATTGCAGTTTTATACTCAATAATATGGGGTTTTACTGCAGTTCACAGTTGCTTGATAACCATGATAAGATTTATATATCCACCTTAAAACTACTGCAAAATGAAGTGCTAGCAGGTAAAATTGTTGTATCCGCCAAAAGGATGTTTTGTGGATACTGTATTTGACCGGGTTCCACCACCGTCGTATTCATTTCAAGAGATCTCCTCTGAGCTTACTGGACTGATTACTTGCACCAATTATCGGATCACATGTTAACTGGTGCCTAACCAAGTGGTGTTGACCTCTGACCTTTCCTCTCTGCCCAGCCTCCATTTGTGCCTCTGTTTCCACACATAAACCCACATATCTCAAGAACAGTTTGACTGATCAGGAAAAAAAATTTTGTACAAATATAGCCCTTGGATAGCTTTATAACATACACAAAAAATGGTGGCGCCACCTGCAACCATGTTTGCACAGTGTCCATCTGTTCATCTGCCTTGGGTTAAAATCACTCATATTTCTGCAGTGGTTTGACTAATTCACCTGAAATTTGGCATGCCTATACATTCTGGATAGCTTTCTTGATTTAATGACAGGTGGCACCACCTAAATTCACGTTCAAGCTGCAGAGATCTATGCTTATATCTACAGACTGGTTTGATGTATCTTCCTGAAAATTTGCATGTGTATATATCTCACATAGCTCATTATCATATGCAAAACAGGCGGCACCACCTGCAACCATTTTTGCACAGCGTCTGTTTGTCTGCCGTGTGATAAAATCACTCATATCTCGGTAGTGGTTTGACATCTGCCTAAATTTTTGCAGGTTTATACATCCTAAACAGCTTTCTTGATTTTATGACAGAAGGCACCACCTTCATTCTAGTTTACACTGCAGACATCCAAGCTCATATCTCAGGGAACCTTTTGACCAATTGGGCAAAAATGTTGCATGTGTATAGATCTCACATAGCTCTTAATCATACACAAAATTGGTAGCACCACCTGCCACCATTTTTGCACAAGTCCTGTTTGTCTGCTGTGGGATAAAATCACTCATATACATGTCGTGGTTTGAATTATCTGCCTAAAATTTTGTATATGTATACAACTTGGACAGCTTTCTGGATTTTGTGGTAGGTGGCGCAACCTACATACACATTTCGGCTGCAGACATCCATGCTAATATGCAACACACCTCACTCTATTTCCCCTTGCCACTCAATCCATGCCTCACTTCACCCATTCCACTCTGATTTTGGTGGATACACATACTCGCTTGTCGACTACCCATATTCTAATTTTTAGAATTTATATTTGAAAAAAGAATTATTCAATTTCTACATGACTAATCACGATTTAAGGAACCTTATTTTATCTCTTATGATGCCCTTAAATCTTAACTTGGCTGATTTGTCCTCCAATGCAAAATGCCAGTCAAAATTGTCCTAGTCCAGAATGTCCTTGTCAACATCCATAAACTGTATACAGTTACAATTTACTAGAGTGTATACAATTGGCAAACATCTTCGTAACATCTTGTCCTTAAATAATCTGGGGGTATACCCATTATTTCGACATGTGACCTGTGACTTCTGGGTTTTAGTTTTATATGCAAAATGGCAGCCCCCATGAGCAGCTTTGAGAAACCTGTTGCAATAAACCTGTTTGGATTGGTTAAGGGCCTGTGGATGTGACAATGGTACTGGAAGTGCAGCGTCCAGAAACTGTCTGCAGAGAGTTTGATGGCAATAGACTGAATAACCCTTTTAACTCAGCTGACTGAAAGTCATGGTGATCTATATTGTGTAACCAAAACATGATTGAGCCCTCTTAATGTCAGATTGGCACAAGTCATATCTGAAAGTCTAGAATCTTCTAATGAAACATCCAGGGAAGTTTTTAGGCAGTTCTCCTTGGAAACCTGAAATTAGGTCATTGTTACCTATATTTTGCCACCTACAGGCCAAAAACATGATTTGAGCTCCAAAACAGTCAGACGGGGCACATATTGTAACCATTAGGCCTAGAATCTTCTAACATAAAGTTCTGGAAGGTCCTGGGCCAATGTCCTTGGAAAACATGAAATTTGGTCACTGTGAGCTTTAGGAAAAAGATGTCATATAAGCACCCTGAATGTCCGATGGGCAAAAATCGTTTCTGTTTGGCCTTGAATCTTCTTACACAACATCCAGGGAGGTTCTAGGAAAATCTCCTTGGAAACCTGAAACTAGGTCATGGTGACCTATATTATGTGACCAAAAACATCATTTTGAGCACCTTGAATGTAATATGGCCAAGCTCCTATCTGTTAGGCCTAGAATCTTCTGCGCAACATCCATGTAGGTTCTTGGAAACTTGATACTAGGTCATGGTTACCTAATAGGCTATATTCTGTGAGCTATGGGCAAAAATTTGAGCATCCAGAAAAACAGGGTACAAATTGTAT
Source organism: Sipunculus nudus (assembly GCA_026874595.1). Taxonomy (NCBI): domain Eukaryota; kingdom Metazoa; phylum Annelida; class Sipuncula; order Golfingiida; family Sipunculidae; genus Sipunculus; species Sipunculus nudus. The sequence goes on from CM049309.1 coordinate 9,151,112, forward strand.
CCATTTTCCTTGGAAGCTTCTATTGCAAAATCCAGGTCGATCCTTAGCAAGTCTCTTTTGAACCCTGAAATATGAAAGGTCAATTTATTCTTAAAATACGTCAAATTCAGCAGAGGTTAATGGCCCATGGGCTACTTGTTTATACCACCCCCGAATCTGCAAATTACAGTAGGATTGAAGGGCACAGGGGTAACTTTTTATACCCCCTTTTTACAAAACAAATGCTTACATTTTTTCAGACTGAAAAGCATTTCTTTCAAAAAAAGCAAAATCATGCCTTTTGTTTAATATGCATTTTGGGCTTGTGTTGTGTAAATGTTCAAATACATTTTGGCCTCCAGTCTTGAAATTACAAAGTCGATGAAATCTAAGATTTATGTAGCTGGTTAGAATTATAAACTCAGGAGCGAATCCAGGGGGTCCAGACCCCCCCCCCCCCCCCCCCTTTTTGAGACCTTTTTTAGCTCAGCTGACTGAAAGTCATCTGAGCTAGAGCGATCACTCTTTGTCCGTCGTCCGTCTGTCCGTCCGTTAACCAGGCACAAATCGTAACCACTGAACCTAGAACCTTGTAACTTGGGATTCTGAGAGGTTCATGAAAAATCTCCTTGGAAACCAGAAATTAGGTCTCTGTTACCCATATCCTTCGAGCTATGGGGCCCCAAAGTACCCCCCAGAAAAGTCAAAAATTTCATACAAAAACTTCAATATCTCATTAACTACTTGACTGATGGTCATGATTTTTGGCATACATATTGATCATGAGATGTTCCATCACTTCCTGCAGACTGGTGGCGCCACCTGTATTTTTTCGATTTTTTACAAATTTTTTTCTCTATTTTTGAGACCTTTAAAAATGTGAACATCTGTTAACAAGGCACAAATCCTAAAGCCTAGACCTAGAATCTTAATTCTTGATACACTGAGAGGTCCATGAAAAATCTCCTTGGAAACCAGAAATTAGGTCTCTGTTACCCATATCCTTCGAGCTATGGGGCCCCAAAGTACCCCCCAGAATAGTAAAAAATTTCATACAAACACTTCAATATCTCAATAACTACAACACTGATGGTCATGATTTTTGGCATACATATTGATCATGAGATGTTCCATAAGTTCCTGCAGACTGGTGGCGCCACCTGTATTTTTTCGATTTCTTTACAATTTTTTCCTCTATTTTTGAGACGTTTAAAGATGCTGTCATCTGTTAACGTGGCACAAATCGTAACCGCTGGACCTAGAATCTTCATTCTCGACACACTGAGAAACCTATTAAAAGTCTCCGTGGAAACCATAAATTAGATCTCTGTTACCCATATCCTTCCAGCTATGGGGCCCCAAAGTACCCCCCAGAGAGGTAAAAAATTTCATACAAAAACTTCAATATCTCATTAACTACTTGACTGATGGTCATGATTTTTGGCATACATATTGATCATGAGATGTTCCATCACTTCCTGCAGACTGGTGGCGCCACCTGAATTTTTCAATTTTTTACGAATTTAAAAATGTGAATAGCTGTTAACAGGGCACAAATCATAAAGACTGGACCTAGAATCTTCATTCTTGACACACTGAGAGGTCCATAAAAAGTCTGCATGGAAACCTGAAATAAGGTCTCTGTTACCCATATCCTTTGAGCTATGGGGGGCTCCCAATAACCCCCCAGAATAATGGAAAATTTGATAAAAACAAACTGCAACATCTCAATAACTACAACACTGATGGTCATGATTTTTGGCATACATATTGATCAAGAGGTGTTTCATCAGTACCTGCAGACTGGTGGTGCCACCTGTATTTTTTCAAGTTTTCACAGTTTTTTTTCTCTATTTTCGAGACCTTTCAGGATGTAGTTATCTGTCAACAGGGTACAAATCGTAAGGACTAGACCTAGAATCTTCATTGTTGACACACAGGGAGACCCATGATAAGTCTCCATGGACACCTGAAATTAGGTCTCTGTTACCCATATCCTTTGAGCTATGGCACTCCAAAGTACAGCTCAGAATAATGGAAAATTTGATACAAAAGCTGAAGTATCTGAACAACTAATGGAGAGATCACCATAATTGTTTTCATGGATATTGATCATGGAGTGTTTCATCAGTTTCTGCAGACTGGTGGCACCACCTGTATTTGTTCAGGTTTTTTTACGAATTTTTTCTCTATTTTTGAGACCTTTAAAGTTATGAACATCTGTTAACAGGGCACAAATCATTAAAACTGGACCTAGAATCTTCATTCTTGACACACAGGGAGACCCATGAAAAGTCTCCATGGAAACCTGAAATTAGGTCTCTGTTACCCATATTCTTTAAGCTGTATGGCTCCAAATTACCCCCCAGAATAATGGAAAATTTGATACAAAAACTGCAGTATCTCAATAACTACAACACTGATGGTCATGATTTTCGGCATACATATTGATCATGACCTGTTCCATCAGTTTCTGCAGACTGGGTGCGCCACCTCTATTTTTTTTCAAATTTTTACGATTTTTTTGCTCTTTTTTCTGATACCTTTAAAGATGTGGTTATCTGTCAACAGGGTACAAATCGCAACAACTGGACCTAGAATCTTCATTCTTGTCATGCAAGAAGGCCCATGAAAAGTGCCTGTGGAAACTTAAAATTAGGTCTCTGTTACCCATATCCTTCAAGCTATAGGACTCCGAAGTATCCCTCAGAATAATGGACAATTTGATACAAAAGCTGAAGTATCTGAACAACTAATGGGGAGATCACCATGATTCTTTGCATGGATATTGATGTTCGTAAGTGTTTTTATTAGTTTCTGCAGACTGGTGGAGCCACCTGTATTTTTGTACCCGCCAAAACGAAGTTTTGTGGATACTATGTTTTGACCGGGTTCCTCCACCGTTGCCGGGTTCGTTTCCAGAGAGTTCCTCTCCGACTTGATTTTATCAGCTTTCCAAGCTCATATCTCGGGAACCGTTTGACTGATCAGGAAATAAAATTTATACTAATGTAGCCCTTGGATAGCTCTATAACATACACAAAAAATGGTGGCGCCACCTGTAACCATGTTTGCACAGTGTCCATCTGTTCATCTGCCTTTGGTAAAAATCACTCATATCTCTGCAGTGAATTGACTAATTCACCTGAAATTTGGCATGCGTATACATCCTGGATAGCTTTCTTGATTTTATGACAGGTGGCGCCACCTACATTCTCATTCACGCTGATGACATCCAAGCTCATATTTCGGGAACCGTTTGACCAATCTGGCCAAAATTTTGCATGTATATAGATCTAACATAGCTCTTTATCATACGCTAAACTGGTGGCGCCACCTGCAACCATTTTTGCACAGCGTCCTTCTGTTTGTCTGCCGTGCAATAATGTCACTCATATCTCGGCAGTGGTTTGACATATCTGCCTAAAATTTTGCAGTTTTATACATCCTGGATAGCTTTCTTGATTTTATGACAGGGGGCACCACCTACATTCACGTTCATGCTGATGACATCCAAGCTCATATCTCCGGAACCGTTTGACCGATCGGGCCAAAATTTTGCATGTGTATAGATCTAACATAGCTCTTTATCATACACAAAACTGGTGGCACCACCTGCAACCAATTTTGCACAGCGTCTGTCTGTTTGTCTGCCGTGCAATAAAGTCACTCACATCTTGGCAGTGGTTTGACATATCTGCCTAAAATTTTGCAGTTTTATACATCCTGGATAGCTTTCTTGATTTTATGACAGGGGGCACCACCTACATTCACGTTCATGCTGATGACATTCAAGCTCATATCTCGGGAACCGTTTGACCGATTGGGCCAAAATTTTGCATGTGTATAGATCTCACATACGTCTTTATCATACACAAAACTGGAGGGGCCACCTGCAACCATTTTTGCACATTTTGCACAGAGTCTGTCTGTTGGTCTGCCGTGGCCTAAAATCACTCATTTCTCTGTAGTGGTTTGACATAACTGCCTAAAATTTTGCAGGTTTATACATCCTGGATAGCTTTCTTGATTTTATGACAGGTGGCGCCACCTACATTCTAGTTAACACTGCACAAATCCAAGCTATATCTCAGGAACCATTTGACCGATTGGGCCAAAATTGTGCTTGTGTTTAGATCTCACATAGGTCTTTATCATACACAAAACTGCAACCATTTTTGCACAGCGTCTGTCTGTTTGTCTGCCGTGGGCTAAAATCACTCATATCCATGTAGTGGTTTGACTTTTCTGCCTAAAATTTTGCATATGTATACAACTTGGACAGCTTTCTGGATTCGTGGTAGGTTGCACAACCTACATACACATTTAGGCTGCAGACATCCATGCTAATATGCAACATACCTCACTCTGTTTCCCCTTGCCACTCAATCCATGCCTCACTTCACTCTGATTTTGGCAGATACACGTAGTCACTTGTCGACTACCCGTATTCTAGTTTTTAAAGTTTACACATTTTTTTTCTATTTTTCAGATATATAAATACAGACTAAATCTTGGCCTGTTGGTTAATCTGTTTGATGCTTCAGTTGAATGGGTATCTACCATTCTGATGATAAAATTTCCTTTTGTGAATCTCTTCCCAGTCAGCTGAGCGTCATGACCCATGGGTCACTTGTTTAGGTTTTGTCTTAGTCCTCCTGGCTGGGACCCTTCCTTTTCTTAAATCCTGGATCCGCCCCTGTGAACTCAAAGGGCTTTTACAAGGGGCCAATTCTGGGTCAGGGTCTGTTTTCATTCCAAAGTAGAGCAAAACTAATGGTACTGTGATATGAATTACACAAGATGAAATAAACGGGTCAGTGACATATATACCAAGCTTAATGAAAGCAAGTCTGGAACATGATTTTGTTGGATAATATTGTGTATGATATGCTTGTACAAATACACTACATCAAAGGTCATTATTGCTTTATTTGGAAATTGGTATCTTTGTTGTTTTTTTTTTTGCATGCCTCCTTTGATTAAAACAAACATGTAGGTTTTAGAGATATGACCCTGGTACCCATACCATATTTCACAAATAGGTGATTTAAATAACAGGAGTGAAGAAAGCTGTATACTTTTTCAAATTTAAACAAAGTATACTCTGTTCCTGGCCTGATTTTAATACAAAGATGAATGCCCCAAATTAATGTTTTTACATTCATGCTAATCATATTCACTAGAGCTTTAAATTTAAGACCAGGGCTTGATATTTTAGGACATATTAATCTACAGCTGAACTTAAAGGACTAATTTCATTAATAGCTAAATATGGGGACTGATGTTCATTAAAGCTAAATATTTAAGGACTGATATTCAGTCATTTACAGCTGGATACTTGAGGACTGATGTACATTTAGAGCTGAATACTTAAGGACTGATGTTCATTTAGAGCTAAATATTAAAGGACTGATGTTCATTTAGAGCTGTATACTTAAGGACTGATGTTCATTTAGAGCTGAATACTTAAGGACCGAAGTTTATTAGAGCTGAATTCTCAAGGACTGATGTTCATTTAGAGCTAAATATTAAAGGACTGGTGTTCATTTAGAGCTGAATACTTAAGGACTGATGTTTATTTAGAGCTGAATACTTAAGGACTGATGTTTATTAGAGCTGAATACTTGAGGACTGATGTTTATTTAGAGCTTAATACTTAGGGACTGATGTTCATGTAGAGCTGAATACTTAAGGATTGATGTTCATTTAGAGCTGAAAACTTAAGGACTGATGTTTATTTAGAGCTAAATATTAAAGGACTGATATTCAGTCATTTACAGCTGGATACTCGAGGACTGATGTTCATTTAGAGCTGAATACTTAGGGACTGATGTTCATTTAGAGCTGAATACTTAAGGACTGATGTTTATTTAGAGCTGAATACTTAAGGACTGATGTTTATAAGAGCTGAATACTTGAGGACTGATGTTTATTTAGAGCTTAATACTTAGGGACTGATGTTCATGTAGAGCTGAATACTCAAGGACTGATATTTATTAGAGCTGAATACTCGAGGACTGATTTTCATTTAGAGCTGAATACTTAAGGACTGATGTTCATGTAGAGCTGAATACTTAAGGACTGATGTTCATTTAGAGCTGAAAACTTGAGGACTGATGTTTATTTAGAGCTTAATACTTAGGGACTGATGTTCATGTAGAGCTGAATACTTAAGGATTGATGTTCATTTAGAGCTGAAAACTTAAGGACTGATGTTTATTTAGAGCTAAATATTAGAGGACTGATATTCAGTCATTTACAGCTGGATACTTGAGGACTGATGTTCATTTAGAGCTGAATACTTAGGGACTGATGTTCATTAAGAGCTGAATACTTAAGGACTGATGTTTATTTAGAGCTGAATACTTAAGGACTGATGTTTATTAGAGCTGAATACTTGAGGACTGATGTTTATTTAGAGCTTAATACTAAGGGACTGATGTTCATGTAGAGCTGAATACTTAAGGACTGATATTTATTAGAGCTGAAAACTCGAGGACTGATTTTCATTTAGAGCTGAATACTTAAGGACTGATGTTCATGTAGAGCTGAATACTTAAGGACTGATGTTCATTTAGAGCTGAAAACTTAAGGACTGATGTTTATTAGAGCTGAATACTCGAGGACTGATGTTCATTTAGAGCTTAATACTTAGGGACTGATGTTCTTTGAGCTGGATGCTTCAGGACTGAACTTAATCTAGAGAAAAATATTGGTGGACTGATTTTAATTCAGAGTTAAATAAGGACAGCTGTTCACCCAGAACTAAATACTACAGAACTGACCATCATTTGAAGCTAAATAGTTTAGGACATGTTACTTTTGAGCTTGACACTTACTGACTGGTGTTAATCTGGAACTGAATAATACTTGACGGTCCATTTAGTACTACGTATTTTAGAACTCATTGATGTTTCTTACAACTAGATACTGCAAAAGATAGATACTTGAAGAAATTATGCAGAGTAAATTTTAAATTTTGCTTTGATACACATATTTTTAGAAATGGAAAACCTTACATTTCAGACCATGATAAGGGTAATCCTGAAGCAGACAAAAAAAGAAACAAATGTAGCATAATAAAGAATGGTTTTATTGACATATCACTAAATGTAACGAATGGAGGGCTAGCACGATGTGCGCCCTGCCAGCTGATTGACTAAACATATCCCTCCCTTTCTGATTACACCCACAATATTGCATCTTTTAGACTACTACATTGTTTATGGAAAATCTCCACTTGAAGTAAAAACAAGTACACATTCACGGAGAAAAAGCAATTACGGATAAAAACAGCTTTCTTTGATTAAAACGAGGCCAGCGCAAATAATGCGCTATTACCCAGCATCCCATTCCCATCATCATAATTGCAACTTGGTTGCAAATGATGCACATTTAGTTGAATCTGCCACCCCCTACAATAGAGAATGGCATGGCCCTTTTTGATATTTTGGGCCAGGCCCATAATGAATGATAGGTAACACAGCAGACATACATTACATACAACACGTATACATGCTTGATTTTGTAAGTATCACAATTTGTCTTATTTCATTTGTGCTTTGTTACATATTGTTATCTTCTGCTCTCAGTAGACTACAGTCACAAAGATCGAGTTAACGAAAAAAAAAAAAAAAATGCTGCAAGTTTAACGCTAGTACTTGAACACACGCACACACACACAGATGCTTTCTTCTGCCTATGGTCACTGAAGCCGCCACGCTGGTCACAAGGAAAGACGCCTTTTCTAACGGCAAGCAAAAGCAACCTTCGTGCAAGTACAACCACTGTATCAGAATAGATGTGATAATCCTAGGTAGAGATGCTGAGAACTTAGAACAGAGTCAGAATACTTGGTGTGCGTGTTTACTCAATGCCCATCAGCTCTACGTCAAACACTAGGGTAGAATTCGGTGGGATTGTAGCAACAGTTAAGGATGAAAACATTAAGGATGAAAACATTAATGATGACCCTTAATCTGTTTTAATATATTCAATGTATACAGTAAAACAATGCCTAGTGACCCCCTAAGTTAAGGGACCACCTCAAAATAAGGACCACTTGATCAAAGTCCCACTGGTGGTCATAATGTCCTGGTTTTACTCTATTTCATTTGAGATGTGTTCATAATATTCAACAAACCAAACTGCTCAATAACGGGCTCGATATAATATGCAACAATAAAATTAAAATATCACAGGATTTATTAAATAAAAAAAATTTAGATGAAATTAAACAGCATTACAAAAAAAAGTTAACCATTGGCCATGATGCTCAGCTGAATCTCAACACCATTCTACATCCTACAGCACATAAATACAGAATCTATTACAGAAGTATGTGCCCTGACTAATTTTTTAGGGGAAAAAGAATCTTTCTTCATGGAAAAGGGTTCCTATAACTTGAACTCGCATATAAAATTTCAATGATGGAGTTCTTTCAAAACTCTGACTCTGAATTTAAGGGACTCAATTTCTCTTCCAGAACTTCTTAGATTTGTCATTTTTTATGGATCATGTAAGAAGCCTTAATGTAGTTTTTCTAAAATACTGTGTCTTTTCCAGGACTGTCATTGATTTAACTGAATCTTTGTTCACACAAGTGTATATTGTAACCATCAGGCTCAGCATTGAAAAAACAGTAAGTAAAATTTAAATTAGTAGTGATAAAAACTAGAATGAGTTTTTTTTTGCACCGCTAAAACGGATCTGTCTAACCTCCCATCCACAAATTGACGAAAAAACAAACGGACTATTAAAAAAATTACAGCGTTCAAAAATAATTTCTATTTCAGCCTATTTGACCTTGATCATGAAGGTAAAGGTCACTGGCTTCATCTTCTCCAAGATACTGGTAGAAACAATTTAAATTTCAAATTTCATGAAAAAATTGTTGAGTCATTCAAGAGTTGCGTTCACAGACACAGACCACCACAGACCAAACACTACATGTCTCCCCCAATGGGAGGAGAGATGTAATAAACAGTCTACTCTACACTGATTGTATATTATAGAAAATGAGACAAAACTAAAAAAGAATTGCTTAAAGTGAGTCAGATTAGAAGCAAAAGGATATACGCCAGGGTAGCCCTTAGTGCCATAAGCGTGGTCTGGAGAACACGTTAACTTGGCCCGCTGGCCAACACTCATCTACAAGAAAATTAAAAACAATAATTACAAAAATAACATTTAAATATTCATACATGATCATGATACACAGCACATAAAAAGCATAAAGATATATATATAAATACACTTACAAGAAAATTGGAAATATTTATGAAATTGGGAAAGAAGCTCTGTTGATGATGAAATGTCTATACATATGTAGCTATATTATTTACATTTAACTGATACAGTTAATCCACATTGTATCAAAATGAAAGGTATGAACAGGTTAGTTTTGACACCTCCAAGGTTTGACACAAGTGAACATGTTACTGATCATGCTTGGGATAAATTCTTCAAAAACGTTTTTTTTTTTAATTAAAGGTCATGACTAATCTTTTTTTTTTTCCAAATCAATCTGTTTAACAGTTAAATTTGAAGTGTAATGTACAATTTCGATTTTAAAAAATCATATTTCTTTTTGTTACAGATTTTTTTGTGCTGATTCATCCATCAATTTTATCTTTTTGACTGTAAAACCTGTACTTACTTTTGCAAATCCTAGATCCCAACCTGAAATTGAATAAAAATATGTAAGCAAGATAAAAATACAAGGGCAGGCCATTGTGTTCGCTGTCAGTTTAAAACACTTTATGTGATCAGCACATAATTATGTTTTAGTGTATTCTGGCACAAAGCTTATTTCTTTAAGAAGATTGGCCCAATATGAGATGAAGAAGGTCACCACGTCAGTCCAAATTTATATTTAAAAAAAAAATATTCTCTAGTTGTATAAAAATCAGCTGTACCAATCCCGTGCATGTATTTTTTCCATCTTATTTAGTTCATATTCTTTATTACACCATGGGTGTGTTGCAATAAGGTGACTTTAGTCATGTAGGTGACTTAAGCCCGGGGCACCTGTGTGTGTCACTATGGTAACCATTATGACGTCACAATTGTCACAATGGTATTTAGGCCCGCAACTGGGCTTAAGTCCAGTAAAATGTTATTGCAACAGGCCCCATGTATCTGAAATATTAGTCAGGACAGTTCAACCTTAACATTATTTTCATAACCTGGTGTGGTAACAGGATAAGTGGCTTTGGTATAATACATCATCATTTTCAACGGTTTTTCATCTTTTCAAGTGCGTTTGTATGAGCCATGACTGAGCTGGTAGAAGAAGTGTTGCTGTGCGGGTAAACAACAGATTACTTGCATCTAAAACACAGACATACCACACCCATGCATTATCTGGCCAGTTTAGCACCTAGGGCCCAAAGAGGTTGGGTGAAGGGATTATTTCTTAACAAGTGACTATTAATGTCTGTGATCATTTCATCTTCTCTACATCATTAAAACCTAAAGTTTTAAGGTGCCCAATCCCCTACCTTTTGAAAAAGAATTTATGTGATTTCTGGCTTCCTATGAGTATATATTAATAATCTAAGGGTAATTTTGGTTTTGAAAAGTTCTTATGAGGCCTTTGTGAAGGATGGGTGAACCTGATTATCAATAACATGTTTGTAAACACAGCAATGTTGACGAATGGGAAAAAAGTGTAACCTATATTGGTAGGTTGCATATGTGCGGAGGTTGAAAGGTCACTTGCAAAGCTCTGGCTCACAAAACACCATTTGCAAAGCTCTGGCTAATCTCACTGGCTGCCAGATGCCCTTTTTGAATTTTTTTATTATTTTGGCGGGCCTCCACATATTGTAAACACATTTATTCATACAAGAGAGAGAATTATATTGCCGTCAGATAATCATACAATTTGTCTGATTTGCCTCTGAGGTGAATAAAGCTTTATTGCATTTTAAAAAAAATATATATATCTTAAATAACAGGTGGACTGGGGTATTAGGATGGGGGTATAATAGAATTAAAATTTCAGTGCAGATCAAATGGTTATAAAATATGACTATGTAACATTCTGTTCAAGTATAAACTGAAATACAGTGGCTTAGTTTACAGAAAAGGCAATTCTCAGGAGACCCGAGCACTCACAGATGTTTTTCTGCTCTAAATTATGCAAAACTCAAACAGAGGCTGCATTAATCATTACACACTGTCCTGAGCTGGAATATGATGTGACTTTTAATTGGCCCACCTACTGAAACAAACCAGCTTGTGTTTACCCAGGTTAAAAAATGAACGGGTGAGTCAGTGCTCTTCTTGTTTAACTGACGGGAATTGATCAATAGGGATATGCTGTATTTGGTAAACTGTTTGATTGATAATTCTGCAGGATATGTGTTATTAGCAACCACTGTAAATTACTTATACTGTTTATATATATATATATATATATATATATATATATATATATATATATATATATATATATATATATATATTTACATATATATATATATATATATATATTTACATATATATATATTTACATATATATATATATATATATATTTACATATATGATGTATATTAATGCTGCAACATTAATGGAGTGAATATTAATTATTATGCTGCCCACCCAGGTAGTCAGCCTGATTCATGGAAGGAACTTAAAGGGGCCTATTCTGTTATCTTATGTTTATTAACTTACAAAAATCTCTTATAACTTTTATAAAATTAGGCCAGAAATAACCTGTCCCAATGAATACAGGCTGTTCTTTTGATATATTTATTAATGTATTTTACCCAATTTTAAGGGTGTTTTACCCAAGGTATTGCCAAGTTTATTACCCAAGCTTCTTTCCATGTTATTTGCACTTATCAATCAGGTTTTACCCAGGTACTAGGCAAACCCTGTTCTTGTTGGTCTGCTTCTTGGCCTTGTGCCAGAACTGGTGTAATCAGACCAATGAGAGCAGTTGTCACATGTTTAAAATTTGGAGCTGGATGCACAATGTGCTACCATCCTCTAATTGGTTTGATTCCAATTCCTTGCTCTATGCCAGCTCTGGTGGGGGAACCCAGATAATCCTTCTATAGTTTTATAGAGAAATTTAAGGTCTCTTTAGCCTTTTTTATGCTACATTATATATGTGTGGGTGTATGAAAATGCATTTCATCACACTCATGTTGCATCATAAAGCATTTAGCATTTCATATATGTGTATGCTGTTAATATGTATATGTATTATGGAGAGAGATGCAGCTAGAAAATGGACACCTCAGATTCCATTTATACATATGTGTATGCAGTATGTATGAAGCAGCATTAGGCCTTTTGTTAAGAACTAAATGAGTAGAAAAGTCATCTGCCAGAGGAATACACTATCATTAATACCAAAGTGTGGAATTCTCCATCTGTTATCATGCATATGTACTTTCAATTGCTACAGTGCATATGCAATCGAAACATGCTGCATATGTACTGCATATGCACATTTGGAATCACTTCAGTTCGGAACTGCATATGCATATGTAACTCATACATACTGTAAATGTATATAAGGAATGGCACCTTAATGAAAAATAAAAATATAAATATAAATACTCCTCTCCCTTACCCTTTATGACTTCACCTTTACCCAAAGTAAATTTGAATGTTTGACCTCGATCTCGAGAAGAATCAAATATTGTGCCATCTGGGAGTTTTCCTGAAAGAACAAAAATAAAATTGTTAAATATCATTATCCAATGAAAACACAGGAAATCCTACGCTACAGCTCATAATTTAAAATTTTAAAATCAAAATCAAATGAAATTATTGTGAATATAAACCTTCATGAAACAGTTGTCAGATCTACAGTAGTGATGTGGGAGTCAAGTCCAGTACATTGATTGTAAATGGTTTGTTGTTTTTAATATAAAAATAAGATTTAGACGAAATGATATGACGAGATAACCTTACTGGCAGGATAAAGATTAGCTAGCAGTAGTATATTGGAACCTTGAAAAGCTTTATAGTACTAGTATATTTATTGAAAAAAATGGTGTATCTTGTATATCCATAACCTCCAATACCTGAACAAATTTTATATCCCCCAAACTGTTCAGATATTCGAGGCTCTACTGTAATACATGAAATTTCTGAGTACTAAGTTTTTCCTGTAGAGCTAAAAATCAAAAGGGCATCACAAGAGTTTTTCATATGCCTATCATAAAATATCAAAGTCTGACAGCCTATGACCTCGTAAAATATGCAAAGACTTTGCAGCTTATTTAACTCAGGTGAAATATTTTTGGTTGTGCACATTCATTCATGGTAGTTTTATAAATCCATAAATTCCTAGAAAGTTGTCACTGTGACATCAAAACAATGGACAGTTACACAGTTGGATAAAACCAATACCATAATATTACAAGTCTAAAAGACAGGCATATAAAAACATAAAAATTTAAAAGACATCAGAGTTATTCTAAACTTTTTGTAATAAGCACTGGCATTTACATTGTAGCCACAAATCCAGTGAACATCTCCCATGTCCAACAGACCAACATACTGACCAAAAGCCAGGACAATTTAATCTATTAATAGTTTACATAAATGAAAGATATTTTATAATAAGCGGAGGAAAATATTATCCTGATTCTATCTGGATTTATGTCAACACTAAAATTTAATTATATATCTTTCTTAAATTCATAATAAATGATTAAAGAAAAGTTTCTGAACATCCACAGCCACAATTTGAGTCAACAATCACAGGTGAAAACATTACCCTCCTTGATAAACATACAGTAGAGCCTGTATAATGGAACCAACGACAGGCATCCTAGCTCTGCCCATAGCTGCGCTTCAAGTGCTGTTTATAAACTTTAGATTTTAATTGCTCCCTCTGCATTCTCACATCATCGACCGATTCGATTCTGACAGTATGACTGTGTTAGGGTTGCCAAGTGTCTGGTGTCTGCAGAACTGAAACCAGCCAGCGAGGTGTGCACACAGCCTTTGTTGTTATGTTTTGTTAGAATTACAGCTCACCGGCCGGGCATCGTATGTGCCCTTGCAAGGCCCTAAGCAAACCACGTCTGCAGCAATTCTCTCTGAGCCTGTGGCCTGTTTAGATGGTTACCGGGGCTATGAGCAGTCACTCAAAATGAAATGAACATGATTGGCTCCGTGTTTTCCTCGCTTGGCTGTGTCTTCCAGCACGAGGTCTCATCTGATTGGACAAAAATACAGTGCTCCCCTCTGGTGTAGCAATTCAGGATACGAGGTCATAACAAACAGCGCTTACCATATAGGAAGTAGGCCTATAGTTAAAGCGCTGTGTAAAGAGCGTACTGCCAGACTGTAACTATGTCATGTTATCATATGCTGAGAAGTGTAACTCTTGTTAAAAATAAGATACATCAATCAGTCACGGAACCTTAATTTGAATTTTGATCAATTAATACAAGTTATATAAAGACCATGACTACCAAGGAGTCGCAGGAAAAATTCTGCGCTCCGTGAATATTTCGCGAGTCATCAAGGCAAAGGTTCAAAGGGTCTGGCAAATCTGTGAATATTCATAAGCCTAAATTTGTGAATATTCATAAGCCTAAGGGAATTCCTATTTAAATTAGAACATGTGACCAACATACCCAATAGTGACTAAGAAGGTATAAATTGTTGAAAATTGGCATGGAATATATGTATGCCATTTAACCGCTGGATAAAAGTTGCAATTGTCTTTCTATCTGGTATGAAATGTAGAATAACAAAGGACACAGGAAAATGCGGAATGATTTAAAAGTGATTTTTGGAGAAGAATGGCCTGAATACATGTAAATAGATCACAGAAAAAACCTCTTCAGGGGAATAAAGATCAAAGATACACTTCAGTTGATGTTTATTCATTAAGGGTTCAATTAAGGTCGGTCTAGCATATGCCAATCACAGTCCCCACTCTGGCCCGGCACCCGTGCTAACTAACAGCTCTCGAGACTACGCTTGGCCACGCCGGCGGAGCATCAAAGAGTTCCCCGTTTAGGCATGTACATTTGTCAGTTTGGTCTAAAAAAATGACTGTAATTTAATAGCCAGGTGGTCACATTACACAGTTTCATTACACTTAACATAACTGTATATTTCAAGGGACTGATATCCAGTACCTGTATTAGTCAATTGTCCCCATTTTACAGGTGGTCGAGTGGTCAGGTTTGACTATATATGAAATTATCAAACACCTTCATGAATCTTAAAAATATAGGTATATCCATTATTTGAGATACTAATTTTACACTATAAAATATTTAGTATGATTATAGAACCCTAAAATCTATTATTTGGAAAATAAATATTAAAGTATTTAGAATGATTTTAGATCTCTTAAAAATCTTTCTGACTAGTGGGACAGTAGATTCGTATTTTAACCTGTGTGTCTGTGATCTGATATACAAACAACGATTGATCAGAGTGAAGCCACTTTGCAGTGGTGTAGTTTTACAAGTCGAGGGCCTCCTTATCATACTGCCTGTCTTCCGTTATAACAACTCTTTGTTACATTCAACACCAGACAAACATGGCTTTTTTTTACCTTTGTGTCTCAAGTGCGTGCTTGAACAGTAAACATTGACTCGGCCGAAACGATTCAATTGTGTGCAGCTGTACTGTTTACATGCACAACACCTTTGATGTTTAACAGGCATCATAGCTGACAAAACCAATGACAGTAATTTTATTTTGGAACAATATAAATACTTAAATACAATATAAATACAAAATATATAAATACAAAACTGGATTTTAACTCTGCATTCAGAGCAAATAGCTACATATTTAATGTGTGATTATAGTTGCATGTGACTTACTGATAAAAACTACATTCCCAATTAAACCTTGCATTCTGTCTTTGTTTGACTCTATGTAGGTGTATATATATTAATCTAGTGAAAACTTCTTTTTGTTGAATTATTGCATACATTTAATGATTCTCAAAGGAATGAATTCCTGGTCGTATTTCAAACAGTATGGACAGTGTCTGTGCAAAGGCCTTGAACACACAATCTAACCTTGTCTCAGTTACTTACAGATAATCATAACGTATGGTTTCATTTTTAGATGAGCGACCTCAATTTTTTTTTTCTCCCGACATATTCCCAGGTATATCTAGGAACAAATACATATTTCAAATAGCAATACTTCCACAACAGGAAACCAGATGCATTATGGGGGATATCCTCAGCATAAACACACCAAATGCCAGATATGTTTTATGACTACTATACTGTAATCGTCCAAACATTCCCTGCACTGCTAGGGATGCCGTTACCCAAATTACCGAAAGATGGCATAATAAACCAACAACAGACTAACAATACCCTGAATCTAAGTTACTAAATATGATAGTCCCCTTGTTTAGCTAAATAAAAAACACTAAATCTCTAAAAGACAGCAGTTGGTACAAATCTAGGTTAAGGAATTACATTTTAGTCGAGAGTGTATTACAAAAACCAATGAACCTAAACAATGACAGGCAGAGAGCAATGACCTCGCTTTATCAGGCAAGCTTTGCTCTTATATTCAAGGTCAAGCCGAGCTAGACATATAAAAACTTCTGGTGAAGATGTGTTTCCTCACCACCAGATGGCACTACAGGTCAACCTAAATGCATTACTAATGCTAAGTTATTTTGTGTTTTTGCAAACATTAAATTATCCCGAAACATGCACCAGTTCAAGGAAAAACAAGGGAAACTACCGATTGTTAAATTTGTCAGTGGTATATAATCAACACTAACAAATGAATATACATATATAGGTACACATATATGCACATGAATGCATGTGTATGTACAGGGCTCTGAGCATTTTGGTTTTTAAAAACGGAATTCCCTCATTTTCCCTGAATAAATCTGCAACATTCAACCTCTATGGGGAGTAATACATAAAAAGCCAGACAGCCAAACATCCACAAGACGAACTGATTAGACATCAGACAACATATAACAAGCTAATCACTTTCAAGGCCAATCCAGTTCACTGAATTTTTTTCCTGATCTGAAGCATTTTACTAAATTCTCTGACCTTTCCCTGGAAAAAGGGATTTCCCAGAATTCCATGCTGCCTAAGAACCCTGGGATAGCTAAGAATCCTGGGATAGTACCTGTCATCCAGGCTACATATCCCAGTAGCACGGGGCCTGTTTCAGGGGACACGGTCACATGACCCCCTTTACTTATTAGGTGTGGGGGGAAACATACCTTTTGCCCCCTCATTTTTTAAGGTGGAAAATGTCTCATTTTGAATGGTGTCCATTCACCTACCTTTTGAAACAGAATTTATGTGTTTTCTGGCTTCCTCTGTGTATATATTAATGATCTAAGGGTAATTTTGGTTGTTAAAAGTTATTACAAGTTCTTCATAAGGGAGTATAAACTTGTTTATCAACAACATGTTAAACAGCAATGTTGACAAACGGGGGAAAAAAATAACCTAATGTGGTAGATTGCATAGATGCAGAGGTAGAAAGGTCACATGTTGCTAAATGCCATTTGCAAAGCTCTGACTTATTTGACTTATGCTGACTTTGTTTTATTTTGGTGGGCCCCCACATATTATTCACATGTTGATATAAACAAAACAAGCAGCCTGTGTGCAGTGATATCCACATTTTCTGGCTTATTTAAATTATGAAAGCTCCAAGAGGTTACTTTTAGTTTATAAAGGTCACATGAACAGTTGAACATACAGAATATACAGGTTTTATATATACTGGGATAGGCAAAAGCCTGCTGATCTGAACATATATAACACATCTGACCCATAAAGCAACTTGGCTACCTTGTTTTGTATAATTTCACATTTACATAATAAACTCAAGCAGATTTCATATAGATTCATGAATAATTCATGAGACAAGAACAAGGGACCTATGGGTCACGGCGCTCAGCTGTTATATATGATTAAAAAATATGATTTAGGAATGAGGCATATGCTAGTTTGGTGTGGTAATAAATATAAGCTTTATTATGAGTTGTTGGTGTTTAGCTTATGTATGATTATGATATTATCTTTGGAGACAGGGAAGAGGATTGATTTCATTTATTTTATTAACAAATGGAGTACTATTGTCACACAGATTTTGACTTGGCCATATAACTTATAAGCAGAACATATGATATAAGAGTTTAACTATTTATTAAAAAAAATTACAAATATTGTCCCAAATATAATTTTTATTAAAAATAATAAGAGAATCTTATGATTTTTTAAAATGAAATATAACTGAAATGATTATTAAAATAATATTAAAGAATATATTCATGAATGCATTCATGAATACATTTTGAAAGTATTTGCACTGGTATTCATATACTTTCATTTTTACCTGAATTCCAATTCTTTATGCAAGACATTTGATAATGGAGTACATATTCATATTCGTATTTAAATACAATTGCAAAGTTTTCCCACCATTACTGGCATTTATTCAGTTTTCACCAAACAATTATGTTGAGAATCCAGAATATACAAAATTCACACATTTAAATTATGATCAAAAGTACCTGGTTTTATGGCTTTTATTTATATTTAAAAAAAAAAATGTAATATATTCATTTTGGACTAATTTCACATCAATGTACACACTAGACACAGTAGGAATCTAGATAATAATATCAACTGCATCTTTGTCCATCATTAATTTCCTTCATATGATCCCTAATGATTAGTAATGAATAATATGATTTACTTTTTTATCATTAAAATTGAACTGAAAAATATCATAGGTGACTGCATGGTGTTATTTGGAGTACGTGACATTCTATCCATCGATACAAGATTCTTTTATCATCAGTAACTGCAAGTTGATTTCCTGTTATTATAAACTAACAAATTCTTTTTTATTTTTCTTTAATTTGTTATTAAAAAACAATAAAAATTTATTAATTTATTGTTAATTGTAATGTTGTTGGTTAAAACTACTAGATGAGTTGGGTTGGACACCTGGATCAACTGTGGCTGGCCATAAGCTGCCTACCTGCAACAGTGTATGGCTCGCCTCAAGCATGCATAATTTGCTGAAAGTTCAACAAGGTCAACATACAGGTGACTCAAGAGGGGCTGGAGAGAGTTAAGGTCTGACATGGTCTCATAAAAACATTAATAAAAGCTACAATTTTTGGCCAATTTCTTTCAGCTTTCTAAACTAAAAAGCTGAAATCCTTGTGTGCATGTGATGGAAATTTTATCAACCGTGCTCACAGGAAACAAATGTGCCATGGTCAAAGTTGGGCAAAATTTAAGGTACTAATTTTATATTTATACTAATAACATATAAAATTTGAAAAATTCAGGACTAATTTGGGGTATTCAATTGAATCTTGATTAAATAATGTTACATCCCTGGCAAAAAAACTCTAGCTTCAGCAATCCCCTTGTTAAGGAAGTAAATATATTTCTTGATTTTTTACATAGTGCATTATGTTTGGGCCCATAACTTTAAACAATTACGCAATACTGACATCATTTCTGGCATATGCATAGAGAATGTATAGAAAAATATGTATATTATATATGATTAAAGTCACATCAGTGGTTTTGATATAAGGCAGTCCTGAAGTGTAACAATGGGTTTTTAATGGAAAAATGAAGTTTTTCATTAATATCTCGAAGGTATTAAGTCCTGGTGACCAAATTCTTGGCATGGTAGGGAATTTTGGAGACATCTAATTGTATGCCAAATTTTAGGAACTGAGAGCTGAAGCTGGGGAGCTGAGCTCTTGCAAACTGCATAACACTAGCTTGATGTAAACAATTTGTTACATGGTGCTTGAAAACTTGAATAAAATCTACAGTTTTTGATCAACTGGTTTCAAATTTTTGGTGTTAACAGACAAAATGCTAACAAAAACATGCTGCGAAAATTAATTCCACAGTACTTACAGGAAAAAAACGTGCCATGGTCAAAGTTGGGCAAAATTTAAGGTACCCATTTTTAATTTTTGTGAATATTTTAAAAAATTTAAAAGATTTTGATCTAATTTTGGGTATAAAATTTAATTTTGATAAATTAAAGTTATATTACTGGAAAAAAGTCCATAGCTTTAACAAGTTTTGTGTTAAGTGATCAAATATCTTTCCTGATTTTTTACAAAATGCATTATGTTTGGGCCAATAATTTTTTTAAATTATATAATACAGACATAATTTCTGGCATGTACATAGGAACTATATAGAAGAATATTTATGGTAAATATGAGGGAAAACAGATGAGTGGTTTTGATATTAGGCAGTCCTGAAGTGTGAAAATAGGTTTTTAATAAAAAATTGAGGTTTTTCCTTAATTTCTCAAAGGAACGAAGTCGCAAAGACCCAGTTTTCGGCTTGGTAGGAGATCTTGGGGACATCTAACATTATGCTGAATTTTGGATTCCTAGGTCTTACGGTTTCAAAACGTGCCACATCTACGGACGGACGGACGGACGGACGGACGGACGGACGGACGGACAGACGGACGGACGACGGACAATGGACCACGACTATAGCTCAGATGACTTATAGTCAGCTGAGCTAAAAACTGGAATGCAAACATAAAGCAACTAGGCATATAATTATACCTTGTGCTCCAAGGTATATATAATCATATATAATTACAGGATAACATTCACAGGGAATTTGCTGATATCAGCATGTTGCAATGCACAAGTAATAGACCTGGGATACATGCAATCCTGAGAATTGGTAAACAAATGTTCTCAAGGGATAACATTCCACATTTTTTAAAGCTTGAAGAACTCTTATGCTAAAATCTGTCAGGCTAGGAAAATGCATGGACAAACATCAAAACCTTTTATTTTAGTAGCTCATAACCTTTTTCCAAAAATGCAGAGCTACCAGTGAATGCACAGATACCAGTAACTCTGTATTTGCATTTGAATAAGAAAACATTTGGGCCCATGAGCTCAAAGGTTAACTAAGTCCTAACATAATCCACATATTTGTTTAATCTGGGACTGGCTAAAACTGGATTTTTGGTATAAATGGTTTGTACAAAGCAGGACCAAAGAAGTTTTTGCCCAACCAAGTACTAACTCCTTAAACTTCGTACTAAACCCTATATATGAATAGTAATGAAGCAGGTCAACAGGGTCATGGTAGGAATTCCCCTGGAAAACAACAATGAAGAGCCCTTTTTAATTTTATTAAGAAAACTCAGCCAGCCCAGATTAATATTTTGATCTTGGCTGGTCATCTTAAAATCCTATGGTGGACTGATTTTAAACTGGGTAAGCACAGATCAGAATCCTTATCTACTGCCAGGCTGGCTTGACTTCTTGTTATGTTGTTTTATTTTTATGACATTTTATCTGTATAGCCAATAAGTGCATGTCAAAATGACTTTGATATTGCACAAGAAAATGACCTTGTCCCTCTGTTATATACTTCTGGCAAGCAAAATTACTTCATGAACTGTAAGGCAAATGGCTTAAGATGTGTTATATTTTTGAATTTCATTACTAACAAGTTCAAAGATTAATGGCAATTTTGTATTCAGTTAACATGTGCATGAGTGGACTCACCATTAGATCAATGTTTTGAAGTATTGATCAAGGCAGATTTCTGCACCTAATTTTGTTTTATACTATGTTAAAGGCCATTGTTCCAAACAGTCAAAAAATAAGATGAATATAATATGGTTAAGTGGTTCAAATATCCATGTTATAACGTGCATTTAAACATAATTCTAAGAGATGCTTTCATTTGTTAAAGTTCTGCTGGACTTTGAGCTAGAAGTTAAACATATTTTAAAATGTGAATATGACTTTTTTCCTAATTTAATATAAATTAAATTTTAAAATTTAATATAAAGCTCAGATGGCTCTTTTAATAGAATTGCTGTGAGGGCCAATTTCAGCTAATTACATGTAATTGGGGTTAATAAATTATTTGAGGTTAATACATTACTTGGATTACTTTAGTACTGGCTTTGTACAGCCCATGAAATGGTTCCATTGTGCTGTATTGCCATTATTTAAAATGATTTACAAGAAATTAAGCATTTATTCCGACTCTAAACTACCCCCCTTACAGGTCTAACTTTTTGCTTAAATCCCAGACTAAATGCAGAACTAAACTCAGTTTATCGCTAGTCCGTTTTTGGGCATACCATCTAAAGTTGGTCTGCATATTAAACCAGGACTAAACATCAGTCTGCCAACTCTGGAGAGGCTCCAGGGCTCTGAATCACTATTCACAGGACTGTCTCAAGTGTTTGCAACAGAGAGGTGTCCTAAATAAAGAGGTCCTATTATGCAAAGGTTTTCCTATATTCAAATATACAGTTATAATTGTAATATAATATAATACAGTTATTACTGTAACCAATGCATGTTACATTCAATTCTTTTTAATACAAACGTGAAAACTTTAAACAATGACCATCTGGTGCATTTCTCTTTTTTATTTCACTAAAACTTTGGTGTATTCAATTCAAAATCAAATCTCACATACCTTATAAATAGGAAATTGATATTGTAACCTATGTTTCATGCCAAATTCTTGTCATATAAACTGCCATTTTTTTAAATAATCTCTTGATGCCTTTACATTATATGACTTGTAAATAAATCTCAACTTAAAGTATTAAGGTTGAACTATAATATAATTATTTTATCAGTATCAGTATGATTTAATAGAGTTTATACTGTACGCTATACAGGTTACATAAAAGATTAGCCATATGAAACAAAATATGTAATAAGCTTGTGTGTCAGGAATAATGTGATACTAGCATGCCTTTTTACTTCCAATTGAGTGTGACTGTCTGGAGCAGTTGATTATGTGTTTTCTGTATACAGCAAGATAACAATAAATATGATCTCTGTGGTTAAGCAAATGCAACTAGAGTTGGATATATATCAAAACTGCCATATCAGTGACATTATTGTTACACTGTTATAAATACAAATCGCTGATTCAAATATTAACCACCCATATATAATGTTGCAGAGAGGACCAAATCCCCAGCAAAGCTCAAATTGCGAGATGTATGTACTTTGGCTCATAATGTCATATGAAATTTAACAATATAACATATTTGTAGAATTCATTAATTAGAAAATCACAAAATGAAGGTAGGATTTACCTGAGGCATATCAAGATACAGAGACCCATGAGGTACACACGTCTTGTTAATTAGAAATTAATTATTAACTGAGAAGTAGTTTCTGAAATATCACATCACATATGAAATATTAAAGTAAAATTTTAAAGATTTGAAACTGGATATAAATGAAAGCATGAAAAAATCTGTTCAGGCCAAGACATCCAGCAAGAGTTAAAAATATGTGGATCTGAGTTATGACTTTTAAGGTTCACGTTAATTTGAATATGTGCATGGTCTCACTAATAAGCTCATTTTGGCTGAATACTAAAGTTTTCAAGCAAACAATCCAGGCATACGGGCTTAATATCCAGCTCACCTGTTTTTTTATGATGTTACGCTTCTGTGTGCGAGTAGGCACAGTCCATGTGTGTCTGTTAAAGGGACCCAATCACCTATCTGACCTTTATAAACTAAAGGTAATCCCTTGGAGTTTTTATAAGAATAGTCCAGAAAACATGGATATCACTGCACACAGGCAACTTGTTAAAAATATTCAACATCCAAGGGGTCTAGCACAAGTCACGTTTTGCAACAAGTGACCTTTCTACCTCTGCATATACATATGCAACCTACCACCTAAGGTTACATGTTTTTCCGCTTGTTGCTGTGTGTACAAACATGTTGTTGATAAACAAGTTCATACATCCTTCATGTAAGCCTCATAAGAACTTTTCAAAACCAAAATTTCCCATAGATCATCAATATATACCAAGAAAAAACCTGAAATCACATAATTTTTTTTTCAAAATGCAGGTGAATGGACATCTTTAATCATAACAGGACTGCATGACCAGAGGTCCAATCTTGCAAATGTGACAAATCCCAAACATGAAGAAGAATCATAACTAAAAAATATGTTTCTTCTTCATGTTTTGGATTTGTCACGCATATGCAAGATTGGACCTCTGGTCACGTAGTCCTGTTATGGTTAGAATTTAGATTAGTCCAGATTAGAATTTATATCTGGGCCAGACCAGTTTATAATCCTGTGATGAAGACTTCAGGATTGAAATCTGGTCTGGAGTAACCAAATAAATTTAAAATTTGAGAAAATGAACCATTTTTGTAATGACATGTTTCATTGTTGTGAAAGGGTTAAGGTCATTTTGTGACAACACAGAATTGATGCCGGTAGTACTTGGTTTCTTTAATACTAAAAAATATATTTTTAGTTAAAAGATGCCATACATCCCTGTTATTGTGTGAAAAGGAATAACAAGGGACCCATGGGTCGCATCGCTCAGCTGAATTTTGGAAAATATTAGTAACTGCAAAATATTTTTATATATTTTGGTTTTTTCATGTATATTATCATTAGAAAAGCTATGAGAAAATGGCCCTGCTAAAATGGAACTCTGTAAATTATAGAATGATGGACATGAGCTAAACCATTTAGTGATGCACCAAGGGAACAAATAGGCCTATGGTAAGTGTTATATAAAAGTAACATTTCATAAACAAATAATGTGTGAAGGTAATTAAGTTTTCAAAAGCTGTTAAATATATGGCCATATGAGTTAAAAATTAATCCCACACAGTTTGACCAATATTCCTAATTTTAATACTAAGTTAACAGTGTTATTCACACCTAGACCCTGCCAACTTTAAGAGATATAAATGAAATGCTACAAAGTATTTATATCTTCTTAAATCTTGTCAGTTAGCACTTACATTAGATCCTTATATTTTATCACATTTGAATATTAGGATTAAATTCCTGAATTTTTTTTATTTAAAACAATCAAAATTGTCCAAGTCTCATCAAAAAAAAATTTATTTAACATTAAAATTATAAGATTCATCTTGTTGATTAGTCCTGTGTATTGAAGGGGTGGGTGGGGGGAGGGGTCTCCGTTGTTACTGCTCGTTGCTGAAAAAATGTTAATTTTAAGATTCATCTAGTTCATAGTACAGGTCTGTCAACAGAATGGGGGTGGGGGGTGAGGGGGGGGGGGGGGAGCAGGGGGTTGCCAGAGAAAAAGGCTCGCTGTGGTATGGTATTAACTGCAGACAGCCTGATCAAGCTCAACTCAGTGGAGAGAGCTGCACTGAATGACCTACAGTCACCAAAGTGGACGGCTTGACAATGTATGGGAATACAACAAGAGCCGCCAAAATAAATTCAATTACTAGCCTAATTTTGCAGCTTTTATTTTCAAATTTCAGATTTTAACAGGTTAAATCCTTTTGTGTACATGCTGTGAAAATTTAATCCACAGTACTTACAGGAAAAAAACGTGCTGTGGCCAAAGTTGGGCAAAATTTAAGGTACCAATTTTATATTTTTGCCAATATTTAAAAAAAATTTAACAGATTTTGATCTAATTTTTGGTATACAATTAAATTTTGATTATTCAAAGTTGTATTACTGAAAAAAAGTCCCTACCTTTAACACTTTTGGTCTTAAGTGACCAAATATCTTTCCTGATTTTTTTACAAAGCGCATTATGTTTGGGCCCATCACTTTTTCAAATTAAATAATACTGACTTAATTTCTGGCATGTACATAGGAACTATATAGAGGAATATTTATGGTAAATATTAAGAAAACCAGATGAGTGGTTTTGATATTAGGCAGTCCTGAAGTATAAAAAAAGATTTCTAATAAAAAATTGATGTTTTTCCTTAATATCTCGAAGGAACGAAGTCCTATTGACCCAATTTTCGGCATGGTAGGAGATTTTTGGGACATCTAACTGTATGCCGAATTTCAGATTTGTAGTTTCAATGGTGTCGAAACGTGCCAGTCTTACGGACGTACGGACGGACGGACAGACGGACGGACGATGGACAATGAACCACGACTATAGCTCAGATGACTTATAGTCAGCTGAGCTAAAAAGTAAATATCCAGATTCACTGAAAAGCCAACATATACTAGTAACTTTGAAATTATCTCTTGAGTGATCCTTTCAATCTTCCTGGTCACAAATGTGCATATATGGGGTAGTATCAGTAAAATTTTATAACAAGAACAGGACAAAGGTGAATAATAAACCTGTTGTTTGTCTTGTGACCTCTGACATCATTAAATATGTTTGCCTAGAATTAATTGAGGTGAGAAATTTGGTAAATATTTATAATGAATCCATAAGATTATTCCTCAGTCATCATACCGCCACAAAAAATAGTGATAGAAGTTGAGAGACATACAGACTGATGGACTGTGGTACCAGTATATACTAAAATATATGTTGGTTCTGTCTAGAATGGGCATGTTAAAGTATGGGTTGAAAGAGATTAGGTACATCGGTACATGAAGCTTGATTTTCTAAGTAGGCTAGTGGATCATTTCAATGAACATGTCAATGTCCCTTACTTATGCATTCTCAACCAAGACTAAACAACTTATTCTTTAACCTAAAGAGATAAAAAAACAATTATGCCCAACTGAAGGAACTGAACAACTGACTTGACACGTACAAAATTGAAGGCATGACTGACCCATGGTACACACATTCAGCCATGTCAAAGACAGCTTTCAGGTAAAGAATTGTGGGAAATCAAACTTTAATGTCATGTGACCACATACAGCAGTCCCATGATCCTCTCTGCCATCTGTATTCATCATCAAGTATGTTTCCTGGGTTACCAAAATATACATTTATATTTATATAAAGCCTTTTACACACTGGTATTTCATTATACTATTAAACATTATTCAATGTTTCTCTAATAACCTGCTATTTATAGCTCACTGAACATGTGTTTATATTGTCACTTATTCTCTAACATCCCTATAAATAATCTGTCAAACATTATATCAGCATATTTATAAATTTTGCAAAAAAACCTAGCAGGCAATCTCTTTTGTCTCATGTAAAAAAAAAACCTTAGCAGGCAGTCTTTTTGTCTGACAAAAACTTTATTATCGAAGTTGGAAAAAGGTAAGGATACGATTGTCAATTGATCTGTCTGTTATCTTGTCTATATGTTTGACTATATGTACAAGAAATATAAAAAGTTCCATAAAACCTGATTCCATTAAATTCTATATGGCAAAACAAACCTTTTAAAAAGAAGCGCTGGTATTGTTGTTGACCCAAATCTGGATGTTACAGTAGTACAGAATTGATATTCAGTGCTTATAATCTCACACTGGCGGAGGTATTCATTCTATAAGTGCTCTTCACTTTTGGTTTGATAATTCTTCTTTCATAAAGAACATTCTCAACTTTTAAAGACCCATAAAAAATAAGAACCACATCATAGTATTTTGATATAATATGATAGATTTCATTTATTATTACAGTGGAAATACATACATTCCTATGTGCTAAGACTTAAACAGTTAGATAAATGCTCAGGCAATAGCAGAGTACAGGTATATATGATTAAAGACACTTTCATTTAATTAAACAAGGATGAAATATGTCATATATTTAAGTCTCAGTATAATGTAACGTCATTAATTTTTTTCCATTACTATATGAAAGTAATATAACTGGTTTTGATATAGTATTCAGTAATAATTTTATTGTTAATTTAAATGACTGTTAATAAAACAAATAAGAATAACTCATTTCTCCCTTTTTTATCATTTTCTAAAATTTTGAAGTACTTACATTTTATATTTTAAATTTCATGCCTCCTGAAGGATTTTTTTCAGGCATACAAACCCTGACAGCCCTTATCCTCGCCTTTTAAGGCCTAGACAATTCTGGATCTCCCCATTTCCAAATTCTGGAGTGACCCTGTCAATGTGGATACACTAATCACAACATGCAGTGTGTTATCATGAAACACCTGCATCTCACAAGACTAAACATGGCTGCAAAATCAGTGATTATCCGCAAGACAAGTCCCCACTGCACGACTCCAGATTCATTCATACATCAAGGGTTCTTTTGTGCTAAAACTGAAAGGACTTCAAGTGTGTTGACATTGGTAAGGGAAGTCCAGCTACATCATTCAATTCTTACATGTCAAACTTGATAAACACATGACAACAGACTATTCACAAACTTTGTCATGTCTGAGTGCATGATCAGACTGGAGTAGTTTTTTTATCGTAGAATTTAAAGCCCTGGCCTTGCCACCATCTGTCTGTTGTTCACTGGGAGCATTCTTCTGGGTTGTTAGTTTCCCAACATTTTTCAAAAGTTGTTCATTTCACACCATTCTCAGGATTGTTACTTTCCAAGTATTCCTTAGGGTTGTCATTTTCATTATGTTACTCAAGGTTGTCTATTTCACAACCTTTTTCAATGTAGTTTATTTTACAGCATTCTCAAGCTATGTTCATTTCAGGACATTCTGCAGTCATTTCCTATGTAAGCTCCCCGTTAACTGATCACAATTGCATTATTTGTGTACAACTGAGCAAAACAAAAATTTAAAAACTTCAAGATGATATGATTATAGTGATTTTAAATATGAATTTATTGTAAATTTAAAAAAATTGAGTTTGCTGCCTAACAAGCATTGGCAATGTGCATGTTTGATCATTTGGTTATGGTTCTAACATTATCTTAACTATCACTGCTAATGCTATGTAAATTGTTCAAGAACATCGAGTATTATACTCACATGACACATGGTTCAAATGCATACTTTGTGTTAATTTCATATCTGTCAATCTTCATCAAAGCTAAACCACACAAAATAAAATATTAATCCTCACTGCAAGACACTGCAAATATATATAAATATTTAAGTACATGTTTTCTTGTCTATGAATTAGTTTAATGTAATTTTCTCACTGGATCAACCTTGAATACTGACATCTAAAACTATTAATAAAATAAACTGCTCACTTTCCAACTGTATTATCAGAAAAAGATAAAGGTATATATGTTCATGGATTCAAGTGGGGACGACAAAAAGGATGTCTCTCATACACAAGCATGTATATCTATATTTTGCACATCATAGGTAGAAGAAGCTTGCACATTCTATCCAATTACCCCTATCCCCGTTAAAAAAAACCATCTTGAACAGGCAGTGGATCCCTGACTGTTTGTATAGACTTCGGTTCTGAAAAAGCTGTTTATGGTCATTGTATTGTTGACATAAAAGCACTAGAGAGGGGGTTTAACCTACACAACCCAACCAGCTTTCACATTGCACTTAAATTCATCTTTCTTCAGCACTCATGTCAGATCAATCATGCTCGTTTTATAAATGTTTTTGCCTCAGCGATGAAGCATAAAAACTCCACCTGCTGAGAGGGGGTGGTGAGATCATTGGAGCCAGCTGATGTTAACATAAAGATCTTTAAACAAATCTGAATGGCGGGGTTACTGGGGTCAAACCAAGTGGAGACCACAGCGATCTGGCAAATCCTACCCCTCTTGCGGTGGACCACAAGTTGCCAGATTCTCAAGCCGCTAAGCAGCTGCTGTTAAATAACGGAAAGCTGGGGAAAATCGAAGCGGTGTGCTGGATGACATCATCCACCCAAAGTAAACTCTGGTGGAGAGTGAGTCATCCCCCTGAGCTGCATAATGACTGAAACCAGCAATTTATATTACAGACAAGGTTGCAGGTACCTGTAAGCCTGGAGAAGGGGACCTTTCTGGAAGCGATGTTCGCTTTTAATATCACAAAGTTGACAATCTACTGTTTTTTTTAAAGAGTATTAAAATCCTAAGTTTCATAGGAAGATAAGGTGCTTTGTAACATATTAATATGATGCAGACGTGAGTCATAGTTATAAAAAGACATATAATAGTACCAACGAGGCATATATATAACCTTTCTCACATTTTGCATCTGCAGTTTGTCAGCTAAGGTCTTGTGTCACGTAAGAACAACCACTGGTTAAAATTTATTCCGAATGGCATTCCTACTGCGGTTGTAGCTTGTTTGTCGTTTCAGCATAAACATTCATACTATACTAACCTGACATGTTTTCATACATACTATATTTATTAACAGCCCTTAGCTACTTCCTATATACCATGTTTATTACTGCATACATGAGTTGAAAACGTATCAAATGTATCCCACATTTTACCCCTAGACAGATATATATGTCTTCCAGGAAAGGGCGGACATTTTTTTTTCAGCATAATATATGCAACCAATCAGCATAAAGGTCCGCATGATCTATTCCTGTGCTAGCTGTGCAGAAACAGACAAAATCTCACGAAGATGTTCATGAGGGACACCTTCAAGGTGTGTTCTCAGTATCGCAGTCTTTGATAAGTGATAACAACTAACATATCTGTACAACCTGTGAACACTGCCCAAAATAATGGGCTTGCTGTCATAACATACATACACTAAACAGTCATATACTATGGTCACTAAGAATTTCTGTGTGTATGTATGTGCCTGGATGTGTATTTGTGTTGTGCTCAGGGTTGATGGCATTATAAGGTTGCAATAATGAACACAGGAGTGTTCACACAAAATCCAGTAGTAAGGATATAAATCAAGCATTTTCAAGAAAAAAACCCCATAAAATAACAATATCAGGAAAAATTCTAATGAACATAAATAATCAATATATATCAGCCCAGCAGATGAAGATGTTTGCTTTGTCATCACTCTGTCCTCCCTTATGCACTCTGTGAACATCATGTCTTATGGCATTTTGACATTTTGTCCTGGACATTATGTTCTGTGACATTTTGCCTGGACATCATGTCTTGTGACATTTTGTCCCTGGACATTACATCTTGTGGCATTTTGTACCTGGACATCAGGTCCAGATGGATTTAGCTCTGGACATTATATCTTGAGGCATTTTGTCCCTTGACAAATTGTTCTGTGAAATTTTTTTCCCAAGACACTACATCTTGCAGCATTTTGCCCCTGGACATTATGTCCCGTTGGATTTTGCCCTGGATGTTAAATCTTGTGACATTTTGTCCTGGACATTATATTCTGTGACATTTTGCCTGGACATCATGTCTTGTGACATTTATTCCCTGGACATAACATCTTGTGACATTTTGTCCTGGACATTATATTCTGTGACATTTTGCCTGGACATCATGTCTTGTGACATTTATTCCCTGGACATAACATCTTGTGACATTTTGCCCCTTGACTACACTTGTGGCATTTTCCCCCCGGACATTATGTTTTGTGGCACTTGTACCTTGACATGTCCAGTTATTTTTTGCCCTGACATTATATCTTGAGGCATTTTATCCCTGGACATAAACATCCTGTGGTGTTTTGTCTCTGGACATTAGTTCTGTGAAATTTTGTCATGGGACATTATGTTCTGTGAAAATTTTGTCCCAAGACACAACATCTTTTGGCATTTTGTCCCTGGACTTTATGTCATGTGACTTTTTTTTACCTAGCACAGACATGTTTGAATGTATTAATTTTCACTTTGAGGCTTTTTCAAAACAGTGCAAGTCTATAGGTTATGAATCAGACAAAACATGAAAAATTTAATGTGAAAAAATGAACTGTATGTAAAGTACATTAAAGACCAGCTAATTATGTAGATTAAGATCAAAATGTGCAGAGAGAATGAATATACAATGACAATAATCTAACTAAACATCCATGAACAAATAAGTCCAGTATGTAAATGAAACAAATTGTTCAGAAAAGAAAAAAGGGGATATAAATGAATAAGTGAAATAACTATATTGTACAGTAACCAAACCATAGTTAAATTCTTAAGCATTCTGGACATTTTATCTCATGGCATTATTGTCCATAACAATTTTGTTTGGATAATGAAATGCACATTGATATCATTAATACATATAGTGCAAGCTGGCTTATGGGAGCCAATATTGAAGTCCCTGAGTTACTTTATTACTAGGTACTTTCTTTGTCAGGTGGCTGACCTTACAGCACCTGTTATACGTCAGTACACACTGATGAGGGTCTTGGTCTAAGGGAATGAGTCTTGAGCCACCTGGCTGTCAATGTGATCAAAGCAGATCCACCGAGTGGTGCCGCAACAAATCGCTTCTTTGATTCTTCATGGTGGCCTGGAATCAATGCTTTACGCAAAACTCTACAGAATGGGGTATGGTTATATCACCTGTCAGGTGTAATAAAAACAAGACTCAAAACATCAGCATGACAGCACTTTACCTAGTACCAGGACAAAGACTATAGATACTCACTTATATACCTAGATACCCACACATATACATAGCTAGATACTCACATATATACCTAGATACATATTCATATAACTAGATACTCACACATATACCTTGATACCCACCTATGTACCTATATACCCACACTTATCCCTAGATAAACACACATATACCTAGATACCCACACATTAACCTAGATACCCACATATATACCTAGTTACCCACTCATATACCTAGATACATATTCATATACCTAGACACCCACACATATACCTTTACACCCACCTACGTACCTAGATATCCACACATATACCTGGATACCCACTTATAATTTATATACCTAGATATCCACTTAGGGGGCCTGGGCAGTCAAGGGGTAAAACAATTGGCTCTCTCCTCTACATCTCTATGGTTTGATTCCCAGTGTGGCCATGAGAGTTGGTTGTAGTTGCCCATGCAAGGCAGGTGTTTTTCTCTGGGTTCTCCGGTTTCCTCCACCCCTAGGCCTACTGACTACCTAACCCCATCATCTGAACCATGGAGAGCGCCTTGTTTAAGTTTAATAACTATTTGTATAATCAATGTAAAATAAATGTTTATATTTATATCCACTTTTATACCTGGATACCCACTTATATACCAAGATATCCACTTATATACCTAGATAATCATATACCTAGATAATCATATACCTAGATACCCACTCATATATCTAGATAATCATATACCTAGATACCCACTCATATACCTAGATAATCATATACCTAGATACCCATTCATATACCTAGATAATCATATACCTAGATACCCATTCATATACCTAGAAACCCACACACATACCTAGATACCCACATATATACCTAGAAACATATTCATGTACCTAGATGCTTACACATATACCTAGATACCCACCTATGTACCTAAATACCCACACATAAACCTGGATACCCACACTCATACCTGGATACCCACACATACACCTAGATACCCACTTATATACCTAGATATCCACTTAGGGACCTGGACTGTCAAGGGGTAAAACACTGGGCTATCTCCACTGCATCTCTTTGGTTCGATACCAGGTGTGGCCATGAGAGTAGGTTGTAGTTGTTGGTCCAAGGCAGGTGTTTTTCTCTGGGTTCTCTGGTTTCCTCCACCCCTACTGACTACCAAACCCCATCATCTGAGCCATGGAGTATGCCTTGATAAGTTTAACTTAAATAACTATTTTTACAATCAACGAAAAATACATGTTTATATTAATATCCACTTGTATACCTTGATACCCACTTATATACCTGGATACCCACTTAAGGTAACATACCTAGATACCCACACATATACCTAGATACCCACTTATATACCTAGATATAAACTCATATACCGGGATACCCACTGATATACTTGGATACCCACTTTGGGGTACATACCTAGATACCCACACATAACCTAGATACTCATTTCTATACCCAGATATAGACTTATATACCTAGATACTAGTGGTGGGAGTTGGTTCTTTTTTCATAATCGATCATCGGTTTGAGCAAACCGACTGATGATCGTTTATTAATTGGTTCAGACAAATATATGCAATTATCAAAGAAATATGCAATTGTCTGTGAAACTGTATCTGCGTTTCCCCGGCAGGTATTCTCCTCTCGCGCACGAGTGTAACGATCTTCCACGTATATAGACACAATCAGACTAATTTTTAGGATCACTTTAAACGATCGGCAACGTCGGGTAATATCTTTCACCATGGAAATTAAGAGCATCTAAGAATGTTAGGCCAATAGAGGGGCTGTTTTTCTAGCACATGAAGGCAGATTTACGGGCCAAGGTTCGCTTGGGACAAATCATACAAAAAAATTGCAAACTAGTCCAAAAAAAGAAAATTCCTGCTGAAATCCAAATACTCGACCGGCCGGGTCAGCCCCAACAAAGATTTTTTTTAAGGACGGCCTTAACAGCGGCCCTGGCATCGGTTGAATAGATTATTTCTAAGAGAATCTCGCAAAATTGGCATAGACCTGGAGAATTTATGGAGTATTTTAACGCCTTCCCGCCCATATTTTGCAATGTACATCTTGCAATGTACATCTCGTCAGAAAACACTCCGCCAATTCTGCAGCTCCCTAGATATAGCTGCAAGCTCACAGATAATAAGTTTAATAAGTCCTCCATTCTCGCATCTACTGTGTCATACTCAGTTACATACGGAAGTTATTTGGGAACACAGACTCATTATATGAAGCGCGGAATGTGGTAAAAAATGGAAGAATCATTTTTGCCTATAACTAAAAGGCATTTTGGAAAGAAAACAATCATTATTATGATGTAATCGATAGTTGCCTTTGGTAATCGAGCGCTTGAAAGTGGCAGCAAACCGACTGACTTTCGATAAAACTCCATGATCGGCCCACCACTACTAGATACCCACTTGTATAACTGGATTACTACTTTAGGGAATATACCTAGATACCCACATATACAGCCCAATTCAATGGCGAGATCTGTGTGTTTTTTATATGTACATTTATGTGGTTGGCTTTTTACTTGCAGGGTTAGATTTTGTTGATGCTTTCATTTTAGAGATTTAACTGTGCATTAAATTATACAGAATATATCAATTGTCTTAACAATTAATGGAACACCATAGGCAGCATTTAATGACTGAAAGTTCTTGTTCATCACAGGAAGATAATGTTAAAGATCTCAGTATTAATAAATCAATCCTCTGATTAGTGACACAAGTTACATTAGATGCCAAGGACGCTACAACATGATAAATGTATGTTTACCTGAGCACATGGTGTATCTTTTTTACAAATTTGACACCCAAGTGAACAAAAAGGCAACCACCGTATATTTATGTTTTCACAGCCTTTTTAAAGTATTAAGCAGAGTTTTCCAGCCTTAAGTTGTTGGGGAGTGAATTCCAAGGAAAACTGGGGATTTCAATCAAAACTTAAAGAGGCATTCTCTAGTTGCCTAAAAATTAGCTGTACCTATCACATTTTTTTATTTTATGTAGTTCATATCTTCTACTGAACCTTGTATCTGAATAATTAGTCATGAAAGTTCATCCTGAACACTTTTTTCATAACCTGTTGTGGCAACAGGATAGATGGCTTTGCTATAACATGTCTTCATTTTCAACAGCCATTTCATCATTTTCAAGTGCATTTGTTTGAGCCATGACTTAGCTGATCCCAAGGTACCTCTGTGTGTGTAAACAACAGATTACTTGCGTCTGACACACAGACATACCACACCCATGCATTATTTGGCCAGTTAAGCACCCGGGGCCAAAAAGGTTTGGCGAAGTGATTATTTCTTAGATATCAAGCATTTTGTGACAGCTCTGAGAGTTAGTAAATCTTTTCCCAACTAGATTTATCTTCTTTAAGTTATACCTTTGTGGTGCTTTATGTACCAGATGAAACCAGCAGAATAATGCAGTGAGGTACAAGTGATAAGCTGATCATTAAACACTGTACTAGTGGCATCTAGGGCTGTTGATTAATATGTTTATTGTATATTAATTAAAAATAGTAAAACAGGTAAAACAGAAATTTTTAAAACATATTTGTCACAGCATTAATCACAGGAGGAAAGAGAGATGAGCAAAATACATTTATGGTCATGAGTGAAGCTGGGCCTTAAGGAATAAGTTATATGATTAAATCAGTGACCAATCAGAATCTGAGAAAGAAGACGGGTGTACGCTCTTTACACAGTGCTTTACCTATAGGGCTACTACCTATATTGTAAGGCGCTGTTTGTTATGACCTCGTATCCTGAATTGCAACACCAGAGGGGAGCACTGTATTTTTGTCCAATCAGATGAGACCTTGTGCTGGAAGACAAAGCCAAGCGAGGAATACACAGAGCCAATCATATTCATTTCTTTTTGAGTGACAGCTCATCCCCCAGCGTAACCGTCTGAAAAGGCCACAGGCTCAGAGAGAATTGCCCCTGACGTGGTTTGCTTAGGGCCTTGGGCACATAGGATGCTCAGCCGGTGAGCTGTAATTCAAACGAAACGTAACAACAAAGGCTGCGTGCACACCTCCTTGCTGGTTTCAGTTCTGCAGACAACAGATACATGGCTACGCTAACACAGTCATAATGTCATAATCGAATCGATCGATGATGCGAGAATGCAGAGGGAGTAATTTAAATTTGACCGGAAACTCAATAAGCGGCGCTTGAAGCGCAGCAATGCGCTTGAAGCGCAGCAATGGGCGGAGCCAGGATGCCTGTCGAGTGTTTGTTTATTGGCATCTGATTGGCTGCTTGTCACATCATACGCACGTTTATTTCAGTGGAAAACGAACCGCCATCTGGTGTCAAAATATATCATAAACGGTCAAAGCTGGCAGCATGAAAATCGGTTGCTTATTTAGAAGCGCAAGATTTCCGCTGCCTCGGGAGCGTAAGACGGGTGTTGCTGGACTGTTAGGTTTGGCAGGCCCAGCACGCAGCCAAGTGTATATCACTGTATGTTTTACATGGATATTGGAATAACAAGGGACCCATGGGTCATGGCGCTCAGCTGAAGTTTGAAAAATTTTTGCAAATGCAAAATATGCAAAATATTCTATTGTAATGTTTTTCATTTATATAAGCATATGAGAAGCTAAGAGGAAAGGGGCCCTCCTACTTGGTTATAGTAAAGTTCTAATATATGATTGCAAACTAATACTCTGACAAGACTGTCATGAAGAAAAACAGTAACAGTTTTGAGATACTGTGATGCATATGAAAAATTTACAGAAGGACAGGCATGTGGACAGAATGGAATAATACCTTTATTTCACTTTCAAGAGAATAATGCATTTAAGTTTATATATAAGCCTATTTTTTTTAGCATATCCACTTTTTCCATTAATAGTTTTTATCTGATTCACTTTTTTTTTCTTTACAAGTTTTATAAATTTGTAATAAAAAAACTGAAAATATAAGTTAAAATATTAGAATTCTAAGTTGCAATCATTATATATCCGGAGTGTAGCTCATATTGGGTCATATTATGCATACACATATATTTTATTATTTTTAAAGCAAAATGTTTAAACTGAATTTAAAAGAAAATAATGCCACAACATGGCCCCTACAAGATTATTCCTTGAATCACTATTAAAAAGTTTTGCACATTGGAGTTTTCAGTACATGTTTAATTTTATTCACTTAATTGAAATAAAAGATTCAGTAAATTTGATAAAATAAAAACATCTTTTCATATAAAGTATACACACTGTTGGTTGAATGAGGGACAAACAAAATCATTGTGCTAATTACTATCTCAGCTATAATTTATTACTGGAATTAATAGTCAATTTCACACCTGGTGAAGTTTTTACTTTTCTGAAGTAAGGCATTATTATTTAATGAACATCCACACTTTCATACCAATACACCACTTTGTGGACACAATTCAATGTGCTCTTTAATCATTGTAACCATGGTGGTACAATACAAAATCTAAAATGTAGCATAGCCAAGAATAAAATAAAATACAGAAAATTATAACATTCATCTAGTTGATGCACCATCTGAGGGGGGGGAGTGCAGGGCAGAGAGGAAGCCCACTAGTAGTGGCCAAGCTGAGCCAAGGCAAGCTGCCTGGGGTGGGTTACATAATGCAAGTGAAGGCTGTACTACCAGGTGGGCTAGATGTAAACAACACTTGACATGGTGTATGGAAACTTGAATAAAAGTTACTCTTTTAAATCAATTCCTTTGAAATTTCAGATTTTAAAAGATTCAATCCTTATGTATATATGTTGTGAAAATTAAATCAACAGTGCTTACAGGGAAAAAACGTGCCATTGCCAAAGTTGGAAAAATTTAAGGTATTGATTTTTTATTTATGCTAATAACTTGACAAATTTGCAAAATTCAGATCTAATTTTGGGTAAACAATTGAATCTTGATTAAATAAAGTTATATTCCTGACAAAAAGTCTCCAGCTTCAGCAATTCTCATAGTAGGTGAGTAAATGTATTTCTTGATTTTTTAAAAATTGCATTATATTTGGGCCCATAACTTCAAAATAATACCCAATACTGACCTAATTTTTGGTATGTTCATAGAAAATGTATGAAAAAAAAAATGAATACAAAATATGATAAAAAACAGATCCGTGGTTTTGATTTTAGGCAGCCTTGAAGTGTAACAATGGCCTTTTAATGGAAAACGGAGGTTTTTCCTTAATATCTCGAAGGAACAAAGTCCTAATAACCCAATTTTTGGTATGGTAGGAGATTTTGGAGACATCTAATGGTATGCAAAGTTTTGGATTCATAGGTCAAATGGTTTTAAAACAGCCCTGTTACCGGACAGACGGCCGGATGGACAGACGGACGGACGACAGACAAAGGACCACGACTATAGCTCAGATGACTTATAGTCAGCTGAGCTAAAAAATGATACCATAAGCCTGGTATGCCTAAAATACATTGCATCACGCTTGCCTAAATGAGTTTGTGTTTTAAGTCGAAACAAATTAAAATCTACTCTTTACACTGGTTTTACATGTAAGGAATTCATACATTGTGAGAATGAAGAAGTTTCAGTTTCACTCTATGTTACCCATGGCATTCATTGCAGTTTCGTACACAATGTCGGTGACTTCGTCTCGATCAGATCTATACAGGTATAGGTTCAGTAGCCCATTGTGACAGTCAGGTTGAAATGGACATGCTTGCCTGTCATTAAAAAAAAAAAAACTTTGGAGGAAAAAGCATGGTAGGGTATGTCATTCCAACACACTGAAACCTGATCTACCATTCTCTGTCAAGTGTTCACAATAACAAGTTCACGCAATTAGTGGCAGCTTTATAGGCTTGGAGAGGGAGGGTCATCTGAATGGAACTCCAGCTGCAAGGTCAGGGTCACAGTTAAGTCCTTGTGCTGCAAGCAAAGTCCTTCCCCCTCCCTGAAGATGGTGACTAATATGTCAAGTCGCGTTTAGAATCTGACCTTTTTTTGTGCTGTTAAGCAGTTGGGGACTGTCAGAATTCTGCTTGATGTTCAATATATCAGCAATATATAAAAACGTTTTATAGCTCAGATTTCGCAGATGTTTTGTTTCCCTTATTGATTCTATCTAAGTAGACCCATGTGTCTTCAATTACGGTAGGTAAACATTCACTAACAAACAGAAATCAAAGTCAGTTATGATATTTAAAAAAGTACTGAATATTATGCTTCCATAAATAGCTTATGCTATAGTCCATCCCAGTACCTGTGACTATATGCTTTTCTGGGATAATTTTAGATATATCAAAGACAATATAAAAACTTCTGATCCAAAGGTTTCTGGACTTGTTCAGTGGATTGCCTGAGTGACAAATAATGTCTTACCATGCATTGAATTTGATGAGCCAAATAATCCAAAATATGACAGAACAGTCACTTAAACAGCAAACCCCACCGAATCAGAAACCCAACATTGATAAAAACAATGTATCTCCTCAAGGTGACAGTAAAAATATAATATCTCACTACCTTGGATATCATAGATATCCAACATATCTTAGACATAGATTTCGACTAATGTAGATCAGGGTTTTATGGCTGCCCTTTTAATTATAGCCGCCACTCGGGTTCTGGACTCAGAATTGTACTAAGACTCAGAGATACAAACTCAAGAAATCAGAAAAGCTTTGTGATCTAAGGTCTTATATTAAAATTGGAAAACAGACCACAAAGACTCAGATGTATACAAACTTTTGTCAGAATATTTCAAACACAACACAATTTCATTGGTCAAAATTGAATTTCTTCCTGAATGCCCAAATCTGAAGGACCTCTAGGCTTAGCTAAATGTAATTTAATATTTAAAAAATAAGCAAGCATAAACTGAGATAAAAATAAATATAATTATATCAGGCTGCAATTTTTTTTTTTTTTTTATAAATATGATTTTTCACTGGATTTGGATAGCGCTGACTTGACTACAACACTGGTAGATGACAGCATGCTAAATAACATTCAAGGCCAGTCTAATTATGAATATAATTATAAATCTTTGAAAATCTACCATATCATTATTTAAAGAATATGCAGTCAAGCATTGTTAAAGCTGAATTCAGTGCTTTAGTTCAGCAGTCAGATAAACTAACCTCCAGACACAGACAAACAGTTAACAGCTTGCCCCAGGCAAGAAAACAAGGGACCCATGGATCACGGCGCTCAGCTGATTGTGACAGTTATAACTGTATCACCATAGATTTTTTTTACGTTGCAATAAAAATACTATCCTCAGTGCTCAGGAACTAGGGCTCAATGACTTGGGGGGGGGGGGAAGTTACAACACCTTTGGATATAAATACGGAATTAAATTCAATGGTGCTTACAAGGACTGGTGGGAGTTACATCACCTCTGCATATACTTAAAGGATAAAATTTTATTTAAATGAAATTATTTTTCAATATTTAAAAACAGGCAGAGAGATGGAAAAACAAAGCAAACAAGTTTAATTTCCATTCTACTGAGACAGGAAAATAATGAACAAATATTTGCATTAGATCCTATTTTTTCTTTTGTCAAGTCATTTATTTTAAGTTTATAAATTTTACTATATATTTACAGTATATCATATATATCTAAATATTAACATTGATTTCAAAATCTAAACGGCATCAACATTTATACTTCATCTAGTCAGGTAACATCACATCATGCACACAGATATATTTATTTATTTTTTTTTTTTTGCAAAGCAATAAATATATGAGAATAATACTCCAGAATGCACCTTTATTTATCCATGAAATGTTTCATTTATTTACAAAATATGCCTACTGATGGGTTAAATTATATTTTGTTTAATTATTTAAAAGGAAATAATTTTTTTAAAATCCAACATCAGAACAACGTGGCATCTCTTGGATTACTTCTTGAATTAATATTTCAAGAAAAGTTGTGCAAATCAGATCAAAAACAG
This sequence comes from Sipunculus nudus, assembly GCA_026874595.1. Classification (NCBI taxonomy): domain Eukaryota; kingdom Metazoa; phylum Annelida; class Sipuncula; order Golfingiida; family Sipunculidae; genus Sipunculus; species Sipunculus nudus. Next base: position 9,192,196 of record CM049309.1, read on the forward strand.
CTTTACATTTAAAGAATACAGTTGACAAAAACAAACCATGTATTGCTATATAATTGATGATGGTGGTGGTGGTGGGGGAGGAGGGGGGAACAGGGGGGGGGGGGGGTGTAAGAGTAGGGCCCATGAGAATAAGTGTATGTTTATTACAACAGGGCTGTTCTGCAAGTGCTGCATCAGGAATAAGGTAACCTTGGCAAGGCTGTAGTGAGCAAGAGTGGGGTCATGGATATACAAAATGCAAATACATTAGAGCATCTGAAAAACTTCAATAATTAGAATAATTTTTAAGCTTTTACTCTCAGATTTCAGAATTCAACAGATTAAATCCACATGTATCCCGGCTGTGAAAAATAAATTAAATATACTTACGAGAAAAAAATGTGCCATGGTCAAATTTGGGCAAAATTTAAGGTACCAATTTGATATTTTTGCTAATATTTTTAAAAATTTACAAGATTTTTATCTAATTTTGGGTATATTATTAAATTTTGATTAAATAAAGTTATAATAATGAAAATACTATTTATGGTAAATATGAAGAAAAGCAGATGGGTTGTTTTTTTATTTTAGGCAATCCTGAAGTGTGAAAATAGGTTTTTAATAAAAAATTGAGGTTTTTCCTAAATTTCTCAAGGAACAAAGTTGCAAAGACCCAGTTTGGCTTGGTAGGAGATCTTGGGGACATCTAACATTATGCCGAATTTTGGATTACTAAGTCTTACAGTTTCAAAACATGCCACATCTTTGGACAGACAGACAGACAGACGGACAGATGACGGAAAATGGACCACGACTATAGCTTAGATGACTTATAGTCAACTGAGCTAAAAATAAAGAAAATGTGGGTAGGGCAAACAAAAGTCAGCTCCCACTTGCCAGACGGGGCAGGGACGTCAAATATAAACCTTTACACAAAGGCCTGAATCTTAACTTATCTTAAGGTAGCCTTTTTCATTCTTTGAAAAAATATATCATATGGTTAAACCTGTATCTTAAATTTCCTGAATGATTATCCGTGCAAATGCTAAAGAGAAATATTATTATTTTGTTAGCAAACATTTGAACATGTTAATTGATTCAAAATAATTATAGGGAACTACCTTTTTGCTTTGGTGGCTACAATCACCTATTTTTTGTAGTCCAAGTACAATTTCATGCAATGAAAGTAAAAGCCAGATGTTTACTTGCCCTGGCATGTATTTTCAATACAGAGATATAGCACTCAATACAAAGACAGAGCAGGCTGCATTCTTTTTGTCATATTGTATTACCTGTACACCTGTGGAGATAATGAAGTTCAGATTACTCACCTGTATAATGCACTACAACGATCTGTCCTGGTTTAGGAAAAGTCATACCTGGAAGACAAAGAAACACACTGTCAATAATAATAATTAGTGGTGTGCCAATTAATCATTAAATTGATAATTTATTGGTTGTTTACTTTCAAAATCAATTAAATCTATTGCATTTTTGCATAATCTATTAAAAACAATTATGTAAGCACATGCAAAGAATCTTATCCTGTCAAAGATATACGCACACAAAGTTACTAACAGCATCAAAACAGAAGATTGTGCCCCCACAATTGACAAATCCACCTTGGATGCCGGTGGATTGATGGTTTTATTATGAATACTGATGTACATGTCAGACTATATACTGTCGTCAATATTTAAGGTACTAATGTGCAGCAGATTTCAAGGTAATATAGAAAGTACATAAATTAATTGATTAATAATCGATCATCGGTCGTTTCATCATCAATTATGATTTTAAAACCAATTCCTACCACTTATAATAATAACATTAATAATAATAATAGTAATAAAAACAATAATAATCATTATTATAATCTTCATCATCAGTGTCATCATCACCATTAGGTAGGATTATATAGCACCATACTTCTCAATTGTTCTTGGTGCTTTCCATAAAAAATCCATGTGAAACAAAGTTAAATGTACCAAAACATTGCATTTACAGCTATACAACATTTATTGTTATAAACATCAGATCCACTCCAAATGCAGCAGTTACATTCCACATCTCCTTTGTTGTAACCGCTGCTTTGAATGCAAGATTACCTAGGTTTCAAGATCAAAGTTTGCATAAGGCAGGAATTGTAATCAGACCAATGAGAGCATGGTGTATCATTGTGCATCCAGCTCCAAGTTTTAAGCCTGTAATACCCTGCTCTCCTTGATCTGATTAAATCAGTTCTGGCACAGGGCAAAGAATCAGACCAATGAGCGCAAGGTGCTGTGGATTGCACGAATAAGATACTACACTCTCATTGTTCTGATTGCAATTCTTTGCTCTGTGCCAGCCCTGGTGGTGAAACCCGGCGATTTTTGCTATACAAAGCAGGAGATTTAGAACAAGTGTAGCGTATAACCACTGCATGAGGAGTGCAGCCAGCAGAGAGAGGTAATCGCCTCCATTTTTTATGCTTTCTAATCTAATTCTTAATTGAAGTATGTACATCTGCAGAGTTCCATTTCAGTTTGGGACCATGTGACAGGGTGGTAGCGCTCGCTTCCTATCAAAGTATCATATTATTATTGTATCCTGGTGTCACCAAGGTCAGGTGTCTACCGCACCTGTGAGTCCTGGGTGGGTAATCATCCCCATTGCTGGGTCATTACACCAGCAGAGAGAGCTGATTACATTTTCTAAGATCAGGCACAACTTGTGACAAGTGCAAGCAGTAAAACAATATAACATTATTATTGTAATAAATGATATGACAATGAAACCTTAATTTCAAAAGTTAGCCACCCAGCGAAATTGTAGGTTTGTGTAAAATATAGTTAGAACAGGGGAAACTTGCAATGAGAGTGGGGTGATGTACAGTGATGCAGGGATGATGACCAGAGCTGCTGTTGCTATAGAGATTTCTACTGACCTTAGGTAAGTCCTGCTGCTACAGTGGACACTTGGTATACTGGACTAGCCCTGAGTTGATTAGGAGAGCTGTCAGTGTAGCAGTTATAAACTGTAATGTTTCATGCAGGAGTGGATTTATTTTTTTTCAGGGTTTGTTACCAGGAGGTGAACTGAGTTTAAGGATCATCAGTGAGTGAGAGTGGTCAAAGCTGGTCAACAGGGACCAGCAGAAAAGTATTGTACCACATAACAGAGTAAATTCTGTATCTGAGTGTTAACTTTCCATTTTAAGGATTTGGGTACATAAACATTAATTTATCATACAGTATAAAAGATACTGCAAAACAAGAAGACCTGGGAATCAAAAGGGACCTTAGAATAATTCTAATTTAAATTTTTACCTGAAGTCAGTATTCCATTAAATTACTCCTTCAGTTGTGAATTTTCATTTAAATGAAAGCAAAATATTTTACTGAAATCGATATTAGTTAATTTTAGCAAGTAAATTTGCTTTCCCCTTGGTTATCACCTGCATTTTTTTATTTTCAATGCATGAAGAATGGTCCACTGACAAGCGCTGAAACTTGATCTATGGCATATGCTAAAAAATGCCTCCCCATGGCAGCATGCTCAGTTAAATATTTAAGCTCTAAAAGGGTTCAGGATAGTACAAGCTATCAAAATTATCAAATCTAAGGCTAGAAATTAACAAACGTTTAATTAAGAGGTTAGAATTAAATGTATTGATTATTATGTACACACAGTTTTACATTCCTTAAAACAAAGCTTGATTTGTAACCTGAGTGCATTCAGTGAAAACGCATCACCCTTCTTACCTTTAAAGGTCAATTTCCAATGGTAAAAATAATTTTTGTTTTCAAATTCAAAGTAAATTAAAAATGTAAAAGCTTATTAAATGTGCCAGAACAGAGATGATATTTTACTTGAAAAGGACTTGCTACAGTTGCTAGTCTGCTGTGGGTAATCTACAAAGTGCTCACGTGGCTCTGCAAAATGAAAGATCTTATGGCAAGGCAGACTACTCATCATTATTAACATGTTTTATTATTTTTATTGTCATCCCTGTGACAGGGAGCCACTGAAACATTATCAGCTTTATGTGTTTATACATACTGTGGTTGACTTCATATTTGCGAGGTTAAATATTCCAAATTCTGGCTTCTTTAGTATTTCCTGAGGGTTTCATTTTCACCATTTACCATACAATAACTAACAACATGTACATAACCATTATTGTATTAATTACCTATTATGTGTGCAAAATCTTAACAGATGTATGAGGAGGTAAGGGTACACCACATATACAGAAATTATTCATGGCAGATATACAAAATAATTCCTATTATTTAAATTATCAATCTTTGCATAATGGGTAACACAAAATGTATGCTAATACTGGGGCTTATGGCACAAATGAAATGCAATTAAGGCTACAGAATACATTACTGTTCACCTGTCAAGATAATGCATCTAATTTACAAAGGTTTATTGTGATAATTTCCCTTCACAAATTTGATACCCTCTTAAACAAAAACACTACAGTGTGTATATTGAAAACTCACACCTTTAGTTAAGGACCTTGAACTTTCAAATACAGATCAGTTGTGCATTATTTAAAGAATTTTTTTTTTAGGGGATTAAAGGGACATAATCGGGAGCAATAATATGCCTACTCTTCCACACTCACAAATTAGTTTTGCTTTATACAAAAGTTTACCAGCAAAAACATCCTAGCACACAGGCTCAGTACCTTGTATATGGCGGTTTGGCACCTTTTTATGGCTCTGCGTGATGGTAAACACAGTCCATGTGTGTTTGTTTACCAAAAGAATCCTGAGCCGCAACACATGAAGTTTCAGCCAGCAGGAACATGTATTTCATTTGTTGGGCCAAGTCAGTCCGGGAATCTCCAGATTGACATGTGTTGTAGCCGGGCGATGCATAAGTTGGGTTTATGTTTACACCTGTGATAGCGCCCGGTCCACTGTTTTTACACTTATTCACCGGAGCAAGCAAACAGTTTCAGGGCAATAGTTTGGCAGGTACCAATTCATTTTAATGGGAAGAGGCCATTTTTCGTGTTAATTCAACATGCTTTATAGGTAATTGGGCCCCTTTAATGAATATATAACTAAGGTGAGTGTAGGCCAAGTAAGATGATTTTATTGCCAGTGCAGGTTGGTTTATTATCATGATTTTCAAGTGTTTGGCTCCATTGAATGTAATACAATAACTAAAGGATAATTTTTAAGCTTGAAATTTGCAAAAAGTTTAGGCAAAGACCCAACAGGAGTTTACTGGACCTTATATTTTTTTAACCTCTGTTCAACCTTACTCATATGACTGTTGTTTTGCAGAGCTTTGTATGCATTTTTCTAATGTTTGAATTCAGGACAGGTAGCTCACATGGGAATTAAATTAATGATGTGATTACTTTTTGTTGTGCAACAAATCAAAAAATTGAAAATGTGAGCCAGATCAGACCCTGTAAATATAATTACTGGTTAAGGGAGGTTAATGCTAACCAAATGCTGGTGGGGCAATACTGAATTCAAGCCCTGATGACTTAACTGGCTTCTTCAGTTGAAATCTAATCCAAAATTCTTCCTGGCTTCAAAATAATCTTTTGGACTAAAGAATCCAATTCTTTGAAACCAATTAATATTTTAAAGCAATTTTATGCAGACTTTATCACCAACAACTGACTTGTAAATATAACTTACATAGTCAAACAGACAGACACTGAGAAATAAGAAATACCAGACATGCATGGGTGAACACATGACCTTCACTGATCTTTACAGGTGGAGGTTAGAATGTCTTTCCTTTTGTATAAACAAGGGACCTATGGGTCACGACGCTCAGCTGTTATATATGATAAAAAAATATTATTTAGAAATGAGGCACATGCTGGCTTTGTGTGGTAATAAATATAAGCTGTATTATGAGTTGTTGTTGTTTAGCTTATGTATGATTTTGATAGTACCTTTGGAGACAGGGAAGAGGATTGATTTCATTTATTTTATTAACAAATGGAGTACTACTGTCACACAGATTTTGACTTGGCCATATAACTTATAAGCAGAACATATAATATAAGAGTTTAACTATTTATTAAAAAAATTACAAATATTGTCCCAAATATATTTTTTATTAAAAATAATAAGAGAATAATATGATTTTTTAAAATGAAAAAATAACTGATATGATTATTAAAATAATATTAAAGAATATATTCATGAATACATTTTGAAAGTATTTGCAAGAGTATTCATATACTTTCATTTTTACCTGAATTCCCATTCTTTATGCAAGAAATTTTATAATGGAGTACATAATCATATTCGTATTTAAATACAATTACAAAGTATTCGCACCATGTCTGGTATTTATTCAGTTTTCACCAAACAATGATGTTGAGAATCCAGAATATACAAAATTCACACATTTAAATAATGATCATAAGTACCTGGTTTTATGGCTTTTATTTATATTAAAAAATAACTGTAAAAATTTCATTTTGGACTAATTTCACATCAATGTACACACTAGACACAGTAGGAATCTAGATTAATATTATCAACTGCATCTTTGTCTATCATTAATTTCCTTCATATAATCCTTAATGATTAGTAATGAATAATATGATTTACTTCTTTATCATTAAAAATGAACTGAAAAATGCCATAGGTGACTGCATGGTGTTATTTGGAATATGTGACTTTCTACCCATCAATACAAGATTCTTATATCATCAGTAACTGCAAGTTAATTTCCTGTTATTATAAACTAACAAATTCCTTTTCTATTTTTCTTTAATTTGTTATTAAAAACCAATAAAAATTTATTAATTTATTGTTTATTGTTATGTTGTTGGTTAAAACTACTAGATGAGTTGGGTTGAACACCTGGATCAACTGGGCTGGCCATAAGCTGCCTGGATTCTCCCCTCAAGCGTGCATAATTTGATGAAAGGTCAACAAGGTCAACATACAGGTGACTCAAGGGGGGCTGGAGAGAGCCAAAGTCTGACAGGGTCTCATAAAAAACATTAATAAAAGCTACAATATTTGGCAAATTTCTTTCAGCTTTCTAAACTAAAAAGCTGAAATCCTTATGTGTGCATGATATGAAAATTATATCAACAGTGCTCACAGGAAACAAACGCGCCATGGTCACAGTTGGGCAAAATTTAATGTACTAATTTTATATTTATACTAATAACTTATAAAATGTGAAAAATTCAGAACTAATTTTGGGTATTCAATTGAATCTTGATTAAATAATGTTACATCCCTGACAAAAAAAAATCTCCAGCTTCAGCAATGCCCTAGTTAAGGAAGTAAATATATTTCTTGATTTTTTACAAAGTGCATTATGTTTGGGCCCATAACTTAAAAAAAATACCCAATACTGACATCATTTCTGGCATGTGCATAGTGAATGTATAGAAAAATATGTATATTATATATGATCAAAGTCAGATCAGTGGTTTTGATATTAGGCAGTCTTAAAGTGTAACATTGGGTTTTTAATGAAAAAAATGAAGTTTTTCACTGATATCTCGAAGGAATTAAGTCCTAGTGACCAAATTCTTGGCATGGTAGGGGATTTTGGAGAAATCTAACTGTATGCCAAATTTAAGGAACTCAGAGCTGAAGCTCGGGAGCTGAGCTCTAGCAAACTGCATAACACTAGCAATATGTGACATGGTGCTTGAAAACTTGAATAAAATCTACAGTTTTTGATCAACTGGTTTCAAATTTTTGGTGTTAACAGTTGAAATGCTAACAAAAACATGCTGTGAAAATTAAATCCACAGCAGTTACAGCAAAAAAACGTGCCATGGTCAAAGTTGGGCAAAATTTAAGCTACCAATTTTTTATTTTTGCTAATATTTTTAAAAATTTAAAAGATTTTGATCTAATTTTGGGTATACAATTTAATTTTGATTAATAAAAGTAATATTACTGGAAAAAAAGTGCTTAGCTTTAACAAGTTTTGTGATAAGTGATAAAATTTCTTTCCTGATTATTTACAAAATGCATTATGTTTGGGCCCATAATTTTTTAAAATTAAATAATAAAGACCTAATTTCTGGCATGTACATAGGAATTATATAGAGGATTATTTATAGGAAATAAGAGGAAAAACAGATGAGTGGTTTTGATATTAGGCAGTCCTAAAGTGTGAAAATAGGTTTTTAATAAAAAATTGAGGTTTTTCCTTAATTTCTCAAAGGAATGAAGTCGCAAAGACCCAGTTTTCGGCTTGGTAGGAGATCTTGGGGACATCTAACATTATGCTGAATTTTGGATTCCTAGGTCTTACGGTTTGAAAACGTGCCACATCTACGGACGGACGGCAAGACGGACGGACGGACAGACGGACGGACGACGGACAATGGACCATGACTATAGCTCAGATGACTTATAGTCAGCTGAGCTAAAAATAAGATCTAGGATAACCATCAAAACAACAACTTTGGGGTTATAGACATTTTATTCTTCTTTCATAAGCGATAATAAAAGAATGATATCTGAACTTGACAGACTGTTTGGAATTAATTTGTGAACAGACATTTCTATTGTGCATTTATGCTGTTAGTTATTTAGGAACCTGATTAGTGTCAGTTTCACCAGACATCCTACTTAGCAGGAGTGCTTGATTTCATACCATGTTTTAGTTACAATTTTCATCTCTAGTTATCAATTATCATCTCATTATAAAAACAATTGGCCAGTTACCCACAGAGCTCAGACCTTTCAATAAATTAGTCATCCCTGATGTGACCAAAATAATAAGGAATAAACAGATAAAGACACTCACAGGTAATTTTACAGAAACTAGAATGAGTTTGCAAAAACATATATATATATCCCTTCCCTATTGGCCACCCATCCCCAAAGTTAAGGTAAAAAATATGGAGTACTTCAAAAGTCACAGCATTCACAAATAATTTTTATTCCTGCTGATTTGACCTTGCAGATGAAAATCACGGTCACCAGTATTTTAACACTTCTGAGATTTTGGCAGAAATATTTCACAAGTCAAATTTCATGAAAATATACTGAGTGGTTCAAAAGTTATAGTGTTCACCAGTAATTTTTATTCTGGCAGATTTGACTTTAAAAAACCAGGTCAAGGTTACCAGTTTTTCTACTCATCAAAAAACTAATTTGAAAACAATTAGTGTTTAAATTTGAGGAAGTATAAGCAATATTCCACAAGTTAACGGGTTCACACAAAATTTTTTATTTTCACCTATTTTAACCTTGATGATGAAGGTCAAGGTCACCAGTTTTCCAACTTGTTGATACAATTTAAATATCAAATTTCATTAAAAAATTCAAAAGTTATCGGGTTCACAAGAAATTACACCAACTAATAAAGATGACGACAGACCAAACGTATATATGCCTCCCCCAAAGGCAACATTACTGAAATAATATACTGCAGATAGCATACCAAACTACAAACCAACAGCTGATAAATATAATGAAAACCAACTGCTCTGCAATGTATTAAATTCTATACTACTCAGGACTATACTTGGTGTTATTTTGGTTTACTTCATGTTAATTAGGGCTAGGTGTGAATCAAATTACTACAACATGATTTTGGTAAGGACTTTTCTTACGTAATGTATACTGACACAGTAATCGGACAATGGGGTGGTGGAACAGATTATAAGAAGTCAGATACATGTTAAGGGAGTTTATACGTGTCCTTGTTATGGGTGAAAGGAGGGGCCCGGTTTCAGAGCTTGGCTGTTTGTTTTCACAATCGTCCATAACATGAGGGAATAATCTGGCTCAATACACGAAAGATGCAACATGTTATTCTTGCTTCTATTCGATGACCTGGGTGTTTATAAAACAGATGCGAGTTGGTGGCTGCTAAAAACAGATCTCAACCGCAGCTTAATAATGTGGTGTTGTTCTTGGCAACCACAAAATCTTTACAGTGACCAGGTGGGCCAAGTGAATAGCACCTGAATTCACATACCATGATGTTGATATATGCATTGGTTAATCGGGATGAGGATGTTTTGGATCACTAGAAGATCCTGCAGGGCTCTAAATTTATATTTTCAGGGTTAGAATTTAACTTTACAATTTGTCCAGCCTAACAGTTATATCTGATTTCCTATTTCTGTCCAAGTTTTTGGGTATTTATCTATTTTATATTTATTATAATTTATCTATTATATCTATTATTCTAATTTATCTATGTTTAAACAAAATTCTGAATTAGCATGAAATTATTTTATTTAATAGAGTAGGTTTTTAAAACATAAAATAATTTAAATAATAGTTATCATACACCATTTGGACATGTAACCACTGGACCACACACCTTAAAATACATTGAATAAAATCAACCATAAAATGCTCACACATAAATAGACTTCCTTGAATAAAATTCCTAAATAAATTTAAGTAATGAAACATCGGTGCATACAAACATAGACGGACTTCATTTCAGCATGCGGTAATTGTGTAGTTGATGGGGGTTTTTATACAAGGTCTATATTACAATATTTAACACAAATTATAAACAAAAGTAATATTCTATAATATAAAGGAGATCTATAGTTTTAGAAAAATATGAGTACATATAATGAAAGGGGTGTTGTTTAAGAGTCATTGTTGCTTAATAGTTGACCTTATTGGCTCCAATTTTGATCTTTCGCCATGACGTTATGCATGACATTTATGACATCACCAGGAAAACAAGCTATATTGGAGCAATTTATGTCATTATATATAAAATATTTTGGTTGTTAAACTTTATATGCTTTATTCTTATATAAGTATACATTTCCTAAAGTAGGCCTTGTATAAAAACCCCCTAAACTACACAATTACCCAGCATGCTGTAATAGTGAAAAATGTACCTAACAAAAACGTATCTAACACTGGCAATATTGGCACTGCTGATTGTACAGTCTTTCTTTTTCACAAGGTTCAAATAGAATTTGTTTCTTTCAAAGGCTTGTCAATACTACCCATATGCTGTATCATGTGTAATAGGTCTTTAAAGTTTTTAGTGAATGTCTTTATTTTCCTGCATACATGAGAAATCAGCAAAAAATTAATGTCTTAAAGTCATCATGCATCAACTGACATGTTGATAAATAAACAAAAATGATTTATAACTAATATATCCCATAAATAAACTGTTCCAGCCTGAGATTAAGTGTTAAGTATAAATTTGTAATATATGCAGGGAACTGTCTAAAGAGTGATATATATTTATATATCATATTTAACTCTTTATATATCACTATATATGTATGATGTATATGTAAATGTATGATGACAAACTGTCAGGTTCAGTTTTTTATCCCACAAAACTGGGAGTTTTCCTTTTTTGCATTTTTTTAACTGACAAAATATTCTTGATATTAAAACACAAGGGCACAGTAGATGGAAATTACATAACTTTTTAAAAGCAGATATACTGTCACATGTTATCAAAATCAGTGTAATTCCAGTAGTTTATTTATAATAAATACATCTGTTGATACAAGTAAACATCAAATCCTTCAGCTTTAATGTCATGGAAATAGATTTGTTATTAACAGTCAAAAGTGAGGCTTGATGGAGATACCCAAGCAACACAAATGTATGCAAAGTGATGTCACTTAAACTTATTTGATCCCAGGGCCATTATTTTTATCACTATTTGATAACTTCATTTTACTTATTATTTCAGTATATCAGGCTTCCCGAAGCTAACCATGGTGTACCCATTTGGTGTCACTGTTAAAGGCAGTGCACACAGCGACGTTTATCCTCGATTATGTTTGTATGCACATTATTAGGCTTAGTCAGCACTTTGTTGACCGGTCATGTCTGTGCGCCTTTGGTGGCTAGTAAAAAGTAGTAATCTTCGTAACACTAGATATATTTGCATGTTTTCACAACCCAAATACTGGTGCAGAATATATCAACCGAATGTCAGCCTATACATACAAGTCTAACAAAATACTTCAGAATACATAGTGTAACACCCGTGGATACACAAAACATATTCATTTATGCTACACTGAACTGATCATACGACATAAGACTTCATAAGACAAAATAAGGCAGTCAGACAATGTTCAGTCACAACCGAACAAACCTGCCAAGCCGGGATGTCATTACTTCAATACAGCAAAAGCTCCCCAGATGACCATCTTGACCACTTACTGTGGTCTTGGCCAAATCTTCACACAACAATATTTACAAGTTTGCCCCAGATACAGTCATTTAGCCAAGTGTTACTGAAAACACATATGACCCTAGGCTTTCATACATTAAATCTGTATCTTTTTGGGCAAAAAAATTCAAAAAGCCATGAAACTATAAGTTTAGAAGGGCCCCAGCATGAAATCAAATATCCTTTGAGTCAGTTAACCTGGTACAAGGCAGCTAGAACAGTTAAAACGACAGTGGGGATAAAGGGTGGGACACGTGATTTCATCCCTCCTCATCCTCCAAAAATTTTCAGACTGAAGGTATGTCATGGTCATGGACAGTTTACATAGAATCAGTATTGCTATTGGCTATATACACATATATATATATATATATATATATATATATATATATATATAATATATATATATATATATATATATATATATATATATATATATATAATATATATATATATATATGGATAATTATTCTGTGGTTGCCTTTTTGTTTGTTAGTATTCAAAATTTGTCATATTTGTGGAAAAAAGAAATTATCACAAAACAATACCTTCATGAAAAAAAGGCTACATCATTGTAGTCAAGTCAGAAGAAAAAATTGCTATAATAATAAATGATACCAGATTTTCAAAATATCTGCGAATGATTAAAAGCAATTTCTTTTTGTTTGATATTCACTTCAATTTCCGTCCAATTGTTGCGAATCTGCACACATATTGCGAAAAAGGGACCCTTGCGAAACAAAAACAAGGGACCCATGGGTCAAGGCGCTCAGCTGTTATATATGATAAAAAATATGATTTAGGAATGAGGAACATGCTTGTTTTGTGTGGAAATAAATATAAGCTGTATTATGAGTTGTTGGTGTTTAGCTTATGTATGATTTTGATAGTATCTTTGGAAACAGGGAAGAGGATTGATTTCATTTATTTTATTAACAAATGGAGAGCTACTGTCACACAGATTTTGACTTGGCCATATAACTTATAAGCAGAACATATAATATAAGAGTTTAACTATTTATTAAAAAAAATTACAAAAATTGTCCCAGATATAATTTTTATTAAAAATAATAAGAGAATCGTATGATTTTTAAAATGAAATATAACTGAAATGATTATTAAAATAATATTAAAGAATATATTCATGAATGCGTTCATGAATACATTTGGAAAGTATTTGCACTGGTATTCATATACTTTTATTTTACCTGAATTCCCATTCTTTATGCAAGAAATTTTATAATGGAGTATATATTCATATTCATATTTAAATACAATTGCAAAGTATTCCCACCATGTCTGGTATTTATTCAGTTTTCACCAAACAATGGTGTTGAGAATCCAGAATGTACAAAATTCACACATTTAAATAATGATCATAAGTACCTGGTTTTATGGCTTTTATTTATATTAAAAAAAGTAAATGTAATATATTCACTTGGACTAATTTCACATCAATGTACACACTAGACACAGTAGGAATCTAGATTAATATTATCAACTGCATCTTTGTCTATCATTAATTTCCTTCATATGATCCCTAATGATTAGTAATGAATAATATGATTTACTTTTTTATTATTAAAATTGAACTGAAAATGCCATAGGTGACTGCATGGTGTTATTTGGAATACGTGACATTCTATCCATCGATAGATTCTTATATCATCAGTAACTGCAAGTTAATTCCCTATTATTATAAACTAACAAATTCCTTTTCTATTTTTTTAAAATTTGTTATTAAAAACCTAAAACAAGGGACCTATGGGTCACGACGCTCAGCTGTTATATATGATAAAAAAATATTATTTAGAAATGAGGCACATCCTGGTTTTGTGTGGTAATAAATATAAGCTGTATTATGAGTTGTTGTTGTTTAGCTTATGTATGATTTTGATAGTTCCTTTGGAGACAGGGAAGAGGATTGATTTCATCTATTTTATTAACAAATGGAGTACTATTGTCACACAGATTTTGACTTGGCCATATAACTTATAAGCAGAACATATAATATAAGAGTTTAACTATTTATTAAAAAAAATTACAAATATTGTCCCAAATATAATTTTTATTAAAAATAATAAGAGAATCATATGATTTTTTAAAATGAAATATAACTGAAATGATTTTTAAAATAATATTAAAGAATATATTCATGAATGCATTCATGAATACATTCTGAAAGTATTTGCACGAGTATTCATATACTTTCATTTTTACCTGAATTCCCATTCTTTATGCAAGAAATTTTATAATGGAGTACATAATCATATTCGTATTTAAATACAATTACAAAGTATTCGCACCATGTCTGGTATTTATTCAGTTTTCACCAAACAATGATGTTGAGAATCCAGAATATACAAAATTCACACATTTAAATAATGATCATAAGTACCTGGTTTTATGGCTTTTATTTATATTAAAAAATAACTGTAAAAAAATCATTTTGGACTAATTTTACATCAATGTACACACTAGACACAGTAGGAATCTAGATTAATATTATCAACTGCATCTTTGTCTATCATTCATTTCCTTCATATGATCCCTAATGTTTAGTAATGAATAATATGATTTACTTCTTTATCATTAAAATTGAACTAAAAAATGCCATAGGTGACTGCATGGTGTTATTTGGAATATGTGACATTCTACCCATCGATACAAGATTCTTATATCATCAGTAACTGCAAGTTAATTTCCTGTTATTATAAACTAACAAATTCCTTTTCTATTTTTCTTTAATTTGTTATTGTAACCAATAAAAATTTATTAATTTATTGTTTATTGTTATGTTGATGGTTAAAACTACTAGATGAGTTTGGTTGGACACCTAGATCAACTGTGGCTGGCCATAAGCTGCCTGGTTTCCGTGTATGCCTCGCCTCAAGCATGCATAATACAGGTGACTCAAGAGGGGCTGGAGCCAGCCAAAGTCTGACAGGGTCTCGTAAAAATCATTAATAAAAGCTACAATTTTTGGCCAATTTCTTTCAGCTTTCTAAACTAAAAAGCTGAAATCCTTATGTGTGCATGATATGAAAATTATATCAACAGTGCTCAAGGGAAACAAACTTGCCATGGTCACAGTTGGGCAAAATTTAAGGTACTAATTTTATATTCATACTAATAACTTATAAAATTTGAAAAATTCAGAACTAATTTTGGGTATTCAATTAAATCTTGATTAAATAATGTTACATCCCTGACAAAAAAATCTCTAGCTTCAGCAATGCCCTTGTTAAGGGACTAAATATATTTCTTGATTTTTTACAAAGTGCATTATGTTTGGGCCCATAACTTAAAACAATTACGCAATACTGACATCATTCTGGCATGTGCATAGAGATTGAAAAATATGTATATTATTTATGATTAAAGTCAGATCAGTGGTTTTGATATTAGGCAGTCTTACAGTGTAACAATGGGTTTTTAATGGAAAAATGAAGTTTTTCATTAATATCTCGAAGGTATTAAGTCCTAGTGACCAAATTCTTGGCATGGTAGGGGATTTTAGAGACATCTAACTGTATGCCGAATTTAAGGAACTTAGAGCTGAAGCTGGGGAGCTGAGCTCTTGCAAACTGCATAACACCAGCTTGATGTGAACAATATGTTACATGGTGCTTGAAAACTTGAATAAAATCTACAGTTTTTGATCAACTGGTTTCAAATTTTTGGTGTTAACAGTTGAAATGCTAACAAAAACATGCTGTGAAAATTAAATCGACAGTACTTACAGGAAAAAAACGTGCCATGGTCAAATTTGGGCAAAATTTAAGGTTCCAATTTTTTATTTTTATTAATATTTTAAAAAAATTTAAAAGATTTTCATCTAATTTTGGGTATACAATTTAATTTTGATTAATTTAAGTTATATTACTGGAAAAAATGTCCATAGCTTTAACATTTTTTGAGTTAAGTGATTAAATATCTTTCCTGAATTTTTACAAAATGCATTATGTTTGGGCCCATAACTTTTTTAAATTAAATAATACAGACATAATTTCTGGCATGTACATAGGAACTATATAGAGGAATATTTATGGTAAATATGAGGAAAAACAGATGAGTGGTTTTGATATTAGGCAGTCCTGAATTGTGAAAATAGGTTTTTAATAAAAAAAATTGAGGTTTTTCCTTAATTTCTCAAAGGAACGAAGTTGCAAAGACCCAGTTTTCGGCTTGGTAGGAGATCTTGGGGACATCTAACATTATGCCAAATTTTGGATTCCTAGGTCTTACGGTTTCAAAACGTGCCACATCTACGGACGGACGGACGGCAAGACGGACGGACGGACAGACGGACGGACGACGGACAATGGACCACGACTATAGCTCAGATGACTTATAGTCAGCTGAGCTAAAAATTAATTAATTTATTGTTTATTGTTATGTTGTTGGTTAAAACTATTAGATGATTTGGGTTGGACACCTGGATCAACTGTGGCTGGCCATAAGCTGCCTGGCTGCCCCAGTAAATGTCTCGCCTCAAGCGTGCATAATTTGCTGAAAGTTCAACTAGGTCAACATACAGGTGACTCAAGAGTGGCTGGAGAGAGCCAAGGTCTGACATGATCTCATAAAAACATTAATAAAAGCTACAATTTTTGGCCAATTTCTTTCAGCTTTCTAAACTAAAAAGCTGAAATCCTTATGTGTGCATGATATGAAAATTATATAAACAGAGCTCACAAGAAACAAACGTGAAATGGTCAA
Organism: Sipunculus nudus; assembly: GCA_026874595.1. NCBI lineage: Eukaryota > Metazoa > Annelida > Sipuncula > Golfingiida > Sipunculidae > Sipunculus > Sipunculus nudus. Next base: position 9,209,038 of record CM049309.1, read on the forward strand.
AGTTGGGCAAAATTTAAGGTACTAATTTTATATTTATACTAATAACTTATAAAATTTGAAAAATTCAGAACTAATTTTGGGTATTCAATTGAATCTTGATTAAATAATGTTACATCCCTGACAAAAATCTCTAGCTTCAGCAATCCCCTTGTTAAGGGAGTAAATATATTTCTTGATTTTTTACAAAGTGCATTATGTCTGGGCCCATAACTTTAAACATTTACGCAATACTGACATCATTTCCGGCATGTGCACAGAGAAAGTATAGAAAAACATGTATATTATATATGATTAAAGTCAGATCAGTGGTTTTGATATTAGGCTGAATTGAAGTGTAACAATGGGTTTTTAATGGAAAAATGAAGTTTAGTTTTTCATTAATATCTCAAAGGGATTATGTCCTAGTGACCAAATTCTTGGCATGGTAGGGGATTTTGGAGACATCTAATTGTATGCCAAATTTTAGGAACTGAGAGCTGAAGCTGGGGAGCTGAGCTCTTGCAAACTGCATAGCACTAGCCGGATGTAAACAATATGTTCAAGTGCCTGAAAACCTGAATAAAATCTACAGTTTTTGATCAACTGGTTTCAAATTTTTGGTGTTAACAGTTGAAATGCTAACAAAAACATGCTGTGAAAATTAAATCGACAGTACTTACAGGAAAAAAACGTGCCATGGTCAAAGTAAGGCAAAATTTAAGGTACCAATTTTTTATTTTTGTTAATATTTTTAAAATTTTAAAAGATTTTGATCTAATTTTGGGTATACAATTTAATTTTGATTAATTAAAGTTATATTACTTGGAAAAAAGTACATAGCTTTAACATGTTTTGTGTTAAGTGATCAAATTTCTTTCCTGATTTTTTACAAAATGCATTATGTTCTGGCCCATAACTTTTTTAAATTATATAATACAGACATAATTTCAGGCATGTACGTAGGAACTATATAGAGGAGGAATATTTATGGTAAATATGAGGAAAAACAGATGAGTGGTTTTGATATTAAGCAGCCCTGAAGTGTGAAAATAGGTTTTTAATAAAAAAATTGAGGTTTTTCCTTAATTTCTCAAAGGAACAAAGTCGCAAAGACCCAGTTTTCAGCTTGGTAGGAGATCTTGGGGACATCTAAGACTTTGCCTAATTTTGGATTCCTAGGTCTTACGGTTTCAAAACGTGCCACATCTACGGACGGACGGACGGACGGACGGACGGATGGACGGACTGACAGACGATGGACAATGGACCACGACTATAGCTCAGATGACTTATAGTCAGCTGAGCTAAAAAACGTGCCATGGTCAAAGTTGGGCAAAATTTAAGGTACAATTTTTCTTTAATATTTAAAAAAATTTAAAAGATTTTGATCTAATTTTGGGTATACAATTTAATTTAGATTAATTAAAGTTGTATTACTGGAAAAAAGTCCATAGCTTTAACATGTTATGTGTTAAGTGATCAAATATCTTTCCTGATTTTTTACAAAATGCATTATGTTTGGGCCCACAACTTTTTTAAATTATATAATACAGACAAAATTTCTGGCCTGTACATAGGAACTATATAGAGAAATATTTATGGTTAATATGAGGAAAAACAGATGAGTGGTTTTGGTATTAGGCAGTCCTGAAGTGTGAAAATAGGTTTTTAATAAAAAATTGAGGTTTTTCCTTAATTTCTCAAAGGAACAAAGTCGCAAGACCCAGTTTTCGGCTTGGTAGGAGATCTTGGGAACATCTAACACTTTGCCTTATTTTGGATTCCTAGGTCTTACGGTTTCAAAACGTGCCACATCTACGGACGGACGGCAGGACGGACGACAGACAATGGACCACGACTATAGCTCAGATGACTTATAGTCAGCTGAGCTAAAAAACCTGACCAAGGTACCTCTACCAGCATCCTTCAGGTAAAATTATTTTGTACATTTATGTTGTCACAGAAAGAAAACAGCTGAACAGCAATGTTTCATAATTTTCCAACAAAATATTGAAAAGGTATCTCTCACTTCATGTACTTAATAAATAAAATTGTAAATACAGAAAATATCAACTGATGCTTATATATGCATGCAGTGAAAACGTTAACATGGCATTAACAGACCTCATTTACATGAAATTCACAAAAAGCCAATGTTTTTTATGCCTGCAAGACCCTTCAAGGTCAAACATACTGTGTTTCCAAGTGCCAGGATGAACCTTTTTTAAATGAAGGTTGAGGGATAGACGGTCTTTATCTCAAGTATACAGGGCACTTTTGACTTGGTAAGCTACAAAAACACTGGATTTACACAATGTGCATTCCATAAGACCTGCATTACTGACCTGAAATACAGACACTTTAACTAGAGGGCACAGTGTAGAGCACATTTTCCTCAGTCAAGAGCAAACATTCTGGTTAAAGCTTTAACAATTTATGTCCTCCAGACAGGGATAAAGGTATGGATGTGGCCACAGATATGGATAAGTTTAGCATGGTTCCACTTGCATTCACCATAGACCCACCACTAAAGCCATAGTTTATCCAGGTTTTTCTGGGCCTAAACTCAGTTAAAATAAGTATAATAAGTGTACAATTTTAAGTCTTGTATTTTAATATAAATATATATATTAATAACCAGTTTTATAAGCCACTAGCAATTTACCAGTAATTTCAAAATCTAACCTGTGACATCTGAGAGGTGTGTATGAGAGGTTTCCAAACAGTGCCATGAAAATACTCCAAGAACTGCGTGCAAGCAAAATCTATCTGCAGAGAAAGATTGGCGGTAAAGGGACAAGTATCGGCAAAGTTTTGGGTGGACAACACCCAAATCATTTTAGTAGGATGACTGTAGTAACTATAAACAAAGGCAAGAAATTAAAATGATGTGCGATTTGATGACCTCTCACACACCACCAATACCTTTTGACTGTCTGTCATTGATGTGTATTTGTTTACAAAAGGAAGAACTGTCAACTACTTTTTGTGACCACTCCATATAAACTGTGATTATGTTGACCATTGTAGAACAACAGTTTCTGATGATATGCCACAAAGCATCCAAACTGTCAAACATGCCCAAAACCATACAAACTGCTATGATTTCTTGCAGTGTCCTATGCAGTATCTTTCTATAACTAAAACATGTATGGCAATAAGTATGGTAATTCGGTCATGCGTTAAACAGTTTTTATGAATTTACATAATCACAAAGCTGCCGTTCAGTATCAGACACACATGTAATGTTGTTTTTCACTTTTAGTTTGGCCCTGAGAGCCACAGATCAACCCAGATTGCGGAGTTTGCTCTGGTAGGGTTCAGTGTTCAAAGCGGAAGACAACATAATAATCATAACGTATACACTGTCCTGTCAAAGTGATGAATGAAACATCGAGAGATGCCGTTCTCAAAAACACTAAATGTCAAGGGGAATCCTGGGAAGGGAACAGAGTAAAGGATCAGTGTGGCCTTGACCTATGGCACTTAATATACAACCGGAAATAACTACCCATACCATCAAACAAAATGGGTAAATTTTGCATACGTCACTACTGCTGTCACGACTGTTGTGTAACACAGGGCAGTGTTTGAAACTGTGCAGATTTTGCTTGTTTATATGCAAATTCATCAACAAGATTATTTATTCATACTACTTGAACTTAACATTCAATTGTACAAAACAGAATTCATGGTGTTGGCCAGTTTACCCTTAAACAACAAACCCTTGAGCAGGGATCATAATACTTTGAAATGTTCACCTTTCCAATGGAAAAGTATTAACTCATATTTGTCTTTCCCGTAGAAAAATATGCCTTTCCACTAAAGATGTGTCCTATATCATGCATCATATCACACTTTCAGTCACATTATGCTCAATGTAAACCTGATTCGGTCATCTTACATGCCATCCTACATGCACAATTGAATACAAAAAGAACTGAATGATTTCGATATTAACACTGTTATATCAGAAACACGATTGTGCAGTGAAAAAGAGCAGAAAATATAAGATATGAGGGCCAAAATGCCGGAAAGTAGAAGATATTATAGATAATTTTTTCTAGGAAAATATAGGAAATATTGCAAGTCGTGTAACACCTGGTGTTTTTGTGTCATGTTTGTTACTACTTGCTACTATATTTGATACTATTCTATTTGCAGCTACTAATGTTGAAAACATCTGGGTGTTCACCTTTCCAAAGGATTGGTACAAAATGAAAAATGCCTTTCTGTGCATGATTTTGCCTGTCTGAGACAGGCTGAAAGACCTTATTACAACCCCTGCTTGAGATTCATACTAATAAGATGTCTGGATACTGGTTACAGCCCTACCACACCAAGTACCCCTTTTACACACAGAACTGTCTTAAAACGTTTTTGGCAAAGCAGATTGGTCATATTGCATTCATCTCCCACCAATACATGAGGTGCACATGTCATATGTGAAACAGTGTAACAACATGTTGAAACAAGCATTCACGCTTTTGCTGTAACTCAGTATCTGCTTCAAAACTAGGATTAAATTAATTGTTTTGAATGTGAATTTACACAGCACACTGTTAGCAGAGCGATAATTCAATTCACATTAGAACCCACCTCCTGAGCTGGATTCAAACCGTTCGGGCCAAAATGGTTTGAAAAGCTCTTCACATCTTAACCTGAGGCTGTGCCACAATTTAATGGGATCTTTCAAGCCCATGTTGCTTCCCCTCCACAATGTTTCATGGATTTTGGTGCATCTTTTGTGTAATTCTGCAAACAAACATACCAGCCAACCAACCAACAAACAGACACAGGTAAGAACATAACCTCCTTGGTAGAAGTAATGACACAGGAGTTGAGTGAAACCAGTCCCGGTCTGGCAGCGTCCTGATACTGGTCCGGCTACAGCTGGCTGGCACCTGGGTGCCAACAGATGGCTAAAATCTGTCTTCTCAAGTTCCTGAACATCTGTGTAATATTTCTGAATTTCCTTTATATATGACATAAAACCAAATTTGTCTATTATTACACAGCATCCTGACGTCTACATAAACATATCTGTCAGGGGCTGAAATGTCTTCAACCAGCAGGGCTAGTATATAAAACATTTAACTGGCCACTACATTCTGTGACACCAACCTGTGTCCAGCTATTTTTGGGGGATATTTTTTTAGAGCTTATATATTATATCAATTTAATGATCACTACACATTGAAGTGACAAACTAATATAGCATTAAGCAACCATTTAGTAAATCTTAAGTGTATGTTTAACTACTCAAAAGTAGTCCTGAAAGATCAAATCAGTGAATGCAAGAGTAGCTGTCTTTATTAACATTTTTATATTTAAGTGACAGTGCTAACATGCAGGGATTGACATTTACTGTTGCCTGACTGTCTGGGGCAGGTGACTGAGGCTTTTTGGGAGGTGAAAACCACTGGTTGCCTTCCTGACAGGGCAGGCAGAGTGTTCAAATAACCCTTTGATATTAAAGAACAAAATTTAGGTTATCCACATGACAGGAGTCACTTATGTCAAACTAACTTTTCTCAAATAATATATTCACTATTAACTGCTAACCAATCCATTCACTGGAAAATTTAACAATTTAATATATGAGTGCTTAAATCTGGGCATGTGACAAACACATTTATGTGGGTGAATTTTATCAACCAACTGCCTGACTTGGTAGGTTAGATATATAGTTGGTATCTAACCCTGACATGACATCATCCAATCAGCACTAGCTGTGACATGAAACTGTTTTTGATTGACAGGTGATAATGGCTGCTACCAGGAAAGCTATAGTATTGTGAAGCATGGACTTTTTTGTCTGATTTAATAAATGACACCTTATCAATATTTTGTAAGTATTTCATGACTTTTTTTCAAAATGACATGATGTTTTATATTATTTACATTATTATGATGATTAAATAGAATTTAAGAATTTATAAAAAAAAAAGCATAAGGAATTTTATTGCACATGCAATAAACTGCTGGCTTATCACCATACAAAAAATATATCTGGAGCAAACAAAAATATTGCATGGTATATATATTTAAACAAGTGATATATCATGATACATTTGTGAACACATACCAGTATCCCCCAACCATACTGACAGGTTCACTGCCCTGAACTCTGAAGTTCATGGTGTAAGAATCTGTAACACTAACAATATATATATGGAGCATGGGCTGAAACTTTCTAAAATAATGGTAAATTCAATCATTCACAGATGTTATAACCATATATTATCAGTGAATGTCTCCTGACTAGTACTTGTCTTCAAAACAGCTGTGCTTCATGTCAAACTTCTGTTTACATTTTGAAATAATTTACTGGTTCAAGGATAATTCCATCCATATCACCTAAACTTTAAACTAACAGAACAAACAACGCTTTGCCCCTGGGCGATTGTGTTGTCTAAAGGAAACAATGTGCACAATAAGCTAGATAATTACTACCCATCATTGTCAAAAACATACTTTTATATATATATATATATATGTCGAGGGAAGAATGAGAATCAGGGAAGATCCAGAATCCAGAAATGGTATGAAGAGATTCCCATTCTTCCCGGGAAGAATGAGAATTCTCATTCTTCCTGGGACAAATAAGAATTCCAGTCTCTCCCAGGAAAATTGAGAATTCTCATTCTTCCTGGGAGAGATTGGAATTCAGTTTTGAAATTAAAACCTGGGAAATATGAGAATTCTCATGCCTGGAACTAACATGAAAATATCTGAATCATTAATTCATTTATAATTGTGCCATGTTAAACTTTTTCATGCAACCTTCTCATCAGTGTTAGAGATTAAAATGTACCACAAGTATTTTACCTCAGTTACACTCTACTGTTTAGCATATAAAACAACAGGTATATGTTTTTCATGGTTGAACTTAACATGTATAAATGTCAGAAGCTCACTGACAATTTGTCAGATGTGTTAGTCAATCTAACATGGACGTTTATCTTCACTGAATTGTAGATTAAAAATATTCACATCTAGAAATCTTTATAATTGAATCATGTGCCTAAGAACTAATATGTAAATATCAGGGGTGCTTGTTTTCAACTTACATGTATGTGATGGGTTTAGTACTATCATACATGTGTGAATAAAACTGATTTTAACAGAAATGTGTTTTCTACTTTTTTTCATGACAAAAATGTTACTGTTCTCTTAGCAATGGTCAGTTAATAACATTAAAGTTTGGTTATAATACCATAGTAAAATATGCAAACTTAACCCACCTTAACTATTAAAAGGATATCACTTAACAAATTGGAGCTGGCTGGAAAAAATAAGAATTCTGGTTTTTCCCGGGAAGAATCGGAATTCTCATTCTTCTTGGGAAAAATGAGAATCAAATCATAGTATGAAATGATTCTCATTTTTCCCGGGAAGAATGGGAATTCCCATTATTCCCGGGAAAAATCAGAATTCTCATTTTTCCCGGGAAAAATCAGAATTCTTCTTTTTCTCAGGAGGATTCTGGATCTTCCCAGGTTCTCATTCTTCCCTCATAATATATGTCAAGGTCAAGATCCAAATCTGGACCAATCAGCCACTGGTCCAGACCAAATCTCAATTGGGATTTAGGCTTGACCAAATCCTTATTTGAAACTGGTCTGGACCAATTCCCAATTGGTCCAGACCAGATCCTGATCAGGATTCAATCCGGCCTAAATCCCAATCTTTAATTAATAACAAAGAGAATGACTTCCTGTCTAATCAGTGGAAGGTTATGGCTACCTATAACCCTGATCCAGCTCATACCTGTGTCTACTTGCTAACTTCATGTCCACAAGGCTCTGTTTAATTATAAATGTAAATTTATATATTTTTAAAATGTTTTAATTTATTTTAGATACAGAATTTAATTATTTTGATTGATACATATACATTATGCATGTAGGAAATACAAGCCAGAAAAAAAGTATTATTGATCAAGTTTAAAATATTACAAACTTTTTACAAAGGTTAAGTTGTGCCCCAAAAATCAGTGGTATCGTTTTATTCCATTTATTAATTCATGTCAGGTATCAGTCCTATTAATTTTCATTTGTTCACTTAAGTCTATGTATTTGAAGTTTGGCATGGCGCAAATAAGTTTATCATGACAAAATACACTTAAGTTTATGAGAAGGCTGAACTACTTAGCTGAATTTTTCTTAATATAATCAGAAGTATGTGCTGAAGGCATTTTTCAGTATCATGTGAACTCAGTCTGAATCAGAATCTTGGCTGGACCAGATCCCGATCGTAGTTTGGTCTGGTCAGAATCCTGATCAGGATTTGGTCTGGACCAATTGGGAATTGGTCCAGTCAATTGGCCATAGGTCCAGACCAAATCCTGATCGGGATTCAGTCTGGCCTACCCCAGATTGGGATCTAGTCCAGCCCTTGTCCAGTTAAAATCCCAATCGGGATTTGGTCTGGACCAATCACCAATTGGTTCAGATCAGGATCTGGGCCTTGACATATATAAATTTCTTATGTACTTGTTTTTCAATATAAGAGATATGTATATGTCTCTAATCTATATATATAATATAAAGTTTTATACTGATTTGTGTACAATGTGTCACTCAATGAATTGTATGCTGCTTTTGTGAAATACTGACAGATGATATATTTCAAGTCTTGTAAAGTTTTTAAGTGTGTGTACACACCTTAAAATAACACTAACTGAGGAAGTTTTTGAACTATATATAAAAAGTTATCAATGACTAGGGACCCATGGGTCTCGACGCTCAGCTGCATTTGTCTATAAGGATACTGTGGTTGCCTTTTTGTTCGCGAGGGTTTTAATTTCGCGATATTCGCGAATTGGAGATAATCGTGAAAATGAAACCCTCGGGAATAATTTGCCAATTGAATATGCCCTTCTTGTTTAGTGTAACCAATACTTGTAAGTGAATAGGTTAGATCAGTGAGAAATATTATAATAAATTACATCCATGCAAGTTTAGGGAAAATGTTCCCTTAAATTTGAACTAAGCTTCCTGTGCTGTGTGTACAGGACCATCGTTATATGAGTAGAACATTACAAACTCATGACTTATTCTCAAATAATAATACACACAGGTATATGGCATTACCAAAGATTTGATATAGGTTCTGGTGAGATCGCGAAAATGAAACCCTCGCAAAACATTCAAAATGAAGAGATTGCGAAATTTCAGCCTCGCGAATATGAAGCCAACCACAGTTTATGTTTTTGAGGTTTTCCAAATATTGGTCCTGTGATCAGTTTGAAGCCAACCTGTTTACCCAAACTGGAGTTATCATCCATAAACTAATTTGTGAATTGATGGGCCCTGTGACCTTAACCTTTGACCTTATGACCCCAAAATCAAAAGGAAACTTCCCCTATTGGCAGGTGCACCACATGTTGATGATGGAAGGATTGAGATGAAAAGTTTGCTTAAAATGCATCCACAATCTTTCTAAAGTAATGGGTCCTGTGACCTGGACCTTTGATCTCATGACCCCAGAATAAATGGTTCTTACTTAAGTGGTGGTCCATATATGAGACAATTTTGAAACCAATATTTAAACCAAACTGGTGTTATCATCTGGAAACTAATATGTGGATTAATCGCCCCCATGACTTTGACCTTGTGACCCTTAAATCCATAAGTTACTTCCAATATTGGCAGGTGAGCAACATCTGGAATAAAGAATGTTTGGGACAGAAAGTTTTGCTAAAAATACATCAACAATCTTTTTTAGGAAAAGGGTCCTGTGACCTTGACCTTTGGCCTTATGACCCCAAAATCAATCAATTTCTTTCCCTATTGGCAGCTCAGCTATATGTGTAAGATGGAAGGTTTTGGATGAAAAGATTGGCTTAAAATGCATCCACAATCTTTCTAAATAAGTGGGTAATGTGACCTTGACCTTTCACCTCATGACCCCAAAACTGAACAGAATCTTCCCCTATTGGCAGGTTAGCAATATTTTGAAGATGGAAGGTTTGGGATGAAAAGTTTGGCTTCAAATGCATATGCATTCTTTTTAAAGAAATGAGTCCTGTGACCATGACCTTTGACCATTGGACCCCAAAATCAACACGGTTCTTACTTTAGTCGTGAGTCATATATAAGTTACGTTTGAAACCAATATGTCAAAGTAAACTGGAGTTATCATCTGGAAACTAATTTGTGAACAGATGACCCCTGTGACCTTGACCTTTGACCTTGTGACCCCAAATTCATTTATGCTCTCCCCATACTGGCAAGTCATCTAAATGTGCAAAATGGAAAGTTAGGGATGAAAAGCTTGGCATAAAATGCAGCCATAAAATGCAGCCATAATCTTTTTTAAAAAATGAGTCCTGTAGCCTTGACCTTTGACCTCATGACCCAAAAATCATATAGGTTCTTGCTTTAGTGGTGGGCCATATGTAAGTCAAGTTTGAAATCCATGTGTCAATATAACCTGGAGTTATCATCTAGAAACAAATTTGTGTGGATGGATGGATGGTCAGACAGACAGCTAAACAGACAGACAGACAGGGTGACAACTATATGGCATCCACTTGTGATCAGTAAACACACCAGGTTTTGGGACACTAGATGTAATAACAGCTGAGAAACTGACATGATTGTTGTCATTTTATAGTGAAAAATTTTTTTAAATATTCGTTAAAATAACAAAAAAAAAAAACAGGTGGTGCCACCACTTTTTCGTAACTGACAAAACTAGTCATGGTCAATATTCAAGGCAAGATTCATGACAATCCATGCATTAATTATCAAGATATTGGAGGTTTTGTATTATATTTTTAATTATTCTGGGGGGTATTTTCAAGCCCCATAGCTCAGAGGATAAAGGTCACAGTGACCTAATTTCAGGTTTCCAAGGAGATTTTTTATTGACCACCCTGGATATTCATAGGTCCAGCAGTTACGCTTTGTGCCCTGCTAACAGACACCTGGACAGACGACGGGCGAAGCGCCATTCCTATTCCTCAGTTGACTTACAGTCAGCTGAGCTAAATAAAACATAGAAATAAGCAGTCATCGCTGAATAAAAATATACAATGCTGCAGTCAACAGGATTTGAATCTGGGATATTCCACTGCATAATAATAAGCTTGATACTCCAGACTGCATCCAATTCTGTGAGATATATGACTGTTAATTAAATACTGGAGCAGTTAATCTGCAATACAGGCCACTTGCCCCAAATATGGTTATCCAAACAGATAGTGCATTTACTTACAGGTATCGACAAACTTGCTGACACAGCAAAAACATAAAAATAACCCGATTGTCTGATAGAGAAATGAGTCATTAGTTCAACTCAGCATCCCTGCAGTTTATGTCAACAGAACTTCAGTCCCGATTGTGGAATGACAACAAAGACTACCAGGTGACCAGCACATCAGCACGAGAGAGAACGCGTACAAGAGGATAACGGTGACTACACAGGCTGGTTTTTAGCTGATAGCTACCAGAGAAAAAGCCAGCCCTTCCTTTAGTGTGCAGGCAATATTGCACAGGCCCAAAACACATTTATCAATTTGATAACGTAATCTGACCGACAAGTGCACTGGTGCACACTCTGGATGGGTGACTCACCCGTCCCTACCAGTAGTCCCCACTCATGCTCGTTCTGTACAATAATTAAATTGGCTTCATACACTCTGCCAGAAACAATGAGGGAGCCATCCTTTCTGCAGGATACCTGACCAGTAACAGATTTTTCTTCTTTTGGCATGTAATTAAAGTAATGAAATTTGTCATACAATACAGTCCTAGCCATTTCCCTTTTCAGCCAATCAATAAAAAAATAAAACTATCAGCAAGTTACATGGCTTTATCCAGTATAAAACCCTAATGTTGGTTAATTAAAATAAAACATAACTGCCAGGATGTATTTTATTTCAATACTCTTAATGTCAGCTCTGTCTAATTTAATTTTGAAAATATATGCACACAGGAAATTTAAATGTAACAACTGCTTAGTTAATAACTAATTTTTATTTTATTGTTATCAAATGATGACAAGCCATCAAGTCAGTTAAATTGCCTTGAGCACTCAAAATACTTTAACATATGTGGTTTAATCAATTATGCATAAATTAATGTGAAATTGCTGTTTTCAATTCTTCACTCTTGATTAAGTATATTTATTAATCCCTACTGAATTTCTGAAATCCCTAAGGTTATTTCAAACGATAGCAATATTTGTTTAATTTAAATACTATAATTGCTGCAGACTGATGTACTACAGTTTTCTTATCTGAAACATCCACAGTATTCTTGTAAAATATCAAAATATCAATAGTTCTAAACAAGCAATACTGTTAAAGGAAAGAAAAAGGAAATCCGAATTGAAAATGATTTTACACATCCACACACAGATTGATTTAATTGATTATTCAAGATAGAAAAACTACAAACCATCCAAATAATTGATTAATTGGCACACCACATATATATATATATATATACACATTTGGTCCAGCCTAAATCCCGCTCAGGATTTGGTCTAGACCAATCGCTGATTCTTCAGATGGAGAACTGGGCCTTGAAATATATATATATATATATATATATAAATATATATATATATAAATATATATATATATATATACAGACACGTGAGCAGACATTATAATATTTAAGTCCATGAAAGTGCTCTAGGCCTTACATACATGGCTTGGCCAATTTACACAGCTAAAAATATATTGGATGCAGTATACATACTAATTACACTGTCTGGCCAAGATAACCTACTTTATTGAAAAAGCTCTTATTGTAATACAAGTCCAAAGACTACAGTCACATAAGTATAATGCTTCACTTGTCTAGGGGTACAAACCATACTTAGTCTACCCATCATAATTTCAAAGTGTATTTGTGTGACATTCATGTGCATTTATGTTAGCATTTTTAAGTCTTCACCCAGCTTGCTAAAATTCCTTTTACAGTGCATAAGTTTCCTTAACAATGGAGGTTCTCATGAAGCATGCCACCACTTAAATTTATATAAATGTGTAAGGGTGTAATAATGCATTGAATAATTGATGTGTTGAATTGTGAACCCCTTGATTACATGGTAACTGATTCTTTACCTCCAAATTAATTAGTTTCAATTTTAATTTTACGCATGCACCACTCTTCATTAGCTGTCAGCATACTGTGTTGTTGAGAGTATTTATGGTGTATGAGCCACAATTTTTAACTCTTGCCCATAAAAGCTCCTCTCATATATAAAACAAAAAACAAAAATGGCAGTGATAAAGTAACAGAGGGCAAGCTTCATTTTCCATTACATGCTTAAAGTAACCAACATCCTTTGTGGACAAATATTTATCTTTATTTTAAATATAGTTTGAAATTTACAACTAAAAAATACTGTGGTTGTCTTTTTGTTCGTGAGTGTTTCAAATTTGCAATATTCATGAAAGAGAATTTTTTGTTAAAATAAAATAAAACCCTCGTGAATAAGATGCCCTTATAGTCAAAGGGAAATCTTAAACCAACATTCTTTTATATATATAAAATGCTAGGTCTTCTTTGTTACCCTTTATCAAATACTTCTATAATAAATGATATAAAATATTAATAATGCCTATAATGAACAAGAATTTCCGATGTTGCCTTAAAACTTCATCCAATTTTTCAGATTTGCATACAGATAAATTTATATACAATGTATTTACATTTTATTTCATATAACAAATTCATACTTGTATATTGGATAAACTATGTTTAGTTTACACTTATATGGGCAGAATGCGAAAAAATGAACCCTCATGAAACAATGATTAAGTAAAAATTGTGAAAATAAACCCTGTGAATATAAAGCCATCCACCATTACTGAATAGATAATCAAATCAAAGGAAAAGGAACAATTAATCCACTCAAAATTCACAGGCCTCATAATATGTGTATCATCTCACCCAAGTCCATTTTGACTGAATACAAAAATTTCCCCTGTAAAACCATCCTGGTACATGCACTTAATACCTCAAAGTCACCTGTGATATATGTTTTTAGTGTTTTGTGAACACATTGCATGGGCACTATGTTTATGTTTTGCACCACTGCTTGCTCCCAGTGAAAGCTTTTTTCCACTGGTGTATGGGAGTAAGCAAATAGTTATGGAAAAAAATGTCTGCAGCTACTATAATATTTAAAGGATAAAACACTTTACTTCATGTACATTTAACATACCTTGTAAGTGAATATGTTCCATTAAAGGGCTTATTCCAGTATTTAATGTTGATTAACTAAAGATAATCTAGTAAACTTTTTATGAAAATAGGCCAGAGAACGCTGATCCAACCACACACAGGCAGTTCATTTTATTTGTATCCTTGTATTTATAACATGTGGGAGCCTGCTAGTGAACTTCAGCACATGTGTAACAAAATACCTATGATTTTAAGGTTGTTCTGTTTCTCAACACTAATGCATGTACCAGGTTTACTTACATCTTGAAGATAAACAAGCTCACACATCCATCATCAAGTTATTATTATAAGATCTTTTCTTCACAGGAATTATCTCAAGTTCAGCAGAGTACCGGTAAGGCAGAAATAGTGATGTAGTCGAGTCCACACCATCAAAGTCCCAGTGCAAGTCTGAGTCCAAGCTCCATGAGTCCGAGGCGGAGTGTTTGAGATTAGAGTCCAAGTCCACCTTCTTTGAGTCTGAGTCATCTGGAACCATAGTTCAATTCCAATAAAAATCTCCTTATAAAAAGAATTATTTTATATTTTTTTTGGAGGTTACTGCCTGATTTTTTTTTAATGCTAGCTTTAGTAAGCATATGTATATCTGCAGAATTCCATTCTGGTTTCAGACAATATGAACGGGGAGTATATGGGTAAAAGGTGGGGATTTATAATCTGATATTACCAAAGATGTCAGTCTCATCAGACTTTACACTTTGCCTTCCTGGTCTTTGGGGCCTGTTCATTCTTGTAACTTTCTCGACTCCCTGGGGAACATACAACCCAAGCAGCCATATCAGGTGCTAGAAAGGTTATTTGTTCTATATTTTCCTGCCGCAAATGACCAGGACCCATTCACTCCTGGGTGGAGAGAGCTCACTCTTGAGGTAAAGACATTGACAAGGAGTCTCAGAACAGACAGGGGTCAGAACAGGATGCAAACCCACAACCTTGCGATCACAAGTCCAGCATCCCAACCTTACGCCACCACGCTCCACATGCTGGTGTTAACCAGGCCCAATGACTACTGCACCTGCAGGCCCTGGGTGTGTAATCATCCCCATTAATGGGTCACATCACTGAAACCCCCCGAAAGCAGCACTCATTTGTGAGTGAAACAGCAACTGGGCACAGCCTTCCCATTAAATTTGCAGTGAAATCACCCTGTTTGGAGGCCAACTGGGCACAGCCTTCCCATTAAATCTGCAGTGAAATCACCCTGTTTGGAGGCCGATCGTGAAAAATCTCACCACCTCAGCAGAGATTCAAATTCACAATCTCCCTGTTTTGAATCCTGTGCTTTACCTCTGAGCCACAAAAGCTGATCTAAACAGAAAATTTAAATGGAACTTTTAGATTACTTTGAGAAATATTTTATAATAGTTTACACCTTTTACATTAAGGTTTAATTACATTTAACTCCCGTTGCAAACCCAATACTTGGCATATATAGTCTTTTATTGTAATATTCTGTGAGCAGTTCACTACTATTTGGATATATCTTTATGATATTTGATGGAGCTTTCCTTCTGTTGGACTTGAGATAGATTTGGCCTGATTTCTTGAGTACTTACCTCCAAGTACAAGTCAGAGTCCAGGATGCTCAATTCCAAGTCAGCGTCCGTAAAAAAGTGGACTTGAGTGCAGACTCCAGTCCTCCTTACGTCTCCAGAAATAACATAAATTTTATGGAAAAGGTACGTGAATGGCTGGCTTTAAAAGGAGGTGGTTATAGTATTCTTTGGTGCATTCTCTGACTAAAAATGGCATTTCTTACTGAAGTTACTGACCTGAAGGTTATCTGTGATAAATTTTGTCCTTTAATTAGGGTTTAATAATTAAAATTCTTCATGTTTATTTTTGTTTTTCACCAGCAGATTCATTGTAGAACGTGTTGTCAGCCACAAATATATCCCACAAACACTTTAATAAAACACATGGGGTGTGTTGCAATAAGGTGACTTAAGTCATGTAGGTGACTTAAGCCCGGGGGCACCTGTGTGTCACCACGGTAACCATTATGACGTCACAATTGTCACAATGGTATTTAGGCCCACAACTGGGCTTAAGTCCAGTAAAATGTTATTGCAACAGGCCCATGGACTTTTATCTTCAGAAGATATGTTTAACTTAAACAGATACTAATACTACTACTAAATATTTACACAACTTCTTGTTTGAAAATTTACACTTACATGAATCTGAATAGATCAGGACATAAATGATTTCAATAAGTTCAGCTTTTTACCAGTATTTTCTTGCAAATGCTTCAGTGTTACAATGCTCACCGTGCATGCATAGAATCTCTATATCAATCAGGCCAAATAGAAATATCAGTCTTAAATATGGTGCCTTTATTAGAAGGCTTTAACTTATAATATTCACTTACAAGTGGCCCTTACTGCTTAATTTATTGAAAATCATTACTTGCTACATAGGGAGTGTCCATATTTATAAGATAATATATTTCATATTAATACAGTATGGTGATTTATTAATGATGGAATATTCATTAAATATATATAGAAGGTTTTTAAATGACTAACGATGATATTTGGCAGCAAGGATCCAAGGACACATAATGTTACTGTGTCAGTTTTGCCAGAGCTGATGTATTTCTCTGTTTCAGATATGTCTTGTTTTATATCCATTATATAACAGGTAAATTCAAGGTGGTTGCAAATCATGTTTGCAAATTGGAGCAAACTGAGTTTTTATATTGCAATCCAAGGCATTTTCAATCACGTCAGCCAAAATGTTTTTAATTCCTCTAGTTCAGTTAAGTAACACTCCTTTCAGCCTGTCAACCACACTCTTGTGAAACAAGGGACCTATGGGTCACTGTGCTCAGCTGACGTTAACCTTGAAGGTAAAAATCTAAAATAATATCATATGGAGATAAAGTGTAAGAGGAAGAGGTAATAAAGGCCATGGTTGGTTTGTATGATTGGTTTGTATTGATGAGCAAGAAATTGTTGCAAAAAATATTTTGTGACCTGACCATGTGTTTCCTAATGTTGAAACTAAAGCATGTGAGCAGTTTGTGAACAAATGATCTGTACTATTACCATGATCATAAGTTGGTTTTTCGATTAACTGTTGACATTTCAGTAGTTTATACATTTGTTCAATTGAATCTATTTTTTGTATAATATATATTATTAAATATACATGTATTTTTTTTTATGAAATGCATACAGTTGAAATATAGCTAATTAAGGCCAAAAAAAATTAAAGGTATGGTTCTCAGGTTCTCATCAATTTTAAACCCCCGCATCAAAAATTTTTATTTTGATTTTTAATTAAAACTTTCCAATTTCGAGCTGCTGCCACTCAGACATTTCTTTCAAGAAGGTAAAACCATACAATTTCCTTTGTTTTGTAGTGCTTTTACTTATTTAGCAAAATAAAACTGTTATTTTCATGCTTTTCCCTTATCATTTGACATTTTTATCGAAACATACCAAAAAATTTAAAATAAAAAAAGCGCCCGCCGCATTGATTTCTGAAAAAAAGTGCCTGAGAACCATACCTTTTTTTTATTTTGGCCTAACAACATAAAACAGGGCAAACAAAGCCTGATCACAAATTCTGCTGAGGCAGGAAAATAATGAACAAATGTTTGTATTAAATCCTCATTTTTTTTATCACATCAATTATTTTCTAATTTAAGTTTATATTTCTATACATTTCCAATTTAACATATATATCTGAATATAAAAGTTGATTCATAATTCTCAATTGCATCATCATAAATCTCAATCTTGTCAGATAACACCACATCATGCATACAAATGTTTTATTTATTTTTTACCACAAAAATATATCTTTTAAATCTGCAAAACAATAAATATCTAAAAATAATACTTGATTTAGATTTCACAATTTTTAATTGTGTCTTTATTTATCCATAATGTGCTTCATATTTTATAATAATTTAAGCATACTGATGGGTTCAATTATATTTGTTAAAATCATTTAAAAAATTGATTTCTTTAAAAATCCTACATTACACAATATTGCATCTTCTGGATTATACCTTGAATTATTTTTTCAAGGAAAGTTTTTGCATATCGGAGTGAAAACAGCATTACAATTAAGGAGATACAGTGAAAACAATAATAATTACTGCATAACACTTGGTGGGTTGGGTTTGTGGGGGGGGGGGGGTGATTGGGGTGGTGATATGAGAATAACTGTACACCTGTCACAGCAGGGGATCTCCCCCAGTGACTGTAACAAATCAGAAACCCTGGCATAGCTGACTTCCAGTGACCTGGAGTGGGACCCTGCATCTGTAATCAAAGCAAGTGACTACAGAAAAAAAAATCAATAACTAGCTTAATTTTCAAGCTTTTATTTTCAAATTTCGGATTTAGACAAACTAAATATTTATGTTTACATGCGTTGAAAATTAAATCAATGGTGCTTACTGGAAAAAAACGTGCCATGGTCAAAGTTGGGCAAAATTTAAGGTACTGATTTTTTTTTATGCTAATAACTTAAAAAATTTACAAAATTCAGATCTAATTTTGGGTAAACAATTGAATCTTAATTAAACATAGTTATATACTTGAGAAAATAGACTCTAGTTTCAATATTTTTCATGTTAAGTGAGTTATTATTTTTCCTGATTTTTTACAAAGTCCATTATGTTTGGGCCCATAACTTAAAAAATTTATACTTTACAGACTTAATTTCTGGCATGTACATAGGAACTATATAGAGGAATATTCATGGTAAATATGAGGAAAAACAGATGAGTGGTTTTGATATTAGGCAGTCCTGAAGTGTGAAAATAGGATTTTAATAATAAATTGAGGTTTTTCCTTAATTTCTCAAAGGAACGAAGTTGCAAAGACCCAGTTTTCGGCTTGGTAGGAGATCTTGGGGACATCTAACATTATGCTGAATTTTGGATTCCTAGGTCTTACGGTTTCAAAACATGTCACATCTACGGACGGACGGATGGACGGACAGACGGACGACGGACAATGGACCACGACTATAGCTCAGATGACTCATATCAGCTGAGCTAAAAAAGGGCGACATAAGTAGGACTGGAAATGTACAAAAAGTAGGAAAATGGAAGGAAAAAGTATGACAAAAGTTGAACTATAACCACACATGTAACAATATCCATGCTCATTCTTGATAGGAGAATGCAGGGCTGTACCCTGACAGAAGCCCTAGGGGAGCATATATATAATTATGTATAATACTATTTATACATATTATATATATATAAGCAAGCATCATAAAAAAACCCTGAGCTGTCAACTTTGACAGATCACCCCTCAATATCAATCCTTTTAATTGCATATGTGCTCAAGATAATGTTTCAACACTCCCCCTTAAACATTTCACTCACATAGATGAAAATGGCAATGATGATCTGAGGGCAAAATATATTTTTCCTTTACTTACTTGAATTAACTGCCATCCATTGTGGCAAAATATAGGCCTATTACTTCAGAGGGCCCTTAGGATTAATTCAATTATCAAGCCTTTACCTTCAATTCAATGCTCAATTCAATTCTTACTTAAGTGGTAAATTTTTGACTGTTTAAAACATGAAAATGAATTTCGTAAATTTCAGTGATTAAAGAAAAAAATGTAGCTCTCCCTGTGTTTGTTACCAACATATGTGTTTCTTTGCAAGTGAAGTGATCCACCAGGAAACTAGACATTTCTTGGCACCGCTGGTGCCATAGTATCGCCAGACAAATGAGGTTTTGTGGTATTTTGTTGATATAATGTGATGTATTTGTATTTTAGCAATGAATGTGAGAAACATTTGTACAAAATATAGGAATATTTAAAGTGAAGGCAATTGTTATGTAAAAGGTTATGTATAAATAGAAGTATATATTTAATGATGTACTGAGTTGTATAAGTATGTTTGGAGTAACTTGTTTGAGAATAAAATAGAGTAAAGCAGAAAGAAAGAGAAAGAGATGGATAGACAGGATTTCAGAGAGATGGAGAGATATGATAATGAGAATGAAATAATAATATCTGTTATATTTTGTTTCACATCATATTTTGTTCTTTGTAATAAATTGTTATATTGTCATAAAAATTGTCATTTGTTCCTTATCAATAGCATAAATTGTGGAAAAACAAGAAAATAGAGTAGGGGTGCCACCATGCAGTTCCCAGCAAATGACTCATCACATTACCCATATCTATCTATATGCATAATATGAAAGATATCTGCCAATTAGTTTCCAGCACATGACAACACTATCCAACAACTTTTTAATTTTTATTTTATAATGCTGACAATACTGTCAAGTCCCATATAGGCAACATTCATGAGCCATTTTAAATAGTCTTCGTCCAAAGGTCAAGACCACTCTCAAAGGAAAATGATCCAGTTGTGACTCTGTGGTACACCCAGTGCACTAATTCATTTATCACTGACCATCATATCTATTTTTAGAATCTGACCATGGCCCAGAACTGCTGATGTTTGGGCAAAACATGATGCAACACCATGTGCAGACCACTAGCTGAAGCAATCCCCCAGGTTCACTGGAGATTTTCATGATTGTTGGTGATTTTTACCATATATGGCAATATTTAAAGTCAGGTCCACTCTCATATGCAAGGTCAGGACCCAAATTTAAATATATCTCATCCCATAATCCAAATCTATGTATATGCATAATATAAAAGAAATCTGTCCATTAGTTTTTGACTTATAATGCTTACAGTGCTGTCAAGTGGCCCTTTTTAAGATATTCATGATTTTATGTTTTTCACCAAATATGGGAATATTCAAGGTCAAGGTCACTCTCATAGTCACGGTCATGACCCCAAATCAATAAACTGCATTCCAAAATATCCAACATTTGAAAAAAAAATTAAATTTAAAAAAAATAATTTAAATTAAATTAAATTTTAAAATTAAATTTACAATTAAATATACCTCATTCCATAAACCATATCTATATACATGCATAACATGAAAGAAATCTGTCCATTACTGTTTGACTTATAATGCTCACAGTATATACTGTCAAGTGGCAATGATGGGGTATTCAAAGGCGCAAAAAACAAGAAAAGGACAACAGGTGGCGCCACCTATCTTCTGCAAAAGACAAAACTATCCAAGATCTTCCGTCAACTTGATTTTTGGACCAATCCATGCATCCCTTTTTAAGATATTCATGATTTTATGTGATTTTCACCATATATGGTAATATTCAAGGTCAAAGCCACTCTCAAAGGAAAGGTCATGACCCCAATTTTAATATACATCATCCCATAACCCATACCTATGTACATGCATAATATTAAAGAAATCTGTCAATCAGTTTTTGACTTGTGATGCTAAAAGTACTGTCAAGTGGCAATGATGGGGGTATTAAACGGCACAAAAACAAGAAAAGGATACTAGGTGGCACCACCAGTTTCCGGTACATGACATCACTTTCCAAGATCTTTGTCCAACTTGATTTTTGGATAAATCCATGAAAGATTTCTTGAGATATTTAAGAATTTGTGTGATTTTCCCCAAAAATGGATCTATTCAAGGTCAAGGTCACTCTCCTAGTTGAGGTCATGACCCCATTTTAAATAGGCTTTGTCCTCTCACCTATATCTATAAATGTGTCAAGTTTGAAAAAGATCCTTGAAATATTTTTTGAGTTATTGTGTCCAAAAGAAATCTCTGTGGCGGCGGCGGCGGCGCAACCAAAATAATCATCAATAGGAATTGATTCAGAGTTAAGTAATACAGTTCAAGTGGGTACTTGAAATTCAATGCATCAATACCTCAATGCATTGTTACATCCCTAGTAAAATATAATATTTTAGTCACAAGAAGGTCTGAAATTTAGTACTTAAGTATTAATTGAATTGAGAATTGAATCAAAAGGTAAAGAATTGATTAATTGAACCGATTCAAATCCCCCTCACAATTCACAGGCTAATGTCACTTAACTTGTAACCCTGTGAGTACTTCAGGTCTGATTTAAAGTTCAGCAATCCAACTATAACTTGTGGATGAGGGTGTGGTCATCACAAAAGTGTTCCTCAGGCTTCAACTTCAAAGATACCACTTAAATGGCCAAGAAACTCTTTCAGCAGATAATTTTCCACCTTAAGACTGTCCCCCAAAGTACTTTCAAATTGTATTTCTGTGCCCTTATCAAACCCTGAACTTGCAGCAATTTCAAAACCTCTCATGGGTGCTGCCTTTTTGTGTACAGATTAAACAGGAGATGTCACAAGTCCCATGTCAGAACTAAGGGTTTACCACGAGTCTGTTACAATCATCTGGATATTTTTAGAGATATTTTAAACTCAGCATGCATGCTCATAGGAATCATATCTAGAGTAAATCGACTTTTTTTCAAGCTAAGGAGACAAATTATGAAACTAAAATTGTGTTAAAATGGGTTTTCCACATCAACAGGGTATGTTCTAACAGCACCAAGAAATGAATATATTCTTTTAAGTCCAGCCTTTGATTTCTCTGTATAAAGAATGGAGGATTCTTCTGACCACAGGTATATGAAGACGTATCAAATATATGAAAAACATTCATTCTAGAAAATCAAAAGAAATATGTCTATATGACCTTGTATATGATTGTTTATGTGGTCTTGCTTATAAATGCATGAAGATTTTAATTAGATGTTAAGATTTACTTTCATATACCAGTTTCTGTTATGTAAAGGGCATTACCTGATTTAAAATAGACACTATTCTCTGTTCCACCAACCTGTGTTAAATTTTTCTCTGGATCATTTTCTCAAAAAGTTTTATATTTTAATAATTTCCTGGATAATATGACTTATATGACAATTAATCTCCAGTTTATATTTCACAACTTCTTGGACTCTTTTAAATGATCTCACAGATCAAATGCACATGTCCCTGCATGAGAAGCCATCTTTGATTTGACAGCTGGTTGTATTTTTAGCTCATTTACATGACATCATCCAATCAGCTAAGGCTGTTTTTTGCATGTGACTAATAAGCCACCATAAATCGGGCTGATATGACTTGTAAAATGTAGACTTATATCTCAGTTGTTTTATTAATTCTGTTTCTTTTGATAAGGTATTTATTTACCTTGTTATAAGTTAGGCTTGTTAATCTTGTACCCAACATAAACATTTGCTCCAGGTGGACATGAAGGGATGGAACAAATTTTAGCCACACTGTGACAATTTCTAATTGAGTTACATACTTTGAGGGTATTTCCTCAACTGTCCTACCAACAATTTTATTTGCACTGAATTATAAACAGGGACATAGAGGTAACACTTAAAAAGAATTTGTTTTATCAAATTTTTAAAAAAATGTGGAAATTTTACCAAATTGTTTTAGCAAAAAAAAAAATGTTGCACAGAAGGCCATAAAACAAATGGTTATAATATCTCTAACGCTGGATTTACTTGATGATAAATTAAATTAAAAATTTTTAATTATTGAAACAAAATTTAAAATTTCAGTTTTAAGAAACATGATACAGGAATAACAAGAGAAAAAAAATTCTTTCGAGATATTGCCATGTACGTTATATATCAGTAGACTGAAATGTGACTTACTGTGAATGGGTTCTTAAAAGGGTACCTTTTAAAAATTCAAAATTATTCAAAATGTTAAAATATCATGTTAAAATGAATGAAAAGTTAAAATATATGCAAACCATCAGAAAGAATACTGTGCCAGGTTTAAAACAATGTATTTTTCATGGTTTCTATTGTGAATTTGAACAAATTTTGGATTTATTTTAGATACTGGGTTTTTGCCAATTGAGTTACCTTAATGTACAAGTATGTCTTTGATTATCTCACAAGTGGACTGCAACGTCAGGATATCCAAATGACAATGTACAATGTTCATGAAACAAAAGTCTAAAAGAGTATGTTGTTTTCATTTTGCACCTTTAAAGAAAGCGCTTCATTTAGAAATTGTTTTCTTTTGACAACCATATAATTATCTTATGAAAATAATGAGCGATTACTAATGCTGAATGATGCTCTTGAGGTTCTTCAACACATGGTAAATCCTCATTAGAAATCTCATATATGAAATACTGCATCCCATATAACCAATTTTCTCAAGAGTAATATGCAGTGAAAACTTTTTATTTTTTTTAAATAAATATTTAATATTCCCAATATTTTATATAATATATTAACATACTCAGAATTTTTGTCATGTAGTCCTACTCAAATAATGGAAATAAGCCAAATAACTACAGAATAACATATTTGATCTCTACATAATCTTCAAAATAAATAAATTTTCTGTATTGTCCTAAAATAAATTTATTTAAAAAATCCTTTAAATAACCATAACACTCAGTGAACAGCAAAATATCATATTTCTCCATCTGATCTATTCCTTTTATATGATGAATGGATAATTATATATATATATATATATATATATATATATATATATATATATATATATATATATATATTACATATACCTGTTATATGAATAAAATTAATTTTGATAAAAATAAAAAATGTATTTAATTTTAAAACCTTAAATGATTACTGTTCTATAAATTTAATATAAAAAAAGTCTACCAAATCAAAGGATCTTGGGTAGTTTAGATTTTTTTTATAACATAAACATTGGTTTTTACACTTACATTTAATAAATCCCTTGTGTCTAATTAATAAGAAAGCTATTTACAGGTTTTTTTAAGTTTTACCAAATACATTCAGAAGCAAGATTTTGCTCTGTTAGCCAAACCCTCTGCAGAACTGTCTGTTTAAACTGAAATTGTGGGTCCTGGGAAACTTGTGACTTTCAGTAAACTTCAAACCCTGCCCAAAGACTCGAAGTCTCAAATCGGGGCGACAGCAAATATGATTAAAATTACGCTCGCGCAAAGTCTAAAGCCTTTTGACATCTGACAGCAACTAGGCGTTTGGGTCAATTAAGGTCACGGTCTGTCTGGCCAGTTGCAATAACAAAACTATTATATAATCGGATCAGAGTTGAAAAGAGGAAGACACGGGCAGAGTAAACACGGGGCCAGTGCGAGACGAGCGATTCGCCTCTCATCGACAATAGCCGGGTACCGGCCCTATAGGCCTTCGCTTCAGGAGCGAAAATCTCTTGAAATTGTGGGGTTGCATTCTGTTTGAGGCATGCACTAAATTCAAAATGAACTTACCATCGCCCGGTTTGAGTGTTTCAATCTCGACTCCCATTTCGAGATGTTTCGGCGCTGTTTCTTGCCCGGTAGCTGCTCTTTTTTCGGCCGGGTTTCACGAACAGACAGACAGACTGCGCGAGATATCGCGTGATTACGCCACATCAACCAAATCAACAGGGGCGAGCTTGGCCTGGGCTTTTAATCCTCAAATACGCGACTGGCAGCAAATTGTCCATACTAAGAGCACGGCCCATGACCACCTGTCTGCCTAAGTACCTATTCTGATCAGCCAAAGCGACAGCAAAATGTTCTCAGACTTAATATTATGCGGGTAGGCTTCAGTATAATTTATCAGGGAATATATTTCACCGAATATCGCCCAATCACCTTTCAGCAGTGAGGTCTGCATCCAGAAAAGGTGATGATGTCATTTGGCGTCATCACGTTACCTGGATACTGCTAAAATCACACTTGATAACTGTATTTATGCAAAATGGGTGGCTGGTTTTTAGGGCTGACATGATAATAATTGATACGTTTAATCATGAATACTTAACCTGAACTTTTCTGCCACGCCCACATTGGGCTCGGGCTCAGTGCTTGCCAATTATTTGTTTGTTCTGCATTCATTTGACATTTTAAGAATAAACATTAATTATGTGCATGTTTACAGCATTTAAATTTCAGACGTAATCCTTTCATGGTAACAGTCAGTTGGTGATCAGCGCCTCTGAAATGGAACGCTTCACAACTGGAGCCAGTGATGACGTAATGGATATTTATGGAAAATACCATCGCAAAAAAATTAAGAGAATTTGTCTGGTTAAGGCTACTGCCCCCACATTTCTGCTTTATTTCGATGCCCTGGTTATCAGTCACTTCTCTCACATGCAGTACTGGGCTATTCGTAGGAAATCCTTCATTTTTTTGCCACCATATACTAATTATGTAAACGATATGCTGTAAACCTTTATTATGCACACCTATCACTATTTTAATTTTGGGAGTAGACATTTTGGGCATGAAGACCATGTAGACCTTTACCAATTTACCATATGTTTACTTCATCGTCTGATCACTGTCTAAGAGTAAATACAGCTATATGTTAGATACAGTTAGGGTTGACACCTAATTAGTCTGTTGTGGTCTGTGGAAAGATTTGGTCATAAATGTTTCAGGATAAGAATTGACCTTTTTCTTTAATTTAATTAAAGGAACCTATTCACAAACCAGGCATGTTAAATATACGTGCGAAATAGTGTGTAATCCTTAAAGCGGCATAATCAGGAGCAATATTATGCCTATTATTTCACACTATCAGTTCAGTTTTGCTTTATACAAAAGTTCCCCAGCAAAATGATCCCAGCACCAAAGTCTCCGTACCTTGTATACAACTGTTTAACAGCTTGTTATTGATCTTTATTTTGGTAAACACAGTTAAGGTGTGTCTCTTTACCATAACAAGGCCGCATGACAGGAGGTCCAATTGTGATCGGCAACACGGCATGTTGCAGCCAGCGAAACATGTATTACATATATTGAGTCAAGTCAGTCTCCTGATTGACACATTGTGGCCCAGACAATTCACATGCTTGGTTTATGTTGACACGTGGTTGCATTATATCCATGGTTTTTAACACTCTTTTACAGGAGTAAGCAAATGGTTTTGCTGTTTTATGTATTAATATTTTGCCGCGTAAAAACTTATTTTAAAGGGAAGAAGTTATTTTTTCTGTCAGTTCAACATGCTTTATAAGTGATTTGGTCCCTTTAACATAATTGGTATCTGCTGATGTTTTGCTAAAAAAATTTGCATAGTCCTTTACATGATTGGAAATAAGCTTGCACCAGGCATGATCTGTGGTGCAAAACATAAACACGTAGCGCATGCTATCAAGTGGTACCATGTAACTTAAAAAATTAAAGGGGCCCAATCACCTATTTGTCCTTTATAAACTAAAGGTAATCCCTTGGAGCTTTCATAAAAATAGGCCAGAAAACTTTGATATCACCGCATACAGGCTGCTTTTAATGATTATATCAACGTGTTTATAATATGTTGGGGCCCACCAAAATAAGACAAATTCAACAAGGGCATCTGGTAGCAAGTTGGATAGGCCAGAGGCTTGCAAATGGCTTTTTGCAACAAGTGACCTTTCTGCCTCTGTATATATGCAACCTACCACCTTGGATTACATGTTTCCCTATTTGTCAACATTGATGTGTTCACAAACATGTTGTTGTTAAAAAAGTCCATACATCCGTTACAAAAGACAAAAATATTTCACAACCAAAATTACCCTTAAATCTTTAATATATAGACAGAGGAAGCCAAAATCACATAAATTCTTTTTCAAAAGGTTGGTGAATGGGCACCTTTAAGTTTTTGAAGGATAAAACTGGTGTTTCTTCTGTCTTCTTCTTTTTGTTTGGGAGTTGTTATGCATGTTCAAGATCACATCTCTGGCCATGAAGTTTTGTTGTAGAAAACAGATATAAAGTGCATGTGACAAGATGGTTTTGTTGGGAAACTTTTGTATTCAGCATGAGATGATATACATATTATTGAAAATGATTATG
The DNA here is from genome assembly GCA_026874595.1 of Sipunculus nudus. Classification (NCBI taxonomy): domain Eukaryota; kingdom Metazoa; phylum Annelida; class Sipuncula; order Golfingiida; family Sipunculidae; genus Sipunculus; species Sipunculus nudus. Next base: position 9,236,929 of record CM049309.1, read on the forward strand.
TCCCTCTAAACAGAAACTATTGTAAGTATATTCATAACAATTTGAATTAAACATGTATATCCAAAGGGGTAAATGAGAAGGTGAATCATTGTTAAAAAAACTATACATAATTAGAACTATCAAAGATATCAGAGTTGGCAAGTTTTAACCAATACCTCTAGAGGTAAAACCCATATTTTCCCAGGTTGGGGTAAAATAGGTTTTACCCAGGCTGGGTAATATAGGTTTTACCCAGGATAGGTATCACCTAGGATTCCTGGGTTTTCCCCTCTAACGTCTATTTGATTAGTGTGATGCACTCTGCATAGCCAAACATGAGTTTAATAAGTGAGAGGTAAAGGACTTCTTTTAGACTGTTATTATGTTGGCAGAGCCACTTTGCTTGCTACCAATATTAACAATATGTGTGCTGACCAGGCAGAAAGAAACTTAGCATGGGTCCTGCTTTATAAAAGCAAATAAACTTAGGAAAAAGCCTGAGTAATAAACTGGGCAAAACCCTTAGTTAAACATGGGTAAAATTTTTTTAACCTAAGTTTTACCCACTGGGTTGAAAATAGGTTTTACTAAGATCAGAAGTTAACCCTTGCTCATATATAATCATTCTTGAGTAAGTAGGTTTCAGTTGTATGTTTTACAGTAAAGATGAACTACCTAGTACTAGTATTGTCTGTTATATTTGTGTGTTTTTGTGTGTTTCATGACTGTGTCTCTATTTCAGAACATTACTGATCAATGCAGGGGCTGTTCTCAATTTCAAACTGTGAGTTGCAATTTCTAAATCTTTATTACGCTATTAGCTCAGCTGACTGAAAGTCAACTGAGGTATAGGTATGGGGCTTTGTCCGTTGTCCGTTAGCAGAGCACAAATCATATCCGCTGGATGTAGAAACTTCTAAGTGTACATTCAGGGAGGTAAAAAAATCTCCTTGGAAACCTTAAATTAGGTCAATGTGACCTATGTGACTATGTCCTTCGAGCTATGGGGCTTGTTAAGTACCCCCCAGAATAATTAAAAATTCGATACAATACCTCCAGTATCTTAATTAATTAATGCATGGATTGCAGTGAATCTTGCCTTGAATAATGACCATGATTAGTTTCGTCAGTTCCTGAAAACTGGTGGTGCCACCTGTATTTTATCTAATTTTACAAATTTTTTTTGTGGTTTTGAGACTGTCAAATTACAGCAGTTATACTGTCATACTTATGTTAGGTTCATAGCTGTGATTTCATTCAGTGTCCTGAAACCCAGTGTGATAATTGATTATGATTGGTTTCTTCAATTCCTGAAAACTGGTGGCGCCACCTGTATTTTTCTATTTTTGATGCATTTTCCTTTATTTTGAGACTGCCAAATTATATTGATACTATCAGATTTGAAACTGTGGTTTTATCTGTGTCCTGAAACCTTGTGTTATTTATTATATTAATTATTTATTATATTATTAATTATATTAATCACCCTGTCCATCTGTCTGTTTGTCTTTCTGTACCAGTATGTCCATAAAATTTGTATCCTGATGATAACTCCAGCTTGGATTGACATATGGATTTCAAACCTGACTCATGTATGGCCCACCTCTAACGCAAGAACTCTTTAGATTTTGGGGTTTTGAGGTCAAAGGTCAAGGTCATGGGACCCACATATTTAGAAATGAGTATTCATTTAAAGCCAAACTTTTGATTCCAATCCTTCCATCATGCAGATATAGGTGACCTGCCAATAGAGGAAGAACCTGATTGATTTTGAGGTCATAGGTCAAGCTCACAGGGCCACCTGTCCACATATTTGTTCTAGATGAAAACTCCAGTTTGGATTGACATATTGGTTTTAAACTTGACTTATATATGACCTATCAATAATGTAAGAACCCTTTTGATTTTGGAGTCATGAGGTCAAAGTTGAAGGTCACAGAACCCACTACTTTAAAAAGATTGTGGATGCATTTGAAGCCAACCTTATCATCCCAAATCTTAAGTCTTCCACGTGGCGCACCTGCCAATTCGGGAACATTCCTTTTGATTTTGGGGGCACTAGGTCAAGGTTACAGGGCCCATCCATTGACAAATTAGTTAATGGATGACAACTTCAGTTTGGTATAAAGGTTGGCTTCAAACTGATCACAGGACCCATATTTTGAAAAAATAAACTCATAAACCTGTCCTTATAGACAAATTCAGCTGAATGTCAACCCCCCCATGGGTCCCTTGTTTAAAAAGCATTTACTTTTCCATTTAGTCTGCCTTGATATCAGTAAACACAGGATGTTTGTATAACTTTTGATTTTGGAAGACATTCAACAAAATACTATTATTACTTGCTGTAAATGAATGCTTAAATCATCTAGATGTACTGCATTTGTAACACTTGTTAAAGTTTATCAGAATAAGTTATTTGAATCACACATTTATATCAACATGAAATACTACTGTAATTTGAATTTTAATGAAATGGATTATTTTAATGTTTGAGATATTTGTTGTAGAAAGAAGCCCAGTGAAGAAGATGGCTTTGGATCAGACACACATGCTGTTACAACAGGTACGTTATATAACTAGACTTCTTTTTACTGTCATACAACAGTCATAGATCTCCACCTGTCCCCCCCCCCCCCCCATCCTATCCCCGATTCTCCACTGTTTGGTATTCCCACTGATCTAACATTTTATCTCTCTCTAATAGTCTGGAAGAACTATAGTTTTGTGAACTATAAATGAAATTTGGTTTTTCATTATCGAGTTTTCACAGATGAGCTTTAATTGCTGACGTAACGTTTTCACAATTTGCATATTATTCAAAAACACAATGTAAATGACACATCTGTTAAAGTTTCAACTTTCTAGGTCAGATGGTTTTCTGGAAATGTAGCCAAAATGAAAAAGTGCCAAGTCACCCCCTCCTATATGTCCCGATGAGTGATTTAAAGGATTTTGCCACAGAAATTTTGGGAACCAGATATGGTATTGGCATTTGTTATCCATTTATCTGTATCCTTTACAGATATAAAGAAAATCAACATTGAAAATCTGAAAAAAAAAATGTTCTTTTTGACCCCTGTGACCTTGAAAAAAATAGGTCACAGTCTCTGAAACTGGGTCAAATTAATTGGACCATAGGAAGGTAATCCTGGGTAAGAATCAATGAAATCTGATGAAAATAGAGGCAGAATTATAGTAATAATAAGAGGAGGGATGCTAAAAACAAATATCTCCACCTATGGAAAGGTACGCTCCCGAGGCAGCAGAAATCTTACGCTTCTAAAGAAGCAACTGATTTTCACGCTGCCAGCTTTGACCGTTTATGATATATTTAGACACCAGATGGCGGTTCGTTGTCTGCTGAACAAAACGTGCGTATGATGTGACAAGCAGCCAACTAGATGCCAATAAACAAACACGCGACAGGCATACTGGTTCCACCCACAGCTTCGCTTCAAGCGCCGTTTGAAGACAAGTTTCTGTTCGAATTTTAATTGCTCCCTCTGCATTCTCGCATCATCGACCGATTCGATTCTGACAGTTTGACTGTGTTAGCGTAAAGCCATGTGTCTGGTGTCTGCAGAACTGAAACCAGCCAGCGAGGTGTGCACGCAGCCTTTGTTGTTACGTTTTGTTTGAATTACAGCTCACCGACCGGGCGTCCTATGTGCCCAAGGCCCTAAGTAAACCACGTCTGCGGCAATTCTCTCTGAGCCTGTGGCCTGTTCAGATGGTTACCGGGCGATGAGCTGTCACTCAAAACGAAATGAGCATGATTGGCTCAATGAATTCCTCGCTTGGCCGTGTCTCTCAGCACAAGGTCTCATCTGATTGGACAAAAATACAGTGCTCCCCTCTGGTGTAGCAATTCAGGATACGGGGTCATAACAAACAGCGCTTACCATATAGGAAGTAAGCCTATAGTTAAAGCGCTGTGTAAAGAGCGTAATGGAAAGGTGAAGATAATAATAATTTATTAATAAGGGCCCCGTGAGTTGTCTGTCCTTCTGTCCATCAGGAAGCTTTCTTTTGTGCACATTATTACAAATAAAGTACATTTCATCTTTCTCTAATTCACAGGGATGATGAATGCCTATAAGACCTTTAGACCTGTTGAATTACAGACTCACTGGAAATCCAGAATGGCCAAGGGAGCTCAATTGTTGATTTTCTTTTTAGCACATTATCTCAAACAGATTACACTTGATATTTCTCAAATTCATGGGGATGATTGGTGCCTATGAGGGCTTCAGTCATAGTGAATTTAAGACCCATCCAGAAACCAACATGGCAGTCAGTTTTTTCATTTATTTTGGTTATATAGCCTCTCATATTACCGGTAACCACCGTATAGACAGTCATTCAACATTTTACCTTAAGATTAAGTTGTATGATATGTTGTAATATAATGTTTATGTATATGCAGTATACCTGCTTGTCAATTTCACAACAGGGTTTTGGCTTTTTTTACCTCCAGTAGATTTATACAGACACATTCCACTCCATTAAGCCCAATACGACAGCCATGTCACAGGACTAATGGACCAGCTATGTCATATTGCGTGAGCCAAGATTCCTGTATCCAGTTAAGAAATGATGCTATGTGGTTGGTTAATAAAAAATATGATTTTATGACATGGTAACGCCCCCACACAGCAGTTAAATACTGCACTAGTTTTATGTCTCCTTCATGTAAACTGCTGCTTTGTACAGCAAGATTCTCAGAGTTTAGCCACCAGGTCTGGCACAGAGCAAAGAATTTTTATCAGACCAATGAGTGCATGGTATCACATTGTGCATCCAGCTCCAAGTTTTAAACTCACAACACCTGCTTTTGGTGTAATCAGACCAAGGAGAGCATCATTGCAAAGACGTCACAAAGAATGGTTTTGTGTAACTTATTATTGACTGATGTCACCAGCTAGAATGGTATTGTTTATATCTATGTACTCAAGTGATGAATATATCACGATCATTGTGATGTGTTTAGTCACCATTTAGATTGTCTTATACAAGCAAAGTAAAACATAATTTTTCACTGGGGATGTCGTGGTTGCTCATACAACCTTCAGGCGATAAATGTATATACAGTTCTCTTTGTACAAAAAAATATCCTGGAAAAATATGTGTTCTATTTGGGACTGTTGCCCAAATTATGCAAATCTTCTGCTTTTCAGGTGATTAGCTGTTTTCATTGCTAACGGTTACCTGATTGGTTGCTCACAGCTGTTCTGCTCATGACTATTCATTTGATGAATATGCTAATAAGGTCACACATAGTTCATGGTAAGGTCAATTGTCAAATTATTTGGTCATTTATTGCTTGCTCTGTTAATTCAGTTTTAATGATAAATGTCCACTCTTACCATGGTGACACATAAAAGAAGTTTATTTCATCAGTTCATCTACTGTTGTAGATTTTTCACATCATATTTCCAAATGTTTTTATTTATTTACTTTATTTTCAGGTGATAAAATCAGGGAGTTTCTGCAGAGTTTACGATACTTCAGAATATTCATAGCCTTATGGAACATCTTTGTCATGTTTTTAATGTTTGTGTGAGTATACATTTATAAAGACAATAATTATCGAGAGCATGCTTGAAAATGAAAAGTAAATGTTACACAGACTCATAATTTAACAGTTTTAGTAACTGGGAAATAAAGTACTAATTTTAGAGTACAAATTTAAACAATTAACATCCATCCCACTCCAGAGATAATGATAAAAATTATGTTCACATATTAGATGAAGCACCATGTGTGAAACAAGTTTACACACAGGCATTAGTGCAATATGGGTCATAGAACTGGCAGCAGCAGAATCAAAATGTGAACAAACACACAGTAAAATAAAGATACAGGCAATACAAAGTTTGACCATTTTATTGTATATGAATTGTAAAGTATACATTTGAGTATTTAAGGGAAAGATCTCTGTAGCTCTCAAATAGAGGGATATTTTGGATAAGCAGAACTACACAAAATATTATAGTTAATATATATCTTTTCAATAGAAATTAAACTTTACAACAGATGCATATATCTTGGAGATTTAATAAATTCTGTGTTCTAGTATTCCATTTCAAAGATATTCAGTTGAGAGAACACTTATTTTCTGTTTTGACTTATCTATAAACAAATATTTAGATGAGTATGGTTCAGTTATACAGGCATCTTATTTATTATAGCATTGGATTTGATGCCTTATTTCTTTTATTAACTATACAGTAGGCCAAATCCAACATCCATCCAACTAACCTTGAACAATAACCCGTGAAAAATATTGTATTTTTCTCAAAATCACCTAATTGTATAATTACTGTATTGTTGTAAGTTTTTATTACATAAAAATATAAAATATGAATGATGGTATTCTGTAGTGTTTAAAAAGAAAAATGGATAAATGTAAAACAGAAATACAAATGAATTAAAACTTTTATTTATGCAAGTCTGCACCAACTGACTGGTTTGTATGTATTTTCTTGTAATTTATTTTCAGATTTTTTGGGCATTAGTTGAGCAGAAGAGCGTTCTTCCATGGCAGACTTGTTCATCTCACAGCCTTCAGTTCAAATACTGATGATCAAGCACTGAGTGCACCAGCAAAAGCAGTTCCAGCTTAAAGTCACTCTTAAAGAGACAGAAAACACATTCATTAATCACCCTTGCCTTCCCAAAATGATATTACTGGTAACTCACAGAGGTTTTATTACTGTGAACAGGTCAGTTCCATATGTATTAAGCTGGCTTAGGTCTTGCACAAATTTCTAGCTTAATAAGTATGAATGCTTTGCTGTATGTCAGAAATTTATATAAAATTCATTTATTTAAAGCAGTATTGCTCAACTATTAAAAATGGAATTTTATTGTGTATGTATATTGAAATCAAATTTGATATTAGGAATCAAAACATCACAGACCAACCACAGGCTCCAGTGTGTGCAATGTTTTTTTTTTTGGGGGGGGGGGGGGGTTTATACAATAGAGTAAAACTTCACCTAAAAACCACCTCTGGTTAACGACCCCCTCAAAACGGCGACCATTTTTACTGGTCCCGATTTTTTTTTCTCTTTATATAAGACCTCCCTTAGACGATCATCTGAATAATGTGATCACTTTATCGAGGTTCTGAGGGTGGTTGTATATTTGAGGTTTTACCTTACTCATCAATTAGCAGCAAAAAAAGGAGGAAAATACATTCATGATGTCATCTTATATTTTTCCTTAATCAAACTGAAAACTCTCATACCTGCTGACAGCACATGCATAAATTATCAAGAATAAGAGGAAGAAAGTGGTTTAATACTTTTTATTTTAAAGAATAAACAAAAATGTGTGACTTTTAAATTGAAGGAAAAATATCTATGTAGGACTAACAAAACAAAGGAATCTCTGTATAATTGATTGGTAAGGTTATGGTATTAATGATATTCAGGTGATGGTGCAAATGTTGTGGTAGTTCAAGCTGAACACTTGAAATGTGTGCACACAATTGTAAAGTATGCTTTTGTGACAGCATTTAAGTTTAATATTTAAAATATGCTGTAAAAATGCAAGGGATTTGTAATATATATATTTGGAATAGTTATATTGCAGTAAAATGTATATTTATATAGTGTCTTGGTTATTTTCCCTTCATTTTCCAGTAACATTTATAGTCCTTATCATGGGGGCAATTCAGCTGGTGACGGGGACATCCCCAACCCACTTTTTCAACCATGGGAGACCTGCCCCATGTCCCCCCCCCTCCCAGTGTGTAATTAGATATAGGCTCTACCTGCAATTAGTAAAATGTACAAGTTGTGTTTCAAATTTCCTTGTATCAATTAAATGCAGTGTTTCAGATGTTAATAAAATAGGAAAATGACTGATAATATATGATCACCCTGTTTCCACAACAATGAGGTACTTGGAGAATAAATATTCAAATGAAATAATCAAGTTTTTTAGATAAGAATTCTTATATAAATAAAAAATTCACTTCTTTTTGGTTTCTGAATTGATACTATTTCCTCTTATTCTATTCTCAAATTGCTTCAATATTTCTCAAATTTTGATTCAAAATTTCGCACATTGCAGCAGAGGGACACCCCTCCCACACCCAACCCCCTCGGCCTGTATGCACACTGGACAGTTGTGATATACTCAAAATACTTTTCTTACTCCCCAGAACTGGGTTCTGGATCTCTGATAACAATATTATTATTATTACACTATATTGAGAAAACGTGTGTGTGTGAGGGGGGAACATTAAATGTGGTATACCTCGGGCCTATTGTGTGTGTTTGGGGTGTCTTAGTCCATGCCCCCCGCCCCCATTGGGAATGGAAATTGCTCCTGCTTCTAACTACATCAGCATTTCTCTCAGTAAGTTCAATTCTCATCAGATGTTAAGTAACTGATTCTATAACAAGGTTATCATCATTAAATGTTCTGCCGCACTGTCTTCTATACAATACTGGTGCATAAAACCAGGGTAAGTCCAGACAACAATTTACATTTTTTGTCAATCATAACTAGTGTTATTGTAAGAAGTGGCAACAGTATTGTCTTGTAAAAGAAAAATAGTTCTGTAGTGCTAAAGTATTGCAAAGCACCACTGTGCTCCAGTAATTCTATAAAATCATGTTTAAAAAAAGTTAATTTGGTAATGTGTCCATAGTTGATGTATCTAGGATATTTATGTTTTTGAGAAATCTAATATGTTATGCATCCAAGAAATCTCATTGCATAGATCATGTATCCAAGGAAATTGAGCCAAGGGTAAGGGCATGTATACAAGAAATCTTATTTGTTAGGTCATGTATTCAAGAAATCCAATTGGTGATATGACAGCAGCTTTTGTCAAAATTGTTCTGCACCAGAACTGGAATTTTTAATATTTCAGCCTGACATTAAAAGCTTATATGGGTGGTTGTTAAATTTTATAAATGCATTTGGTTTCACAGAATCTTGCATCAAATGGTCATTGTATGCAAGGAAATTACTAAAACGGCTGAATGAACACTAGAATTGACTGGGAGCCGGAAAGTCTTCAACCATGACCCACTGAAGGTCCTAAAAATAGATCTGTGGCCATATTGGTCCAAAGTTTAATAACACACATGGGTATTAATTTTTGGTACATGGCAATACCTTGAAAGATTCTCAAGATAAGGCATGCAAGAGGAAGACATCTGATAGCACACATCCTCTTATGGGTGTCAGTGTTTAGCAAAACTTTCACAGCAATTGTTTAAATGATTTTTTTTAATCATTTGCATGAGAGGAATTCCAAAGATCCCTGCACCATATATGCCCTGGTACACATTGTATTTCCAACATGTCCTTTCATTGGTGTCAGTTTAGAGTGAAGTTTTCATGGCAATGGCCAGAATGATTCTTTAGATAATGCCTCTGAAAGGAATTTCAAGATTGCTGCCTGGTGGCTACATTGAATTCCAATGGTTTCTGAAATATAATGTATCCTTTCATTAGTGGGAGTCGTCAGTTAAATTTTCATTGCAATAGTTTTTTAGGTAATGTGCATGAACCCAATTCCAAGATCCAGACATTCTAGGGTATGAAATTTGAGAGCACAAATCTTCTCACTGGTGTCAAACTTCAGTAAAATTTTAAAAGGAACTGTTCTTGAAATAATGCATGTGAAGCGCTTCAACACATTTATACATATGCATTTTGAAGCCTCGTTGAATTGTTGGGAAAAGATCTATTTACCCACAATCCCTAAACAGCAGAGTTACACTCTTGTGAGTACTATTCTGCGTAATGTGGACTTTAATTTGGAACACTCGTCTCAAAGGTCTTCATGCACATACTAAATGGCTACATCCCACAAAAAAATGGGAATTGGAACACTCCTCTCAGAGGTCTTCATGCACAAAATATATGGCTACATCCCACAACAAATTAAGAAATTGGAACACTCATCTCGGAGGTCTTCATGCACAAACTATATGGCTACATCCCACGAAAAATACGGAATTGGTACACTCATCTCAGACATCTTTATGCACAAAATATATGGCTACATCCCACAAAAAATACGGAATTTGGAAATCTGCAAAAACTTAAGAAAACACTCATGAATTCAATGAATATAACTTAAGTTTATTTTGAATGAAGCTGAGTAATTAATTAGATCTATATGTACTCATATGAACCAGCTCGTTCAATATTGCCTGAGGGTGGCATATCTATCCAAAGCTCATCAAAGGCCAATACAAAGGAAATACTTAAGCTGGTTCATAATTTTGGTATTAATATACACTCACTATATAAATGCAACAACCATCCAACAGTTGCTCTATTTTCATAAAGTACTCCAGTAAAACATGTCAAAGTGCACATGTACAGACAGTTTCATTCATTCAGGGTCCTACTTTGTTGACAGTTTCTTTCCCATATTGTACATCACAGATCATATTGATGTCACATGCCCCTGATGCTTGTCGATTTCATTCTGGGGCTTTGCTGTTCTGATAGGAGCCCACTGTATTAATTCAGTGTATAAGCAGTATCACCTACATCCATTTATATATACCGTGGCATGTTAATGCATATTGGTACAAGCTATGAACACATAGGGCTAGTTAAAATAATGTTTTACTTGAGACAGTAATCATGGTGAATACATCATACAGGTCTATATGATACAACACAATTTTTCATATTTGAACAAAAACATTTTTCTCCCTCTATTCACAGCCAGTTTTACTGGATATTGACAGGTTTTGACACCAGATGGTGGAGAGAAATGTACTGTCTTTATGATGCAACTGTAGTCCTTAACAGTACCCATGTCAGCACGTTTCTGTATTATGTACTTAATTATAAAGCAGAGATGGGATATAATTTCCTGGCCCAAAATTTGCAGGAACTATTCTGCAGACCTTTTTGAGTGAATGATGATTTTCCTGGCACTATAATTGTATGAGACAAAAAATCCAAACAATGAGAAAGCAGTTCATATTGATTGATCTATCAGAGATATTAACAAGCCATTCCAGCTGATGATAGGAGTCAATGAAAATTCAAAAGTGACCATCCTTTGTAACATCTTTGTGATGTCACTATTGTACTGAATGCAGACAGCTCTCTCAACCACAGACAAAGAAAGTCTTCTGTGGATGAACATACTGTCCATCTGTGCCAGAAAGATGCCAAGAACCATGGGCATAAACAACACATAAAAATACTTTTTACTTTATATGTTATAACTTTAAACAAAATTGGTGGAACATCAGCTTATATATTTTAGGCCAAAAATTTTTAAAGAACATTTATTTTCAAAAGCATGTGGGACAGAATAAAACAAGCAAATTTGTAGAATTAATAACCCCTGCTTTTGGCTCTTGTTGTCTTTCATGCTTGATAAGCAACCAAAATTATGACGTGAAGAAAATTTTGAGGGCACATGAAAACTTAAACAGATTCACTATGCCATGTGGAGACATATGCAGGTGTTCCACAGAAGCAGGGGACAATAACATTGTGCATTTCCAAACAAAGGCCCAGCAGATGTAATGCTACATCTGAATCCTGCCATGAGACTAGACTCAGGCCTCAGTTTATGACATCACAGTAAAGGTCTCCACAGCTGCTGGATCAGATTTCAACTTCAGCCAAAGGTCTGACTCATTTAAATCTTAATATAGTCAGAACTACCTTGGTTCAGTTAAGCTTTCAAATAATATATTGAAATAACTTTTTAAGTTCCAATGACATATATATTTTGAATCTTCAGAATATCTTCTATTAGATCTGCTATAAATAAATATATTTTTTATTATTGGACTTAAAATTCAATGAAAATTCCTGTTTTACAAAAAAAAAAAAAAATCTGACATCTGGAAGTAAGTATGTATTGAATAATAACATCATCTTAAAATATACACAAATATCTCCAGGCATGATTTTAGTCCATGTCTATCAACTTCCCTACTATGATTTTTGACAATATTAAGACCTTAAAAAAGACCACAATTATACATCACAATGGCAGCAACAGTAATTAAAACCCAGAGAGGCTGAAACGTTGACATTATCAGTCTGTATCTGATGATGAATGCCTCCTCTTCTTTTTACTCCTTTTCTTTTTCTTAGATTTGTGTTCTGAGGATTTTTTATGTTTTTTACTCTTTTTGTGTTTCTTGTGTCTTGGTTCTGAGTCTGACGACTCGCTGATGTCTAACTCCTCGCTCTCCTCCTTTTGGTGTTTCCGTTTTCTTCTTTGACGTTCTTCTTCACTCTCGCTCTCGTCATCACTATGGTGGCTGCAGAAAAAAAAAAACACGAGATCAGGAGATTATATCTGTCAACTTTATGTGGGTAAACTTTATACCACGGCTCATTGCTTATGAGGCAAGTAATCAATCATATAATGTGAAATAATCAGATAAAATCGTAAGTAGTGCTGTCACTATAAATGGATATATACACCTTAACAAAACAATCCTGTTCTTATTCTGAAATCACAATGAAAGGTTACCAATAAGATAATTAACTTTTAAACACCCATAAAGCCAAATAATAAGGTTGGGTTCTCAGGCACTTCTTTCAGAAATCAGTGCACGAGGGCAATTTTTTTAACCTTTCTGGCATGTTTCAATAAAAAAGGTCATATGATCAGGGAAAAGCATGATAATAACAGAATTGTTTTGCTAAACAGGTAAAAGCACTACATAACAGAGGAAATCTGATTATAATGGTATTTTTTTATCTTCTTTAAAGAAATGTCAAAGCAGCTGCAGCTAAAAATTGGAGAGTGCAGTGCCTGAGAAACAAACCCTTTTTTATTGGCCTAATGGATTGGTTCTCCCATGTGTGCAATACTACAGCAGACCCTGTCTTTAAGACCATTAAGACCACCCTTGAGTGAACCAAAAGCTGTTACATTGATTATAACTGACCTTTCTAATAAGGCCACCTGTGAATCAAGACCACTTATGGCCAGTCAGACAGGTGGTCTTATTACACAGGGTTCAGTTACAGTACATGTACTTCATTTTTAACAGATAAATGGCACTCATTGTTGTCTCATGGTCTTATGCAATCACAGGTATGGTTTAGTAAAAGACAGCTTGGCCAATCTTCCACCATAATGTATCACTCCAGAAGTAACAGACTGCCTTGGGTGCTCTGCAAACATAACATTTAAAAGGGCTCCATACATCTTACATCTGGCATTACCTTTTCTTCTTCTTCTTGTCTTTTTTCTTTTTCTTCTTTTTGCTTTTACTTTTCTTCTCACCTAAATAAAAATACAGAATATAAATTATTAATAAACTGATTAAATACTAAACTCCAATAAAACAAGACACCCATTACTATTTACAGACGTGTGTATATTACACCGCCCACCTGTTGCTAAACAAATATGCAATTTCCTGAGTTCTAGTTGGTGAATTATGTAATATTTAGTAAGACCTGATGTTATGTATTGATGACAATTCATTTTTCTTGTTAAATTACTTAAACTGATGTTGTATGATCACAAAACCAGTAAAAGCCCTTCTGCCTGACACTCACTGATGAGATCATCAGTAATTACTGATATATCAAAATATATCAAAATATTTCTTATCGGTTAGAATTTGTAAAACAGACAGATACAACTGACAAATACAAATCTTTTAACAATATCAATTATCATCTGCAAACATTTTTTATACCAATGTGCATATATATATATATATATATATATATATATATATATAATCAAAGTAATACACATAGAAATTCAATACATCATAGTAAAAGTGCTTGACCATGCAGGGGAGCATAAATAATGTATCATAAACAGTTAGTTTTACTTCATATACTACAGAACTGTTTCATGAGTACAGCCGACTATCCGGCTCACTCTTCAGAGAGCCGAAGAGTGAGCCGGCTAGTCAGCTGTACTCATGAAACAGTTCTGTAGAACATGAAGTAAAACTAACTGTTTATGATACATTATATATATATATATATATATATATATATATGATATATAAGATTAATTTAAGAAGAGTTTCATCTGGTTCATCAAACAGAGAAAAATTCATTCACTGTAAACCTATACAGTAATGTGCTGATGTCAGCATATTATGTCTAGAATCAGTTTCCTATGAAACCCCAGGTAAGCTAAGTGGTGATATCAGCACAAGCTGCCAGCAGCAGTCTGGTTATCTAGATCATTATATATAATGTGCACCTGTGAATGCTGTACACCTGGATGTCTGGATATTGTTGTTTGTTGATAAAGAATTGGATTAATGGTGGGAAAACTAAAGGTGGCTGGTAATTAAAGATATCATGGAAAAGGAAGAAATGTCTTATTTCTGTGAATTTTATAATAATAGTATTCTGTTTAAATTTTTAAAATTGAAAACTCCATGATCTTTCTAATTTTTTTTTAGATTTACCTTACCAGGACATAAGTAACCTGATTTGGTATTGGTATTAAAATTCTGTGAAATGCCACCTAATTTTTCAACAGTAGAAGCACCTGATTATTTAATTCAATTAATGTTAATGACACAGATATTGAATTTGTTTTAATTTTTTCTTGTGATCACAATGTTTGATAACTTATATAATTTAAATTTTGCTCCTAACATCAATCAAAACAAACAAATTTGTGGAATTTATGTCCTCCACTTGCACCTCTTGTTATTTTAGCTTCCTGTGATCTTCATCATTGCCTTCTGAATATTTTTTAGTTTTCATTTTCCCCTAAAGATGTCTCCACATTTCATAATTGTTGTTGTGAATTGAAACCAAAGGGAAATTTTTTTTTGGTTTTGTTAAGGAGCTTGTGATAAGCTAACATCCAATCTAGTGCCCATTTTAAAGATCTAATCCACGTATTATATAATAATGGCACCTTTGCAGTACAGAAGCAAAGTGTTGTGATTGTTAAATATCTTGAGCAATCTAAGGCCAAAAAGTTGGGGTTTTTTTTCAGGCACTTATTTTTAATCTGTGAGAGAGGGTTACTTTTTTTTTTATCTTTTAATTTTAATATAAACAAGGCCTACAGGCCTAATGCGAACCTGTGCAAAGTTTGGGAGTATGAATAGAGGTTATTTTTAAAATTTAATATTGATCCTTTTAAGTCCTGCATATCTACCTTAGTCATTATGATTTCAGCAAAATGGACATTTCAGACCTGCAAGTTTCAGACTAGGACATTTTAAAACTAGAATATGGGTAGTCGACAAGCGACCATGTGTATCCGCAGAAATCAGAGTGGGACGGGTGAAGTGAGGCATGGATTAAGTGGCAAGGGGAATAGAGTGAGGTGTGTTGCATATTAGCATGGATGTCTGCAGCGTAAACGTGAATGTAGGTGGTGCCACCTGTCATAAAATCAAGAAAAATGTGCACTAGGTATAAACTTGCAAATTTCAGGTGGATAAGTCAAACCACTGCTGTGGTAAGAGTGATTAAATCCCAAGGCAGATGAACAGATGGATGGTGTTCATAAGTGGTTGCAGGTGGCGCCACCACTTTTGCCTAAGATGAAGCGCTATGTGAGATCTTTACACATGCAAAATTTTGGCCCAATTGGTCAAACGGTTCCCGAGATATGAGCTTGGATGTCTGCAGAGTAAATGTGAATGTAGGTGGCGCCACCTGTCATAAAATCGAGAAAGCTGTCCAGGATGTACAAACCTGCAAAATTTCAGGTGGATACATCAAACCACTGCTGAGATATGAGTGATATTATCCCAAGGAAGATGAAAAGATGGACGCTGTGCAAAAATGGTTGCAGGTGGCGCCACCTGTATGTATTTTAGTGTATGTTATAAAGCTTTCCAAGGGCTACATTTGTGCAAAATCTTTAGCCTTATCAGTCAAACGGTTCCCGAGATATGCAGGTTTATGTGTGGAAACAGACGCACAAATGGACGCTGGGCAGCGAGGAAAGGTTCCCTGGGCACACAATTTTGAAGACAAGCAGAGATCCATTTCAGCCATCAGCATGTTCAGGGGGGCAATCAAGAGAAGGACGTGATGAGACCAGAAAGCAGCAGCATCCACAGGAACAGCGTTAAAGCCTTAACAATTGTGAGCAGGCACAGCTGCACAGTCATGCCTGCTGAGAGCCCCCTGTTAGGACACTCCGAAGCAAGGATTATCATTATCTTCATCAGAAAATTCTCTGTATCCACCAAATGATATGGATCAGCGCTGAAACTTGTAAAATTCTAAAAAGCTCCAGGTACAATCTTGTCTGTTGCAATCTTTTTAAATATTAGTCATCTGTTTTAGATATAATGTCAAACAAACAAACAACTAGGTATGGCCGATTAAGTTATTACATGACCTCTGTCAAACTTTCCTGTGGAAATATTTACTGTTGGGTCATCTGACTTTTAAAAAGTGTTTAAGCATTCCAATAACCAGTGATGTTGATCTCAAGACCAATATTTGTAGGTCTTAGTGCATGTCTAAGAGGTCATGGTCTTGACCCCAAAGTAAATTGGTCTTGGTCTCTATTCTTGTCTCTGCTTCAAGACCAAGTTGAAATTCAGGATACACAGAGAGTGATTACATTATTGACAACAGTTTGACAGATTTCACTGATGAGTTGTGGGAATACCAAATCTGGAATAAGGAGTGGATGACTGTTAGGTAAACAATTCCACTTCTCTAGATTTCACTCTCAGATCCCTTTGTCTCATGTCTTAGTCTTGATCTCTCATCCCTTAGTCTCATTCTTAGTCTAGGTCTCTGATTCCTTAGTCACAGTCTTAGCCTTAGTCTTTAATCCCTTAGTCTCAGTCTTAGTCTTGGTCTCTTGTCCCTTTTTCTCAATCTTATTCTTGGTCTCTGATCCCTTGGTCTAAGTTTAGTCTTGGTCTTTGATACCTTAGTCTCAGTCTTTATCTTGGTCTCTGAACACATGGTCTCAGTCTAAGCCTTGGTCTCTGATCCCATAGTCGTAGTCTTAGCCTTGGTCTCTAATTGCTTAGTCTCAGCCTTAGCCTTGACCTCTGATCCTTTAGTCTCAGCCTTAGCCTTGGTCTCTGATCCCTTAGTCGCAGTCTTAGCCTTAGTCTCTAATTGCTTAGTCTCAGCCTTAGCCTTGACCTCTGATCCCTTAGTCTCAGCCTTAGCCTTGGTCTCTGATCCCTTAGTCGCAGTCTTAGCCTTAGTCTCTAATTGCTTAGTCTCAGCCTTAGCCTTGGTCTCTGATCCCTTAGTCGCAGTCTTAGCCTTGGTCTCTGATCCCTTAGTCGCAGTCTTAGCCTTAGTCTCTAATTGCTTAGTCTCAGCCTTAGCCTTGACCTCTGATCCCTTAGTCTCAGCCTTAGCCTTGGTCTCTAATCCCTTAGTCTCAGTCTTAGGTTTGGTCTCTTGTCCCTTTTTCTCAATCTTATTCTTGGTCTCTGATCCCTTGGTCTAAGTTTAGTCTTGGTCTTTGATACCTTAGTCTCAGTCATTATCTTGGTCTCTGAACACATGGTCTCAGTCTTAGCCTTGGTCTCTGATCCCTTAGTCGCAGTCTTAGCCTTAGTCTCTAATTGCTTAGTCTCAGCCTTAGCCTTGACCTCTGATCCCTCAGTCTCAGCCTTAGCCTTGGTCTCTGATCCCTTATTCTTAGCCTTTGCCTTGGTCTCTAATCCCTTAGTCTCAGTCTTAGTCTTGGTCTCTTGTCCCTTTTTCTCAATCTTATTCTTGGTCTCTGATCCCTTGGTCTAAGTTTAGTCTTGGTCTTTGATACCTTAGTCTCAGTCATTATCTTGGTCTCTGAACACATGGTCTCAGTCTTAGCCTTGGTCTCTGATCCCTTAGTCTCAGCCTTTGCCTTGGTCTCTGATCCCTTAGTCTCAGTCTTAGCCTTGGTCTCTAATCCCTTAGTCTCAGCCTTAGCCTTGGTCTCTGATCCCTTATTCTTAGCCTTTGCCTTGGTCTCTAATCCCTTAGTCTCAGTCTTAGTCTTGGTCTCTTGTCCCTTTTTCTCAATCTTATTCTTGGTCTCTGATCCCTTGGTCTAAATTTAGTCTTGGTCTTTGATACCTTAGTCTCAGTCATTATCTTGGTCTCTGAACACATGGTCTCAGTCTTAGCCTTGGTCTCTGATCCCTTAGTCGCAGTCTTAGCCTTAGTCTCTAATTGCTTAGTCTCAGCCTTAGCCTTGACCTCTGATCCCTTAGTCTCAGCCTTAGCCTTGGTCTCTGATCCCTTAGTCGCAGTCTTAGCCTTAGTCTCTAATTGCTTAGTCTCAGCCTTAGCCTTGACCTCTGATCCCTTAGTCTCAGCCTTAGCCTTGGTCTCTGATCCCTTAGTCGCAGTCTTAGCCTTAGTCTCTAATTGCTTAGTCTCAGCCTTAGCCTTGGTCTCTGATCCCTTAGTCTCAGCCTTAGCCTTGGTCTCTGATCCCTTAGTCGCAGTCTTAGCCTTAGTCTCTTATTGCTTAGTCTCAGCCTTAGCCTTGACCTCTGATCCCTTAGTCTCAGCCTTAGCCTTGGTCTCTGATCCCTTATTCTTAGCCCTTGCCTTGGTCTCTAATCCCTTAGTCGCAGTCTTAGCCTTAGTCTCTAATTGCTTAGTCTCAGCCTTAGCCTTGACCTCTGATCCCTTAGTCTCAGCCTTAGCCTTGGTCTCTAATCCCTTAGTCTCAGTCTTAGGTTTGGTCTCTTGTCCCTTTTTCTCAATCTTATTCTTGGTCTCTGATCCCTTGGTCTAAGTTTAGTCTTGGTCTTTGATACCTTAGTCTCAGTCATTATCTTGGTCTCTGAACACATGGTCTCAGTCTTAGCCTTGGTCTCTGATCCCTTAGTCGCAGTCTTAGCCTTAGTCTCTAATTGCTTAGTCTCAGCCTTAGCCTTGACCTCTGATCCCTCAGTCTCAGCCTTAGCCTTGGTCTCTGATCCCTTATTCTTAGCCTTTGCCTTGGTCTCCAATCCCTTAGTCTCAGTCTTAGTCTTGGTCTCTTGTCCCTTTTTCTCAATCTTATTCTTGGTCTCTGATCCCTTGGTCTAAGTTTAGTCTTGGTCTTTGATACCTTAGTCTCAGTCATTATCTTGGTCTCTGAACACATGGTCTCAGTCTTAGCCTTGGTCTCTGATCCCTTAGTCTCAGCCTTTGCCTTGGTCTCTAATCCCTTAGTCTCAGTCTTAGCCTTGGTCTCTAATCCCTTAGTCTCAGCCTTAGCCTTGGTCTCTGATCCCTTATTCTTAGCCTTTGCCTTGGTCTCTAATCCCTTAGTCTCAGTCTTAGTCTTGGTCTCTTGTCCCTTTTTCTCAATCTTATTCTTGGTCTCTGATCCCTTGGTCTAAATTTAGTCTTGGTCTTTGATACCTTAGTCTCAGTCATTATCTTGGTCTCTGAACACATGGTCTCAGTCTTAGCCTTGGTCTCTGATCCCTTAGTCGCAGTCTTAGCCTTAGTCTCTAATTGCTTAGTCTAAGCCTTAGCCTTGACCTCTGATCCCTTAGTCTCAGCCTTAGCCTTGGTCTCTGATCCCTTAGTCGCAGTCTTAGCCTTAGTCTCTAATTGCTTAGTCTCAGCCTTAGCCTTGACCTCTGATCCCTTAGTCTCAGCCTTAGCCTTGGTCTCTGATCCCTTAGTCGCAGTCTTAGCCTTAGTATCTAATTGCTTAGTCTCAGCCTTAGCCTTGGTCTCTGATCCCTTAGTCTCAGCCTTAGCCTTGGTCTCTGATCCCTTAGTCGCAGTCTTAGCCTTAGTCTCTAATTGCTTAGTCTCAGCCTTAGCCTTGACCTCTGATCCCTTAGTCTCAGCCTTAGCCTTGGTCTCTGATCCCTTATTCTTAGCCTTTGCCTTGGTCTCTAATCCCTTAGTCTCAGTCTTAGCCTTGGTCTCTAATCCTTTAGTCTCTGCCTTAGCCTTGGTCTCTGATCCCTTAGTCTCAGCCTTAGCCTTGGTCTCTGATCCCTTTTTCTCAATCTTTTTCTTGGTCTCTGATCTCTTAGTCTCAGCCTTAGCCTTGATCTCTGATCCCTTAGTCCCAGCCTTAGCCTTGATCTCTGATCCCTTAGTCTCAGCCTTAGCCTTGGTCTCTGATCACTTAGTCTCAGTTTTAGTCTTGGTCTCTGATCTCTTGGTCTAAGTTTTAGTCTTGGTCTCTGATACCTTAGTCTCAGTCTTTATCTAGATATCTGATCCTTTTGACTGAGTCTTAATCTTGATCTGTGATCCCTTGGTCTCAGTCAAGGACTTGATATCTGATCACTCTGTCTCAGTTTTAGTCTTGATCTCTTGGTCTTGGATCTCACATTCTTCATTTCAGACGGGATGTTCTTGACTACATTCCTTCTTAAAGCCAGCTCCCCTGGTAAATAATGATAAATGTTATCATGGTAACTGGTAGTATATTATCAATAATAATACAAATTAAAATATAATCAAGGTCAGAGTTACAGTAAATTAAGAATAGTGAATAACTGTACTAACTGTTAGCAAGTTTCTGAAGAGGGGAAACAAAATTTTCCTCTTCTGAGTCAGAACTTGTGCTGCTGACATCAAGAACAATGTCCCCTTCTGGGTTGGTACGAATAAAGTTCCGACACTGAAATGTCAGGTGTCCAGCTGTAACAAAAAGTTTTCAGTAAAATTTATGATAAATTTATGATATCAAAAGTAGTACCAGGAATATAAACTTTTAACTTTGTATACTTGGTCTTTGTGATTTTTCAAAACCATTTTGTGGATTTTATATATTCCCTAAGGAAAACAGATCAATCTAGAATGAGGTTGTTTTAAAGATGAAGGTCAAGGTCAAAGGTTTCGGAACACTTTCGGAGATTTTCCCAGAAACATTTCACAAATATAATTTTATGAAAATATATTGAGTGGTTCAAAAGTTATAGTGGTCACAAATCATTCTGATTCTGGCTGATTTGACCTTGAAGATCCAGGTCAATATAAATAATAAAAATAATAATTGATCTACCAGCTTCTGTGGCTCAGGGGTAGAGCACAAGACTTAAAGCCAGGAGATCGTTAGTTCCAATCTCAGCTGAGGCGGTGAGATTTTTCACGGTTGGCCCCCACCAAGGGTGAGCGCTCTGCAGGCTTAATGGGAAGGCTGTGCCCAATGGCCTTGTTTCACTCACAAATGAGTGCGCCTTTCTGGTGTTCCTCAGTGGTATGACTCTGCAATGAGGATGATTATGCACCCAGGGCCTGCAGGTGAAGTAGTCACAGGGCCTGGTTGATGCCAGGATATATACTGAGAGAAGCATGTGATACTGCCCTGTCATGAAGTCCGAAACCGGAATGGAATTCTTCAGATGTACATATATGTAGTTAAGTTAGCATTAAAAATTTGAGGCAGATACCTCCACTGAAAAAATAATAATAATAATTGATCTTGTATATTACCGTTAAATGCGTTATTCTAAGATAGGTATTTAAATAATCTGATCTTTCAAATTATCTGCCAACAATCAAATGAAAAGCATAAGATAATTTTTTTAAGTAATAATTTATCTTGTATGTTTCTGTTAATCTCAGATAGGTATTAAAGTAATCAGATCATTCAAATTAACTGCCTACAATGAACAATGATTTCTATGTTTGATATTCAGTGGAATCAACCTCCAAATTTTATGATTTTGTGAACATATTACTTTGTATGATTAATTCATAAAATGAGGGATATACTCTGTGTCAGTTATTGAATGGTGAGATCGAAAAAAACTTAACCCTCGTGGAATGGTGAAAAGATGATTTTTGCAAAATGTTAACTTCATGAATATTAAACCAAGTACAGTACTTAAACAAACCGTTACATTTCTAAGCACCTTACAGTATGGTGACCAGTCTTTTACTTATGAATCTCCAAATTCTCTTGCTTCACATTACTAATGAATATTATCATGGGATACATATAATAAACTGTTCATCATTACCCTGTTATTATATTTGTTTTCTAGTATATTAAACTGTATAATCCAAATTATTCTCAAAATTATCTTGGCTCCAAAGGTTAATTAGTTAAAAGCATCATTCTTTCATTCCAACATATTTCTGCATTTCATTAACTTCAATGTACTTGCACAAACAATGTAAAATTGCAGAAGTTTGAAAATGAAGGGTTTTGAAGGGGCACAAGGCATGAAACCCATACTTACAGTAGCCACATTTCTTGCATGCTGCTCTCAAAGAATCATGTTTGGTGTTGCTGAGTTTAGAGACAATACCTGTAAAAAATGTAGAATGTCAAAATTTAGAAATTACCATAAAAATTAGATGTAAATATCAGTAGTGCAGCACATCTATTCAAACATTCATAACTAATCATTTAGTCAATACCGGCCTATTTAATTTAGGTTGGTGGGCTCCTGCCAGAAGAATAAAGCTCAAGTTCTGTGGCTCTGGGTACACCACAGCGCTGGACCCTGTAGTGTTTATATGATAAATATACAGACTGTTTCCTGTCTTAAAATGCCTACCAAAAGGGGCTACCAGATAAATCCTGATAAATCAAACACTGAGGCTCCTCCCACTGCTTATTTCTATCCCTACCTGTGCTTGGACAATTTTGCACCAATCAGGAAACAAATTTTGGACTGTCAATCTATTTTGAACAAAATTACCTGGGGTAAATCCACATGAACATCACCCGCCATGGGCTGGTTGGATGCTGTTTGTCACATGGATTCACATGTTGTTGGGGCACCCTTGAGCCAATGTTGTTACATTTTATTTAAAATCTGGCAGCACACAAGGCTTGCCAGGTGCATGATCTATTATATCAACTGGGGGGCAAGAAAATATTACAACACTGGCTGATAGACGCTGTACACTTGACAAAACCCAACCAGCACAGTCAATTTTCTGTGCTGGTTGGCTGCTATACATACATATTAACTTTAATATTACCCTAGTATTTATATTCAAATGGACTGACAGTCCATATTTTTAAGGCCAGTTGGTCCATAATTTTCCCTAACATAGGTAATGATAGTTTCTGATTTATCAGGTTTATGTACAGAAACAGTACCCACAGTGCCACATCTGGGTCTAGATTCAAACTACCATAATCTTATTAAATAACAGGTCATAACACACTTCCATTTTTCCCCCACAAGCATAGGACCCTATGCCAGGAGGGTGATTAGCCTCTCTTTTTTAGGTGAACCTGTGGCTTATACACAGTGTTGTAGTCGACTCACCAACCTCCGAGGCCAAGGCCGAGGCTGAGTCACCACCCTCCGAGGCAAGGCCGAGGCCGAGTCACCACCACCCAAGGCCGAGTCCGAGTCACCACCGTCCGAGGCCAAGGCCGAGGCCGAGTCATCGCGATCTACCAGTTAAATTATGCTTATATTTAAAAAAGCAAATATTTCCTTCATAAAAGTACCATATATATATGTATGCCTATATAGCGTATTTATGCCTATATATAGCGGATAATACTTTTTGTGATTCATCTGGACTATTCCGAGAAATGGTGCACATATTTACAGGCCTATCCTTCTTGCTAGATGACAAAATTCTATGTATTTTACCCCGTTGGTTGATTTCAAAACGTTAAAATTCGGCATAATGCATATTTTGATTCACAATTGTCTGTATATACTAGTATGTTTTTATTTAGTGATGGCCTTATTAGCGGTTATGTTACCCGGACGTATTACAAACTGTACAAAGTTTTGCTGATAAAACGCAGTTTGACCCAGAAGGGTAGGTTCGTATCCCGCGGTTTCCAAAGGAAAAACTCTGTGCCTTGGTATGCCGTGCATACGCTTCATATGGAGCGATTATGCTGTGCTCATGAATATATTCGCCCTGCTCACATGCTGTGTTCAGTGAGTAACACAACCCAGTTCATGTTTCCTTTGCACAATGTTTGCGCCCGCTCTCAGGAGTATTACGGGGCACGGTCACAAATAAATGACAAGTCTGGGGAATTCCCACTTGAAAAAGATCCCGCTTCAAAGATCAAACTTTATTTTTTTATAAAATTAAAAACAGTTTATAATAGAAGAACTTTGAGGGATATTTAACAGATGCAACTGTTCATCATAAGGGTTTGTTTTGTTGAACAATAAGTGCTCCCCGAACAATTCCGATAGTGCCGATAATGTAGATTGAAACGTCACATTTTTTGCTTGTTTGTTTTGCTAGTGGGACAAAGGCTACTCTCTAGTGAGGGGCATTATAAATACCGATAATTCATGGGGCATTTCTATGCAAACTAAATCCTGTGACAAAAGTGACCAATAGGGATAAAACAGAAAACAGGCCATAAAATTAACAGGCCCGACGGGGCTGTGTAACACTGGTTTCACAGGTCCACCAGAAAAATTACAGGCCCTTATATTTTTGTGTCAAAATTAAAAAAATAGTTTAATGAATAAATATAATTAACTACATATGTACACTTTGTATAACATTCACTGCCTCGAAGGTATTTATATTTATTTGGTTGGATTAAAAACAAAATCACTGCACGTGGGCATAATGCGCCCGTCTTATGTATTGTGACCTCATTAAATGTGCGTGAATTTTGCTGAGAATTGAATTCAGGTGAGAAACTGTATAGAATAATATTTGTACTCACCAAGTCACTCACCAATAATATATTTATGTCACCATGGTGCTGTCAAAAACTCAAAGTCTGGTGACCTCTGATCTCATAAAATATGCATGGATATTGTTGGAAATCTTACAGGCGAGATTTTATATTGATTAATATTTCTGTTGATTTTGATCAAAATCCATTGTATTCCACGTAAGTTATCGCGGCGACACCCCAAAGCAGCCTAGTGACCTCTGACCTTATTAAATATGCGTAGATTTTGCCCATAATGGAAATTGGGCGAGATAATCTACTGGTAAGCAATTATGGTGAGTATTGGGTATACCATAATACATCCCGTATAGACGGGCGTATAAAAAACCAGGTCAATTTTGTCTGTTTAATTGTCAGTGTCATTTATAATAATATATCGGATCCCTCGCTTGATCATAATATAAAAAATATGTGTCACAGACATCGACTGTTTGTATCTAACGGATCATACTCTGATATATACCAGCACTTGTGTATATACTTAAGATCATACTCATATTTGTAATATTACGCTCACGGACATTTACTAATAGACTGATTTCTCAATATATTTTCCCAGTCTGTTGTCATTTTATTTTTAATTTTGGAAAACCCACTTTCCTAGTCAGCTGGGCAAAATACTTGTGACAAAATTGTACCAGCATATATATTAAAAAAAATTCCACGACAGGCACGGCGCTGCCTAGTGTTGAATATATTTTATTTTTCTTTAATTAATGACTGAGCAAATAATGTTGATCTGTATCCTGTCAACGTCTCCACATGAAACGCCATACGGCTGGGAAATATTTTTATTTAAAAAAGGGTCCAGGTTGATTTTAAACGCTATTATTATAAATCATATGAAATAAATTTACGTAAACAAAGGAAGTTAAAACGAAACACTACAAAAGAAAAGAATACGGTATACACGCTTGCTTTAATTAATCTGATCAGTTATGGATGGATGGGACGATTCATCAGAAACCGACTTCTCCCAAAACCCTGTTGTGATCGTTACAGAACCGAAGAAATTGTATAATTCTTGCAATTACAAACATCTGAATTGTGGAGATCGTGCACCAGACATCGTCAGTTGCAGGTTCCATTATATAGCCCTGTGTCATTTGCTTTATATACTCACGATACCGCCGGGATCTTGGCTGGAAAAAAAAAATGAGGGCGAAGCGATGTCAGTGAACATTTTCCCGCCAACATTTTCCTGAATGAAGTCACATGGGGTGGATTTTACTACGAACTTCTTATTGGCTCTCTATCTATGACACTTGCGTGCACTGGCTAGGTATGGATGTATACAGATCAACTGCATGTCAATCAACGTGTCACATGGTTAAAATGCCAACTGGCCAGTGTGAATGTCGAGAGAACTTTCATTTAATGCGACAGCAATGAACATGCGCTTTATTTGTTATCCAACGAGAACGATTTCTTATTGCTTAATGTTTTTTTTCACGATTCGCCTATTTTACAAAAATGATGCGCATGTTAATAAGTCAGTTCATGGATCTTTTTCACTCAAGTGACGAAACTTTGGGAGCTGTTTACCGGCAGTTTTTCTACTCTCACCGCCGTATTCCAGAATGTACAAATCTTTCCTCTTTAGTAGGCACAATCAGACTAATTTTAAAGGCTCAAATTTAATGATCGGCTACGTCGGGTAATACCTTTCATTATGGAAAATAAGAATATCTGCATGGAGACTGAAGGAGTTTAAAATAGTACCTGTATGAAGGCAGATTTATATGGGCCCAACAAGCTTGCACCTTCACTTTCACGGGAGTGAGCCAAAAATACGGGTGATTTGCCCCCGCGCCCCCTAAAATTTTGAACCCTGTTGACAAATGCCAGCAGAGTACATTCAAAGAAGGTCAAACGTGCGCGGCCTCGAACCCCTTTGCCCAGAGTCACCGAGGCCGGAGGGCTCGAGGCCGAGACCAAGTCATGGCCTTCCGAGGCCAAGGCCGGCAAAACCCAGCCCGGCCTCGAGGCCAAGACTGGCCTCGAGACCTCCAACACTGCTTATACACACATGTTGCCGTATGTCAGATACAATGAAATTACAACATTAGCTCTTGGAAGTCCTTGCTGGGCTGGTATCCATTTTGAAGGAACAGATACATGGCTTTGATAAAATAGTCTAAGTGTCATAATAGGTTCATGAAGCCAGAACAAAGTGAAAGCATAATATGTCCTATCATATAATATGAGTGGATTCAAACTTTTGTCCCTTTGAATCACATGCTGTACCATCACAGCCACAGAAGACATTCACTAAGGTAGGGTAGCAGGGTGTTTATGCCGACTCATTGGTCTCAGAGGTCCTGTATTTGATCAAGATCTGTGCATGCAAGGATAGACAGAAAATGATGATAGACAGAAATTGATGATAGACAGAAATTAATGATAAGTATATATGAAATGAAGAGGAAAGCAGAGGAGGAGGGACTACAGAATTACTCATATGCTGCCTTGACAAAGTACAATGGAAGATTTGATGATTAAAATTCATGAAATGAAGAAGTAAGAGAGGCAGGTAAAAATAAACGACAAAATCAAGATACATGCCGTGCTTCATGCTACAGAAGTCTGACTTCCTGTGTAGCATATTTAATCTGCTTTCTACGACTGGGGTCTGACCTCAAGGGTAGTGTTCTTAACCTGCATGATGTAACGTTAACACAAACACGGGGGCAGTCATAGTGGCCAGGCTTTAGGCCGCTCCTGACCTATACCGTCTGAGAATTTCTATGTAAACGACAATAGATGCAAATGTTCATTCGAGGGACTTGGGTTGCTTATACGCACATGTAAAGAGCACATTCAATTTATATATCAAAATATTTCTTGTGTTAAAGAATTATAAATTGTTATTAACTGTTAACTTATAACTTATTAACTTATATTCACTTTGTTCCTGATTCCTATGATCAATGTGTTGTGATTTTAGTATTAACTATGATCCTAGACCCCTGTTGCATGAAGCACGCCCTTCGGGAGGTCAGGTAACCCGGTCGCTCCAGTGAAGGTTCTTCCTGTCCCCCCCCCCCCAATTCGTACATTCGTAGAAGAGATAGCCAAATATGATAATTTGATAACATTTCAGTTCACACAGGTGTCATGTCTAGGAGTCGTGCCACGAGGAAAATAAGCAGTAAAATTAAGATACAAACAGGTGCAAAAAATTATATTTTCTATAATCAATCATATTAATAAGGTAGCTGGAGTGACACCTGTCAAATGCTATTTGCCCTCATTATCGCCTATCCCCATAATTGCAAGGGTTTATTCCGGATTTTCTATCACCTAGAATCGTTTTGGCATTATTATATGATTACATTTCATATGTTAAAGAACACTGTGTACCTTGAATATCCGCCTGCATTTTGAGATTTACAAATCCACGTCTGTTTTGTACGTGTACCACTGAAAAGTTTACAGTCAGATACGCTCTCGTTGATAGAGACGAAATACGTATTTGTACCATAAAGAACCAAAGTGCAGTTTTTGTTCAAACAGATATAAACTCAAATTCTGAGCTGAAAATTGTGATCACATTTTTAGAGCTGTTGTGTCCTTCGTCTTCGAGTCTGAGAATTTCTTTTTTATCTAGCCTGAAAATTAACGACGAATTGATTTTTTTACCACTTTATTTAGTACGTACTTTATGGTAATTCAGCTCGCCACTGTAAGGACTAAAACTTTAATGTATGAGGTCGGATGCCATTTCGGGTGCCCAGTTGGGCTTCAATGCCATAATATATGTATATTCCAGCAAACAGATGAATTTAAGCGTATGTGTGTATTTTCAGTGTTAATGTTGTATGAGTGTGAATAAATATGTGTACCATTGGGTTAAGTTTAATATTACGCGAGCCGTTCGTCGTTCTATATACACACAATAACAAAACAATTTTATGATATTATATTATATTATATTATATCATATTATATTATATTATATTATATTATATTATATTATATTATATTATATTATACTATATCAATGTAGAAGACGTACCCGGGGTTACCCGGGGGGGGCTCAACATAATCAAACCCCAGAAAGCACAGATAGGAGGGTATAAATTGATCAGGGTGATTAAAAATAAATTATCAGGTGAAATAATCAATATGTGAAGGGAGACAGCAGACA
This sequence comes from Sipunculus nudus, assembly GCA_026874595.1. Taxonomy (NCBI): domain Eukaryota; kingdom Metazoa; phylum Annelida; class Sipuncula; order Golfingiida; family Sipunculidae; genus Sipunculus; species Sipunculus nudus. The sequence goes on from CM049309.1 coordinate 9,265,602, forward strand.
CATACAGCAGAAATATTTCTTCGTTTGTAAAGACGTTGGCTAAAATTATTGAAATTAACAACTCAATTTTTTGTAAAAATAAATGAATGAATAAATAAATAAATAAATATCCCGGAAAACAGAATTTTATGTCGAGCCCAAACCATCCGAGTCCGAGTGAAGGTTCGAGTCCAGGCCCCTCGAGTCCAAATGCAAGTCAGAGTCCATGCGGTTCGAGTCTAGGTCCACCTTCTACGAGCCCCAAATCATATGGAACCCTAGTCGAAGTCTGAGTCTAATACAAATATCCTGAAAAAATTTCAAATGGAAATTTCTTATTATCATGTACATTTTTCAATTTCTTCACACATGCTTTTACTGTAGTGGTCAATTATATATTTATAGTTATAAAGATGCTGATCTAAGTTTGTCATATTATGTAAGTAGTTCGCACATGTACATAAGTTTATATAATTTATGACAGAATTTATTTTATTGGACTCGAAATGGACTCAATCTGATTTCTGGAGTCCTTATCACCGATTCGAGTACGAATGCGAGTCCAGAACCCTCAAGTCCCAGTCGCTAAGAAATTGACCGAACTTGGGCCGAAACTGTAGACATAAAATGTAGATCGAAATAAATCGTAAGTTTTATACATAATACACCTCCTGCACAACGACCAGGGAAATATGACGGCCTTGATGCATTTGATACCTGCATGGCTGTTTCGGTACAAATGCTTGTTTTGACTCCATGTTCGTCATGTCCATTTCGGTTCCGCATTATATATGTCCTTTTCAGTCCCCTGTAATAAAATGATAGAGCACAATGTATGTTGCATCTAAAGAAGTTATGTGCTGCCTTTACACATTAACAAACCTTCCCTTTTCGGAAAAAGCAGTTAATCAGATATACTTGCTCTTTTATAAAAGGAGAAAAAAGTCACAGTATATACATAATTTAGATGTCTATTAATGTATATTTTAAACTGTTGGATATATATATATATATATATACATTACTATCGTGAAATAAAGAGTACATTCAGTTTTTAAGTGATTTTATTTTTCAAATATTATATATATATATATATATATATATATATATATATATTGTGTACCACTAAAATATCATCAAACCCTATACGATTAGAATGAACACTTGTTTGCGTGGACTAATAGAAATTTGAAATAACTTTTAGAATTAAAAGCGGTAGTTGAAAACTTGCCAAGGATGATACACAAGAAAAGCAGGTATATCGACGGTCTAGTTGTATACATATATATGTAAACATTTTTCTATGGGACAAAGCTGTGTTAACCACTTGCAGGCAGCAGATTTCCATCTGTCACCTGACTTAGTTATGACCTAGGTATCTTTGAGCTTGGAGTTTGATTGTTTTGCTAGTTTATTGTATATGAGTATAGAGTATCATGTTTATATATTAGTGTGGAAACATTAGTTAGTGACAGCACATGTTTCGTTTTATGTTAATTTCAAACCAGCTCAGTAGTCAATAGGTATACCTGCCTCCTTTTGATGCTTCTTTCAAATCAGCTTAACTCAGTGAGAGACGAATCTGTGTAGCGGTCTCCATAGTAACTACTGTCTGGTTTATACACCAAAGCATCAACAAGTGTATAGGTTGATTTTCTCCGGGTGTCATTTCTGGGGGTGTAACCACAGTAAGATTCATGTATATGATAGACATTCAACGTACGTAGATTGAAGTGGTGATTGGACAAGATGCAAGACGGAGTTGTGACGTCAGCATTATATTAGTATATTTTTATGATATTTAACATGGATTTATATTCCACTTTAATGTGTGACTTATTTCATAAAATATGATAAAAGAGAAAAATGACATGTGTTAATAATAAATAAATGACAGCTGTTAATAATATATACAGCATAAAATACATAAGGAAATTGAAAAAATTCAGAATATAATTCTTTAGTAGATTTTAAGCAAAGAACAAATAAATTTCATATATTCTGACGAAGTAAACTTAATTATGTGGGATATGTATTAAACAATAAAAACATATATATTTACATACGATTTCAAAATTCAGCTGTGAATTCTTAAGGTAAGATAAGATATAATTTATTGACAATGAAGGAATTTGGTGACAAACAACTGTCATATGGCACAGTTATGTAAAATAATGCTGTGTAAATTAATAAGCATATGAGTAAAGACTAGAAAATAAATATTTATATATTTCATATGCTTATTGAACAAATGCACTGCTCATGGCAAGTAAGAGTCCCCGAAGCGATTAGTTTTGCACAAAATGACTGTATCCGTCTTCCAGATGTTAGCTTTCTTTTGGATCCACTCAATGGATGTTGGCATCTCATCATGATTAAAAAGCTTTCTTAGTTTGACTACCGGTATACACTCATTCGAATTAAGTCTTCCAGCTATGTTCTTCTTGTTCTGTCTATTCTCATTTTATTAACTAATATCAAATTATTCCACCAATAAACAGGTCCTATAACGATGGAAAATAAAATACAGGAGTCTTTATTTCAGTTTCATTGTTATTGTTATGACGTAAGTTTCTTTACATTTAATAGCACATTGAAAACACGCCATCAAACTTTTGACATCCCAATTTTAGTCCCTACTCTCATCAGGCGCTGGTAACTCCTGCAATTAGTGAGATTCTATACTATACTATAGTTCTGAACTGGCATAACAATGAGTAATATTTACATCAAAGAGCCACCCACAAATGGAAAGGTGAGCAAGGTGTCTTATATTGCAAACCAGGCTGTAGTATATCTTGTCCCTAAATGTATATTTATAAAAATGACAAATTATCGCTCACCCAGTCGAGGTGGAGTCTCTCCTCCTGTCAAAGCATAGACCCACAAGGTTTAGGGACATATCGGCCGCCGTCGACATCGGCCGCCGGCCTCAAATGGATCATATCGGCCGCCGGCGCCCAGCGGGAGGCAATATCGGCCGCCAGCTGCAATGGCCCACAAGCCCGTATTAACTCTGTCAAGTCAACCATATCGGCCGCGGGAAGAACTAGGCCACCATATCGGCCGCCGCCTCCTCATCATACGTTTCATTGGATAATCTATAGTCTCTCTCTCTCCTTCTCTCCTTCTCTCTCTCTCTCTCTCTCTCTCTCTTATATTGTATATATAATGTATGTATAAATATATACATATGCATTATATCATATAGAATAAAACAAGTATTTACATGCATATATTTTATTTAAAGTAAATATGATTATATTTGATATAAAAATGAATATATGTATTAATATAATTAAATATATATATATATATATATATATATATATATATATATATATTTATATCTATATAAATAAATATATAATATTTATATTAAATATATATATATTGTATGAATCTGATGTATTATTTTCAAGTACTTCATGTCTAAAACTGTACATGAATTTCCGCGGCCGATATGGTTGACTTGACAGAGTTAATACAGGCCTATGGTCCATTGCAGCTGGCGGCCGATGTTGCGTCCCGCTAGGCGCCGGGGGCCGATATGGTCCATTTGAGGCCGGCGGCCGATGTCGACGGCGGCCGATATGTACCTATACCGACCCACAAGGCACACAACTGGGTTTTGAGCCCACTGAAATTTCATCTGCGTTAGTGTGAATGAAGACTCAATTATGAAAATGTACTATTCTGTTATATATATCCTTACACAAAATGAAAAATAGCAGAACTATAAATAATAGCAGAATCCAGGTTTAATTGTTTTGGGCATTTGGTGTTGCATTACAAGACTAAGTATATATAAATTATAATTGTTCCTCGGAAGGGCATTGATTTGGCTTTGTCTGTCTGTCCTTCAGATTTTTGTGTCTGATTTTGAACTCTGGTGGAGTACAGACCTTGCTTTAAAATGCTGTTGTTTACCTTCAAAGCCCTCCATGGCTTAGCACCTTCATACCTTGCTGATATGATTAATGAGCATTGTCCGATGCGTGCATTAAGGACAGCCAATAAATCTCTCCATGAGGTGCCGAGGGTCAGACACAGCATGGAAAGCGATCATTTAGATACTCCTCCGCTATCCTCCGGAACAATCTTCCTGAACATATCAGTGAGTGTTCCGTGTTTCAAAGACTGCTGAAAACATACCTTTTTCCCGTTGGCATATTATTAGCCGTTGTCATACACTTTGTTTGGATTCTCAATTATTTAGTTTTCTGCATATATCTATTTTTTAGTAATTTTCCTTGTAATTACTAGTTTTATCTGTCTCTCACATACTTTTTTTTATCATCTGAATGAATCTCACTGTGTACAGTGCCTTAGAGCTATTGTATTTTAATACAGTGAACTTTGCACTTTAATATATACTTAAATAAAAAAAAAAAAAATAAATTTCATTCAAATATGGGTCAGTGATTACTCTCATGCATAACTTCTTTAGGATTGGTTCTGGAGTGTCTGTCTGAAAATTTATGATCAGCAGCTAAAAAACAAAACCTAAAATTCCCCTTTGGTTCCCAGTTCACAACAAAAAATTATGACATACAGCCACTATTACATGTGGAGACATCTTCAGGGGACAACAAAAACTAAAACATTGATGGAGCAAGTAGGGAAGACGTGGGGGGACATAAATTCCACAAGTTTGCTTGTATTTACATGTTTTTACATGTTTTACATAATCATGATCCAGCCTCTGTTTGAAACATTGCAAACAGGTTTCACATAAATTAATTGTACAAATACCAAAATATTTTTGATTGAATTCCCAACGTGGATTTTGCCCTCACCTGTTGTACATTTATATAACAAGAAGATGGGTCTGGGGAACATAGGTTCTAAGCTAGATTGGGAGTGTAGCAACCGGCCATTATATATTGAAAATTAACATAAACTAATAAAAATACTCTGTAGATGGTGCTTAATAAACAAACAGAAATAAATCACAGTAATATCAGTTGGTATTTGACCTTCATGGCCTGATTACCTGCATGATGAAGTCTAATCATTAGATTGCAGGTTTGATTTATGACTGAGATTACTATTTGAATTGTTCACATATCATATGAGGATAAATTGTATGAAGCAGAGATATCTTGTGCAATACATGGGAAATAAATAAGAATACATGTAAAGATATTGTCTTTATTTTTCACATCCCAACATGCAAACTTAACTCTGATTGTGTGCCTTGAGTAATAATATATAGAAACCCAATTACACTTTAAAGCCATTTAAAAAGATGATTATAAAATCAGTATGTTAAAAGACATTTTGTATCACAAGGGTGTTTTTTTATATGGATCAAGTTGTAAACTAGCTCACTGTATGTAATTGTACTGTTTTGTTAGCTCAGCTGACTATAAGTCATCTGAGCTATAGTCGTGGTCCATTGTCCGTCGTCCGTCCGTCTGTCCGTCTGTCCGTCCGTCCGTCCGTCCGTCCGTAGATGTGGCACGTTTTGAAACCGTAAGACCTAGGAATCCAAAATTCTGCATAATGTTAGATGTCCCCAAGATCTCCTACCAAGCCGAAAACTGGGTCTTTGCGACTTCGTTCCTTTGAGAAATTAAGGAAAAACCTCAATTTTTTTATTAAAAACCTATTTTCACACTTCAGGACTGCCTAATATCAAAACCACTCATCTGTTTTTCCTCATATTTCCTATAAATAATCCTCTATATAATTCCTATGTACATGCCAGAAATTAGGTCTGTATTATATAATTTAAAAAAGTTATGGGCCCAAACATAATGCATTTTGTAAATAATCAGGAAAGAAATTTTATCACTTAACACAAAACTTGTAAAAGCTAAGCACTTTTTTTCCAGTAATATTACTTTTATTAATCAAAATTAAATTGTATACCCAAAATTAGATCAAAATCTTTTAAATTTTTTAAAATATTAGCAAAAATAAAAAATTGGTACCTTAAAGTTTGCCCAACTTTGACCATGGCACGTTTTTTTGCTGTAACTGCTGTGGATTTAATTTTCACAGCATGTTTTTGTTAGCATTTCAACTGTTAATACCAAAAATTTGAAACCAGTTGATCAAAAACTGTAGATTTTATTCAATTTTTCATGCACCATGTCACATATTGCTAGTGTTATGCAGTTTGCTAGAGCTCAGCTCCCGAGCTTCAGCTCTAAGTTCCTTAAATTTGGCATACAGTTAGATTTCTCCAAAATCCCCTACCATGCCAAGAATTTGGTCACTAGGTCTTAATTCCTTCGAGATATCAATGAAAAACTTCATTTTTCCATTAAAAACCCATTGTTACACTTTAAGACTGCCTAATTTCAAAACCACTGATCTGACTTTGATCATATCTAATATACATATTTTTCTATACATTCGCTATGCAAATGCCAGAAATGATGTCAGTATTGTGTATTTTTTTTAAGTTATGGGCCCAAACATAATGCACTTTGTAAAAAATCAAGAAATATATTTACTCCCTTAACAAGGGCATAGCTGAAGCTAGAGATTTTATTGTCAGGGATGTAACATTATTTAATCAAGATTCAATTGAATACCCAAAATTAGTTCTGAATTTTTCAAATTTAATAAGTTATTAGTAAAAATATAAAATTAGTACCTTAAATTTTGCCCAACTGTGACCATGGCACATTTGTTTCCTGAGAGCACTGTTGATATAATTTTCATATCATGCACACATAAGGATTTCAGCTTTTTAGTTTAGAAAGCTGAAAGAAATTGGCCAAATATTGTAGCTTTTATTAATGTTTTTATGAGACCCTGTCAGACTTTGGCTCTCTCCAGCCCCTCTTGAGTCACCTGTATGTTGACCTTGTTGACCTTTCATCAAATTATGCACGCTTGAGGCGAGAATCCAGGCAGCTTATGGCCAGCCACAGTTGATCCAGGTGTCCAACCCAACTCATCTAGTAGTTTTAACCAACAACATAACAATAAACAATAAATTAATAAATTTTTCTTGGTTTTTAATAACAAATTAAAGAAAAATAGAAAAGGAATTTGTAAGTTTATAATAACAGGAAATTAACTTGCAGTTACTGATGATATAAGAATCTTGTATCGATGGATAGAATGTCACATATTCCAAATAACACCATGCAGTCACTTATGGCATTTTTCAGTTCATTTTTAATGATAAAGAAGTAAATCATATTATTCATTACTAATCATTAGGGATTATATGAAGGAAATTGATGAAAGACAAAGATGCAGTTGATAATATTAATCTAGATTCCTACTGTGTCTAGTGTGTACATTGATGTGAAATTAGTCCAAAATGAATTTTTTACAGTTATTTTTTAATATAAATAAAAGCCATAAAACCAGGTACTTATGATCATTATTTAAATGTGTGAATTTTGTATATTCTGGATTCTCAAAATCATTGTTTGGTGAAAACTGAATAAATACCAGACATGGTGCAAATACTTTGTAATTGTATTTTAATACGAATATGATTATGTATTCCATTATAAAATTTCTTGCATAAAGAATTGGAATTCAGGTAAAAATGAAAGTATATGAATACTCGTGCAAATACTTTCAAAATGTATTCATGAATGCATTCATGAATATATTCTTTAATATTATTTTAATAATCATATCAGTTATTTCAGTTTAAAAAATCATATGATTCTCTTATTATTTTTAATAAAAATTATATTTGGGACAATATTTGTAATTTTTTTAATAAATAGTTAAACTCTTATATTATATGTTCTGCTTATAAGTTATATGGCCAAGTCAAAATCTGTGTGACAATAGCACTCCATTTGTTAATAAAATAAATGAAATCAATCCTCTTCCCTGTCTCCAAAGATACTATCAAAATCATACATAAGCTAAACACCCACAACTCATAATACAGCTTATATTTATTACCACACAAAACCAGCATGTGCCTCATTTCTAAAAAATTTTTTTTTTTTTTATCATATATAACAGCTGAGCGTCGTGACCCATAGGTCCCTTGTTATTTTTTTTTATATCTTTAGTAACCGTAATGTCTTTCCAGGTTCTGTTGGGAACCAGTGTGGGTGACATTGATATTGAACTATGGTCAAAAGAGGCACCAAGAGCTTGTCGCAACTTTATACAGTTGTGTATGGAAGGCTACTACGATGGGACAATCTTTCACAGAGTGATCAAGGACTTCATAGTACAAGGAGGGGATCCTACTGGCACTGGACATGGCGGAGAGTCAATATGGGGGAAGCCCTTTAGGGTAAAAAAATAAAACAAAAAAAAACACCAGCAATATATCCAAACTTCACATTTTTATGCCCCCGCCACAAAGTGGCCGGGGCATATAGTTTTACCCATGTCCGTCATTCCGTCATTCCGTCCTTCCGTCATTCTGAAATGAAACAGTTGTACAGACTTTTTTTCGCAATGCCTGCAGATATTGGCCTGATTTTTGGTGTGTGGGCAGATATACACCAGTTACAGATCGAGTTCGCGTTTCGTCCCGGTTGACCTACTTTTGACCGTTTTACGGCTCCTAAACTTAGAAAATTTCATGAAAAATAGAAATAATCATGACAGATACACATGTACTGACTTTTTTTCGCAATGCCTGCAGATATTGGCCTGATTTTTGGTGTGTGAGCAGATATAGACCAGTTACAGATCAAATTCGCGTTTCGTCCTGGTTGACCTACTTTTGACCGTTTTACGGCTCCTGAACATAGAAAATTTCATGAAAAATATGAAATTTCATGACAAATACACATGTACGTTTTTTTTTTCTCAGTGCCTGCAGATATTGGCCTGATTTTTGGTGTGTGGACAGATATAGACCAGTTACAGATCGAGTTCGCGTTTCGTCCTGGTTGACCTACTTTTGACCGTTTTACGGCTCCTAAACTTAGAAATTTTCATGAAAAATAGAAATATTCATGACAGATACACATGTACGGACTTTTTTTTGCAATGCCTGCAGATGTTGGCCTGATTTTTGGTGTGTGAGCAGATATAGACCAGTTACAGATCGAGTTCGCATTTCATCCTGGTTGACCTACTTTTGACCGTTTTACGGCTCCTGAACATAGAAAATTTCATGAAAAATATAAAATTTCATGACAAATACACATGTACGTTTTTTTTTTTTCTCAGTGCCTGCAGATATTGGCCCGATTTTTGGTGTGTGGACAGATATAGACCAGTTACAGATCGAGTTCGCGTTTCGTCCTGGTTGACCTACTTTTGACCGTTTTACGGCTCCTAAACTTAGAAAATTTCATGAAAAATAGAAATATTCATGACAGATACACATGTACGGACTTTTTTTTGCAATGCCTGCAGATATTGGCCTAATTTTTGGTGTGTCGGCAGATATAGACCAGTTACAGATCGAGTTCGCAATTCGTCCTGGTTGACCTACTTTTGACCGTTTTACGGCTCCTGAACATAGAAAATTTCATGAAAAATATGAAATTTCATGACAAATACACATGTACAGATGTTTTTTCGCAATGCCTGCAGATATTGGCCTGAATTTTGGTGTGTCGGCAGATATTGACCAGTTACAGATGGAGTTCACGTTTTGTCCCAGTTGACCTATTTTTGACCGTTTGACGGTGCTCTAACACAGAAAATTTCATAAAAAAAGGTGCACATGTATGGACTTTTTTTCGCAGTGCCTGCAGATATGGGCCTGATTTTTGGTGTGTCGGCAGATAATGACCAGTTACAGATCGAGTTCTTGTTTTGTCTCAGTTGACCTACTTTTGACCATTTGACTGCTCCTGAACATAGAAAGTTTCATGAAAAATATAAATTTTCATAACAAATGCATATGTACTGACTTTTTTTCCTCAATGCCTGCAGATACCACCCTGATTTTTTTTGTGTGGGCAGATAATGACAGTTACAGATCGAGTTTGCGTTTCATCCTGGTTGACCTACTTTTGATTGTTTAACGGATCCTAAACATAGAAAATTTCATGAAAGACAGAAATTTTTATGGAAAATGCACATGTATGGACTTTTTTTCACAATGCCTGCATATACTGGCATGATTTTTGGTGTGTTGCTTGATAATGACCCGTTACAAATCGAGTTTGCATTTTGCCCTTGTTGACCTACTTTTGACCATACGACACCTCCTGAACTTAAAAAATTTTCCAAATTTTACAAATGTTTCTAATTTGCCCAAGGCGGGGGCATTCGTGTCGTTCCGACACATCTAGTATTACATAGGTTTAGCATTGTTTCACACTTTGGTTAGCTTCATATTTGCCAGTTTAAATTAATTTTCACAATTTACACTTTTTAGCTCAGCTGACTGAAAATCATCTGAGCTATAGCAGTCCCTCAGTCATCTGTCTATCTGTCAGTTCATCTGTTAACAGGGCACAATCATTTATTGTTAGACCTAGAAACCACTACTAAACATCCAGGAAGGTCCTTGTCTGTATTTTGTGAGGGTTATATATCTTCATTATCTCACCATAGAGTAAACTTCACAGAATATATCAATTATTAGATGAATAATTTTATAATGGTGAAAAGACTTAATAATATAATTAAGTATACCAAAGCACACCAAACAAGTGGAAATTTTAGGCAGTTTGTATAAAAGATCTCATATTATTTATAATGCCATCTTTTTGACTTACGTTTATATAGGCAAAGATAACATTAATGAGACACCACATTATAAATGACTGTTCCCTTGTGCATAGATGGGGTACTTATTCACAAGGTTTTATTTTTGCTGTGAAATTCTTTTTGTGCACATGAGACCCTTGCAATCAAAAAGACAACCACAGTCCTTAAGTCATTAAGAGATAGAAAAACACAGCAACTGGCTTATGTGGCTCAGGAGTAAAGCACAGGACTCATAGCCGGGAGGTTGTGAGTTAGAATTTCATCAAGGTGGTTAGATTTTTCACAGTCAGGCCTCCACCCAGGATGAGCGCTCTGCAGGCCATGCCCAACAGCTGTGTTTCACTCACAAATGAGTGCACCTTTTGGGGGTTCCTCAGTGGTATGACCCAGCAATGGGGATGATAAGGCACCCAGGGCCCTCACATGTAGTTGTCACCGGGCTTGGTTGATGTCAGAATATAAAATGAGACGAAGCGTGTGATACTGCCCTGTCATGAAGTCCAAAACCGGAATGAAACAATAACAAAAACACAGCAATATACAAGAAGTGCTCCTGTTTTACTGTATATATTCTTCCATAGTAATTTGAGCTATTTTGGATAAGAAAAATACCCCAGTAGATAAAAAAAACACAGTTTTTTTCCAGACTTATAATTGTTTCATTGTAATTTTAGCTTGACTGATTATAGTTTTGGTGATTTTGTATTAACTTTTTTAAGTTTATGGCAAAAATTTCAGAATTCTTTCATCTTCCACTTTTAATGTTTGATTTCATAGCTTTTTTAGTTGATTTTAAAAAAAATCAATCACGGTGTCTTAAATATAAGGCAAAAGAACATCTGTGCATAGTGTACAGAATGGCTTTATGTAAAATGGGCAGACTTCCAAGAAGTTCACATACCTAGGTGCATTGTTAATTGGATCAGTGGCTTTAAACTACTAGCTGATATGCTGCAAACCAGTTTTTTAACATGAATTCAAACATTATGAAGATTTCTGTTATTAAATATATTGAGTTTGCATTCACTTATTCGGCCCTTATTCTCAGAATCATTCATGCAAAAGTGACTGTACATTTAAGAATATTCCTTGCTGATAATCCTGAATCTTGATCATGTGACGGATCCACACCAAAATCTAATAATTTCTTCATTGGCCAATTTCCCATATGTTCTGAAAATTTCAAGAGATTTTGTTCATGATTATGTGAGTTGTGAACAAACGCACACACAAACACACACATGAATGAGCATGAATGCATACTGCGCTTGCTGGATGACCCTCAAAACTACAAGCAAATTCTGATAAACTGTTTTATTTTTAGCTCTGGTGACTCGTTTATTGTACTTTTCTCACTCTAAAGTAGTCAATATCATCATTTCAAATTCTGTCTTTACTCACAGGATGAGTTTCATTCCCGTCTCCGATTTGTCCGTCGAGGACTGGTGGCCATGGCCAATGCTGGAAAGAATGATAATGGAAGCCAGTTTTTCTTCACCTTCAACACTACACCAGAACTGAACAATAAACACACCATCTTTGGAAAGGTGAAGTTCTATATCTATTTTGTATTGACTTTTGTGATTTAAAATTAAGATATTTTGTTGATGTAAAATTTCATTATTGTTTTGTGTAAATACATATCCTTGCTATATTAATTAATTGAAACAAATGGGAATATTGTCTTGTAAAAAATGCAGCTATTAACACACACTGGATATAATATGTTTGAGTATGGTGGACTAAAGATTTACAGCAATAAATTTTTTAATTTTTTTAGATTAAAAAAGTTTTGTTAAGTTACTTAAACTTCCATGTTAACCCATGCTGGAAGTATTTAATCAGGAAAAATGCCTGTCAACTCAATCATGTATTGTGGCATTGTAAGACAAAAAGTTGGAGGTATAGCACAAGTAAATGGAAACAGACTGAGAGCTAGAGCTTGAGTAAAGAACCTCTGTAGAACCTCTGAGATTTATTTTAAAGGGGCTTAATCATCATAAAGCATGTTTAATTAACACAAAAAAAAGGAATGGTCTTATCTTTGAAATGAATTGGAACATGCCAAAATATTGCCCTGAAACCATTGACTTAATTCTGTACATGGATGTGAAAAACAGTGAATCGGTTGTGATCACAGGCGTAAACATAAACACAGCATCTTCTGGGCCTCAACACCTGTCAATCAGGAGATGCCCTGACTGACTTGTCCCCAAACTGTAATACATGTTCCCACTGGCTGAAACATTGAATGTTGCAGTGACTCAGACCTTTGACCCAATACATGGCCTGTGGTACCCGTGTCATTTTTGCTGAGGCCGCTGTGCCTATTGTTCAAATCTGTTGCGAAAGGTTCTACAATATATTCACATTCAGCCAGGACTGTAATGTCCATTAAGCAAAGATAAATCAGAGCACATGGAGGTCCATGTATGCACTAGTTTGGACTAATCTTGTTTAGGATCTGTTGAGCATGTGCAGAATCAGACCTCCAGTCACATGGCCTGGTTATTGTAAACAAACACATGGACTAGGTTTACTAACATGCAAACCTGAAACAGATCAAAATGAAAATACAAAAGGCTTTAAACTAATTTCTGTCATTTGTGTTATATGGTAATTTTCATCTTGGTTTTCCTTAGACCTAAAGATGCAGTAAATGCTTCCATTTTAGAAGTAAGACAAGACAATTGTTTGTGAACAGTGAGACCTCAGCAACTGAATTGTGGAAAAATGTAAGTTTCAAAGATACCTTTTAATGATGAACTTCTTTATATTTTAGGTGGCTGGAGACACCATATATAATATGCTTAAGTTAGCTGATTGTGAGACAGATGGTGATGACCGTCCATTGTATCCACATAAAGTCATTAAAACAAAGGTATTTGATCTTCAGAATCAACAGTTTATGTACTTAAAATGAAGCTGCTATCAATTGATATGACATGTAGCAATATGTTCTCACATACATATCAATCATTATCATTTGATGTTTTGTGAAAATCTAAGACTTTTTTTCTGGGGTCCAAATGAAAGTGTTACTTATATATAGTCTTTCCCCAAACCCCTTGTCTGCAGGTTTTTTCGAGATAACTGTTTCATGAATATTCTTTACAAATAAGTTTTGTTCTTACACATATTTGCAGATGTTCTGCCGATTTTGTGTAAAGTAATGAGATATTTAATTAAAAGTATTTACTTTGTGACCCTGTTACATTGTTTTTGGACAGAATCAAATATACATAGTATGGTTTTATGGTTCTTTATCTTAAAATTTAATTACAGGTGCTGTCTAATCCATTTGAAGATATAGTTCCCCGAGTGACACCAAATGCAGATCATAATAAGGAAAAAGAGAAGAAAGTCAGCAAATCAAAAGCCACAAAGTTTGTACTATACACCTATAACATTATAGAAGCCTCTGTGAAATACTAAGGCAGTTATCACTATACACATAACATTATTGAAGCCTCTGTGAAATACTAAGGCAGTTATCACTATACACATAACATTATAGAAGCCTCTGTGTTATATTCAGGATAATAAAGATAAATAAGGCCATAAAATTAAGAGGATGTTTTGTAGCATTTTTTTTTAAATCAGTGTGTTGGGGTGTTTTTTTTAAATTTTTATAATAGATATTTTTTTTATAAAATTTCCTGTGATCAGAGGAAAATTTGATGATAATAGGATTGCTTTTCTAAAAAAGTATTAACACATCATAACAAAATGAAATTTGATTATTTTCTTTAAAGAAATGTCTTAGTGGCTAGAGCTCAAAATTGGTAAATTTTGCTGAAAATCAAAATCAAAATATTTTATGCAGGGATCAAAATTGAGGTGTGTAGTGCCTGTGAAACCAATCTTTCTATTTTTAGCTCAACTGACTATAAGTCATCTTTAGCCATGGTCCTTTATCTGTCATCTGTCCAGCCGTCCGTTAACAGGCCACATTTAGTCATGGTCCTTCATCCGTCATCCATCCAGCTGTCGGTTAACAGGCCACATTTTGAAACCATTGGACTTACAAATCCCAAATTTGGCATATTCAAGACTGCCTAATATCAAAACCACTGATTTGATTTTGATTATATTTAACACACATATTCTTCTGTACATTTGCTATGTCAGTAATGCATGATTTTTTAGCTAACCTGACTTAGTCAACTGAGCTATAGTCTTGGTCTATTGTCGTTGTCCATCTGTCTGTCCATCCATAGATGTGGCACGTTTTGAAACCTTAAGACCTAGGAATCCAAAATTCGGCATAATGTTAGATGTCCCAAAGATCTCCTACCAAGCCGAAAACTGGGTCTTTGCGGCTTCGTTCCTTTGAGAAATTAAGGAAAAACCTCAATTTTTTATTAAAAACCTGTTTTCACACTTCAGGACTGCCTAATATTAAAACCACTTGTCTGTTTTTCCTCATATTTAATATAAATCTTCCTCTATAGTTCCTATGTAAATGCCAGAAATTAGGTCTGTATTATATAATTTTAAAAAGTTATGGGCCCAAACATATTACACTTTTTAAAAAATCAGGAAAATATTTGTTCACTTAACACAAAAAAAATGTTAAAGCTAGGGACTTTTTTTCAGTAATATAACTTTAATTAATCAAAATTTAATTGTATACCCAAAATTAGATCAAAATCTTTAAATATTGTAAACTATTAGCAAAAATATAAAATTGGTACCTTAAATTTTGCCCAAATTTGACCATGGCATGTTTTTTCTCGTAAGTATATTTAATTTATTTTTCACAGCCGGGATACATGTTGATTTAATCTGTTGAATTTTGAAATTTTAAAGTAAACGCTTAAAACTTATTCTTATTATTGAGGTTTTCTGATGCTCTAATGTATTTGCATTTTGTATATCCAAGACCCCACTCTTGCTCACTACAGCCTTACCTAGGTAACCTTATTAGTGATGCAGCACTGGCAGAACACCCCTGCTGTAATAAACATACACTTATTCTCATGGGCCCTAAACTAACGCCCCCCCCTCCCCATCACCAATTATATTGCAAAACATGGTTTGTTATTGGCAACTGTATTTCTTTAAATTTAAAGCTGTTTTTGATCCAATGTGCACAACTTTTCTTGAAATATTAATTCAAGAAGTAATCCAAGAGATGCCACTTTGTTATGATGTAGCATTTTTAAGAAATTATTTCCTTTTAAATAATTAAACAAAATATAATTTAACCCATCTATAAGCATAATTTGACAATGTATGAAACAAATCATGAATAAATAAAGGTGCAATTTAAAATTGTGAATTCTGGAGTGTTATTTTCATATATTTATTGCTTTGCAAATTTAAAAAATATATTTTATAAAAAAAAGAAATATATCTGAGTGCATAATTTAATGTTACCTGACTAAATTAAGTATAAATGTTGATGCAGTTTAGATTTTTGAATCAATTTAAATATTCAGATATATATGATATACTGTAAATATATAGTAAATTTTATAAACTTAAAAAAAATGACTTAACAAAAGAAAAAATAGGATCTAATGCAAATATTTGTTCATTATTTTCCTGTTTCAGTAGAATGGAAATTAAAGTTAGTTGCTTTTTTTTCCATCTCTCTATCTGTTTTTAAATATTTAAAAATAATTTCATTTAAATTAAATTTTATCCTTTATGTAAATGCAGAGGTGCTGTAACACCCACCAGTCCCTGTAAGCAACCATTTAATTTAATTCTGTATTCTGTATTTATATCCAAAGGTGTTGTAACCCCCCCCCCCCCCCCCAAGTCATTGAGCCCTTGTTCCTGAGCACTGAGGATAGTATTTTTATTGCAACTTCAAAAAATCTATGGTGATGCAGTTATAACTGTCACAATCAGCTAAGCGCTGTGACCCTTGGTTCCCATGTTTTCAAGTTACGGGCCCAAACATAATGCACTTTGTAATAAATCAGGAAATATTTACTCACTTATATATGAGAATTGCTGAAGCTAGAGACTTTTTTCTAGGATATAACATTATTTTATCAAGATTCAGTTGTATAAATTAAATTTAAAACTGAATTTTTCAAATAAGCATTAAATCTAACGTCAGTACCTTAAATTTTGCCCAAATTTGACCATTGCATGTTTTTTTTCTTGTTACTGCTGTGGATTTAATTTTCGTAGCATGTTTACATAAGCATTTCATCAGTTAAAATCTGAATTTTGATTGACCAAAAACTGTAGATTTTATTCCAGTTTTCATGCACCTTGTCAAGTATTATTTAAATCAAGTCAGTGTTTGCTAGAGCTCAGCTCCCCAGCTCTCTCTCCATCCCATTCTATTGACAGACCTGTACAAGAAACAAAGATGAATCTTATAATTTCACACTTGTTTCAGCAACCAGCAGTAACCAGAGAGACTACTCCCCCACCCACCTCTTCAATATACAAGATTAATAAACAAGATAAATATTATTTTACAAAGTAAAATTAATTTTTTGTTGAAACTTTTGCAATTTTGATTTTAAAAAAATGTTCAGGATTTGAGTCCTAATATTCAAATGTGATAAATGATTAGTGCCAATTGACATGTTAAGATTTAATAAGATATTTAATAAGATATATTTTGTAGCATTTCATTCAATCTTTTAAAGTTGGCTTGGCCTTGATATGAACAACACTTTTAACTTTAGTTAATCAGGAATATTGGGCAAACTTCTGTCTAATAAAATTTTAGCTCATATGGCCTCATATTTAACCATTGAAAACTTAATTTAATTTACACATTTATTGTTCATGAAATGTATCCTTTCATATAACACTTAGGCCCATTTTTCCTTATTGCATCATATAATCAATTCAGGCCATTAGTATAGTTTATTACACAAGGCAAATGAGATATATACCTAATTGGCTTGTTTTAACATGCTTATTAAATTTGTTGTATATACTCATTTGAATTTTTTACAGCATTTTATTTCAGTTAATAAAGTAATGTATATTATTTTATTTTGGCTCATGTACATTTTCTTTAATTTACAGTGTTTTATTTTAGCAGGGCCATTTCCTCTTTCCTTATCAATTGCTAATATATATGAAAATATAAAAAAAGTATATTTTGTACTGCTAAAATTTTCAAAAATTCAGCTGAGGGAAGTGACCCTAGGGTCCCTTGTTTTTGCCTGACAGGGATTTTATAATAATTATCTCACCAATTACTATGATACATAGATCAGTATCAGAAGTATGTTTTTTTATGAGTCTTCTGTTCAGCTTTTTTACACAATGAATTAAATGGTAAAAATATATCTGTAGAGAGAATATAGATTGAAATTAGTTAGAAGTTATATTTTGTTTGAATTCACCTATGAGCTATTCTTATTGTTTTATATATTTAGAAGTGAGGCCTTTGAAACAGTAAAGCCAGATAACTGTATGTATCACTGTATCACTTGATCTGTGCATTATTAAATGCTGTGATGAATGTAATCTCTAGTATTATGTATCACTTAATCTATGCATTAATAAAGCTGTGATGAATGTTATCTCTAGTATTATGTATCACTTAATCTATGCATTAATAAAGCTGTGATGAATGTTATCTCTAGTATTATGTATCACTTGATCTGTGCATTATTAAATGCTGTGATGAATGTAACCTCTAGTATTATGTAGTCTTACTCAGAAGGCGCTGTGGTTATGTATGTTTATTTTTATTTTTACAGGAACTTTAAATTGTTATCATTTGGTGAAGAAGCAGAAGCAGATGAAGAAGAAACGAATGAATTTACAAAAGTAGGCACATTTTGTGTTATTTATATGTATATATATATGTGTGTGTGTTTGTGTGTGTGTATTGATGAAGGGAAAGAAAAGCACTTCTTGTAGACCTATCATAATAAAAGCCAGCAATTCACCTTGTTTTATTGAATTTTAGTGATTCCTGGCTTACTCTGTGTATATATTAATGAACTCTAAGTAATTCCTATTAAGGAAAGGTATAAGGCCTCTGTGATTGGTGTATGATTTTGTGTGTCCACAACTTGTCGGTAAACACAACATTATTGACAAACAGAAAAACCATGTAACCTCAGACTTGCTTGTATGTTAGGTTGCATATATGCTGAAATTGTTAATAGCTGCAAAATGCCCATTGAAAAACACTGGTTTGCTTACTTTAGCTCACAATATGATACTTATTGTGATACCTTCCTCACATATTGCGATACTTTCCTCATGATATGATATATATTGCAATGCTTTCCTCACAAAATGATACATATTACAATACTTTACTCATAATATGGTACATATTATAATACTCTCCTCATAATATGATACATATTATGATACTCTTCTCACATATTGCGATACTTTACATATTGTGAAATTTTCCTCATGATATGATACATATTGCAATACTTTCCTCATGATGTGATACATATTGCAGTACTTTCCTCATGATATGATACATATTGCAATGCTTTCCTCACAATATGATACTTATTGTGATACTTTACTCATGATATAATACTCATGGCAATACTTTCCTCACAATACACAATACAGTAAATATATGCCTTTAGTCCAAGCTAAATTTTTCCTTGTACAGTAAATCATCCGTGCCATGGAGGGAGACCTAAAAAGTGTTTGGTCTGTCTTCACTGTTGTCAGTAGTCGGCTTCATCCTGTGTCATTTCTTGTGAACATGATATCTTTTGAATGACTGGGTATTTTTTCTGCCAATATCTCAGATGAGTTCACAAAATTGTGACCTTGACCATCACCATCAAGGTAAAAATAGGCAAAGATGGATATTTTTTGTGAACTCCAAAGGGAGGGGAGATATATATCTGTTTTTTTTAACTCAATCTAGTTTATCTTGTATGAAATTAATGTTAGCAATATTTAACAAATTTACTTTTTGTGTATGCAGGACATGAAGAACAAAAGTAAAAGCAGTCATGACCTGCTACAAGATCAGAGACTGAGCTCTGTTCCCGCTGTAGACACAAAGAAAAAAAGAACATCATCAGATGCTGAGGTAATAGAAAATAAGTCACACTTGAGTGAACTGAATGCATTTTGTTAGTTATAAGTTAACTTAAAAAAACCATCAAGGAATTAAAACCATTTTTGGCCATACCACAGGTGGTCTTATAACACAAGTTTCACTGTATATGTATTCATACTTCCGTATAAGTCACCCTACTGTTAAATCTACTGAATTATATTTGCTAACTAAAACCATTGTCAGAAAAACAAAAAAAAAAAAAAAACAAGTGGGCACATGTTTTAAAGATATTAAATAATATACTATAAAAATGATATATTTTAACATAGTAAACCTCTTGATTAATTAATTTATAGAAAATGTGCAAATTCTTTAAAAAATGTATGGTCCATATCTGAATTCTTTCATAAATAGTAACTCTGAATTCTTTAATACACAGTGAATCTCTTAAATCTTTAGTACATAGTAAATCTCTGAATTCTTTAATACAGAGTAAATCTCTGACATCTTTAGTGTATAGAAAATCTCTGACTACTTTAAATCTCTAATTTTATTGACAAACAGTAAATCTCTGAGTTCTATTATATGTAGTAAATCTCTGCCTCATTCAACTTTATTTAAGTCTTTTTATGATCTGTTATATATTGTCTTTGAGAATTGCCAATGGCTAATGTTTTACTATGTTGTAAAATAAAATTTTTAGCTCAGCTGACTATAAGTCATCTGAGCTATAGTCGTGGTCCATTGTCCGTTGTCCGTCCGTCTGTCCTTCCGTCCGTAGATGTGGCACGTTTTGAAACCGTAAGACCTAGGAATCCAAAATTCAGCATAATGTTAGATGTCCCCAAGATCTCCTACCAAGCCGAAAACTGGGTCTTTGCGACTTCGTTCCTTTGAGAAATTAAGGAAAAACCTCAATTTTTTATTAAAATCCTATTTTTTCACTTCAGGACTGCCTAATATCAAAACCATTCATCTGTTTTTCCTCATATTTACTATAATTATTCCTCTATATAGTTCCTATGTACATGACAGAAATTAAGTCTGTAAAGTATAAATTCTTAAAGTTATGGGCCCAAACATAATGGACTTTGTAAAAAATCAGAAAAAATAATAACTCACATAACATGAAAAATTTTGAAACTAGAGTCTATTTTCTCAAGTATATAACTATGTTTAATTAAGATTCAGTTGTTTACCCAAAATTAGATCTGAATTTTGTAAATTTTTTAAGTTATTAGCATAAAAAAAAATCAGTACCTTAAATTTTGCCCAACTTTGACCATGGCACGTTTTTTTCCTGTAAGCACCATTGATTTAATTTTCACAGCATGTAAACATAAATATCTAGTTTGTCTTAATCTGAAACTTGAAAATAAAAGCTTGAAAATTAGGCTAGTTATTGATTTTTAGCTCAGCTGACTATAAGTCATCTGAGCTATAGTCGTGGTCCATTGTCCGTCGTCCGTCCATCTGTCCGTCCGTCCGTCCGTCCGTAGATGTGGCACGTTTTGAAACCGTAAGACCTAGGAATCCAAAATTCAGCATAATGTTAGATGTCCCCAAGATCTCCTACCAAGCCGAAAACTGGGTCTTTGCAACTTCATTCCTTTGAGAAATTAAGGAAAAACCTCAATTTTTTATTAAAAACCTATTTTCACACTTTAGGACTGCCTAATATCAAAACCACTCATCTGTTTTTCCTCATATTTCCTATAAATAATCCTCTATATAATTCCTATGTACATGCCAGAAATTAGGTCTGTATTATCTAATTTAAAAAAGTTATGGGCCCAAACATAATACATTTTGTAAATAATCAGGAAAGAAATTTTATCACTTAACACAAAACTTGTTAAAGCTAAGCACTTTTTTCCCAGTAATATTACTTTTATTAATCAAAATTAAATTGTATACCCAAAATTAGATCAAAATCTTTTAAATTTTTAAAAATATTAGCAAAAATAAAAAATTGGTACCTTAAATTTTGCCCAACTTTGACCATGGCACGTTTTTTTGCTGTAACTGCTGTGAATTTAATTTTCACAGCATGTTTTTGTTAGCATTTCAACTGTTAACACCAAAAATTTGAAACCAGTTGATCAAAAACTGTAGATTTTATTCAAGTTTTCAAGCACCACGTCACATATTGCTAGTGTTATGCAGTTTGCTAGAGCTCAGCTCCCAAGCTTCAGCTCTAAGTTCCTTAAATTTGGCATACAGTTAGATTTCTCCAAAATCCCCTTCCATGCCAAGAATTTTGTCACTAGGACTTAATTCCTTCAAGATATCAATGAAAAACTTCATTTTTCCATTAAAAACCCAATGTTACACTTTAAGACTGCCTAATATCAAAACCACTGATCTGACTTTGATCATATATAATATACATATTTTTCTATACATTCACTATGCACATGCCAGAAATGATGTCAGTATTGTGTATTTTTTTTAAGTTATGGGCCCAAACATAATGCACTTTGTAAAAAATCAAGAAATATATTTACTCCCGTAACAAGGGAATTGCTGAAGCTAGAGATCTTTTTTGTCAGGGATGTAACATTATTTAATCAAGATTCAATTGAATACCCAAAATTAGTTCTGAATTTTTCAAATTTTATAAGTTATTAGTATAAATATAAAATTAGTACCTTAAATTTTGCCCAACTGTGACCATGGCACGTTTGTTTCCCGTGAGCACTGTTGATATAATTTTCATATCATGCACACATAAGGATTTCAGCTTTTTAGTTTAGAAAGCTGAAAGAAATTTGCCAAATATTGTAGCTTTTATTAATGTTTTTTATGAGACCCTGTCAGACTTTGGCTCTCTCCAGCCCCTCTTGAGTCACCTGTATGTTGACCTTGTTGACCTTTCATCAAATTATGCACGCTTGAGGGGAGAATCCAGGCAGCTTCTGGCCAGCCACAGTTGATCCAGGTGTTCAACCCAACTCATCTAGTAGTTTTAACCAACAACATAACAATAAACAATAAATTAATAAATTTTTATTGGTTTTTAATAACAAATTAAAGAAAAATAGAAAAGGAATTTGTAAGTTTATAATAACAGGAAATTAACTTGCAGTTACTGATGATATAAGAATCTTGTATCGATGGGTAGAATGTGACATATTCCAAATAATCATATTATTCATTACTAATCATTAAGGATTATATGAAGGAAATTAATTATAGACAAAGATGCAGTTGATAATATTAATATAGATTCCTACTGTGTCTAGTGTGTACATTGATGTGAAATTAGTCCAAAATGAATTTTTTACAGTTATTTTTAATATAAATAAAAGCCATAAAACCAGGTACTTATGATCATTATTTAAATGTGTGAATTTTGTATATTTTGGATTCTCAACACCATTGTTTGGTGAAAACTGAATAAATACCAGACATGGTGCGAATACTTTGTAATTGTATTTAAATACGAATATGATTATGTACACCATTATAAAATTTCTTGCATAAAGAATGGGAATTCAGGTAAAAATGAAAGTATATGAATACTCGTGCAAATACTTTCAAAATGTATTCATGAATGCATTCATGAATATATTCTTTAATATTATTTTGATAATCATATCAGTTATATTTCATTTTAAAAAATCATATGATTCTCTTATTATTTTTAATAAAAAATTATATTTGGGACAATATTTGTAATTTTTTTAATAAATAGTTAAACTCTTATATTATATGTTCTGCTTATAAGTTATATGGCCAAGTCAAAATCTGTGTGACAGTAGTACTCCATTTGTTAATAAAATAAATGAAATCAATCCTCTTCCCTGTCTCCAAAGGTAATATCAAAATCATACATAAGCTAAACATCAACAACTCATAATACAGCTTATATTTATTACCACACAAAACCAGCATGTGCCTCATTTCTAAATAATATTTTTTTATCATATATAACAGCTGAGCGTCGTGACCCATAGGTCCCTTGTTTTTTTCTGTAGTCACTTGCTTTGATTGCAGATGCAGGGTCCCACTCCAGGTCACTGGACGTCAGCTATGCCAGGGTTTCTGATTTGTTACAGTCACTGGGGGAGATCCCCTGCTGTGACAGGTGTACAGTTATTCTCATATCATCACCCCCCCCCCCCCCCCCCCCGCAAACCCAACCCACCAAGTGTTATGCAGTAATTGTTACTGTTTTCACTGTATCTCCTTAATTGTAATGCTGTTTCCACTCCGATATGCAAAAACTTTCATTGAAAAAATAATTCAAGGTGTAATCCAGAAGATGCAATGTTGTGTAATGTGGCATTTTTTAAGAAATCAATTTTCTTTTAAATGATTTTAACAAATATAAATGAACCCATCAGTATGCTTAAATTATTATAAAATATGAAGCACATTATGGATAAATAAAGACACAATTAAAAATTGTGAAATCTAAATCAAGTATTATTTTTAGATATTTATTGTTTTGCAGATTTAAAAGATCTATTTTTGTGGTAAAAAATAAATAAACATTTGTGTGCGTGATGTGGTGTTATCTGACAAGATTGAGATTTATGATGATGCAATTGAGAATTATGAATCAACTTTTATATTCAGATATATATGTTATATTGGAAATGTATAGGAAAATAAACTTAAAGTAGAAAATAATTGATGTGATAAAAAAATGAGGATTTAATACAAACATTTGTTCATTATTTTCCTGCCTCAGCAGAATTTGAGATCAGGCTTTGTTTGCCCTGTTTTATGTTGTTAATTAGCTTTATTTCAACTGTATACATTTCATAAAAAAAATACATATATATTTAATAATATATATTATGCAAAAAAAATAGATGCAATTGAACAAATGTGTAAACTACTGAAATGTCAACAGTTAATCGAAAAACCAACTAATGATCATGGTAATAGTACAGATCATTTGTTCACAAACTGCTCACATGCTTTAGTTTCAACATTAGGAAACACATGGTCAGGTCACTAAATATTTTTTGCAACAATTTCTTGCTCATCAATACAAACCAATCATATAAACCAACCATGGCCTTTATTACCTCTTCCTCTTACACTTTATCTCCATTAGATATTATTTTAGATTTTTACCTTCAAGGTAAACGTCAGCTGAGCACAGTGACCCATAGGTCCCTTGTTTTTATTTTATTGTATTTTGTACATAGCAAATATCTGAATTCTTTAATGTGTATTAAATTTTTGAATCTTTTAATAGTAAATCTCTGAATTTTATTTAATACACAGTAAATCTCTGAATTCTTTAATGTATAATAAGTCACTGAATTTCTCCCTATCAGAGCTCACAGAACATTTCTTTCAACAGGACTCTGATGGAGAAGCAGGGCTGAAAGAACTAGAAGAAATGAGAGAAAGAATCAGGAAGAAACTAAGAGGAGAAGAAAAGGAAAAAGATGTGGAAGCAGCAGCAGAAGATGAAGATGGGGAGAGACCAGAGTCAAAGAAATCCAGCAGAAAGTGAGTGTGCTCAGACACATGCTCTAGTGACACCTTGTGGTAGAATTGTACATCACAAGGTGGAGGGGGTCAAGCAACAGTTGCCACAGTTAAATTTGACTACTGTTGTTGCCTTTTGTTCGCACGGGTTTAAAATTGGCGATATTTGTGAAAGGGATATTATTGCGAAAGTGTAACTATCGTGAATAAGAGGTCCATCCTTGAATGCAAGTCATAAGGTAAAGATTGGTATTTAATATAAATAATAATAGATCTTCCATATTCAAAGAATGCTATTCTAAATGATATCAGCTCTTTAAAATTATCTGCCATTAATGAACAATCATTTCAGCTCAATCGATATTACCTTGGTTACCCGTTAAATTGTTAAGAATTTGCCCACATATTATTTTGTATATTTAATTCATATATTAATGGCTTAGTATGTGTAAGTTTTAATATGGTGAGAATGGAATCCTCACAAAACACTAAAAAGTGGAAATCTCAAAATGTTAATGAAGTCAACCATAGTATATACCATATGTAAAACAAAGGGTGGATTTCAGGAAAAATATACAAACTGATTCTGATTTGTTTAACTTGAGTCTTGAGACTGTCTTTCATGCAAGGTAAAAAGAACTGGGAAAATGGTAAGATATAGCATTTATTTTCAACTCAATATTTATCAAATTGACATGAAGTGCTTATGCAGTACCCATTGAATATCAGACCAAAATGCCTCTTGTTGAAAGTTAATATTGTAAAATATTACAAATATGTAACATTGGTTTAATCTTAATATTGAATTTTTAACTATGGACCCAACAGCTAATCACATTTGGGAAATGCATTAACTGATAAGGATTCCCTTTAATCCGGCACCATAGGGGGTTATGAATTTTGCTGGATTATGCATTCTGACAGATTAGGTATTAAGTTTATCCTAGGCAGAACATACTCTACCCGGAGGAGAGCAGTGCTTGCTGCACCTTAAATATGAAATATAAAATGAATGATATAGTAGTAATTAAAAAATATATGCAATAAAAAATGATATATATGGCTTAAGTAAATTAAGCCAACAATTACTGTGCATAATGTACTTTATTCAACAACAAAGTTGTTTCAAAGTGAGTCTGTTTGCTCTGCTTGATTGCCGATGACGAAAAAAACTTGTAAACTTGCATAACCTGGAAACTGGTTAAACGGTCCAAATGACCGAAATCGCAAATAAAAGGGCTTTGGGTCTCGAAGTAAGGTCGTTCACAAGGATCGAGTTCGGCTCTCTCTCGAATGGCATGGCTGGGTCTCCGCTGCTGGGATCAGTGGAGGGAATGCGGGTTGCTTCTGGCTTTGTGGCTGTGGATGCTGTAGCTTTCTAACACGGACAACAACCCAGGAGAGAAGATGGCGCCCTCTACGGCTCCCTGCTTGGCTTGGCGTGGCACTGCGACTGTTGGCTCAGAGAACATGCTTAAGGAGCGCACAGGGCTGAGGTCTTGATTGCAGCAACCTTTAGCTGCTCGATGAGCGTATACTTCTTTTGGCTTGGCTCTGCTTGATGTTGGAGTCACGCGTGATCAGCAATGAGCTCTTTCAAGTTTATCTGCCGGGAGGTCACTGAGGTGTGCTTGATTACGTGGAAACTGTTTATCATATAATTAGGGAAGTTGGTTCCCAGCAATGGTGCAGGAGCCAGATAACGTAAAATGCTGAATTTGGGCCTAAAAATATAATGGAGGGAAATCCATTCTCAAGGAAAATTCAGGTTTATGCCAAATTCCAGATCAAAGGGTTCAACAGTGTTACATAATATATGTTTCACATTCTAGGCAAAAATGCGATTTATTTTTTTACCAGAAAAGTTGAGAGAGAAGAAGTGAAAAAAGTGTGTTCCTGTTCATAGGCTAGAGACACCTGTTGGGAAAATCCTACACTATATGGAATCTGATGGGGAAAACTCTCAGTTTTTGTTCTTAAAAGCTTAATTTCTGTACAGTTAATCAAAGTTCCCAGAATATTTGATATTATTTCACGGAAACACTGATGTATAAGATCTATTCTCTGGTGAGTGACTGTTGGTGGGTGTCAGAGTTGTTAAGTGGTAAAAGTTTACCAGCAACACAAAACTTTAATAATAACTCTTTGGCCCAAAATAGGTTGGTTCTCTTGGTGTTTAGCTCAGAAGTTTTTTGCTAAAAAGCTCATCACAACAAAACAAACTTTTAACAGAATTTTATCTCTTGATTTCCTTGATAGAAATGTCTGAGTGCCAAATTGGTAAATTATGACTGAAAATCAAAATAAAAACTGTTGGTGTGAAAGGGAGAGTGTGCAGTGCCTGATAAAACAAAATTTTTTCTTTTTTTCCATATTTTATTTGCTAAGAGCTGCCTTTACTAGAAGATATATAACACCAGTTACCAAGCTTATTTTGTCTTTAATTCTAGAGAGGAGTTGAGAAAAGAAGCAGAAAAATTGAAGCGTGACATTCTTAAGTCTCGGAGGAAAGAAGTAAAAACAGATTCACCCGCCAAAGGTATATGATATTTTTTGAGTAATATCTGTGAGCATTCTTCCTTTTTTGTGTGTAAAAATAGAGAATATTTTACCAAATATTTTCATGTGTATATGTGTTATATATATTTTTCTTGCTCAAGGCAGAATTTACTCCAACATTAACTCTATTTTTTTTTTTTATTCAGGGGGTGTTGTTACTAATTTATAAATCATTAGGCAGTATTTTCTTAAGGCATCTTTGTCTCGAGAGGAAAAGTTGGACATGTTGGGAACATCTTTGAGAGTTACACAGGATTTTTGAGCATTCCAAAAGGGAAGGATTCATGTCTAATGTGAAGGGTTTTCTGAACGTTTTAACGATCAATCTTTTTACGCTATTTACATATCACAATTATCTTGCAATGTAAGGATCAGATGTGAGTACAGTGTGTACAGCATTGAGGTCAGTTGACTGTTGTATCTAGGGAAGTCAACAATGGCCATTTAATGTAGTGGGAGTCCGCTTTGATTGCCTTGGTCTCACAACCAGAAAATCCCGCATAGGGCTGGGACGATATCCATGTTTTGTTTCATGATAATGATATAAACTTTATTGCAATATATCGTTATATCATGGATATCAGTATCTCCAGCACTTGTCATCATGTCACAATTCTCAGTACTTTCTGCAGTGTTTCCGGGACTACCTGCTAGCTGACAAGTATCTATAGTTTTTGGAGATCACAATTTTGTCAGTTTGTCAAACACCGTCATGTTGAACGTACCAATACACATATTTCTGATAGCCAAATAATTAATTTATATAGAATTTTATGCGATTCATTAAAATAAATGTTATCCTTGAAAACAAATAATTTTCTGTACAGAGAATGACCCTGGTGATGCCATTATCTTTAGACAAATATACATTATACGAGTAAATGATTATTACAGCTATCAGA
The DNA here is from genome assembly GCA_026874595.1 of Sipunculus nudus. Classification (NCBI taxonomy): domain Eukaryota; kingdom Metazoa; phylum Annelida; class Sipuncula; order Golfingiida; family Sipunculidae; genus Sipunculus; species Sipunculus nudus. The sequence continues at coordinate 9,294,099 of CM049309.1, forward strand.
TGTCGTGACAATCTTGGATGTCTTTTATCATACCAACCCTATGGGCACTCAGAACCAAGCATATAGAAGAGATCTTGATCACAGATACTTAACCCCATGTCCCTGAAAAACTTTAAATATATATATTAATGTCTCCCCTCCCATGGGGGTAGACATATGGTGTTTGGTCTGTGGTTGTCGGTGTCCATAGTCGGCATCATCTGTGTCATTTCTTGAGCATGTGATAACTTTTGAACAACTAAACATTCTTTCATGAAATTTGAAATTAAAATTGTTTTTAACAAATTTCTGAGACGAGTTTGAAAACTGGTGACCTTGACCTTCATTATCAAGGTCATTTCATGTGCACATGAAATTTGAAATTAAATTTGATTCTACCAATATATCAGATGAGTTCGAAAACTGGTGACCTTATCGTAGATCTTCATAGTCAAATCAGCCAGAATAGAGATTATTTGAATATGCTTTCACTTTTGAACCACTTTGTATATTTTCATGAAATTTGACTGCTGAAATGTTTCTTCCAAAGTCTCAGAAGTGTTCAAAAACTGGTGACCGTGACCTTCATCTTCAAGGTCAAATCAGATGGAAACAAATGATTTGTGAATGCTGAGACTTTTTCCAAATTTGGATTCCCATAGGGAGGGGAGACATATATATCTGTTTCTTCACTGCAAAAACAACCACATTCTTGTATTATTTATTTTTCAGAGACTGCAACAGAGGATGAGGAGCCTGATGCTAATGATATGGTCACGAAGTACAAACAGGAGCGAAGATTGTACAAAGACAAGAAGAAAGGACAGAGAAAGGGGAGCGACCGGGAAAGCAACACGCTGGCTCTCCTGGCCAAATTCCAAAGCAAACTGAATTCTGTGCGGAGGTTAGGAGATTACGAGGAGGAGGAGGAAGAAGAAGATGAAGAGGAGAAGAAACCGGAAGGTGCGGAGGAGAAATACGGCACAGACATGAGCTGGTATGTCATGTGTAATTGATTTCATATTAAGGCCACCACCTAGTGGTTAAAAAAAACATGAATGAGCCCAGAGGTACTCCCCATTATGACATGTTCAAAATGCCAGTATTTATCCTCAATGAATATCACAACATTGCCTGTCCACTTATGGGTGTGTCCTACAATCTTCAGGTGTGTATGGACAGGACTTAATCATAGTGGGTGGGAGTCGGTTTCTTTTTCATAATCAATCATCGGTTTGAGCAAACCGATCCATGATCGATTATTAATTGGTTCAGACAAATATAAAGAAATATGCAATTATCTGTAAAACTGTACTTTCTTAACCAAGCCTGCATGTCTTAGTAATCTACCTTAAGAAAAGAAGTTTTTGCCTTTTTTATATTTTCCTATTATCAGTAATATATGCTTTTCAAAGTTTCATTTTAATTATTTATAATAATCAAGAATTAAACCACAATCCAGGACATCTACTTGCTGCATAGACATGGAGAATTTATGGAGCATTTTAAGGCCATACCGCCTATATTGTGCAATGTACATCTCATTACAAAACTCCCCGCTAATTCTGCAGCTCTCTGCCGATTTACAGAGGTTTATTAAGTCCTCCGTTCTTGCACTAAACCATGTTATACTCAGTTACATACGGAAGTTACTTGGGAATAAAGACCCACAATGTGAAATGCTAAATGTTGTAAAAAATTGAAGACTAATTTAAGCCTATAACATGAAGGCATTCTGGAAAAAAATCATAATTATGACGTAATCGATAGTTGCCTTGGGTAATCGAGCGCTTGAAAGTGGCTGGAAACTAACTGACTTTCGATAAAACTTGATGAACGGCCCACCACTATTTAATCATGTGATCATTGTCATGTGACAGGTGAAATACCTTTTTTAACATGTCAATGACCTGTGATGTTTTGACTGGGCAGACTGCTCAGGAAACCCAAAAAACAGTGGATACATTGACTCTCTGTAGTAAGGTGACCATTACTAAATGAAAGAGCATAAAATGTTTTGCATAAAACTCAAGTTTGGAGAATATCAGATATCAAAGTATTAAAATTTCCTAATGGTCTTAGTAATAAAACTGCTCAAAGGTGTGGCTGTGTAATTTAGACACAGAATTTAATTTAAATATGTTCATGATGCACTAGAGTTCTGGCTGTTATGTTAAATTTTTTACATGTTCATGCTGAGGCTTTACTCATTTTCTTGTTTTCTTTCAGGATGGGACACAAACTTACCTTCGAGGCTCATGATCGTAAAGTCATCGATGCCAATGTGGCGGAACTGGATCGGTATGACATCGTAGATCCTAGAAATCCACTCAATCAGAGAAGGAGAGAAGCGAGCAAGCAGGCGATGAAGTCAAAGAGATAGGGACATTCCAGCTGCAGGGCTCAAAATTGACAACATTTTACTGGATTTTCTTAGATAAATAGCTGGGTTTCTGTGATATGTTTGAAAAGAGTTATAAAATTAAAACTTTATTTATTTTACATGGATTGTTCAAATAGTTAACAGATGTTGACATGCAGTAGTGTCTGAAGGTGGAGGCAACCGGAGGACCCTGAGTTAACCACGAACCTTGGATGGGCCACTAAAAGCCACTTTCATAGCCATCCAGGAACCACACCCGGATCACCAGTTGAGAGAGCCAAGCTTGTTACCACTTGACTGTATTATTACACAGCTTTTTACCACTTAAAATTTTGTTTTGTGTAAATTTATGAAGGTTGCTCATATGTTAATTAACTAGATGACGCAATCATTCTTTTATAGTGCAAAAAATTAAATAATTGTATTATTCCAGAGAAAATGTGTTATGAGTTGAACCCTGTATTAACCTGGGAATGGGGAATGTTGGGGAAAACCAAAACTGAATTTCTGGCAAATTTTGATGGTCTAGTACTTATTTTGAGCCCTGCTTTTGTAGCAGGTAAAATCAGAGTTGAAATTTCTGGGTCAAAATGTAAGGGATGCCAAGTTAGCAGAAGTTCCATTTTGTTTATAAATTTGTTTTGAATTAAAGTGATAATGTTAAATGTGAAAGTTGTTTGTGGTATAATATTTCTGACTAATTGGAGTTCAAATCCAAAATACAGCTTTTCACTGACAACTTATCTTTCATTATGTCTGAAGGTATACCTTACATTAAAGGATAAAATTTTTCTTTCATGTTTTTCCACCAATTTTGTTCATGGTATAATGATCAAGGTGTACTTGGTAGAAATGTTTTTGTGAAAAAAACAATGTACAGTGCATCAAGAGAGTTAACCTGTAATGGAGAGACATCTGGTGGCCAAAACAAACACTATTCATAGGAAGAAAATGTTCCATGGACTACTATACTAGTGGTATTACCCATAATTTCAAAATGCGACCTGTAACATACTGTTTTTAAGGTGTGTATGGAGCATGGCAGCCCCCATTGTGGTTTAAAGAAACTGAGAGAAAAAACCTGTCTCGGTGCAATAAGGTTGCAGAGATGAGACAAAAGTACTCTTGAGGACAGTGACAAGGCAATCTATCTGCAGAGTGAGTTTGGTGACAACAGGAAGTATATTGTTCAGAATTGAATAATGTTTTTTTTGGACCACATCCAAATCATGATATTATTGTAGGATTCTATCACAGTAATGGACATGTGTGAAAGAATAATATAGGTGAAAGATTGTTTTCCTGTGAAATGTTTTATTGTATTAAAAAGAAATATTAAGTCTACAAAGTAATCTTGTTCTGTCTGTGCTTATTTTTTTGAAAAAATGTTAAGTTCTACGAATGATCTTGAAGGTTTGTACAGTATTGGTTCTTCCTAATTATAACCTGAACTTTAGCTCTGGGATCTACCCAACATCTAATCTGAAAGATATAAAAATTTTCTTCAATGTGATTTATAAAATAAGAGATTTCTTTGGGTGAATCAATCAGCTGTGACAAGAGTAAATGGCCGGCTATACCTGTATAAGAGATGGATTCAAATTGTTGGAAGCTAGTGTGGGGCTAGTTTGGCTGTTTTCAGAGGTTTGGCAGTCGCTGGCTGTACTTGTGAGTTTGGCCGACTGTTTGTAGATTTGTTTGGCTGAATCTGTTTGAAAAGGTAAGTTTGGCTGAATCTGACTGTTTAAAGATAAAAGTTTGGCTGGATGTTTGTAGATGCAAGTTTGTCTGAATCTTACTGTTTCTAGATGCAAGTTTGGCTGAATCAAACTGTTTGTAGATTCGAATTTCGCAGAATCTGTTTGTAGATGTGAGTTTGGCTGAATCTGTCTGTAGATGCGAGTTTGGCTGAATATGATGCGAGTTAGGCTGTGAATTTGGCTGATTCTGTTTTTAGATGCGAGTTTGGCTGAATCTAACTGTTAGTAGATGTAAGTTTGGGTGCATCTGACAGTTTGTAGAAGCAAGTTTGGCTGAATCCAGCCTTTGTAGATCAAAAGTTTGGCTGGCTCATGCTGTTTTTGTAGAGGAGACTTTGGCAGCTGTTTTTGATGTTGTATGTATCTGAGAACACTGTGTAAGAAAACAGACACAACAGGACCCAAAGTTGATTTGTTGCAGTACTGACTGGATTTATTCTCATGTTCACGGAACAGCACTCTAATACAAGACTGCTACACCTGGCACAGGGCTGGCACAAGATATCATTAAATATAGTCTATTCACAAAACAATGCAGAAAATCACTGTATCTATTTTCCCAAGAAGACTGAATGACCAAATCATCAGAAACGACAGATGGAAGTCAGCAGTATTATAACAGGCAGTTGACACAGGTTAACTTGCATACAGGTTTCAAATAATGAGGGAGTTCTTACACACACACATTTCAAAATCTGCTTATATTCTAAGCCGCTTATTATTGACTGACTGTACACTGTGGTTATCTCTGTATTCAAAAGGTAAAAATTTGTGTTTCACTTTTTCATGTATTCAATTTTCATAATCTGACCATACAATAATCTACACAGAGCCTATATATTATTATATGAATGATTATATTAAATAATATGTGCATAAAATTGTAAAGAATTGATGGGGGCCCCAAGTAAACATGGAACAAGCAGATATTTCTTTTTTGACAGATAATTTGACATCATTTATCAGCAATAATTTTACTTGTTGACTTGCCTCTGTCAATGGGTTTTTCATTCACTAATTTTTTATTTTTGCAATAGTTTACTTTTCATGAATTTGAAACCCTCACCAACAAAAAGGCAGCCACAATATTTGAACCGAATTCTGTCCAGGTACTTTAACGATGACATAACAGTACACACCATCAGTGGATAACTGAGAAACAACGTGACCAACAAAGGAAAAAATTCGTCTCTCTTGATGCAACCTGATCATTATTAAGATTACTAACAAAAAACACCATGGAGTGTCCCACTGGTTCTGAGGATATTTTATGAAAATTCATTTACCAGAGCCACTTTAAATCAATGATGCCAAAAAACCCTTACAGAATTGGAGGTGTTCCTGCCAAATACTGTCATTATTTCTGTAAAAATGTACTGTAATTCATGTTGTGTAAATACAACATTTATGAGAAAATCAATCATCAAGATTAAATGATTTTATTTATCTCGGCCATAAATAATTACATCAGACATGCTGATTGGATACTGGCCTCATGAATATCCTAATATATATTATTAGATGCTGATTGGCAGATGGCTTGAAGAACATTGTTATCTGAATGCTGATTGGTGGATATCCTCATACTGATTGAACTTGAGCTTAATGAATATTCTAATAAATCATATCTGCTGTCACATCATACAAGATACCCTAGATAACTTCCTACATATAAATTATGTTGGTTTACTGTACATAAAATACAAGTTTTAAATATTTTCAAAGACAAATGGGCACCCAGTGGTAAAAAGGGCTATTCCATTTTATTTCTGGCAGCTCAAGACTGTTTCCCCAAAACAGAATGATATAGTTGGGACAAACTCATTTTGACAAATGACTATGGTAACCTTTTCAAAACATTGAAAGTTGCTGGCTATATTAGTATGTGATAGAAGTTAGTTCCATCTTAGAAAAAATATAAAATATAACCTACCTCTAATCATGTTTTTATCACATGATAGGTTGTCAAATAATGAATTATACCAACCAAAAGTTAGGCACACTTATTGTGCATTCAGAAATATACATTAAATCCCTGTATTTCATGAAAAACAATGTTTTAACTGACTCAGCTGATATTTTCATTTCATGCAAAACTGAGTACAGACAAGGTGAAAGTGATAGACGAAAGGGCATCAATATGATATATAACTTAAGAAATAACTATGTATAACCCATTTAAGGCATCCAAAAATATAATGGGCTCTCAATACTTCTTAAAGGTATGCATTTGGAGCATTTTGTTCATCATTACTCATGAAGGTATTCTTTTGAAGTATTTCTATTCATTATTACTATTTCCTGAAGGTATGCTTTTTAAGTATTTCTGTTCATCATTACTGCTTCCTGAGAATAAGCTTTTGAAGTATTTTTGTTCATATTAACAACTTCTTGAAGGTATGCCTTTAAAGAATTTTCGTTCATTATTGCTCTTAATCTAAACTCCACAAAACATTTCACTTGAATGAAGTGTAGCACAAAAAATATTAATATTAAACAATCCTTCCTTTATAGGACCAAACATCAATGACTAAATTAATTATCTCTCCATAATTTTAATACAACTGGCCAATTTAAGTCCTCACATATACTCTGCATTATGGATCAGTTTAAAAATCTTGTAATAATATCACTCTGATCAGTCTATCACAATATGAATAAACATACTGGATTTAAGTAATGAACAAAATGCTACATTAGCATTCCTAATACAGTTTTAACATACCTGACTCATTTCATCAGCCATACAAAGGTTACAAATAAACTTTCATTTTAATATACAAATGTTACAAATCTTGTTTATTTATTCATTATTTTCCAGTTTTCGTAAAGACTGATTTTGTTAGGTGATAATTCAGTGATGGTGAATTTGATAAGTGAACTGCCTATTTGTTGTAACTTTTTGCATTCACCTCCATAAAATATAACCACTGATAATAAAAAGACTATGTTACATTTTCACTGAACAGGTTATTTGGATATCATTACTGACATACTAATAATGATTTACACTATTATCATTCATATTTATCAAATATAATAATTCATGTAATAACTGTTTAACATCCTGTGAAAAGAAATGAAAATTTTGACAACAGAACTATATAACCATAAATAAGTCATTGACTCTCGTTAATAGAGAAATATGAAATATATTGAGGATTATATGATTCATAATACTTCAAATTATTAAAATTAAATTGTGTGGCAGTAAAATAAATTTCTCTGATACATAAATCTTTTTTTATTATTATTTTTTATCTAAAACTACATATAATTTAGATAAATAAGTGGCATATAATGATAAACTTTTACAAAAAAAAAAGAAAATTATTACTCTCATACAAGTTGCTTAAACTTAACTAAGTGTCACATGTACAGTTTCTGATAAAAAAAAATATTTAGAAAAGTACTTGTTAATTTTTACTATGTCCACCAGAGGTCACCCCATCACACAACAAACTGCCTCTTTTTCTGGAATAAGCCTCCAGATTGATGTGTGATTGGGGTCAATGACCGTCATGTCTGGGTCAAAGGTCAACAGAGGTTAATCAGAGTGTAGCAGGAAGCCCTCTGGTGAGCCATCAGAAAATCAGTATCTGGTCCTAACATTAAAAGTTTACATGAAAACCAAGCATAACTGGATATATCTGTCAGAATTTGAAGGCACAGAGAAAATGTGCCAAACTATGTATACAGTGGACTTAACTGTGAAACAATTTTTTTACAATTCCAAATAAAACCAATTTTTGCTAATTTCAAATTATACTATTCTTTAGTTAAATTTTGGTTGGACTTCAGTCAATGCCACTACTAGGATGAAAATTTATTACAACACATTTTTCTTAAGACACTCAATAACAAAGTATTTGTAACGGCACATCTCATATTAAAGTAGGCTCCTTACACAGGGGTTATTCACTTCAGTAGTGCCAGATAATTTTTTGTTTTAACTTTCTGGGACAACTGCAGTGTATATCCACTGAGTAACGAGTGTAATAGCAAAGGTCACAGGTCTACTCTGGAAGGACAAAGAGGAGCCAATAAGGAAAAAATTAGTGCTTGATGCTGATTGGCTAGAATCACCAGTATAACCACCAATAGTATGCAGATGAATATTTGATGCATCACAAAGGGTGTAACATGAGACATTATTAATACATGCATGTCTGTAGCTGGGAGTATATGAATTCTGCAGTTTTTGTACACAATAAATACAATGTCACTTGAGACTCGTTACATGCACATTTTTTTCCTATAATCTTTCCTCTATAAATTTAAACTACACCCTTTGTGCATAATATCTGATAAAACTTAAAAGTGACAAACCAGGTCTTAACTTTAATACATCTGTTATGTCTCATGTAAAACTGTAAATGGCTGGTGTACAATATATTTTCCTTTCATATAATTACTGACTATTCTCCTCATAATATTATCCTCTGTAATTCACTTCAGATGTGCTTATTTTTACAATATTAATCATTTGGAGACAAACAGCATGAGCGCCCTCTGGGGGCTACAAGACTCAATAGAGCAAGATGCGTTTCTCAACAGATTTGCGACATATAGGGCATTCCGCCATGCGGTCTCCACACATCTGACATGTGCCATGGCCGCAAAGGAAAATCATGTTCTTCAGGCGGTCCATACATACTGGGCAACTGGTCTGAAAAAAACAAAAAGCATAAATTAGTCATTCATTTTCACAGTTGTGTACTAAACCATTGTGTACTACTGAGCTAAAGCTTAAAACTCATCCGTGCTTACATGCTGATACATATGTGATAATTGCCTAGAAACCGATGTTTGTGTATATGAATGTCTGTGTGATCTGGCAGAAGTGAGTAGGGATATGATCAATCTTGTCCACTAACATACAAAGGTCACACAAGATACAGTTCATACATTTTGTATATGGTCACACCAAGTACAATGCATACAATTTATATAGATCACATTGCCTGGATATTATTTCAATTATAATTCAATACTTGCATAATGCACATACAATAAATACATATATTCTAGTGATCCATACAGAATACACATATTTCCCCTACTTATACCTTTTAATAACAAAAAGCAAAAGTTACTGACTGTTATAATTTTTGCCTAATTTCATCCAATTTACCAAAATGAACAGTAATCTTACATTTTTGTTTGTAAATATATATATATATATATATATATATATATACCAAAGTTTAGCTTTGCATTGGGAGCTAAATGTTATTCAACTTCTGACCACATTAAATATGTGTGGATTTTGCAAAGAATTCAACTCGGGTGAGATAATCTATTGGTATGTAGTTATAGTGAGTTTTGTGATAATTCATCTAAGCAATGGTAAGTTATCGCAGGGACAATAAAAGTTAATGGATAGATGGTGCCCAATCCATAAAATGTCCCTTTAAGGCAAGAGTATAATAATTTTCAAACCAAAGTCATGATATCCTAAGCAAAACGAAGCAATGGGTATGACAACAATGTTGGAAAAATTGGTTAATGTTAAACAAAAAGATACAACTTATCTTAGGAAAATTTCATCGTGAAAAAGAGAAAAAATTTTACCAGATGTAAACTATGACTTACGTCTAGGGATGAGACTACAGGCGGATGAAAGGATGGGGTACCTCAACATATGTCTTCATTTTTACTAACGGTAAAAATGCTATTGCATCTCAGTGCCATCTTGTGTTAATTTAGTGAAAAACATAAGGTTTGAGTAAGGCATTAAAACTGGATAATTCCTTTATGTATTCTCATATGTATGAGTTGTCAATGAGAATACATAACATTTCACTGCCTTGAGATGAAATATGATTAAAGCTAACATTTTTATTTGAAAAGATGGATATCTTAAACTTCTAAATTGTTCAATGTTTGAATACTAGATGGTGCTGAGAAACAAACATGGTAGTTACTGTAAATAAAAATCTTGTTCAAAGGTACCCAATTAAAGACATCATTAAATGAACAGGATGGCGGTGGCCGAAAGGAAGTGCCGTGAACTTATAATTAATATGCATGATTGCAAAGCAAAAAGCAAGGCACGACAAGGTTAATCAAATTTACATATTTGGCTGAATGATGAACCATGACCTCCTTCCTAAATCCCCCCCCCCCAATTTCTTTTACTGGAGATCTGCAATGATTTCAGTAATGATACATTTTAGTCAGGAAAAGATTGAAATCTGCTGATAGTAGGAAAAATCTCATCCTTGGACCCAAAATAGCTGTTATTAATGACACGATGATCACATGACGCATCATGTGACTGACTAATCATGTGTACATACATCCCCTGACTTGTAATTTGACTGACCTGGTCCTTGATATCTTGAAGTTGCTGCTGTAACTTCTGTACATCACTAGATGATGTGTCCTGTTTTCCGTTATTCATCATGACAGGACCCGTTGACGGGGCAGGGGGTGCTGTAATACAGTGATACACTCCATTTTACATAATGCACATCAGTAAATATCAAAATTATATTTTCACATACTGGGTAGAAATTAGGTTTCCTTAATGCCATGTCTGAAGTGTTAAACTAGATGAATACTGACAGGTCAGGAAGGGCCCCGCTATAGGCCCATAGACTTCTAGTGTGGGCTGAGTGATGGTTGGAAAAATATAATAAAAGACCTGAATACATACAGGGATAGAGGAAACTGACCTAAAACAGTATTCAAACACTAAAGCAAAATTAAAAACCTGGCAAGAAAAGTTTAGTTTATAAGGCATTCACAAATTTTTAGAAATATATGAGTCCTGAGACCTTGACCTCTGACCTCCCAACCCCAAAATCAACAGGGTTCTGGCTTTTTTGGTGTGCCATTAAGTTTGAAATCCATATGTGAATTGAAACTGGAGTTATCATCTGGAAACAAATTTGTGGATGAACAGACAGAGGGACGGAATGAAGGACAGACAGATGGACAGACAGACAGACAGGGTGATTACTATAGGGCACTTAAGAAGCAGGACCCAAAAAAAGTTTAACTTACACTATCCCCCCCATCCTTATCCCATAATAAAAAAGAAGACACAAGTATTCATACATCACAGATTACAAAAGACTATCTTCATTTTGTGATTACATTTAGGGGTGTTACAATGCACTGAAGAATCAATGCATTGAATTGCACGGCTCTTGATTACACTGTATTTGATTAATAACCCTTTACCTACTCAATTCAATAATTATTTTTGTGCATTTACCATCCAAAAATCCTCTGTCAGCTCTCAAATTTGACGAAGCAGTTTGCGATTTTGAAGCTCTTTATCACGCAAGTGCCCTGAATCTACCTTAAACGTACACTGGTGGACCACTCCACTCGCATAGAAACATATACGGCAGTGACAAACAGAGCCATATATTTCTTTCAACTGTTCAATTTATTAATATCAATTTTGGTAAAATTGCTTTAATGTTTTAAAAATGTCTGATATTTACTTTTAAATAGGAACTGAATCTATAAATGAATTGAACATTAAGAATTGATAATTGAATCGATTCTAAGGGCCCTCACAAGTCAAGAGCCTTATTACGACAGATGATCTAACATTACCTGTTCCTCCACAGCAGACGATGAACGGAACCCATTTTTCTATGCTGGCACGACACTGGACACACTTCTTCATAAGAGAACCACAACCTGTTAACCGAATCAAACAAAGTGGAACAGACTTATATCAACAGACAAAGTACCCTACCAAAACCCTAAAACCTATGTGAATACGAGGTACAGACCAGTGTTGGAGGCCTCAAGACCAGTCATGACTTCCAGGCCTCGGACTCAATAGGCAATGACTTGGACTCAGCCTAAAGCTTTCTGGCCACTGTGACATGGGCCAAGGCTGGCTCGAGGCCGCTACAGTTTGACCTTTTTTGTGTACATGTGCTTGGAATGTAATGTCCCCTTTCTTTCTGCTAAAAAATTTTGAAGCTTTGTTCAAGAAACTTAATTGAACATAAAGGCTTCATGAGCTGTAACATTAAATCCAAGTTGTACTGACTTGGTTTGTGGTGACTTGGCCACTGAGGGCTGTGACTTGACCTTGGCCTTGGTCTCAGCCCTGGAGGGCTGTGACTCAGACTCGGCCTAGGCCTCAGGGGGTCGTGACTCAACTACAACACAGGTACAGACAGTTAATGAATTATAAACATTAATGTCAATGAAGTATAACCTCATTTATTTGCCCCCCATTAATTTGCCAGATGTTCCTACCACCAAATAATAATCAAAATTATTTGTTCATTTACAAAAATCACTATCCACAGATCATGTCTTTAACTGTTAGGTATTGTCATTTTACCTCAATGAACAGCCTGGTAGAACAGTCAAATACCAGGCTATCTAACAGAATATCAAAGCACACCAGCATATCTTCGCCCCAATTAACATTTAACTTAACCTTGATAATCTGCTTACCTCACCAAACGGTGCTTGGGAAAGCAAGAGATAAAACTGTAATTGCTAAAATGTTGGGTAGCCCAGGCTTATGCCTTATTCTCATATATATAGGTTTTGTTGCTCTCCTGAATACATGAAGACTGCAAGGGTCAAAGCACAAGGCCTGGGTGTACTGATAATATAGTATGGTAAAATATGTTTCATGCCTTACAGCCTTGTGTGTTATCTATTACTTTTGGGATTATTACCATTTCCAAATCACTGGCATTCACATATGTTTGTCTGTTAATTTGTCCACACAATATCTCTTAAAGTTCTCAATATCTCTAAAAGTTTTCAATATCAATAAAAGTTCTCAAAAACTTTCAATGAAACTTTGTGGAAGACTGAAATATGGGCTAAGGAAGAAGTGACTTAATTTTGGGTATATTTATTTATCTGTGAACTGATCTGTGAAGTGAAAGTTGTCAGTGACAATGGTGTCAGTAAAGTACATATTCTTTCAGAATTTTCCAGACTTACCATCACAGGCACACATGTGACCACAAGGTTTAAACAAGACCGCCGCCTTCTTGTCTGAACACACAACACATTCTTCAATCTGTAACACAAAATATAAATGTAATCAGAATTACATACAACATCTCTGCCCTAAGTTCAGGTCTCTTTCACAAAATAACAGAGTACATAAAAAGCATTGTATACCATTCATCTGAATAATTTTTTCTGACATTTAAATTTGGAATTTTATACAGAGATTTCTCGTATTAATGTTATGAATTGACTGAATGATTATCCATAATATGAAAAGACTTAACCTTATCAATGCCCCATGCAGATAACATAGGTGATACTCTACAACACAGTATCATTTTTGTATGCATGCAAATTTGGTCAATTTGTAGTAGTGTATACCTGAACTGTTTTGATAAACTGGCTGATCATAATGGCAAAAAACAAAGAGTGCTGGAATCAGATGAATTGTTAGTATGATCAAACTGACATAAATAAAAAAATTCTTTTGGAGGGAATTATAATGAATTATGTGCGGCTACAAATAGAGGAAATACAGGCTACAAATAGAGGAAATACAGTACTGTATGAATTTACCTTAGTGCGTGACTGGACTGGCTCCTTGCACATAAGACATTTTTTGACCCGTGGAGAGCACAGGGAGCAGGTGGCAATATGGCCGCAGGGGCCGAACAGCGTGTCTCGCTTCATGTCGGAACACACCATACACTCTTCTAATGATTCTTGATCATTCTGCGCTGCTGCAGGGCTGTTGCAGAGCAAGTTTGTGCTGTAAATACATGAACATGAAAATATAGAATGCTCATATTCTGCTGATAATCTCTGGTATATAAAGTCAGCTATTCATCTGCCTGATCTTTAGAATTCATGTGATTTTTGGTTTACTCTTTGTATGTTTTAAGGAACTCTAGGTTATTCCTGTTAATAAAATTACTTATGAAGCCTCTGTGATGGATGTGTGAACTTGTTTATCAAGCCGTTAGTAAACATACCAATGTTGACAAAGGAAACCATGTAATCTAAGGTGTTTGTTGCATGTGTGCACATTTTGATAGGTTACTAGTCTCAAAACACCCTTTGGAAAATTCTCATTTGCCCGACTTGATACCAGAAGTCCTTGTTCAATGTGTCTGGATTGTTTTGGTGGCCCCCACAAGTTATAAACACATGGATAAAAACAAAACAAACAGCCTGCATGCAGTTGGATCAGCATTTTTTTACCTTTTTTATAAATGGGTCAAGGGGTTATTTTTAGTGAACAGATGTCAAATATCAAAATAGGCCCTTAAACTATACCTGGTCTTTTAAATTTACATAATTTGCAACAATGAAGTGAAAAGAACTTATTCTCAGAGATCTCTAAAAAATCTTCAATTTCTTACACTGATAGAAAAATAAAAAAAAAATAGAAAAACAACAGTATCAAAGTGAGGTGATCAATTCAAAGCAACTGGGGACAGTAGACTCCCTTGTCACCATTTACCATTCATCTGTACCTGCAAAACTGGCTGATGATTTAGAAATGAAAACTATTATTAACTGACAAAGCAAGTTCACTTTTGTCAATATAACAATCAGAATCTACAGTAGTTTTGACTCTAAATTTTGCCAACTCATCAATCTTGTCAGAAACACTATATATAAACCAGAATGTAATAAAAAAATAAGTTCCATCCTCAATTGTGTTTGCTTGTGTCATAAGCTAATAACAGATTTAAATCTAGATCAAAGCAACAAGCAAAATGCCTTCAGTCAGGTCCAAAGGACTGTATCTGGTATGAGGCATTGTAACAACAAACAGCACCACCTACTGATGCCAAGCTGAACTTCAAATGCTTCCCAGTTATGGCTAGACTAGCACAACATCACTGACCATCATTTATTCATAAAGTACATTTCTTTCAAGTTTATATGTAGGATGCCCATAAAAATCAACAATAAATCCTCACTTTTTACTATCCTTGGGATAAGCCTTATGACACTTCGCCAGGGCCTTGCACAGGTTAGGGTCAGGGCAAAGGTCAAGAGGTGACTGCCCTTTTTTATTCTTCAGGTTCAAGTCAGCTCCGTTGGCTGCCAGGAAGCAGGCGATGGAGGCACTGGACTTCTTGTCTGCACCAGGTGTGCCCAGACCCATCAACAACTAGGTTATAAAAGAAATCAGGATAAAACATATATATATATATATATATATAAATATACTATTAAGGTCTTTGATTGTTGTTACTTATATTGGTTGAAAGTAGATTTAAACTGTTGTCCAAATCCCAAAATGAAGATAATTTAAAGGTTTCACAATATTTTATTTAATAAACAAGCATGTTATCAGCCATATAGGGTCACTTTATTCCATAGCCAATAATTTACCAGCAAAACATATTACATAATAATGATAATATATGTGCAATAATTCTGTGACTAGACATGGTTTAGTGCCTCCAAATTGAAAATCATGTAGATCTATTTGGGGCTGAATGTTCAAGACACTGTAGTATTGTTGATTTCAATCTTGGGCTTGGTACTTAACTGAATGCACTAAGGTTGGCTGATACAGGCATCTGCCATGCTACTATAACCCAGATAACCAGAAACAATTTGTTGTATCACATGGGCTGAGGTACTTTTGATTAAGTTGAAAACACATATATTACAATCTGATGAGGAAACAAAGTAACACCAAATGCGTGGAAATTCTTGTTCATAAATGCCAAATATAAACGTTTTACTTTTGGGGCGTCAGGTACGGATACTGAGATGCAAATAAAATTACAATATCAACTACTCTTTCTCACAAGGGTTTCTTTGCCTCCAAAAGGAGGCTTTGCATTCATCCCCATTCATGACATTATTCATGCAGTCATGAATGGAATCTCATGAAATTTTCAAGGCATTTCAGGAATGAGCCAATGAAAAATCAATTACCTTTTGATGTGGATACTGCACATGATCAGGAACATCATCATCAAGGAATATTCACAAATGTAAAATCACTTTTGTTTTGGAAGAATGAACCAGGGAATATAGGCTGAATCAGTGAATGCAAACACATTTTGGGGAGCATTGCGGAGGCCTGCGTTCCTTAGAATGCAGATTTTTAGTTTTATTGATGATTTCCTTTTTGTAATTATTGAAAGCGAACTACAGAATTTTACATTTCTAATAAGTGTGTGACCTACTTTTCCCACATCCTGCATGTCTTGTAGCTGTCTAAGCTGCGACAACGTATGGTGACGGAGAGCCTCGTGGAGTGGCGTGTCCCCGTCTTTGTCCGGAATATTAAGATTACATTTTTCACGAACCAACAGCTGTAAAACATTAAAAGTAGAGACTCAACAGTCAAAGTGACCATCGTCTGAACATCTCCTTCACACGATATGTATTAAGATATGGATAACCTGCAATAATGATCATTATTAAGAACACCAATTTTAAACATATGCAAATATCAAACCTGAATTTGCTTAGGAAATTAGTGCACATTTTGCTCAGAAAGCAAATGCCTACCAAGCAAGAATTTCAAACCAATGAGTTTTTTGCTTTTAAATGTTAGCTACCCTGCCTGATATTGTTCTAACAATGAAAGTTAATAGTGATGTTATATACAATGATATATAACACATAAAGCAGGATCTACTAACCCGGACGATTTGCGTATGCTGTCTCTCCACAGCCAGGTGGAGTGCCGTCTGCTGGTTCACATTTTGAACGTCCATGTTAGCCTTACCCTTCAAGATCAACAGAACAATTTTATCCTATTGTGGTTTCCATGAAAGATATAAATTGTAATCACATTGAAATAACTAGACATTTCTTGGCACCGCAGGTGCCAGAGTATCCCCAGACATAGTAGGCCCCCCCCCTTTATAAATAGACCCCCATTTTTAGCAGCATATACTGACACTTGGCATATTTATTGTTTCTTCCATCTAACAATCCACAATCGTGTTGAAGATGTTGGTCCTGTGACCTTGATCTTTTTAAAGATGTGTCCTGTGACCTTGACCTTTGACCTCATGACCCCAAAATAAATTCTGGTCTTGCTTTTTCAATGGGACATATGCAAGTTAAGTTTGAAATCTATACATTAATAAAGCAGGAATTATCACCCAGAAACTAATTTTTGGACAGATGGCTCCTGTGACCTTCACCTTTGACCTTGTGACCTCAAAATTGATAGTGTTCTTCCTCTCTTGGCAGGAGAACTATATGTGCAAGATGAAAGATCTGAGATGAAATGTTTGGCTGAAAATGCATCCACATCTTTTTAAAGATGTGTCCTGTGACCTTGACCTTTGACCTCATGACCCCAAAATCAATTTGGGTCTTGCTTTTCCAATGGGACATATACAAGTCAAGATTGAAATCCATACATCAATAAAAGCAGATATTTTCATCCAGAAACTAATTTTTGGACAGATGGCTCCTGTGACCTTCACCTTTGACCTTGTGACCTCAAAATTTATAGGGGTCTTCCACTCTTGGCAGGTGAACTATATGTGCAAGATGAAAGATCTGAGATGAATTGTTTAGCTGAAAATGCATCCACAATCTTTTTAAAGAGGTTTCCTGTGACCTTGACCTTTGACCTCATGACCCCAAAATCAATTCAGGTCTTGCTTTTCCAATGGGTCAAATTCAAGTCAAGTTTGAAATCCATACATCAATAAGAGAAGGAATTATCATCCAGAAACTAATTTTTGGACAGATGGCTCCTGTGACCTTCACTTTTGACCTTGTGACCTCAAAATTGATAGGGTTCTTCCATTCTTGGCAGGTGAACTATATGTGCAAGATGAAAGATCTGAGATGAATTGTTTGGCTGAAAATGCATCCACAATCTTTTTAAAGAGGTATCCTGTGACCTTGACCTTTGACCTCATTACCCCAAAATCAATTCAGGTCTTGCTTTTCCAATTGGTCAAATACAAGTCAAGTTTGAAATAAATACATCAATAAAAGAAGGAATTATCATCCGGAAACTAATTTTTGGACAGATGGCTCCTGTGACCTTCACCTTTGACCTTGTGACCTCAAAATTGACAGGGTTCTTCCTCTCTTGGCAGGTGAACTATATGTCCAAGATGAAAGATCTGAGATGAAATGTTTGGCTGAAAATGCATCCACATCTTTTTAAAGATGTGTCCTGTGACCTTGACCTTTGACCTCATAACCTCAAAATCAATTTGGGTCTTGCTTTTCCTATGGGACATATATAAGTCAAGTTTGAAATCCATACATCAATAAAAGCAGGAATTATCATCCAAAAACTAATTTTTGGACAAATGGCTCCTGTGACCTTCACCTTTGACCTTGTGACCTCAAAATTGATAGGGGTCTTCCACTCTTGGCAGGTGAACTATATGTGCAAGATGAAAGATCTGAGATGAATTGTTTGGCTGAAAATGCATCCACAATCTTTTTAAAGAGGTTTCCTGTGACCTTGACCTTTGACCTCATGACCCCAAAATCAATTCTGGTCTTGCTTTTCCAATGGGTCAAATACAAGTCAAGTTTGAAATCCATACATCAATAAAAGAAGGAATTATCATCAAGAAACTAATTTTTGGACAGATGGCTCCTGTGACCTTCACCTTTGACCTTGTGACCTCAAAATTGATAGGGTTCTTCCATTCTTGGCAGGTGAACTATATGTGCAAGATGAAAGATCTGAGATGAAATGTTTGGCTGAAAATGCATCCACAATGTTTTTAAAGATGTCCTGTGACCTTGACCTTTGACCTCATGACCCCAAAATCAATTTGGGTCTTGCTTTTCCAATGGGACATATACAAGTCAAGTTTGAAATCCATACATCAATAAAAGCAGGATTTATCATCCAGAAACAAATTTTTGGACAGATGACTCCTGTGACCTTCACCTTTGACCTTGTGACCTCAAAACTGATAGGGGTCTTCCTCTATTGGCAGATGACTTACATGTGCAAGATGAAAGGTCTGAGATGAAATGTTTGGCTGAAAATGCATCCACAATGTTTTTAAAGATATGTCCTGTGACCTTGACCTCTGACCTCATGACCCCTAAAATAAATTGGAGTCTTGCTTTTTCAATGGGACATATATAAGTCAAGTTTGAAATCAATACATCAATAAAAGCAGGAATTATCATCCAGAAACTAATTTTTGGACAGATAGCTCCTGTGGCCTTGACCTTTGACCTTGTGACCCCAAAATTTATATGGATCATCCACTATTGGCAAGTGAGCTATATATTCAAGATGGAAGACCTAGGATGAAAGTTTGGCTTAAAATGCATCCACAGTATCTTTTAAAATGCCAGTCCAGTGACCTTGACCTTTGAACTCATGACCCTAGAACCTAAAGGGTTCTTACTTTAGTGGTGGGCCATACATAAGTCATGTTTGAAATCCATATGGCTATCAACACTGGAGATATCATAAGAGGTGTGTGATTTTCACCATATATGGCAATATTCAAGGTCAAGGCCACTATCATAGGAAAGGTCATGACCCCAATTTAAATAAACATCATCCCATAACCCATACCTATGTATATGCATAATATAAAAGAAATCTGTCCATTAGTTTTTGACTTATAATGCTCACAGTACTGTAAGGTGGCAATTTTGGGGGTATTAAACGGCACGAAAACAAGTAAAGAATAATAGGTGGCGCCACCAGTTTCTGGAACATGACAGCCCTATCCATGATCTTCAATCAAGTTGATTTTGGGATAAATCCATGCAAGATTTCTAGAGATATTAAAGAATTTGTGTGATTTTCCCCAAAATTGGACCTATTCAAGGTCAAGGACACTCTCCTATTAAAGGTTATGACCTCATTTTAAATAGGCGTCGTCCTCTAACCCATATCTATACATATACCAAGTTTGGTAAAGTTCCGTGAAATATTTTTTGGGTTATCGCGCCAACAAGATTTATATGCAGCGGCGGCGGCGGCGGCGGCGGCGGGACCGGTATGAAAACATAGTATCCCCCGACTTTGTCTGGGGATACAATAATTTTTTTCTTGCAATCAAATGCTTACATCACTGGATTAAAATAAAGAACAAATGTTACGAAATTCCAATCCAATGGATTTTGATACCTTAAATAATGACATTATATTACCTTTTACTGTTTTCTTTTTTTTAAAATCAGATAAAAACAATCAATGTAAAACAATCCCTATTAAAACCTGCAAAATACTGAAAATAAGCTGAAAGATTTATCCTTTACAAAAAAAAATCATAAATGACATTTAAAATAAAATATAATCTCCAAAGTCTGAGAAAGACTCAGAAAATCTATGCTATCTCTGATGAAATCTACATTATATAAAGAGAAAGGCTCAGATATTTGAGAGACAGAGGTAACTGACAGGTAGCGCTACCTGGTGGACAAGGAGTTCTGCCACCTCTACATGGTTATTCAGCGCCGCCAAGTGGAGGGCCGTGTAACCATCGTCTTTCTTTTCATCCACAATCCATGGTCGAGGCAACTTGGACAGCAAGATCCGCATCGCACTGTTGGAGAGAACAATTTACATGAGTGATCTTGTGCTCTGGAAAGCCTTAATATAGTTATATATATATGAATGAGAAATTTGATGTACATTTATCAGATTTCAGAGGGAAATAAATGGATTTATAACTTTAATGCTGATTCCTAGAAATACATTAAGAACCATTTAAACAGACTAAGGTGATATAATAAATAAATTATTATATTTTGTTCAATTATTAAACATTACACTCTATAAATGAAATAGGAATTTTACACCATTTTGTTTATACAAGGTAATCAAAAATAATAAAACTGTAACAGGTCAACCAATACCAAACGTGTTAAATACAAGTGGTACTGTTATCATGACAGCCCTACAGTTAATGGGAATGCAAGGACAGTTAGGACACACATTACAAACAGAATTTTGGACCTACCAGCAGACTTTTTGACATCATACCAATTATCATGGCATTTATTGTAATTTACACCCTCACTCTGTTTGTAGGTCATTCCCATAAAACAGCTGAAACGATGTGGCTGGGAAGGGCAAATTAATTAGAAAAACATGCTGGTTACATTTAGCTTAGTGCTAAATTCAAGTATGCCCTAACAGTTGGTCAACATGGCAACCTGATCAGTCCATTCATAAAACATGATGACATGAGTTGGTAGATATGCATACTATCAGAAGGGTATAATATTTTTTAAACTAATACCCACATTCTAATGTATATCAGTCACTTAAGTATGCCCCGATGTCATGTCACATGTCAATCATGTTCATATACTGTCACATTTCTATCAAGTTCATTTCTCTTGCACATTTCAATCATGTTCATTTCTCTTGCACATTTCAATCCCGTTAATTTCTCTTGCACATTTCAATCACATTCATTTCTCTTGCACATTTCAATCCGATTCATTTCTCTTGTGACATTTCAATCATGTTCATTTCTCTCGTCACATTTCACACACATTCATTTCTCTTGCTACATTTCAAACACATGTGCATCTCCATCATTCAAGTCATTCTTTCATTTCTCTGTAGTTTCACCCAAACATCTTTCTTCTCTCACATGTTTAATCACATGCTTATTTCAATATCATTTACTCATTCACTGACTGTGTTTAATACCCTGAAACTGTGAAAGTAGAAACATTCATAAATTATCTTAATAAAAAGCTGAATATTACAAAATGTATACTTAAAATCTGGATATGTATTTTTATTTACTGTAACATTTATGATATAATCTGATAAGTTCCTGTGTATATATGGACTGTATTCACTTAATTTGAGGACATTGTTACAGATATTCAAAAAATTTAACAAAACCATAACCTTTCTCAATTTATTGACAACCAATATTGTAACAGTTTATGTAAGGTATACAACATTTCAATTGCAATTATAAATCATTTGTCACATTAACAAAAATATAAAAATGAATTAATCTTTTACATATAACCTATTAAAATAATATACTTGAAACCGTGCAAGTATTTAAACAGATTACAGGCAATTCAAAACAACAGAGGCTCCACTAGAATTCATGCACAAAGTAACCTTAAGTAGTGTTAACAACCCAGTACAGATGGCAGCACAGAATGCTTCTGCTCCTGAAACCACCCAACAGATACCAGTCTGTCAAGAAGAAACCCATTAAACTGACCCTTAAGTCTAGAATTGACTTGTATTTCTACAGACAACTGGATTATGTGAAAACCTAATACAATAAAGTGGATTAAAAATATTTATTACATAAACTGGTAAAACATTATACTCTATACATACATGGGGTTTACGCCATGGAGTTGTGGACGACTTGCCTTCCATTTTTCTTATCTTGGTCATCTGAAATATCAGAAAAAAAGATAATGTATATAAATGTTTAACATGATCAGATTATCTTAAACTTAAAGATGAGTTAGCATAAGATGTTTGGTTTGAACACTGCAGCACAGTGATCCAAACTCACAATGTTTCCAATTTCAATGGATAATCTGGGTTCAATCTGACACTTTGCCCGGGACAAAAGGTTAATCTGGGTCCAAACCCACAGATTGTGAGGTTTCAACATACAGATATTAAAATATATGTTAATTGCACATTAGAAATTTGAGACAAGTATTTAACCCTCCCCCCCCCCCCACCATCCCTGACAGCTCATATGTACTGCTGCCTTACCCCTAATTTGGTAGAAAACTAATTTCATTGGGTAAATTCACCATAATGTATTAATCATAAATAGGTTTGTGAAGCACAGAGAGATTGATATCACTGAGAGTGACAAACTCCCTTATATATATGTTTGTATGAGTTAAATAATAAATAAATGATTTATATATTAATTCACAATCTAAGAATTCCTCTTGTTTGCACTATAAAATACTGTAATGTTTTGTTTATATGGAGTTTTATTGTTATATTGTTGAAAAAAATCTTAATAATAATAATAATTATAATAATAATAATAATAATAATAATAATAATAATAATAAAATAATTATCATTATTATTCATACAATAAGGAAAACTATAACAACAGTAAATATTATCATAAATTCATCATATCATGATTATTCCAATTAAATATACAAATATTATTAACAATAATTATAATCATTATAATCATAATAAAAAAAAACAAAATATAAATGAAGAAGATATAAAATCTGATAAAAATTGTATGGATATAAAATTTAATATTAACCAAATATCAAGCCAATTTAAGTTGTGAAGGCAGTTTTCATAAACATGTATATGAAGATGTCAAACTGTATGTGTATAATATACAAGAAACATACAGCATACAACATGGGACCAGGTCACATTGAACTATGCATTGCCTGAGAAAAGTGATTATTTATAGGGAAAGACCACAGTGTTAGAACATACAGACAACATAATGCTAGCCTCCTTTACTTTATGGTACAGGTGTAACCAGCAGACAATCACTTTTATATCACAGAAACCATCATATGAATAATAATATGAAAATAATTTATTATCAACAAATGACAAGGTCTGGGCCATGATACAAAAGATTGAAATGCATCATTGAGTCTGAGGCAGTTTGTCCAGGCAGATTATGTTATTTTATCCTAAAATCATTAAAAAAATCAAACAAAAACATATTAACGGTACACTTAGGTTCAAATTTAACAATTTTCAAAAAAAGTATTTAAGAAATGACCTATGAGGAATGTTAATTAATAAAGAAAATCCAGTGACAGGTTTAAAATCATATATAAAATATAAGCTCATGTAAAGGATAGAATATATGGCACTTACTTGTTAAATTCCAATTAATTAAATAATTAATTAATAAATTTAATAAAATTTGATAAGAATTATACATAAGTTTGCTGTTGAATTGATGGAGAGGGAGGCGGCAGACATTTTGTAATAATGTCACTAGTAATACACAAGAGCCCTGCACTGTAAGGGGTTGGGTTTGTCTATACACAAGGACAGTAATAATTAATGAATGGTGTCATACCTTAAGGATCGTAAATGTTACCCCTAGAGGGACCCCAGGGGTAACCATACACCCCCACACAGTACCACGCTGTTAGAAGAACACCCGCAGAAGCTGGATCCAATATGGACGCCTCCTCTTCAGCTGGGGTTATGATAATACGCAGCAGCCTGTCAACCAATCAATACAGCTTAACTGGCTGGGGCAGCCCAGGTCCTAAAATAGGAATCACGTGGCAGGATGCCGCTAAATATACACCCCAAACTGAGGACACACCCAAAGTTACCGAGTTGTCTTCTATACAAAACTAACAAGGAAAGTCTCACCACACGTAAGGCCCACTAGGCAACTGGACCTTCCATGTGTTGATTTATTCATTTAATTGTGTTAATACACATTAAATAGCCAGCACTCTGGGGCAGCCCCTGTTGCCTAAATAAGGCAAAATGAGCACTCCTCTTGCCCTGGCACTGTTAGTCTAAACTGTGTAACTTGAGTACAGATGAGGGCCTGCCAGTATTCTGCCACAAGTTTGGAATGCTTGCACAAGCCATGCTATAAAAGGGATTCTCCCTGACTTGCCCAGGCCCCAACTTATGCCCGCAGCAATAGACAGTCTGAGGCAGCAGTACCTAAATACACCCCAACATGCTGTTCATTCTCCTGCTTCCCCTGCGCAAGTCCAGCACGCTATGTGCTTGTGCAGCCCAGGATGTGAACTGCATACAGTCATCTGCATGAGGGTAGGCCACATTCCACAGTAAGTTCAGCCCTGGTAAAAGCTTCATACTTTTTTTCCCCACACCAGCATACTGCGAGCCTGCATACATGCAAGCCTGTGTATGAGGGGGGATGAATCTATACTCCATCACCGACGACTGTAACTCAGCATCGTCATCACGACCACGGCACGGCCGAACATTCACGGTTTCTTACAACAACTTCGTTTCAGTAGGTGACGGCTAACCCCTACTATTACTACGAACCATTCCATTAACAAATTTACATCCACAACATTTGCGACCATAGACAGATTGTACCAGATGCTGTGATCCAGACTGATGACCCGTTTTGGAATTCAAGTCTCATTTAGTCCGGCCTGACTTGTGAGAATACTTCATCAACTTCGTTCAAGTTCTACAACGGTGTACGCACTTGGAAGACATTCTTGATTCTGCTTAACGTAAGTGCCTTCTCACTTGGACACATCTTCTCTAGTAAAAGAAGTAGGAATCAATTTACAAGTTAGAATCCATTTACAAGTTTTTATAATAAACCTATTTTGTTGTAATATTTGTTATTTAGAAAGAATTTTTATAAGGATAAACTTTCATCAAGCAAATTCACTGGACAGAATAAAACCTGTCTGTATTAAAGAAACTGTAACAGTCATGAGTTTTAAGCGAAGCTCTGAAAAAGTCTGATTGTAACAACTTATTTTAGGTAAAATCTTTCACAGCATGTCAATTATTCTTTTGCTGTTTAGAAATTACCTCTCTCTGAAAATTCCAGAGATATTTCTTCAATTATCAATTAGGTTCAAGAGGATTCAAAGCTAGTTTATGTTAGGATCTTTCTTATGATATGAACCAGTTTCTGTATGGATTGAAAGCATCATAAACTATTTAATGTACTTTATTTCAGGCAGGGATTAACTTTTTTTAAAGTATCAGACAATCCAAAAGGTCTTTTCATCACAAATCAGGTTATGGTGAAAAAGTATTTGAGGGACTGATATTTTTTTTTTCCATTTTCAAGATACCTTATCCTAAGTTTTAGAATTTGGAAAATCCACTCTGTTTCATTAACTTAGTTTCTATTCAAGTAGTCAAGTTTATGATCACTGAAAATACAATATTTCTGCAGAAGAATAAAGCAAGTATTTTATTGTAGAAAAAAAGTTTTTGAATACTTTTGTGGACTTTTTTTTCAGGTTTAATCAGATATTTTCCAATTATCAGATCTTTTCAAAGACAATTGTTTTTTTTTGGCAAATTGAAGAAATTTTCAGACAGAAGTGAAGCATTTTGGGTAATGAGATTATGTAGTGCTTGTAAGATCTCCTCTTTACCAGAGAATCTAACTGTAACAGTAGCCTTGTCAGGATCTGATCTAGCTTTACCCTGCTAAGTTAGAGAGCATGTGAGGAAAGAACGTTTTAAATTGAGGAAATTGGCAATTCAATCCAGTAATTTTACAGTGATCCTCCATGCTAATCCTTTGATAAACTCATCTGAATGTTAAATGAAGTATTTGGATTTTATAACAACCTATTTACAAGTGTCTACATGTATATCAAATTTGATATTTCCAAAATTTAATGTGGATTTTACTGTGGAACTTCCGGTTGAAAATATCTGTATTATCACATTATGTTTAACAAAATACTAAAGAGTATTTTCAGTTGGCTGATCAGATAAAAATCTTCCAGCTTTACATATGTAGTTATCTGTTAACTATCCATTCCCAGTGTAAATTAAGTTCAGTAATGTATGCTAATCAATGTATGCTTATCATCACAGTACATCAAATTTTTTTGTCATCTTAAATAGCTGATATTATCAATGAATACCAATATACAGATTACATATATCCTGTGGAGACTATATATATAATATATATATATATATTTATATATATATATATATATATATATATATATATATACACCAATATACAGATTACATATATCCTGTGGTGACTATAAATAATATATATATATATATATATATACATACATATATATATACATACATACATCAATATACAGATAACATATATCCTGCTGTGACTATATATATATATATATATATATATATATATATATATATATATATATATTATCCTTGTAAGTAACACTGTTAATCAGAGGCAAATTATTACAAATTACTACTCATGTTGGCCACATTTCCCATGAGCTCATCATGATTAATTTAATTACTGTGATAAACTTAAACTGTCAGATCCACCTTCATAGATCACTATCATAGTTACTATAATTAATACAAAAACATCACTGTTATATCTAGGTAATTAAAATTACAATACATGATAGTTACAACTGTGAGGCAATAGCAAGTTCATAATCAAGTCCCAAGAGGGAGCCACTGGCTCCCAATTATCTGTAAAAAAAAATAAATAAATGCTATGCAAGTAACAACATAGCGTATCAAAGGTTACATATATTTTTCGTTGACAGTACAGTTTATATCAGCTCTGATAAGATATTTTTATGAACAGGATTAACAGGCACTAAAATGCTAAAATTATATATCAAATTTTATTAATATATATACTGTGATATTTTATTTTAATATCATATAGAAAAAAAAACTTTTTTATACATCAACAAGTATTCTTGAAAATTTTCAGGTTCTCTGGTATTTCTGAATTTTAATATTTCATTCAGACTGCTGAAGTTCAATATTTATTTTTAGTTTGAATAGCAGCAACAGTTAGCTTTTAAATGAGGTCATGGTGATACATAAATCAAACAAATGGGAAAATGTGAGAAAAGGTATTGATTTTATGCATACCTGAAAAAGCATGAAAAGCATGGTATTTCCTTAGAAGGCCTGACATGAAGCAATTTTGTATAGATGGGACTGATTTTAAGTTTTTATTGATGTAAGACTGATATTTTCTAACTGATCAAACTCTGTAAATTTAGGTTGATTCTGTCATCATATTTTCTTCTTTTTCCTTCTCCTTTTTTCTTTCTCTCTACATCTGTGTACGTCTATTTCATTTTCTTGTTCTCTCCATCCAGTGTTCTCCTATATAACTCTCCCTCCCCCACAACAATGACCTTGGTTAAGCAGCCAAATTATCATATCTTAATACCAGTCCTTAACCACACACAAAAGAAAACACTCCAAGACATAATGACCAATTTTCAGGCTTGCAGAAAATATCAAATAAAAGAGTACATTAACCATTCACTAGTAAACCTTAATAATAATAAACTGTAGTTTGTCATTTCCTTCTATTTTCTATCTCAGCTTTCTCAAATTTAATTTTCAACTCCTAGTCAACATGTTATACTTAATTCTATAAATAAAATGTAACTACAATTATAACAACACTAACCAAGACAATTCTTCAATGAGGTTCCAACTGATCCGTTTAGCTGCAGAAAAGTTAAATTAATAGCACAAGTGTAATGGTTACGTTCACTTGTGTAACCTGGCTGATAACAATACAGGAATGCTGCAGATTATCTCATTTTCAGTAAACAGATTCAGAGACTGTGTTTCTGATGCCACATACTTGAGGCCACCTGATAGGGGAGGGTAGGGTGAAAAGGTCTGAACATTATCAGAGGAGCAGCCTGAGGCCCCTGTAACCCTACCCCAGGAATACACTACTGAACACTAGTGACTGATACTGCCCCCTTACCCCCCCCCCCCCCTCCCACTGTTACCCTACCCCAGGAATACACCCCCCCCCCCCGTATGGTCAGGGTTTGAGGAATCTTTCACAAATCTCTGAGGCTTCTTATCCAAAATGTATATCAATGTATATATAAACCTGTCAACAACTCTGCAAGGTTTTAGTATATATCCAAGATAAGAAACTGTAAAGCTAGGAGTGAACAATTGTTTTATTATGATCTAGATCTCTTTAGTGATTTGAAAAATGCCTTTTTATGGCATTTGACTGTAGTTAATAGACTTGTAATGTATGCAATTGATATGGTCAAATTCTCTACTAACCTGCTGAGCCTGTAAATGTAAATTATTAGTCCTACAATGGCCTGTGGGCACCTTAAATTTCAATCTCTAATTCCAATTACAATGATTGTTTTTTTTATTGTGAGTGTTTAAAATTCATGATATTCGAGAAGCGAAAATTATCTTGAAAATAAATTCTTTTGTGTAAAAGATGCTACATCTGCACAAGTGAACAGTGATTTATTCTATAGTCTCAATGGCATTTCATGTATATATTGTGACATTAGCATCAATATTAACATAAATTTTTTGTTACCATTAACTTAACTGACCCTATGATTCAAGAGAATCTTAACCACAGGTTAAACATCCCAGAGATATTAATACAATGTGCACTGTTCATATTTGTACAACTGTAGCCAGTGTGTGAACTCAGTGCTATCACCATGTTATTAAAAATAACATGACTTTATATGCCTTTTCAAACTGCTCAATATAAACCACACTTAATTACTTATATTTACCGGTATTTTCTCTAATTAAGGATCAAACACTCATATTTAAAAAAAGAAAAACACATGACTACAAGTAGAAATGGTAAAATTCTGCCAAAATTCCTTTGTTTGAATAAATTAACTGTTTTATTTTTAATTTCTCTTTGATGGAAAAATTGATAGTTCATGATTTTGATGAAATTTCACAATGCCCCCTGTTGTCAGGGAGTCAAGACCACACCATATGGTAATTTTCTTACCAGCCCAGCAAATGGACTGCAGTGCTGTGTTGTATGCTGTGTCAGTGTGTAACTGTGTATACAACTGGTACACAAGGCTTGCCAACATGGCAGAGCCAAATCTATGTGAATTCCTGTCTCAACCCCTGACCTCTACCATGACAGTGTAGGAAACTGTGGTACATTTTGTGAAGGCTTGGACAGCCTGAGGCAGTGCTGCCTGTGGTTACACTTTGTTTATTCTGGTGGTTCCCAAACTACATTAGTTACCACTCATGCAAAACTTTAAAGTACAAACAATGAAAATCACCCGCTTTTTATCCCACACATTCACTCCCTGACAGTATTGTTTAATTCACTTAATAATAGCAAAAAATATCACATTTCAGCTTCTCAGTTAATTTAATCCACAGTAACATAATATCTACAAAGACACCCTCTATTATTTTGCATTTTCAGGATCTGTGTTTAATTTTTGTAATATTTCCTATTAAATTAAGTGTCAGTATCATGTTAATTGAAATGTTAATTTCACTATCAAAATAATTATTAAAAAATATCAACCTGATAGAAAATTCAATGATCTAATGGTAAAAATCAGTAACATACAAATTAGTAACATACTGATTGTTCCTACTGCTGTGAAAAGTTTCTGCTTATTTTTACGATAAACCTCACGTTTTCTGACATTTCTGCAGGATACAGAGTGGAAATACTAAATACTTGTATCCTTCCTAAACCTGCCCAGCCTGCTGTGTGGGAAACCAGCGCCCAGCGCATGACAGGATGCTTAGCTGTATGTGATCAGAATAATTCATTACAAAGGTTAAAATACACAGCAAAATAGTCAATTAATGTAAATGTCACCCTGCTCACTATTACCATGCTGGCTGACAACAGTTACCATGGTGACAGCTGCCATAGCATAATCAGTTACCATGGTAATATGTATCCACTTTGAGACAACATTTGCTTGGCTCTGAACTTTCAAATCAGCTATTTCTAAAGTTCTTTTGACCATAAACTTTCCTTGGAAGTCTCCTTTTGTGAGCTTCTTTCAAAATCCTGCTTGCACAGGTGATTCTAAATTACTAACTGTCATATTTGGACATTAAAATCATACTGTGGATTTCTTACCATTTGGATCAGTGGTGCTAAATAAATTTGGGACAAATTCAGTGCTTCAGGAATATTACTGTGTTTCCCATATATATATTTTTTTAAATCTATATAAACATTAAATATGAATTAGTTTTGAAACAAATTAAACTATATATCTAAATTCTTTCCTAAATAATAATAATTCTTTAAAAATTTAACAATTTAGAACGTACATTCAAAATACAAAAAGAAACAAATTTCAATTATTTTCCCTAAAAGAGTTTTTCACATCAAAATATTCAGTTTTGTTAGGATGATTTTTAAAAATCCTTCTTTGGGCCACTCCTTTTAGCTTTAACAAGCTTGGAGTCAATATCCTTTAACATATGGGGTCCATAAGTACAATCTATGCCTGTTTCTAGCATCTACAAGCTTGAGCAATATACCCGCTCTATACTGTAATTCTATACAGCCGCAATCTGGGACCAGTCTATCTGTGGATCAGCAGGTAAACCGCAGGGTCCTGTTTTCTAACCTTTGTTAACCTCATCACTATCTCTGACGATAATCAGACCATTTTAACGAGATTAATGGGTACTGATACATCACATTTTGTTTCTTGATTTTTAGTTTTAAAACGGGGAAACTTTACAAATTTGTGGTTTATCTTGCCATCCCGCCTTGAATGAACTCTCCCGTACTTGCCAAGCCCTAAGTATCCGGTGCCCAACTAAGTTAGTGGTTGATTGACAAAAGCCAAATGCTGTCTGAGTATTCCCGCCCTGACAGCCAAGCATGACAAAGGTATGGATTTTCTTTTAAAAGTTTCAGTTAAAGCTGACCCCATTTTAAAATCCACCAAAATTTTCGTAAATGAAGATTTCATGTTGACTTTTAACATCAACATAATATTTCAAGTTTCAGTCTTCAATAAAAAAAAGGCAATCTTTCAAGAATTGAATCATGAAGAAATCTGTTCCTAAATTATGTGAATTTTCAAATATTGCAGTATTTTAAAAGTAACTGTAACTGCTTAACATTTCAAAGAATCTGAATAGCTCAACCAATCTAGCATTAGGTAAAGTGCAAGAATTCACTGCTGTAATGAAAATTTATGCAACCTTTCAAACATGAGGGTCACCTAGTGTTGTTAAATGTGAAATTTGAAATAGTTCTACAACATTATGAAAAGCAAATGTTTAAATGTTTCATGTACATAAGATTAACAATTACAATGAAGGGCTCTAAAATTATGACAAGAAAGCTATATATTTTCAAATAAATTCTATGGTACTTAGTGGATTCAGTAACAAAGATTTTCAAATAATTCAAATCATTTTTGGCATATCTTGATTAAATGAGACTTCTCCTCATAAAGATAAGGAGTTGTTCATTTAAATTTGCCAAATTTGACACATACTAGAGCATACCAGTTACCATAAAGAACCCTGATACCATTACCATAAGGATCACTGATAAGATTACCATAATTATCCCATGAAAGATAGTTGTTTTGATGCTATTTCATACAGAGAAAGCCTGAGTGCTGTTAACAGCTGAAGCAGCAATAAGTTGCATAACCAGGTTTGGCTGACCCCAGTCTATGTTTACCCCCTGGGGTGAGTTTAATTTAACCCCTCAGCCAGAAGATGGCTCTATCAAATTCAGATCTGGAGTCACAGCTTGCTTCTTTACTGATATGTAACCATTAAACAAAGTCTTTCATTGATTCAGGATCTGTGCAATATCAAAAAGTAATCAACTGTGACCTAATTTCACACAGTGAGGACTACCAATGGAAAAGGTTTAATAATGGTAGTTTTATTGCTGAGCAGTGTCATATTCAGGCATAACTCCTTTGACACTTAATGTCACATGGTTAATTTACCATGAGGCAGGCCTTTATGGATAATCTGGCAGAGATGTCAAATGGCTGGCTGACCTCTGACCCAAAGATATTACTTTACTGTGAAATGAAATGAAAAATTAAATGTCTACAAATATGAATTTCATTATTATAATTGATTTTATTATGAAGATTGAATTCAATATGTTTAGTTGAAAAGCAAACACAATTTATAATTTATGTTAAAATGCAGCAATATGAATAAATTGTAACAAAATATTACCTATGTGTTGCTTATACTCTTTTAACCATATATTATTCAAAATATGTAAAGTATATTGAAACAAGTTTCCAAAATGAGCTAAAATACAGAGCAGTTTTGAAAATCTGTCAACAAATGGAAAAGCCTCATACGAATCTTTTAAAAGTTAAGATTCCTCATAAAGAATACTCAATAAACTCAATATGTAGAAACAGCAGTATTTCAGCTTTAATGGCAGAACCATAACTGTAGACACAATCTGCTTAAGGTAGTCTCTGAAATACAACATGAATCCAAATAACAAATTGTATCAGCAATCACGGTATAAGCTATGTACATGTGAAAATACTGACCTTAGTGATGATTTCAAAAACATTTTTCCTATTCATGTTTCTGTTGGATAATTTACCATTTTATCATTTGTCACACATGATAAAATATTTTACAAAAAAAAAAAAATTATTGGAATTATCACCATGATACACTTTTTGTTGGTATTTTAACATCTGCAGTGCTGCCAGCATGACAGTAGGTACTTTTTCATCATGTTTTGGCAGCTTAAAATAGTAAAAATAACTTTTGAACCATCACTGGTTACGAGATGGAAGGCACTACTTCTTCATTTTTTAAAGATTGAAAATAATAAAAATAACTTGTGAACCATTGTTTAAAAAAAAATGGTTAAAACTGTGAACTATCAATGAGGTTGAGACACAATTTTTCACTTTTAATTGTTGACAGCCAGCAAGGTAAGCACACTTTCACCAATGGTTGGTGTTTATGTTGGAACTGGAGTAACAGGAGCCAGATGCAGGAAGGACCCCGAAACCTTTGATCATCCTCTGTTTCTTCTCCAAACAGTGATGCTAGGCAGGGTGTCAAGAAACCCCCATGGGTTTGGCTACAGCTGGCATCACCCAGCTCTAGGGTTCCAAGTTATTTTCATAACATCCTGGATTTTCCTCCACAGGGATGCCCTATCCACTAATGAAGGGTGATCACTATAACAACACATACAGGAAACAGATCCCATCTGACAGATTCAAACTATCAAACAACTGCAAAATCTTGTCATATCCATCACTAGGTAACCAGCCAAGCCATTATTTTGCTCTCATTTTGAATTCCTG
The DNA here is from genome assembly GCA_026874595.1 of Sipunculus nudus. Lineage (NCBI taxonomy): Eukaryota > Metazoa > Annelida > Sipuncula > Golfingiida > Sipunculidae > Sipunculus > Sipunculus nudus. The sequence continues at coordinate 9,327,888 of CM049309.1, forward strand.
CTAACTAATAATCAAAACACAAAATTCTTTGAAATTCTTTTATATCCTGCTAAGTGAATTTATGAGCCTTTATCATAGTATTTTGTTACCATTTTACCTTTTTCTGAAAAAAAAAGATGCGACAGTTTTCAAAAAAAAAAAAAAATAACAACAAAAGTTGATCTTTTGAATGCAGGGACCTTCCATGAAATACCTGTCATGACCAATCAAAATTTCTTTCAACCATGATATGTGACAGGAGGAAAAGAGATACTGGAAAAAGGTTGTGTGTCAATTTGAACTATGTACACACAACGCTTTCTATTTCCTATTCATGCTTAGACTATTAAACTTTTGATTATTTTTTTATAAATCTAAACAATGTACTACAGGGATGTCTGCATACTATCAAATATAATTTTGTGATACTTTTTACAAATGGAAGAGTGTCTTCCATTATCAAAACCTATTAGCTAAAGAAGAATGGCAGATAATCAGACTGTCAGAAGTGAAAACTTTGAGTTTAAGAAATACAGATAGAAGTTGATATCAACCCTGATTTAAATAAGAGTGAAACTAAATATTACTCAGGAATATTATTCCAGGACCCAAGCAAGCAGGGAAGGTAATGCAGGTAAACTGATATTTTGTGCTGGCTAGTCTCATATTACAAGTATAGCTTTCTTCTTGGAAGCTCCTTTCTTGAACTCTTATCCTCATTAACCAATCAGATGGACAGCTGGACTTAACTGACCAATCCGAATGCAAGCTGGACTCTTTAGTATTCAAGACTTCTGTGCACCCAATTTAGCACTTGAAGGGTAAGGGGGTATAAGGGCTGGAGAGGGACAGGAGGTAGCAGTAGGAGGGTCAGAGGTCAAAGGTGATAGGTTGAAAAGTCTTGAAGATGCCTGAAGCTAGCTGCTGCACACCACATGTGGATGATAAGGGAATCCTGGGAAGGCTTGCACATTCCTTACAAGGGCAGCCAACCCCAGTGAAGGCTGCCCATCTGGCGCCCTGCATATGATACCCCTTTATCAGGCGCACAGGAAGCCTCCTCATAACCCCAGAGACTCCTCGCCCAATAGACTATCAGCTTTCTAATGCAGTCAGACTGTTCCAGCCGGCTTGAAAGCTTCCCCATTCCTCTGCAGAGTCTGCCAGTTGGCACCAAGGAACTTCAGCTGAAGCAACTTCATTCAGTCAGCCATTTGGACTTGCTAGTTTGACTGGTGCAAAGGAATCTAGGAATTGGGTAAGCCTACAATCTTCTACTGTTAGCATTCTAGTTTATTACACGATATGGAAAGGGTTCAAATAGCAATGCAGTCATAAATGAATTGTGTGTACAGACAAGGAGGAAAAAAAGCCAAGCACAGTAAGGAAGTTACTAAATAGGTCACATATGGAATGTGCAGCAAATTGGATGGCAAGTTCAGCAGCTGGTAACCCCTAACAGTTCACTATAACACAGCTTACTGACTGTGCTGATGGAAATAACAGCTTCTTGTATGAACATGGGCTTGATTTACAAAGCTTCAGCATCCTGTTTCCCAAAGGAATTTGAACTTCAACAGGTCAGCATGATATGAGTTAAATTACAAATTGTATTAGCTTCAGCATTGTTCTTGTATTTGACACTTATTTATGATACACAACACATCATGTATGCTTTGCCTGTTTAATGAGTGTAGGATGTTGTTTCAACAACTAGGGATGGAAAATCCACTGAACTATAGTCAGCTTCATGACTGACCTAGTTGGGTGATGCTTAATGTACGGCAGAAAGTGAATGGGTATTTGGATATATGATTTATTATCATATAGAGATATTTTCTGCATTTCTATAATGTTGGTCTTAATGTGAACTGGGTGGAACCACTGCACATGTATCCTCATGTGAGTGATACTATCAGCAACAGTTGCTTTGGTTCCTTACAGTTAATGATATATACAGGTATCAATTAACCCCAAACTGTCCAGTAATTTGCTGTGGTATCCCACATAGATGTTTGGACAATTCAGCAGTACTAACACAGACAGTAAAGTAAGCTTGTATTAGCTTAACAGAACCCACCCGTTCTAGGTCCCTCTAGCAAATAAAATTACCAATAAGTCAGGACATTACCAGTTAATTTGCTGTCTGAGTCAAGTCTATAAGCTACAGAATTGTGACCTGTATCTAGTACACTTTCTACACACTGTGGGAACTAAAACAATATCTGTTTAGTGTGAGGGAACTGTCCATTTACTTGTTCTATTAACAAGGCTTTAATCATTTAACACTCTCACCAAGGAAACCTTCTATTATTCCCCAAATTGAACAGTAGACTGCAAGGGATAAGTCAGGATTGATAATCTTAAAAATTCCCTTTCACAGCCACAAAGATATAAATTTGTCATCTGCAGGTCCATATTCTTTAGTTACTGTTGCAAAATAGCAAGTTAAATGGACATTTTTTTTTAATAATATTTGTATATCATAGTTCAAAGTACGTGCAACATCACAAGGAGTCAAAAAAAGTCTGCATTGATTTTAGAAAAGCATTTGATCCAGTTGAAGCTGATTATTAGAGAACTTTTTTTACCGGATAAAGCAACAACCAGTAGAAATACACCTACGATGTTATCAGGATCAGTTAATACTGGGATTCAGGAGAAGTATGTGAGGAGTAGAAAAATATGTATCTATAATATATATAAGGTTGATCTGGTGGAATACAACCTCCTTGAACACTTTGATTTTAATGTTCAAGTTATAACACTTAGCAGTAGATCTTGAAGACAATAATAACTTGAACATCGACAATACAGGATGAGCAATCTGACAAGAAGAAAGCAACTGTGAGTGTCACATACTTCTTTATATGCCATATTTGGCATTGAAATCGTATGGAATGTAAAGAAGTATGTAGCATTTCAGTGCACTAAGCAGCGAGATGAGTCAGAAACAAAGCTCTGTATGGAGAGTGGGGCTGGCTGATGGCTGGAGAGTGAGAGCAATGGATCACAGCTGCATTCTAGCATGCTGAGAAGGCTCTTGTCTTCAACATGTACTAAACGAAGACAGCTGGCACAGTGTGTAACCAGTGAACCAGACAGGATGCTAGGGCTATCTAGATATACCTATGTAGGTCAGATTCAAGCAGCCATATTGAATGACCACGTGTCTGCTTGTGTGGGAGCACCGTATAATGTTGTAATGATTTATAATGATGTGGACTGCATAGTAACATAAAGATTCCAATATGGTATCAATAGCAACATTAGTTAGTTCATAATTGGTGAATTCTTATAGCATGAAACCTATACCATGAAAACAGATGAATCATTTGTTTCTAATTTAAACAATACATATGGTGCTTAGTTAAAGCCTTGCCATATCCTGCTTACAATATCATAAATCAGAGGGAAACTTATGTTGATGATAATTTATAGAAAATTGTTTGAATGTGAATCATAAAGCTAAGCATATAGTCTGGATATGATAAGAAGAACACACAATCTCAAGAAGGGGAAGCAGCAGTCTGGCAAGAGCAGCAGGAAAGTTAGTTGGGGGGGGGGGGGGGAGGGAGGTGCCATATATCTACCAGAGGCCAGTAGGGCAATCAAGGCAGTTCCTTTGACCATGGTGTTTTAAACCTCTTCTCCTAAAGATTACCAGATGTTGGAGGTTAAAGGTCAGGACACAAGGGTGTATACAGAAAGTTGTCTTCTGGTGAAGAAAACCAGTGGAACATTAATCTTGCCCCAGACATGCCCTGGTGAGCCTCCAGTTCTCCTGGCTAGACCTGACATGCCCACACAGCCTGCTAGCCCAGGGGGTGCCTATCCAATCCTTCTGTATCACCAACACAAGGATGTGTAAATTGACTGGACCTGGATTTTTGAAAATTGTTTATTTGTTTTTAATTATTTCAACAATAGCTAACACATGTTCACATTGTGTTAATTGTCTGAACAAATGATTTTATATTGTGTATTAATGCTGAATAAAGAATAGTTAACAAATTTAACAAGACTTCAACAAGTTTTTTTTAAAGTTATTACAATAATAACAGTATCAGAATCTATCAATGGAGTTTCTAGAGTTCAGATTTTTAATAGCTAACACATGTTCACATTGTGTTAATTGTCTGAACAAATGATTTTATATTGTGTATTAAAGTTGAATAAAGAATAGTTAACAAATTTAACAAGACTTCAACAAGTTTTTTTTAAGTTATTACAATAATAACAGTATCAGAATCTATCAATGGAGTTTCTAGAGTTCAGATTTTTATGTGATCTAAAAACATTGTTTAGCTATCTGAGATCAAGGACATGTCAAAGATCAAAGCAATCCAGGAAGGCAATCCTGAGAAATCTGAACTCTTACATGAATATTCATTCAAATATAATCAAACGTTAGGAAAAGGTCACTCCTACAGTCAAGGTGATGACCATAATCTCATAAGCCTCTGATATTTACATGTGAATTCTTGTGAAAGAAAAATCTGCCAGAATACTGTACATTATTTTTGGAATTATCATGCTCTTATTGTGTTAAGTGGCAGTGAATAGCCTTGGACAAAAACAACCAACAAAATTAATTTAATTGTATATATATATATATTAGTGGTAGGAATCAGTTGTAAAAGCATATTCGATGATACAAAGACAGTGATCAACCTATATACCACCTAGTTTACCATTAAATATGTTGAATAGAATTATACGTATAGACCTGTCTGAGTAAATTCAGTAAAATTTGTACATCAGGCTGAAAGGTCAAGGTTATGGCCCAGTTGTTGACATTTATTTGTTGCACAAGGTTAAAGGGGCCCAATCACCTATAGAGCATGTTGAATTGACATGCAAAATAGCTTCTTCCCTTTCAAATAACTCTGGACCTGCCTAAATATTGCCTTAAAACCATAAGCTTACTCCTGGACTGGTGCGATCACGTTTCAGCTTAAACACAGCATAGGGGGCTGTGTACACAGCGGAGCCACAACATGTGTCAATAAGGGGAGGTACCCTGACTGACTTGGCCCAAAAATTGTAATACATATTCCCGCTGGCTAAAATTTCACATGTTGCGGCCTACAATTGGACTTCTGGTCATGCCGCCTTGTTATGGTAAACAGACACACATGGGCTGTGTTTACCAACACGCAGAGCCATAAACAAGGTGTTAAAAAGCCATATGCCAGCTACTTAGACTATGTGCTTTGATCGTTTTGCTTGGAATCTTTTCTATAAAGCAAAACTGTACTGACTGAGTGAAAAGACAGGAACAACATTGCACCTGATTATGTCCCTTTAAGTTTAAATGCTTTTTTGCTGTTTTGTGCCCTGTATTTCCTATATCTCTGACAGAATAAGAATATTAATTGGGAAAATATGTCTTCTTTCAATGTGTACACATAATTCTTTGTGATAAATTATGCAAAAGTGCAATCAATTTAATCAATTTATTATGAAAGATATAACTGATTAATCGGCACACCACTAATACATTTGGCACCACCAGTCATATGAACCACATAAAATTGTCCAAGACTTTTGGAATAACCCATAAACCAACAGTAAAGAAATCTAATGTTTAGCATGATTATAATCAATTCATAGCAAGATTACTCTCATGGTAAAGGTCATGAATTAAATTTGAATATTCCCTTCCATCTCACCTTTACCTATGCATATACAAAACTTGATGACCAGTATTTGTCAAGGATTTTCATCTGGTTCGGGGTGGGGTAAAGTATTTGTATTTATGTTCCTGAATTGGATGTATGCAAGTAAAATTAAATTATATGAGACTTGACTCAGCTGTATCCAGTTCAATATTGATCTAACTGGCAAAACTTTGTTTTACTGTTCCAAAATATTTATATATGATACAAAATACACTATTGTGCATTTAAGTGATGCGAAGTGATTTACAGATCTGTTGGCAATAGTAGGATATGCAACAACAAGAGATACATTTTACATTGCCCAGTTAAACCTGTATTTATATCTATGTGTTGGATATGATTAATAAAACACAAGCTATCAATAAATTTCAGTTTCTGTGCCTCTGTGAACAAATTTTTTGTGCAAGAATATCATAAGTCTGAAGTCTTTTAACAGTTGGGTATAATTAGCAAAAAAATGCATACTGTCAATGGCACAACTGGAAAAACTTTTTTATTCAATTATCGATATAAGTTATAAATATTATGAAAATTTTAGACTGAAACCTGCTTGTAAACATGTAAATGTGACATCTTTAAAGGGACCTATTTCAATATCTGATTTCATTTAAGGAAAGATAATCCCCTAAGCTTCCATAAGAATACAACAGAAAATGGGGAAAAATGCCAATCCAGTCCACATGTTTATAAAAAATGGGGGGCACGCCAAAATTAAGTCATTAAACAAGGACAACTGGCAGCAAAACCAGAGTTTTGCAAAGGGTGTTTTTGCAATAACAAGTAGTTACATTAATTCTTCAACACCAGAAAGGGGGTTTTTGCACAACTAGTGATATAAAACTTCCTCATATATGCCACCAACCAACTTTGGCTTAGGTGATATTTTTTTTTCTGTTAGTCAACATTGGCAGATGTACCATGTTTACAAACAGCTTGTACATAAACGAGCTTATACATCCATCACAGAGGCATTATAAGAACCTCTTTTAACAGAAATTACATAAATTTTATGAAAAGTCACAAGATGAGCCAGAAATCACAAAAATTCTAGAGGAAAGGCAGATGAACAGTTAGCTTCAACTTGTAATGCTAAATCCTGAAATCTTGAAACAACCTAATGCAAATTATATGCATGGTATTTCTCAAATAGCTGTTATATTCTTACATAATAATACAATAACTGTATTGTTGACAACACATTGACATAAATTCAACATGTCTGCCATTCCACTTGAGGGTTTGGGTGCGAGGGTGGGTGGCAGTTAAAGTGAAATTGTCCGGGACCTTAGTCAAGTGTGCTGATAATACACCCCACGTCAGACAGGGTCATTCCGCAAATATGTGACAGGATATGAAATACCAAGTGGGGCAACAAGTAGTGCAGGATAGATATCTCTCAACATGTTCATTGTAACTCTCAAAATTGTTGTGTTCAAGTCATAAAACATGCAGGGCACTCCAGGGAGAGTTTCTTCTCAAAGTCCGCAGTCAGTCTGCAGGATTTGCCCAGCACTGTTAATGGCCTGCCCGTGCTGATGGTGAGGCTGATAACTAACTGTATGAGCTGTACTGGCCTGTACTGCTTGCTGTACACAGGGATACTTTACCAGTACCTGGAGTGTTAGCGGCATTAACTGTTTGGAAACTGTCCAAGTCACTTGCTTGCTGAGTGGGTGAGTCAGCAGCTTAACTACTACTAGTCCATAGGCTTCAGAGTGCATAAACTTTATCTGAGACAACAGCCATGAAATGGCTGTTCATGTGAGGGACTGTTCACGCCACAGAAACGATGGCACATTCTACAGTCAATTTTCATTTCTATCCCTTGTCAACTTTAATATTAGTAACAAAAAGTGAACTTCTAATGTTAAATTTAAAGATGGGGTCAGGAGATATTTATGGTTTCTGAATGCAGATGAAGAAATTTTAATGGTATTTTATTGTATCGCCAGACAAAGTCTGGAGATACTATGGTTTAGGCACGGATGCGCTGCCACTGCAGCGATAACTCAAAAAATATTTACAGATCTTAACCAAACTTGACATGTGCATAGATATATGTGAGAGGACGGAGCCTATTTAAGATGGGGTCATGACCGTTACTAGGAGAGTGACCTTGACCTTGAATAGGTCCATTTTGGGGGGGGAAAACCACACAAATTCTTTAATATCTCAAGAAATTGCATGGATTGATCCAAAAATCATCTACCGAAGATCTAAGATAGTGTTGTCATGTACCGGAAACTGGTGGTGCCACCTGTTATCCTGTTCTTGTTTTTATGCCATTTAATACCCCCCATCATTGCCACCTAACAGTACTGTGAGCATTACAAGTAAAAAACTAATGGACAGATTTCTTTCATATTATGCATATACATAGACATGGGTTATGGGATGATGTATATTTAAATTTCGGTCATGACCTTTCCTATGAGTGGCCTTGACCTTGAATATTGCCATATATGGTGAAAATCACACTAAATCATAAATATCTCAATAAGGGATGCATGCATTGGTCCAAAAATCAAACTGACCGAAGATCTTGGATAGCTTTGTCTTTTGCAGAAGACAGGTGGTGCCACTTTCTGTCTTTCTCTTGTTTTCATGCCTTTTAATACCCCATCATTGCCATTTTACAGTACTGTGAGCATTATAAGTCCAAAATTTATTGCCAGATTGAGCTGAAATTGTGCATGTACATTGATCTTGGATACCTCCATCTTGTATTCAAGACTGGTGGTGCAATCTGCAATCATTTGCTGTGGCGGCCATCTCTACATGTGCTTTGGGTGATAACTGCTCATATCTCCGGAGTGGTCCAAGGTTTTGGTCTGAAATTTGACATGTCCATCAATTTCGGAATTTTTTCTTGTAAACCAGACAGGTGGCGCCACCTACCTTCCCCTTTTTGTAGAATAAATTAATGCCCTTTTCTGAGGACAGATTTGCACTATTGGCCTGAAATTGTACCTATCCATAGATCTTGCACTCCTCCATCTTTTACTCAAGACAGGTGGCACTATCTGCAATGGCTTTGCTGTGGCATCTATCTTTACACGTGCTTTTGGTGAGTATTTGCTTGTATCTCCGGAGTGGTTAAAGGTATTTGTCTGAAATTTGGCATGTCCATCCACCTTTGAAAGTTTTCTCATAAACCAGACAGGTGGCGCCACGTACCTTCCCTTTTTTGTAGAATAAATTAATGCTCTTTTCTCTGGAGTGATTTGGCCTATTGGCCTCAAATCATACATATCTATAGATCCTGGACTCCTCCATCTTGTACACAATACTGGTGGCGCCATCTGCAATCGTTTTGCCATGGCGTCCATCTGTATATTTGTTTTAAATGAAAATTGCTCATATCTGAGGAGTCCTTCAATGTGTTGGTCTCTTATTGGCCCCCATATTTGGTGAAAAATATTGTTTCTCAAGTTGATAGATGGAAGAAACCATAGTCGCTTGCCAAATGTCAGTATATGCTGCTATTGATGGGGGGACTATTCTTATAGGGGGGGGGGATTAATTGTTTGGCAATACTATGGCACCTGCGGTGCCAAGAAATATCTAGTTAAAATATGTTGCCAGTAGGTAGGACTGTCCCCTGAATGATGATGAAAATGACAGAGAGAGATTTATACAAGGAGAACAACATGGTTTGTAAAGGGCACAGAATTTTGAATGTAAAAAAAACAACCATATATTAATGAGATACCCCACAGCTTTTTTTACATATTCTGCATGTTTGGAATAAGCCAGGGATTAGCAACTGTACTGTAAAGTACTTTGATGTTTCCTTTAGCACCAAAGCTTTTAGCACTGACTTGAAATTCATGGATGGTATCATGACTGGTGACTAACCGAGCAAAGTCTGGCTAAATTTCAAAATTACACTGCTTCACAGGCTGGATGCAGGTTGACCGGTGAACAGTACAGCTTGGGCATCTGTGATTTTCTTCATTCATTTGACTTATTCATGAAATATATGTGTAAAGAATAGAAAGTACAATCTTTAACATTGCTCCACCCACTACCACTCATTCAACAAAAGAAACCAGGTTTCATATTTAACTTAACATTCTGTGACACTTCATTATATGTTACATTTTATATATTGTGTACTCTTTTACAGATGAAAACAAAGAAAGTTGTATGGGATTCCTTTCGGTCATGGCTGGAGACATATCTACAGAGACACATCTACCTTGAACAGAAGAGATTCCAGTTTTTATGTGCTTTGTGAAAAACATACAGTAAAAAGGTTTAGCTTTTGCTTAACAGCTGATGCAGTTATCAGACAATAAATCGCCTTTTTTTTGGAGGTAACCACTTGCATTATTTAATGATAACTTAACAAAGTATATTTACATCTGCAGAATTCCCTTCTGGTTTCATACTATGTGACATAGGGCAGTATCACACACTTCCTCTCATTTTATATCCTGCTGTCAACCAGGCCCAGTGACTACTGCCCCTGTGGGCCCTGGGTGCATAATCATCCCCATTGCTGTGAGGAACCCCCCCCCCGAAAGGTGCACTTGTTTGTGAGTGACACACAGCTGTTGCGCACGGCCTTCTTATTAAGCCTGCAGGGTGCTCACCCTAGGTAGAGGACCACCGTGAAAAATCTCACTGCCCTGGCTGAGATTCAAACTCGCTTTCTCCCAGCTTTTGAGTCATGTGCTCTTCCCCTGATCCACTGAAGCTGGTATGACAATGAACCTTCATCATAACATGATCTCAACATTATAAAGCAACAGTAATGAACAGGAAAAATTAACTTTCATAAAGTGTCCTTTTGTAATTTTTCTAAAGTTTATAAATATATTCACACACAATTTCAGCTATACAGTCACAATCCTATGGCATCCATTGACATTGTTACTGTGGTACAGTTTCTTATGAAATAAAGCTTGAAAGATTTTACCACAGTTGTTTTTAACAAAGGGATCATGAAATAAAAGATATACATTCCTTTTTCGATAATTACTTGGTAAAGCTAATTAAATAATAATCAGTAACTGTTTTCTCTCATGTACTTTTTATTTTTATACCATTTTATCTTAAATTCCACCTGTCTGTATTAAAACATGATGTTTAATAAATAGTAATCATTAAAGTTCTTGTTTGTGTTTTCTTTGTGTGTCTATGTGAGGGTGTCTATGCAGGTGTTGGATAAATGGAGGTGTGATAAAAATGTAGATTTAAATAAGATATGACTGAAACCACTTAACTTGAACTCAGTGGTATAAATTACAAAGAATCATACATCACAAGATATCACTAACTTAAATAAATTTTCAGCATAATACTGGTATATAATATCAAATACATCATTGGAAAGTGGTGGAACATCTGTACTAAGGCAATAAAATATGGACATTTTCAAGCATAATATCAAATTTCCTTTGGAAAAGTTGGGGCTGGGGGAGAGGTATCTGAACAATAACCCAAGGCTTTTGCTTCACAATTACAGGTCCCGGATGTGCTAAAATAATTCCTCATGTAATAAGTACCTGGTTGTAATACCTGATGCAATCATATGAAAACTGTCCACACAACAATTGCAAAACAATGCATACAGCATTAATGAAAACAAATTTGAATTGTATGTTCAAGCAGGAACTTTTTTAAAAGTTAATGAATGAAATGATATAAAAGATTAACTGTTGCTCATGAATGTACTTTATCAAAATTGTCAGTCCTTAAATTTCTTAAGTAAAGTCTGAGGCTATAATGACAAATATAAATTATGACCATTTAGCTGTAAAGTAAGAAATTTGTTCTTTCATTTAAATCTCATGGTAAGAAGGACTATCCCTTTCATCCGTGTCCTAAATTTGCATTTAATGTGGCAGGTTTCATTTAAACTTTGGTTGCACCTGATTGAATGGAGATTTAAATAAAAACACCTGATGCAATATAAAACAACTGTTACCTCATGAAATTCCCCAAGGGTCACATTTCACATCTGAAACATAGGAGCAGTGGATGGCATTCAGAGAGTCAGCCAGGCAGGTCATGTGGTACAATCAATTTCACCTTGATGTAATCTGCAATGCCCAAGAGGTCAATTGCTTTTTTAACATGCAGCTAAATTAAAATAAATCAGTCAACTCTCCCATCTGAAATTCTACATGAAAATAATAAGTGACAAGAAATGAGGGTAAGTTTATCTCATTATCACCTCTCCGCATGTTATGAAGGTTTCAACGATAATACAGATTCATAATAATATTAATGGTAAATTCCATCCATTAATAACTAATTTTTTTTTCTCTTACCAAATCATCTTCTTCATTCCAAATTTCCTGTACATAATTTATATAAGAGAAGAACTAGTTTTTCTTCCATAAAAGTATAACAAAATAGTGTACAATCTATAAGGTAAGGTAGTAGTTTTGATTCCAGTTACACACTTAAGCCAATAACATATAAAAGGTAGATCAAACAGCAAACTATAAACTGATAGCACAAATACACATGTATTAGAAAATAATACTTGTAGTGGTAATCCATGTGCCTCCCCCCCCCCCCCCCCTTCAAATTTCATCATAGACTTCAGTAGATACAGTAAGATATCTAAAGTGATGTTCCATAAAAACAAAACAGCATGAATTGGTCCAGTACAAAATGAATTTCAGGCAAACACTGTTTGGATGTCTGTCAGGGGTTGCCGACTTGCAGGTTCTCTCGTCAAACTCGAACTCCAGGCAGACGTTAAGACGATGTTTAATCAATATATATTAAAGCCATACAGGTTCGCACCATGCACATACATTAAAAATATATTGAAACAGCAGGCTACTGGAGACCGACTACCAGCTGCCCTCCCTCAATACTTATACTATCCAGAGGCCCAAGTGAGGACCTGAACGAAACAAGGGCTACAAGGCTGATGCTGGTATTGTTATCTGTCCACTCCAGAGTAAATGTGTGTTTCCTGTCTGCTCTTAAAATGCCTATTAAGTAAAGACTTTTATAATTTCAAAAATAAATATTACCTTCCCAGATAACTCAAGGAACACTTAATCAGTGATACTATTTGTGACGTAATCACGAATTAGGGTTAAATAGTAATGAGAAATAAACTTAGATTATACTATGTGGATTTTAATTTATCAACTGAAAAATGATTAATAACTGGAAATTTAAATAAGGTAAGGTATCATGCCATATATGTACTTACAGAGAACAAAGAGGCCTACCTGATACTATATTATTCTAAGAAATATAAATTAGGACCTGCTTGCAAATAAAGAAATATACTTTTACAGAAAACACTCTATATATATCCATATGGGATATTGATCATTGCTGTCGGGAGCCATCAGTGTCAGCGCGCAGGCGCTGGGCTGGTGGCATAGCCTGGCCTCTTACGCAACAGGCCGGGGCGACAGGGACCAGAGCTAATTGATAACGGCTGGATGTCAAGTGTACACCAAGACCTGGGTGTACGAGTGCGTACTCTGTAACATGTCTAACTGTTGTCCACAATTAATCACATTAGTTCTCTGGTGTGAACTATGCATCTCTGATGCAAGATCTTTGGTATAGACTTTTGAAAACTTTGAAAGTATGTATTGTCAAACAGTACTGAGGAATTTTAAACCATAATGAGAAGTCCGCATCAGCTGAGTGGAGCTATCAGATGGTTGAAATATGGAAGACGAATACAGTCCATCATGGGCAAAACAAATCCCTTCAGGGACTCATTCATGCCCAGTGCAGTGGGTTTGTTCAATAAGCATAAGGAATGTATAAATATTTGCTTTCTAGTCGTTAATCATATGCTTTTTAAACAGTATTATTTTTATTATTACTATTATTATTATCATTATTATTTTCCTTGTTGTGCCACATATCAGTTGCTTGACACCCAAATCCCTTATCTGGCAATAAATGTTATCTTATCTTTAAATGTTACTGGGTCATAGTTTTACATGGTGTGCTGGAGTCTGAATGCCATTTTATAGCTAGTATATTAAACTTGGAACTTCACCATTACCTGTACAGTCAATGAATTACGATTGTCACTTGAATGTGGGACAACAGTGAATTATTGTCATCGGATGCCAGAACCAACAAAACACTTGGTCATTTTCACAGGTGCCAAACAGCTGAACTGTAAGTTACAAAAAAAAAAACAAAGTAATTTCTATTTCACCAAACACAATAGTTTATATGTCATACTATACTTTAATACAATGACTCACACCTGCAAGTTAAATGTCAAATTATCCTTTTATTGTCTGCAGTGAAAATTTATACAATAATAAGCCTGTGTCTGGAAAGACAATAAACCTTAACCCTTGGATCAACAAGCATTGGAACTTCAAACTTCGGCAAAATATGCTTCCCTGAAACCAGCTTAAAAATGGAATCAATACGGGATATCGCTAATGCAGCTTCTCGTGTAGATGGAGGAGAAAAACGACTGGCTGGCGCAGCCGGAAGCTTGTTTGTGCAGGCAAGCGTGATTCAGCCGGACACTCATTAACACGGACGAAACTGACAGTCCCAACTTTGTTAGCTTATAAGCGCTATGGAATCACTTTAATGAATATTATCATTGAATAAATACGAGGTTACAATTGTTCCGTACCATAATGTATCATAATTCAAGGAAATTTGCAAAATATGACGTTTACCAATGACAAAAGACCCTGTGTACGTTTGCCTTATATCATCCGCTACGAGGCAGTTGATTCAAGATCAAATTCAACTGCAAACCGTGCCGAATGCAGAATTTCCTTATGTCTTTTCATGTTCTGTATAATGGTTTAACACGCAAAATAAATATGATGAATAATAAGTATCAGGATGATCGGCAATTAAAAACACTATGTCCTGTGCCCACACTGCTGTGTTAAATGAATGGGCTGGTCAGGCTGGACGCTAGGGGGCACTAGTTCTTTGCCTGCAGTTTTTCAAGCATGCAGTCATTTACTGCCTCCACACACGAGAGTATCGGTATTAGCAATATCCCGTATTGATAGTCAACACACCAGATTTGCAATTTGTGGTAGTTATGGACAAGAACTGGTACTTAATTATTTCGTTCAGAACATAAGGTCACACTGACCTATTTCCAAAAGAGATGAAAATGAGGTCACACTGCATACTTCCAAAACAGTGATGAGAATATAGGCCACCTTGACCTAATTCCAAAATGGAGAATGACTGGCAGAGACCCCAAAATGGAGAGATTCAACACATTTGGTTGTGATAGGAAATGTGCCCAAATAGTTATTACTCACCTAAATCAAGTAATTAAAATATTATTACAAATTTAAAAGAAGACTGATCAACTGTTTACTGGCTTTCAAAGTGATCAAACTAAAACCTGTCTGGCAACCATACTGGAACTTACTTGCCCTTATAGTTGTGAAGCATGAACAGCAAGACCGGTGTAAAGCACATGAGGATGACTTGAAAAACAACCATCCTAAAACCTTTTGTTTGTCAGAAGACGGAACCCAAAACCTCATCCGCATAACCCCAGGAACAGTTGCTGAATGAACTGAAGCATGACAAGTGTTCAGTGAACAGCTTCAAGATCACAGGGTTCTAACCAGGATCCTTATAGACGGCTTTTCTTATATTTTTTTTTTTCTGTCAAGTTTATGTGATTTCTTATTTTACAGGCTCAGTTCTACTAAAGACCTAAATGTTTTCAATAGTAACAGGTCTATATAACAATTTTTTATTCTATATTAACAGTTATATCAGAATCACAATTGTGCAGTTGAAAAAAAATACAGGATTCAGAAAACCCCATATATTATCATCATATGATTTTCTCATAGTAGTTGCGGTGTTTGGTATTTGAGCAGAACACCAGTAGATGTCATTTAATAATTCATTTTCTCCACCACAGATTTCACTGATATATAAAAGTCCATATGAAAATTAAATTGTTACTACAAAGTATCTCATTAAATACCTATTCACCTGTTACTTTCTACATCTTCAATTGCCACAGTTTTGTCTCCCATACTCTAAATTCTATTCCTGGTTCTCTCTTATGTAACCAGTGGTTCTCTTATCTCCCTAACATCTCTCCAATACTGGGATATATAAAAAGTAAATATAATACATTCTCCTGTCTTACACATATAACATATCAACTTGTCAAATAAAGTTCATTAAAAACAAAGAAATATCCTATAATTGCTAAGGTGAATCCAAACACTTTGAAGACCATTTACATACAAGGACTAATATATATAATTTAACACTTTAATTGACCTATTAAGCTCTTTAGAGGAAAGATTACGGTTGACATTGAACAGACATGCAAAGTTAAAGAAACATGAAACAGCAAATAAGCACTCAGCTAAACTTTTTGTTTGTTAATCTATCAAAATCAGGCATAATTATTATTCTTGCCACAGTTCCTGATTGTCACTTAGTTGAAGTATTATTATAATCCATCTTCAATTATTCGGTTTATCACACTGACCCTACAGTGTATCATGTGAGGTAGCCTGCTTAACAACCTTGATTCCAGGACATAGTCTACTCAGAGTCTGGTCTTCTTAAAATCTGACTATCTGCTGAGTATTTAACTGTCAAATAAGTTTTCTCTGTTCACCTTTCCATTAATACTGCTATTCTTCATAGTTAATTTCTTACCTGTAACAATTTTACTTTCTGCACTCTTTTTGTTTAAACTAACAATTCAAACTTTTGAGATACCAGGCTCCAATTGTGTTAAATAAAAGTTTGAGGTAGATTCCTGCCAATCACTATTTCAAAAATTAGAAAATATGTAAAATTGTGTAAATGTTTTAAATATTATAATAACACTTCAAGGAAATGCTCATTTAAACTCTAATGATTGGAACAAAGGTCTTCCACTGAAAAAAAGTATGTTAACAGAGAGAAGTGCATGATGGGAGTTAGCTGGCTATTGGCCGATTTCAACATTGTGTGCTGGCAGGCCCTGCAGTGAGGGAGCTGACCATGATACAGGGTATGATTGTAATTAACCGCCACCAGCCTTCACTAATGTTGTCCATGTTTGTATATATAACAGCCCTAAGGCCAGTCTGGCCAGCTGCCCACAGCACTTGGACCAAACCTCTCCAGCACCTAGCCCCCTGTCTATATTTGGAGCAACATGCAGGCCAGCAGGCTGGGCAATGATGACTTAATACCATAATGGCTTATTTCATGGTGGTGACTTGCTCAGTGTGTTAACCATTCACCTCTATCATAAAAACATGCCAAACGGACCCAATGGCATATGATCCAGAATAATACTGCACGCAACTGAACATCACTCTTCCTTTATATGTGATGATCAATTAACTGAAAAATTAAAATGAACGGACCCAATGGCATATAATCCAGAATAATACTGCACGCAACTGAACATCACTCTTCCTTTATATGTGATGATCAATTAATCTAAAAATTAAAATGTATTCCAATCTGAAATTAAATGTGATTTTATATGTTCATTTCATATGATTTAGAGGCTTAACTGCATGCTGTGGCTAATACTTTTTCAGCACATTTCCCACACTCTTCTTAAAATATACATATAGCTAAAATAAGGTAATCATCAGTGATATGTATGTAGTTCAGTCCACAACATCCCAGTCTGAGTGCAAGTCCTCGAGGTTCCAGTCCAAGTCCACCTTTTTTGAGTCTGAGTTATTTAAAATCTGAGTCCAAGTCTGAGTACAAGTCCAATACAAATATCCTAAAAAGCAATTAAAAATAGAAATTTCAGATTATCACGTACATTTTAAGGTATTTCACACATGCTTTCACTGTAGTGGTTAATAACATGTATAGCTCCCCATGCTGAGCAAAGCTTGGTTTATATATTGTGTCACTATTTTGTAATGTTCTGTTAGTAGTTTGCAGATGTACATAGGTCTTAAAGTTATAATATGTGACAGAGTTTTATTCTGTTGTACTTGAAATTGACTCAGCCTGATTTTTTTAGTCCTAACCTCCGAGTCCTAGCCCAATTAAGTTCAGGACCCTAGAGTCCATGTCTGGGTTCCAGTCCGAAAAAAATGGATTGGAGTCCGGACTTGAGTCATACATCACTGAAAATCATACACTAGAGCAGCAAAGCACGGAACGAACATTCAAAAATACTGTAAATATAGAACATATCTATTTACATAAAATTCATATTACATACACACTTCAGACTAAACCGATATAAATAATATAACAAGAGACCCAGGGGTCTAATGTTCACTCTGTGAATTACTGTGCAATTTGGCAAGTGATTAAAATAAAATGAATGTGAAAATACCATTCATTTCTTTCCAAGTGGACACTGTCCTATTGCACAAGGTAGGTGGTGCCACCCATCTGGTTTATGAGAAAACTTTCCAAGATGACTGCACATGCCAAATTTCAGACCAATACTCCTGAGATATGAGCAATTTTCACCGAAAGCAAATGTATGAATGGACACCACAGGAAAATTATTGCAGATGGCGCCACCAGTCTTGTTTACGAGATGGGGGTGACGAAGATCTATGGACATGCACAATTTCAACCCAATACACTGAACAAACACTAAGACAATCAAATGGCAAATGCAAAGTTGGACACTCCGCAAAAAGTATTGTAGGTGGCGCCACCTGTCTGGTTAACGAAAAATTTTCCTAGATGGATAGACATGACAAATTTCAGATCAATACATTGAACCACTCCTGAGATTGAGGGTTGTTATATAAAAGAAACCCAGGTTTGTACTGCACAGAAAGGTTCTCCATCATTGTTACCTACAACTTCATAGGTGAGGGAACAAGTATGCCAGGTTTTGGAAAGATCAGTCCAAGGGTCCTAGAGGAGACTCTGTTTTTGTGGATTATAACAAATAAATACTTAATGACATATTTTGGATAAAAGCAGAAAACACCATTACAGCCTGCTGAAAGTAGCTAAACAGGTGGCACCACCTGGAGGTCAAAATCATTAAGCAGTCACATGATCAATATTCCTGTGTAATTTGAAACTGAAGGCTGCAGCAGTTCCTAAGATATTTGGTAACAGACAATACATCATGTATAGAAACACATCAACATCCGTAGATTTGCCATCTTGAAAATCACTTGACTGAATTTATACTCTTCCTCTTATTACTTTATGACTTATCTTGAAAGAAGTGGAAAGTAACATTTTGTCCCACAGAAAGTAGGTCAACATAGCTGGCGCCACCTGGAGGTCAAAATCATCTGGCAGTCACATGATCAATATTCCTGTGAAATTTGAAACTGAAGGCTGCAGCAGTTCCTAAAATATTTGGTAACAGACAATACATCCTTTATGGAAACACACCAAGTTGCTAAATTTTGCAACCCACACAATTTGAAGTACTGTAGAGATGCCATCTTGAAAATGATTTGACTGAATTTACACACAAATTATTCCCCTTCCTCTTAGGAACTTCTGACTATGATATGAAGGCCAAATTATTAATATTTTGTGACTTATCTTGAAAGAAGTGGAAAAGATCATTTCTTCCGGCAGAAAGTAGGTCAACACAGGTGGCGCCACCTAGAGGTCAAAATCATTTAGCAGTCACATGATCAATATTCCTGTGAAATTTGAAACTGAAGGCTGCAGCAGTTCCTAAGATATTTGGTAACAGACAATACATCATATATAGAAACACATCAAGCTGTCATACTTTGCGATCAACAGAATCTTAAGTTACGTAGAGACGCCATCTTGAAAATGACTTGACTGAATTTATACTCAAATTATTCCCCTTCCTCTAAGGAACTGTTGGCTATGATATGAAGGCCAAAATATCAATACTTTGTAACTTATCTTGGAAGAAGTGGAAAAGACCATTTTTTCCCGCAGAAAGTAGGTCAACAAAGGTGGCGCCACCTGGAGGTCAAAATCATTTAGCAGTCACATGATTAATATTCCTGTGAAATTTGAAACTGAAGGCTGCAGCTGTTCCTAAGATATTTGGTAACAGACAATACATCATGTATACATAGAAACACATCAAGCTGTCATATTTTACGATCGACAGAATTTGAAGTTCCGTAGAGAAGCCATCTTGAATATGACTTGACTGAATTTATACTCAAATTATTCCCCTTCCTCTAAGGAACTGTTGACTATGATATGAAAGCCAAAATATTAATACTTTATGACTTATCTTGAAAGAAGTTGAAAAGACCATTTAATCCCGCAGAAAGTAGGTCAACATAGGTGGCGCCACCAAAAGCTTATTTTTGCATGTCCATCCCATGATTAGTAATTCTGCAAAGTTTTATGAAGATAGCTGATGTGGCTGTTGAGATATTTGGTAACAGACGGTGGACGGTGGACGGTGGACAGTTGACAGTGGACAGTGGACGGCAGACGCTGCGCCATGGCATATGTTCACAGATTGAACTAAAAATTCTGAATAGTTCAATGATCATTTTGGATAAACTGTGGCTTAACTGAAAATATATGATTATGATTCATTCAATAAAATATTTGTAAAATTTTTTCTCTGTGACACTCCTGAAGAACAATTTCAAAACATGCATTTTTTTTAGCACAACTGATTTTTATTTTATCATGATCATCCACACAAAATTTGGTTAGGTGTCTGTAAGACTTTGCCTCATCATATGAGTTTCAAAACATGGAAATGTCCATAGATAAGTATAAATGACCACGAACAAAGAAAAATGAGGACACATTGTCCCTAAACAAAATATCCATAAGTAGGAGACAAAATAGTCAGAGATGAAAAAAAGTTTCATATATTCTACTTAAAGCATGATCTATCATAATCTGTAATATATTATTAATGCACATGTTCTACATAGCTAAATGTTTGATTACACTCACTATGATAAAACTACAAAAGATGGGCATTTCTCAAATATAACAGCTAAAATACATTTGTATTTCTATTTGGAGTAAGAATTACATTGCTCATTTTCATTATTAGAAATTCAAAAAATAAAAAGGAAAAAAAAAATATTTTCAAAATTTCAATAATAAAATTTGATTATAATCATTCATAAGTGCTGCAGATCTACATAATAACTGAATAAATTATCATAAATTATCATAAATAATTATTATCAGGTTGCTTAAAGTGTTCCAATCCCATTCTGACAGGGAAATTCCCATAAGTGGAGAAGTTGAGGTGCTTTTTTAACTCACTTTGCACAAATTGTGCAAATATGGCAGACCAAGAGATATTCCAACATATGAAACATTATACTCTATAAATAAGAAAAACAATCTAATGTTATTCTTATTATTAAAAATGAAGGCAATATAATTATAAATACAAAATAAAGTTATTTCTGTTCTTTAATAATTGTTTGTGGTGGTCAACACATTAATTTTTATAAACCTTCTTTTATGGCCCAGCTTCTTAAGTTTGTGATTGGAACACTTCCAAGTGGGAACTCGGAATTTACCATCTTTCTACATCAATGTGTACAATTTGTGCAACCTGACTGGATTATTTGGTATATTGAAAATAAAAAGACCATGGATTCTCTAGAGGCAAAGTGAAATACTGATGCTTATAACAAACTGCTTTACAAATCAGTTATTCTTGTTCCAAACAGGAGTCTTTCATGAATTCTAACACTGAGAATTTTTTATAAGGTTTCTTTAATTGTGCCATTTTGACCACAACATCTCCTCTCTGTGTACATGTATAAACCTGTAATATATTTTGTTCATATTATATTGGCATGTCCAGACATTTGAAAGTTCTTATGTGGATGTTATTTCTCAAATTATGCCAATTTTTCAAATTAAATCATGTACAAATTTTCCCTGTCCATTCTGTCTATGAAACAATTATTCTTCAACCAATAAAGGTTAATACTATCCTCATGTGAGAAAATTCATGATCAAATTACATGAATTAATATACAATGTAAAAATCGCAAAATTTATGTGAGGCATGGAGTGATCTGGGCCTTTTCTGGCAGTCAGAATGAAGGGCTGGTACAGGACAGTACAGAACTCTTTAGGGCTGGTTGTGGTGACTTCTAAACAGCTGCAGCAGTCAGGGTTCACTGTAGTGTAAGTAGGTCAGTGATGGGCAGGGTAATCTGCATCAGTGCTGTGGATGCTGAGCTGCTGAAGCTGACCTAGATGCAGCTGACAACTAAAAACTCACAGCATACCATAAAAGGCTGCATGCTGACTGCTGTATCTGATCTCCAAGCTTCAATGACTGCCAGCGCTGTAACAGCACATGTACATGTGCATCTGTCACTGGGGATCACCATATCATCCAACAAAGGAGATAAAACTACAGCTGAAGGCAGTGATGGAATTCCAACACACATGCTGCGCACATGCACCAGGCTTTCTGTCAGTCACTAATTAAGCAGGACTTTGTCTGTGAATCCCTTAATATACAGCCTGGCCAAGTTAATCTACAGCCTGGCCACACACTGGGCTGCTGCATACTTTCTGGTTACTTAACTGTGAAGTCATTAATGAAGACCAGATGTACTGCCCCTGATTAAAGCTTGCCTGTCTATATTAAAATAGACATATGATAATAAACTCAAGTCCCTATCTATACTGTCTGTAAATACTGCTAAACTTCACATGGTGCTCACCCTTTCTTGTCAATGAGTACAGAAATTCAAATACTAAATTTATGTTATCAACTATGCATAAATCCTGAATGTTAATTTCAATCATAATTAATAAAGAAAGTTTAAGTATTAAATCTGACTAGAGTTAAAAGTATGAAGTCCTGATTAGAAAAACATAAAAGGAAATACAGCAATTAAGAAACTGTGTACCAGTCTCAGACAATAAACTTCAGTTAAAAATTGTTAAAAAATTCCAAACTGTAATCCACATACAGTTAAAAATAATAAAACATACCAATCTAAAATGGAGTTAATGAAGATCTTAGAAAAAAAAGTCCTAGGAAATAAAGTCACAATTTTGGGGAAGGAAATAAAGTCAGAAAAAAAGTAACAACTTTTGGTAGGAAATACAGTCATAAAAATAATAACTTTTGATAGGAAATAAAGTCAGAGAAAAGAAGTAACAACTTTTGGTAGGCAATAAAGTCACAGAAAAAAAGTAACAACTTTTGGTAGGAAATAAGTCAGAAAAAAGTAACAACTTTTGGTAGGGAAAAAAGTCATAGAAAAAAGTAATAACTTTTGAAAGGAAATAAAGTCACAGAAAAAAAGTAACAACTTTTGGTAGGAAATAAAGTCACAGAAAAAAAGTAACATCTTTTGGTAGGAAATAAAGTCACAGAAAAAAAGTAACAACTTTAGTAGGAAATAAAGTCATACTAGTAGAAAAAAGTAACAACTTTTAGTTGGAAACAAAGTCACAACAAAAGTAACAACTTTTGGTAGGTAATTAAAGTCACAGAAATAGTCACAATTTTGGGTGGAAAATAAGGTCACAGAAAAAAAGTAACAAATTATGGTAGGAAATAGAGTCACAGAAAAAAGTAACACATTTTGGTAGGAAATAGTCACAGATTTGTCAAGTCACAGGAAAAAAGAGTCTTTAAGTTTGAGTTGGGAAGCAGTAACACATTTAACTGAAAAAAAACCTCATAAATTATAGTTTTAACACTTCTTATATATTACTTCAAATTATACATTCAATCCAAATAAGTATATTACACACAAATTTTACCCTTTTTCCTGTTTTCTTCTCCTTTTATATTCCTCATGTTCCTTTTGTGAAGGTGGGCTTTTGAAAAAGCAATTCATAAACTTACCTCTTTTGGGCAAGCTTTTGTCATTAATATGTATCTTTTTTTGTAAGCAAATTGCAATGGATGAATACACAGAAGAAAGTGAAAAAGAAAGCTGGGCTCAAAAAGTTTCAAGACACAATGTACCAGGAATATTCTGTCCATGGGTTTTGTCAATAAGTATTTTGTGAAGTTTTGCTTGGTAACATCTTGTCCAAATACCAATCCAAAGCATTACAGTGTACCTGTGTAGTATCAAACCCGGTCTGTAGTCCATGAACAACTTTATCAGTGGCTCACTAGCTCTTGTGTTACTATTTTGATCCCAGTCCGGGCTAAGAAAACAAGTTGGCTACATTTGAATATTTCTGTTTTCCTAGACCGGTGATCCAGTGCAAGGTTACAGAAGCCTACAAATAACAATATTAAACTGTCTAATTACCACAAAGACTTTCTGAAAACTGTTTTTTCACCGTAAATCAATACAAAATATTTACTGTATTTATATACATAATTCCAACAAATGTCGGCTTACTGATGTAGCCATCTTGAAATAAATGTGCTGTCAACATTTACTTTGTCTACTAAGTCACCAAATCATCTCAAAATACTTCTACCCAGGGTCCTTCCCAGTACAAAACATTTATCAAGGGTTCTGGAAAGTTAATGGCACAAATATAAACTAAAACTTGTGTATAACTGCTTGGGAAAAGCAATCCATCAAATATATTAAAGCAGCCTGAAAATTTAGCAAATTACACACTTGTAAACAGCCAGCTGTAAGCAGTTTATATGTTACCTGCAGTCTATGTGTGTGTGTGTATATATATTATATATTATTTATTATATATTAATCCTTATAATTATTTTTTCTAATTAAAGCCCTTAAACAGAAACCATTATATTAATTTCTTATTTTTTGATCATTTAATTGAGTGAATTAAATTGAGTCACAAGAATTTTTACACTTGCATGCATAAACTACTCCATGTACTGATATATATAAATATATATATAAATTCAATCAACACAGTATTAATTTACTAGGTATAACAGTTGTGTATACAAACACCCACGCACTCTGTCCACAAAAAAACCATAAGATACCTTTTTTAAAGTGGAATATTCCACAGGAAAGGCCAAAGTTCTCAGGGAAAGATCTAACTCATTCAAAGATAGGGGTGCAACGTTTTTACATCAGAATATGTCAAGCTCATTTAGAAATAGGGGTGTGTAGGATAAGTCAAGGGGTGTGTATGTACTCCGGGAACCAGGAGGGTTTGATTATTTGAATTAATCTATTTATAACTTTAGCATCAAGATGAACCTGATCAGAGCCTTTCATCTTCAGGTAAACTTACATCCAGCTCTGACATGAAGAGGGATCAACAGGAGAGCTAAAAATAGTCTGGCCAGTTGGGAATACTCAGGAATTAAGTGTTGTAAGAATCCTTCCTGGTGTTGGTATCATCTTCATCACTCCAGCCTCCGTACCCATCATCTCATCCCTGTAACAGCTGTCACCCAGTGTCTCAGAACCAAACCCACACTGATGTCTCATTATACCCTGTATCAATTAACAAGTACAGCACACACCCCAACTCCCCTCCCTTTCACATAAAACAGAGTATAAGGCACCTAGTGACCTTAACAGGAAAGGAGACAAGAGAATTGATAAAACTGAAGGCAGCATCCCTGGCAAAGACCTCTTCACTTAAAATCAATTCACTGAAAAGTTGTTTTTATATTCATATTAAAGGTTTCTAAAAAAAATTATTGTGATCCTAGCATAGAGTTCTATCTCATGATTTAAGTATTGATAAATCTTCTCTTTAATTTTTATTATATTTAAAATCAGTTAAAAAATATTTTTTTTATTTGAGCAATTCTAAGCATCCAGTATATGGGACCAGTTTATTGCTCAAATGACTCAAACAACAATATCCAAAGATTACATTCTTGGTTGCTCATTGTCTATACTCCCTTCTTGTAAAAATAAAGACTGAATAATAGTTGTTTTATCATAAATTTTTTTATTTCACAGATTCATTTGTTTTTATCATAGCCAAAGACAAGGAAGAAAAAATATTTCCTTTAATATAGCTACACGAATGATAACCTTTCATATTATATGATATTGTGATAAAATATGATATTCAAGAGAAAAAAGATTTTCCCCAGGAATTAACAAACTCCAAACGAGACAGATCAACTAATTTATTTAAGTAGTCTATAAGCCATAACCTTCACTTGCTAATGGGTTTGCAACTTTCCTAAATACAGGGTTTCACACAGGAATCATATTGTTATCAAAATCTGATAAATATCACATAGCAGGGTCATACAGGAAATATCCAATTATGATTACTGCCTTATCAAATAGTGGTGCCACAAACGAGGTACTCAACAACCAGGAGTAAATATTTATTATTAAGAAGTGTTACAGAGGTAGCGGCCAGCAATCAGTAGTGGAAACTATGTCACCCAAGTCCCAATGCACAAAATATGAAAGTAGTCAGGGAACACAAACCTACCTCTGCCATGTCTTAATCAAACTTTGTGTAATTTCCAAGATGATGGTCATGGCAATGATGTTAACAATATGTTAGATTTGCCTCTATATTAATTGAATAGTAAGTATTGTATATACAGCTGGTGTTACAATCAGATATGAAGGATCTCTGATGGTATTTTATGTGCTGATAAATACCACTGGTTTTAATGAGGTTATGTCTATTTTCAGTTTGTATTTACGAGTAATAAGGCTGATGCAACTTGCTATTACATTCAAATAAAATATCTTATCAAAAACTGTCTGGTTGCAAAATTTTAAATTTGTAGCCCTGAAGTGATGGTCACAAAATATTTCTACTGATAGAAATCTGCTCAAAGGTAAGAAAACAATACTACAGTTCAGCAATGGCTGGAACTGTTTGCTGAACTATTTATCTGTCACACAATGGGGACAGTGAAAATGCATTAAGTAATTTGTGGCATTTACCACTGCAGCAATAAGGCAATATGAAGAACCCCATGCAGGCGGAGTGGTGTTAAGTAGACAAAAATTAAGAAAGGATGAAAATCACATTTTAAAATAAATACACCAGCAGCAGAGCTTTTTATACACGTATAGACTATAGTGAAAGCACTGACATCTGAATCCAGAGAATCTGCTCATAGGCGTAAATAAAATGACAGGCACACAAGGTACAAAGTTTAAGTGTGGTTTATCGCTGTACTTTTTACCTGGTTTTTGGTATCCTCTGCCTAAGAAGATGATTGGAAATTGCGCCGTAGGTTGGTTGGTCTATTAACATTATACCAAACAATACAAAAACTTAAAGGTTGCACACTGCGTCGTCAGGTAAATCAGTTATTTTTGATTAACCACCACCTTGTGATTTAACGATTATTTTCATAGGGCATATGATGTACATAACAATATCTTGCATATAACTGAGTCATATAAAATCGTTTCCACGTGCCACTCCTATGTGAACTAACATGAACTCAGATGACCCCATTTCCATGGCAACAGAAATACTACGCTGCCACACGTGCAGAGAAAGCAATGGGCCACACCCAGAAATGCATTCTTCTACAACAGCTGTCTATCAAGATAATTTACAAAGATCTGGACTTGCGTTATCATATCACACTTTTTTTTATAAAAGGTATGTTATATATATGTCAGGTACCAATGCCTGAGAAAAAGTTACCCACAAAATGATAAATATGTGAATCACTTATACTACATCAAAATGCAAGATATTTGAATCAGTAACTGATGAAACATATTGTTAAATTATTTTAATCATAAATTGCCGAAAACATGTTAATTATAAACTGTTGTAACATATAAAAAATTGTATGAGACAAATAATCCAAACTATTGCAAGACAATTCACTAATCACAATGACTGCGATATATTCATCAACTGAAAACAGGGATACCAGTTGATGACGTCAGTCAGTGCGACTTCATCGACCTTTGTGACGTTATTATTTTGTTGTAAACAGCTTTTGCTACCATGGGCATGGTAGACCTTCTGTGTAGGAGCATTTTGGGGGCTCATTTTAATAATTAGGTCAAAAGAGCAGAGCATTTGGCCTGTGGTGGGTAGGCCAAATAATGCACAATTTTCACAAGATTATAAAAAAAAAATTCCCTAAGACTGCTGCAAAAAGCTATCTATTCTTCTCAGTACAGCAAATATTTAACAGTTGTACAAACATTCTGACCCCTTTGATGTCCTGAAGAGTGATAACTGCACTATCTAGTATTATTTTAATTTGCATTTCACGGTAAATGTGTAGTTTAGCAGGATTTTTATCCAAGGCTTTTCTACAGGCATGTGCTTGTATTTTCTCGTATGTTGCATTTATTTTGTATTATATAGAAAGATTATGCATATACAAAAATAAGGACTGTTTATGAAATACTTTTATATTGAATGAGTAAATGTACATGTATAACTGTCTTGGCCATCATTCGCACAGTGACATTGAACAATGATGTTATTAATGAAGAGTTTGCAGATGATTGAATTTTGTAGCAATTAAAGACATATTAGCATGAACGCTGAAGTACAAAGTTAAATTCACTGAATATGTAACCCTTATTTTTACATATGTATACAGCCCCTTTATAATACAGAGTAATTATAATGTTTTAACAAAATGGGTATATACATGATGATTAAAAAGCTACTGTAAACAAACCCTAAACTACACATTTACTATTATACATAAAATTCCATGACTTCTCGGATTTTCAGGATGATACAGAAGCTAAAAGTGATCTGGTTACAAATGAAACCAAATCAGTAATTAGAATAGACAGGTATGGATATATAACAGTTTGGTGGTGGAAGGAATACAATTTGGAGATCTTGAACCTACCTGCAATTGTAAGTGTCCCCCTGGTGGAGAATTAATGAATTACTGACAGCTCTGCATCCATGACTTGCCTAACAGTCATCACCTAAAAAATAAAATGTTCACAGGAACTGTAGCCATAAGAACACAAGTAATAGCTTGCAGACCTTAATTAAAAGCTTGAATTAGCTATGGTGACATTATAGACCGGCACAATAGTTGGCCTTTGATACATTCTGTTGCTAGTTTCACATCAGACATCCACTGGCTAACTTGCAAATTAGTTATTTCTCCTGCCACCAGATGGCAGCACAAATCAATCTGTACTGAACTGCCAGCTTGCTCGCTAACATGGTATCCTTCTCCCAGTGTTTCTGTTTATTCTCTTGTAGGATAACAAACACATCTTCAATCAAATTCAAATGTGGAATTCAAATGAAAAATATAGAATCTTTAATATTATTTGATAAAAAGATTTTATGTAAAATAAATTGAAAGGAAACAACAAATGAGAATAAATTAATATATATATAAGCAGATAGGGGTTAATGATTATGATAAATTAAAACAGATACAACATTTATAGGTTTGAATGCTGGACCTTTATATATACAGTATATGTCAGACTTCTGTCAATGATATCTGACAGCCTGAAGTAATATTTTGGGATCCTTCATTAATCCGCCCCTGGAATCATTGAAATCCTAGATTAATAGCAAATGCTTCCCAAAGATTTTGTTACAAACAATGAATAGTGTTCATTTTTGTATATCATACTGTCAGCAGAAAGCATATGACAGAATTGCATATTCAGACTACACACATGCTTATTATTTTGCCATCCTGCCAAGTAATAATTAAAGAAGTATGTCACATACAGCACTGCCAAATATTACACACGTTGCAAGACAAACAACCATTTATCAATATACATACACACAGACAATGCCAACATCACTGACATTTCAGAATGCAGGAAATCATTTTTTTTTCCAACCAATAATCACAGATACTGAAACAAATTTAACCATCAAGAAAGCCCTGCTCTTTGCATTGAACTGCATTGTATTATATTGCAGAATCAGTATTATCCTTTTATCTTATTTGAGAACTGCATAATTACAAGACGAGAACAATTAAGTCACAAATAATCTTTAGCATGGCACATTTTTGAGCTTGGTTTTTACAGTCTTCTTTGAGATGACCAAATCATTGGCAATGTTATAAGTATTCTTCTTTGAGACAACAAAATCATTATTGGCAATGTTATAAGCATTCTTAAGCCCACTCATACGTATACAATTTTGTAATATGCGCTTCGTTACAGCCTACGAATACCTGAGATATGCACGCCACCTTTCATTGGATAAAGTAAGAAAGATATGCCGAGTTACATGGAAAATACTGCTACCCCAGCTATTGTAAGCAGCCTGGACGGGCAGAGCCACCTGTCAGGCACGTGGACTGAGAAATCAGCTGCCAGGAACCTGTACAGAAAATGCAAGCCTCCGTACCAGGAGCTTCTGTTTCATCTCTCCATCTGACAGTTCCATCCTCATCCTCCACCAATCATCACACAGACATATGTGCGTCTCACAATTTGGTGCTATGCTTATTTTTTTACAACTAGCTCACATTTTTATCATGCTCACACTCAGCTACTCTTGAGTCTCTTTGATACAATGTGTTATCAGAGGTTAAAGTACAGCCTGTTACCATTTCATGGCAAATAAATATATATATTTTTAATATTTTCAAAATGTTCATACTGATTCTAAACTGATGATGTCTTTATCATGCAAATTGTGAGATATTTAAAGTTAAAAAAATTGTTTCTTGCAACTGGGACTGATATATTAATATACTTCATTCATATTTTTTACACTTCTCAATATACCACAGCAAAATACAGTTTCTTACAGTTTTAAGGGACTGATAAATTTATATAATTTCTTCATATTTTAATACTCCTCAATAAAAATACTGATTTTTACGGCCTTTTTGGGACTGATATATCAGTATATTTTGTTTATATTGTTAAACTGCTTCTAAACTGATGGTATTTGTTTGATCTAATTCATGTGATATAAATCATAAACTTCACATTACAGTGAAAACTCTGAAAAACAGACACTTGTGGTAATCAGATGTCTGTTCATATTAGGTAGGTGTCTATAATATAGACTTGACAGATCTATGAAAGCCTCCAGTTTTCACATTACAGAGTTGGCTATAACAGAGTTGTGTTTAAAAAAAAATAAACGTATGGTTCTCAGGCACCATGTGCATCAATTTTAACCCCCTGCATCAAAAATTTTGTTTTTTGATTTTCATCTTTCAAGAAGATAAAATGATTATGTTATTATCATGCTTTTCCCTGATCATATGACATTTTTATCAAAACATACAAAAAAAGGTAAAAAAACCATTTTTCATGCCCGCACTGCATTCTGAAAAAAGTGCCAGAGAACCATACCTTTATTATTTTTGGCCTAACAGATATTTCATTTAATCCGTAAGGCAATGAACCAGAATGAGGTTGTTTTTGAGACTAAATAAACAGATGTATGTCTCCCCTCCTTATGGGTCCTCCATCCCCAAATCTGAGAAAATTTTATGGACAACTTCAGAAGTTAAAGTGTTCAGAAATAGTGTTTGGGCTGATTTGACCTTGAACATGAAGGCCATATTAAAAAAAAGTCCAGCTGGCAGCAAAATCACATCTACCAATCCTACAAATTTTCATCTACCGGCTGGGAAAATTGGTAGATGGGGAGTTAAAGCTGGGTTTAAACACTCCAAGGAGATCAAAGACAAAACCCTTAAAATTTTCAGACCTTTCACTGGTAAATGTTGAAACTGAGCACTGTTTCCCCGCAACAGTGGGACAGAGTAATCCTTTATTGCTGACACTGATCAAGATCAAGAAAATGATCAAGAAAACATATGTATATGCAAGTAATAAAACAGGTCCTCTTTAATGTGCAATTATCTATTATTTTACTGTAAAATTAAGACCATTGATGAAATCATGAACTATCAGAATATAAATATCCTTTTGAACATCTATTTATTATTAACGCAAGGCGATTTTTGTAATTTTTTGTATCTCCTCCAATACCACCGTACAGATTACCCTGATTTTCAACATACATATGCTCCGAGTTTGTCCGAAGAGATTCCACCCACTTTTATTTGCAATATTTGCGTATTACGTGCAAAATTAATAATTTTAATATTTGCTCCCCCTGGGGGCCTCTTTTCTTTGTGTCTTCGGCCCTGTACCACAATGGCCATAGAGTGTGTGATGGCCGGACAGAGTTTTACTCCAGGGGCCCTATCTGGGGTTTTCGTAGATTCACGGTCAACAGCCGGAAATTATCCCCCTTGGTGATGATCCCTTCTCAAAAGAAAACCTCCGCAGGGGGGACAGGATCTATTGCATGTGCACAAGGAGTTTACAGGAAGAGAATGCTCAAAAGGGGGATCTTTGGAAGAATCTTAATAACCGGAATGGTATTGCAGGGCCAGAAAAAGGATAGAGGGAGGGGAGAGGGCTGTTATCAGGTGCGGATCCAGAAAATGGGGGGGGGGGGGGGGGGGGGAGGGGGGATGCACACTGATATTCTGTTGGTAATTATGAAAACCTACGTTTAACCCTTTACTGTTTACATTTATTTTAGATTTCCGACAAATTCTGACACTATTTATATTTACACTAACAGCCATATCTTTTCAAGCTTTTTTTGTATCTTTATCAAATTTTCAACAGTTCCCACTAAGAGGGTTTGCTGAAGATTATTGAAAATCATTGAAACTTAGAAATAATACGCGATATTATTGTCCTGAAAGAATCTATACATATCATGGCATTTTAGTTGCCCATTTAGAGTGCTCTTTAGTGGCTTGTAAACAGTAAAGGATTAATATATATATATATATATATATATATATATATATATATATATATATATTATTTTCAATTTTGATCCACGTTAATTAAAAGTACACGAGGGAGGGTATGAGAGGGGGTATCCCCTGCCATATGGGGAAATATTTGAATACACTAAGGAGGACATAAAGAGGAATTATCACAGAAACATACGAGGATTTTCAGTATCTCAGAAACTGCATAATGTTGTCAAACTGTAAATGGGATCAATATTTCATATATATATTTCTTCAAACTTATAATATTAAATTTCAGTTGTTTTCAGCATGCAATGTGAATGGTGATAAGGTGCATCCATGTTAATAATTTGTAAAATATTGTCTCTTAAATGTAATATTTGGGGTAAGATTTATGGAATGTTGAGGTCTGATGCTGAACTTTGCATTATACTTTGGTTTGTAGTGTATACAGCATAAAAGACTTAAGAGAGCAACACATCATGAGTTCGAGAACGGGCATCAGTGGGGAAGACGGGTGGGACTACGCTCCTGTAGTGAATGCACTGTCTGTCTCATTGGAAAGCAAATGCATTGGCTCAGTTTTATAACAGGAATGGTCTTTGAGGATGGGTGATATTTAAAACAAGTGACCCATGGGTCATGACGCTCAGCTGATTGGGAAGAGATTCGCCAAAGGAAATTTTATCATCTGAATGGTAGTATATACCCATTTAACTGAAGCATCAAACAGATTAACCAAAAGGCCAAGATTGTGACTGTATTTATATATCTCAAAAATAGAGAAAAAATGCACAAACTTTAAAAAAAAATACAGGTGGTTCCACTAGTCTGCAGAAACTAATAAAAACACTTAATGGTCAATATCCATGCAAAGAATCATGGTGATCTCTGCATTAGTTGTTCAGATACTTCAGCTTTTGTATCAAATTTTCCATTATTCTGAGGGATACTTCAGAGTCCTATAGCTTGAAGTATATGGGTAACAGAGACCTAATTTCAGGTTTCCATGGAGACTTTTAATGGGTCTCCCAGTGTGTCAAGAATGAAGATTCTAGGTCCAGTTGTAATGATTTGTGCCCTGTTAACAGATGTTCATATCTTTAAAGGTCTCAAAAATAGAGAAAAAAATTTGTAAAGAAACCCTGAACAAATACAGTTGGTGCCATCAGTCTGCAGAAACTAGAGAAAAAAATTCGTAAAAAATCGGAAATACAGGTGGTGCCACCAGTCTGCAGGAACTGATGAAACTTTTCATGATCAATATGTATGCAAAAAATCATGACCATCAGTGATGTAGTTAATGAGATATTGAAGTTTTTGTATTAAATTTTTGAATATTCTGGGGGGTATTTTTGGGCCCTATAGCTTGAAGGATATGGGTAACAGAGACCTTATTTCTGGTTTCCAAGGAGATTTTCATGGACCTCTCAGAATCTCAAGTTACAAGATTCTAGGTCCAGAGGTTATGATTTGTTCCAGGTTAACGGACGGAAGGACAGACGGACGACAGACAAAGAGTGATCGCTATAGCTCGGATGACTTACAGCCAGCTGAGCTAAAAATATACATTCATTGAATATTCTTCATACTATAATGCTTCCGCAAACTTCTGCACAGCATGATTGCCCACCATTTGAGTGCTCATATTTTGTGCGTAATAAAGGGAATGCAATAACTGAGAACATGTCTCAGCGTTACTTTACTTATACCATGCAAGATAACAGGTTCCTTTACTGGCAGATTGACCGGCTCAGAGGGCAACCTTAAATAGCGATGTTCAACTTAATATATTTTCATATGAAAAAGATTTCATTTATCATATAAACTTCTCCTAAACATTTTTCAGCCAATCTCTTATCTTCAGTAAGATTTTTATGCATAAAACCATACATATAATGGATCTATATGTTAATATATAGATAACACCGTACGGATTGCCATGATTTTCTAGATCAATGACATTCAACCATTCGTACCAGAACGTATTCGTCCAAGTCATCCAGACTCAGACACAAGGTCAACTCAAAGACAGAATATTTGCACCAAAATATGTCGTCTTCAAAGAGATCTGATGACGGTAACATTGTAAAATCAAGTCATTCAACTATGAAAAGACTATTTGACATCAGAACTGAAATCGCCCAAAACCATGCGTAGCACGGGTATTTGCTAGATTGTTTAAACTAACCGGATAGTAAAATATTACATTTTAAGTATAAAACCTTATTTACATCTGAATTACTCAACATTATATTACCCTTGGTTACCATAGTGATGAGTTATTCAGACGTTAATAATGATGGTATAATCTGGATAAATACAAAGGCTGCATGATTAATGTATATTAAATAATATATATGTAAATATAAACAGCCTTTCATATAGTTAAAATAAAATTGAATATTACACAATTGATGTCAATATTAAGTTAAGTATTCCCATATATGATAGCAAATAATCTTGATACAGACAAGATATGATACCATTTATATATTAGAATATATATTTACAATCGAGGTAGTTGTAACATGATTTATGAATGTATATATGAGTGTGTGTGAGAGTGAAGATTGCAGATTACTGGTATATGAAACTGCCTTGCAAATTTTTTTTTTAATATAACTTTAAATTAGTACCCTATAACGCATCATATTATGCAAAATAAATCTCTTCATTTCTATAAACTAAAAGTAAACAATGAAGATACATACTCGGACCATTGATATAAAAGTATTTCTCATGTAGTTTCAATGACATTGCATGGAAAATTCAACCTAAAATCACTCAAGATATTCTGAAATGTACAACCTATGATAATTCTAATTTTTCATTACTACTCAGTACCACAGTATATCATCTTGATAAACCATAGTTCCATATATATTAATGTTTCTGCACTACAACAGTTGGGGTTTAAGAATATATATATATAGGTTCTAGGTTTATACGACATAGCAATGGCGGCATCAGAGGGTCTCCATTAAGACCCAATAGGGAGCAGTGATCTATATCAGGACTGCGCCAGCGGCCTCGGCTTTACATAATGTGGTCTATCATTGTACCGTTACGCCGTGCCATGACAGCTCAGGCTCAACAGGCTACGTGGTCAGGACCGCATCATTTCCCAAAAATTGTACTTTAACTGATGTATTACTGTGCTGTATAACATGCTTACAGCTTGCTGCAATAGAAACAGCCTTGCTCCGCAAACAGCTATCACTCAGCTGAACATATTACATACTAAACTGCAATTACACTACATGTTGGTGAATAATACATATATATATATATATATATATATATATATATATATATATATATATATATATATATATATATATTTATATATCAGGCAAAAACAAAATTAGAAAATATGCAAACATGCAATCTAACACTGAAGTATGTTAATTGCTTAATTACTACCATGTTTACTATCTAATACTCACCTTGGGGAGAAGATAGCACAGACATTTTTTTTGGGGGGGGGGGATGTTTGTGAATATAGATGGTTCTTGAGAGACCCAAAGCCAAAAGCTCAATAAATCTTTTAGTATTATGATTATTTATGTACACATAAACACACACAGACATATAAAACAGTAACACATCATCAAGAGAATACTGGAGAAAATTTGCAGTCATATGTGAGCATTTTGTCACATCTATACAAAATAAAATCTATAATAATCTTTCCGTTGCATTCAGGTCTATATTATATATAGTGAATCTGCAGACTGACATATATGTTAAGAATGCAGTACCTTTCCCCTAAGGCTGATCAATGACCAAAACAAAAAGGCAAAAAAGTAAAGAACGCAGAAATCAGTAGTAGCATTTCCATGTAAGCATTCAGGCTGACTCTCTGCTCGGTGAAACAGCTGTGACATCACTGAGCTGGAATCACGAGGAATATCACCGCTCCACAAGATTAGCTGTGAGCATGCCCAACTTTTTCAGTGAAGATTTTCCTAATTGTAGTAATGACTATCCTGGAGAATAAGATGACCAGTGAGATAAAGTAGCTGTAAATATGAATTTGTAAGTGTTGATATTGGCCTGATAGGGCCTCCTCTGTATAATGACTCAAGTCATACAGAAAGTTGCACTGCAATGGGCATCAATTCAGTAGCATTGTTATCAATGTGCTCTGTAATCTAATAGAAACAGGTTTTAAGTGGAGACTTACCATAAAATAACATGAGAATGTACAAACCAAAGTGTGAATCCCATCTCCGTGGTAACCAATGTATTTTC
Source organism: Sipunculus nudus (assembly GCA_026874595.1). NCBI lineage: Eukaryota > Metazoa > Annelida > Sipuncula > Golfingiida > Sipunculidae > Sipunculus > Sipunculus nudus. The sequence continues at coordinate 9,364,299 of CM049309.1, forward strand.
TTGTGTCTCTTGAAAACAGAGGTTTTGTATGACATACATACAGCTGGCTGTACTCAGTTATATTTGATATAAAATTACACTGTATATATAATATTTTGTTATAAGTGGGGATAAATAGTATCTAAGCAATTCATGGTTCAATTTTCAAAGCTTAAACTCAAAAATAAAAAAATATATATGTTACATTTCATAAATGGATATTAATAATTATGATAATGGAGAAAATGAATAAACCAATTGACTATGTAAATGGCCTGGCTTCGGCCATCAAGAGTAAACAGAAAAACTTTTCAGCAAGAGTTTTTTGTGCTTAAATGTTATTTACATTTAAAGCAAACTTGCAATTTTCAGTCACAAATGACAATAGAATAAGTTGAACAACCATGTCTGCCCCAGTCCCACCATATTCCTATAAAAAAAACTTTGAGAGGGGCCTGGAGCATGCTGTATGATAGAAACCTCTTGTTCTGCCTTTTGCCAAAGCACATTGGTACAATAACTCAATTTTTAGGGACTTTTTTCTTGGGAAATTCTGACAAAACACTGGTGAGGAAATCTGTACAAACTGTCAAACGGTCAGATGAGGTAAGCTTTATGATTTTTCTCTGCAGCCCCATATATTGCTGCACCCAGCCTCCTGACAGGTGCTGCGGTTACTGGCTTGCTCAGTCAGCCACCTGTTGGTCAAGAAATATACGTTACTGGATCAACAGCCATGAAACACCGGCGGCTGTTCTCTGTGAACTGTTCATGTCAGTTTAACTGGTCTGGGAAGTTACCTAGGTGTATGGTTGCCCTCATCCAGATCAGTGCGTGTACTAACCTGTCTGGTCAGACCAGCCTAAACACGGCCTTACCTTACCTGATGTAATCACCCTGCGGTTTACCTCAAAACCTTCTTACACTGACAGCCAGGATTTATTTTCTTAGGCAAATTTATTACTTCTGTCAGGGAACTTTCCAGCCATGTTTGTTTGCATTTCAGCTCGATTTAATAATTTCATTTTTTTTTGGGGGGGGGGGGGGTTAATTCCCTTAACAAGTTTGGAAATTACCACGAAACAGATCATGCAAATTTATAATTTCTGGCAAGGAAGTTATGTTTCCCGCCATGTTTGTTTGCCTTTCAGCAGGATTTTGGGGGTGTGTATGGGGGGGGGGGGGGGGTTAAATCCCTCAAAAAGTTTGGATATTAACACTTGACAGATTATGCAAATTTATTACTTCTGGCAAGGAAGTTTTCGCTCACATTTGTTTGCCTTTCAACAGGAGGAGTCCTCTGCTTGATTTTTTGTGCAAGTAAAACTCAGGGTCAATACCTATAGCAGTCATTTTTCTTCATGGTATTTGTCTGTATAGGAGCTGTTTATCGTTATAGGAATATTAATCACAATGTTAGTAAACTGGATGTTGAGTTCTTGAGAACAGCCAAACAGTCATGATTCAGAAATTAGAGAAAATCAGTGTGAATACTGTTACGGGGTGACATAAAAGCGGACCATACTGTCTCGCTAGTGAAGCTTGCTTTGCTAGTGAAGCAGTTGGTTCGCCGGTCTTGTGCGCCACCAACCTGGGTTCGACTCCGGAACGGCCCGGATTTTTCCCCTCAACAATTTGTCTTTGTAACAATATGAATAAATTTCACTTTGCCATTTACTAAAGCAATAACTGAAATTTAACCCAGAACCATAAGATCCACATATGAATGGCAGACAACAGTTACTTATATCATTATCATTTAATGACTGCTTTATTTTTCAATTTAAATATAAACATAACTGTACTATTGTCATCCAGCCACCATTATCAATTGATTTATCTATTATAATCTGACATTGTATTTCATATGCACAGGCACAGGTTGCTTAACTGTATTACAGTACAAACTATACAATAAGACATTATATTTACGACGACAAGCAATCAGTCAACTTCAGTGCAATTTCAATCCCTGTAAACTAATTGTACAATAATTTATTAAATATATATATATATATATATATATATATATATATATATATATATTTAATTTAATTTAAATCAGTACTGAACATTTTCAACTTCAGTATGCGTCACATTCCTGTGGTCACAGTCCCCAAACCATGAGGAATCACTTGCTTCACTTGCAACTAATCCCCAATTATCTGCTGCTGAAACAAGTATGGGGTGTCAGAACACTGTGAGGCAGTGCGTGTGATATACTGTGATATAATTAATAAGGTTATAAAGCAGGGCCTGTTGTCTCTATGCTGTGAACTGTGGCCTGTGGGCACTGGAGCTGCATCCCTGTGATAGCCTGATTGCACCTAGGGCTGGGATTCGGAGCCTGGCATCACTAATCACCTGGAGAGTGCAGGGATGCGGTCCTGGGTGAAAGATGAGGTCCTAACCCCAGGGAGATGTCATTCACCAATGTGTTCATCATCAGTTATGTCATTTACTATCATGTTCATCATCATTTTCATCATCAGTGAGGAATTACTCTGATCACCTCTGGATCACAAGAACGTATCCACAAATATGGACCATATAAAGCTTGGATGAAGTTCCTTATATGATATGTAAAGTTCCATACTAATAAACCCTGCAGTTGCTATTTTATGTTTATAATAAAAATAAAAATTAAAATATGAAAACAAATCATATAAGTTTCAGGTCTTTAGAAAAGATATAAGGAGCAACACCACCAGGTGGCAATGTTCGTCAAAAGAAGATGACGGTTATTAGGTGGCAATTAATTATATATTCAAGCTTGAACCTGAATGTGCCAAGGGAACCTTAATTGTTACTCGTTAAACAAGCATAGAAAGATCTTTATCTCTCATGCATTCTCTCTCTCTCTCACTGAAAAAATCTGAGGAAAATATTAATATACTGTAATTTACAAATACAAACACTGACTATCACCTGTATCCCTCATTATGTGGTGATATTTATTTTGATGCACATTTTCTAACTCCGCCTTTGTAATCTGGTCAAACACATTAAAGACCAGTTTTCATTCTAGCCCTGGGGGTTAATCTGTTATTATAAGTAAAAAAGAGCATTTTTCTCTTACAGTTTTAAAATCAGTTTTCAAATAACAGTCCAGTCATTATTTTAAATGTAACATGATCATGAGGAGATCACATGACAGAGGCTCCGAATAAATCCAGGAACCATGGTGCAGTCGAGATCGGCAATTCACCAATATTGCTCCCACTGACTGATAGAAGACAAAGTCATAAGAGAAAATGGAGACATGATAAATAGCTGCGTCTGTGGCCGCTTCATTTATCATAACAGTGCAAAGTCAAACCCTAATCATCAAGCTCTTATTCCCCCGCCTGTGATGGCGAGGTCTCCTAGAAGACGGGGAGACTTTCCTCACAGTGTATAGTGTGCATGTAATCATAGACAGGGTATTTTGAGTTAAATACTTTCTATTCATAAGAATACATGCACTGCGTGGTAAACATTATTTGAATGCTTCAAATTTTCACCAACATTATTTTTCATCATCTGTTGCATCAATTAATATCACATAAATATGCAAAAACTGAGAATACCAAAAGAAGTACATGTAATTCCATTTAATGAAAAAAAGTCCATGAAATTAGTGGTTTTATTTGTTACAACATTTATTTAATTATAAAACTAGAATGCACTCAAAGTTAGTAAAGGGTATCAATTACAACCCCAACAATTAAGTCTCTGTGACCTTATATCTGATCTCTGAGTCAACTTCACCTTAACGGCTTATATTTAAGAAATTAAGAATTTGAGCATTTATATGATAATTCATAAAACAGTGGATACCCTCTGTTTAGTAAACTGTATTGCAAGATCTCGAAAATGGTCCCCTCACTGAACACTGGAAATGTGAAAATTGCAAAATTTAACCTCACTTATATGAAGCCCACCACAGTATACTAAATAGGTTAAGGGATTTGATCATCACTGTACTGTTTAAGCCTTAAACAGTACTGACTGGGCACCACTGGTCCCGAGCTTTATGAGTAACGCCAAATATGGCATACTAGTTTGTTCACCCTGAACACATTTGCTAATTATCTGAATTCTAAGACATATTAGTAGGTGACTCGACTGACCTAAGCTGGTCTAGATTGCATGTTTATGCTTGCCAGCAGGCAACTCTGAATAAATTCCTCAACTTTTTATGAAATTCCCTAACATTTCCATGACCACTGGCAACCCTAACACTGATCAGTGTATATAGTGCTGCCTAGCTAGTCACTAGAAATTGGCCAAAATCTTTCTTCACAATGAAGGCTGAAAATGAACAATGAAAGGTTAATATTTTGTTTATTTTAGATAATTTTCCAAAAAAGTTTAAAATATCAGAAACCTTCAGTTTTTGAGCATTCAGGACTTGATTTAATTATTTAATAGGACCATTTTTAATATTTTGTTTATAAACCTATTTAATGACTTAATATATATATTTACGTCTCCTTTTATCTTATCTTAACAATACACAATATTTTGTATTCACAAGGAAGCGCAAGTTTATTTTGTCTGTCCTGCACCTGGTTCAGCCTGCAGCACCCCCCCCCCCCCCCTGCGATTCACTGTGCTACTGGGACTTTGTAGGAGACATGGTATTAATTATTCACGAACCTAGCGTTGAACTAATGCATACCATCTCCCCTATTTCCTGGTACGTTAACCAAGGAATCGTCCCAGCTCCATAGCCAGGGTATTTTTCATTCTTCTACTACTGTCATGCAAGTTGTAGTCATGTGTACTTTTTTTAACTCATTTATTTTGATATAATTTGTCATCATTTATAATACAAAATATCTATTGTAGTTATGTCAGTTACTGCTGTTATGCATTTTTGAAGTTTTTCTTGTTATAATTTTTTATTGTTTATTACACAAAATATCTGTCATAATTCTATCAATTAAAAGTGGATCCATATGTGCTCTTTTTAACTCTTTCTTGTTATAACTATTTTTATTTATTACATGCTATATCCAGATACATCACATGTTGCATACCTTATTAGAAAGCTGGTAAGACCTCCAAATGTAGGTTATTCATATATATTTATTGTTCATTACAATAACTGAATAAGTGAAAATCACGATAATAACAAATTTATTTTGCTAAAAAAGAAAAAGCACTACTTAACAAAGGAAATTTTATCATAATTGTAATATTTTATCTCCTTGAAAGTAATGTCCAAGCGGCTGGAGCTCAAAATTGGTAAGCTTCTATTGAAAATAAAAATAAAAATTTTTGATGCGGGGGTTTAAAATTGACGCAGGCGGTGCCTGGGAAGCACACCTTTTATTTTTTTTGGCCTAATGCTAAGTTTTTTTTAAATTTCAGATTCAGTTGCTGGTACAGTAGGTACAGTAAACACATTACAGCTAATGGCAGCTTTTAGAGAAACTACCAGTGTAATAAAAATGGTATTATAAACAAACATACTTTAGTCAATAATGATACATAGCAGCCAGTCGTCCACCCCTATAATCTGATCCTCACAATAAACAAACACAGGCACATAAGCTTAAAAGTATGTATCACTGTATGTCCTGATGCAGCCTAGTACTCCTGTTATGAACTACCACTAATTCCTGATGTAGAGGATGTACCAGTTAGTTCATAATTTTTTCAAGACTAAGAATAAGAAACACATATGCAAACAAAGATACATCCTACATAAATATTTTATTAAATTCACCCTATCAAGGATTACCAGTACAAAAGCAAACACAACTGCAATCATACTACATAAGGAAATTAAGTAAGCGATATCAAGACTTACTGGTACAAAAGCAAACTAAAGTGAATCGCAGATACATGCTACACAATTCATTTTAGTAAACCATATCCAGACTTCATTAGAACAGCAGACATACACAGATACATACTAGTAATAGGAATCACCTGTAAATCATAGTCGATGACAGAATGGTAAAACAAGAGCACTGCAAACATGCTTAATACACCCGTCTTATGTCTTGTTTTTTTTTTCTCTTTTTTTTTTTTGGTGGAGGTAACTGCCTCCATTTTTAAAATGCTAGCTTAACTCTAAGTATATGTATATCTGCAGAAATAAATTCCAGTTTCTGACTACCTGACAGGGCAGTATCAAATGCTTCCTCTCATTTTATATTCTGGTGTTAACCAGACCCGGAGACTACTGCACCTGCGGGCCCTGGATGTGTAATCATCTCCATTCCAGGGTCATTCCACCGAGGAACCCCCAAAAGACCCTTTCGTTTGTGAGTGAAACACAGTCGTTGGGCTCGGCCTTCCCATTAAGCCTGCAGGGAGCTCACTCTGGTTGGGGGCTGACCATGAACTAGACTATTTTATCAGGATAATATGACTTCTTTGGATGTGCAGACATCAATTTATAATTGATTATGCAAAATTACGATAGATTTAATTGATTATGAACGAAAATGACCAATCATTGATAAAATCGATTAATTGGCACACCACTCACACATACTACACACAACCCAGTATCCCAGATGACTTGATGACCCTTTTGTAGGCCACAGGAACTCCTATATCTAATGTCACCCTGGCAGGTGGCCAGCCCGCCAGTTAAAGCTCCTGTATTATAAGATGTTATGACTTTTAAACCTGAAAATAAATCTTGATGAGTCAAACAGAGCAGCCTCATGCACTTAATCCCTTGGTATAAAAGACAATCTCTTAAAACCTGCAGATATTTACAGCATATTCGTGGGTTATATAACTACAAAGCTGCCTAAAGACTGTCATATTTAGCAAACATTTTCCACAAAACATAAACAGGATACAAATTTCTGAAGCGGACACATCCAGGAATTAGCAATCAATTAACACCACGTAATCACTTATTTACATTATAAATGCAATTAAATCCATCACCTATGCATGTATATGGGTGATTAAGTCCTGTATGACAAGTTTCAGGATTTCTGGAGTGACAAGCAAAAATAATACAATACATTACAGTGCTGATTTCTTAAATAATTTCAACTAATTGGAACTGTTAAGCCAAGGCTGGCCCTTAAATTACTGTATTTGGCTTCATATTAGCTGGGTTAAATTTTCTAGATTTTCACCATTTTGCTGGGGTTTTATTTTCATGATATTTCCAAACAGTATCCACACAGAATATGTCCATTATTATATCAATAAATTTTACTAGGGTGCAAGACTTTATAAACTTGACAGAAAACAAAAGATATAGAAATAATGGTTCATTACTAGCAGATAATACAGGATATCTGATATTTTTTACAATATAAATCTTTGGTTTACAGATAACATAAATTGTATGTCCCTTTTTACAATATCTTTCAACTTTATGGATAATGTACAAGAGCTGCCAATGAGACTGTGGTATAACGCACTTTTCATCTGTGTAGATTGCGCATATTTTTCGCAAAGGTTTTATTTTCGCAATAATATCCCTTTCGCAAATTTTGTGAATTTGAAATCCTCGTGAAGAAAAAGCCAATAACAGATTACGCAGAAACGAGCATTGAAGGAAAAATGTACTGGGCTATGACATTTTATGTTACATTAGGAAATCAAAGGAATATTTTTTTTTTCAAAATAAGTTAATACATAATTATGAAAATTCCTTTAGCTGACCTATAATTGAATTTTTTGAAAAGTCCAGTAAAGCTTAGAATGAAGAATGGATTGACATGGGGTGCATTATCTCCAGCAGTATGGGAAAATGGTTTTAAACTGCAGTTTAAAATAAATATTTAAATAAATAATATCACAAATATTTATCATAAATTCCTGTTAATGATATTATTAAAATACTGCTCACCTAAGAAAGAATAAGGACATGACATTGTATTACGAGGCCCAGATTTAAAATTATCCGGAATTCTCAGAAAAATGCATTTTATAATAACATCATTTTCCATCATCATAAAATTATGTCACCTGCATCCTCAAATAATACTACCTTGTTATACCTGCAACAGAAGGTGTTATGTGAATATCATCATTGGTTGTCAGAAATTCAAATTTAATGAAATTTCCATAAATGCATGACCTTTTATATGACCTTTTATAATATCACAGTGCAGATTTCTTTACTTTCTAAGGTTCTTAACAGTGTGTGTATGAACCCTGACATGTACACTGCTAATTATGATCCCTAGTTCAATGTTCTAAAGTGAACAAAGGTCTAAATGATCTGATAAAAAAATATTTTCCAGACAGACATCACTCCTGAATGTAAAATATTTTACTTCAGACTTTCAAGACTAAGCCCTGTTGTCTCAGACAACAGACCTGCAAACAATTAATCCTGTATCCCCAATCAAATTCACGACTACTCCTATGTCTACTTCACATAACAGTTTAATCACTGCGGCCACCTTCCTCCCGCATCAGTTTCAAGTGTTCCCATTTTAGTCAAGCTAACCTGACTGACAGCTATTTCAGGCGTGTGTTCTTTGACATAATATGGATCAATTCCTGTGAGAATCGTAAGTGGATTGTCCTATAAATAGGCCTGCCTTCAGATCGGGTCTGCTGATGGTCAGCTCCTGTAGCGGGAGCTCTGCTTTATCCTGTATCGTTTGGAAGCCTCTCTATACTGAGCTAGTGAGCTTTGGATGCCTTCTTTGATAGCATTATGATTAAGAATTAAATCAAGCTGGTCTACTGTACTAACATTATGCATATTCCTGATGCTTTTTTTTTTTGTGAAACATGTGATGATATTTTCTTTAATTACTTGAGGTTTTCTTGATTGTCTTGACTGAAGAGTATCTTGTTATCTTGTGTGTGTGTGTGTATTGTGTTTATATATATATACATATATAAATCATATGCTTATATTTTGTATCATATATACCATTATTATATTTTATTATATATACTATGATTATATATTATCATGTATACTAATGATTATATTTTATTATATATATTATGATAATATTTTATCATATATACTTATGATTATATTTTATTATTATATATGAACATGTACATTGTTCAAGAGCATAGCAAACTATATTTCCAAGAGAAACCATGGCAATGTGTGTTTTTGTGAAACCCTGCTACATTCTCCCAACCCAAATTTATTAGAGGCTTCTATGCATAAAATTTCAGCTCTAAAAATTCTAGAGAAATTTGCCAATATTTGTTAAGAGCAAATCTTCACATGTGGAATTATTTTTATTTATTTAAGTGTTAACTGCACTAAAGCATGGTCAATTTAAGGGGAAGAATACAATGTCCCATTTCTCTTAACAACAAATAAACCCATACAAAAATTGGCCAGAAAAAAACGATCCAAGCGCACACCCAGCATTTTGTTTATATCCACATGCTTATACCACCAAATACTCCAAACAAATCTAACAAGGACATCTGATGACAAATAAGATGAATACAAGTTTTACAAAGGGCATTTTGCTGACCTATTGACTTTCACACATATGAAACGAACCACGTTAGGTTACATAGCTTTTCTGTTTGTCAACATTGGCACGTCATGTGTTTATGAATAGCTCGTAGATAAACAAGCTCATATATCTGTCAGTCACAGAGGCGTTATAAGAACTGTTCTCAATATGAATTACCTAAAGTTTATTTATATGTACTTAGAGTGAGAAATAACATAAATTTTTCATGAAAGGCAGGTGTATAGCTAGCTTTAAAGGATAGGGTCATAGCTACAGCAAAGCAGACTGAGTTTGCTAAGCAGCAAGCTAGGCCATTTGGGAAGCACAAACTTAGTGAAGGTATATGATGAGTTGTAGCCATAGCTAAGCAGACATAGTCAGTTAAGGAACAAAACCACTTGAGAGATGTAACCTTATTGCCATCCCTGGATTATGGTAAGAATAAATCATAAGAATGGTATTTTTTTCTTCCTCAAAACAGTTTTATTTTAACCGATATATAAATCAAGCGGCAGCCAGGTGAAAAATTATATTCTATACAGCGTTTAACAGTGCTGGCAGCATTCTCAGCAGCACACTCACATGGTCTATATATTCCAAGCTCTGGGGACCAGGTGCTGGGCCAGTCAATATTCAACAACCACGATGGCATCTCGTTATTTACTGCTGGTGCTCTTTTAACATTCCTACACATGGCTGTTCTGGGTGATTTTGGGTATATATTTGTGACTGTCAGCCGTGAACTGAAGAACAAAATTCTCAATTTTTTGCCACAGTAACAATATTATTTAGGGCTTCTCAGAAGAGTATAAGTTGTTGAAAGTTGCTTCAAATTTGTCTCTATTGCAGAAAGATGTATGACAAAATCTATAACCAATTTTTCATAGATAAGTGGTTTGAATTTCAATATGCTTTAATTCATATAATATACAGAGATATTCATTTTGTTAAAGGGGTCCAATCACCTATCTGACCTTTATAAACAAAAGGTAATCCCTTGGAGCTTCATTAAAAAGAGGCCAGAAAACTTGGATATCACTGCACACAGGCAGCTTGTTTTGTTTACATGGTTATAATATGTGGGGGCCTGCTAAAATAATCAAAACAAATTCAACAAGGGCATCTGGCAGCAGGTCAGATAAGCCAGAGCTTTGCAAATAGCATTTTGCAACAAGAGACCCTTCTACCTTGGCATACATACAACCTACCATCTAAGCTAGGTTACATGTTTTACCTCATTTGTCACAATTGCTGTGTTTACAAACATGTTGTTGATAAATAAGTTCATACATCCTTCACAAAGGCCTTATAAGAAATTTTCATAACCAAAATTACCCTTACCTCATTTATATATACAAAGTAAGCCAGAAATCACATAAATTCTTTTTCGAAAGGTAGGGGAATGGGCACCTTTAAAATGAAAAGGGAAAGGGCAGTATTTAACTGTTTGTATAGTGAAACCTCAAAATTACAAACACCAACAGGATCTGGATAAATGGTCTGCCAGAAAGAGCTAAATGAATTGGGACTATTAAAGGTGTTTGTTATTTTGAGATGGTCCCTACACACAGGAGGTCATTAGGTGAGGGTTTACTGTATATATTCAACATTTTAATAATTTAGGGAGGAGATGAGATCATTTTACATAACTTTGGAGGTTATCCAAATCAGGATGTTAATGCCTTTATTACACCTACGCCAATAGGTGTCATGTTTCAGTTTTGGTTGGTTGGTTACTTGGTTGGCTGGTCTGTCTGTTTGCAACTTAATACGAGGGTTACAGTAATGCACAAAGACCTATTGATTCATTAAATTACATTGTTTTTTTTTTCAAAGGATTTGTTACTATTGAGAGCTAGGGCTATATGTTAATCCCAGCAAAGGGGCTAGAATCATTCATTGATATTACAGGTAGCCTTTGCTCTGGCAAACAGAGCTAAACTGTGATACAACCATTAAAGTGGTCCACCATAACACATTTCTCTGTGTTTGTGTTCATTCATTTCCTTGGCATACACCAAGGTTTGACCTGGATCCCAGCAAATTCAAGAGTCCTTGCTTTTGGATTGGTAAAGGACTGGTTAAACCAGTGCTGTTAACGAACAGCCAGGCAGCTATTTGGATATTTCAGTCAGCCTGTTGATGCTGCGCTGCTAGCTGCAGCTGAGATGCATACAAACCAGTGCAACAACCAGTTCATCAGCAAGTCAAATTAACACAAACACATTAGTCTGGTGCTGTTGTGGCTGGCAATAAAATGGGAACTATTAGCCATTTTAATTAATTACCCTTACGAAAACCATCATCCGGTGTCAATATGAAAATAAACATTGTCGCTTCATCGAGTCCTGACTAGTGAACATATCACAGCTGGCTGAGAAAGGTGTGTTACAGTAACAAATAACGTCCGGGGGCTCCAGGATGATAGGGAAAAAAGACGCTCTCGGTGTTATTGACGATTGTCCTCCTAAATATTTAAGGTCACCACTTGCAATTTTTCCCAGGGTCTGTCCACAAAAGGCACATTTTGACTGCAATTTGGTTAAAACCTACAGCAGCAGCGGAGGTCTTGCAAGTACAGAGAGTTCAAGGTCACACCTAGCTGGCTGCAAAGGAACGATGGGCATTGGATCGATACACAGGTATATCAGTGTTGGGTGCTCAACACAGGCAAAAAGTGTCCAGATGAGCGGTGGCCTACAATTGGTACGAAAAAACCACACCCTCCGTCTTGATTAACTCACCAGGGGGATACCATGTCAACTCGCTCGTGCCTCCTAGACGTCAGTACCCAGACCGACAAAACATACCAGCAAGATGAAGAAAGGCTGTGTTTTACATTTGACTCTGCCAGATATTACAAGCTGCAGAGCACCTCTGATTCAAAAGACATCAACGCCAAAACCTATCATCCTCGCAGTTCTCGTTCTTACACCTTGAGCCCGCAGCTGTTGGGAGGTTTAGCTTAGGGTGCTGCGTGTGGGGTAATTACAAAACTCCGCTCACTGTGCATCAGGAACAGAGTATTTATAGAATATCTTCCTCGATAGTTTAATGTGGAACAATGGCTGCCCCAGACAGTCAAGCATGCTGGAAAAATCAGTTCATTCTGAAATCTGCCACACAGGTGTCCAAGCCAGTTAAAACAGTCTCAGAACCATACAGAGTGGCCACCAGATAACAGATGGCTGCAACTGTAGTTTTTCCTGTTTGATATTTATTTATATATTATATATTTTATTTGCCAATGTTAATATTTCAATCTGAGAGCTCTAACAGTCATCACAATGTAAAACAAGGGACCTATGGGTCACGGCGCTCAGCTGTTATATATGATAAAAAAAATATGATTTAGAAATGAGGCACATGCTGGTTTTATGTGGTAATAAAAATAAGCTGTATTATGAGTTGTTGTTGTTTAGCTTATGTATGATTTTGATAGTACCTTTGGAGACAGGAAAGAGGATTAATTTCATTTATTTTATTAACAAATGGAGTGCGATTGTCACACAGATTTTGACTTGGCCATATAACTTATAAGCAGAACATATAATATAAGAGTTTAACTATTTATTAAAAAAATTACAAATATTGTCCCAAATATAATTTTTATTAAAAATAATAAGAGAATCGTATGATTTTTTAAAAAGAAATATAACTGAAATGTTTATTAAAATAATATTAAAGAATATATTCATGAATGCATTCATGAATACATTTTGAAAGTATTTGCACTTATAATCATATACTTCATTTTTACCTGAATTCCCATTCTTTATGCAAGAAATTTTATACTGTAATACATATTCATATTCATATTTAAATACAATTGCAAAGTATCCGCACCATGTCTGGTATTTATTCAGTTTTCACCAAACAATGATGTTGAGAATCCAGAATATACAAAATTCACACATTTAAATAATGATCATAAGTACCTGGTTTTATGGCTTTTATTTATATTAAAAAATAACTGTAAAATATTCATTTTGGACTAATTTCACATCAATGTACACACTAGACACAGTAAGAATCTAGATTAATATTATCAACTGCATCTTTGTCTATCATTAATTTCCTTCATATGATCCCTAATGATTAGTAATGAATAATATGATTTACTTTTTATCATTAAAATTGAACTGAAAAAATACCATAGGTGACTGCATGGTGTTATTTGGAATACGTGACATTCTATCCATCGATACAAGATTCTTATATCATCGGTAACTGCAAGTTAATTTCCTGTTATTATCAACTAACAAATTCCCTTTCTATTTTTCTTTTATTTGTTATTAAAAACCAATAAAAATTTATAAATTATTGTTTATTGTTATGTTGTTGGTTAAAACTACTAGATGAGTTGGGTTGGACACCTGGATCAACTGTGGCTGGCCATTATATAATAAGCTGCCTGGACCCCCAGTTTATGCCTCGCCTCAAGCATGCATAATTTGCTGAAAGTTCAACAAGGTCAACATACAGGTGACTCAAGAGGTGATACAGAGAGCTAAGGTCTGACATGGTCTCATAAAAACATTAGTAAAGCTACAAATTTTTGGCCAATTTCTTTCAGCTTTTTAAACTAAAAAGCTGAAATCTTTTTTTTATGTGCATGATATGAAAATTATATCAACAGTGCTCACAGGAAACAAACATGCCATGGTCAAAGTTGGGCAAAATTTAAGGTACTAATTTTATATTTATACTAATAACTTATAAAATTTGAAAAATTCAGAACTAATTTTGGGTATTCAATTGAATCTTGTTACATCCCTGACAAAAAATCTCTAGCTTCAGCAATCCTCTTGTTAAGGGAGTAAATATATTTCTTGATTTTTTACAAAGTGCATTATGTTTGGGCCCATAACTTAAAACAATTACGCAATACTGACATCATTTCTGGCATGTGCATCGAGAATGTACAGAAAAATATGTATATTATATATGATTAAAGTCAGATCAGTGGTTTTGATATTAGGCAGTCTTGAAGTGTAACAAAGGGTTTTTAATGGAAAAATGAAGTTTTTCATTTATATCTCGAAGGTATTCAGTCCTAGAGACCAAATTTGGCATGGTAGGGGATTTTGGAGACATCTAATTTGATGCCAAATTTTAGGAACTGAGAGCTGAAGCTGAGGAGCCAAGCTCTTGCAAACTGCATAACACTAGCTTGATGTAAACAATATGTTACATGGTGCTTGAAAACTTGTATAAAATCTACAGATTTTGATCAACTGCTTTCAAATTGTTGGAGTTAACAGACAAAATGCTAAAAAAAACATGCTGTGAAAATTAAATCCACAGTACTTACAGGAAAAAAACTTGCCATGGTCAAAGTTGGGCAAAATTTAAGGTACCAATTTTTTTATTTTTGTTAATATTTTAAAAAATTTAAAAGATTTTGATCTAATTTTGGGTATACAATTTAATTTTGATTAATTAAAGTTATATTACTGGAAAAAAAGTTTATAGCTTTAACAAATTTTGTGTTAAGTGATCAAATATCTTTCCTGATTTTTTACACAATGCATTATGTTTGGGCCCATAACTTTTTAAATTTACAAAATACAGACATAATTTCTGGCATGTACATAGGAACTATATAGAGGAATAATTATGGTAAATATGAGGAAAAACAGATGAGTGGTTTTGATATTAGGCAGTCCTGAAGTGTAAAAATAGGTTTTTAATAAAAAATTGAGGTTTTTCCTTGATTTCTAAAAGGAACGAAGTCACAAAGACCCAGTTTTCGGCTTGGTAGGAGATCTTGGGGACATCTAACATTATGCCGAATTTTGGATTCCTAGGTCTTACGGTTTCAAAATGTGCCACATCTACGGACGGACGGACGGACAGACGGACGGACGACGGACAATGGACCACAACTATAGCTCAGATGACTTATAGTCAGCTGAGCTAAATATTCACATACTTTTATTTTTAAAGATTATGTATACCAATATTTCTACAATTTCAAATTTTTTAAATAAAATAAAAATCATCACATATCAAAAGATTGAAAAATTCCATTTACCTTAATATGTAAAGATTATATATACACCATCATTTCTGAACTTATACATATCATATACTTTAATTTCTAAAACATTATGCATACCGAAATTTCTGAACGCTTCTACCAAAATTCTAAATATAACACAATAATTTCAAAACAAACATAATATACTTTTGAAATATTGAACAAACCTGAATTTTCAAAATTGCACATACCATTTTCCAACCATTTCATTTCTGAAAACTATACAGATACTATAGGTTCTAAACATTACACATACATGTAAACCATCATTTATAAACATAAAAATGAATATAGTAAATTATTAGAATGTATAAGATTTATGTAATTTCAGTAAATTAAATTGGAAAATTTTTGTTAACAAAAAGTACATGAAAGGAATTTAGTTTGAACTGCTTGAGTGAAAATTTCATTTTTTTGTTTGCGGGAAGGAAAACTGGATATAACTGAATATGTTCTTCCCATTTATATTTAATTTTTACTCTTTCCTAATTAATACAATTATCTTACATTATTTTAGGCAATAATTAATTTACTTTTAAGAACAAAAGCTCTTTGCTGATCCAATTCATTCTATGTCTGGATAAAGTCTACCTAGAAATTCCTGAAGATGATTTTGCTACTGGGATTAATAATTATTTCCTGTTTTACAAATTAAAATATATACCAATTAAATTTAAATCAATAATTAACTGCTTCATGGAAAAAATAAAACGCACTGCTTTGCCAAAATATGATAACCACATGCAAAGCTGTGTGATGAATTCACAAATATTCTTAATTAGGGAAAAAATAAAACAATGGCAATCTTTTTTTTTTTAAATTATATCCAACAAATATTTCCTGTGTTTCATCTGTTCTTTTTAATTTGTGACTGTAAAATATAAAATGTGTTGGACTTTACGAATATCATAGAATAATAATCTGTGAAGAACATTTTTAAAACAAAATTTTATACTATTATAGGTGTTAGATTGAAAAGAAATATGAGCGAGGTCTTAAAACACAGGATGGTATACCCTGGAAGAACATTGGATGTCACAAGGTTTTTACATTATTTGACACATCTGAGACAGATGACAGGCTTGCTCCATGCCTAGGAAGCCAGTACTGTCCTAGTTCTGGACCATTCATTCCCTGGAGACTGAGATGATTCAGCATTCAAAGGTTTACAAGCGATCTACACAGCACTTCAAGCAGATTACAGTGACCTCAAGACAATACACTGGCATCTCCCTGATGACACAAGCAGCAGTGTTAAATATACCTGATACAGCCATGACATACTAATATCAGCTGACCACTATTTTTTTTATAACTAACAATATTTTAAAAGGGACCTATTCACATACAACATATGTATGTTAAAGGGACCCAAACACCTTTAAAGTATTGTGAATAAACACAAAAAATGGCTTCTTCCCTTAAAAATAAATTTTTTACCTGCCAAAGCATTGCCCTGAAACCTTTTGCTTTTTCCTGTAAATGAGTGTTAAAAACAGTGGGTCAGGCGCGATCAAAGGTGTCAGCATAAACCTAGTACGTGGGACTCTGTGCATCACTGAGCCACAACACCTGCCAATCACGAAATGCCCTGACTGACCTGGCCCCAAAATGTAATACATGTTCCTGCTGGCTGAAACTTTGTGTGTTGTGGCTCACAATCGGACATCCAGTCACACAGCTTTGTTAGGGTAAACAGACACATTTGGACTGTGTTTAGAAACACAGAGCCATAACAAGGTGTTAAATAGCTGTACGCGAGGTACTAAGACTGTGTCCTGGGATGGTATTGCTGGGAAACTTTTTTATAAAGCAAAACTGAACTGATAGTGTGAAAGAATAGGCATAATATTGCTCCTGATTATGTCCCTTTAAATATACACACTATTTAGTGTATTCTCATTAAAATTTCATGGTACTTGCCAACATTTTGTTCTGAAAACATTTGGTTACTCTTGCACACAAAAGAGGAAATAAACTTGTATATGGCACAATCAGTGAAGATTAACATAAACATAGTGCATATGACATCTGGTTAAACAGGTTAATTTGAATAAATTGATTGTGCTGGAATGGTTTCTGGGAAACTTGTTTACAGCCAAAATGTACTAATAGCGTGAGATAATGCATAATATTATAAAGGACTATGAATCTTTAAAGTAATTTACATTACTTTCAGTAAAATTGGTATTCTACCGTAATTCACTTCAAGGGATGTGGTCACTAAAGTGTGTTATTCTGGCTTCTGCTCTGCAGCTAGGGGTCCAACTGCCTCCAAACTCTGTCCACAAATAGACCTTAGAACTGTTATTGGATAATATATCATATGGACCTATATCAACCCTGACTCCAGCAATACAGATCTCTGGCAACATAGACCTCTAGCACTAGATATATGCCTTAAGAATATTTTTCTGAGGCATATCTTCCCAAGGATTGTCTAATGGCATGAATTCATGCCTTAGGAATATTCTTCTGAGACAAAATGATTTTCTAATGATGTTGATATATATGCCTTGGGAATATTATTCCGAGGCATCTGTGTCAATGGATAGTCCAATGACATGGTACTTATGCCTTAAGAATATTGTTTGGAGACTTATCTGTCTAAGGATTGTCTGATGATGTGAATCTAAGCCTTAAAAATACTGGTTAAAGGGTCATTTGTCAAGGGATATTAGTATAATATAGATGGATGAACAGATGGTAAATATCATTTTTAGGACAAATGTCTAGTGATATGAGCCTATGAGCAGATAATATTGGTAAAAATATGTTTAAAATATACATGTAAAATAAATTCTCAATCCTGTTTTTATTCTGATCACAACCACTCACTGATCAAACAGCAGTTGCAAGTAATATTTTTTTTAACATTTTACTTTTAAATCCAAAATTTTGTTAAAATGGGAGTTCACCTATCAGATAAAAAAATATCATATTTCATTACATTGTGTTTTTGAATTTCAATCATTATTTCCACAGTAAATAAACCACCTGTAACTAAAAGTGTGTATATAAAAACACATTTTAATATAATACAAATATTGCTGAATTAAAGTTTGTTAGATCAGTTTTCAGACAGAATGATGCCACAGAGACTAAAGCGACGCTTTATACCATTTTTATAGCTAATTCCTTCCAGCCGCTTGGCCCGCAACACGTCAAACACAAGGGATTCCTGAAGCCACCTTACCATAAAGTCATCACGCCTATCACCTTAATACTGCAGCAAGGCTGACAAAAATGCTTACAGGTCACTTCCTCCGATCGATTGTTTTGTCTCCCTGGGTTTCCATGGCAAAAATATTGCCTCCAAATCCCCTGCCTGACCAACAGTTGTCTCTGATCAGAATGTGACCTTCGTTCAATGTCATAAAGATTTTTGATAAGAAAGGTGTCTAAAACATGAAATAACAGATATGTAGTAGTTTGTTTTTAGGCTTAAAGGTAATTAATGAAACACAAATGCAACCGAAGAATTCGATAACTGTTAAATGAAACATGACTGTTTCCGTGGTTGAATAATTGGATGATGTATCAGGGCTTGGGTGCACCGTAGCAAATATCTAGCAAAGCCTTTTTTAAAGGGCAGGTCCATGACCTTTTGGTGGCAGTATATTTTTAATGAGCAAGGTGACAAAATGGTAAGAATGATATGTTATTCCTAAGCCTTGTGAATTACAGGTTTTATAAACAAGGGCTAAGAGTGGTCTAGAAGTTATAACCTGTTGTTAATTTAAAGACAGAGTGAACCTCTGAGTTTCTACTGAAATTTCAGAATTTTTAAATTTTAACCCTAAAAAATTCAGCTTAAATATTTTTACTCCAAGGCAATGTCCTACCCTGTATCATGGAATTTTAATTATATGTTGTCAGACAGAATTTGAGAAACTGTCCTCTTGGGTTATGTGACCAAGTGCTTTGAAGAAATGCCAGGAGGGGGGGGGGGGGGGGTTGGGTTTAGTGACCATATGATTTTGGTCTTGATTTCTTGTTGATTTTATAACTATGTGCTCAAGTCAGAACTGAAAAATGTGTGGGGAGGTTTTGTGACCTTATGTTTATGGTCACAAATTGTGACCCTCTCTTTCTGATCAAGAACTGTGACTGTATATGTTTATGGTCGAGAATTGTGACTGTAAAAGTTTTTGGTGAAGAATTGTGACTGTTTAAGTTTATGATCAAGAACTGTGACTGTCTGTGTGCTTATGGTCAAGAATTGTGACTACATGTTCATGATCAGGAATTTGTGACTACATTTAAGATCAAGAACTATAGCTACAGTTTCAGAATAGATGTTGGAGAGGGTGTGTTTATGTAGTTTTTTTTTAAATTAAGAAAAAAAAATTAAACAATGATTTCAGTTTAGTATTAAGACAATGTATGAGATATTGTGACTGTTTTGCTGACACAAAATAAGACAAAAGTTGCTGCTTAGCCCAAAGCAGAAATCCAATCTGAATGTTATAAAGACTCCATGTTTTTACCTTTTCATTGCATGCTGTGGTAACTAGCATCTGAAAGACACGAATCTGAAACCATGTTTTAAGTACATATTTCTTGGAAGTAGGACTTCTTCATGTGTACTTGTACAATGACACATAGATTTGTCCATAATTCTTTTGCCAGAAATGCTGGCTTTGATCAATCATTTTGAAGTTACAGTAAATAGTGGTGTGCCAATTAATCAATTATATCAATAACTAATCTTTTCCTTTTTTATCAATCAAATCAATTGCATTAATGTATATTAGATAAAAAATGATTATCTATGCACATCCACAGTAGTTATATTATCCCTATAAAATATTCTCATTCTGTCAGAGATGTATGAAAAGCTGGGCACAAAACAGGGAACAGCATTAAAACATAACCTTGTGCAACGAATTAGAGTCATCAACCCAGCCATTACCTTGACCTTTTCAGCTTGATGTACAAGTTAGACTGAACTTACCGTGTCAATATCTTAGGTACAATTCTATATAGCGTATTTCACTATTATATAGATGGTACATAAAATAATCAAATAATAATAATCAGTTATTTACTATCTTTCAATCACTGATTATAATTTTACAACCAATTTATATCACTCTAATAGTAACTATTGAGTATGAATTGATTTAGCATCACAAAACTGCCTGGCTGCTACAGATTTGTGAATCTTGGTAAAAAGTAATAAAATCTAGAGGAGGAGGTCTTCCAATTTGAACAACATTTTAATAAAACTTTTAATTTCCCCTTTGTGAGATCCAAGACAGGGTTATTGTTGCCTCTGCCAGGAGGGTTGTGTTCATTCCCGTTTGTGTGTTTGCATGTTTGTGTGTTTATGTGTTTGTTCACAACATTACTCATGTAATCATGAACAGAATCTCATGAAATTTCAGGGCACTTCAGTAAAGTGTCAATTAAGAATCAATTAGATTTTGGTGTGGATCTGATACATGATCCAGGAACATCATCAAGAAAATTCACAAATGTATAGTCACTTATGCACAAATGAACATCAGAAAATGGGCTAAATAAAGTGAATAGTGGAGGCTTACAATAGTTTGAATGCAAATTTCTAGTTTCAAAAATGATTTTGTTTTGTGAATACAACACATATCCCATCATACCATTTACACAATGACTGCATTAGTTATCATGACATCTGTTGACATCTGTTCATGAAATGCATGCTGTCTTCAAGTCAGTAACATATTCTGTTTCAGCACTGCCTAACGGTAAATAGAATGGCTACTGTCCACATACGAGTTACATGTACTGGTAATCCCACAGGGATCTTACAACAATGATATCAATGAATAAGCAAATAAATATGTATGGTTGTATTCACATTTTATCAACACCTTCATATAATAATACACTGTGTAGGGTTTCCTTGTAAGATCAAGACAATGAAACATGAATAAAACACTGCCAAAGGGGAATTCTGTGAAAATCCAACCTTTAGAATACAAAGACATCAATATTATTTGTTAATGTTCCATATAATCATCCTATGCTGACATACCAGCAGTGCCACCTATCAACTGGACATGAAACAAGAAAAGGGATTCAACAAAGTACAGGAGAGTGGGAACATGTGTCATGATATACCAGCCTCAGTATGCAGTATAACATTCAGATGTGAATTTGGGCGCAAATGTTCTGAAAGAACAATAGTCTGGAGTCACATGATCAAACTGCGGACGTTTAATAACATATGATGTAAGGTCACTACATAGGAACTGAGCTGAAATATTTTCGACAGTGGCCGAGATAAAAATACCATTGTTGCTTTGGAATGAAGAACTTTAAATGGTAGCATTATTTGACAGTGAAAAAGATGAAGTTATGCTCCAAACGAACGACCCCTGATATGGGCACATCCCACAGGGGTCCACCCGGCATTTGGCGAATGGCGAGTGATTTGGGGACAGAGGCTTGTTCAGTGCTGCGATCAATACAGGGGAAGGTACTGGCCTGGCAATTTGTTCCTCAATTTCGTCTGACTGGATACATGAGGGGGGGAGCTTGTCCCATCTCATTATGGCAGATATTGTGTATGTACACATTTTTGCACTGGCTGGCAATGCACGCACACATATTGAGACATGCCGATTCTCATGCAGACAGACTGAGGGAGGCTGCACAGCAGCCCGTTGATTCACAGCATGATATCGATGAGCTGCTGCATGCGTAACTTCATGCTGGTGCTACAGCACTAGGACCACACATCCACAGCACCAAAGCAACACTGCTAATCTAGCTTTATCAGCACTTTTACAGCCAATGCGCCATCATTACAATGGGTGCGTATCATACTCCGCTACCCATTTTTCATGGATGGAGGATCCTTATTTGGATTTTCACAATGGCAGCCATCCGCCGCTGGAAACCGCAAATGCAGGAAACCTCTCTTGTCTACCTTGTGGTTAGCTGATGCCTGGCGTGGAGAGACTTTGCGTAGAATTCCGTAACATCACAGAGTGGTCATACACCGAGAGATACCAAACATAGACTACCCGTTACCCCTGGCATTTCTCACATGGAACCCACATATAATGTAGGGTACAACTTCACTTACACCATTTGCATAATGACGGTGCTTTAGTCTTGCATATGAAGGAGCTCTTGAGGACCATGACACAGAGAGATCCTTCCCAACTTTGCAGTCTGCATTGGTAAGCATATTTTCCAATCATTGTTGCATTTAAAGGAAACCATGCAATCTATTACAATATCAAACATTTTTAATCATAAATAATTTATTAAGTGTTCATTGTTTCTTAGTATCACTTTATCCCTTCTTAGTTATATGATTAGCCAATGCATATTTTTTTTTCTTCATAGCTTGATTCTATGCACGATATACATACTAATTATACAGCAAATATACCTACTGCTGTATGTATCATATATGTATTGTATTCACCCTACCTATCCCATTTTATAAAGTTATAATATGTTCCCCATCATTCTGACTCATTACTTTTTATTGAACAAAGAATGCTTCCCACTACCCAGTCAGCTATGAACTTATCTGTATCAGACACAAATCCAATAGATAAATTAACATCAGATTGTGTTACCTAAACATGTTTAACAACTAGACTCCAATCTCCTTAACAAATTCATTAAGGTCTTCATGCAAACGAACAAGATATCTGTATATTAGATCATTACAAGGGAAAATATGGGTGAAAAACATCACTACCAAGAGAACAATACCACCAGTTAACCAACTCAGGGCTGCGGCTGGAATTCCGAGACAGAAAAATTGTTATGAATCAGTCCCATGAACAAAGCAAAAGAGACAAGCCACCTAATGAGTTGACAAAACTGCATGCATAATTAAGAGCTTACGAGTGACACCATTAATTACAGAGAGGTCATGTGACCCAAGGATTGTAATCGGCTCAGGGGACCATGACAGGGCCATGAATTTGGCTGGGACAATCACCATACTGAAATAAGCCCTGAACCAGGTCTATCTGATATGAGCCCCGTTTATACATTAAAGATGAGCCTCTCTGCTGCGTTACCTATCAAGCAATACATAACGTTTTATTGCTGCCCCCATGAACCCAAGTCGGTCGAAGTTAGCGGGTTCACATCTGTGCATCTTATTAACCGGCTCTGACAAAGACAGTAAATGTTTATTAAAAATACAATCAACTCTTCACGAAAAATCAGGATTCCTTTTTCTTTAAGATGTAACTTATAGTAATATATCAAACTCTGTAACCATATACTTTATGGTAATATATAGTGCAGTTTTATAAGGAAGAATAGAGTCATATATTATACAGATATTAAGGATACTGCATTATGTCATACAATTTCATATATTTGTATAAAACTAAACTGAATAAAGCTGTACTGCTAGTCTAATACATAGAACATATACAAATTTCATTTGCATACTGCAACATATCTTAAGGCATACATACATATCTGAAGGCATATACACTTAAACACAGTGGAAACAGTATAAAATGTATTGTTATACTGTGAACTTACTGTAACTTAAAAGCTTGATTAATACATCCCTGTGTCTAAAAATATCTTAAGGCATAAATGCAGCACTACATGTGGAGAGGTTCAGCAGTGGACTGCAGAGGTTGAAAACTATACCGGTTCAACAGTGTATGATGATGCCAGTAACAGATTTAGGGAGGTGCATGGGAAGTATTGAGCACATATTGTTGTTCTATTTATTAGTTTTTTAAATACTGTAAAATAGCACCAGTTTTTGTGTCTTACACTGTTTTGTATAAATCTACTCCAAGTATAATTATTCACCTTGGCCTGGGTGCTGAGACCAACCCCTCCCCCCCCCCCCCCACTCTTTATTTAAATGATATGATTTCTATTTTATATTTGTCTCAAGATTTACATAAAATACAGTAACATTCTGATAATCTGAGCAAACCTTAGAAGTAGATTGTAAATGTCTCTTTAACTGGACAGTTCTGATGACAAAGAAGAGTACGTTTAGATAAATAACTGTTCAGGGAAATCGTCTTTACATATCACTTAACCATAAATATATAAAATTTTATAAATTTATTTCAGACAAATGAAAGTTTCCTGTGACTGATATAGTTCTATATGTTTATATGTTTACATATTCTCTAATACATATAAAAATCATGAACATTAAATATTCAAGATAAAAAGTATATGCTTTACGTATATAAAACTGTTTAGTGTTTAATGTAGATCATACCAAATAACTATGATTGATTTTATTTGTGAGGGCTTCAATTATGTGAAAATCATGAAAAACTTAAATTATCACAGAATAAAACCTTCCAGAATTTGATGTCTTACCAACACAGGACATGAATATTCATACTGATGAATATTCAGCCTCATTACTGGACACCTCATGTATGTTATCGATGCCTGTAGTGTTGGAAGTAGAATGACATAAAATTGATATTATTATATATATTTATGTTATCTGTCATCAAAGATTAATTTTGTATATGATATACTGTCTAACAATAAATGACAGAAATTTCTGCTCCTTTGATGTTCTTTTGGTTTCTCATTAATTTGTTAAAGTTTGTGTGCATATCAGATAACTATATTATACTCTATATTATAACTATATTATATGTTTTGTATCCATACTTAAATTTCTGTATAAAAATTAAACAAAACATGTTTAAATCTGCAAACACACCACAACTTTATAAGAGATGCCAAACACTGGCAACATGGTAACTAACTGTGATTGCCATTAAAAATTACAGGACTTTTCCCTGATTTCCCAAAATATCAAAGAATTCGATGTCTTCTAATGAAATTCACTGACTTTCCGTACTTTGAAAAAAATAATGTTTTCCCTGACTTTTCACTGACTACTGGCAACCCTGTTAACCTGTAAAAAAGACAATGGCAAAAGATCCCCCCCCCCTTTTTTTATCTTTGACCTGTTAAATATGGGAAATAAAAAATATCGAAGTTTTGAAAACCACCAGATTTGGCATCATACTGCTTCTTTAAACTACCCAAGAACAATTATTGTCTAAATTCTCAAAAAAGTTTCTATACCATGTGAGGGGACATCTACCATGCCCCCGTGCACTCTATGCAGCCTTTCTATATGAGCACACTCCATTCTAAAATCCTCTGTTCATCACCTGGCCTATGTGATCAAATTCTAAATCCATAGGAATAACATTTCACAGTTAGTCATATTTGTTCAATCTAAAAAATTGTAGGTGTTATTAATTAGCGGTTCCGCTGAGAATATTTTTCAAATTTTGATAGCAGTCATCCCCTCCAATATCAAACCCGTTTACAATATTTCTCACATATTCATAAATATGCCTCTGCAAATGGAACTCAATAACATGTGCTATTTGTGAAAAACAATCTTCATACTGTTTGAAGCAGAGATAATCTTTCCAAAGGATAACACTGGGCTGTTGATCCAATTTGTTTTCGCTGCTGACATTTAGACAGGGCTGGTATTTTTGCCCCTCCATTGTATAACCCTGTTGAAAATCTGACCTAATGTCCGAGACTGAGAGCAAGAGCACTTGATCAATAACGATCTCTTTTTTAAAAGTGCTGCATCTGTTTGGGCTATCCCCATCAAGAAGTGCCCAATTATAACAGTGATCTCAGTGTGCCGGTCTGTCCATAGTGTAGTCTGATGCATGTTTGTCAGTAAACAATAATCCAGAAATAGCGAGCCGAGATTCTGGCATTCATTATGATCATAACGCTCAAGTTAAAGCCGTATAATTTACGACCGTTTCATAACTCACCAGAAGGGTCCACGGAACGCGCTGCTGGATGAAACACAATCACAGGCTCATATGGAATGCCATGGCTTTCATGGGGTTTTTATCCGCATCTGCCTTCAGATTAATGATAAATGTATAAATGGCTGCTCCAATCTGCATGAAGTCAGACTGCAAAAAATACCTGGTTCCAAGTTTGCTAGTGCTGTCCCACCTTGGCCTATAGGTGGCACTGTCTTTTGTAAATGGATGAAGATGGAGCAAATTTTAAGTCAACCATTTCAGTACTGATTTTGACTGAATGGTTTAGGGGGAGGGAGAGTTTTAAGTCCAGCATTTCAACACCACTTCTAAATGTTTTCTGAAAGGTGATTCAATGAATATTAGATCCATTTTATATTCAAACCCATCCATTAATGACACACAACCATATTATTACATACTTCATTTCATACAAAATACCCAGTCATTTCATTTACCCTCTATCCTGCTAAATTGGAAACACAATTACCAGATATGTACAAACACATTCTCCTCACCTGAGTTTCATTGTAAAGTAATAAAACTTTCTACCACTTCAAGGAGTAGCGAAATATATTTTATTAACATATATATATATATATATATATATATATATATATATATATATATATATATATATATATATATTATGACATATATTTTATTAATATTTGTAATATTTGCAGTAATACCTCAATTGCCTTTAAGCGCCATCTGGTGTTAAAGTTTGAATAAAGTTTAACATTAATATTTAACATTAATCTTGGGCTTAAAACAACTGGTTGTTCTTGGGAGTACGAATTTTACTATGTAAAATTTCAGTAATTCTTAGTATGAAAAAAATAAGATATTCTACTATTTAATTATTTTTTTTTGGTTGGAGGTAAATGCCTCCATTTTGTTATGCTAGCTTAACTAAGTATCTGAAGAATCCATTCCAGTTTCAGACTACATGACAGGGCATCAGCATATGCGTCCACTATTTTTAAATCCTGCTGTTAATCAGGCCCCCTGACCAATGTACCTGTAGGCCTGGGGTATGTAATCATCCCCACTCACTGGGTCACACCATGAAGGAACCCCCAAAAGTTGCACTTGTTTGTGAGTGAACATGGCTGTGAGGCACAGTTTTAATATTAAGCCTGCTGGGCACTCAATCTGGGTGGGGGCAACCGTGAAAAATATCACTCAAAAATGAACTAATGATTTTGAGGCTTATTTTGAGTCCTGTGCTCTACCCCTAGACTATAGAAACCAGTGCTTATGAATAACTGCAAAATTATGGTATATAATGACACAGAAAACTACAAAGAAGAAAATTGGGTTGAACCTCAGGAGCATTTACAGTTAAACAAATGTTATAATTATACTTATAAAATGGGGGGGTGGGGGTGGGGTGGAAGGTTACCTTAAAATGCTTAAATAATACCTCTCTTTCCATTAATAGCATCATTCATTGAATGGAGAGGGGGGGGGATGTTACCATAAAATGCTTATATAATACCTCTCTTTCCATTAATAGCATCATTCATTGAATGGAGAGGGGGGGGGGGATGTTACCATAAAATGCTTATATAATACCTCACTTTCCACAAATATCATCATTCATTGAATCTGGCCAGTTTACAATCATAACAGGAAATATATAACTATAGACATATAAAGTTGCTGGATTCTCACAAATTTTATATATACTTATGTTATGATGACAAGTTGACAAGCGTTTGAACCTGGTGACAAGCTTGCCATTACTATAAGCGGTTTAAACAGCAGACTAGGTCATTCAATAATATAAACCTGCATTAAATTTGAAAATTATTAGAATGCTCCATTCAAAATTTGTTGACTATATTATTTTACTTTGCCAGTCAAAGGTTACAGGTGTTCTGTCCTGGTGTCACTTGTGGGACCTTCCTCCTCTCTTTTACTTAATGTAGACTGCTCCATTAATATCCCTATAATACAGCAGGCTGTCCTGAGGGTCAGTGCACAGAAGGGGGGGGGGGGGGGAATCCTCTCACTTCGTCTTTAGTGGCCTCCATCCAGCTGTTGGTAAAAGGAAAGTAACCTCACAGATTTACCTTCTTCTCAAAAGACGGCACTTAGTAAAGTCATTATGAGGTGCTCAGGAGCTAAACAATAATCAACGTGAGGGGAAACCTTTTGGTAGTACCTGCCGCAAATGTAAAGCTCTTTAATCTTAACATTAGGGTGAGGACTGCCAGTATAGTATATTTTCTGTCAAAATTTAGACAGACCTTTCAGGCATTTGGGTTTTTAAAACTAAGTTGCTGTGATTTACCTATGAGAGAAATCAAATACGGCATATGATATCTGGACCCTCCAAGAGTTTGTTAAAAGAACAGCATGCATGCTTCGTATTTCAACAACAACTAGAAAAGCACTCAGAGAGCGCAGACCTCCACCAAGGGAACTCGTTACCCCCTTTTGGCAACGTGAGAAACGCAGCATTTTACCTTAAAAGAATTCCCTGGATCCAGATGGTGTTCAAGTATTCCAAACAACCAAAAATTTTATCAATACCTCTTTTTTTTCAAAGCTGTGCTACCCTGAAAATTTCAACAAAATCCATGATGATTTTTTAGTAATGTTACTAACAGACAAACCAATACCAGTAAAACATAAATGCCATCCCTTGGCGGAGGTAATTATAACTGAAACACAGTAATCCATCAAATTTCCCAAAGCTTATGCCACATGGGGGTATGACAAAAATGGTCATGCAAATAAGGCACAGAGAAAAATTGTCGTGCAAAACTGGCACAGAGAAAAATAGTTCATCCAAATATGGCACAGAGGTCCATGGAAAAATTTACATGTATCCATGATGAATAACTTTAACCTGCACTTTATTACTACTGATCACCGTCATGTGTATTCTTAAGCCAAAATGTCAACTGTCACTCTTGTAATCACCATCTGATAAATATTTCTAATTTATTTTGATCAGAGATGTATCATTTTGTAGGAATCTACAAATTCAGATGAACTCTAACAAACAACCTTTGTTGCACCACTATCAAAGCATGGACTAAATATAAAGTAAGTATTTTTATAAAGTTCTTTAAGAAATGTGTGAAACATAACAGCACTTAATTTTTCTAAAATTTTGTTTTGAAAATTGTGAAACTATGTCAGTTGATCATCAAGTTGTAGCATCTAAATATCTCACAAATTTGATATTGTTAGTTTCATACTTGTGCTATTTTGTCTGTGCCATTTTTGTCAGTGCAGTTTTTGCATGAGCCATTTTGTACCACCCCTGCTACATGTGTTGTATCCATATCAATAACTGTATCCCTTTCTATAACAATGTGAACACAGCTGCAATGCATCTGCCTTACACACTGCTTGCTGAATAAATGCTATATACAGATCCTTATTATTTTCAATGACCATTAGGCTAAAAATACCAATGGCTGATACACTAGTACCAAAACCATTAAGTGTACACTGAGCCAGCACAGCACAAGTATATCACTTATACTGCACCCAGTGGTTCACTACAGACTGCCTGTATTCTTTCTGTACCCTGTCACTACAGTTAATCATGTCTTTTATACTGTTAAGGTATCAATTATCATTATTTGGATTTCTGACACTAGAAACGATTGGAGCCCTAAGGTATTCACTTAGGGTCCCGTGATGACCAGTTCCTAAAAAGGCAGCATTGTGGCCTTAAGCTGGCATTCCATGTAAGCCCATATGCTACGTATGCTTATGCAGTTCATATGCATATATAGCTAGAAAAAAATTAAGACACCTGTGAATCCATTATTACATATGTGGTATGTATGCAGCAAAACTGGCCTTAAGTATAGAGTTGCATGAGATTAGTTTCATCTGCATGAGGAATACCCTATCAATGACTATAACATATGGAATTTCCCAGTCTGCATTTTCAATCACGTGAACATTTTTACAAAAGTGTATAAAAGGAATTCAAACTGCACAGTCTGGGAGCCATATTTTGTTTTTGACAGGTCTGAAATTTGATCCCATCATAGGTGACAATCTTTGATAAATTTTTCATGGAAATCACTTGAACAGTTCTTGAGAAGGGGGAAATATGGACAGACAGACAGAAACCTGATTACTACCTAGGCATGCCCTATTAAACATGTTTATCCTCCAAACTAGACAGTAAATCATAATATAACACTGTATCACTATATCTATGTAAACTCTTTTTCCACTGTCACAGTCAGTATATACAAAACATTTCCTTGAAACCATACTGTATACTTTGCATATTTTCCCCTTTCTGCCTGCTTTCTGATATCATTAAATCACTGTCACATTTTGCACAGAACTACACTGACATACAGTAAATTTCTACCATATACCACTTAAAAACACAATTATATAAAAAATTGCTGGGCAATAGGGTTAAGTCAAAGTGGTTTCAAAACATTTTGTGTATTTGAAAAGGCATTAGATTTTAATTGGAGCTCAGCCTCATTTCACATATGGAGTCACATAAATCAACACATCTGTCACACTGGTGCACTAATCATTGTGCTTACTTTTTGAATGTGTACCAAAACAATTTAGGAGCATTCACATTGGCAAATACAAAATATGTTCTGAAACAACTTTCTGAGAAAATTTTAAAACAAAATCAATGGACAAACAAAGCATGAACAAGCTGAACTTACAATGCAACTATTGTGTCACCTGAAGTCACTATACTAGACTCAAGTGCAGGGTTTATATTTCTGTTTACTTAACAAAGGATATCAGATAACGCAGCAGTTATGAATTAATTAAAACTAATATTTTAGTTTTTGTGTAACACAGTAAGTGAGAATATAAAATATGGCTTACTGACCATGACAACAATGGATTATATACCTGGACTAGTATTTTTTCATTGGACAAACTGGGTTATTAACCATGCAAAATCATTTTTGAAAACATGAGATATTCTGTTAGTATTTTACAAAACCTATTTCTATTTGCAGACTGGCGGTGTGATTTTGTGTCATTTTTTTCCACTAAGTATGTGGTCTTAAGACTTTGATTGGCCAAGTATTTTTATGGAGTACTATCTCATTTCAGATGAGATTTTTTAAAGTTATGTTTATTAGGCCATGTGATTTCCTATTGCTGCCTCTGATTGAAAAACAGATCAAAGACATTCCTTTTGATTGGACACATAATTTTAGTTCATACCATTCTGTGAGTGGACCAATTTTTTTTATTCGGTTTTCCCTCAGGCAGTTCATACCACTCATCTTTCAGTTTTCAATATTTACCACTGAAACCTGCATCATTTGCTTCTTATGTTATTCTTGTAAATTCCCATAATGCTTTTCAGGCTACCCTATGTTCTATATGCACTCTTTCACTGCAAAACTTATAACGTACAGCATTTAGCAGTGATAATTACTGATGTAGAGCAACTGCTTCAAAATGACACAAAGGTCAAGGTCACGGATGTTGTAAAATGCATGGCCGGTTTCACCAAAAATGCCGCCAGTAGGTCTGTAGGGGATAGACTCTATGAACAGTCAGTTATTATTACAAAAGGGCGGCTGGGGCAAGTTTTACCGTCAGCAATGTGATACTAATAGAGGGTTAGAGTGTATTTCTAGGAAGCATACTGTCAGGAAAATGCGGAATCTCGGCATGATTTGGCATTTGCTGAGATCAGGTCATGTGGAATAACTGAGAGAGAAAAAGAAATTCCCTTGTGCTGTCTGGAAGAAAAATGAAGACTGAATTATCAGACTGGGTGCAATGGCACAAAAAATCCTTGCAGCCGTGTCCCATAAAGCATAGCGAGGCATTTAGCCACCCAACCTTCATCAGACGATTTACGTCTGAAGCTGAAAATGCCTAGAAATGATGATGTCTAGTGACAGCTGAGCGGGATATAACGTTACAGGCCTCCTTACTGGTTTATACATATAGCAGGTACGCAAAGCTCTGACCCTCAGGTGTTACCCACCAGGAGGCTGGTAACGGCACTATCGCGGACAGGTAGACCTCCATACTCTGCGAGAGAGCGGTGAAGGTTAGGTGCGTCCTTCACTCCTGCTGACCCGCCAGACAGTCGGCAGCAGGACGAAGGGACACATGCCTGTTATATTATCTTCTTTATATTAAACTCAAGTGTTTTGTGCTGCTGTCACAGTATTGATGGCTGCTACAGCCTGCTGTAGAGAAAAGCTGTGGAAGCTAGCTGTGCATGTGTTCTCACTTACACAGTATCACAAGCTGTGGCAGCCAGCAGCCAGCCCCCTCTGACAGACAGACACAGTGGCCTGCCTGGAATTCGGCTCCATATATGCCGCTGGCCTGGCTTCTAGGAACGGATCTGCTGCAGTGCTGTGGTGGAAAGTGATACTGCATGTGTTACTGATGGGGAGTACAAAGCTGCATCTCAGCATCCACAGCAGCCTCAGCAGCCCGGGATAAACCAGACAACCTTAGACCACATGACCACTGGGGGAAGATTGACTACCAGCCCAATGTCTGGGTACATAATGCCTGTATGCCCAGGCTCATGGACTCCCAAGAGGATACTTATGCTGGGTCGGTGGCCAAGCAAGTGCAGGCCAGTTCACAATGCATGTTCCAGGGCCCTGAGCATTCTGGTTGTCTGCTGTTCCAGCATGAAGTGGAAACCCTCAGCAGGACTTAGTGTGTAGTCTCTCCAGCCGGCTGCTAACAAGACAAGGCGACTAGGTCCAGACAGCTTCTAATCATACAACCACTCAGTAAGTCAAAGAGGTGTGCTGTGTGTTGGTGTGCTCATGTTACTCAAACATTTTACTTCCCTCCTCTATCCTTCTTGCTCCATTTTCTTTCATTTCTTGGCTGCTTAAAAATCATGCCATCTCGCTGGACTGACACAGTCCTCTATAATCCCATCTACCCAGGGGTGGTCCATTCTGGCCTTGATGTGATAAAAATACCCAAACATTAACACAACCCCATTGATCTAAAATCCTTATTGCCAGCTATACTTTCCCTGCCTACTGCAAGCATGGCAATCACCACCATGTCTAGGCCTGTATTTCAAGATTATTTTTTCCCATCTGCCGTTGCCATGGAAATACTTAAAGAAACAGCTAAGGAAGGGGAAAATGGTATGATATCATTAACTGCTTCACTTTCCTGTCTGTAAACGCCTGTCCAAGTAATTACGTCTGATATTGCACAACAATATAACGGAGCTGTAATATCAACTAGGCCTGCGCGGAGGTCAACTAATCAGCAGCCGGACCGTCTTTAATCGCTGATGCAGCGATCATGCCTGCAGAGCTTGTTTTAGTGGGGTTTTCCCTACCCACGTGCCAGGGCTATCGTATTACATGATCTATCTTACAGGACCCTGTAGCTACATACCAGCCCATGTCGGGCCTATATCTCCTGGATTATCCATTAATCCCTTTATTTAGATTACCAGAGGCTTATTTTAGATGACAGTAAACCTAATACTGGCCAACAGGACTGTATCAAAACCATGACTCTTAGTATATCATATCACCATGTTATAAAAATACAGGTTAAGAATATCCATAATTGGGAAGTGGCAAACAATCTCTACTCTTCAATATTACTCACAAATGTATGATATGGATATCTGTTGCATTCTTTAGACATAAAAATAAAAACATTATAAAGAATGGTGGTTACGAATAATTTTATCATTTCTTAACATTGCACAGTAAGCCCCATCATTATTTTACATGACCACATTTAAGTATATATTTATCACAGAAATAATAAAATATCACTTATTTTTATTAATGACATATTTTGCCAACTTAAACATTTATTCTCTAATGTCTTCTGTTTAATTTCTTCCGATAAATATTTGTTCACTCAGCTTGTAACCTTTACCCTAATGCTGTATATTAATTAAAACTATATTCTACCATCAAAGATGGTTGGGGACAAGAAAAATCCTGCAAGTTTATTCTGGATTTCATGCTTTGGCAGGTATAAGTAAAAATTAACTTGTGCAAACTTAGTGAAGGGTGTCAGACCATCTCAATGAAAACACGCGTTTCAGCATTTGCAAACATATTCTCAAGATGGCTGGCTACCTGTCTCTGCAATTACTATATTTGAGCAGAAACCAGTCTAGTTTTGACACTGATAATATTACCAGACAAACGACCCTATTGAGAGGTCAACTAGGTACAAAAGTCTGTGGTGCCTTCTTTAACAATATATACACTGACAATAGGGTTATGTGTATCACCATATGAGCCTTAGAAAAGTCAGATATTATTCAGTGGTACATATAGCTTAGCTATAGCTTTACAGGAATGTAAAGAAACAATAAAAATAAGCTGTTACCTGTAAAATCTTGAGGATCTTCATTTTCTGATCACTGCAGGTTCAAACTGATTTATCATCTCTGGAAAACAAGAAAAACAATACATTTTGCAGAATATTTGCAGTAAACACATCTCATTTATCTAATTTTAGTTTTTTAAAATTTATTTACACAGTTTATATTAACTGGTATACTAACAGATTTTGTTTGTGTGCAGATGAATTTTAGAGAATTTTTTAAATAAACTTAGTATTGCTGAGTAAATAATGATGTCTGTGTAAGCCTTAAGTCAAATGTGATTATACAGAAGGGTATACTCTCCAGCACATACAGTGAAACCTGTGTTATGGGGCCACCCATGGGCACAGCCAAAAGTGGTCTTAATTCACAGGTGGTTTTATAAGACAAGTCAGTTATAACCCATGTGAATGCTTTCAGTTCACAATAGGAATAGTCTTAATAGACAGGTAATCTTTCAGACAGGTTCCATTGTGGTCTCTTATCAGTCTTATCTGTTATCTCCTATTGACTTCATGACACTAATAACCATGGTAACTCCTAAAGCACTGTAATTAAAAGATTTCACAGACATAACAAACCCACTAAAAAATCTTTATTCCAAATATGATTGACACTAAGTTGATCAGGTATCATTTTAATAAAGTTTGTATAAACTTCAATGTCTCACATCAGACTAGATGCATAACAAAGTATAACAACTGGGTGATAGCAAAACATATAAATATTGTTCCACAATGAGCCACACAAAGACAATAGTAGTATCTTTATTAAGCTTTTGGGAAATCATGCAAACAAATGAATAAACACAGAGGAAAACATAATCCTCCTGTAGTTGAGGGTATTTTTCATTCTGATGAAATATTTAGATTGTGACCAGTCCTTTGCACTTCTGGAGACTGACCCATTGCACTAGAAAGTCTGAGTTCATTTATGACAGATGTCAATGCATGAGATTCTGTAGTAGATATATGAGATTGTGATTGTGTGATTAATGATTGATGATGTTAGTTCTTGTGTAGTTAGGAAAATTACACTGGTAAACTATATAGAATGCATGCTAAACTGGGGTTGGCCGGCTCGGGGTACAAATTGGACACTCAGACAAGAAGGCATCAAAATGGAAAACTCAACAGATAGTCAACAACAAAAATGGTCAGCTTAGATAAGCAAGCACAAAAAAATGTTCATAATTTATCTATTTTTAAAAGTTATATCATGACATTCATGTTTTGATTTGTGTCTTACCATCTTATCGGTACAAAATTACAGTCTCTAGGTTATTCTCAACATTATTTCACTATTTTGATGTATTCCCTCACTTTTTTATTCTGTATTAACAGGTAGGGTATCATTTTACAAGTTACTGTATTAACAGGTTTTACTTGATCCTGTGAACATGTGTTATTGGGCACAAAACACCTACACCCCAGACGTTTGGCTTGACCTTAGTCTGGGTATCAAGTGACAACACAGATGGTCAGTTCAAACCAGAATTATAGAGCAAAAGCTCTCCTTACAACCACCCATATATTACAGACACCTCTCTACTGCAGATACTTATGCTGGTCACAGGAATAATGGCCTTGGAGGTCAATAACTTCTCTAAGGCAGGCACCTATAATCCTATATATTACAGAATACAGACACTTCGTAACTAGAGATACATAGGGCGGTCCCAGGAATAGTTACCTGGAGGTTAACTTTCTAATGTGGGCACCTACCAGTATATATTATACAAAAATATCTTGGTCCATCAACTTCTGTTATTGGGAGGTATCACTTTATTTGTAGTTTTTTTATTACAGTAGATTCAGGCAAACCCTGTGGCAGGAAACATTAGGAATCTCTTAATTCATAATTCTTCATATTTGTAATACTTGACACTTATAAGGGTCTGTTGATAGCATAATAGACTAAAAGAGGATGCTGATAACTGAATAACAACACTATGTTAAAATTTTCCATGGCTCCCAGGAAGATTTCATGATGAAAATAGAGAAAATATTCAGGAGCTGTATGCTAAAGCATAACAGATTCATAAGAAATTTATGCCAGAAAATGAAGGAATTTAAAGCTTTATTTGTTGGAATAAGTCATGACTGGTGATGATGACTTTAATTAAACAATCTTTACATAACCATAAAATAAATAAATATGAAAATTTTTAATTATCAAAAGTAAATCATATTTACATGAAATCAATTTTACCTACAGTTGATACAATAGTAACCATATCAGCAGATATAAGTCACCTTTTATATGCAGAAAATGTTTGTTTTTCTTTGGTAATAAATTAACATACTGTCATTCTACGACTTAGGTTTTGTGATTATAAAAGTTACACCATTTCATGTTGCATGCTGTTGCATTATATTATACTAGACCATTTTACAGTACAAAAGTTGAAAACAATTTCATGAACATGAAAACAGTGCTGTCAATATCAGGCATAAACAAAATAATAGTGTGTGAAAAAAAGAATATTAGTTCTAGTCAACCTGAACAAATTAATGGCTTATTTTATAATAGTTATCAGGTGGATTGTAGTTTAAACCTGCATTCAGTAGGTGTATACTAAGATTGAATAATTTTACACTAAACTGTTTGTTCTATTTCAGTGGGGTTTAAGTAATACATAACAGTCCTCCCCCATAGTTATACATTGTGATCTACCACCGGGTCAATTATATATATTGCATGTTCTCAAAGAAGAAAGAACAAAAAAATTAAATGAAGTTAGTCAGTCTATGTCTGGCTGTAGACAGTGGCTGTAGCGTTATCCAGAAGCTGGATATGAAACACTTGTTTCACATGGTACTCGTGGAAGCAAATTTATCATGTGCAAGTTCAATATACCTGCTTATATCCAGACAAGTTTATTGGCATTGTGCAGAGAACCTACAACAGGTCATGGTTGTGCTGACGTGTCCTGCGAGCCAGTTGGGCTTAACGTCGTGATATTGATTCTGCGATTTGTGATGTATCAAGGGTCAGAAGCGAGGTCACTCCTGAAATATTACACCGGCCGCTCCGGAATGGCATCTTTTAAACTCCTGCATCCGCAAAAATAAACCCCAGAGTGTTCGGAAAAATTCACCTAGTGTGACATGTAACCCCATGCATTTCTTGAAATGAAATTACTTAAAAAAATTTGAAAAAAAAAAAAAAACATTATGTCCATACATATTTACTTTCTTTCATGGGTATATTTGTTCCTTTTAAACTGTAAAGCAGTGTTCTGGTCAGGGGTTTTCTAGGATCCATATAGCTACTATAATTTAATAAAGTAAAACATAAAATAATTCCAGATTTTGAGCCATTTTAAAAATCAAGTTTTTATATTGTTTGATATGAAATATTAAGGAGAAGAGTGGACAGAGGTTATAACTAAGTGATTAACTTCAAGTTAAGCTATAAACAAATTACAGTAGTACCTCCCAACGAGGGACACTGGCAGGTCCTGGATTTGTTCATAACAGAGGTGCCCGTATTACAGAGGTTATTAAGGAAGTGTCTACTTTTATGGGACTGAATCCAGTGTCCATAACAGAGAGGCATCCTTTATAAAGAGGTCAATGTCTGAAAGGTTACTGTACAGATCACTTTTTATCACAGCTATGAACAATTTTCTTCCAAGAGACTACATCTGTGCTTGCAAGGGAATATAAAAAGATAACATACATTGTACACTGTAGTTTTACTGTAGGATTTATAACTAGAGTGAAAACTCTATAAGTGGACAACCTTGGGAATGGGCCCACTGTATAGAGGTGCCCACTTTATGGAGGTGCCCAATAAGGGAGTCTCCGCTATGGATTAATATATACAGAGATTTTTATCATATACTTCACCACATACAGTTTCCAACTTCATGGTTCAACTGTTAATATAGTCTTTGATATGAGGATCAATATACTGCCACCAGAAATGCTGTATCTGTATCCCTATTCTGATCTGTGCAAACTCTGTTCTGAGATGGATACTGCCCCTGAAGCTGGTTGAAATTATATGGGATTATCAGTCCTCTTGGATCTCAGGTTTTATATGATAGGGGTTAGGAATAATACAGAAGACATTAACTGTAGTAAAGATATTTGAGTGAATCTCAGATGTACTGTTGAGTTATCACTATTTTTGCCTTTAAGGCTTTGACGGGATTCCAACCAGGAATGTTCAGAAAAGATGGACAATACTGTGGCCACTAGCCCACCCCTTTGGAATATTATGATCATCCAGTCACAGAACCACTGCAGTTTGTTATACAGTGCAGCAAATGTGGAACTGTGAAGAAAGTATGCAGTATATTCAGACTAGAAATCCACATTTCAAGTAATGCAAGCCTCCCCCATGTGAAGGGTCCTCATTGAGGTATTTTGCATTCACTTATTCCGTTCATATAGCACACACTTCTTATCAATTTTATATCCTGTTGTTATCCAGGCCTGGTGACTACCTGTGGACCCTTATAGGTATGTAACCTTCCTAATTTGCTGCGTCATACCACCGAGGAACCCCCAAAAGGTGTACTCGTTTGTGAGTGAAACAAAGCCAAGGAGTAACCTTACACATAAAGCCTGCAGAGCACTCACCCTGGGTGGGAGCCAACCGTGAAAAATCTCACTGCCTCAGTTGAGATTTGAACTCAAAATTTCCCTGCTTTAAGTCCTGTGCTCTACCCCTAGTCGAGAGAAGCCAGTCTCCTGTGACATTTAGTTGCTCAGTAAATAAATTTACAAGAAGTATCATGTAAAAGAATAAGGACAAAGGAGCTGGAACTGAGTTTGTTTGAAACTCAAAATATATGTATTAAGTCTGGTGCACCCTAAGGAAACTACTAATAAAATTTCCTGGAAAGAAAACCTCTCTGACGATACTCGCAGCACGCAGCTGTAAATAATCAGTTGTTGTCTTTAGTCATTTGTAAAGGAAGAGAGGTTAAGAATAGATATCCTGACTGTTCCAAAATACAGCCTTGTTATTGTAACATGAAGCATCAACCAGATTCATCTTCGGTTTCTGGAAGCAGGCACTGCCCCGCAGCAGCTCTCATGTTTAGCATACATCTACTGATGGCAATGCAGGTGGTTCTTGCAAATACATGTATGTATAACAAAGACCATCTGAGGGGAGAGTGCCTCTCTCCCTGCATATTTTTTCTGGTCGAAGTATCCACACATATGCTGATAGGTATGCACCTGTCTGGCTGCCATCCTTTACTGAACAATACAGATTGCATCGTTTTTAGGGTCTATCATATATGTACAAAATATTTTCCTGGAAATTTTCCCATCCCAAGGTGTTGTTAAGACTGCTATATTTTAAGTGATCTAGTACATGGCACTTCCTATTCACCATATATTAAAATCATTAAGCAGCAACAACAAATAATGTATGACCCTAGTATTAAGTGAGGCAACTAACCTGTTTTGCATTGATAATCACAGGTGAAATCAAAAAGAATTCAAAGGTACAATCTATTGGTGTAGAATTATCTTAAATATGCTATAATATCTGTAATATGATACCTTGAAAGACTAATTGATTCAAAGCACAATCCTACAGTGGCTACTCTTGATAACAAATGCATGGGACAACCAAAATGTCTTCCTTTTCAATTATGATAACACCACTTCAATATGTTAATGCCCTCTGGTGTTGATACAGTGAAATTTCAAAATTTGTGAGAGAGCTGTTCATACTTCATGGATATAACTCTATCCTTATGAGGAGATTTTGTTTTAAGGATAATCTGCCTCGGTCCATTAACAAGCTGCACCAAAGTCCAAAGCATTCATCCTATCTAACAGATTGTATATCACTTCCCATCATGTGAAATTAGGGTTTATTATACAAATATTTGAAAGGAACTGCTAATGTAATTAACAAGTCTACCACTTGTTTATTAAGTACGTAAGAAATATTGAAGTACAGCTGTATTTGATACAAACCTGACTAACTCCTAGACAAGCAAGACAAGCATACACAAAATAAGTACAAAAACAGCTAGGATTCTGCCCTTATGCCCTCTGTATCACAAACTGAGTGGTTTTTCAATTACTAATGTCCATGAACACTTTACTAATTACGCTCTTACACAGAGGGTCTCTAATTAAGAAAAAGTGACACCTGTTGGTTTGCTTAAATATATAAAATTAATGACATGGAATTGCTCACGTGATTGAAGCCTGTATTATGTATATGAAGTTCTTGTAAATTATTCACATGTTTAAGAATTAGCTGAGCTTTAACAGAAATATCTGTGATATCAACTTTTGTTATGAAACCATTACGGTCAGGAATCTGTTGACTGGCTTGTGAGGGTATACAAGAAGAAATTTGTAGATATTATTTGAGGTAGGTACATTTTTGCAGTATCAGAATTTAGGAGATGAAATGTGTGTATAATATTTGATATGGATAGCTGTATGATTTCAGTAGCACAAGGGCCACAAGAATCCTGAGAATATTACCAGAAGAGGCTATAACTATATAATATCAGCAGTTTATATACAGAAAAATATTACAGATATAGTACTTGGAGCTGGTAGAATAATATGGTATCAGCAGCATACATGGATAAATGTATGGCTATCATATGAAATGAGTTGAGCTTTATGATATAAGTAGCATAAAAGGTTAAAAAGCATTTGAAGATATTATTTCAGGTTTGTAGAGTAACATAATATCTGAACCATATAAACAGGTGAAATCTGGGGATATTAGAGATGGCTGGAATAAATTATATGATATGAGGAGATGAATTTTGTAGGTATTATTTGAGGTGGGTAGGAGTACAAGATATCAGCAGCATTCTATTATATGAATTCTGGGGATATAAAGTGCACAGAGTTTGGTGATATTCAATAATAAACAGTTAAAAGGAGATGAATTTTGCTGATATTCCACAAGATGAGTACAGTTATGTCATATCAATGGTGCTCAAAAAGGAAGAAATTTGTGGAAATCACATAACATAGATGGAGTGGGTTTGTATTATGAGTTGTGGAGGGTAGATCTGCAGATATATACAAGATTGGTAATAGAGTTGTAGGATATGTGCTATCTTAGAACAGCGAGGAATGCTACATTCTCCAAGGCATGGTCATATTAATGCCAAGAAACAATAGGAGGCACAACTCTAATCACTCAAGTGCCAGCGGTGGCCACGAAATTCAACTGTCACACTGGTCCCGTAGACGGATCGCTATTTGCATATTGTCTGGGAAATTCCACTGATCACCCATGTCCCCCTGCTTGTGCTTTCCCTGAAGCTTTCAAGATTTGCTACTGAAGGAGGTTTGCCCATCGCTGGATTAAATCCAGCTCGTCCCACGGTCCTGCCAAACTACCCCGCTGCCCCGCTAATTATGTTACTCCCATCCAGAATGGCGCATATATTAACCTAACCCAATTGGTTGTGATCCTTTGAGGGATTCACGCTGCATGTTCCAACTGGGATTAAGCTACCATTACAGGCATTCCAGCAGTCGGAGCTGCATTGTCTAATCCCAGAGTGCATGCATGTTCCAGTCACTAATCCCTCCCGGCCTGAATATGGGACAAACGCTATTGAGATTCCATCTTGACACACTGTGGGCAAAAAGTCAATATGAGTGTTTCTTGCAAGCCATCACTTAATATATCAAAGACTTCCTGAGCATTTAGTTAATATAATCCTGCATGCTTCCATAAATAATCCTAGGTTTTACTCATAAATTTCAGTCCACTTATAGCAAGCTTTGTCATAAAGATAACCTACATTAATGAAACAGGCCAAAGGTACTATGAAATATAATTAATATTTCAGCCATGTGTTTTGATCGAATAAATGATAGGTGGCCAATTCTGGTGTTAGAAAATGAAATATCTAAACAAGCTTAATATATACAAAGTGAAACATGTTAATTAAGTGATTACAAATTTGTCAGTTAAGATTATGCAAAACTAATGACTGAGGAAATACTAAGTTATTAAATATTATGAGAAACTGAAAGTATATAATTTACATTTTAAGTAGAATTATATTAATAAGAACAAAAATAAATTATACATTTCTCCTTGTTTTAGTACAGTGTTTATAGGATTTTTAATAGTTTCAATGCACTGAGTCAGTGACAAACAGAGAGGTGCAATAAAACAATAGCACTGTTAAAGATACACTACTAAAAGACCAATTACAGTTTGAGGACAAGAAGACAAAGAACACACTGGTAAGGAATTAAAGTCATGGAAGAAATACACAAAGCATAGGACCATCATTAGCTTATTACCAATAAAATTCTACTAATCATGGAGGAAAAAGACCATTTTTATTATCAAGCTATGATAATAAAACTCAAAAAGAGGCTTTTCTAGATTTATGATGAATGAGTTAATTTGCTGAAAGAAGATGAGAGGGCTCCAAAATGGAGGGCAGGCAGAAACACTGTTGATACTGTTGGATGAATATTAGACCAGGAATTTGTTAGGAAGACCTTTTAATTCATTATGTATGACTCAAGGTGAAAATGATGTTGCCACATGGATCACAAGGGGAGGGCATGGTTGATTAGGAACATGATCTATCATACTGTGCTGTTACATGGAACTTTCAAGGTTGGGATGTTATCCACTGTGTTGTCATTTGGACAACTTAATGTAGTGTTTGGTAGAATGGTCAATCACAGGCGCAGTATGGTTATGAAGACCATCTGTTATAAGGTGTTGTTATATGGACCACCATAGGTTTGGTTTGGTCTATTAAAGTGTTGTCATATCAACCATTAAAGGTAGGGTTTGGTTATGAAGACCATCAATAATACAGTGTTGTTTTATAGATCATTACAGGTAGGGTTTGGTTATGTAGACCATCTATAATACAGTGTTGTTTTATAGACCATTACAAGTAGGGTTTGGTTATGCAGAACATCTATAATAGTGTTGTTTTTATGGACCATTACAGGTAGGGTTTGGTTATGCAGACCATCTATAATAGTGTTGTTTTTATGGACCATTAAAGGTAGGGTTTGGTTATGAAGACTATCTATAATACAGTGTTGTTTTATGGACCATTACAGTTAGGGTTTGGTAATGTAGGTCATCTATAATAGTATTGTTGGATGGACAACCACTGGTAGGGTATTGTTATGAAAACCCTCTTAAATACAGTGTTGTTGTATGGACCATTATAGGTAGGGTTTGGTTATAATGGTGTTGTTGTATGGACCAGATTTGGTTAGGAAGATCATGTATTTTATCATACAACATCAGATAAGGTGAACATTACTTAAAATAACTTAAATTTGATGTTAGCTGGATTGTATCTTCACAAAGGTAAGTGGTCAAACACCAAGGTACAAGGGTTTCAAAAAAGAAACCATTACTGCTGGTGTTTTAAGATACAGATATAATCAATGTATGTAAGAAAACCAGTCAAATAACAATTTTCAATGCAATGTAAAGACTTTGTCAGGATGTTTCAAGAGAAAAAATTTTGTGCAACTAGACTTTACTTCAT
The DNA here is from genome assembly GCA_026874595.1 of Sipunculus nudus. NCBI lineage: Eukaryota > Metazoa > Annelida > Sipuncula > Golfingiida > Sipunculidae > Sipunculus > Sipunculus nudus. The sequence goes on from CM049309.1 coordinate 9,408,343, forward strand.
TGCTGGTAATTAATACAGAATAAAATGCTGTCTAGATTTAATTAATTTTTGTGATGGTAATTAAGACCTCCAGGTTACTGTTTAGAGAAATCTTCAATGACCTACATGGATGGCATTACAGACAAAAAATTCATTATACAAGATATCTAACAGTTGAAATTATAACTTCACAAACATAAACCAGTTTCCTTACCATTTAGGTTTAAGTAACGGCAGAATATTCGTCCATGGACAGATATGTTTCCCGGGGAAAAATCCTGCAGGATTATACATAAGACTTATGAGCAATGCTTCTAACACAAACAACGGTGACCATCTAATATTGTCTGCAACTAATGTATTTAGATGAAAAGGAAAACAAGTGTTAAAAGAAGAAAAAGAGTTGTTTATTATGAAAATATCACAAAGTTCTAAGCATCATGCTCAATGGTGAGATAGCAACCATTGTGCAAAAATTACTGCTCAATATGTTAGATCTTCTTTCCAATCTCTTTGATGTGCGGTATGTAGCACTTGATTTTACCAGATTAAAACCCACGGAATGCAGACAGGAATCTCAAGAATAGTTATCGTAGAAAAGTATCTTAGTATGGCTGCATTAACTGTGGGAGAACTTTGGGTCCAAAAGTATTTGTACCTGAACCTATACATCTGACAACAAAATACATTCCCTAAATAATAATCATAACACATTGATTCTAACTCTAAGAAGCATGAGAAGATATAAATTTGTGAGTATCATAGGCATATATGACGTCACATTGCCAATGGCTTTTGCAGGTTATCATGTCACATGACATGCAGTCAACAATCAACGTCATAATGAATGAACTAACTGTCCCTATTCCTAAAAATGAACTCTTCCTTTTTTTGTGTATATTTATACATTTTTAAAATATGTATATGGTACTAGGGGTAATGATTAATGTGCATTTACTTAGGAAATACCAATTAAGTCACAGGTTCCATAGAAGATTACTTAAGACCGCCATTTGATAATGCACTTGCTGCAAGTCTCCACAGCTTTTCGAAATGAAGTTAATGGTAGATGCTGAATATGATGTGATTTTCAACATGTCCTTATTAAGGCCAGAGACACAGTCTTTTTATAATAATGGTACAGCACAGTGGTAGTCTGATAGAAACTGAAAATGATGCAGTATTTCTAGGAGTTTGGCATATATACAGAAAATGATGTTTAATGCAGCGATTTTTGGAAGTTTGGTAGTTACAAAAATGATGTTTAATGCAGTGATATCTGGAAGTTTGGCAGATAGTGAAAATGATGTTTAATACAGTGATTTCATACAGAAAATAATGACACCTTTGATGCCGTGTTTCTGGAAGTCTGGTAGATACTAAAAATTATGACATACTTGAAACAGCAGTCTCTGAAAGTCTTGTGGATAATGAAAATGATGTGCTTGGTGGAGTGATTTCTGGATGGATGGAAGATACTGAGAGTTATCGTGAGGTTGACACAGTGATTTCTGGTACTAGTCTAGAACAACACAATACAAACTGAGCATAAAAGTGCCCATTCTCTCAGCAAAATGTATACACTGTGCTTGCCAAGCATCCTCTGTTTGATTCAGCAGTTAATACAGGGCTGGAATATACCAGCATCCAGTCAGCCAGCAGGGCTGCAAGGGCTGTAATATATCATGCTGCTATTATGAACAGTTAGCCATGCAGGTAAATACAGTTTGTTGGCTTTTGTGCCGTAAGCTGAATAATCGGAGAGTTAGGTACCTCAAATGAACATCGGACAAACTGGAGGCTCAGTTTTATGTCCTCCACATTGTCATTTGTTCTGCTTGAGCAAAATTTGCAAATTTGTTGAGTCTTGTGAATATATGTGTAGTCACATTATTTAAGTGATTCTGTTAGTGATTCCTAGAAAACTGATTGGGTTTAAGTTATGTTAACTGTAACAGAAGAGAATGTATGAAGATTTTGAGATTCGTACTGGCAGTATTTTAATTTATAAGCTGGATCTTAGATAACAGTAGATTCCTATGGCAGAGTGTATAGCTTTGATTGTTATGCTATACATGGATACTGATGATCATCGGTTTTGCTTAAGTAAAGAAGAATAGACCATAGATTGCAAGCAGGGAGGTGTTTTATGGGGAAAACAACAGGTTGTGGGAGCTTAGGTGACAAAGAGAATATTTTGCCATGGAAGAATCATATTGCAAGAATAATGTCATAACATGTAAAACAATATGGATGGCAAGCAAGAAGAAAATGGGAGATCCACGGTCAAATGCAAAACTGTAGTTGGTTGAGACCGGGCCAAATCACAATTGCTGAGTATTTGGTCCCCTTCAACCAGCTGTAGCCGGCATTCAGTGCAACGTCGACGGAAACCCAGAGAGGTTCACAGACCTGCCATGCTGCCAAGTATGAACTACTAACAGTATGGCCAGCAGAACCTGGCAGTATCGTAATGTTTTAAGTCAGTATGTGCTTTATCTATTCCCCGTTTTCAGATATTCATCAGCACTCAATACATGTGTCCAACATTTCTGTGTCAGAGCTTGTTGGTATGTGCCACCATTTTGTAGCTTCAGTATTAAATCAGCCATTTTGTAAGCCAGGCTGTTTCTGGCCTTCTTTTCGTGAGAGCTTCACACTCGGTGCAGAACAATCCCACTGAATCAAATCATATTATCTAGTTGAGGCAGGGTGTTGTAGTGTCATCGTACATTTATCCCCGATATGAGTACCTATAATGGACTCGCAATCCTGATATATGGCTCTTGTTTCCTTAAACATGAAACAAGACCACAGGTATTTAAATCATAAAGCTTAACATCAGTTTAGTAGCAGTGTTGATGGAATATTATATAGATTCACAATATCCAAGTAATCTGATGACTGTACATAGTAGGAAACTTGCAAATGGCTCTGAAGGCTGGTATAAAACAGTCATTATATATGACACAACTGTTGCACTAACCTGAGTAACAACCATTCATTTCTATAATATAAATCCCTTTATAATGTTATTTAACCATGCATATTTTCCCTTTTATCCCCAACTGATTCAAATCTCAAATATGGTCTCTTCCTGATCTCCTCATATGAACCTATGATTTAAGATCAAATATAACATATATATCAATGCCGCTCGTAGCAAGAAGCACAACCACTGACATACACTGACAATTTGGAAAAACCTGATAGAGAAGGACACAGAGAAATATAATAATTTAAATATTCTTAAGATAAGTTGAGAGAAAAATATCCACACTGGCATTTATAGCTCACAATTTTTCTACTACAAGCATAATGACCTCGGAGGGTGCTTCTGCAATGCGCTTTTGGAGAAAAAGCTCTGTATTTAGCTGAAACAAAATCAATATTGGTACTGTATTGCGCCGGTATAGAAAAAAAAGTTGACTGCCATTGGCCCATGGCAGCATCACTTTGGGTTTAGTATTGACACCGAACGTTTCTCTAATGTATGATTCGCTTCCGAAAAATGTCCATCTACTGACATCAGAAGATTACAAAATTTATACAGTATTTTTTTATTATTTGTTAATTTATGTCTAAACATTTTGATAACTCTTAATCTTATCTATACACTGATACATAGTTACATGTATTTTACATGTGATATAACAGATCTGCACAAACAGAATACAAATACAAATATGAAGAAGTATTATTACAAATGCCAATACAGACATACACAAAATACTCAATTGTACCATTGTGCACAGAACAATAAGAAAAACAATTTTTATAATAATGTCTTTGTTAACAGGTTGTTGGTTATTTTAATCATAACTGCTTATCAGACTACCTGAATGGAACTGAAACTGTGTCTATTTTAAATGTTTTAATTATTAATCTTCTCAGACAAAACTGACATTGAGTCAATGACAAAAAAATTTTGAAGTATATATTTTAACAAGTAAATATACCTTTACTGACTGTTAGGCACACACCAACTAATGAGCAAGGTTTTTCAGAAAGTATTCAGGATCTTTATTTAACTATAAATATTTGGCTAGAATATTAAAATTTTAGTCAATGGAACATCCACCCACAAATTTCTATAAATTATTATATTTAATTATTATTTCCGCTCTTCTTGATTCAATCAACCACTATCAGATGGGATGTGTTACAACATGACTGCTTGGTCTAGCAGATGTTCCCTGCTCCCTTCTCAAGTAAATTATCATATTTTTACCTGTATGCATTAAAATAAGCAGGGTACAAGTCTACAGTACTGCCGCATTGTGTGTGTTGTTCCTGACAGTCGTAACTATTGCTGGCTGGTGATTTAAGCTGATTTTGTTTCAGAGTTGCCATAGACACATGCTCTTATAAATATATTACTATAATGCATGGCAATTATATATGTATAAATAACTGAATTACATACATACACAAAGTTAAGTCTTGTATTGTCAAGACCTGCTTCGGTGAATCCTGCAATATATATATCTGAATATTTGGGCATGGTCCAAAAAAAAGCGTTATTCCACTTTAAACTTTAATTATAAACACCCCCATGCCACCAAAATTCTTCTACAGATCTTGAATTTCTCATCTGCATGCTGTCCTTGGAGTAACTATATGTCATATCCCCACATCCTTATTAAACTCTGACACAAGTGCCGGGTGTAGTTCTCTCAAAAACTGGGAGCTGCCATTTAGCTTGAATATACAGCGAGGCTTAAATATATAAACTCTACACATCTTCCTTTAGTCAATGGACCTATATTGTATCATACAGTGGATCAAGGATTAGCCACTAAGAGTACTGTGACAGTCAAGGTTCTTCATCTCAGGTGCGTTCAGTCATCAACTTTACCTTTGCAGGTAATTTTTTTTTACAAACATTAATGACTTAATACCAAATTAGTGGGCAGACTTGACTTAGTGTAAGTGTTAATAATCCATCCCATCAATGGTCCATTAAAATTTCTATTCAATATATTACAATGGCAGAACATTATGTGCACTCCAGCAATAGAGAATAAAACATTTGATTCAAACTTATTAAAAGGTTACTTTGCTAAATTCACAACGTTTCCTCATGAAGTGACACCATAGATGATATATCTTAGCTGACAATGTTTTTTATCATATTTTTGGAACTTGCACTCCACTCCTCCTATCAACATCTGTTAAAGTCCTCGACCTTGTTACTTCAGCTGGCATATTGTGACAAATTTAGACTGTTTTCTCAGATATTAAAAATTATTGATTCCCTATAATTATTTGCCGGGAATGGTGCTGGTTTGCTTTACAATTAATGGCCAAGTACCTGTCTAAGTTACTGACATGTAATTTATAAAAATAAACTGACCTTTTCAATGGTAACTGCCAAAACCCAATAGCGCCCATTGGTGGGAGGGATTATAATTGGACTCTGGGGCCCCCTAGAAGAGGATCCTGGGAGGGGGGGTCTAGAACCCCCCTTTTTTCAGTGACTGCAAACTTTTTAAAGGGTTTCAGACCTATTTTTGCATCCTGGACACCCCCCCCCCCTTTTCCCTGACCTGGAGACCTTTTTTCAGATGCTGTCATTAGTGCTCCTGGGTTAGACCCCTCCTTTTCCTATGTCCTGGATCCGCCCCTGCCCCCTCCAACCCACTGAACCCCATCAGATCCTGAAGTGCTAACAGTGGAACCTGTCTGAAACACAACCTATCTAATAAGACCACCTGTGTATTAAGACCACTTTTTGCCAGTCCTATAGGTGGTCCTTTAAAACAGGTTTCACTGTACTGGTGAAATCTCAAAATTATTTGTTATAATGATGACAGTGCAGTACAGTTGATCTGCCACAAACTGGCCTTACTCTTTGTTTCCTTAATTTGTATTATTTTAGGTGAATTTTATCCAAAGCTGTGCATTTTGGTGAAATCACTAAGTAAGCCCTGTATGGGACAGACTCTCTGTAATGTAGTCCTAGACAGGTCATATATACTGCTTTTTTATTATTTGAATATTTTAATCATACTTTAACAGTTCTGGATTATTCCTGGAACTATTCATTGTGAAAGCAAAAATTATATGATCAAAGGTATCTGTTGGAGGAATTGCTAACCTACATTAGTACCAATTTTCTTGAAGAAAAGGCACATTTATGTGGTCAAGACCTTTACCAGAGGTAAAATGTATAACATATATTTCATTTATATATCAGTAGTTACCTAAGTGACAATTTATATTCATTCACTTGAAATAAGGTTATATCTGTTAATATTTTGCAATTTAATTATATCAGTGTATTAATAAAAACATTCAAGTCTAAAGCCGGATTGAGTGCTTAACCATTATACACACATACACTACACCATAGATGAAAAGAAACCATTGTTATCCAGAGTTCAGAAATGTTTTCTGTTACCCAGTGAACTGCAAAAATAACTGAGACAGTAAACATAACCAGTGTGACATATTATGCAGAGTTTTTCTTTGCCATTCCTCTGATTTTTATCTGACTAGACTCAAACAGAGCAGGGTTTCGATTTAATACCTTCAGTAAAAAAAAAATGGGCTTTTCGTTTTATATCTTTAGCGGTAATCCATACATTCACACCTTCAGAGGCTTTTCAACTGACGCACAGCGGCCGGTAAAATTACAACACGATAGAACTTGATACATAGGGTGGGAAATGGAGAAAATAGTCGTTCCCCGCATAAAACAGTAGCATTATAGCTTAAAAACAGCCATTTATCCAGCAAATAGAGGCTGGAGACACTGACCTGTGACCTTGACCCTATCCATCATAGTCTAGGGTCACCCAGGTCAAATGTTTTCAAAAGCACCTGCTTTAAACTGAACCAGCCTTGCAGCAGGAGACAGCCCTGCTGGCTGTTTCTAGGAGTACACACTGGCTACAGTACACATGTATGTTACTTCATATTAAAAGACCGTACCAGCATGTTTTAATGCATAGTGTTTAAATGATTATGGTCAATTTTACAGCAATGAATCAGATAGTCATTAACATGGGCATTAAGATGGACATTATCATCAGCATTAACATGGGCATATATACACATGACTTACTGGTGCTTGTATATTTGTTTTTACATACAAAGTAAAGGATATGTTTTCAAGCAAATCATATAGTAAAACAGATAGTAATTATAAATTAATTCTAAAACATGGGCCATGTCACATATTAAAACACATTGAAATTATAAGTTAATTCTAAAACATGGGCAACATCAAATATTAAAACAGACATGGGCAACATCAAATATTAAAACAGACTGTTAATAAATTCGAAATCTTGGGCCATGTCAAAAGTTAATTCTAAAACATGGGCCACATCACATATTTAAACAGACTGTTAATAAATTCTAAATCTTGGGCCATGTCACATAATAAAACATATTGTAAGTTAATTCCAATACATGGACTATGCATAAATAAGTTTAAAAAAAGGCTTGCTAACATAAGCCAAGGATTATTGAACAAAGTAATTTTGTTTTCTCAAACTATTCAGATATGTTCCTTGCTAAGGCTGTCAGGATTTCCAGCATTTCATGGATTTCAGGATTTCCCTGTTTTTCCCCTGATGGATTTTGAAAATTTCAGGATAATTATTTCTTGCTATTTGGGGAGTTACAAACCAAAAATAGTAACCAACCACTAGATGGATTGCTTGGACATGAGACAAAATATGTCTAACTCACTCTGACTTTCAAAAATGATGCTAAATGATAATGATAATAAGACGCTATTATTATTCAGTGAACATATAACACCTTGATCAGGCATCCTTGTCCAGATTAGTATGTCCTATAAACAATAATAATAACCATCATCACAGAACTGTATATTTTCTATATAAATATAAACTACAAAAGGCACAGCGTCTGTAACACCTGATGGGGATGCAGATGAAATGCCTGCAAAATGATGCAGATTTACCTTCAGAAAAACTACATACACAGTCTAAAGTTTCAAACTCATCTTCATATAAAACTCAACTATACATAGCACTTTATTACCCCCAAACAGCGTGACAGGGGCAATTTCCTGATAGTAAATCATCAGGGAGTTCAATTCTCTAAATGAAACGTTTTACTTATTTTGCCCTACTTTGTCTGCCCTACATTGTGTTTTCTGTCCAGTTTTAACAGACCGAGCAACAGCAGGGGCAAATTACATCAGGGATTGGAATTCCCATACAAACGTACCTCCATGGCCCACCGAGTTGTCTGGATACTTCCATCAGAGCAGATTTTCTAATACATAGTCAGATTAATATAATTCAAATAATGTACTCATGATCTCCATGGAAACGGGTTTATATAAATAGAATCATAACTGTATATGACATATAATAGTCACAGTTCTAGGCTGATCTATACTACTTTACAGATTCACTTACAAATGATATGAAATTGTGTATGTGTGTGTGTGTGTAAACTACTGTATATTCAGGGTAGCAGGATAAAGGCCTAAAGGTGGAGCTGTCCATCTTATGAGGATGCAGAAAATAATATGATCTCCTTAAATTCATATTTTTTATATGTCGGTAAGAATTATCTACATGTATATGGATTTTATATGTTACTGTTTTTATGTATAATACCATTCTGAAATAATGAACAACTCTGGAATTGAAGATTATTGTTTAATTTTAAAATTCGCAAATGATCAATATTCTGAGTATTACTGCCAAGCTATTAAGAGAAATCATCATTATACTATACTTATTATAAGATATGAACACTATGATAGATATTAGATGAGATATTAAGATCAGACACTACTTTACTCTAAGCACACTTTTTAAGTATGCTTCCTTTTTCTCAGATGAGTGCTTAACCAAATGTTCAATTTGGTGTATTACATAAAATTTTCATAAACTTCATTGTTTGTTCTGAAAACCACTTTGTGTAAAATTCATATAGGTTGCATGTCCCTGAAAAATTCCATTAAATCAAAAGAGCTGCAAGTTCCAATGCTGTTTTACTTTTAAGCATTCTGACTTCAACATATGACTAGTCACATGCAGGTTTAAGTGTGCACAAAAGATGGCTGCACATGAACGATTTTGAAATGCTTGACAGGAATGAACCAGTCAGGGTTTGATAAGGGCAAGGAAAATTGACACAGTTATCTGAGGCCCATCCTGAAAAATCTATTTGGGGAGACAGTTTGGTAGCAATCGAACTAACCACCATAGCCCCTATGCTTTGCCCCTTTGACCTTATTATGCTAATGAGCCCCAAAACACTCCTAGACAGAAGACTTTCCATGTTTATGGTTGCGAGAGTGGTTTACAAGACAATAGTGACATTACAAGGATGTCACAAAGGTCAGCTGCCTATGATGTCACACTGAGATTTCCATATCTGAGATTTCTGTAATTTCTATATCTCTGTTCTCCAGTGATGAATATATCACTATCATTGTGTAGTGTTTTGCCATATTTTGCATTCTTTGTCTAATACAAATTCAGTGCAAGATAAGACCATGCTTGTAAGATAACTGCATTCACTTAGCAGTTGGCTGAATAGGTCCTGCAACCTATGGCTTAGAACTTTTCATAGTATCTCCATTGCATAAAATATATATCCTGAAAAAAATGCAGACAGGGGCACTGGTACAGACCACATGTGTTCTGTTTGGCAGAATCACCCAAATTATGCAAATTTTGTGCTTGTCAGGTGATTGGCTGTTTACACTGGCAACAGTTACTTGATTGGTTGTTCTCATGCAAGTTCTCTATTCATGATTATTCATTGAATGAATATACAATTACAGTCACAAAGTTCATGGTTAGGTCAACTGGAGCTGTAGCCAAAGAGAAGATGCAAGAATCACACACTGGGACGGCCCTGCCCATGATCCTGATTTACAAAAAGATTATAATCAAGTACAACCACCTTCTGTCACACCTTGAACATGTCAAAGTATTTCTGATAATCCCTTTTACCAGGTGTGGCTTTAAAGGGAGGTTTTCAAAAATTTTCTTATACTGAGGGCATCACAGTCAGGGTACCGGAAAGTCTGGGTGCGTCTGATAATAGACATGCATCTAAAGATAGAGAATTTACTGTACTTAGACTTGGTAAGGTTTCATTGTACCTTCATAGATAGCCGTGAATACACAACTCAGTAGGCTGCATCATGAATGGATAAAAAAATATGAGATCATAACATAATTTGGAGTCACTTTAAATATTAATTCATAATTTTAAATGACTCCAAATTAAAACTAGTCTGTCTCCTTGGACAAGGTACACAGTAATTTTAAACTCAAGGATCCAAACAGATTAAATGCTGTTAGTTTATCAGATGCATATAAATTAGCCACATGGAATGTGGTTATAATAACTGAGGCGTTGAGACAAAAATTTGAAAGGTAAAAAAAAAGTAATAATATCGATCACAACAACCGTTAGAATGTCTGACATAATCACCATTATACACAAGCTGAATATATATGCTGATGGTACAACACAAGATATACTCATATTTCGGATGTTTGTACATTTGTACAATTTTATTCAAGTATATATTTTATCATGGTCCAAAAAATGATAGATAAGAATGAATTAAAGATGTGTTGCTTCAAAAATCATAATAAAACATGAAGTTTCTCATGCTTTTAATGGAATATATATATGCAATTGCACACAATCCTGTACAAGTATTTTTTTAAACTGGATTCTGCATTTGTGGGGTAATACTCTAAGTAGACTGCACATGTGAGTCTGTTAGAAATAAACTGTTCTTGGAAATAATTGCATTTATACACATTTGGCTTACCAGTACTAGAGGGTGACTTATGTCACAACATCCTCTAATACAATGGTTCATGTTATCTAAAGTAAATTTGGTGGTTTGCTTTATATTTGGGAGGTTAAATTTTTGGGATTTTTACATTTTCATTGTTTCGCGAAAGGTCCATATTCCTTTCACATTCCAGAAACGTATACAGAGTATATTAAAACAAAACTGTTTCATCACCAGCTGGACAATGACTCAACCTGCATTACTGACATATATTATGAATCATCTATTACATTTCAAAAGTTGATATTTGGTTTACATGTGACATGAAAGATATGTTAATATTTAGTGCAGCTAATTTTGTCTTTAACATTTGGACAATTAATGCACCAATAACATATTAATATACATTGGTTGCAAGTGAGGGTATTGTAGAAATAACTGTTCATCTGTGTTAATGGGGCGTCTTATTCACGAAGTTTTCTTTTTCGCGAAATTTTACCTTTCACAAATATCGCAAATTTGGAACTTTCACAAACATAAAACCAACCACAGTAGTAATCAAGCCTCAGGTATATAACCTTATGGCAGATACAGCTATGAATAGATATCTTTAATTTTCAGGAATCATGCATGCTCATTTAAATACAGTCTAACCTGTCTAATGCGACCACCCAAGGGACTGGGCTGAAGTGGTCATAATAGACAGGTGGTCTTTAGATCTAAAAATTTAGGAACTGCACAAACCTAGATGACTCATGTATGAAGGAAGTATATATATTAGACCACCTTTATGACTTTATCAATTACATTGTAGATACATATTTTGTAAAATGGAAAGATCTTTGTGTAAAATGTATTTTATGTGTTGATATATGAATGAAATATATTTGCATACAGTTGATTAATATGTTATCTTAAGCTAGCGCCGCTTTGTCCCTTGACTCTCAGCAATCTGACTGACCTTTACTTTAATTCAATCTAATACACGTCAATTCTGCGTACTGGCATGAACTTGAAAGACATTGCATCAATATCTTTGGTATGACAGCAATTTACGCTGGTCGAGCAGTTACAAAAAGAGTGCCCACATTAGGCAGGTCAATTCATTTTATAATTTATTTTATTGCCTGTCATCTGTAATAGCCAGGTGGTCGTATTTCACAGGTTTTACCATATATCACTTTGGTCAGAAAAAACTGTCTGTAATCTGTTATAGCCAGGTGGTCATATTTCACAGGGTGTACCGTATCTATATATAATATAAAAGAATTTTAAAAGGGATGGATATCTAGTGGTCTTAATAGCCAGTTACCTGCATTTTACAGGTGGTCTGTCAGACAGGTTGGACTGTATTTGGAAAATAGGCTAGCAAGTTTTTGGTTGCCATATTTTAAAGACCATTTGACAATAACTGAAACCCCCTGTCGTTAATTTGAAGCTATATGAAAAGAGCCATATTATACTTAAAGTTAAAAATCACCAGGTAATCACTCAGCCATCCTACGGTCTGAATTTATGTTAAATTCCATTTAGTCTATGAGAAATGAGCAGCAATTTTTGTTCTACATAATTTTCCTCCTAGCAATGGGACTAAATAAGTGTAAACAGTATTAGTGAATGTATTATAATAAGTATTTCAGTTTAGCAAATAACACAAAGTCCAGTGACAGCAGAAATCAAGTGACTGACAAGGCACCAGCCCCTCATAAAAAGCATGAATTAATGACACCCACCCAGACAATAAATCTGTATATTACGTGACAAAATTCAGAATATTATCAGTAACGTTCCATTTATATACACAGCCAGTCTAAAACATTGTGTTAAACACCTAAAAGCTCACACAGTCACAAAACTGTCAAATGACTTAAATCTTTTTTTTCAGAAAATACTACATCATTTAGGCACTGTATTTCTGTTACTTTTTCTCAGATCTGGTTATGCAAACCATTGAAATATACTTTTCAAATATCATCATTAGTTTAAGTTATTTTTATATTTCATTCTTTGCTTGTTTATATAGTCATATGCAAGTCAAGCATTACAAAAATAAAGTTCTTATTGTTAAAGTGTAATACCCCATCCTTATTAAATACAGCAAAAGAATTTTTAAATACATATTTTAATTCAATATTTCATGTGAGATATTATTACTTGCAGCCTACAAATTTTTGATGAAAATGCAATATATTACAAAAAAAGATTACAATAAATCATATTATTAAAACATATATAAATTGTAACTTCATACAAGTATACAGGATTTTGACACAATTAATGTAAAATCAGTGAGAAACATTGTCTCCTACCTCATGTGTATAGTCTACTTTAACTGGTTTCTGCATCTACATAAACTGATTTATTCTTTACAATATACAAGGATATCTTGATTTCAGGATGACATCAGGAATATGCAAAAATATTTGTTAGGCCACACAAAAAATACTGTTCAATGGACTCTGGAAACAAGAAGTATGGTGCAAGTGTGCAAATTTTTTCCTTTTTTTTACCGATCAAGACACAATCCAGGTTCACAATCAGGTTGTTTAGTAAATGTGCAAATCTGCTTACGTTCTTTAAATGGAAAATATGAGCAAACACAAATTTCAGTCCATTTTCCATACCTTTGACAATTCTTTCTAGGGAATTTGTGCCACTGCACAAATTAGCAGCATTATCAAGGACCTGGTTTTCATTTGCAAAAAAAAAAAATTTTTGATCCATGAAGAATTGGAAGAGCAAATCCATAGAACAATACATTTTTTGAAAATGGCCTGATCACATTTGCTTTTAATAAATTTACACACATTTGCATTTGATCAAAATTAACTATATTTTGATTGATTTATTTGAAACTTTTGCACCTGCAAATATACTAAGTACATTCGAACTCAACCCAGATAATGTGATATACAGCAGCCCCTAGTTCATTGGCCGTGCAGTCAAATGCTAAATCTGCCAACCAAAAAAGAAATTTTCTATTGTTCTGTTTACCATTCTTTCTCCATTAACTTTTTTTCAGGTTGCTGTAATATATATCAGTGCTGTTTATTTTGGGTATTACAAAGAACTACTCTTTGGTAGTATTCTGAGTTTCAAGGGTCAGGTTATATGTTAGACATTTCTGACCAGATGAGGTGTTGTCCATTTTCAGCACAATCTCCCCATTTGTTTATTTGCATACTGTGGTTGCCTTAATATTTGAGGAGTTAAAATTTTTCAATTTTTGCGAGGGTTTCATATTTGCAAGCTCAAAATGCAATAATGTAAATAATATGCATTATTTAATTAATGATATTAAATTATTTGTGTGCTAAATCTAAACAATTCCATGGGGACCCCAGGAAACACTGAACAAGTGAAAATAATTGTTTGTTATTAGTAGATAATTTTAAAGATCTGATACAATTCATAGATCAAATATCATTCTTTGATTTACTGGTAACATAGAAGATCTTTAACAAAACATTGTATCAATGTTTTGCCTTTGGTCTTGGCTACAACAAAAATTCCTGTTTTCAAAGAGGTGATACTTTATCTTTTACCAATATCATGAGTTTGAAATCCTCATGAAAAAAAAGGCAACCATAACAGAGAGAGACAGACAGACAGACAGAGATAGAGAGAGAGAGAACAAGGTATTATCAGACAGCCTAATAACCTTCTTGTACAAATATACTTTTCCAACTTGTTTCACTATTACCTTTTTGCAAACATCAATTACAATGTCAGTGGACATTACACACATTTATGAAAGTTATGTTAGTGATTCTTGGTAATCATTAGTATTAAACTGGGTCATTTGGTGGTACAAGTCATCAGAAGAAACATGAAGGACTTCATTTGAAGAAGAGAAGAGAGCAGCAAACTTGACCTTTGCCCTCATTAATATGCATGGATTTTGCACGGAATCAAACTTTGGCAAGATATAATATTGGTTCATATTTCTTTTGAGTTTTATCAAAATCCATCATATTTTGGGGAAGTTATCACAGTGATACCACAAATAAGCTCAGTGGCCTCTGACCTCATTAAATATGTGTGGAATTTGCCTAGAATGGAACTCAGGTGACTTAATCTATTGGTAAGTAGTTATATTGAGTTTCATGAAAGCCCATAAGGCAGAACAAAAAGAAGTGGAATAGAGACTGGTATTAAATCTCACATGTATTTGTTTAAATAAACTTTTGTGTTTAAATAAACTGGTTCTTTATTCATTGCTATGTTTTGTACACTTTTGCAGAAGAAAAATAAGGACTTTCCAGAAAACTCAAATACCAATACAGTGATATTTTCCTCTCAATTATATAGCAAATTACTTGCAATCAGCTTCACATTCAGTTGTAAACACGTTTCAATATTGTGCGGGAATGTAATGTTGCAGTATTCACTTTAGTATGAACGTTTGCATCAGAAGGATACTACAGCCATCAGCCTTAGGTGTTATAGACGCAACATACCAGCGTTAGGTTAGCTGTCAGCTGGTGATGCAATCTACCTATTCATTGCACAATACACTAAATTGTTGAAAAAGGTTAAATCTGTAATAATCATCATCTTTCCATATACAAAAATTGATATGTCCTCAAAACTTTTTTTTATTTCAACCAACTGTCAAGCAGGTGGAACAAAAAAAAAAGAAAAATTAAAAGTCCTAATAATGAAGAAGTGCTTTTTCTTTTATCTGCACAGAAAAATTCCACAGGCTACTATGCCAAACACTGCATGACAACAAGGATTTTCAAAGGTGATCACAGCATCAAGTGGTCCTATAAGCACATACTTATTGCTGTCATATAGCTGATCTCGCAGTGCTGCATTGCATCACTTTTGCGCCTACGCAGCACTACAGTTCTGGTAAGATCTGTTGGCTCTCTGCCATGGCTCATTGCCATAGTAATGGTGGCAGTCATGGTGACTCCACTGCTACTATGGCAACAAGCCAAAAGATTAAGGTGACCATAGTGAGCACAAAGCTGTAATGGGTATATCACTAAGTCAGAACGACTAGCTCGTAACCTGTCAATCATGGCCGAGTCTCTCATGTTAATATGTACATCAGACAAGGAGAAACATGGGCGACCATATTTTCTCTACATTCAGCATATGTGTAATATTCAGCACAATATTTCAAACAATGAACAGATCAGGAGGGCTGGGAGGGTGGTGGGAGTGGATGAAGGGGGGGGGGAGGAGAAAGGTCGGGGGGGGGGGGGTTTGGAGGGGTGGGAGAGATTAGAAATAACAAATGTCTGAAATATCTTGGAAAATATTAAAAAAATTTTTTATGACAGAAGTCAATTTTCTGTTTTATTGGTCTTCATTCACTCTGATGTATTGGAATAAACCTAGACTGGAATTTCAAGTTGGTATTTCATGAAAAAGGTTTTTTTGGGGATTTCTGAAGGAATAATTTCATAGTTGTGTAAAAATTCCAAACACAACATTTCACAACACATTTTAAATATTCTATCAACGGGTTACATGTTGATTATCTTTTCATACATTTTACTCTTTGTCATTTATTGACAGTACAATGGATGTAAGCTTATGTTTTTTTCTCAGTACGATCCCATAACATTTTAGTTCTCATTCAAACAAGTTTATACATTTGCCCAGCTAGGGCAAAGTACATTTATGTGAATGCAGTGTCCTAACTTATGTTTCTTGGATATTTTCTAAAAGTTTACAATATGAAACATCTTAACATTAAATACCTATGCCTGTATGAGCTTTGCCAGGTGACCAACAGTGTGTTAATATTTATATTATTATTATAATATTATTATTTTGAAATAATATTTGCTAAATATTTGCTAATTTCATCCTCCATTAATAAACCTGTCTTATTCTTTCACAGCAATACACCTAATGGCCTTTACTATTAATTAAGATATAAGAGAATTCAGAGGACATACCTAAGTAGAACTGATGCCAGTAACTTGACAGTTCTATGACACCCTGAATTAAACCCATCAATTTTTTTTTTCCGGAGAGATTTGTGGCATCAGTAATTAGTCATTACAACCAGTCACTATAGAAAAACAACATTACACTAAATTTGTTATATCTGTGTGCTCTGTAATTCTGTTGACAGAAAGCAAACACCAAGCCCCCTGATTATATTGCTATATCTATGTGCTAACAAACATGATTATATCAATTGCTGTGAAATCTATACCCAGGTTTACAAACTGTACTCCCAGAAAAATGACAGCAGCATTGTACTAAATAGAATTTACTTGTATATATCATACACTGTACTATATCTTGACAAATTCATGGTTTCCTATCACTTATAAATTTATTTTAACCATTGTTTTATATACATACATACTGTGATTGGCTTCATTAAGTCAGTTTTTTTCACCTTTCACCTAAATTTTTTTGCAAATGTGAATAGATGCATATTCTTTCACTTGAATAGAAGAGCATATGTATATAACTTTGTAAGGTAATCAGATTTATGAATATTAATCTGCAGTCTACAGGACTTTCAATATTAAGAACAAGAGCACCCCAGGGTGCGTAATATGCCTGTTGTATGGCTTGTGACCTCTGATCTTATTAAATATGCACAAGTTATGCTGAGAATTTAATTCAGGGGACAAACTCTATTGGTTAATATATTTAATGAGTAATAAATCCATAAGATTTTTGGTAAGTAATAACAGTGCCACTAAAGTATGGTGACCTCTGACCTCATTAAATATGCATGGAATTTGCATGGAATTGAACTTACAGGAGATATATTATATTGGTTAATATTTCTTTCAAGTGTCATCAAAATCCATCTAATTCCTGGTTAGTTATTGCAGCAACATCACAAAGTAGCCTAGTCAGTTGAGCTCTGACCTAATTAAATATGCTTGGATATTATTATTGGAAAGAAGTTGTGGTGAGTTTTGTAACAAGGGACCCATGGGTCATGGCGCTCAGCTGAAGTTTGAAATTTTTGCAAATGCAAAATATGCAAAATATTCTATTGTAATATTTTTCATTTATATAAGCATATGAGAACCTAAGAGGAAAGGGGCCCTCCTACTTGGTTATATTAAAATTCTAAATATATGGTTGCAAACTAATACTCTGACAAGACTGTCATGTAAAAAAAAGTAAAAGTTTGGAGATACTGTGATGCATATGAAAAATTTACAGATGGACAGGCAAGTGGACAAAATGGACTAATACCTTTATTTCACTATCAAGAGAATAATGCATTTAAGTTTATATATAACCCTTTTTTTTAGCATATCCACTTTTTCCATTAATAGTTTTTAGCTGATTCATTTTTTTTATTTACAAGTTTTATAAATTTGTAATATAAAAACTTAAAATATAAGTTAAAATATTAGAATTCTAAGTTGCAATCATTATATATCCAGAGTGTAGCTCATATTGGGTCATATTATGCATACACATATATTTTATTATTTTTAAATCACAAATGTTTAAACTGAATTTAAACATGGCATCTACAAGATTATTCCTTGAATCACTATTTAAAAGTTTTGCACATTGGAGTTTTCAGTACATGCTTAATTTTATTCACTGAAATAAAATAAAAGATTCAGTAAATGTGATAAAATAAAAACATCCTTTCAAATAAAATATACACACTGTTGGTTGAATGAGGGACAAACAATATCATTGTGCTAATTACTATCTCAGCTATAATTTATTACTGGAATTAATAGTCAATTTCACACCTGGTGAAGTTTTTACTCTTCTGAAGTAAGAAATTACTTATCTGATAAACATCCACACTTTCATAGCAATACACCACTTTGTGGACACAATTAAATGTGCACTTTAATCATTGTAACCCTGGTGGTACAATACAAAATCTAAAATGTAGCATAGCCAAGAATAAAATAAAATACAAAAAAATTATAACATTCATCTAGTTAATGCACCATCTGGGGGGAGGGGGGGGGGGGGAGTGCAGGGCAGAGGGGAAGCCTGCTAGTAGTGGCCAAGCTGAGCCAAGGCAAGCTGCCTGGGGTGGGTTACATATTGCAAGTGAAGGCTGTGTTACTAGGTGGGCTAGATGTAAACAACACTTGACATGGTGTATGAAAACTTGAATAAAAGCTACTCTTTTCAATCAATTCCTTTGAAATTTCTGATTTTAAAAGATTGAATCATTATGTAAATATGATGTAAAAATTAAATCAAGTGCTTACAGGGAAAAAACGTGCCATTGCCATAGTTGGACAAAGTTTAAGGTACTGATTTTTCATTTATGCTAATAACTTGAAAAATTTGCAAAATTCAGATCTAATTTTGGGTAAACAATTGAATCTTGATTAAATAAAGTTATATTCCTGAAAAAAAAGTCTCCAGCTTCAGCAATTCTCATGTTAGGTGAGTAAATATATTTCCTGTTTTTTAAAAATTGCATTATATTTGGGCCCATTACTTCAAAATAATACCAAATACTGACCTAATTTTTTATATGTTCATAGAAAATGTATGGAAGAATATGAATACTAAATATGATCAAAAACAGATCAGTGGTTTTGATATTAGGCAGCCTTGAAGTGTAACAATGGCTTTTTTTATGGAAAACGGAGGTTTTTCCTTAATATCTCGAAGGAATGATGTCCTAGTGACCCAATGTTCGGTATGGTAGGAGATTTATGGGACATCTAATGGAATGCAAAATTTTGGATTCCTAAGTCCAAAGGTTTTAAAATGTGCCCTGTTAACGACCGGACGGCTGGACGGACAACGGACAAAGGACCACAACTATAGCTCAGATGACTATAAGTCATCTGAGCTAAAAATCCATCAACACTAAAAGTTACAGACAGATGGACTGTGGGTATACCAAAATACATCCCTTCATAGAATCCATGACCCTCAAGTTGAATATTTGGAATAAAAATGATAAAATTCCAGAAGAGGAGATTTGGTCAATATTGTAAAATTTTGCCCTTTTTCCAGTATTTATATCATCATATCATTATATTAATGTATCATAACATTGTATATATGATTGTACTGAAATGTGAGGATCAGTGCATTGTTTACTGATTTGTTTGAGGTAGTCAGCAATGATCAGTGAATGCTAAAAGAGCTAGCTATATAAGTGTTTCATTAAAGGGGCCCAATCACCTATCTGACCTTCATAAACTAAAGCTAATCCCTTGGGAGCTTTAATGCTTTTATAAAAATAGGCCAGAAAGGCCTTACAAGAACTTTTCATAACCAAAATTACTCTTAGAATATTAATATAATTACAAAGGAAGCCAGAAATCACAAATTCTTTTTCAAAAGGTAGGTGAATGGGCACCTTTAAGAAGATTAAACACTAGTGAATCATGATGATCGTGGTAGTTATCATGTGTATTCAATTCTATCATATCACACCTTTAGGCAGCAGAGCTGGCAAACACCCCTTTATCTAAATACAATCCAAAAGTTGTTTTAAATGCATATTAGAACCATAAAGTATAGGTTATTTTAAATATGGTACAGTGTTCTTTTTGATGGGATACATATTTTTTTCTTAAATTAAACAGTAAAATTTTAACAGACAAAATATCCAGTTTTTTTATTTTGCTCTATCATTATTGATTGAATTATACTACAGAGTTTGTTTATTCAGAAATTTCTCTACAGTTTTGAACTGTATCAGTTTTAATTTATGATTTGATTGATTAGCTAAAAGTAAGTATTGATAACATTTCAAATTAATTTAATGTTTTAAGCTTGTACTTATTGTTAATTATTTTATTAATACTTTTGGATAATTCAATGTTCAAGTTTCAACATTAAGGATATTAATGTAAATTTTGTTTTAATAATTAAATTTTAAATTTCCTCGTATGAATAATAGTTATGGCTAATTGAATAGACACATTTCCATTGCTATAAATGATATTTCAAGCGTTTAAATTAGTTTTAGGTTTCACTTCCTGTTAAATAGTAATTTATATTTGTAGCTTTGTTTTGCATATATTTCCAATGCATATTATAAATTATCTAACATAAAACTTGAATTAGCGGACCGGTAATTGCGAAATCAAGATGGAAGTCTCCACAGGCCTGCCCGAACTTGTACATCAGTGTGACAGCATTATTGTCACAAAGGAAGGCAGCTGAGATATAGATTTATCTATACACAGTAGATTAGTATAGTCACAAAAACAGACAAAACAGTCATGTGGACCCTCAATTAATACAAATGACAGGAAAGCAAATATGTCTGATTACCGCCTGGCAGTGAAAAGAAACCAGTAAATTTAATGCAAATTAAGACAACTGTAAGATTCATTAACTTTTCAAACTGAGGAGTCTGGTCTCTTTTCTACTGACTTTCGGTCATGCTCAAGTCAAGGAAATGACTTTAACACGATATTTGCCAAGTGTTCGTTTCTTTTTAAAGGGGCCTATTCACGTGCCTGATCTGCAGCATTTATGGGATTTTGTTCCTGAAGGTGGTTGGTTTAATATGTGTAGAAGCTGAAAGATAACTAATAGCAATTAAAAGCCTTCTGCAAAAATTCTGATCGATCTGACTTGCTGCTTTGTTGAATGTGTTTATTATTATTTTGATTGTTTATTATGTGGATTATTTTGGCAGCTCCCCACATGTTAAAGCATGTGGATATAAATAAAATGAACATCTTGGGTGCTCTGAGATCGCTGTTTTCTGGTCTACTTTAATAAAAGTAAAAAGGAATTATCTTCATTAATAGATGTCAGATATCTGAATAGGCCTCTTTAATATATTCTCTGTTGACAATATAACTGTGATTATGAAATATTAACACAAATGAAAAGTTTAAGACATTCTTAAGATAAAATATGGTCAAGGGTATTAACCAAAAAGACCTGAAAATACAGTAAGCATGTCTTACATGTCCTGCACAGTAATAGTCTCAGGTGGCCTCAGTAGGCAAGTGGTCATAGGTCATAGGTAAGTGGTCAATAAAATCTTACCATGAAATACCATAAAACAAGTGTCCCTGTCCCAATAATCCTCCATCTCTCCTTTCATTATTTTGGTGGATCCTAGCAAACTGTTCATTGCTAGCAACTCATAAGTCTTCATTCCTTTCTGCCTTATATGATCATTCCAGTTCAATATTCTTGCACAAATGAAGATCAAGAATTCAAGATTCAACATCAGTTGCTGGTGGATCTTGCATGATATCATTAGGGAGGTCAGCTATTCAAATCAGTAATTTGACAAAGTCTGAAAAATCTGGGCTCTTATCGGGGAGGGGTGCTCTTCAAGGAACAGAAATGTCTTAATATTTAATACAATTCTCTATAATGGACACTTAACCTCAGGTACAGACTCCTCTTTTTACAGACAAAACCTTGGTGTTGTTACTGTTCATAATAGGGAGGTTTCATTGTGGTTTAATATTTCATACAGTTCCCTATTATGGACACCTAACCTCAAGAACAGACATCTATCTTCACAGAAAAAACCTTGGTGTTGATATTGTTCATAATAGAGAGGTTTTACTGTGGTTTAAAATTTCATACAATTCTCTATTATGGACACCTAACCTCAAGAACAGACATCTATCTTCACAGAAAAAACCTTGGTGTTGATATTGTTCATAATAGAGAGGTTTTACTGTGGTTTAAAATTTCATACAATTCTCTATTATGGACACTTAACCTCAATTACAGACACCTCTTTTTACAGACAATACCCTTCATGTTAATACTGTTCATAATAGGGAGGTTTCATTGTAGCTTATTCTGTATAGAGTACAAATTGGCTATAATGCAAGAAAACTACTTCACTATTGTGTGGTCCTTTTAAGAGTACATTTAGCTTTGGTAAGCAAAAATCTCCTGCAGGATTAACTGGTACCAATAATAATTTCATATGTTGGAAATATCCTACACAAGCATAACAAATGCTCAGCAACACAAAACAACTACCACCTTAACGCCTAAACTGTCAAAGCAAAACAAAGGTAAAAAACATGAGATTATTTCAATCTACACAAAAAAATAAAACATATTGCACATGAACTATAGCATAGAAATGCACAAAGACCCAATACCTGAAAGGTATCTTTAATGTACATTAATATTTTGTGTGTGTAAAATTTATTCAAATTTGCCCATCCCTTCAATTTTTCAACCCCCAAAAATAGCTTGAAAGCATTATTTCTAAAATGAATCTAATTTCTCAGCTGCTGATGATATTTAGGTGAACTGCCTCTGTCTCTTGCCAGCACTGCAGTTTGGTCTGACAGTTAGGTGTCTATGTCACATGACAGGACTCACGCAATTTACATAAAACTACATATCAAGCTTAATGCTTGATGTATTTTTTTTATTAATCCTTTTTTGTGTTTGTTAGGTGAATAAAAATATGTGAGTCTGCTAGGGTCCAACTAATTTACTTGTTTGAGTATTAGAATCTCTACCAATTTCCTTAATATTTCAACTCATTTTATTTTTAATCTTTCAAAAGAAAACTATAGGACTGAGTCTGCTGATACAGCATACTACAGCCTTGAACTTTGAGCTAATTACTAACTACAATAAATGATATATAACAGTCTTATTGATGGCAAATGTAGCACATAAAAAGCAAGTATCTGCAAAAATGACAAACAGAGTCAGTAACCCCATACATCATATTATGATAACTGGTTAATTTGTAAATGGCTTATGTGAAACTAGATATACTAAGTATGCAATAGCCAAGTGAGGACTGGTAGCCAACTGATCACTGGAGGCTTCTGTGGCTATCGGGTACAGCACAAGGCTCAAACAGGAAGTATCTGAGTTTTAATCCCAGCCAAGGTGGTGAGATTTTTCACAGTCTGCCTCCACCCAGGGTGAGCACTCTACAGGCTTAACAGGGAGACGGTGCCCAACAGTCATAATTTCACTCAAAAACGAGTGCCCCTTTTTGGGGTTCCTCATTATTATAACCCAGCAGGACTGGTACACCAGGCCTGGTTGGTGGCAGGATTATTGTGTGTAAGCGCCTGTCATGTAGTCCAAGAAATGTACTCTGAAGACATACAATGTATTTAGTAAAGTGAGCATTGAAGGAATGCAGGCAGTTACCTCCACCAAAAAACTCTTTAAAAATTTCAAATCAAGAAGAAATAAAAAATTACTGCTGGCTGATGATAACAGTCTCCTGGGTCATTTGTTGGTCATAGCTAGATTTTAAATTGTAAAAATTAGATTAAATTATCAATATTCACATTTTTAAAAGGAAACTTTGCATAGAATAAGTATCTATATGCTTTCACTTAATCCACAGTCAGCAGAGCTAAAACTTTGAAATCAACATCAAGAAATGAAATATTATTACTAATAAGAAAGAAATATGCTCATATATAAATAGTTATATACAGTTATATCTTAAACAATTCATATTATTCGTAATTAATAAATAGCCTTCCTTTTTTAAGAATCAACTGCACATACTAAGCTGTGTATACAGTTCTTTAATAATGCTTTGAGAATTCATTGTGGAATGAACAAAAAGAAGGACACACTTGACGGTAATTATGGAGTACACAAGTTAGCTTTTAAATACTGTCCTAATTAAGGCCAAACAAAAAAGTACCTTCCTAATTCAATTGGAAAATAATAAAACAAGCGTCCCCTTGTTGTACGAGATTAACAGTTTATTTACAACTGGATATACCTGGTGAGCAGTAATAACAACCAGCCACACCCACCCATGTTGTTCCCAAGAGGTTCTCTATTATACTCCATTAATATTTCTAATGAGCTCTCTGCCTGAGTAACGATACACACACAAAGGCAATTTTGCCTTTTATTGACAGCAATAACTCAAGACAGATTTTTTTCTGCATCCCCTCGCCCTGTGACTGCATGTGATCGGCTATCTGAGTCGGGCTGCAGATCGTTAAGGCTAGCCATCAAATTGATGCAATCAAAGGATTTTTATATTTATAGGTTTATCCTTGCTCTGCTAGTTGCATTTACCATAAGGTCTTTAAGGACTGATTCTGAGGGGGAGTTTGGTAGCCTATCTTATGATATCATACAAATATTGCTCGTCCTTATATGCTGTGATATTACACCCAGTCATTTTGTCCGGTCCATTCAGCTTTAACGAAGCCTCGTTGTGGAGTCTGCAAGTCATGCCAGGACAGAGGTACCAGGATGCTGGATTCACAATGGAGGGGAATCGACGTGCCCCCCATTCCAACACGTTCAGGACTGATTGAACGATCCAGTCAGTGCAAAGAGGCGAGAGCCACATCTAATAAACATACATTTGTGGATGAAATGAAAAAGCCCAGACTGAGCCTTATGAGCTGGGGGGGGGGGGCAGATATTAAGTGAGGATTTCAGCAGGCAGCGGACATGACTGTTCGTTTAATATCATCATTATGCACTTCAATTGTAGCATAACCAACAGTACTGGGCTCATACAGACAATAGGCCATAAGGGCACCCTCATGTCTGACACTGGGCTGTTGGGTCGCCTCATTCTGGCTCTCATTCTAGTCACACCATCTCATAACAGATGGCAGCACAAGCACAGCTTAGAGACTCCCAATGAAATACTGATCAGTACTTGTGTGATTCAAAAGCCAAATCAATTGAAATCTAGACTTTTGAGGTACTGTAAATTTCAATTGAAAGCCCAAATGTAATTTTTAAAGTTATTTTATAAAAGGATATCTTCAAATAAACATGAAAACTGGTATGAAATTATAATTTTCAATCAGATTTCCACTAGCATGTGTTATTAATATTTATTTTATTATTAACATTATTTACATTACAAATGTAAAACAGAAATCACTTCCTGCCTTTTATAACTATTTTCTTTTTTTTATAATAAAAACAAAATAAAATGCAGACATTAACAGTAGTTCTTTATCAAAATTCAAATTTCAAGTGCTGAAAAAAATTCAAGTGCTGAAAGTGCAGGAAAATTGTGTCTGATATTTTTACCTTTTAAAACACATTTTACTTGTGATACCCTGCTTAAGCTCAATAGATAAGAAACTAGAATACGGGTAGACAAACAGAAGGACACTGTGCATAAATGGTTGCATGTGGCCCCTCCAGTTTTGTGTAGGATAAAAAGCTATGTAAGATCTATACACATGCAAAATATTGGCCCAATCAGTCAAACAGTTCCCAAGATATGAGCTTGAATGTCTGCAGCGTGAACGTGAATGTAGGTGGTGCCACCTGTCATAAAATCAAGAAAGCTCTCTGGGATGTATAAACCTACAAAATTTTAGTCAGATATGTCAAACCATTGCCGAGATATAAGTAATTTTATCCCATGGCAGACAAACAGAAGGACTTGTGCAAAAATGGTTACAGGTGGCGCCACCAGTTTTAAGTATGATAACGAGCTATGTGAGATCTATACACATGCAAATTTTCAGTAAGATACGTCAAACCAGTCTTGAGATATAAGCATGTATGTCAGCAGCGTGAACGTGAATGTAGGTTGCGCCACCTGTCATAAAATCAAGAAAGCTATTTGCTTAACTCCACTGCTTGACATGCCAGTCACTTTACTTCTTCATCTATTCTGCAAATTGTATCATTCTGAATCAACTGAAAGCTATAACATTCTGCAGAAATATTTTACTTGTATATATCTTTTTTGCCTTTATTTGAAAATATACAGTTTTGAGGTGTCTGATTACTATGCTTTAAATCTCCAAGATACTACACTAACATACCACACCACGCCTAATCAGTATTCTGGTAATATTTTAGACTGGGTGATTCAGATTGTTGGTGGAGGTAAGAATTGGTCTCTGACCACTTTCTAATTTTATATTTTTCCCACCAAAGTAGGGTTTACTTAATGCTGAAGCCTGTAGTTTGCATCTTCTAGAAGAACTAAGAGTTGCTACGGGATGGTGAGTACACAGTCGTTGCCACTAATCTACTCTGGCAAGTATAGACCAGATGACCCAGTGACCCATGTGACCCATGTAATATTTCTTGCTTTAATCAACTGACTGTTTAAATAAGGGTGAACAAGCCTGCATGATCAATACAGTGACACAGTGACCAAAGTGGGTGACAAGACTGATGTCGATAGACTGGCCTCTGACTGGGGTGTACGGTTCAATATTATCATAATACCATGATTACTGGATGCCTTTTAGAGGGGACTATTATCAATATGCAATTAAATATGACTTAAACATGAAATTCAATTATACTACTGATCAACTAGATTTATAATCAAATTATGGCCAGGCTGTCAATCGTCATGTATGAAAATATATTTATTTTTTGTTTAATTTCAGTTTTGTGTGTGTTTTCAAATAATTTCAGCATTCACTCAATCTCACCACAAAAATTGACATATGCACCCTTTTGAAAACACTTAAAATTTGGGCATATTATCAGTCATTGGGGACAGATTTGAATCTACAAGTTTTTTCATAACCTTAATCAAAGCATATCTCTTGAGATTGCTCTGTGATTGCAGAAATCAAGTCAATTCCTAATTTTAAACTATGTTTAGGGCACACAGTTAATTTATATTGAAAATAAATTTGGTTTTCATTTCAATAAAATACCAAATTTAAAAGATATATTTTCATTAGCTTAAAAAAAAGTGACAGCAATTTAAAATTATTAATTACATTACAGTATTAATAAAAAAAAATCCAGTCCATTCTTCCATATGTTCTATAAAAATTCTACAAATGTGCTTAAAAAATTAAAGCAGTTAAGATGACCCATTATCACTTGTGAATATGTAGCTATAAACATTAGAATTTCTAATCAAATAAATGTAAATTTTGTATTTTGCGCCAATGCAACAGATCTTACAAAGCCAAATAATTTATTGGCAGACACTGAATTATCAGGCTAACGACCATGTTGAAAGCCAAACAGGTCACAGAACAAGTTTTTTATTCACATTAAAATAATTATGAACAAATACTTTAAACACGACATTGATGCTTTATTAAATAAACTAGATAATCACCAGATTAGTAATACAAAAGCTGTCACTGTACTTTGCCCTAGTCTTTGATGCCAATTTCATATTAGCAATAATTCTCTTAATTATTTATATTTTCACACATTAACACACTAAACAAAATTATAATGCTTGATAGGAGATAAAAAGTATTAACAAACTGTCCATTAAGGAATTTGAAAATAGTCCAGTTGGATGACATGGATATCTGCTGCACTTAAGATTTTAACAACACTTTTGTTGAATTAACATTTTTTAAATATGCATATTCATTAAAACAACAACCAATCAGCATTCCCCTTAATGACTATAATAAAAAACATTTAGTCCTTTATTAGTGTAAATATAAAGAAAAGAACCATAAAAATTAAATATTAAAACAATTCAAGGATTTGGTTTTGGTTCTTTCTAATTTTGCAACAAATGCCTAGTCATGACAGAAGAGGGTGAGTTGGAGGGGTACCATTAAGTTTATAAAGACATATTTTCAGTAACTGTATAATACAAATAATTTAAGCTGAGTTAGCACATTTTGCTGTATCTATGTTAGATGAAATAATCAGATTCAATCATGGGCAACCAGGGCTCCTGTGTTTTCCTTTGCAGAAGCTGTGGTGAAGGTATGCACAAAAACCATTTAATTATGCTTTCATTTTGACAATATCCAGATCTGATTTTATGGCGGGAAAAAAATAGAAAGAATATGGCAATCCTGGACCTGTGAGCAATTTACAACATGGTGACATCTGGTGGCCAACTGAGAAACCATCAGTGTCATGTGTCTTGGAAGTGTCATATTGGCAGTACCTGATCCTATTCCTCCTTTGATCATCTAGCTGTTCACCGAGTTGGCAAACAAAGGCCAAAGGACCCAGTTCTCATTTGTTAACATTTTGCATGTGCCAATAATGGTTATTAAAAGCAAGAATTGTTATATTTCATATGGTACACTTCTTGAAAACTATTTCAAATGAACCCTGTAAAGGTATCACGCATAAATCACCAGTTATTTTCAAAAATTTTCTCATTAATGCCACCACCAAAAGCCACACATTAGCATGTTATTTTCAAAAAGGGCAGATCTTCATCAGACTTAGGGTTAATATAAATCTATTTTGTTGTGAATCTTCAATTCCAATTCAATTTAATGTGTTGAAAAAAAAAAACATTTAGTTTTAACTGAATGTCATCTCTTGATGCTATGACATTTCATTGACAAGTGTGATGATAAACAAAATTCAGTTTTAAAGACCAAGTATCTTTTCAGCTGCTCATCACTCTCCTTGTGACAGCCATTAAAGGCATCCATGTTTGACTTCAGTCGAAAACTGCATGGTTCAGCTTTAGCTAGTAATGTAGTTGTTATATACTGCAATTGTCCTGGATCTCCTTTTGTTTAACCGCTGCTTTGTATAGCAAGGTTCTCTGGGTTACACCACCAGGGTGGGCAAGAATTGTAATCAGACCAATGAGAGCGTGGTATTGCACTGTGCATCCAGCTTCAACTTTTATACCGGTGACACCTGCTCCTGTTGGTCTGATTACAGGAGTTCTGGCACAGAGCCAAAATCAGAAAGAAAATGGCTAAGAGAAGACAAATTAAATTTCAGACCTTTGGGTAACAGTGTATGTCGGACCCCTTCCCCGGCCAGGAAAGTAGGAACACACTTTTGGTTGCCCTACCACCATTTTCTGGAACTTTAGGAATTGTTTATGTCGAGCCCTAACCTGGGTAAAATATTTTCACCATCAGTGTTTGAATGTGTTCATATGAATATTCATGAGTCATAAAGCTATAAAAACATAGTAAAGCAGTAAATGTTCAGCTAGCTTTGATTGGCCTTGGGCCATAATCTGAGGTCCTTTCAAGAAAATCTCCATTTTTTCTAAATGTTTGGCATTATCTCAGATAAATAATAGCATAGGTTAAGTATTTTTAATCTATGAATGATCAAACACAAAGTATACAAATTATACGTCTCTAACTTGACTGACAGGTGTCACTTTGGCATAATACATTTGAGGCAGCACTGTGAGGAAGAGATAATTAACTAAACTCCCTATATCTCATTCTTGTCACCTTGTAACAAAAAAAAATCCTTGTAACAATAACCAACTCAAAAGAAAAATTTAGCTGAATTAAGCTATAAATGAGTTCAAAACAGTCCTATAACCAAACCAGGTTTGCACACTGAAAGTGCCCCATTATATATATATATAATGACTAGTAGAGGCTAAAGATTGTCTGCTGCCACCTAGTGGACAACCCATGAATCAAAATGCAGATACACTAAGCCAGTCACCCTGTGGTTGGTTGATCCAATCTGAAACTGTATGATGTTCAGACATTTTACTTTGCAAACCTATGTGGTCAAGTTTAATTAAACATCAATGAAACAATGTATAAAAGTGATGTCTTTACATTAAACATTCAGGTTGGTGCAAGATTTTAAAAAGCACAAAATTGTTGAAAGATGAAACTTTGTGAATTAAACATTTATTAACACAGGTGACCATTTATTTATACATTATCCTCACTGGCATCTCACTCTTATGGTATCTGTGCAAAAGATGAAAACATGTACTATTTATAATATATGATAATGATATAATAACTCTCACATTACCTGTAAATGGAAGATTGATGTTATAAGCATACTGTTTATAAACATGATGTTTTATATTGTCTGTTCATAATGAAATATTTCTGATCAATCACTGCTCAGTTGGGTCCTCATCAAGTTGTACAAATTTTGAACGCATGAAAATCAAGGAAAATTCAAGTCCTTCCTAACCACAAAGTAAACAAGATATTCCTTGGCACCGCAGGTGCCATAGTATCCCCAGACAATTGATCCTCCCCCCCCCCCCCCCCTTTAAGAATAGGCCCCAAATCTGCAGCAGCATATATTGACACTTGGCAAGCAACTATGGTTTCTTTCATCTATCAACTTGAGAAACAATATTTTTCACCAAATATGGAGGCCAATACAATGAATCACTCTTGAGAAAAGAGCATTAATTTTATTTTACACAAATGGGAAGGTAGGTGGTGCCACCTTTCTGGTAAACAAGACAATTTTCCAAGATGGATAGACATGCCAGATTTTAGACCAATACCTTGAACCACTCCAGAGATATGAGCAATTTTCACCCAAAGCACATGTACAGATGGATGCCACAGCAAAACGATTGCAGATGGGGCCACCAGTCTTGAGTACAAGATAGAGGAGTCCAAGATCTATGGATATGCACAATATCATGCCTACAGGGCAAATCACTCCTGAGAAAAGAGCATTAATTTATTTTACAGAAATGGGAAGGGTAGGAGGCGCAACCTGTCTGGTTTACCAAAAAACTTTCCAAGATGGATAGACATGCCAAATTTCAGACCAACAACTTGAACCACTATGGAGATATGAGCAATTTTCACCCAAAGCACATATACAGATGTACGCCACGCCAAAATGATTGCAGATGGCGCCACCAGTCTTGAGTAGAAGATGGAGGAGACCAAGATCTATGGATATACCCAATTTCAAGCCAATTGGGCAAATGACTCCTGAGAAAAGAGCATTAATTTATTTTATGGAAACAAGGGGAAGGTGGCAACACCTGTCTGGTTTACGAAAAAACTTTCAAAGATGGATGAACATGCCCAATTTCAGACCAATACCTTGAACCACTATGGAGATTTGAGCAATTTTCACCCAAAGCACATGTACAGATGGATGCCACAGCAAAACGATTGCAGATGGCGCCACCAGTCTTGAGTACAAGATTGAGGAGTCAAAGATCTATGGATATGCACAATTTCAAGCCAATAGGGCAAACCAATCCTGAGAAAAGAGAATTAATTTATTTTACACAAACTGGAAGCTAGGTTGCGCCACTTGTCTGGTTTACAAAAAAACTTTCCAAGATAGATGGACATGCCAAATTTCAGACCAATATCTTGAACCACTCCGGAGATATGAGCAATTTTCACTGAAAGCAAAGGTATGAATGGACCCCACACAATTACGCTTGTAGATAGTGCCACGAGTCTTGAATACAGGATAGAGGTATCCAAGATCAATGGACATGCACAATTTCAGCCCAGTCTGTCCATTAGTTTTAGACTTATAATGCTCACAGTACTGTCAAGTGGCAATGATGGGGTATTAACAGAAGCAAAACCAAGAAAAGGACAGAAGGTGGCGCTACCTGTCTTCTGCAGAAGACAAAGCTATCCTAGATCTTCAGTCAATTTGATTTTTTTACCAATCCATGCATCCCTTACTGAGATATTTATGATTTTGTGTGATTTTCATCATATATGGCATTATCCAAGGTCAGGGCCACTCTCATAGGAAAAAGTCATGACGCCAATTTAAATATATATCATCCCATAACCCATGTCTATGTATATGCATAATATGAAAGAAATCTGTCCATTAGTTAATGATTTATATTGCTCACAGTACTGTTAAGTGGCAATGATGGGGGTATTAAACGGCACAAAAACTAGAAAAGGATAACAGGTGGCACCACCAGTTTCTGGTACATGACAACACCATCCAAGATCTTCAGTCAACTAGATTTTTGGATCAATCCATGCAAAATTTCTTAAGATATTTAAGAATTTATGTGATTCCCCCCCCCCCCCCCAAAATGGACCTATTCAAGGCCAAGGTCACCCTCCTGGTAAAGGTAATGACCCCATTTTAAATAGGCTTCATGCTCTTACCCATATCTATGCACGTCAAGTTTGGTAAAGATCCTTAAAATTTTTTTTGAGTTATCGAGTCGAAACAAAATCTTTGCAGCGGCAGTGGCGTGACCATGCTTAAACCATAGTATCCAGACTTTGTCTGGGGATACAATTAATCATTCCCAGAGGATATTTTACTTGTTTTATTAACATGTGCTAGGTAAGTAGTCTTTAGTTGCAAGACTTACCAATAGGTGGCAGCAACAGCCAGGCCACTGAAGGGTTTATGTGTATTGGAATCCAAAGGCCACAATGCACAGGGGCTTCTGCATACACCAGTGGCATTGGCATAAATGTAAGTAAAGAGGGTAATGTAGTCTCTTAAAGTAAGTTAGATAAGAATCGTTTCAAGGAAAATTACATAAACATTGGTGTTTTTGTGGTAAGGACTTCAAGCTATAAGTAATTTTGTAAGCATGCTCATGTAAAATGTAATAAGTTTTTATTTATACTGTAATTAAATTTTGATTTTGAAGTTTGACGGTTTAGATAAGTTGTCCTGGCCATCCATACAATCCCAAACTGGAAGAGGAAGAAATGCCCTCTAAAGGTAGAATGTCTTTGCATGCAGGTCTGAAGCCCTTAAACCACCCAGATTGTTGTGTTACCTTAAGATCAGTCAGAAAGGTATAATGTTGATATTCTTATTGGTTGGTAGGTTATTCCGTGAAACTACATTAAAATTCATGCACAGCACACAGACACTGGTACAAGACAACAAAGGCTACCAGACAAAAGAGCACAAAAACAAAGTACAATATATCAAACAAGTTGAAATATGTAATAAGTAGTGTTATATTTACTAGCAAATATCAGACATTTTGTATGAATGAAGATTCATGATTTTATTTCAATAAAACTATTGTATATCCTACTACAATATGAGGATTTGGGCGTGGTCCAATAATATGTTATCATACTCTAAACTATTCCAATGCAGACCTCTTGACACCAAACTCAATCAGCTGATAAATTCTCACCTAGACCTTGTCCCTTGAATATTTCAGTGTCGCGTCACCGTGCCCTTATCAAACCCTGACAGGTTTATTTCTCTGTATATCTCAAAACTGCTCATGGGGGCTGCCATTTTGTGTACACATTAAAACCCAGATGTGACAGGTCCTGTCTTAATTATGGGTATAATACTAGCTTTTATAACAGTTGTGTTGAATTCTCAAAACGGCTACCAAAATTATTTTTCAGGTTCAAGAAATAATTATCTCACAACAGACATTTGTCAGTATATAAAGAATATCATTCTACATGGAAGATATTCCAACAAGATACACTTGGTTTCTAGCATGCCCACTAGATGGCACCAGTAACCAATTTAAGTTAAGGTTACTATAAATTATGTGGGTATTTTTAACTGCTGGAAAGAGCTGCAGGAATCTGCAGCTCTGACCTTTAACCAAGGTAAGTTAACTGCTGTATTTGCTACTATGCTTTACAAAGACAAGTACCTAACTGTTGATCATGTAATGGATGTTCTCAGTCATACTGAAGTTTTATGAACCCTCAAATTTTGTGCAATGGAGACCTGGAGTCGAACAAAGAGCTTTTACAACTACATTTATTGCTTCTGTCAAGAATGTTCTACCTATGTCTATATGTTTGTTTGTTTTTTTAATGTTTGTCTGTTTGCAGGAATTCACAAAGAGTACAGAACCAATACTAACAAAACTTGGTTGAGTGATGGGATTCAACTAATGGAACAGATCAAGTGTTTTTTTTAATTGACAAAGGTACCCACTCTACCGATGGCCATCCTAGTTATATTGTTAATTCTATTACATTTCTTTGGGATATATTTCTTGTGTTAACAAGCCTCCAGATTTCTGCACTACTGAGAGAGAGATCTTACTCTAGCAGCAAACACCACATTGTTTTGCCAGATTTGAATGATAAAAGAGTAATGAGGTTGTCTTCATATTTGCAAGGTTAAAATTTCACAATTTTCACTTGTTTAGCAGGGGTTCAATTTTCACAAGCACGCCATATAATAATCTAAACAAACTAGTTCAACTATTATACAGATTGATGATATAAGAAAGTATGTTCGCAAAATCATAACAATTGTATTGGTACCCAAGTGAATATGGAAGGAGTAGAAATAACTCCTCATTATTGGCGGACAATTTGAAAGATTTGACATCATTCATAAAATCACCCTTTTAATTTTCTACTTGCCTCCGATGATGGGCTTCTTATTCACGAATGTTTAATTTACGTGATAATTTCCTTTTTTTTGCGAAAAATCCAAAATTAGAAAAACCTCATGAACAAAACGTCAACCACAGTATCTGATCATGATTATGAATATACAATCAAGATCATGCGAAGTACATATATGATTGTATACTTTTATGTACATGGGCTCACATAAATGAAGCATGAAATAGGGAGTAAAATGTTGTCCATTTGAGAAGGCACTCGACTTTTGTGCAAGTTCAGAACCTACTCAACACCTCAAAGGCCAAACTGTGAAATCAAACCAGAACATCAAAGAGATTCACTCTGATTTCTTAATTAAAGTTTATGACTTTCAGATTATTCTTAGCCCATTCCATAAATAACCTGAAATCATAATTGGCCTCCCCCAATATAAGGGTGATGAGTTGATTTCTATATCAAATTCTTTTGTGGTCCCCTCGAGTGGGTACCACTGATAACAACTTTTCTTCTTCTTCTTTTCTATTGTTTGATGTGTTTTGACTTTCAAAACTGACCTTTGGGCACACTTTTAGTAATAGGTGACCTGATATTTATTTTTTTACCTTGACCTTATTCAATACACAAAAAAATTTTCAGCGGGCCCTGGACCTTTCCTTTGAAAAAAATAAATAAAGCAGAAAAATGACATAACCACAAACAAGCAATCTGACAGCTGACATGTTGGGATTCATGTGCAATTTAAGTAACTATGCCATGCCACTGGGATTGTGGTGGTCTATTTAAGGGGAGTGCCGAGTCCAATGTGGGACTATACCTCTCTTGATTGACACGCTTGACTATTATTTGCTTCATTAACAGCAGTGTTAGTAGTTAAATATATTTATTTCTTAACAGAACTGGCCAGAGAGACTGATCACAGCTCCCAGCCAGAGACTCAAATGTACATCTGTGAGAGGAGGACTCTGATAAGCTGTCTGGTGAATGCTTTGTCTTGGGACCAGACTATTTTTTCTGGCGAGTCAAAATATAGTATGAATTTGTTTATACCCTGCTGCATGCACCCACTGTGTAAAGTTTTTAAATACTACTGTCTGTTCCACGGTGGGGTGCCAATTGAAATTTGGTAATATTTTCATAAACTGACAGATTAATTCCAAATGGTATGCTGCAAAGAAGGAATGGGGCATAGGCCTAATTACCAATTAAGAAATTAAAACAAAACCTTGCAAAATATTCAAGAAATGAAATAAAATCAATATCTCAGTGAACAGTCTATTCTTTACAACACATCTACCCTACTTATGAAGGTCAAGGTTGTTGGTCACATGTTCAAACAACCAAACTTTAAAAGCTTCTGATTGGCTCTTTAGTGTCATAAATATTCTAAAAAGTGTGACTATCAAAATGAGGCTGCCAACCCATGACAGACACCATGTCACTTGGCTACAAGGTTCAGAAGGTTGCAAATAAAATTGTTGGATTTTGTTATGAAGTTTAACACCTCATATTAGGTTGTTGGTTCCTCTTCAGCTTTAGTGTCTCAGAGGGTGATAATATTTTAGTTCAAGAGGATAATCACCAAATTTCAATGGACACCTACTGGTTGAACTGATACTAAACCCAATTTCCAATGTCTGTGTCAAAAGTTTTTATATAAAGACACACTTGACCCACCTTACAGCCACATGATGAAAATCAATGTATAAGGCTATGGTGCAAAGCATGCCCAGCGTGGAGTCACTTACTGGTATATTACACATTTATTGCCAAAATTACAGCTCTCTTTCAATACACTAACCTGACTTGACCAGTGACTGCTGTCTGCTTGCTGGCAAAAACCAACAAGTTTTTTTTCATACACATCATCAAGGGTTCTCTTGTGACATCAAAGGTTCTCTGGTGACATCAAGGGTTCTCTGGTGACATAAGCTTTAGCTGTTATCTGGTTCTAAAGCTTATTCATTATCTTCATTTCTTCCAGTCTTGCCAGGTGTCAATGAACATCAATGACTCAGCCTGTCAAATATCTATTACATCATACACAAAAAAGCCCATCCCTGGGCTATATGAAATATATTTGTGTGTAAGATTTTATTGTGTCACTTGTCATATCTAGTTTGTGCATTGTCTATTGTGTTTATGCTTTGTGTTTACTGTAGTTTTCAGGTCATGTTTCCATTGCTTTATTAACATGTAAACTGTATTTGTGCATGTTATATCTGAAATGAAACAGGGACAATTTAAGTACATAAACAACAAATCTTTATAGTAGTTTAATCATTTTATTTGTCTGTTCATGTAATTATATTAAAAACGTGATAACTTTCACATAACAAATTTAATGCATGTTTGAAGTTCATCAATGTGCATGGACAAATTTTTGTTTCTGTGTGACAAACAAAATTTCTTCAACATTTTGAGAGAACTAGTATTTCTGCTTGGCAATATATCTGTATTATTTGTCTATGAGGCTTCTAATGACAAAACAGTTGAATATTATAACTCACAGGCTGTGACCTAAAATGTGCACTTTAATTTATATAATATGTGATGTTTAAGTTATATGAATGTACTGTTGCTTTAAATGATTTAAATGATACCAACACCACCTACTGAGAATCCCAAGCAACAAAGTGTATATCTGTACTTATACATGTATTATGTCATGAGTGATTTATGCCCTTACCTTGAGCAGGTGGACCCTGGTGCAGGTGGATCCTGTAGCAGGTGGTTTCTGTTGCAGGTGGCCCCTGGAGCAGGTGGCCCCTGGAGCTGGTGATGTCACAGGTGACCCCTGACTCTAGTGATGTCACAGGTGACCCTTGGAGCAGATGGTGTCTGCCACTGGTGGGGCCTTCAGCAGGTGCAGATGGGTTGTTGCAGGTGGATTCTATGGCAGCTGTCCAGTTGAACTTCCATCTATTACAGCTTTCACATTCACACCCGGCATAAATTCACATTCCCACACATCATATAAACTCTCTCAACCCTTCTCCCTTCACCAACAGCCACACATAAACACACACACACACAAACTCTCCACATTCTCTAAGACCAGGTTGCCATGTTGAACTATGCTAACAACTAATTTTTCATATATCAGCAGCACCACTTACCTTGGGTTGCCTCGCAGTGCGGCATGGTGCAGGGCGTTGAAGCCATTGTTGTTTGTTATAGTGATGTCTGCCCCATTGTCCAGCAACAAGGCCAACATGTCGTCACGCTTCTTGCTGATGGCGTCATGTAAAGGCGTATCCCCTTCAGAATCCTATAAAATACAGGAACAGATATAATTAAAACACAACTGTAATATAAAGCGTAACTGTGTTGAAAAATACTTCATTTGTACAAAACACCAACAAGAAGCTAGATATTTCTTCGCACTGCAGGTGCCATAGTATCCCCAGACAATTAATCCCCCCCCCCTTCCTTTAAGAATAGGCCCCCCATCTTCAGCAACAATTAATATCAGACCACACTCATAGAAAAGGTCACTCTCATAGAAAAGGTCATGACCCCAATTTCAATATTAAACATCCCCTAACACATGTCTATGTATATGCATAATATGAAAGAAATCTGTCGATTAGTTTTTGACTTATAATGCTCACAGTACAAGTGGCAATGATGGGGTATTAAACGGCAAGAAAACAAGTAAAATAATAACAGGTGGAGCCACCTGTTTCCGGTACATGACAATAGTATCCAAGATTTTTGATCAAGTTGATTTTTGGACCAATCCATGAATCGCCTATTGAGATATTAATGATTTTGTGTAATTTTCACCATATATGGTAATATTCAAGTTCAAGGCCACTCTAATAGGAAAGGTCATGACCCCAATTTATATATACATCATCCTATAACCCATATCTATGTATATGCATAATATGAAAGAAATCTGTCCATTAGTTTTTGACTTATAATGCTCACAGTACTGTCAAACAGCAATTTTGGGGGTACTAAACGGCACGAAAACAAGTAAAGAATAATAGGTGGCGCCACCAGTTTCTGTTACATGACAACCCTATCCATGATCTTCCATTAATTTGATTTTGAGATCAATCCATGCAAAATTTTTTGAGATATTTAAGAATTTGTGTGATTTTCCCCAAAATTGGACCTATTCAAGGTCAAGGACACTCTCCTAGTCAAGGTCATGACCTCATTTTAAAAAGGTGTCGTCCTCTCACCCATATCTATACATATACCAAGTTTGGTAAAGATCTGTGAAATATTTTTTGAGTTATTGCGCTAACAAGATTTATATGCGGCAGCGGCGGGGGGACCGGTATGAAAACATAGTATCCCCCGACTTTGTCTGGGGATACAATTAATTCAAAACTAAGTTAAGAATACCATCCTTAACCAGAGTGCTGAATTCATGCCAACTGAAAAAATTTCAGACACATATATATTTAAGTACGTTTTTCCTTTTAATCTGTCAAGTCTTTGGCTTTTACACCCAAGCCTACCGGCTCATCAGGCTAGAGCTTAACCCAGGTTCTGTAGCACAAGGCAACTAAGGAGTTAAACTCCTCCTGGATGGGGTGCTAGGTCATCGCAGGTTACCTTCCCAGCATTTACTAGTATCCATTTCTACCAGGTCCAGTTGGGACCTTGCCCTAGGATCTTGACTAGGTCTTGACTAGGTCTGACTGGAATTCGAACTCATAACCCCTTTTTCATGAGCCAGGCACCTAAACCATTACACCCCACCTTCCTTTTAATCAAACCTGGAAAAATCATTAATGACATATCCTTTTTTTTAATTTTTTTTTCAGTAACCAGCTATCTGATGTTATAATAAGCTCTTTGTTCTTTTGAAGATATGGTTCATATTATGTAATTTTTAGGTATTTTCCAATACTTATCAAATGACTAATGATGGCTATCCAGTATTTTCCAGAATTTCTGTAACACATACAACTTGTATTGATCCAAGTAATCCCCAAATGGCCTGAAGACAGCACCTGAATAAATAAAATATTTGTGTACAGGGTTTTTAAACTTGTTCCCTTTATACACACAGGCTCAAACTGCACCAATGCATTTATTGCTACCGCCAGGAGGGTAAGCATTAATTCCCGTTTATGTGTGTTCGTGTATGTTTTTTTTTTGTTCATAAAGTAACTCACACAAAAATGAGCCATTCTCATGTTATTTCAGGGCATTTCAGGAATGGGCAAAGGCAGATTTTGGTGTGGATCCACCTCATGATCTGGGTCCAGGTCTATCACAAATGCACATTCACTAATGCATAAACAAACCTGGAAATATGGGATGAATAGGTGAATGCAAAAATGGGTTAGGGGAACTGCTGCACTAATGAACCTGATAATATGGGTGGAAAAAGAGAACACAAACACGTTTTGGGGAGAATCCAACACTGAGGACCGCCCACATGGTGGAGGCCTGAATTCCTAGTAGTGCACATTTCTAGGTATCTGTATGTGTTCTGGCTCATGGATCCTAGTAGTGCACATTTCTAGTTATCTGTATGTGTTCTGGCTCATGCATCCTAGTAGTGCACATTTCTAGTTATCTGTATGTGTTCTGGATCATGCATCCTAGTAGTGCACATTTCTAGGTATCTGTATGTGTTCTGGCTCATGGATCCTAGTAGTGCACATTTCTAGTTATCTGTATGTGTTCTGGCTCATGCATCCTAGTAGTGCACATTTCTAGTTATCTGTATGTGTTCTGGATCATGCATCCTAGTAGTGCACATTTCTAGGTATCTGTATGTGTTCTGGCTCATGGATCCTAGTAGTGCACATTTCTAGGTATCTGTATGTGTTCTGGCTCATGGATCCTAGTAGTGCACATTTCTAGGTATCTGTATGTGTTCTGGCTCATGCATCCTAGTAGTGCACATTTCTAGGTATCTGTATGTGTTCTGGCTCATGGATCCTAGTAGTGCACATTTCTAGGTATCTGTATGTGTTCTGGGTCATGGGTCCTAGTAGTGCACATTTCTAGGTATCTGTATGTGTTCTGGCTCATGCATCCTAGTAGTGCACATTTCTAGGTATCTGTATGTGTTCTGGCTCATGCATCCTAGTAGTGCACATTTCTAGGCATCTGTATGTGTTCTGAATTATAAATCTTAAACAGCTGGTTGGCAGATATATCAATTATGTATTTTATTTAATTCAATCCATTCACTTATTAGTTCCCTTTTTTGCCAAGGAGTATACTACTTGTGTATTTGTTTTTGAACTCATGCCCCTCTCACCTGAAGACTCGGGTGGCAGCCCAGCTGAAGCAGCATCTTAACTACAGATATATGTCCCTTGTTGACACCAATATGTAGCGGGGTCTGGCGTCGCTTGTTCCTAGCGTTCAAATCTGCACCTCCTCTGTGTAACAGCTCAATAACACTGGCCTCGTCACCAAATGCAGCGTGGTGGACAGCACGGTCTCCATCTTTGTCCTGGGTGTATAATATCACATGCATCAGCACTGTAATTTGCTAACCATGTTTCATAATGCTGCTGCTTATCAGAGGCTTATATATATATATATATATATATATATATATATATATATATATATATATATATACAACTTGGATTGATCCAAATATATATATATATATATATATATATATATATTAGTGGTTTGCAAATAATTTACATCGATCATAAATGGTAATGTATGCACATCCAAAGAAGTCATATTATCCTGGTAACTTATTCTTATTCTGACAGAGATATAAGAAAGACCGCCATAAAACAGCCACCAGTGTTACAACTTAACCTTGTGCAACCTTTCAACATGATGTACAAGTTAGACTGAATTTACCCTGTCAATAGTTAAGTTATAATTCAATACAACATATTTCACAGTAATATAGATGATACATCAAATATTTGATTAATAATTGATAATCAGTCATTTTTAATCTTTCAATCATCGACTATGATTTAATAACTGATTTCTACTACTAATATATATATAAATATTTAGGATATCAGCTGTTTAGCTCTTTAATTTCAATTTAAAGAAATATTGTTTACTATAATAAAGTAAAGATAAATGTTGCCATGGATAGTTTTTTATAAGTTGTACTACTATATGTGCCAACTCACTTGCAAAGCAGGTACAGGATCTGCATTATTAGTTTCTAAAAGGGCCCTGATATCAAAGGTTTTTTTTGTCCCTGATATATTTCCAGCAAAAAATCCCTGCCATTATTTGTGATATCACCTTATTACTTAAGAATATATCCCGCAAAGTAGAACATGAATAAATCACTGAACATATCATTATTTTGTTATTCATGAAGTCAAATGCAGTAGTGCTATGTTTGTTCCAGTAACTTGGGGGTCAGCAGTAGTCTGGTGGGGAGGGGATGGGGTTCAGAACCTCCTCCCCCCCCCCCCTTTTTAAGCTGCCATAACCTTTTTATAAAGGTTTTCAACCAATTTTTACGGCCTCGCCCCCCTTTTTTCTGGATCTGGGGACCTCTTTTTAGGTTTGTCATTAGTTAGACCCCTCCTTTTCCTAAATCCTTTATTTTTCTTAAGTTTTCCATCAATTTCAGTGAAGTCAGGTGCACTTATTATTCTGCATTATTTATCAGTGCTAACCTCTGAATAGGTCATATCTTTTATACCAAATTTTCAGATTTTTTTTTTTTGGGTACACAAAATAAATTTTAATTTCTTAGTTTTCAATTTCAGTTGAATGGTGTTTAGATAAACCATACTTTACCCCACTATTAACTACAAAATATGCCTATAATGAACCATTGCATGGTTCTCCAAAACTGTTTATGTTTTTGCATTTGACTAATATCTGCCACACACATCTTCTCAATAAAACAACAAAGAGAAACTATTTGACTCACCTCTATCTCATTATTAACTTCAAACTTAATGAGGGCCTTAATGACTTCAGTGTGGCCATTCTGGGAGGCAGCCTGGAGAGCAGTGTGACCAGCAAACACCCCATTTACCTGTAATATATATATATGTATATAGTCTTCTATTTAGTCTTCTCCTGCTACTTATACAAAGACATGGACACAAATACAACATGAAATAAAGCAGTCAATTGGATTTTATGGACGGATGTGTCCCACAAGTATGGATATAGAAATGGATATGATAATGCAACTATATGAAACATCTGTTGGTTAAGGTTTGCCAGATATGGAACAGACCTGTAAGCCATTGACTACATTCACTGGAGGTTCATAGGTTCAATATATTACAACATTAAAAGAAAACTGCAGCAGCTAACAACTTCATACTGTACCAATTCTACTTCCTGTTGTTACATATGCAATTGTCTCATTTCATTTATTTGCAACACAATGTGAAGCAAAACAATGTCCATTTCTAAGAATTTTGCTAAACTTCAGTGAGCATCCGGAGGCTGAAAAATACACAAATATGGATTACAACTATATCATAGCTAACCCTGGCACTAGAGCCTCTGAAATACTGGTACATATGGGACTGGATATTTTGCAATAGAGAGGTGACCTTAGTGCAGAGATGCCCATAAGGAGGGGTTCCACTGAATTTATATTAAAACATTTTTCTTATTCAAAGTGACTGACTCACATCTGCTCCCGGACGTTGGAGTATTTCCTCACACTTCTGTGCGTCGCCATTAGCTGAAGCTTTGACTAGCTCTTCATTAACATCACCTGACACATGAGTCTCAAACAGTTTCTTCAGCAGGGCACTCAAGCGCTCTGTAAATATACATGTAAACTATGCTGAAACCATATTATCTCAGATTTCAGAGTCTGGGGAAACAAATATATATAAATTCACCATCAGACTGCATATCCCATTTCAGTTAAAACTCCTGAAAGATTATAATCACATTCACATAAACTTTTTGATTGAATAAAAAAAAAAAGAAGCAAAAAATATATCTGTCAAGCATATAAATGGATCAAACCAATTTTCTTTAAAGTTATAAATTTCAAACTTTTAAATAAACATATTTATTTTACATGGATTTTACAAATAGTTATTACAACTTTTATACGCACTCTCAATGGCTCAGGCAGTGGTGTTCAGTAGTGTCTACAGGTGGAGGAAACCAGAGAACCCAGAGAAAACCACTGGCCTTGGATGGGCCACTATACAACCCATACTCATGGCGACGCAGGTGATCAAACCCAAGTTGCCAGCAGAGAGAGCAGAGCATTTCACCCCTTGTTTTTCCAGTATAATTTTCTATACATGTGAGACAGTACAAAAATGTTGGCCCAGTAACTGCAGGACCTATTCCACTGGCAGCCTCAGTGAAAATGTCTTACCTTGAACTGAATTTCTATGAGACAAATAATACAAAATATGAG
The DNA here is from genome assembly GCA_026874595.1 of Sipunculus nudus. NCBI lineage: Eukaryota > Metazoa > Annelida > Sipuncula > Golfingiida > Sipunculidae > Sipunculus > Sipunculus nudus. Next base: position 9,452,288 of record CM049309.1, read on the forward strand.
AGAACAGTCGGCATATGTTAGCTGGTACATCCCCAGGGAACTGAGAAATAAATGAGCCATTCCAGCTGGTGAAGTCAGACAATGCAGCATCACACGCGACCGACCTTTGTGATATCTTTGTGCTATTGTCTTATTAACAGCTCTGGGTACCAAAGACATGGAAAGGCTTCCATGGAAGGCTTTTGACTAAATATATTATTATTTTACACAAAATTGGCAGAACATCTGCAAATATGTGCAAGGACAAAATTTATTTAAACAAAATATCCGAAACACAATAATCGAAAAAAACATACAGAAAAGGGTTCTGGGACAGACTGGCTGTAAAAATTCCTGATACTGTTTGGTAAGTAAGCACCAAAATTGCATAGTTCATGACTTAATAGACTTTTAACCACATCAACTGTACCCAGATGGGAAACTGCCATTAAGGAAATGCTCCAAAAAATCAGGTCCTTTACGTGGTATGAGACCAGGACACTGGGGCCAAGCAAGCTCTTGTATATAAGATATATGCCAGGAAACACAACCTAAGCAGGTACTGAAATAATAATAAAACAAAAAGTGTTTCATTTTTAATATGCATTTACTTCCAGCAAGTGTCTATTAAAAGTTAGAAGGATGACATACAACACTGGAACTTTGGTGTTTATACAAAATAAGGACAGACTGAAGGTGGTTTTTTCCCTCACCTCCAGAAGAGCTGCCAACAGCTGTACCATCGGATGACGCCACTTTTGTTACAGCTGAGGGGTTGTAAGTCCAGGAAGTACCACACACCTCAACCTTGAGGTCGCTGTCATGATAAATCTGCTGGACCCGACCGATCTTCCCAAGGGTCTAAAGCAGAAACACAGGAATCTATGAGAAAATGTGCTTAAATACCTTTTTTCAATTTGTTTGTACATAAATTAACATCCCATTAGACATTCATACCTGTTAAATAACCATGGCCCCAGCCTTTTAATGATTACTAGCAGTATACAAGGGGGTGTGTATCATCAAAGTTAAGAGTAGAATAACACATTTTTTGGACCATGCCCAAATCCTAAAATTACAGTAAGATTAATATTTTATTATCTTAGCTGGACCTATGACTAGTCAACAAGAGCAATACATACATAATAGTTCAAGAATTACAATGCCATAATCACAACCTTATGAAATGATAATGTTATGATCCCTACATCTTTCCAAAACCAATATAATTTTAAAGTATGTAGCTAAATAGTTTTTAAATTACACACTAGATGTCACTAGCAATAAATACAGGCTTGATTTACTGTAATGTATGGCAATTTTACATTTAATTCAATCTTGGCAACACAAATAAACACCAAATAAAACACACCCTGTCATGATAATATTCTGATTTTAGGTTGTATATTAAAACCCCTCAGAGAACTCTTATATAGCGGGACTTTTCTGAATGTATCACCGATTATGACATACCGGCATCATGGCCTCTGCCCACTCCCCGTGCCCTCGCTGTAACACCTTGATGCGCTCGACGTCACTACAGATCTGGACCAGGTCACCAACAGCATACTGCTGTGTATTTGTAAGGACCTCTGTGGTGGCATTTGGTCCTATAGGCCCAGCCGATGTGCTGGCAGCCGTGATAACTTTGGTAAGCACTGCAGGGTTAAAGGTCCACCTGAAATGATCAATGTTCCTCATGGATAAAAGATTTATAGCCAAGCACAGTTATATTAATTATTTAATGACACTGTGCATTATCAGACTCACAAGAGTAAGACTCTGCTGGTTAGGGTTTGTGGGCATCAAAGTCTGCCGCCCACGATGCACGGGGGTCTTCTAATTACACCAGTGGCGTAGGTATGAATGAAGTGAAGAGTATGAGGTAGTCCTTTCAAATTTCAGGACAAGAGTTGTTTCAAGGCAAATTACATAAATATGTGTATTTTTGTGGTAAGGACTTCACAGAATAGGTAAAATTTTGTAAGCATACAAATGTGAAATGATAACAGAATTGGTTTCCTTGAAATGTAACAAATTTTGATTCTAAAGTTGGACATTTGAGACAAGTAGTCCCTGCTGTCCCACACTGAAAGGAAGAGGTCCATTTTGCACAGAAGAATCAGGCTGAAGGCAGTATATAGTTATTTAAAACTACATTAATTCAGAATTATCATTTATTTTTTTAAAGAGAACGTTCTTCATCTGTAGATGATGGCAAATGTTTGACAAATGAAAAAGTTATCTAGAAACCTCTCAGACCACAGGTCTCTCCCCGAGGACCAGGATTAATGCAAATTCATAAGTACCATAAAGCATTCAGCAAATCCATCCATGCTCTGGTTAAAACCCACTCTTTACCCTGGTAATGTCTGAGTGTCTGGAATACTAAATTCCACTCCTCAAGTCCACCTTCTCATTATATAGTTATTTTTGTTTCAAGGGGTCCAATCACCTAACTGACCTTTATATACTAAAAGTAATCCCTTAGAGCTTTCATATAAATAGGCCAGATAATGTGGATATCACCGCACAAAGGTTGCTTGTTTTGTTTATATCAGAGTGTTTATAATATGTTGGGTTCACCAAAATAATAAATACAAATTCAACAAGGGTATCTAGCAGCAAGTCAGGTAAACCAGAGCTTTTCAAATGGCATTTTATAACAAGTGATCATTCTCCCTCTGCATATATGTAACCTACCACCTTAGGTTACATGTTTTTCCCATTTGTCAACATTTGTGTTTACAAGTATGTTGTTGATAAACAAGTTTATACATTCTTTATAAAGGCCTTATAAGATCTTTTCACAACCAATATTATCCTTAGATCATTGATAAACACAGAGGAAGCCAGTAATCACATTAATTCCCATTCAAAAGGTAGGTGAATGGGCACCTTTAAATCCATTCACTTAGAAATCCAAAATCAGAAAAGAGTAATCATGGAAGAGTAATCAAGGGTTCCTTTGAAAATATGGTCAAAGATATTGTCATACCTCCACTTACTTGACTGAAATAAGATAGAGACTGCTGGAATTACTTTCTCAATAGAGTAGACAGTTCCTTTACTATATCACTCAATATTTGGGCAAATACACTGTTTTACATCATCAGTTAGGAAAGCCACAAAAATATCAAGATTATAAAATTTATAATATATATTATCATCAATATAAATATCCTTTTCACCAAATGAAAATTATTTTGATTCCACCTAATTATACTTTTTTTTCAGTTCTGCCTTTGGAACAAAAAGTTTCTGATATTAAGGGTCTGTTTAATGGTCATCACACAGGCAGGGGTTGTGAAATGTAGTTAAGCATTAATGAAAAATTTAATCTTGTACAGTATAAAAATTATAGCAGGAAGATAAAATCCCACCGGTTGCCACTTGGGTAGGACACCACAATGTCATGATCTTCGTCAATGCCAACCACAGTTCCTGTTGTGCCCAGACACTGCAAAAAAATTGAATATTTATGGTCAGATGCCATAGAGACCAACAGCACTGCAAATGGTGCATAATACTCCCATCGCGAATCTGGTGACCTATGACCTCATTAAATATGCACGGAATCAAACTTAGATGAGGAATTATACTGATTAATATTTGTGTTGAATGTTATCAAAAACCATCATATTTCTTGCAAGCTATTGTGACAACAGCACAAAGTATCCTAGTAACCTCTGACCTTATGAAAAATATGCATGGATCATACCCATAATCAAACTTGGGCAAGATTATCTATTGGAAAGTAGTTATGGTGAGTTTTGTGAAAATCCATCAAAGCCCCAGTAAGTTATCACAGTGACACTAAAAGTTAACAGACAGATGGACAGACGGACGGACTGTGGGTATAATACCATAATAAATGCTGAGTAACATGTTAGAATTCTCTAATTCTGCAAACAGTTCAGCAGATCTCCAGCCTTCATTCAACTTGACCACAAGACTCGATAGCCATATTCACACTACACCTGTTTTAATGAGGTCAGAAATGAATCCTAATATAAATGTAAGTATAAGTTCTGTTCACAAGACACATGTATTTATCTGGGTTTTTTTCTACACCTGTAATAAAGCATCAGAAGGTAGTTTGATAGCAGATTAATACTGCACTTGCATCAATGCAATGTTTACCGTCATTTAATGTATACATGTCAAATATAATTCCTACTATGCATAGGTAGATAGAATACTTACTGCATGAGCTGAAACAGAAATCAGGGCCTATTTGAAACATATAAAGTTTATACAAAAGAAGGGAATCAAATACCTGATTGAATATGGTATAAACAAGGGACCCATGGGTCACGGCGCTCAGCTGATCATGATTGGACTATAAATGTTTCTCCACTGTGATACTATATAGAGTCGAGAAAGCTTATGAATATCATGGACATGTTGGGCTATTATAAAGGAATGTAATGTAATATGTGAGTAAATGATAAATGGAATTACCTGACTGATGGATTAATAGAGTAAAATATAGTGGTTTATTTTTATTTATTTAGGAGGGGTTGAAAATTGTGATATATGTGAGCAAATATGAATGCAATGACAGCAGTAATAAGCAGTAGTAGAATGATGATAAGGCTATTTGTTGAAGGATCTAAAGTGTATGGTAGTCTGCAAGCTTTCAATTTGACAGATATGAAGTTATGGTTAACTATGCTGATGAAGTGATTTATGAATTTGTGACTGTATGACACAATATCTCTTTAGTCTTGACAAGGTACATTATTGTGATGCCCACTATGTCTACATATTACACAATATTGACATAATTTCTGGCATGTACATAGGTACCTATGGATGAATAGTTATACAAAATATTAAAGTATGAATATATCTGATTCATCTTGTTCTTGCTTACTGAGGCTGACTTTGGGATGGGGTCAGAGAAGGGAAAAGTGAGGGCAGCACGAAGATGGATGTAGAAATATTCTATTGTAATGTTTTTCATTTATATAAGAATATGAAAAGCTAAGAGGAAAGGGGCCCTCCTGCTTGGTTATAGTAAATTTCTAAATATATGATTGCAAACTAATACTCTGACAAGACTGTCATGAAAAAAAACAGTAAAGTTTTGAGATACTGTGATGCATATGAAAATTTACAGATGGACAGGCAAGTGGACAGAATGGACTAAAACCTTTATTTCACTTTCAAGGGAATAATGCATTTAAGTTTATATATAAGCCTATTTGTTTTAAGCATATCCACTTTTTCCATTAAGAAGTTTTTATCTTAATCATTTTTTTTATTTACAGGTTTTATAAATTTTTAATAAAAAAAACTGAAAATATAAGTTAAAATATTAGAATTGTTGCAAAAGTTGCAATCATTATATATACAGAGTAAAAATCTGAAACTATAAGTTTAAATATTAGAATTGTTGCAAAAGTTGCAATCATCATATATCCAGAGTGTAGCTCATATTGGGTCATATTATGCATACACATATATTTTATTATTTTTAAATCATAAATGTTTAAACTGAATTTAAAAGAAAATAATGCCACAACATGGCATCTACAAGAATATTCCTTGAATCACTATTAAAAAGTTTTGCACATTGGAGTTTTCAGTACATGCTTAATTTTATTCACCAAAATAAAATAAAGGATTCAGTAAATTTGATAAAATAAAACATCTTTTAAAATAAAGTATACACACTGTTGGTTGAATGAGGGACAAACAATATCATTGTGCTAATTACTATCCCAGTTTTAATTTATTACTGGAATTAATAGTCAATTTCACACCTGGTGAAGTTTTAACTCTTCTGAAGTAAGGAATTACTTATCTGATAAACATCCACACTTTCACAGCAATACACCACATTGTGGACACAATTCAATGTACACTTTAATCATTGTAACCCTGGTGGTACAATACAAAATCTAAAAAGTAGCATAGCCTAGAATAAGAATGAATCAAATACAGACTAGACGTGTCGGAACGACACGAATGCCCCCGCCTGGGGCAAATGAGAAACATTTGTTAAATTTTGTAAAATTTTTTAAGTTCAGGAAGTGTTGTATGGTCAAAAGTAGGTCAACAAGGGCAAATTGCAAACTCGATCTGTAAAGGGTCATTATCAAGCAACACACCAAAAATCAGGCCAGTATCTGCAGGCATTGTGAAAAAAAGTCCATATATGTGCATTTTTCATGAAAATTTCTGTCTTTCATGAAATTTTCTATGTTCAGGATCTGTCATATGGTGAAAAATAGGTTAACTCGGACGAAACGCGAACTCGATCTGTAAGTGGTCATTATGCGCCCACAGACCTAACATTAGGCCAGTATCTGTAAGCATTGTATTGCGAAACTAGAATATTAGCAAAAGTTGATAATCATTTATAAATTTAAATTGGAGAGGCATATACCATGTTTCATAACAATCCACCAAATGCTTCCTGAGAAATAAGCTCCTAAGTTTTTTTTCTATACTAAGCTCTGTGACCTTGAAAAGTAGGTCAAGATCACCCATCTTTGAACTTGACCAAGATTTTGTAAATATAATGCAATAGCACTGAAGAAATGAAGTTCCTGTGTTGAATACCTTTGGAGATATCCTGCACAAAAGGCCAAAATTGAAAAAATCCGATAAAATTTTATTAAAAAATCAGAAATTGCAGGTGGCGCCACCAAAATTGTGCAGCACATACAGACCATCAGTCCCAATGATCATAGAAAGTTTTGTGAAAATCCACACAATGGTTCCTGAGATATAAACTTCTGAGTGTTTTTCTATAATCAGCTATAAAATGTAGAAAAATGGGTCAAGGTCACCCATCTTCGAACTTGACCGAGATTTTATCGATATACATCTTCACTGATGAAATAAAATTCCAACAGTGAATCCTTTTAGAGATATCCCGCTCACAAGGTAAAAGTTAACAGACGCGGAACGGACGGACGGACGGACTGACAGACACCGGACAGACAAATGGACAGACGGACAGCTTGGGTGCGAAAAATAGCCCATCAGCCTGTGAGCTGAGGGCTAAAAATGGAGCCCTGTACATGTGTATTTGTCATGAAAATTTCTATTTTTCATGAATATTTCTAAGTTTAGGAGCCGTAAAACGGTCAAAAGTAGGTCAACCGGGACGAAACGCAAACTTGATCTGTAACTGGTCATTATCTACCCACACACCAAAAATCAGGCCAATATCTGCAGGCATTGCGAAAAAAAGTCCGTACATGTGTATTTGTCATGAAAATTTCTATTTTTCATGAAATTTTCTAAGATTAGGAGCCGTAAAACGGTCAAAAGTAGGTCAACCAGGACAAAACGCGAACTCGATCTGTAATTGGTCATTATCTGCCCACACACCAAAAATCAGGCCAATATCTGCAGGCATTGCGAAAAAAAGTCCGTACAACTGTTTGATTTCGGAATGACGGAATGACGGACATGGGTAAAACTATATGCCCCGGCCACTTTGTGGCGGGGGCATAAAAATAATAACATTCATCTAGTTTATGCACCATCTGGGGGGGGGGGGGGGTTAGTGCAGGGCAGAGGTGAAGCCTGCCAGTAGTGGCCAAGCTTAGCCAAGGCAAGCTGCCTGGGGTGTGTTACATAATGCAAGTGAAGGCTGTACTACTAGGTGGGCTAGATGTAAACAACACTTGACATGGTGAATAAAAGCTATTCTTTCCAATCAATTTCTTTGAAATTTCAGATTTTAAAAGATTAAATCCTTATGTATATATGCTGTAAAAATTAAATCAACAGTGCCAAAGTTGGACAAAATTTAAGGTATTGATTTTTTATTAATGCAAATAACTTGAATAAATTGCAAAATTCATATCTAATTTTGGGTAAACAATTGAATCTTGATTAAATAAAGTTATATTCCTGAAAAAAAGTCTCTAGGTTCAGCAATTCTCATGTTAGGTGAGTAAATAAATTTCCTGATTTTTTTAAAAACTGCATTATATTTTGGCCCATAACTTCAAAATAATACCCAATACTGACCTAATTTTTGGTATGTTCATAGAAAATGTATGAAAGAATGTGTATACTAAATATGATCAAAAACAGATCAGTTGTTTTGATATTAGGCAGCCTTGAAGTGTAACAATGGCTTTTTTTATTGAAAACGGAGGTTTTTCCTTAATATCTCGAAGGAACAAAGTCCTAATGATCTAATTTTCAGTTTGGTAGGAGATTTTGGGGACATCTAAAATTATGCCAACAGCCTGGGGAGCATAGAGATGTGCACTGAATGACCTACAGTCATCAAAGTGGACTGCTTGACAATGTAAGGGAATACAACAAGAGCCTCTAAAAAAATTCAATAACTAGCCTAATTTTGCAGCTTTTATTTTCAAATTTCAGACTTTAACAGATTAAATCCTTATGTGTACATGCTGTGAAAATTAAATCCACAGTACTTACAGGATAAAAACATGCCGTGGCCAAAGTTGGGCAAAATTTAAGGTACCAATTTTATATTTTTGCCCATATTTAAAAAAATTTAAAAAATTTGTTGATCTAATTTTTGGTATACAATTAAATTTTGATTAATTAAAGTTGTATTACTGAAAAAAGTCCCTACCTTTAACACTTTTGGTCTTAAGTGACCAAATATCTTTCCTGATTTTTTTACCAAGTCCATTATGTTTGGGCCCATAACTTTTTAAAATTAAACAATACTGACTTAATTTCTGGCATGTACATAGGAACTATATAGAGGAATATTTATGGTAAATATGAAGAAAACCAGATGAGTGGTTTTGATATTAGGTAGTCCTGAAGTGTAAAAAAAGATTTCTAATAAAAAATTGAGGTTTTTCCTTAATATTTCGAAGGAACGTAGTCCTATTGACCCAATTTTCGGCATGGTAGAAGATTTTGGGGACATCTAACTGTATGCTGAATTTCAGATTCGTAGGTCCAACGGTGTCGAAACGTGCCAGTCTTACGGACGGACATCCAGACGGACGGACTGACAGATGGATGGACGACGGACAATGGACCACTACTATAGCTCAGATGACTTATAGTCAGCTGAGCTTAAAACTCTTTTCTCTTGTGCAATAATGTAGTGTTTTAAATACTGTATGTTGAATTTTCTAATGAGAAAATGGAATTAAAAAGCTTGAAGAGTGAAAACAGTACAAGACTATAATTTTGCATTCTAATGAATCCAAGCTTCTACCATTCACTTCTTTGGTCCTTATTGTCAGGTTCATATATGCATAAGTGACTGTACATTTGTGAATATTCCTTGATGAGTTCCTGGATCTGGATCATGTTCCGGAGCAACACAAAAATCTTATTGGTTCTTCAATGGCACATTCCTGAAATGCTCTGAAAATTTCATAAGATTCCACTCATGATTGCATGAGTGATGTTGTGAACAAACACACAAACATACACACATGAATGAATGCATGCCCACTTACCTCAAACATGCCATCGGTCCAGCCACCATGTCCATGCTGTAGAGACTGGACAATCTCCAGGTCAAGGTCAACGTTAACCTGATCGCCGATGGCCAACCCTCCAGGACCTGCCCGGGATCCTGGACCCTGCTCTCCTGTACAGGAGGAAGAGAAAATATCTGTCAGCTTTTTGAGGAACAAATGTTAACTAATATATTGCCTAAAAACTGCTTAAACTGCCTATAATGTCAAAAGAACCCTACAAATGTATATCAATATAATATATAAGTAAAGGGAGCTGATTTTCTTTTGAATTTTAAGCTTGAGCACAGATTTCATAGTATGTAAACCTTAATAGCCTGGTAGGTGTTGTGGTAGGGTGGTGGATAAGGGGAAGGGCTGAGGGAAAGTTATGGTGCAATATGTATGCATGAGGATTGGAGAAATATTTGAGCTGCATTTGTGTTACTTTTCCTTTCAGACATTTATTTTATAGGAACTGAAGAAGAAGAAACACATTTTTAAACAGTTTCTTCAAAATCATTTGTAATTTCTGTATACATATGAAAAGTGTGCTTCTTAGTGAACTATCCTGAGATTTTATGTTTTATGCTTGTTTATTTGACAAATATCACTTTTTTATTCTTACACAGGAAATACATAATAGGCCCTTGTATTTCATGTGACCTCTGACCTCATTATGTATGGAAAGATTTATCAAGGGTTGAACTAAGGTGAGCTACATTATAGGTAAATAATAATAGCAAATTCCTGGTAAGTAATGGATCATCAGAAATATACTAGGAGGACACACAGATGCTTCTCATATCATAATCTGGCCCATTGTAAGACGGGCATATAAAATAAACAGAAAACTTTGTATTTGCAAATTTTTGTGTAACCAATTTGATCAAATATTACAGAAGGGGATTTCAACCTTTCACTGTCTCTTATCTTCAGTGTTAATATGGAGTTACAAAGATCTATAACCATTTAATGACAAAATCTCATGTTAAATTGTCTCTGACACTATGAAGTTCTGCGGTTGCTGAGACAGATAATTTTGTCTCTCAAATTTAACTTACCCAGTAGTGGCAGGTGGTCTCTGTAAAAGGAACCCCCTTTGGCATCATTAACTACCTTCAGGTCAGCCTGGTCAAAGAAGCGAAAAATATTTATATGATACCTGTTTTAACATTCACTGTGATTACATTCAATCAAAGATAACCATTATCGCATCCATTTACTGCACTACATTACTAAAAGAAATCATACCCAATAATAACAATAATTACCCAATGTGAGCAAGGACATTCCCCTGTCCATTTGTCAGTGATCAGAACCCGAGGGCTAGTCTGAGGCCAGCCTACTCGAGTCTCCATCCAATCCTTAAGGTTCAACTTCAAGCCCAAAAGGCCACGTTCTTTGAGTCCAAGTCATCTTGAACCAAGTCCAAGTCAGAGTCAAATCTCCTTATCAAAAGAAATATAACATGGTAGTATCTTTATGTTACATGCTTTTTACTTAAAGTTTGAATTACACTCAGCTCCCAATGCATAGCTGAAAGTTGGCATATACTGTCTTCTTCTTGTAAAATTCTGTTAGAAGTTTGCACTTGTATAAAATGTTTTCCTAGTATGTGATAAAGTCTGGACTTAAGTTCAAGTCAAGACAGGAGTCCTACATCACTGTCATGTGTTATACAAAGAATCACCTTCATAAGTAATAAGTTAAATCAACAAAACTCATTTTTAATTATATACCATTATATCTTCATAACTTCTTCACTTTGAGATGAAGTTACATTTTATGCATAAATCATAAAAATCTCTGAACTGTGCATTTCAAATGGCAAAAAATAATCCTAAAAGATATTAAACTAAGCACATAAGTCTGTCAAGTGAATTAATGTAAGTGGTATTCTTTCTATAGAGGGAATCTGCACATACAGTACTAAAATTCAGGTTGACTTGCAGCATGGAGATGGATGTTTATGATTATGCAAATGATTATGCAAATGTGATCCAGAGCAACCAATCAGAGTTTGTGTCCTCAGTAACTGCTCCATTAAATCTGTAAGCAGACTACTTACCATGCCTTCAAAGCCCACTCTGTACAGGTTTTTAGCCCCATTGTCCCACAGAACATAGGCAGCAGATCGAGGGCTGGCAGCACTCCAGTCCTGTAATAAGAAAATAAGGATATACCATTAAAAAACAAGTAAAGTATGAATATTTGTTCAATTCTGCATTTATTTGCCGAAACAGAGTCAAAAGGAATCCTTCAGTCCTAGAACATAATTGTGTTAGGAAGCAAACACTAACCTTGATGTGAACATGATTTCATGTGCCTCATAAGTGTTTGCCTAAATCAAGAACCAAAAAATATGAGACTTTATTCTGAAGTTACAATAATTGATATATTTTGATCACAATGCGAAAACCGGGCTGCCCTAAACTCCCCCCCCCCCCCCCCCCAAAAAAAAATTGTACACACTGGTACAGGTACCACAGTGTAGGACAGTAAAGGTGCCTTGATAACTTCATTGGTAGATCAGTCACTCATGAAGCAAGAGATCATAGCTCATATCCTAGCTACGACAACTCAATGTTCCCGCCCCATATATAAAACCATCACAGCTATGTTTACCTGCTTCAGGGTTTTGTTAATATTCATAGAAATCAATTTACAAGACATACCTGTATTTCTGTAACTTTTCCACGTCGACCGTTCCCTCCGTCTTGGTCTTCCCACTGCCAGTCCACACCTCGAACCACTCTCGCACCCGGGAAGATGCCCCGAGCAGTGATCTTCTTACTCTTTCTGCGAGGCTCGACTGGCACCCTGCATCATAAACAGGCCATGTGTGTTTTCCTTGTTCAAATCTTTATATTCATAATACATTGACTTGCATTTAACTTGCTCTTCAAATGACAGAGGGTAGTTATATCATGTACAATGAAATCTGTGTTATAAGACCACCCATGTGACTGGCCAAAAATTGTCTTAATTCACAGGTGGTCCTATAAGACAGTTCACTTATAACCAATGTGAATGTTTTTGGCTCCCCTAAGGGTGGTCTTAATAGACAGGTTGTCTTATAAGAGAGGTGGTCTTTCAGACAAGTTCCACTGTATATAAACAGTAACATTAACAATAATGCCGGCTGAACGCTGAATGAAAATATTCTTAATGAACAATGATGCATTGTAATTTATGAAATCATCCTTATTATTTCAAGGAAGCCACATCAAAAGATTTAAATAGAATTGAAATCCAAGGTCCTTTATTAACACTTTCTTTAAAAATATTTCTCAGAATTTGGCTGACCTTCAGGGCTTTTTTTATCATTAAAACCACTGACATAAGTACAGTCAAACATTTAAATTACAACCACCAACAGGACCTTTATAAAGTGGTCATTATTTTGAAGTGGTCGCTAAACCAAGGTGGTTGTTAGACGAGGTTTTACTGTATTTTTAAATATTATTCAATACTGGAATGTTAACTTAGAATAGAAGGCAGATTTATACAATTTGTACACGAGTTATGAATATAACAACATTTAATTATGTTAACTGTTGAATAATACTTCATTTAATCAGTACCTGTCACTTCCCGGGCTGGTGATGCGATAAAATCGGTGGCGCAAATTGTGTTTGTCACCATGGTAACAAACAGAACACAGGTCATAGTTGGGACACTCTGCACACTTCCAACGAATCCCAAATATGGGCTGCTGCCGGCAGGTGTCACACATTGTTCCATCATGTTTGATGCCTAAAAATATAAAATTACAAATTTATAAACAGTGTGTAAATAAGAAAGTGCCTCAGACAGATTGACAGCCCCTGGGTATACCATAATACGTCCCATCATAGACCTGCATATAAAAACCAGGAAGACAAACCATAGAAGATTTAAAGAAGAGATGAAAGGGATATCCCAAACAAAATAAATTCTCTGAAAAACTGAATTCTTTGAAGAACAAACTTTTTAACAATATATATTCTCTAGCTAAATAAGCATAAAATGTGTAGCCCTGCAGATCTTGGGGTGAAATATACCATTTGAGTATTATTAGAATTTTCTTTTTGAACTTGAAGTCTTGCAGTGCTGGCCTCATGTTTGTATTTTCAAATATGGACCTGTTATTACATTTTTTCAAGCAACAGACTCAAAAGTGCAAGATTCATCAGAATTTGCCAGCAAAAAATAGTGCCCATAATCATTTAAATCAAATACAGTAATGCTTCCTCATATGCCACTCTAAGCTTAATATAGTACTTAGTAAATACATGTATTATATGAGCTTCAAATAACCTCACTGTATATATATATACTGGGTTAAGTGGACAAATGGGTCCATTTAAAGGGGTCCTGATAATTACTGAAAAGTACCAATATAAAAAGTTACTGTAAAGGGAAAAGATACAGCAAATTTACCAAAAACACTGAAATGTTGCTCCTATCATATTCCTTTGGGATTATTTCACACTTTTGTAGCATGTATCATCAGTTTAATAAGTTCCTTTAAAACACTGGAAAGTTCTCACAATGAGCTCACTTTTATTGTAATCTGTAGGTTTGCATGATGTTTGTCCAAGATTTCAGGAAAGTAATACTTTTTTCTCTGTCACATCATTAAAATGTTAAAAATTTAGAAAAAAAATCAATTTTCATCATGAAAAATCATAAGCATGTATGATTTCTGTTTCAATTTTAACTTTGTGAATTTTTTTTTAAATTGCCAAATCCAATGTGTGTAAAAATATGATCAAGGCCTTCGATAAAACACGCTGTGATGCCTAATCTAAAAATTTTAGTAATGCCATTTTGAAATAAGAGACAAATTTACAAATCATAGAAAACATTTGTAAGGGCCTCAGGGTAATATACTGCAAACCAGTCATGATCATGGAGCTGATTTGCCAAACCATTGTCAAATGTTTTAGTCACAGGCCCTGCTGACCTGTAAAATTCCAAATGTTTTCAACCCCTGTATTGTATACATAAACCCTCTGAGCATTAAGATTTATAGAAAGATATTCTTGTTTCCCCAGGTCATATCCTGTTTAGCTGGCATGAAAATCGCCAGTTCTCTCTGAACATGGGTTAACCATCACTATAGAAATCTGAGATGTATTGTCATGTGAGATAAACAGATGTTAATCAAATGGAAATATAAGGGTTTTATTTATAGACATGATCAACATCACAGCTACAATACAGAATACAATCCTCTAGATACCAAACAGCAGAAAATTTTTGGCTGCTAACATGTTTTTCCTGTATATATAGTCGCACACATGTAGTTACATGGGGATTGTGTAGCCTGAATGTAATCCTCAGCAGTGAATGTTTTTGCTAGCTTTTGTTGGCTGCGGGCAATTATTAATTTTTAACTACAATTAGCTGTCATCAATTGAAGAAGTATTTTTGGAATAATCTCAGAAAAAATATGACATTTCTGGTTAGCAGTTAAAAAAAGTTTGTACTTGTTTGAGACTTTGATGATTAGGCAAGGCTTAAATTAGCACCTAATTACCAGCAGTTATGAAAAAAGGTCAAGCAAAATTTGTTTAGTGTTGGTCCCCATGAGCCAGCATTTATTTTAACAAAGTCTAATCCTGGATAAAATCTTTTGCACAAATAATTCAAACATTCTGCACAGCACAAAAAAAATTCTCAAGTCATTCAGTGCTTCAAAAGTAAGTAAGGCATCATTAGACCAGGAAAGAAGTGCTGTGTGCTTAATACCGTAGATCCCTAGTGAACTGGTTGTTAGGTAAACATAGTTTTGAACAAATCACACGACCACACTTTTTTGTGGAAAAACAAAATATAATTTTTATTTCCTCCTCCAGGAATTGGGTTCATTTTATGTAAAATCTATATTACCGGTATTATTTTTGCTTCACAGGCAATTTTATAACTAGATATTTCTTGGCATCGCAGGTGCCATAATATCCCCTGACAATTAATCCCCCCCCTTTAAGAATAGCCCCCCATCTTCAGTAGCATATACTGACATTTGGCAAGCGATTATGGTTTCTTCCATCTATCAACATGAGAAACATTATTTTTCACCATATATTGGGGCCAATACGGAGAATCACTCTTGAGAAAAGAGCATTAATTTATTTTACGGAAACAGGTAAGTGGTGCCACCTGTCTGGTTTACAAGAAAATGTTCTAAGATGGATAGACATGCCAAATTTAAGACCAATATCTTGAACCACTCTAGAGATATGAGCAATTTTCACTGCAAGCACATGTACAGATGGATGCCAAGGCAAAACTATTGCAGAAGGTGCCACCAGTCTTGAGTACAAAACGGAGGAGTCCTAGATCTATGGATATGCACATTTTCAGGCAAAAGGCCAAATCACTCCTGAGAAAAAGAGCATTAATTTATATTACAGAATGGAAAGGTAGGTGGCGCCACCTGTCTGGTTTACGAGAAAACATTTCAAGATGGATGGACATGCTAAATTTCAGACCTATACCTTGAATCACTCCGGAGATATGACCACTTTTCACCCAAAGCACATGTACAGATAGACACCATGCCAAAACAATTGCAGATGGCACCACCAGTCTTAAGTACAAGATGAAGGAGTCCACGATCTATAGATATGCACGATTTCAGGCCAACAGGACAAATCACTCTGGAGATATCAAAGATCAACAGCCATTACAATCTCAGGTCAATAGTGCAAATCACTCCTCAGAAAAGGGCACTAATTTATTCTACAAAAAGGGAATGCAGGTGGCACCACCTGTCTGATTTATGAGAAAACTTTCTAAGATGGATGGACATGCCACATTTCAAACTAATACCTTAAACCATTTTGGAGATATGAGCAATTTTCACCGAAAGCACACAATTACAATTGCAGATAGCGTCACCAGTCTTGAATACAAGATGGAGCTATCCAAGATCAATGGACATGCACAATTTTAGCCCAATCTGTCCATTAGTTTTAGACTTATAATGCTCACAGTACTGTCCAGTATGAGTGGCAATGATGGGGTATTAAAAGGCATGAAAACAAGAAAAGGACAGAAG
This sequence comes from Sipunculus nudus, assembly GCA_026874595.1. NCBI lineage: Eukaryota > Metazoa > Annelida > Sipuncula > Golfingiida > Sipunculidae > Sipunculus > Sipunculus nudus. The sequence continues at coordinate 9,468,749 of CM049309.1, forward strand.
GTGGCACCACCTGTCTTCCTCAGAAGACAAAGCTATCAAGGAGCTTCAGTCAATTTGATATTTGGACCAATCCATGGATCCCTTATTGAAATATTTATGATTTTGTGTGATTTTCATCATATATGGCAAAATTCAAGGTCAAGGCCACTCTCATGGGAAAGGTCATGACCCCATTTTTAATAGGCTTCCTTCTCTCACCCATATCTATGCACATGTCAAGTTTGGGAAAGATCCTAAAAATATTTTTTTGAGTTTTTGCGTCCAAACAAAATCTCTGCAGAAGCAGGGGCAGTGAAAGTGGTGCGACCGTGCTTAAACCATATTATCCCGACTTTGTCTTGGGATACATTAAAAGGATCAATGTGACCACATGTGATCCATGTGATCTTTTCTCATTAAAAATTTCTAAAATTTCATTCTTTGAAACACAGTATAAGTAGCATTGCAACAAGTCATGTGTTCTGATGAGCAAGTCATCTGGGTGAAATCTGGACTAGAATACTAATAAATTAATTCCAAACACATTTGAACTTTTTTTGGTCTATTAATTGTAAGGCCATTAATACAGGTCACTTTTTTCTCTCCATTGTAAGGTCATTCATTAATACAGATTAGAAATATCCTAAAATGAATTTCAGTCATCCATTTTTTTTCTAATCTTCTCCTTCTCTGGGAGGTTTTATATAGAAACCTATTTGTGAATTGGAGCCAAAAATACCGAAATGTCAGGGTTTTTTTATATTATATAGGAAATGTCAATCAAACTGGGAGACCTACAGGATAATCAACGCTCCCAGGTCTGTGACTTGCTGCTGCAGTGGATGTCCTGCTGCTGCAGCAATCAGCTACCGTAACTCACAGCTTACAGTGCTGCAAGTGCAAAAAGGCCTTAGGAACAGCAATGCCTTGGAATTCATGACCAAACAATGGTAGCTGGAGTGAGAAATGCAGCTAAGACTTGATGGATCTGAATCAGATAAAAAAGTTCATTCTCCAAGCAGCCTTCGTCATACAAAAGAATAATCTGATTATCAACCAATACAGAACACATGCACCCCAGACAGGCGCAACATTTGTTAACGAGGTTTACACCTGAAACAAGTTTAGGTTGCAGGTATCAGGTTACATCTCCTGTCTGGTGAATAATCAATAGGACCTTGTGTTTATCTGATCAATGCACACAGCTGAGCTGGATAAAATACAACCACTTCTCTTACATGCCACTACATAACACCTGGGCTGAGCAGTGTGGGCTATCTATAAGTACTATTAGAAATCACCAATTAGAGAGCAAAAGTCATCAGCTAATTCCAAATATTCAGAACAATCTAATAGCACAGATCAGTGGTAATCTTGATCAAACAGCATGTGCTGGGATTCAAACCCTTGCTGTCGAGACTATGGAGTATGAGCACACACTCTCTCTAATAAATTATACTCAGATAACACCATCCTTGACATTAACTGAGGTGATGAGATAACAAGGGAGGCAGAAAGACCAGCCACTGGGATAACCAATCATATATTTAATAATAACTAAAAGTTGATAGGGCCAATTTGTTTTGCAAAGACTAGGCTTTGTGCAAATGTTGATAAAATCTCTTCTGTAGCTAAGATTATTAAGAGGACAGGATGCAAACAAATGCTGTTGAAAACATAACCACCTTGGCAAAAGTAATCATCAACAACCTAAAATGATGTGCCATGATGATAAATTGGCATTCCATAATGCCCAATCTATATGGTACACAAACAGAATTGAATTAATTTCACTTATTCACATATAATCAACTACTGGATGTATACATTTCTGTTAAAAGTATGAAAACCAGTCAGGAGCATATTGAATTAAATAGATGGTAACTAATAAGGTCGCACCTGCAGGAAATCCTCCTTCACTCCCGGGTTTCCCAGTAGCATAACAAAGGTATAACATCCATATTAAATATGTATGGTGGCTAAATAACAATGGGCCAGACACATGAATCACTGAGTGTTGATACACTGGCATTTACATAAGGACTTATATACTGTCAATACAACAGCACTCGTCCAGGAAAATTGAAAATGTCTGCTAAGCTCCCTAAACCACCATGATATATTAAGTGATACTCTGTCAGACATGTTAAGTGTTCCTAAAATTCCAAATGGGTCAGAAACACTCAGGTATTAGAACTTGATAAAGGCAATTCACCTGAGTGACCTATAAACAACATTCTGTAAACATATTTTAATAACTTGTGGAATTTTTATTTTATTCACATGCCATAAAATTCCTTTTGAATATTTTCATTAGGGCTGTGATTATTACCTAAGTTAATACAGTAACTTTATTTATTTCATAACTAGAAGTTTCTAGCAAAAGAGATGCCACAGTATCCCCAGCCTATAAATTATCCTTCTTCTAAAGCATAAATTGACACTTCACAAGAGTCATAATCACTAGGGTCAAGGTCAAAGTTTTTTTTAACTTGTCTGACAACTTGGATGTATCAATATGTGTATCAAATTTGCTTAAAAACTAGAATGGCTTTGTTTTGCAGGGCAAAACAGATATCTCCAACCTATGGGCCATCCCAAAACATTAGGGGTAAAATATGCACTCAAAGAAATCTCAAATATAGAGTAAAATATATGACAGAACAATGATTCTAGATTTCAGCAGATTTTACTTTACAGGTCAAGGTCACTGCTTTGCAAACTCCAATGAGATTTTGGCAGAAAGAACTGGTGTGTCAAATTTGAAGAAAACATTTTCAGTACTTCCAAAGTGAAGGGGGTCACAATAATCCTAGAATTGCATAAAACTGACCTTAAAGATCAAGGTCAAGGTCACTGGATTTGAAACTCCTTAGGGAGTAGGAACAGTGAGTGTTTAAAATTCTGGAAGGAAATATGCAGCCCTTAAAAAGTTATCACATTCACAAGACAATAACTATAATTCAGCCAATTTGACCTTGAAGCTCCTGGTGAAGGTCACCAGGTTTAAAATTTGTCTGAGAACATGGTAGGAACAATGAGAGTTTAAAATTTTGGAGGAAAATATACAGCACTTCAAAGGTTACTGCATTCACAAGACTGGTCAAAGTTACCAGGTTTAAAACTTGTCTGAGAACTCGGTGGGAACAACTGGTACACTAAATTTGATAAATTGATACAAATTGATAAATACTTCAAAAGTTATGAGCTTCACGATAATTTCATATATTGACAAATCAGACCATGAAGATGAAGGTCAAGGTCACCTGGTTTCAAAGTTATCCGAGATTTTGGTTGACAAAGAGTGTTTAAAATTTTTTAGGAAAAAATTCAGCCCTTAAAAAAGTTATGGCGTTCACAATACAATAACTATAATTTGGCCGGTTTGATGCTGGTCAAGGTCACCAGGTTTCGAACTCTTCTAAGATTGTGGTAGGAACAATGTGTGTTTAAAATTTTGGAGGGAAATATGCAGCCCTTCAAAAGTTATTGCATTCACAAGACAATAACTATAATTCAGCCAATTTGACCTTGAAGACCCTGGTCAAGGTGGAAAGCCCAATTGGTGTACTAAATTTGAGGACAAACTGATAAATACTTCAGGATACAAGCTTCACAAGAAGTTTACATTTCGATAGATTTCACCTTGATGAAGATGACGGTCAAGGTCACTTGGTTTCAAAGTCGTCAGAGATTTTGGGACGAACAATGAGTGTTTAAAATTTAGGAGGAAAATATGTAGCCCTTCAAAAGTAATCACGTTCACAAGATATCCTACAGACGACACATGATGGCTCCCCTGGGGGGGGGGGGGGGGGCGTTAAGACATAATAATGCACTGCACAATACATTATGGGATTCACAAATATCCCTATTATATATTGCTGCCTGACCTTGAAGATGAAGGCAAAGGTCACCAATTTTTTAACATGTCTGAGAACTTGGTGGAAACTAGGGACCCATGGGTCTCGACGCTCAGCTGCATTTGTCTATAAGGATAAATGTTAATGAGGTTTTCCAAAATATTGGTCCTGTGATCAGTTTGGAGCCAACCTGTCTACCCAAACTGGAGTTATCATCCATAAACTAATTTGTGAATGGATGGGCCCTGTGACCTTAACCTTTGACCTTGTGACCCAAATATCAAAAGGAAACTTCCCCTATCGGCAGGTGCATCACATGTTGATGATGGAAGGATTGAGATGAAAAGTTTTGCTTAAAATGCATCCACAATCTTTCTAAAGTGGTTGGTCCTGTGACCTTGACCTTTGATCTCATGACCCCAGAATCAACAGTTCTTACTTTAGTGGTGGGCCATATATAAGTCAAGTTTGAAACCAATATTTCAAACCAAACTGGTGTTATCATCTGGGAACTAATATGTGGATAGATGGCCCACATGACTTGGACCTTTGACCTTGTGACCCCAAAATCCATAAGTTACTTCCACTATTGGCAGGTGAGCAACATCTTGAAGATAGAAGGTTTAGGACAGAAAGTTTGGATAAAAATACATCAACAATCTTTTAAGGAAGTGGGTCCTGTGACCTTGACCTTTGACCTTATGACCCCAAAATCAAAAGGGTTCTTACATTATTGGTGGGTCATATATAAGTCAATATTGAAACCAATATGTCAATCAAAACTGGAGTTATCATCTGGAAACTAATTTGTGAACAGATGGCCCCTGTGACCTTGACCTTTGACCATGTGACCCCAAATTCATTTATGCTCTCCCCATACTGGCAAGTCAGCTAAATGCCCAAAATGGAAAGTTTGGGATGAAAAGCTTGGCTAAAAATGCAGCCATAATCTTTTTAAATAAGTGAGTCCTGTGACCTTGACCTTTGACCTCATGACCCCAAAATCATATAGGTTCCTGCTTTAGTGGTAGGCCATACGTTAGTCAAGTTTGAAATCCATGTGTCAATACAACCTGAGTTATCATCTGGAAACAAATTTGTGTGGATGGACGGATTGACAGACAGACAGACGGACAGACAAGGTTATTACTATATGGCATCCACTTGTGATCAGTAAACACACCAGGTTTTGGGACACTAGATGTAATTACAGTTGAGAAACTGACATGATTTTTGTCATTTTATAGTAAAAAAATAGAAAAATATTTGTTAAAATGACAAAAAATACAGGTGGCGCCACCACTTTTCGGGAACTGACCAAACTAGTCATGGTCAATATTCAAGGCAAGATTCATGACAATCCATGCATTGATTATCAAGATATTGGAGGTTTTGTATTATATTTTTTATTTTTCTGGGGGGTACTTTCAAGCCCCATAGCTCCGAGGATATAGGTCACAGTGATCTAATTTCAGGTTTCCATGGAGATTTTTTATTGACCTCCTTGGATGTTAACTAAGAAGTTTCTAGGACCAGCAGTTACGATTTGTGCCCTGCTAACGGACGGCCAGACAACCGGATGGCTGACGGACAAAGCGCCATTCCTATACCTCAGTTGACTTACAGTCAGCTGAGCTTGTAATTGATACATCACATTATGGTAATTTATAAAGTGCAATAATTTTTATCAGTACCTAAGTTTATGAATTTCACAAAAATCCTATGTTCCTGCGGATCTGACCTTGAAAACTGAGGTCAAGGTCACCAGTTTTCATATATAATCAATTGAATTTGAAGGGAAACTAGAATACGGGTAGTCGACAAGCAACTACGTGTATCCGCCTAAATCAGAGTGGAATGTGTGAAGTGAGGCATGGATTGAGTGGCAAGGGGAAATAGAGTGTTGCATATTAGCATGGATGTCTGCAGCCAAATTGTGTATGTTGGTTGCTTCCCCTACCACAAAATCCAGAAAGCTGTCCAAGTTGTATACATATGCAAAATTTAAGGCAGATAAGTCAAACCACTACATGTATATGAGTGATTTTAGCCCGTGGCAGACAAACAGATGGACGCTGAGAAAAAATGGTTGCAGGTGAAGCCACCAGTTTTGCGTATGATAAAGAGCTATGTGAGAACTATACACATGCAAAACTTTGGCCCAATCGGTCAAACAGTTCCCAAGATATGAGCTTGGGTGTCTGCTGCATAAACTAGAATGCAGGTGGCGCCACCTGTCATAAAATCAAGAGAGCTGTCAGGGATGTATAAACCTGCAAAAATTTTAGGCAGATATGTCAAACCACTGCCGAGATATGAGTGATTTTATCCCATGGCAGACAAACAGACAGGAGCTGTGCAAAAATGGCTGCAGGTGGCGCCACCAGTTTTGCATATTAGGAAGAGCTATGTGAGATCTATACACATGCAAAATTTTGGCCAAATCGGTCAAACTGTTCCCTGAGATATGAGCTTGGATGTCTGCAGCGTAAACCTGTATGTAGGTGGTGCCACCTATCATATAATCAGAAAAGTTATCAAGGATGTATACGCATGCTGAATTTCAGGTGAATTAGTCTAGTCCCTGCAGAGATATGAGTGATTTTAACCCAAGGCAGACGAACAGATGGACACTGTGCAAACATGGTTGCAGGTGGCGCCACCATTTTTTGTGTATGTTATAAAGCTCTCCAAGGGCTACATTTGTGTAAAAAAATTTTCCTGATAGGTCAAACGGTTCCCGAGACAGTGGGTTTATGTGTGGAAACAGACGCACAAACGGACGCAGAGCACAGAGGAAAGGTCAGAGGTCAAAACAAAATCGGGGCGCAGCAGTTCACATGTGACCCGAACATAATCCCTGGTTTTGTAAAATTCCGCACAGCGGTTACGAAGGAGTTCTCCGGACACCTACGCCGCGGCCGCGTCGTGCAGCTGAAAACATAGTATCCGCAAAACTCTGTTTTGGCGGATACAAATATGCAGTGCTTCAAAAGTTATGTGGTTCACCATTATACTGGATTTCACTTTGAAGATCTTGGTGAAGGTCACATTTTTTTTATTTTTATTTTCAGAACAATACAGCCATACACTATGGAAATATGTTTTGTTTGTTTTTCGCTAAATCTGGAAAGTACAAGGTCAGTGCTACTCTCATAGTAAACATCATTCTGTGACCCATATCTGTGCATGTGCATAAAATGAAAGAAATCTGCCTATTTGTTTATAAATTACATTGCTCACACTTTTCTCAAGAAGCAATTAAGGGTTATTAAAAGGCAAAAACAAGGAACAGAGCACTGGTGTAGGGTACAATCAGTCTCATGTACCAGACAAAGTTTTCCACAATCCTCGGTCAACTTGATTTTTGGACAAATCCATGCAATCTCTCTAAGAGATATTTAAGATTTTTGTTTTGTAATAAAAAATTAAACGTAATTCTTCTAGTAAAGGTCATTACCCCTTTTTTAATTGGGCTTTGTCCCTTAAAGATATATCTATGGGTGAAGTCAGGTTTGATAAAGATCTGTGAACAAATTTTCTAGTTATCTTGTTCACTACATTTGTCTCCAGGGGTAGAACAATGATGAAACCATAGTATCCCAAATTACAGGATCCCTGACATTCATTCTGGGGATACAATGAAATATATCCTCACTAATAATCTAGGCACAACAGAGTACTCAAAAGAGTACTCAAAAGAGTGCAATTCTCCTAGCCAGGGTTTATGGGCTTCAAACTGTTTGGACCACAATGCATCGGGGCTTCTAAATACAAGAACAGTGTAAGTATAAATGTAGTGAAGAGAGTTGTCTGTTCAAACTTCAAAAGTTGGAAAAGAATTATTTTTAGGCAAATAACATATAAACATGAGTGTTTTTTTATCAAGGATATCACGGAATAAGTAATATTTGTAAGCATATGCATGAGATGTTTCCTTGAAATGTAACAAATTTTTATTTTAAAGTTTGACAGCACAGAGAATATGTCCAGGCCTTCCCACACTATAACTGGAAGAGGTCCATTTTGATTAGAAATTACATCTGGCAGAAAGGTGTTTAAATGCATTTGTTTTCATAAGGAATAAATAGTTTTCTACACTTTCAAGAAGGAAATATAATTTGTGAAATACCAATAAAAATCAGCCTGGGAAAAATATACAAAAGTGAGGGTGAGAATATTGGAAACCCTTTATGGTAAAGAAAATTGGCAAGACTAAGCATCAAATAAATTAAGAACAAGAAATTAGTTATCTCCATAAAATATTTTAATAATTACATTATCAATGGAATAATTTAGGATGATCAGTTATCAATATAATGTGTAAACCAGAGTCTTCAACAAAAGGCACTAAATTTTGGTACCAAAAGACCAAAGAATTAGCATAAAAGTTTAAAATTTAATGACTGAGTTGTGTTAATAATTCCTTAATACAAGTCCATATATTAAAGTTTGGCCAAACTTGTTGTACAGGCAATCAGCCTGAATCAGGTGGCTTGAAAACTATGTTTATAGCACTGATTGCACCTGGTGCAAGATAGTTTTACCACTTGTGTACTGAAGCAAGTAAATGATCTGATAGCGAAATATTGGTAGGTTAAAAGAAAACCATTCTTTAATGTGTATTAAATTTACCTGGTATGTTAAAAGGTCCCTTTAAAACCAGGCAAATGTGATAAATCAAGGCAAAAGCTGATTTGTTTTTAATAAATGACCTTCAAAATAAGGCTAGGGAGTAATCTTTACAAAGTGCTAAATTGATAAGAATAAATTACATTGTCATGATTGTGAAAGGCACGATCACTGTTATATCTCCACCCACCACCCACCCCCCTTATCCAGCTTATTACCAGAGCTAAATGGATAATTCACTAGCATACATTCATTAATAGCAGGAGCAGTCTTGATAGGGTATGCTGCACTGAGCCCTGTCCTTTATCAATTAAGTAAACATATGATGCAATAAGCCCCCATGAACATATAATGCTGAACAGAACCCATCAAAGCAGATACAAAATAACAAGGCTAAGCACAGCCCTGGCAGTCACTGATCCAGGCAGCAGTAACAGCTAACAAGTTAATGACTTACAACAGAGGTTATATCCTAGAAGGTAATGTGATGTAATGAAAAGTAACATGTGTTTCTCTATTACAGACCCTGAATTTTCTCAATATATCATCTAACTGAAGTTTAAATGCCAGTAACTGTGGTTTATATTTTTCTTAAATAAATGACTTTAAAAATTCTACACATTTTAATTACCTTTACAAAATAAGTTTATGATTACCACTAAATGGCAATTTATTGTCTAATTATACACATCTTTGAACCTTTGCTTTTTTTATTTTTTTTATTGTTTATTTAGTGAAGGTCTGTTTTATGTCTTATAATCTACTTTACTTTGGGTGTACCTGATTTATACCTTCCTGTCAAGGTGTGTCCCCAGGTGTCAAAAAACTGGAACACTCCCGATTTCCTTCTAGAGAGATTAAACATGCTTATCACGGAGTCTGTAACCTCCATTCACAGACTGATGTCACCAATTAAGGTCATTGCATGTACAAGGAAACAGACCTAGGGTAAATTCAGATTTTTAATTCCAATTCTACAACTGTTATGAGACTTCAATTGAATTCAGTTCATTGTGTTAGGTAAACATATAAATTCAAATATTTTTTTCAATCAATTCAGATTTGCAATATTTGGGGTAACTACACATTTCACTGACAAGAGTTCTGAAACACAAAATTCAGTTACAGTCAATATGCTGTATTTATTATGCTTGCAAGCTGGCTCTGAAGAATTATTTTGACATCACATTAAATTATAACACATCTGCAGATCAAAGTAGTGAACTACCCCATGAAATCTGATAAGTAAAACTTCAATTAATAGAAGAGAAGGAACATTTGTCCTCCAATTCAGCTCAATTCAACTAAGCTCAATACAATTTCAATTCACACAATTTTACTTCCATTCCAATTTAGTTTCAATCCAGAGTTTATCCCAGGTCTAAATAAGACAACACTGCTTTCCATTAACATTCAGCTGATTTAAAGACTTGAAAATTCTGACATGGGCTGAGCCCTAACATTTTCAATGCCATGCTTGAAGCCACACCCCCAAATCCAGCAAGTCAGCTGTCAGACAAGATGTGCCCGTTGTCAAGCAGACTGATACCAGGCCATTTATACCCATCACTAACCATCACTTAACTTCTTAATTATAATAAATTGCAGACTGTTACAGTAGCTTATAATAAGCAATCATTTACAATAATCAGAACCATATATATTCACCTACTAAGTTTGAATAATAATTTTTACATTTTGATTGACACTAGTAATTTCTAATGCAAAGATCTCCAGTCAGATCTGTTCTCCTCTCAAATAACAAACATATATGTTTTTGTTATGGCCATATCTACTTCAAAAGAATTAAAAACTTTTGAGAAAATTGATAAGGAAGGAACAAACACTGCATTACAAGACCTTTTTGATAAAATTAATATAACATTATTTGTGTTATTGTACAAGGTATTTATATAGTATTGTTCATCAAATTCTCTATCTCTGAAAGCTTACTGGAAACTGATGACAAATACATGTATATATATATATATATATATATATATATATATATATATATATATATATATATATATATATATATATGTGAAGTAATATTTAACAAATGAAATTCAAAGATTGATTAATTTCCATCTTATTGTCTGATATATATGCTTAGGCTACCAGAATTCAGTTCTGTGAGTGTTATAGCTTTACTGTCACAGGGTGGAAAGTGTATGGCTGTGTATGGAAGATTATAGAATGGTAATTGTGCATTTTAGAGGTTTTTTTAAAAAGCCCTAGTTTACTATCTTTAATGCATTAATTAACTATTTCAAAAATGTTATTATTCTTTAATAAGAAGAAATGTATATCTATATAAGAATAAAGCATAGAGTTTGATAACAAATGTATTTGACATTTTATGGCCAAAAATGCTCAAAAACAGGTTGTTTTCTTTGCAACGTCACCAACATCATGCATAATGTTATGGCGGAAGATGAATATTTCAGCAAATAAATTGGACTTAGGAAACAGTCCAAGACATAAGAACTCTCAAACAACACAACCTTTCATCATATAACCCTTATTTTTCTAAATGTATACATCTCCTATAGGCATATTACTGAATATCACTTTTAATTTGTTTACATTTTGAGTTATAATTTGCAAAATAGGCCACTGAAAAAAAAACATCTAAAATGTACAGTTACCTGACAGTACTCTTTGAACAAGGGCACAATCTACTCTTAATAATTTATACAAACATTCACAATTTTCAAAACAAAAGGATAATACAAATTAAATGTGTAAATAAAATATAATCCATCTAGTCTATAGATGCAAGCATGTGTGCCACAAGCTGCACAGCTTCAAGAGAGAAAATGCACTGATTTGAGAAAAGGAAAGTTTAATAGTTAACATCTATATTTTTTTTTTATATTTTCAAATCCATTTCAGCATTTGTTATTCATGCTGAATAATCAAAACATATATCTATGCTAATAATCCTTGTATTTGCTCATTAATCAAAACATCTCCCTAATTAAACATGCAAAAGGCCACTAAAACAAGTAACAACCTCTCTTCTATCTCCCCCACCCCCTTCAAACATTAGTGAGTACTGGCTTGCAAGATGAGATCAACTCAAAAATATGAAATATATGTGAAAGCAAATGTCACATTTATTTATGAACCTAAAAAACTAAAATTAATCCTGTACAAGTACATGACCTGAGCATAGGAAAGCGAGACATTGTAAAGAATAAACATTTGATTGAAGAAAGATGTATAAAATGGATAAGATTTATATTTAATAATATGTTGATACGAGAGTATGTACACAAAGATGTATACACAGAAGTAAAATCAAAGGTCATTTTAACATTCACATAATCATTTGGATTTCATTCACTAAACCCTTAGTGTATTAGTAAGGGATGAGTTCTGAATCACTGTCACCTTAGGGAGATGATGTCATTGCCAGTTCATGGATTAGCATCCTGGAAACCGTGGTTACACTAAACCACATGATGTCATCAATAACAATAATGACAAGCCCAGAAAAACAGCACTACTCACCTGTCGGCGCACTGTCAAGAATTCTCAGATCGAAAGCCCCAGCACAGCGATAGTTTGCTGCTGTCCCGTTATCCCAGACGACCACAACTTCTTCTGGAGACTCAAAATTTCTGACAGTTCCGATGTGGCCTTCGCCTCCGTCTTGTTTAACCCATTTCCAGTCCGGTCCGCGAACTACCCGGGCACCCACCCCTTCCATCATGTTCATCCGGACGACTCGATTGGAGGTGGAGGGCTCCATGTCACCCAATATCTCCGGCAAGACCAATAAAGGTCTCTAGATTACGCGGAATTCCACCGTCTGTCTATCTGTATTCTTTTCACTGATGGTAAAATGGCTGGCTGCAGCAACAGGAAGCAGTTTTTACATAATATTCGCACCGAGCTACATGGGAACATATGTGACCTTCAATTCATAAGTGGCGCTTGTACTGATGAGGGTTCAATTTGGAATTTTAGGCAGGTTCATGATTACACAGTTAATTTGGCCATTGACTTTTTCGTAAATAATCATGTTTATATGTAAAATTATGTATGACAATCTTTTTAAAGTTTTGATATTAATCAATTTATTATCAATAGGTTAAAAAATTGACAATAATAAGATACATTGTACCAGTGACCTTGATCCGGACAATTTTCAAACATTTTATTAGTATTTGGTCCCCTTCCAATTTTTTTTGTTTTCTTTCTTTTTCTTCCTTTCTTCCTTCCTTTTTCATCTTTCTTCCTTTCTTTCCTTTCTTCTCATTATTATCATCATCACAATTAATATATATAGAATTACTATATTAATTTTACTACTGGCACCACAATAATACTAATACTCTTATCATTAGGACACCTTCATTATAATTACTATAGTAATCATATGTCACTAGTATTTATATACTATTACTTTTGCTTTCCTATGTTTCGACTTGGAAATAAGATAGGCCTAACTATAAGAATCGGAAATTAAACACGATCGATTTAAAATAACTGAGATGAATTGTTACATTTATAGATTAAAATCAAATTAAACAGTTTTTTTATTTGCCTATTTTTACGACATGTACTCATGTGACTTTAGTCAAGTAATGATAATAGATTGAACATTAAAAGGACTTATTCAGATACCAGGCATGTTAAATATTCTTGAAATATATGGTTCCCTCCTCAAAATATTATGGTACATGTATATGCCAAAGTTACCTTCTAAATTTCGTTGCTGACTGCTGTACACAGGTTTGAATAAGCTTGCAAAAGGCCTTGCAAAAGTAGTTTCAAAACATCAACGTAAATAGCGCGAAAACCACCTGACGAATACAAAAATTCAAGCTTCCTGTTTTTTCTCTTTGCTTGAGAGTTGTAAGGCATGCGCAAGTTTGCATCTCTGGTTGCGCAGAATTCTGTGGTAAACAAGTGATTATGGACTGTATTTACTCACACACAGAACCATAACAACGTATAAAACAGATAGAGAGTCCGTGTGCTAGGATGGTTTAATTCACCCAAAATGAATGAATAGAGTGCGAGTTAATACAGACATTGTTACCGATGATTAGCTTCCTTTAAGCTACAGTATTGCTCTTTTGAACTAAATATTAAAGGGGCCCATTCACCTAAACCTTCTGTAAAGAATTTATGTTATTTTTGACTTCCTTTGTGTATATATTAGTGATCAAAGGGTAATACTGGATATAAAAATTCTCATAACGCCTCTAGGAAGGATGTGTGAACTTTTTTATGAACAACATGCATGTTTGTAAACACAGCTACGTTGGCAAATGGGAGAAACATGTAACCTAGGGTGTTAGGTTGCATTTATGCGGAAGTAGAAAGGTCACTTGTTGCAAAACGCAATTTGCAAAGCCCTGCCTTATTTGACTTGCCGCCAGATGCCCTATAGTTGAATTCATTTGGATTATTTTAGCCCCCACATATTATAAACACGTTAATATAAACAAAACAAGAAGCCTGTGTGCGGTGATATCCACGCTTTCTGGCCTCTTTTTATATAAAGGCCCAAATGGTGTACTTTTGTTTTTAAGCAGATATAGGTGGTGATCGAGGCTCTTTTAAGTGGGAGCCTGGACAATTTTTTTTATCATGTACGACTGATCATAGAAAACGTAAGTGCACAGGAAGAATAATTTAATGAATCTCTGCCAAAAATGTTCAATTTAACGTGTGTTTGTACGTATGAATAATAAGAAACGACATACGTGGAAATGATAAAAAAAGATAGGATGTAACACATCTTATTCCCTCATCAGGTATACGTTCAGCTCATATTTCTTTCTTTTGTATACACCAAATGGAGGCAGTCGACGTTCGAAACTAAAGTAAACGGGATATTATATGTTTGTAAAAATCAGTATAGTAAAACAATGTTATGTAAGTCCTAGTTCTATCAGCAGAGTTAAAATTTTGAGTTATCTTTGATGAAGGAATTATTTTAACTTTCTTTCAAGGCATATATTTTCGTGCAATCATGCAGTCAGGTTAAATATATGAAAATAATATAAAATTTATATTTTAAAAGGTTCAAACCCAAACCCCTCGACTTCAGAGATTGCTATGTATAATAGACTTAACAGTAAAACGTGTGAAATTGCACATTATATCGGATATTTTTTCTTATTGCGTTGAAATCTAATAAATAAAGTTTAAAAGTTATGTGTGTGTGTGTTTTTTTTGTCTTATGTTAACGAAAATTAATGTATCTAAAAAAGGGCTGTGAATTTGATTTTTAAAAATGTTAACGGAGGTAAAATTGTTGGTAAAATTTATTAAATTGAATGATTTTTAGGTTGTAACATGGAATTAATATTACGGTAAAAACCATGATTAAGAAATACTGGCAGCTATTACACCTATTTTATAATAAATATAATAATGTTTCTTCTTAAACCCATCCGTGTGCCCAACAAGTGCGAGCCAAATAAAACGACACATATTTAACGATATTTCGCTGTATAGCCATTGTAGCATTCAGATGATGGCAACTCCGGTGAGGCGACACTACTCTCGCCGGAGGGTCGCTGCACTTAACTTTTTGTCAAATATATCGCTAGATGGAACACACAGGGATACGAACTATGCGATTTTTAACAAAAGAGGACTTTCCGGACTGAGAGACAGCAGAAAGCAGTTGGAAACGTGCGCAGAACCGCTAGGAAGCAAAGAAAACCTATCGGTAAACAATGCCGAGCAAGGTTCGACGGACAGCGTCCGTGACGGCCGACCGAGTGACCCGGAAACCTGTGACCTCAGCGAGGTGACAGCCCAAAAGACAGCTCTCGGGGCGTCAGAATTCCTGTCAACTGATGTGACAACCTGTAAACGGATAAGGTAAGACGCCATATTAAATCTAGTAATTTTCCACCGCACGTGGGTTATTGTATAATTTTGTTGTTATTCCTTATTTGCATGCCTTGGCCTTCTGGGCTCTGGGTGAGTCACCGCCCCTAGATCTGTCAAACTTGCGTCAATGAGTTTAAAGGTTGCTATGCCTGGTTTGTTGACAAACATATTGTGCGAGTTATCAAAGAAAAACAATCATGAAAGTTTGACAGTAAACAGCCAGTGTGGTTAAAGGTTTAAACAATAATAAATTCCAACTTTTACTGTGTTAACAAATATGCTATTCATAAATGGCACAGATCCACTTTTGTCTTGGATAAGTGTATAAATTTTAAGTTGGACATATGCCAGATATGCCGTTCCAATTAAACCTTTAAGTTTGAATAACCTCGTTGTTAGAGACTTAAATATTGATAAGCACTTTTATTATACATCATTAATAAACAGTGAATCAGATTAAAAAATCACCTTTTTTTGTACGTTAAAATCATTTTAAACTTGAAAACACTTTCAATAGGTTTAGCCCCCATTTAGGTTAAAAGTAATACATTTTTTTACCTCAGTTCAGACAATGTTAAAATAGTCCTTTCTGAAATAACATTTCTTTACAATAAAGAAATTTCTTAATAAATTGCAATTAAATATTCTTACATGATATATTATGAAGATGGTTAGTAACAAGTAATATAACTTAAGTACCAAAACTTGAGGCTGACAGCTAATTAGATAAAGTAGAATTATTGTTATGTGGTAAGGTAAATCTAGACCTTAGCATTATGTATCGATAAGAAATTGGCTTTTTTGCTTTTACAAAATGCATCATTTGAATGTATGTATAAGAGTAATATCATTATTAGGAAATCAGTTGGGCATTAAATTTAAATTAAAATATGGCAGTGCCCTTGTATTTTTATACTTACTTTCAGTTAAAAGACTCGGATGTCATGATTCCTGTAAAGTGTTTCATATATAAAGACATGTCAAAGTCATTTGGATGTGTTAGTAAAAAGCAGTTTTATTAAAGACAATACAGTAGAAAAGGCTTTGGAAAGTCACTCAAAAGTAATTAGACTATACAGTCGTGCTGTCATCTTTCATTTGCCAGTACCCCAGTTGGTGTCTTTACAATTTATTCTACCATTCAGTTACATGTTAGTATGGATGTGTTAGTAAAAAGCAGTTTTATTAAAGACAATACAGTAGAAAAGGCTTGGGAAAGTCACTCAAAAGTAATTAGACTATACAGTCGTGCTGTCATCTTTCATTTGCCAGTACCCCAGTTGGTGTCTTTACAATTTATTCTACCATTGAGTTACATGTTAGCTTTAAGTGAATATGTTATTTCCAGTAAGTTAATTCAGATGTATGTTAAGTATGTTATATTTGTTTTAATATCATTTTGTCATTTAGTCTTGAGATGTATCCATTTATATAAAGAACATTGCAAAAACATGATATGACTGACATGAATTGAAAAGATCACAGTAGACCTCTGTGGTGGAATTTTTACTGCTTGTCTCCAAATCCCCTTTTATGATCATATCATGTTATTGTTGTTAAATTAATTTGAACCACTTATTATATGATTTGTGATACATTCTTCAGTACAGTAACACCTGGTCATTGTATCTATATATATGTATATATGTCGAGGCCCAGATTAGAATCTGGCCCAATTTAAAACTGGGCGTGCCCAGATTAAAATTTTGATTTGGACCGGCCAAGATCAAAATTCTAATCTGGGCCAGACCAGTTTTAAACTGGGCCGGCCCAGATTAAAATTTTGATCTGGGTCGGTCCAGATTAAAATCCTGTGGTGAAGACTTCAGGATTTAAATCTGGTCTGGACTGATTTTAAACTGGGCCAGCAGAGATTAGAATTTTGATCTGGGCCGGTCAGGTTTGCAATCCTGTGGTGGACTGATTTTAAATTAGACCAGCTCATATCAGAATCCTAATCTACTCCTAGGCTGGCTTAAATTACACTATATTTACCTAGCTTGCCTTTAATCAATTAAAAGAATTTGTAAGACATTGTAAGTCAATAATAACTAATATTTTATGAATTTATTTCATATTCTATGAAAATATCATTGGTTGGACTCCTCTCATATTTATTTTGTAATTTTACCTCTTATGTGAAATGTCTTAAATATAATTATAAAATAATCATGTTAAACATTGGTATTTTACAGCTAAAAACTACAAATATAGCTTGCAGAACATGTGCATTAATTCAACAAACTAAAACAAAATTTAATCAATAATTATTAATATATATGTTACACAATGTTAAGCTTGTGATCCAAGACCTGTAAATTCAAAATTTTATTTGTTATTTAAAGTTATTTATCATATATCTCCCCCCAGTCACCCATTAAAAAAATTGCACATATTGTAACATTGGACCTATAACTTCTAACATACATCATATTAAGGAAAGAAGGCCCTGAAACATCTATTAAGATACCTGAACTTAAGTCACTGAAATTAGGTGACTGAAATTTAGCAAAGAGAAAAATGTACATCTAATGTACCTAAATTAGGTTGATATTTGCTTATTGAATTATTAAACGATCATAATGTATTTAGATAGAAGTGTGGGAACAATATTCACTAACTCGGCATTTTAACTATTGAAGGTAGAGAATATTTGGCCCAGATCAAAATTTTAATCTGGGCTGGCCCAGTTTAAAACTGGTCTGGCGGCTGTGACCCAGATCAGAATTATGATCTGGGCCGGTCCAAATCAAAATTTTGATCTGGGCTGGCCCAGTTTTAAATTGGGCCAGATTCTAATCTGGGCCTTGACATATATTTATATATATATATATATATATATATTTATCTTATCTGCAACAGGTCTTTGTTTTGATTGTGTTATGATATGAAGATAGCATGTCACTGCATGCATTTGTCTTTTACTTTTAATTGCTCTCACTAATGCACTCAGTGAACAAGATAAAGGCATATATATCAGTTGTCTTATAATTTTTCATCATTTTATTGAGGATCAGGAAAGAAAAATATAGAATCGTTTATAGTGTGTGAAATGTGAAAATACTGGATAACCTTTAAAGTAAAAATTGTGAAAATGTTTGCATAATAAATAAATCTGTGAGGACAACTCACATTTATGATAAATGGTAAATCATTATAATAAATATTTTTTATTCCATGTAGTTCATTGATCACAATTTGAATTTTAATCAACATTAATTATGTATTCTAGAAATTTAGCAATGAAAGGCATTACCTTCCACCTTGAGCAATATTTAATCAATATTTTAAAGTCACAAACATAGCTGTACCCTAGGTAACTTATCTGAAATTTAAATTCAAGCCATTGAAAATGCTTAAGTGAAAGAAACAAATGTCAGCCTTATACCAGGTGAGGTTTATGGATCTTACAAAATTGGCAGTCAAAATTTTAGTCCCAGTCAAGTTGTGGCCCCTACAAATGACTTGTCAGATTTCTGGTCATCACATAATTAGCAGCCTGGGTTCTGGTCACTACAGAATGTGCATTCAAATTTCTGGTCACTACAGAATGTGCAATTAGAATTTTGGTAACTACAAAATGGGCAGTCAGGATTCTGGTCACTACAAAATGTGCAGTTATAATTTTGGTAACTACAAAATTGGCAGTCAGAGTTCTGTTCACTCCAGAATGGGCAATTAAAATGTAGGTCATTTCAAAATGGGTAGTTAGAATTCAAGCAAAATGAGCCATTAATTGACCCAACTCAAGATAACATGTAAGAGGTTCATTCTTTTACAGCAAATCTGACCCCACCTCTTGATCTTTCCTGAAATAATATTAAGCATCATCAGTTATAAATTAAGCTATTCTAGGAATTTATATTATAATATAAACATATCTTACACAAAAGCTGTATTGATATGTTTCATCGTAATAATGTGTGTAACTTTTGTTAATGGAGCAACTTTAGACTTTACTTCACACTCAGTAAAATGTGATGCCTTTGTTGGTGTCCTGTACAAAGGTGAT
The DNA here is from genome assembly GCA_026874595.1 of Sipunculus nudus. Classification (NCBI taxonomy): domain Eukaryota; kingdom Metazoa; phylum Annelida; class Sipuncula; order Golfingiida; family Sipunculidae; genus Sipunculus; species Sipunculus nudus. Next base: position 9,488,102 of record CM049309.1, read on the forward strand.
GCTACTTTTAGGACCAGGTCTTATTCAGGGGAGAAACCCGCTCTGAAAAGAAAGGTTCTGAGAACTCTGTCCATATCAGAAGATATATGTGAATCAGCTGAACTTGGAGGTGTTTCCAGTGCAGCATGTGAGTTTTGAGCACTTGTTTATTAAATTCTGTATCTCTTTTACAGACAGATACACATGGTTAAAAATCCACAAAACACTCAAAGAGCACACACCTCCCCCAGCACACCACAAAATAATAAAAATTATATGAAAATATGAATAAGCCCATTCCAGAAATGCCCAGAAAATGTCATGAGAGGAATGTTGTGAACAAACTCACACATTAAGGGGGTGAATGCATACTCTCCTGGCAGAGGCAAAAATATACTGTCCATCGCTAAAAAAAATCAACTTACCCTTCCATCCTTCAGTCATCCTTTCACACAGTAATATAAAAATCAGCCCTATCAGATGCAACAAAACATGAAATTTTGAGATATCTCAAATTATGCAACAAATATGACATGTACTTAAAGATAAATGAACATTTCCTGCTTGAACCAGAACAATTCATTATTTTGTCAGTATTTTGCCAAAAAAATTATTTTACATTGATTTTATTTGTGTATATTCCTTTTATATTCATTTTTCCTTTTACAAATAAGCTGATTAATTGATCCAGTATTAATATTTATAAAAAACGTTACAGTTACTTTTGGCAGGTAAAAGTGAAATAATCGACAGAGTCACAGGTCTTTTATTTGTAGTAACTTGGCACATTTCTTAAGATGCATGTCTGAATCTTACACTACACAGTGTCTGTCTCATATATATATATATTTATATATATATATCCAGTATAAATAATGAATTCTAGATGATGATATTCATGATAATATGAGGACACACTCATGTCGCATGATTGTTTTCCATGACTTGAAACTGACACTGTTTCTTTTTTCAAGGTCTTCATTTTTCCTCCCAAGATTAACACTGTTCTCCTGTCATTTTTCTGCTGTAATACTCATGCTTTGCGTTTTTGTGCCCTGTGTGGGGGGAGGGGGCATGGAGTAATTAATTATTCCCATCTGCTGATTGATGAATTTTTCAAATGTGATGCATTATTGCAATAAAATATTCATTAGTATCCCTTCAGTTCTGGGTGAATGAGACACTAAATATTTGTCATTTTGGTTTGTTTGGTACATTTTCTGTTATTATGAAGTTATCTGTAATCATTACTGAAAATTGGTCATCTACATGTAAGAACTTATCAAAGGAAAAAAGAGTAAACTTTTCTCACCTTCAAATTTGATTAGGGGAACTGGTCTTAAAAAATTAAAAAACATATCTGGCTGAAGTTGTCTTGTGAGAAAGCTTGTTTGCTTTGCTGTCCAAGGGTCCCTAGTGTAAAAATATCATCAGTTCATTTTATAGAAACAGTTCTGTGATCTAAGAGGTGGAGCACAGGGCTCAAAGCTGGGAGGTTGTGAGTTCGAATCTCAGTCCAGCGGTGGTGAGATTTATCATGGTTAGTGCGCTGCAGGCTTAATGAGGAGACCATACCCCACAGTTGTGTTTCACTCACAAACAAGTGCACACCAAGGACGAACAGTCGCTGGACACAGAGCCTGATTCATGCCAGGACAATCATATCACTGCCCTGTCACAGAGTTGGAAACCGGAATGGAATTCTGCAGAAGCACAAAGTGCCTTGTTAAGCCAGCAGATAAAATAAAGGCAGTTGCCTCCACCCAAAAATCATTTTAGAAAAGCCTGCTATTAAAGGGACATTATCAGGAGCAATATTGTGCTTACTCTTTCACACTATCAGTTCAGTTTTGCTAAATACAAAAGTTTTGAGGTAAAACATCCCAGCACACAGTCTCAGTACCTCGCATACTGCTGTTTAACACCTTGTTATGGCTCTGCATGCTGGTAAACACAGTCCAAGTGTCTGTTTACCATAACAAGGCTGTGTGACCAGAGTTTGGAATGTGAGCCACTACACGCGAGGTTTTAGCCAGTGGGAACATGTATTACATTTTTAGGCCAAGTCACTCAGGGCATCTCATGATTGACACATATTAAGGCTAGGCGATGCATGCACTGAAATTATGTTTACACCTGTGATTGCGCCCAGTCCACTGTTTTTAACACTCATTTACAGGTGTGAGCAAACGCTTTCAGGGCAATATTTTGGCGGGTACAAATTTATTTTAAAGGGAAGAAGCTATTTTTCATGTTAATTCAACATGCTTTATAGGTGATTGGGCCCCTTTAATTTCATCTATTGAGAACATCAGTTGTCTCACTGAGCCAAATTATTTTTATTTTCTGATATCAGGACTGGTCATCATGTGTCATGAGGATCAGTTCATTACACCACAACAAAATTTTAATAATTGACAAACAATTAAAAATTTTATTGAAGCATAATAGAGAACAACTTTGGTCAAGCCTGCAGAGATATTTGAAACAGCACACATAGTCCATACCTCCACCAAGGCTACAAACAGAGTCCTCCTGCTCCCACATCAAATCTCAGTTAGTTAAAAAAAAATATCTCCTCCAGTTCCAAATTCAACCTAACTGAAAATATTCATTGGACTACTCTATTTTGGTTTAAAGATCTTGAATACAAACAAAGAGATAGAAGACAGGATTAAAATATAACCTATTATATCTTAACACTATTTAAACGAAGCAGGTAAAGGCTTGCACCTTTTGACAGGTGAACAATAAAGTGAATATATAAAAACACATCTTTCTATGAAATATTTAAAAATCTGATCTACTTTTTCAGTTATTTGATCTGTTTTTTTTTTTTTTTTTTTTTTGCTGTTTTTAACATATTTAGCAAAATTCACTTTTAAAATCCCTACCTGTTCATGAAAATTATTAAAAGATTGTTCAATAGATGATAATAATTTTATGGACTAAAAAAATGTAAATATACTAAAACATATAAATGTACTGTTTTTTCTTGCGGACTATCAAAAAAGTGAGATTTTTCCCGATATTTACCAATTTAAATGTGGGTACAATCTTGTGGCATTGTCATCATGTAGTTCTCACTCCATGATTCAGTGCCTATTGGCCGTCGCGCACGCCAAACCTCCACATCCACATCAAATGGATCGGTGGACTCGAGTGGCAAAATGTGCAAAGAGGTGCGCTTTATCAAAGCGGAACAGTGCCGGTCACTGAGGAAGGGCAGGTAAGCTTTAACAGCATGAAAAGGTAGGATGCGTAACTAATGGCAACGGCATGAACTTCCTTCAGAGTGTGTTTACTGGATTTGATTTTCTGGTTGCTAAAAATGCACGGATTGTCACAATCTTCATCTATCATGAACTATTGTTTTTTCTGCATTTAGTATATTTAAAATGATATAGGTAATATTGATATGATGAAGAAATGCCATCCAAGTTCTAAAAGCGTCATCTGTTGTTTGGCCTGAGAGACATTGTAGATCTTAGCAACCAAGAGGTGGTGCAGAGATCATGTAGTAGTCTTTATGAAAAGTTGTTAACCATCTATAGGTCTTAATGCAAATGTTCTAGTTAACTTTATGTCATAAAATATGGACCTCTGTGTGGACCCTTTTTGATAATTACACCAGTATTATTTAGAGTTTGAAAGCTCATAATTGTCTGTCAAAGCTTTTAATTGTTCCTTATTTACATGTAAACCAAACCGTGTTATCCACTGGTTACCTGTATAGATTTTCTTAGATAATCCACAATATCATAAACTCAATGTTTGCTAGCTAAATGCACATGATCTGTTAGCTTTTAATGTACATGGTCTCACTGATTCTTTGTTTTCTTACAGGGTGGTGTTTGTTTCAAACAGGAAGCATCCGTTTGCTGTATTTTCCTTCTTGCCGTACAACAAACGTTCACAGCATGGGACCAGTCTGTAAGTACTCCATATAAAGAGTGATTAAATCAGAAACTAAAGTGAATTATACTCCTCACACAGTGGTTATATGCTGTAATTGTCCCAGACATTGTATCATGTAACCATTGCTTGGTATGACAAGGTTCTCTGGGTAGGAACACCAGGAAGCACAGAAGTGTACTCAGACCACTGAAAGAATGGTTTTGCATTGTGCATCCAATTCAAATATTAAACATGCGACACCCGCTCCCATTGGTCTGATAACATCCATTCTGGCATAGGGCAAAGAATCCGACCAATGAGAACTTGTGTCCCAGTGTACATCGTTATTGAATCATACAAACAGGGGGGAAGGGAGGGGGGGGGGGGGGGGTAACCTGAACAAGCCATTTATATTGGAATACAAATCCTGCCTGCTTTTGAACTACATGATTTAATGTTCAAGAACCATATTCCTTAACAAAAAAGAACTTTAGTACAAGATCAAGATCCTTTTCATTTTATGTTCAATAATCTATTGATTTTATGTTCTAGAACCCAATGATTATACCATCAAGGTTCTCGGATTTACTTAGCTGTTAATTCATTGTTATTTTTTGATAAAAAAACCTTTTGATTTGATTATTTTTATTAAAAATTAATACAGCGCCAAATTTATTTATAAAAAGCGCTAAGGCACTTTACATTGTGCTAAGAGTATAAAGTACAAATAAAGTACAAACAAAGGTTGCGTTAAAACCTTTCTAAAGTACAATAAAATATTTAAAAGTACTACAATAAGAAAGAACACAAGGTATAAAAGTATCTGTCAATTTGAGCTTCTCTGAATAAAGATGTCTTCAGTTTGGATTTGAAAATTGGCACAGTTTGACTGGGTCTGTGTTCAGAGGAAGAGCATTCCAGTTTCCATAATGAAGGTCCAGCGGCATAGAATGCTCTGTCACCTCACAAGGTCCTGTAAGTCCTTGGCCAATGCTAATGTGTGGCTGTCAGCTGAGGTTTCTGTAGGTCTGTACAGATGGATCAGTTCTTTAAGATGTGCTGTGTTCTGTTGGCACTTAAAAGAGAGCAACAAAATTTAAAATTTTATCCTCTATGCTAAAGAGAGCCAGTGGAGATCTTATAAAATGGGTGAAATATGGTAATGTTTATGTGGTCCGAGTATAATCCTCGCAGCAGTATTTTGAATTCTCTGCAGCTTAGATATTAGTCAGTCTGGTAGGCCATGTTACAAAGAGTTAGGGTGATCCAAATAAAGGCATGAATCAAGATTTCAATTGTTGGCCTATCCAGATACCTATGTATCCAATCAGTGTTTCACATGGCAAGGTATGCCCCTCTTTAAAGAGAAACCATATGACCCTGCAGGTTTAGGCATGAGTCAAATATGGCACCAACATTGCAGACACATTGCAATAGCATGATTGTGGCTTTTCCTATATTTATAATTGGGCTGGAGAACAGCATGGTCAGCTGGTTCTTGCTTCTTGTTATAAGGAATTCAGTCTTGTCATCATTAAAGTTATATGACATCTAAGACTTGACATCAGCCACACATTCTTCCATCATGTTTTTCCTAGCCTTAGGTAGCCTTGCTGGCAAAATCCCCTAAATTTAAAATCAGTCAGAAGGCGGTTTCAAATCCATATTAGACCATAAAGTATATATCATTTTTAAACCTGGCACAGAGCTCCTTCTAGTAGCATATGTGTTTACTAAATTCATATTCATTTTCATATGAAATTTTAACATTTTTGAAAATTTAATATTAAATGGTACATAATTTTAAGCATCCAGTAACAGTATACCACTTTTAAAAATGGGCTAATTTTAAACTGTTTTTCATCTACTATGTTTCTTACATGTCTAAAAATGAAATTTATTATTTTTTGCTGAATCAAAATTTAAAATTCAATTTTAAGTTAGAAAGAAACATGATACAGGAAAAGGGAATTTTCCCCAGTGGTAGAAGGTTTTATCCTTAAGAACCTTGTGTTTTAATGAAGTGTTAGTCCAGGGTGAATGTAAATTCATAACAAGGGCAAGAGATAGCCTGACATAAGCTTACACAAACCTTTTTCTCCTCTGCCAATTGGTGGAGCCATTATGTTTGTGATAAACAAGATCCATTTCCCCCCCCCCCCCCCAATACAAGAACACTATAATTTTGATGTAATGACAATTTAATAATGTATTTTATTTCTTCACTATCAGTCTATAGATAATACCTGCATTAACAAATTTTATAATCAGAGCTTTCATTCATAAAATGATACACAAAAAATGAAGTATACCATCAGTATATATCAATACATATCAGATAATGGATTGAGTGCATTGGAAATATATATTGTACCTATATTCAAAGTATAAACTTCTGAAGAAGGTGAAAGTTTTCACAACCTGCAGCCAACACGCCTGTCCTCTACTTGAAGCTGCCTGTGTTCTGGCAGTGAGACCTGACCTGTGATACAACCATTGATGTGGTATACAATCTTTGACTGCTTTCTAGTATTTATACATGTATACATATTCTCACAGGGCCAATATTGAAGAAAATTGCGGGACGAGGCATCGTCAGAACTCTGGGCCGCCTGTGACAGGGCTGGAGATCCTGATACAGGGCATCGTGAGTGCTGAACCTGGGGAAGATGCTGAGGTCAGTGTTTAAACATGTACATAGTTAAAGGTAACATGAATGCTTACCAGCTCCATCTGAGTTCATATTTGAAATAACTCATAATTCATTATTCATGTGGACAACAGACATTTGCTTGAAATAAAGTGATGAAGGACTTGGGTGAGGACTTCGGACTTAAGTCAGGACTCGTCCACACTTTTAGGGGTTGGACTCAGACTTGGACTCTAGGGTCCTGGGCTTGGTTTCAGTGTACATCTTAAGACAGTCTTTAGCTAAAGACCGGTCTTGAAGACCGAATTTAGAGTAAAGTTTGGTTTCAATATCCCAGACTGACTTGAAAGCAATTGTGATAAACATTTGATTTCTATGGTGACCCAAGACTGATTCCAGGCAGTTTTGACTGGGTCTTGAGGCACAGTACTATAAAATAATTGCAGTTTATGAAAGATTATATTATGAGAAGTGGATAATCACAAGAGTATTGTGTTTTTTGGTAATAACTGGCCCATCCAATGGCATTTCCATTGTGATAGAGGCCTGCATTGTAGCAGTATCACAATGAGTGTGCCTTATAGGGGTTCAGACACATGACTCTATATAAATTTCTCCTCATTACAGGACATTTCCTACAGCCAGCTGTTAGTGCCATGTAAACAGAGGAACTACAAACGCTTTGGGTCCAATGATGGCATCACATGGACCCCACCAGAAACCCAAACTTTATTTACTGGTGAGTCAGATCACTCGGTACAGTGAAATCTAACTTACATGCAAGCAGGGGTAGAGCTTGGAGCCATGTTAGCAACACAAATGCGGCTGGCATGGACAAAAAGACAGCTGACTTTAGTAGTAAGCCAAGTTTCATGGCTCAACTCAGCTTGCAAAATGTCAGCTGGCTTAACCTGACCTGAATGCTTATTCATTTTATGATGTTACAAAGTACCCTTTCTATTAAAACAAGTTATCTATATTATGTGTAACCCATATAATTTTGGGGGTGCCAGGTTTGACCATGTATTAAAATGCAGGGAACTTCAACTTTGCCAGTCAGTATCAAAATAAAAAAAAGTAACTTTGTATTAGTCTGAATATTAGTCCTAATGGCATTGAAAAGTGTCAGTATATGCTTCAGAAAAATGGGGCCTATTTTAGAACAGATAATGTCTAGTTAAACACTGAAATTATTAAACATTGAAATTATTAAAATTTGAAACTTTTATCATTGACAGAGGGTGATGGGAGTGGGGAACATTATGACCCTAATCTTCTTGACAACCCTGAGCTGGGAGCTGGTAAACATCGCACAGTCATGACATTCCCTTCATATGTGGTGAGTACAACGTATAGATCTTCAAAATGCTGAAACTGTGATAAAACTTCAAGTGATTTCCCCAGCTGTACACTGGGGCTTTGTGCAGCATGTTGCGTAAATTTGTATCGCAAAATGTTTCATATTCCCAGTATGCTGAAACAAATGAGGTTCTATTTTCATGTATTAAAATCATAGGTCTAAATACCTTTATGGTATTTTTTGGATCATTTCTAGTTTTACATAAATTTGAGAATATAATCAAAATATAATATTCAAAGAAGGATTTATTTTAGGAATTATACCCTGTACAGAACTCTGTATCAATAAACAAGCTTTATATTGTGGGTTAACATAATTTTCCTCCTTCATCTACAGACTTCAGTCATAGATTATGTGAAGCCATCAGATTTGAAGAGAGAGCTGAATGATAAATTCCGAGAGCGGTATCCAAATATACAACTGACACTGAGCAAGCTGCGCAGTCTGAAGAGGGACCTCAAGAAAATAGCATTCTCAAAGGTAAAATGACAGTGGTCCATTATGTCTGGTACAGCTCATGGATTTGTATACACCTAGTACCTGTCAATGATGAGTCATATTATGGTGTACCCACTTGTCTGTCTGTCTGTCCGTCGGTTAACTTTTTGTGTTGCCACAATAACTTACCAGGGCTTTAATGGATTTTCCGGAAACTCACTATAACAACTTACCAATAGATTATCTTGCCCAAGCTCGATTATAGGCAAAATCCATGCATATTTAATAAGGTCAGAGGTCACTAGGCTACTTTGTGGTGTTGCTGCAATAACTTACCAGGAAAATGATGGATTTTTATATTAGATAATTACCTAGAGTTTATTTAGATGTACACAGAATAAGCGAGAAATCATAAATGCTGTAGAAAAGGAAACTGAATAGCTGGCTTTAAGCAGATATAAAGTGAAAACTTAATGATTATGATAATGATAACTTACTGATCTTTTTCAGTGTGGCATTGACCTGTGGACAGTGGCTCAGTCTTATGTTTTCTTTGAAAAAATCATCATGAAGGTTTGTCCCATTTGCTTACACTATATCAGTTGTGGTTATGTTTATCTGTATAAAACTGAAACTCATACATGCATATATATTTATATGCATGAACTTGCAAAAGTGTTCATTTGGTATAGCTGATGCATACACCTCTGGGGCACAATAAATGTGATTTTTTGCCAGCTTGCAGGAAGTTTGTCACATTACGGGATATCTCAAATGTACTGTAGTTTCTTGTGTAAATGGAAGAGAAAAACCACTGGCTTGCAGAGCCAGAAGTCTTATTTATGCGGGCAAGCATGATTCAGCCAGATGTTTATAAGCACTGTCCTATCGGACCATCCCTGCCATATCAGCTTATATATACGCTGTGAACTCTTGTTTACTTAATATGATCATTGAACATATACCGGTATGAGGCTGCAATTAATTATTGGTATGGTGCAAGGAAGATAAAATGAAACTTGCAAAACATGACATTTATCCGTATATGAAATACCATGTGTATAGCTTTGCCCTAAATTATTATACGAGTCCGTTGATACAAGGTAAAGTTCAAGACCATATTAGATTTCAGGATAATTTTAATGAAAAACATTATGCTCAGTGCACCCACAGCTGTATACATTGAATAAATGGGCTAGACAGGCTGTCCACCAGGGATGGTAGTTGCTTGCCTGCTATTTTTCAGGCAGGCAGGCAGGCAGGCATATTCTACTTCCATATACAAGAGTATCTGCATAAGCAGTATCCTGTATATGAGTTAAATATGTTGATATGGTAGATATAAACAACATAAAATGTTAATCCATTTTCAGCTGTACATTTACAATGTAATTTTGCAATATTAATATATAATCACTGGAATGATGATTTGGCAACAGCTGCATTTTTTATGATTAAAACTGAGGTCTTTATTCACTCCATGTTCATTTATAACTATAGGAATGAGAATTTTGCATTATTAATACATGTAATGGATTCTTGGAAGGGTATAATGCAAGAGCAGCAGTAACAGTAATGCGGGGTCTTAACCCTGTGATTGCACTGGATTAAACAGATTTAACTCAGAACATGTATCAGAACTAGGGCTGTATCAAATGTCTGAGCTCTCGAGTGGTTGTGATCTATGCACGAAATCTGAGAACAACTATATGCAACTGCACTATTGCCAATACACGAATCTTTTGAGAAACCTTAATAGCGTTTAATACAGCAAGTAATAAATTTTAAAAAAATGTCAGATTAGAACAAACTTGATCTAAAATTCTGTAATTTGCTGTGTCCTCAGTAATACAGGGTAAAAGCTGGTAGTCGCTGGCTTCAGGTCTGGACTGGTGAGGTCCAGGACATGGGGAACACCAGGGCTACTTGTCAAAACTTTTTTTCAGGCTATGAAAGTGAAAAGTAGTATGCATGTCAATGATAAACAGTGCTGAACTGTTCATTTGTCATACCCTGTCGCTGGAAATCATTAGCTCCGGCTTATTCCTTGCAATGAATTTTACAGGGCAAATGGTTCACAAACTGATTTGCATAATATGCCATCCTGTATCATGAATCAGTATGTCTAGCAAGCTGCCTTGCAATTCACAGCCCTTATCAGAACCATATGGCTTCTTTAATACCACATCTGGTTCAAATGGAAGCTCTTATATACCCCAATGGATTGCATTCAAATTATACATTAGAGCCGTTACCATAAAGAGACCATAATATATTTACCATAAATACTACAATTAATACCATGGAACTAGTGCTCATTCACAAAAAAAAATATCTATGAAAAATAGGAGTGTTCACAACAGGGGGTGAAACAATGAATACATCACACATATTTAGGCCACATTGCACATCTGTAACAGTGTCATGAATAGAAGTTCTAATGTTTACAGGGTTTGATCAACAAGCCTAACAGGAAGCTGTGTGCTGGAGCTTGTCTGATGCTGTCAGCAAAGCTTAATGATATCAAAGGTTCAGACCTGTCAGATTTAATTGAGGTGAGTTGTTAGAAACAGCAATGAATGATAACTACCTGCAATTTTATTAATTTTCAGACATCTTGTTAAAATTGTTAATCTATCATGACTGAAGGTCAAAAATTACTACATCATTACACACTATTACACATCATTACATGTTACATTATTATATAACAAATTATTACATTTAAATCATAATTATATTACCTAATTTCATTTACTACACTGCTATGACCTGTTTTATAACAACCAAGTATATGTGCCACTTTTTATGTTATATGTATCAAAATAAGTTATTTGGACTGGGTTACATGTAAAACATGCCGTTTGCTTTAAAACTTGCATTATTTAAACTTATTTTTTTTAAATAATTAATAATAATTATTATTAAAACTATCATAATTTTCCAGGAAATTGAAGATTCGTTCAAGCTACACAGGAAGGAGCTCCTGACTTATGAATTTGCTGTCCTCGTGGCTTTGGAGTTTGCACTTCATGTACCGGACATGGACATATACAATCACTACCAACGTCTCATCTACTCCAGCTGATGACACCTGGTGGCCAGAATCAAAACTACAGGACAAAATAATTACACACCTCTGATAGTCAAAGGGTAATAAAACGAGTTGGAAAGGTTCAGAGTAAATTATGTTAATTACATCAGGGGTAATATACAAATGATATAATTGTTCAGAGTCAGAGAGTAATTTATGTTAATTGCATCACAATCAGAGTTTAACATCGTCAGTTGAAAAGCCTGTTAGCTACAGATATCTGTCATACCAAGGCATATCTATCACAGTTGTGTACTGTAATGGTAGGCCAATTCAATAGGTGTCCTGGATGAAAGCCATTTAAGGAATGTCCAAACTGGCTGTTGACCAGTTCCCTGGGCATATAAGGAATGTCCTAACTGGCTGTCAACTGGTACCCTGTGCCCATTTAAACATAAGACATTGACAGGCATATAACCAGCCTTTTTTCAGTGTTTTTTGCTATCACTGAATATTAAATAGACTGATACCTCTGCCATAGAGCTCAACTTCATTGATTAAACCAGTTTTTGAAAGGTCACAGAAGTCAGAAATTCAGTATTTATGTCTCAAATCATGAAGGGTTATTATAGTGTAATACATATCTAAACTGTTATAAACTAAGCAAGTGTGTCCACAGCTCCTATATAAACATACTGCACTGTATTCACAAGAGTACAGCTCTGCTGGTCAGGGATTGTTTGTAGAGAACTCCTTTCCCCACAATGCACTGGGGCTTCTAAATACACTAGGGGCGTAGGCATAAATATTGTTAAGACAGTTATGAAATCCATTAAAATATAATCAGTGAGAATTGTGTCAAGGAACATAAATGTTTTGTGGTTAAGACTTGAGGGAATAAATAATATATTTCAAGAATGCCCATGTGCAGTTTAACCAGTCTTTCCATTGAATTGTGGCAAATTTTGAGACAAGTACTAGTAGTCTTGACATTCCCAAAATTCCTAACTGGATTGGATGACTTTGAGGAGAAATGACCTCTGGCAGAAGGATGTTATATAAAGGATGTATAAGGATGATATAAAGCGACCACCTGGAAAATGACTTGTATGTGCCTGTCAGTATTATAAAAGCTCAATTCTGCTGTAATAGTGTAGGCTACCAGACTATTGCACCTGTTGCATAATGCAAAAAAAAAAAAAAGATTCACTAATACAGGAAAATGTTTATGTAGTCAGCTGATCACAATGGCAGCATAAAAAGTGTGGACAATGTTCATATTCAGTTCAATTAGTGTATAGCGCTGTGACGTTAGATGTTATTTCATCTGGTGCATTTAAGCCATATTTACATTGAATGTAGCATAATATTACAAGCTTAGTTAGGAATGCCACACAGAATTATGTGCCTCTGTTATATCACCAATATAAAGCAGTTTCTCATATTTATAGTGATATATATATATATATATATATATATATATATATATATATATATATATATATGTATGTATGTATATGTATGTATGTATATGTATATGTTTATTATTGCTATTATTATCTAAGTAGATTCAACATTTAGATATGTCCAGCAGTGTTTTGTAAAACAGAATTTACTTAAGTTCATTCAGAAGTATACACTAACAGTGTGAATTTTATATCCATTTTCTTTCAATTCAGTGTCAGATATCCATATTCTTTTCATTTTTGTGTATGTAAATATATATATATATATATATATATATATATATATATATATATATATATATATATATATATATATATATATATATATATATAGGTATGAATGAATGAGTGATCAGTTAGCTTGCTATATTCACATTTACTTTGACACACAGTGAAAGAATCACACAAAATTAACCTTATTATTTATAATATTAAATGGGAAAAAAAATGTAACATAATTATCTAAAGTTGGTTCGAGGAAGTACAAACATAGATTGGATGAAGGTTTGTAGGTTCAAGTTGAATCTTTACATTCTTAAGCATATTATTTGGAATGAATTAAGACATACTCAATGTCAACTGCTATGAAGCTCCATAGTTCAGATTAGGCTTTTATTTGAATGAATAAGCATATAACCTCTGATATATTTGGGAACTTCTTACACTGATTAATCCAGCAGTAATTACATTACAGTCGTGCCTTTGTAACCTTTGACCTGCAGCTGTTACTGTTGTTAACACTGATGTTTGTACTTAACCTGCATATACAATGTGATTGAGAAATAACAAAAGTAGACTGCTTCAGTTTCCTTGGTTGGAAGATGCTTGGACACTTACATATACATTCACTATGTTAGCATTGTATAAACAAGCTTCATTGCATTTATTTAATGTTTCTTAAATACATGTGGCTTTGTTTGCTTCATTGTTAGTCAATGATATTTATAATTCAGCTAAAGTGGAACCAATCCTTATGGGCACCTCTGTACAGCGGGCACTTTATATTCAGGGACACTCACAGGCTGTCCCTTGAAAATTTACTATTTATTATCATATAATTATTTTACTCTGCAGTTCTTTGATCTGTAGCAGAAAGCCTATCAACCATTTGAAAAGCTTTTTCAGTGTGCGTCGTTATCAAATGTCCACAGTGGTTTTCCTGACTTAAGGTAAGAGGTGCTGGGGTGATCCATTTGGGTACTAGATGTGAAAATTACAGGGGTATTGGTGCTCTTTGTGGCAACGTTTGTTTTCTCAGATCTTAATTATTATTTCTATAGTGTCTATGACAGGACCAACGATCTCCTGATGGCTCAACTGATGTTGATCAGCTCAAATTTAGCAGACATCAGATGTGTCAGTTGAGCAAATCTTATGAGTGGGTATACAAATTCAGTGATGGGTAAACATAATATAAACACTTAATGCACAACAGTATAATGAATGCCAAATTCAAACTCTGTAGAACTACCTTCTCAATTAAGGCTATACTTGAAAGTGCTATTTTCTATTTCCCTTTCTTACAAAACTTTCTTTAAATTTATTTAACTGCCAATCAGTGTAAGCCTTTAGACTGCAATAAAGTAGGTCACAAAATTCATAACCTTTCTACTAAGGGTACCTTTAAAGGCAGAATATCTGGTCCTTTGACCTGAGGTTCCACTGTATATACAATTTTCTGCTTAAATTATCAAGTTTGTAATACCTTTCTGAAAAACAAAGTCATAATAAATAAAATACTATGACAGATGTGTCACCCAGTGAAACAAACCACCAGTATGGGATAATACTGGCCCATTTGTGAGTTTGATTTGTTTACCAGATTTTCAAATACTGTTCAGTTCTTAATTTTAGCTACATGACTGTGTACAGAGTTTTAAAATGTGATTATATACTTTAAATTTCATTTGATATGGAGAAGTGTGTATTGCTATATTAATCATCTTTTGGTCCAAGTTACTAAATGTTCAAATTGAAGAAAGGATATGAACTTATTTAGCCAGATCTGCGTTTGTAGCACAGATACATAAATCATGAATAATTGAGAGAACTCTACCCAATAATGAGTATGTTTCATGAATATTAAGCAATAAAAGTTATCATGTTTTACAGGGTATTAATTGACTTGTGGGACTGTGTACTCATGTATGCATACTTAGTGAATAGGATGCTGCAGCATTGTTCTCAGTCTTATAATTATTATAAATAGGTGGAATAATTAATTGCATAACACAAGATGTATGACTTCAAATGGATCTATTAAATGTTCATAAGATGCTACTTTTCAATTGAGTACACACGCAAATAGGACTGTATTTATTTCAAGATAAGTGTTAAAACAGTTTTTAATGGTTATTTGATATTTTTTGTGTGATTAATTTTTAATATTTAAAGATCTATAAAAAAAAAATGGCACACCACTTGCGTCAGTCGTGTACACTAAGGACTCTCTTATTCAGGATAAATCTTCTGAATTTACTGGTCAGTGGCTGGCTCTTAGGTCTGTGCTTATATTTCTTTCTTTTTGTGAACACCAAATGAAGGTAGTTGTGTCAGGAGTGTACACTAAGGAGACTCTTATCGAGGATAAACCTCCTGGATGCTTGCATAATATATAAGTATAAAAAAAATTGGCTTGCAGGTGAAATTACATCTGCATGCCATGGGTCTACAGGCCAATTAGAATTTCACTCCCTGAGTGAACATCCATGTAGAGATGAACTATTATCTCGAATGAAATGTTTCATGTAGCTCTTTTTAAGTGTATAACTGTAGTGCTTTAGGGGCAGCACAGGTTTGGAATGAGAGGTTGTTTAGGTGAGTGTGTTTTCATGGAAAATACTGTAAAGACAGTAAGGGAAAATGGTATTTATACAGGAGTGTACACTGTGTATATAATGGGCAGTGACCCTTAAAAACTATGTTAAGGACTGTGATATAATATGATCTTAAAATTTTACTTTTTGTTATAATCTAAATCACTACCTTTGACTAGTCAGTTATATATAATGTATGAAATGTTGAATATTAGTTATTGACATTGATGGAATGTACATGTTCATGTGACACTGTTGCTATTTGCTCTGATCATAAAAAATCATCATGTTTAAGGACATCATCAGCGGATAATTATGGTTATGTAGGAAACAGCTTTGGGAAATATGCCATAAATGTACTAATTTCATTTATATGATACACCTAAATCTTGCTTATAATTAACTGCTGCTTTTTCGGATTCTGTGTAAAATCACATGTACTGATTGTAGATAGGTACACCAAGTCATTAAGTCAAATCCTCCATGAGAACCATAAATGCCATAAATGTACTAATTTCATTTATACGATACACCTAAATCTTGCTTATAATTAACTGCTGCTTTTTCGGATTCTGTGTAAAATCACATGTACTGATTGTAGATAGGTACACCAAGTCATTAAGTCAAATCCTCCATGGTAACCATAGTCAATAAATTAGTTGAATAATGAACATCAGATCAGATTTGACCAACCCTTTTGTTTTATGTACCATGTTGTTATTTGATTTTGTTTACAGACATGATCAGTAATTTTATGAAATAAATTTGTTCATAATATGTATGTCTTTATTATTTTATTACTGTTTCAATTAAGAAATTCCATTTCAGTTAAATTAATCCCTTTCTCTGTGTTATCAACAGTCAAGGTTCCTATTATTGGTCACTTTTCCCGGGGCTTTCCTTGATATTCAATTTCTTAAGGATTTAATGGAGTTGTGATGAAAATCCAACTATGAAATGGGCATCTGCATGAACATCGGACTCTGTGTAAAATCACATGTACCGGTTGAAGCTAGGTACACCAAGTCGTTAAATCAAATCCTTAATGGTCACCATAGTTGAGTAAATTAAGTTAAATAATGAACAACAGATCAGATTTGACCAACCCTTTGTTAGAATGGCTGACTGTAAGTCATCTGAGTTATAGCGAACACTCTTTGTCCGTCGCTGTTCAGGCCAACAAGGCACAAATCAAACCGCTGGACCTGGAAACTTCTAACTTTACATCCAGAGAGGTCCATGAAAAATTTCCTTGGAAACCTGGAATTAGGTCTCTGTTACCCATATTCTTCAAGCAATGGGGCTCCGAAGTACCCCCCAGAATAATGCAAAATTTGATACAAAAGCTCAAATATCTGAACAACTAATTCATTGATCACCATGATTCTTAGCATGGATATTGATCATGGAGTGTTTCATCAGTTTCTGCAGACTGGTGGCGCCACTCATATTTTTTCGATTTTTATTCCCTCTATTTTTGAAACCTTAAAAGGTGCCATCATCTGTTAACAGGGAACATATCGTAACCGCTGGTCCTGGAATCTTCTCACTTTACACCCAGAGAGATCCATGAAAAGTCTTCTTGGAAACCTGGAATTAGGTCTCTGTTACCCATATTCTTCCATCTATGGGGCTCCAAAGTACCCCCCAGAATAATGAAAAATTTGATACAAAAGCTCAACTATCTAATCCAATAATGCATTGATCACCATTCTTCTTTGTATGGATATTGATCATGGGGTGTTACCTCAGATTTTGCAGACTGGTGGCACCACCTGTATTTTTTCTATTTTTTTTATCCATTTTAAGCTCAGCTGACTACAAGTCATCTGAGCTATAGTCGTGGTCCATTGTCCGTCTTCTGTCCGTCTAGCTGTCTAGCTGTCCGTCCGTCCGGATGTCCGTCCGTAAGACTGGCACGTTTCGACACCATTGGACCTACGAATCTGAAATTCGGCAAACAGTTAGATGTCCCCAAATCTCCTACCATGCCGAAAATTGGGTCAATAGGACTTTGTTCCTTTGAGATATAAAGGAAAAACCTCAATTTTTTATTAGAAATCTATTTTCACACTTCAGGACTGCCTAATATCAAAACCACTCATCTGGTTTTCTTCATATTTACCATAAATATTCCTCTATACAGTTCCTATGCACATGCCAGAAATTAAGTCTGTATTATATAATTTCAAAAAGTTATGGGCCCAAACATAATGGACTTTGTAAAAATCAGGAAAGATATTTGGTCACCTAAGACCAAAAGTGTTAAAGGTAGGGACTTTTTTTCAGTAATACAACTTTAATTATTCAAAATTTAATTGTATACCATAAAAATTAGATCAAAATCTTTTAAATTTTTTAAATATTTGCAAAAATATAAAATTGGTACCTTAAATTTTGCCCAACTTTGGCCATGGCACATTTTTTCCCCATAAGTATTGTGGATTTAATTTTCACAGCATGTGCACATAAGGATTTAATCTGTTAAAATCTGAAAATTGAAAAAAAGCTGCAAAATTAGGCTAGTTATTGTATTTTTTTGGAGGCTCTTGTTGTATTCCCTTACATTGTCACGCAGTCCACTTTGGTGACTGTAGGTCATTCAGTGCATATCTCTATGCTCCCCAGGCTGTTGGCATAATGTTAGATGTCCAAAGGATCTCCTACCAAGCTGAAAACTGGGTCTTTGCGACTTTGTTCCTTTGAGAAATTAAGAAAAAAACCTCAATTTTTTATTAAAAACATATTTTCATACTTCAGGACTGCCTGATATCAAAACCACTCATCGGTATTTCTTCATATTTACCATAAATATTCCTCTATATAGTTCCTATATACATGCCAGAAATAAGGTCTGTATCATATAATTTAAAAAAGTTATGGGCTCATACATAATGCATTTTGTAAAAAATCAGAAAAGATATTTGATCGCTTAACACAAAACATGTTAAAGCTAAGGACTTTTCCCAGTAATTTAGCTTTAATTAATCAAAATTAAATTGTATACTCAAAATTAGATCAAAATCTTAAAATTTTTTTTAAATATTAGCAAAAATAAAAATTGGTACCTTAAATTTTGCCCAATTTTGGCCATGGCATGTTTTTTTCCTGTTAGTACTGTGGATTTATTTTTCACAGCATGTGCACATAAGGATTTAATCTGGTAAAATCTGAAATTTGAAAATAAAAGACTGCCTAATATCAAAACCACTGATCTGACTTTAATCATATATAATATACATATTTTTCTATACATTCACTATGCACATGCCAGAAATGATGTCAGTATTGTGTATTTTTTTTAAGTTATGGGCCCAAACATAATGCACTTTGTAAAAAATCAAGAAATATATTTACTCCCTTAACAAGGGCATTGCTGAAGCTAGAGATTTTTTTGTCAGGGATGTAACATTATTTAATCAAGATTCAATTGTATACCCAAAATTAGATCAAAATCTTTTAAATTTTTTAAAATATTAGCAAAAATAAAAAATTGGTACCTTAAATTTTGCCCAACTTTGACCATGGCACGTTTTTTTGCTGTAACTGCTGTGGATTTAATTTTCACAGCATGTTTTTGTTAGCATTTCAACTGTTAACATTAAAAATTTGAAACCAGTTGATCAAAAACTGTAGATTTTATTCAAGTTTTCAAGCACCATGTCACATATTGCTAGTGTTATGCAGTTTGCTAGAGCTCAGCTCCCGAGCTTCAGCTCTAAGTTCCTTAAATTTGGCATACAGTTAGATTTCTCCAAAATCCCCTACCATGCCAAGAATTTGGTCACTAGGACTTAATTCCTTCGAGATATCAATGAAAAACTTTATTTTTCCATTAAAAACCCATTGTTACACTTTAAGACTGCCTAATATCAAAACCACTGATCTGACTTTAATCATATATAATATACATATTTTTCTATACATTCACTATGCACATGCCAGAAATGATGTCAGTATTGTGTATTTTTTTTAAGTTATGGGCCCAAACATAATGCACTTTGTAAAAAATCAAGAAATATATTTACTCCCTTAACAAGGGCATTGCTGAAGCTAGAGATTTTTTTGTCAGGGATGTAACATTATTTAATCAAGATTCAATTGAATACCCAAAATTAGTTCTGAATTTTTCAAATTTTATAAGTTATTAGTATAAATATAAAATTAGTACCTTAAATTTTGCCCAACTTTGACCATGGCACGTTTGTTTCCTGTGAGCACTGTTGATATAATTTTCATATCATGCACACATAAGGATTTCATCTTTGTAGTTTAGAAAGCTGAAAGAAATTGGCCAAATATTGTAGCTTTTTTTAATGTTTTTTATGAGACCCTGTCAGTTCTCTCCAGCCCCTCTTGAGTCACCTGTATGTTGACCTTGTTGACCTTTCATCAAATTATGCACGCTTGAGGCAAAAATCCAGGCAGCTTATGGCCAGCCACAGTTGATCCAGGTGTCCAACCCAACTCATCTAGTAGTTTTAACCAACAACATAACAATAAACAATAAATTAATAAATTTTTATTGGTTTTTAATAACAAATTAAAGAAAAATAGAAAAGGAATTTGTTAGTTTATAATAACAGGAAATTAACTTGCAGTTACTGATGATATAAGAATCTTGTATTGATGGGTAGAATGTCACATATTCCAAATAACACCATGCAGTCACCTATGGCATTTTTCAGTTCATTTTTAATGATAAAGAAGTAAATCATATTATTCATTACTAATCATTAGGGAATATATGAAGGAAATTAATGATAGACAAAGATGCATGATGCATTTGATAATATTTATCTAGATTCCTACTGTGTCTAGTGTGTACATTGATGTGAAATTAGTCCAAAATGAATTTTTTACAGTTATTTTTTAATATAAATAAAAGCCATAAAACCAGGTACTTATGATCAATATTTAAATGTGTGAATTTTGTATATTCTGGATTCTCAACATCATTGTTTGGTGAAAACTGAATAAATACCAGACATGGTGCAAATACTTTGTAATTGTATTTAAATACGAATATGATTATGTACTCCATTATAAAATTTCTTGCATAAAGAATGGGAATTCAGGTAAAAATGAAAGTATATGAATACTCGTGCAAATACTTTCAAAATGTATACGTGAATGCATTCATGAATATATTCTTTAATATATTTTAATAATCAAATCAGTTATATTTCATTTTAACAAATCAAATGATTCTCTTATTATTTTAATAAAAATTATATTTGTGACAATATTTGTAATTTTTTTAATAAATAGTTAAACTCTTATATTATATGTTCTGCTTATAAGTTATATGGCCAAGTAAAAATTTGTGTGACAGTAGTACTCCATTTGTTTATAAAATCAATCCTCTTCCCTGTCTCCAAAGGTACTATCAAAATCATACATAAGCTTAACAACAACAACTCATAATACAGCTTATATTTATTACCACACAAAACCAGCATGTGCCTCATTTCTAAATCATATTTTTTGATCATATATAACAGCTGAGCGTCGTGACCCATAGGTCCCTTGTTATTCTTTTAAAGAAAAGAAATTCAGGAATTTAATCCTAATATTCAAATGTGATAAAATATAAGGATCTTGTTGGCAGGGCCTAGGTGTGAATAACACTGTTAACTTAGTATTGAAACTAGACATTTCTTGGCACAGCTGGTGCCATAGTATCACCAGACAAATGAGGTTTTGTGGTATTTTGTTGATATAATGTGATGTATTTGTATTTTAGCAATGAATGTGAGAAACATTTGTACAAAATATAGGAATATTTAAAGTGAAGGCAATTGTTATGTAAAAGGTTATGTATAAATAGAAGTATATATTTAATGATGTATTGAGTTGTATATGTATGTTTGGAGTAACTTGTTTGAGAATAATATAGAGTAAAGCAGAAAGAAAGAGAAAGA
The DNA here is from genome assembly GCA_026874595.1 of Sipunculus nudus. NCBI lineage: Eukaryota > Metazoa > Annelida > Sipuncula > Golfingiida > Sipunculidae > Sipunculus > Sipunculus nudus. Next base: position 9,509,666 of record CM049309.1, read on the forward strand.
GATGGATAGACAGGATTTCAGAGAGATGGAGAGATATGATAATGGTTAGTGTAAGTGTGTAACAGGGGGTTGATAATTATCTTTAACGAGGAGGGGGGTGATGGAGTTGCTGGTTGAGGAGTGTGAAGTGGGTTGGGTAATTAGAGGGGTGGATGTGAAGGCTGCTACATGGCTATGTATAGGAAATGTTGATTGGCAAATGCTGATGAGTGGATGATAAATTTGTCTGATCAGTTTCTTTGTTGAGGGGTGTATATATGATGGAGAGTTTATAATTTTGAGAGAGAAAGATGTGCTGTTGTATGAGAGGGTTTGACCTGAGATGTGTAGACAAATGGAAAATGATCCAGTTGTGACTCTGTGGTACACCCAGTGCACTAATTCATTTATCACTGACCATCATATCTATTTATAGAATCTGACCATGGCCAAGAACTGCTGATGTTTGGGCAAAACATGATGCAACACCATGTGCAGACCACTAGCTGAAGCAATCCCCCAGGTTCACTAGAGATTTTCATGATTGTTGGTGATTTTTACCATATATGGCAATATTTAAAGTCAAGTCCACTCTCATATGCAAGGTCAGGACCCAAATTTAAATATATCTCATCCCATAATCCAAATCTATGTATATGCATAATATAAAAGAAATCTGTCCATTAGTTTTTGACTTATAATGCTTACAGTGCTGTCAAGTGGCCCTTTTTAAGATATTCATGTTTTTATGTTTTTCACCAAATATGGGAATAATCAAGGTCAAGGTCACTCTCATAGTCACGGTCATGACCCCAAATCAATAAACTGCATTCCAAAATATCCAACATTTGAAAAAAAATTAAATTAAACAAAAAATAATTTAAATTAAATTTTAAAATTAAATTTAAAATTAAATATACCTCATTCCATAAACCATATCTATATACATGCATAACATGAAAGAAATCTGTCCATTACTGTTTGACTTATAATGCTCACAGTATATACTCTCAAGTGGCAATGATGGGGTATTCAAAGGCGCAAAAAACAAGAAAAGGACAACAGGTGGCGCCACCTATCTTCTGCAAAAGACAAAACTATCCAAGATCTTCCGTCAACTTGATTTTTGGACCAATCCATGCATCCCTTTTTAAGATATTCATGATTTTATGTGATTTTCACCATATATGGTAATATTCAAGCTCAAAGCCACTCTCAAAGGAAAGGTCATGACCCCAATTTTAATATACATCATCCCATAACCCATACCTATGTACATGCATAATATTAAAGAAATCTGTCAATAAGTTTTTGACTTGTGATGCTAAAAGTACTGTCAAGTGGCAATGATAGGGGTATTAAACGGCACAAAAACAAGAAAAGGATACTAGGTGGCACCACCAGTTTCCGGTACATGACATCACTATCCAAGATCTTTGTCCAACTTGATTTTTGGATAAATCCATGAAAGATTTCTTGAGATATTTAAGAATTTGTGTGATTTTCCCCAAAAATGGATCTATTCAAGGTCAAGGTCACTCTCCTAGTTGAGGTCATGACCCCATTTTAAATAGGCTTCGTCCTCTCACCTATATCTATAAATGTGTCAAGTTTGAAAAAGATCCTTGAAATATTTTTTGAGTTATTGTGTCCAAAAGAAATCTCTGCGGTGGCGGCGGCGGCGCAACCGTGCCTAAACCATAGTATCTCCAGACTATGTCTGGCGATACAATTAGGAATATTGGTCAAACTTTGTGGGATTAATTTTTAACTCATATTTTAACTCATATGGCCATATATTTAACAGCTTTTGAAAACTTAAATACCTTCACACATTATTTGTTTATGAAATGTTACTTTTATATAACACTTACCATAGGCCTATTTGTTCCCTTGGTGCATCACTAAATGGTTTAGCTCATGTCCATTATTCTATAATTTACAGAGTTTCATTTTAGCAGGGCCATTTTCTCATAGCTTTTCTAATGACAATATACATGAAAAACCAAAAGAAATAAAAATATTTTGCAGTTACTAATATTTTCCAAAATTCAGCTGAGCGATGTGACCCATGGGTCCCTTGTTAAGACCTTAAAAGATGCAGTCATCCGTTAACAGGGCACAAATCTTAACGACTAGACCTAGAATCTTCTTTCTTCACATGTTTGGAGGCCCATGAAAATCTCCTTGGAAACCTGAAATTAGGTCTCTGTCACTCATATTTTCCGAGCTATGGGGCTCAGAAGTACCCCCCAGAATAACTAAAAATTTGGTACAAAAGCTCTGGTATCTGAACAACTAGTGCATTGATCGGCATTATTCTTTACATGCATATGCATAATGGAGTGTTTCATCAGTTCCTGCAGACTGGTGGTGCCACCTGCATTTTTTTTTTTCGAATTTTATGAATTTTTTTCTCTATTTTTGAGACCTCCAAGGATGTGGTATCTGTTAACAGGGCACAAATCATAAGTATTTGAGCTTGAATCTTCTTTCTTGACATTCTGGGAGGTCCATAAAAAACTCCATGGAAACCTGAAATTAGGACTCAGTTACCCTTATCCTCCGAGCTATGGGTCTTAGAAGTACCTCCCAGAATAACTAAAAATTTGATACAAAAGCTCCAGTATCTGAACAACTATTGCATTAATCACCCTGATTCTTTGCATGCATATTCATCATGGAGTGTTTCATCAGTTCTGGTGGACTGGTGGCACCACCTAAATTTTTGAAAAAATTTAACACATTTATTGTTCTCTATTGCTGAGACCTTCAAAGATGTGGTCGTCCCTTAACAGGGCTCAAATTGTAACTGTTGGTCCTAGAATCTTCAAACTCAATATCCAGGGAGATCGTTGAAAAGTCTCCTTGGAAACATGAATTAAGGTCTCTGTTACCAATATTTTCTGAGCTATTGGGCCTATAAGCACCCCTCAGAATAATTGAAAATTTGATACCAAAGTAACCAGGGGCCCCAGAATCTTCTAACTTCACATCCTGAAAGTTCCTCAAAAGTTCTCCCCAAAAACCTGAAATTGGGTCACAGTGACCTATATTCTCAGAGTTTTGGGGTATGTTTGTGTAACCGGTCTCGGTTAAGTATAAACAATTCAAGGCTGCACATTGGTAGACGTTTATTCCAATGTTGTTCATGACAGTATCAGCAAGGCAGAGCCTCTGCTTACACAGCACACAAGCTTATGGTACACAATTAGCAAGTATTAGGAACTAAGAATAATGTAACTTAGGGTAAGGGTTAGATTTAGGGTTAGGGTGGCTGGTTACTCCCAGAGGGAACGTTCAGCATCTGGCATCCTCAGATGAGATGCTAAAATGCTCCCGCGCAGCTCTATCACACAGCTTTTACGAACATGGCTTCCAAAAGAACGCTGGTTTCCGCCCTGCGCTAATGAGTGTGCGCAGTCGTACAAGTGCCTGGCACTAGCTATCAGTCTGACAATATTAAAAAGCCATACACATTCAAATATAGGTTACGAGGGTCTATTTATTAGCAAACTATTCTACATCCGCCCCCACCTTTAGTTTGGCCCGTCCCGGCAAACTAAAAACAATCTTTTCGCAAAGCTCTTCGATACAGATTATCGAGATTATCGCCTAAACATCACAAGTCTTACGGTATAGAACCTTCCTATCTGGTTAACATACACATAATAAAATATTAAATGAACGATGAAACAACCTCTGTATCATTTACAGTACAGCGTCTCGCAGACTTTCATTCTACGGTACTCCAAAAACAGTTTTCAAATCCAAAAATTCGATGTAAGAGACTGAACTCTCCACAACTACACAATATGCTACGTGAGAATAAGATACTGTCACTAACCCTTGATCTCCAATCATCATAACCACAGTACCATCATGTGTGTTTAAGATCTGTTACCAGTGCAATAAAATCTTGCAAAGTACAAACACTAACACACAGTGTAAGCATGTGCGAACAAGTGAATATAACCATAATCCTAGGAAGATCAAACACCAACCAGTTGTAGTAATCATTACTGGCATCAACATTTACAAGAGATCCAGAAGGGTCACACCCTGTGCAGATACAATAATATATAAGTAGGACAATCCTCACTGAAATAGCTATCAGTCCAGGCAATGTGATACAACAACCACATCATATTATCTCCTACTCTACCAGAATTCGTATTTAACAGTACATATTTAAACATCAAAGCAAATTCTTAAGCACTCTAAGCACAGTACTCATGTTTCAAACAGTGATAAAAAATACATAACATGATTATTTATTCAGTTGAACTACACTCATGATAAACAGACCTTGGTTCCCTATACAAATTACGGTGTTTCCCAGCTGTACTTCTAGTACTCTTTCGTCTCACATATTCTGCAGTAGTTTGACTATGTTCTTCAGAAGAACTTGAAAAATCATCTGGCAACTGTCCATCACTATCTGTCTCACTCTGACAGTGAGGCTGTCGAGTTACAATAATCATCCTTGACTCTGACTCAGAATCTGACTCTGTACTCGCTACATCAGACTCGGGTTTTAAGATTCTCTTAGGCCTACGCCTTCTATGGTCAAGTGTCCTATCTACTTGCATCGGACAAGGACGAATCTCAGTTCTGTTAACCCATCTAGTAACACCAAATCCATGAACCGGTTCGATAAGATATATATTCTTATCTGTTGATTTCTGAACCACTTTATATAGTTCTGGTCGATAGGCATCCTGGATTTTCCTACGTCAAGGAACATGATTTTTCACATACACTTGGGTACCTAGCTCTAATGGCTTTCCTTTTGCGTTTCTATCATGGTACCTCTTTCTCTTTTCTGCTGACATTTGCAGTCTCTTTTGAACGGCAGTGTAAGTTTCTTGCAACTTAGCTTGATGAGTGGCTATCCACTCATGTAGACTGTAGTTCTCAGATTCTTCGAGAACTATGAGTGGCATTATCCTTGGCTCTCTTCCAAAAATTACATAGAACGGCGAATATCCAGTTGCACTATGCGGAGTGGTATTGTAGAAATAAGTGACTTCCTCCAGATAATCTGGCCATTTTCGCTTCTTTTCAGATGGTAGTGCTTTCAAGAGTTCGTGAAGTGTGCGATTATATCTCTCGCACTGACCATTGCCTTGTGGTCTGTATGCTGTTGTTTTCGACTTCTTTACACCGTAGAGTCGACATAGATCCTTTATGATGTCCCTCAAAATCCCTGCCTTGGTCTGAGTGCAGACGCAAAGGCGGACCAAACCTTCGGAACCAATGCGACACTAACAACCGTGCAACAGTGACAGCCTTCTGGTCAGGGGCTGGCACCGCAAGTGTATACTTGGAAAATACATCTGTTATAACAAGGATATTTTCACATCCACTCGAAGATTTGTCCATAAGTGTAAAGTCTACTGCGACTACTTCAAACAGTTTTGATGCGGAAAGGGTTCCTAAAGGTGACTTCACCTTTTCCAGCTTTGACAAATTGCATCTTTCACATACTTTTATCCATTCCTCCATGTCACGCAACATACGAGGCCAATAGCATCTTGGACGTAATATCAACATGGCTCTGTCAAGCGCTTGGTGTCCATGATCATTGTGCACCGATCTCAAGGCTCCACATCGCAACTCGGTGGGTAGTACCACCTGGTTTAGTACTCCTAACTTCGGATCATTGACTCTCCTATACAACAGACCATTTGTCAATGTCATCTTGTCCCACTGACGAATAAGCAACTGCACTTCCCGCGATTCCTTCTTACGCTGCACCCCATTCAGTTTCTGTCCTCTCTCAAAAATGTCGATGAACCTTCTTATACTCATATCATCTCGTTGTAGGGTTTTCATCTTATCGGGAGTCATGCAGGGTAAGTTTGTACAACTTGCATCAGCCATACAATTTTCAGCTTCAGTGGTGACAACAGCTTCATACAAAGCCACTTGTAATTCTGATGGGAATGCTGAACCATCGAGAACAGAGTTACACTGGTCTCGTACCTCCTCTGGGGTGATGTCCCATGGTCTTGCTTCTTGGCGCAACAACACATCAGCATTTCCATTCTTGCGACCCGGTTTGTAAACAATCTTGATGTCATAGTTGGCCAATTCTGACGCCCACTTTTGCTCTAATGCTGGAAGCTTACTCTTGGTAAAAAGGTATGTCAACGGATTATTGTCTGTATACACAATGCATGGTCCATAGCACAAATAATCCTTGAACTGTTGGGTCACTGCCCATCGCATTGCGAGCAACTCCAGTTTCTTGGAGCTGTATCCAACTGGATTCTTCTCGGTTTTCCTAAGACTACGGCTAGCATAGCTAATCACTTTCTTGGTGCCATTTTGTTCTTGACTGAGAATTGCGCCAAGTCCCTGTCTGGAAGCATCAATCTCTAGGATAAATGGCCTGCTGAAATCAGGAAATGCTAAGACTTCCGAACTCACTAGCTTCTCTTTCAGCGTACGGAATGCTTCCCTATGATCTTCGTTCCAATCATTTACAAGGTCAATATTAAGATACTTGGTCTTCTTTCTCTTGCCAGTTTTGTCTCCGACCAAGCTATGCAATGGTGCGGCGATGGAGGCATATCCAGGAACAAATTGCCTGTAATAAGACGTAAACCCTAAAAATCGCCTAAGTTCCTTGACCGTTGTTGGCTCTTGCCAATCAGCAACAGCTGATAACTTTGCAGGGTCAGTACTCACACCACAACTTGACACGACATGTCCCAAGAATTTGGTCTCAGTTTTAAAAAAATTACACTTGTCTGCCTTAACTCGTAGATTGTACTGGGACAACCGTTGAAAGACTCTATCAAGTCTTGACAAGTGTTCTTCGACCCCATCGGAATAGACAATGATGTCGTCCAAATAAACAAGTATCGACGTGTAAATCTCATCTCTGAACACCTGACTGACCAGCCTAGAAAATGTGGCTGGTGCGTTCGTGAGCCCAAATGGCATTCGAATATATTCAAACAATCCCATTGGGGATGTGAAAGCTGTTTTTTCACGATCCTCAGGTTCGACCTCAACTTGGTTATATGCAGATACTAAGTCCATAGTACTGAAAATGGTCGATCCTCTTAGTGCTTCTAGCGACTCTTGTATCCTCGGGAGTGGGAACTGATCACGCTTTATTTTCTGATTAAGTTTCCTATAGTCGACACACATCCTGATGTTTCCATTACGCTTGCGTACAATAACAATAGGACTTGCATAATTTGAGTTGCTTTCTTTAATTACACCACTAGCTAGCAAATTTTCTAAGTGCTTCTTTACCTCATTCCATTGGTGAGGAGGCAACCTACGAAAAGGCTGCACAATTGGCTCATTGTCACATGTTCTAATCTTGTGCTTTATAGCAGAGGTGCAACCAAGCGGTTCGTCTTCCTTCATGAATACCTTTGCATGACGTCTAAACAATTCCTGGGCCTTAACAAGTTCCTCAGGGGATCCAGGAAAATTATCCGCGGTTATCTTTGGAAGATAATCTCCAGAAACAGTGCATTCTTGGTTAGGCTCATGCTCAGCTTGAGCTACAAATATATAATTACAACGAATGTCCACATCTATTTTTGGTTCAACTGGGTTGGCATCCATAACAAGTCCAAGCCTAGTCCCCCTTCTTATAGTAACATCATGAAGGTTTGTATTGACAACGGGGATGGTTACAGGGCCGTCCCTTTCAGAAATCCAAACAGGTAACACCTGAATTCCCTGTACCCCTTGATCCTTTAATGGTTCTATGACAACAGAACCCCCCTTAGGACAGGTCACCTGAACACTCGAAACAGATGACGCCGGCAGAATGTGATTGGCTCCTCCAGCCAACCTTGCAAAACAGGAGTTCGATTCTGCTGTTCCTTTAAATAACGACAAAAACTTTGGGATCCTTCCGAGTACATTAGTTCCTATTATCCCAGGCAAGTTCTTACGACTTTCCTCAGTCTCCTTGGTATCTTTCATGATAAACACTCCTATATCTCTCACAAGGGTGTCTTCCACCTGTATGTTCAGCACTGCAACTCCAACGTATGGAATATCGAGTCTGTTTGCTCCTCGAATTGGGAACCAATGTCCTGTTTGAAATCCAACTCCACTCGGGGCTAGGAATGTATTAAAAGCAGACTCGTTGATGGTTGTCACCATTGACCCGCAGTCAATTAAACACGCTATGTCTACATTATTGAATTTGGCTATAGTTGTCGGACGACTGCCAACACTTCTGCTAAGAATACTTGGTTATAATGTCGAGCCTTCTAGCCATGACCCCACTGTTCGGCTCGTAGAAGTGGGGGTTACTAGTTTAAAGATAAATTTGGCCCCTGGGGACCACCAGGGGTGTTCCCAAGCAACTGTCCTGGTCCTAGCTGTGGCTGTACTGGCGGAGGTCGCATGCTAGTCGTTGCATACACAGGAGGCTGCCATGGTGGAGCACAATATGCCTGGGGCACAAACTGAAGGGCCTGATCAGTGTTTGGCCGGTTATCCTTTGGCCCCTTCCTCTGAGTGGCTTTCCATTTAAAACACTGTCTCTTCCAGTGCCCTAATTTCCCACAAAAATGACATGCATCGCCTTTTCTTGCTTCAGCCGTCTGGGGTTTCCCCTTCGAAAGAGCCGCCAGCATTTCCTGTTGGTTAGATATTTGTTCTTGTTGAGCAGCGATCTGCTTTTGTTGGTTGAGTTGAAGCTCTAGCATCTTATCAATCTTACTTTGCAACCCACCTATGTCGATCACTTGCTCTTCAACACAAGTCTCTACTGGGTCGGAAGGCAACACAGGTTCGCCAGACTCGATGGAATGACAGGAGACCTTCTTTGTCTTATTTGCCTTATCTTCTTCTGCGTAACGTACGGCTTCTTCCCGGATATCACGAAACTTCAAGTCTCTGTTCCTTATAATCTCTGCCCTAAGATGATCTCTAAGATGCCTGTCCCGCACTCTCTGTACAAATCTATCTCGCACGAAAGAGTCTTTATTGGTAATACAATTACTGTCCAAACTAAGTGCGCGCTCTGCTAATCTCATTAGTGCAAAGCTGTACTCTCGCAGCGTTTCCCTCTCTCCCTGCTGCCTAGCGTAACATAAATCTAGCACATCGGCTGCAGTTATCTGTTCGCCAAATGCATTGGCTAAAACATCATATATTCTAGAGGAAGTAACATCATCCTCCTTCAAGTCAAACTTTACCTCATCCTCGGCATCATTCTCTAAATGTGAGAGGATAAAGTCAACTGCATTCCTCTCACTAAGTGACTGGAGACTAACCTGGCGTTGGCAGTCGGCAATCCATTTCTTTAAATCTCTGGGATCGCCACTGTACTTCCTCAGTTTTTGTGAAGTTTGTACAGTCTTAACAATATGTTTAGCTTTGAGCTCATCTTCTAAAGCTAGGTTTTTAGTTTGCAAATCTGCTAACTGTTGCTGAAGCTCTTGGATTTGTGCCTCGGCCATCTTAATCCAGTAATAATTGCTGTACCGATTAACAAAATATGTCTAAGCCTTTACATGAAAATCATAAATCCACATTAACTTTAAATTGTCATGAAATAACACAGGGAATGCAGTAGTGTCAACCCAATGAGGTACATATTTCACCAAATAAAAAACATTAGCATACATCAGCGACATATCACATAAACATGCAAGTATGACTCACCTTCTTCATAAATGCAATAACTACACAGTACTCTATTCAACAACTTCCCTAAATAACAGGTACATCACCATGTGCAGAACTAGTCAGAAAAGTATGCAATATACACCTTGTGATACAAAGTACCTGGACAAATCTTGTGTAGTACAAGCTTACATGTACAACAACAATAATGGTTCATATACTTTTAATACTCACCGAATAAGTGTTGACAACAACAGTCTTCCAGACTCTTTTTTAAAGCAACATTACATTATTGTATCAAGAAATGATAATCTGTCTGTCTGTCTCTCTGCAACACTGAGTCAACCTCTTACCTCTGACTTGATATCCTTTTAGTTCCAAACATGGCCACTAGGTTTCAGCACTACCTTCAGGCACACCAATAAAAAAAATAGTGACACCAAAAAAAATATGACGCCCCAAAAAACTCTAAATTCAGTAATAATCTCAAGAAACAAAGTCGCTAGAGGTAAGTGTACCACTACTGTTCTGCATATAGGTCAAACAGGCCTTTAAATGTTCAGAATCTGTCTATGCAACAAACACAAAAAAACAACTTTATCAGAGGATAAAAACCAACTGTAACACATGGGCAAATACAATTCCAACACGTGGCATAATATGATTCAAATACATCATCCACTACAAGGTTTATCATTCATTACAAGTATGTGCAACCTCACCTGTGAGAACCATCTCTCCTATGAACAAGACAAGAACTAGGTACATCCACAGACTGAACTGTGCATCTCAAAACAGTCCTGATGAAACATAACCTTGATGTACCACTAAAATTCAGCACAGAAATATATCTTCACAATAAGAAAGAACCCCATAATTCTATATTACTTCATGATAAAACATGCATCTCATGCCTAAATCAAACAAAATCTAAAGATATCCGTGTTTAACAAGAAGTCAACTTCTTTGTCTCTGGCTCCAAGCCTATTAATACCGAAATGACACACTAGGTGGCAGCACAGGTCGACCAACCTTTGACCTAACAGTATGGAATCATGAGAACCCAAAGTAAAAATATACACATACCATCAGGTGTCTTCAATAATTCTGCAACATTATATAACATGAGACAATATGGTAAATATCTGTATTAACTGGCTGCTGTTATACTCGCTTATTACAGGGCATGAACAAAGTATCTTGGGCATGAACAAAGTATCTTGGGTATGAAAATGAAACAAATAGGTCAATATCATGTTTCATCATAACCTGTATAATAATCACCTGTGTAATGCAGCACTCATACAACCAGTTTTTGAGCAACCTCAAGCCATCAATATAGCACATGCAAAACTTCAATATATGACTGTAACTGCTGTAATACAGTACTTACCAGCAACTTGCACTCTTCAACTTTTAAGTAAAATATATTCTTGGTGACAAACAGTAAAATTCAAAATTTCCATCAACCTATTGACAAAAAAATACATAGTGACACCTATACATGCAAGTATGTAACAACAATGTACACTTTGTTCAATGTCACATTAAATTCCATGTCTTGTGAACACATCAGTAAAATTAAATGACTGTTCGCATGTGTTGCACTTACAACCGTGCATAATGCATCAAACCATGGAATTATATCACCTTGGCACTCGCCACTCTATATTTTTATATAGCATTCAAAATACAACCAACAAAATTCAAATTGTGACGTATCAACCCTTGTGTATGCTTAGCATACAAGTAGCAAACATGCTATGATATGCAAACAAATAACTTTAATCTAATGGTCACTACAGCTGTGATTGCATCAGCAGCTCCTGAAACCTGTGAAAACATATCCGGACCCAACCGTGCAACATCTGTCAATATAGCACAACATTCACAAAATATAATAAGGATGTGTGATGCAACATCTATGATCACAACAAACACAGTAAATGTCCATCAAGACAGTCCTTCTCTCTCAACAGAGCAATATCATCCACAGCTTACAAGTGATGCTGACACCAGTCCATTTCCTGGCATGTTTGTATGATCATGCATACAAACTTGTAAAGCACACAATGTCAAGGGTATAAATGTAGTATATATTTGTGAGTCACTCTTGGACTGTCCCCATAAATGAATAGACTCTCCATGGGTACATACATATTATATTGTCCATTATGCGAGGAAACATCAACCATCAAGTATCTGTAGTTCACACGGGAATCCTCATAGCCATATATATGGTCCAACAGCAAGGTCCACATCGAGGTCACAGATCAGGGAACGCCACATCAGAGAACACCACATCACCAACTGCATCCGGCGTGAACAAGCTCCTAACCAGCCACCCTATTAATTTTATTACAGTTCATGAAAAGCAGCCAATCCCACCGCTGCCACCAGCTGTAACCGGTCTCGGTTAAGTATAAACAATTCAAGGCTGCACATTGGTAGACGTTTATTCCAATGTTGTTCATGAAAGTATCAGCAAGGCAGAGCCTCTGCTTACACAGCACACAAGCTTATGGTACACGATGAGCAAGTATTAGGAACTAAGAATAATGTAACTTAGGGTAAGGGTTAGGTTTAGGGTGGCTGGTTACTCCCAGAGGGAACGTTCAGCATCTGGCATCCTCAGATGAGATGCTAAAATGCTCCTGCGCAGCTCTATCACACAGCTTTTACGAACATGGCTTCCAAAAGAACGCTGGTTTCCGCCCTGCGCTAATGAGTGTGCGCAGTCGTACAAGTGACTGGCACAAGCTATCAGTCTGACAATATTAAAAAGCCATACACATTCAAATATAGGTTACGAGGGTCTATTTATTAGCAAACTATTCTACATTTGAACACCCCAGAAATAATGCAAAATACACAAAAATTGCCAGATTCCTCATTAAAGGCTGGTTGGATTGTTATCAAATTTGTTGTTTTTTATGGGTCTTGATGAACTTAAGCTAATATGCATGAACAATGATGCCACCTATCTTAATTAGTTGTCTGTGCAAGGACATATTATCAACAGGTCAGTCGGCTGGGCATCATGACCCATGGGTCACTTGTTTTATGTACCATGTTGTTATTTGCTTTTGTTTACAGGCATAATCAGTAAATTTATGAAATGAATTTGTTCATAATATGTATGTCTTGATTATTGTTTCCCAAGAAAAAGTCGGGATACTATAGTTTAAGCATGGTCCTTACCAAACTTGACATGTGCATATAATAATATTGGTGAGAGGATGAAGCCTATTTAAAATGGGGTCATGACCTTTATTAGATTGACCTTGACTAGATCTATTTTGGGGGAAAATCACACAAATTCTTAAATATCTCAAAAAGTCTTTCCTGGATTGATCCAAAAATCAACTTGACCAATATCTTGAATAGTATTGTCATGTACTGGAAACTGGTGGCGCCACCTGTTATTCTTTTACTTGTTTTTGTGCCATTTAATACCTCCATCATTACCACTTAACAGTACTGTGAGCATTAAAAGTAAAAAACTAATGGATTTCTTTCATATTTTGCATATACATAGACATGGGTTAGAGGATAATGTATATACATTACCTTTCCTATGAGTGGCCTTGACCTTGATTATTGCCATATGTGGTGAAAATCAAACAAAATCATTAATATCTAAATAAGGGATGCATGGATTAGTCCACAAATCAACTTGACCGAAGGTCTTGGATAGTATTGTCATGTACCAAAAACTGGTGGTGCCACCTGTTATTCTTTTACTTGTTTTTGTGCCTTTTAATACCCCATCATTGCCACTTTACAGTACGGTGAGCATTATAAGTAAACTAGAATATCAGCAGAAGCTGACAAAAGCCCTCAGCTAAAAGAACAGAGTTTAAAGGTGGTAACAGTATCAAGTACTAAATATCTGTTCTCAAATGGATGTATATCTATACATGTCTCAGTTATAAATTTAAAATGGAGAAGTATGTACCATGATTCATAACAATCCACCAAATACTTCCTGAAAAATAAGCTTCTAAGTTTTATTCTATTATAAGCTCTGTGACCTTGAAAAGTAGGTCAAGGTCACCCATCTTTGAACTTGACCAAGATTTTGTCCATATACATCTTCACCAAAGAAATAAAATTCCTATTGTGAATCCTTTTAGAGATATCCCGCTCACAAGGCCAAAGTTGAAAAATCCAAGAAAAAATCAGAAATTGTAGGTGGCGCCGCCAAACTTGTGTAGCAGGTACAGACTATCAGTCCCAATAACCATAGTAAGTTTTGTGAAAATCCTTCAAATGGTTCCTGAGTAATAAGCATCTAAGTGTTTTCTATAATCAGCTCTAAAATGTAGAAAAAATAGGTCAAGGTCACCCATCTTCAAACTTGACCAAGATTTTGTTGATTTACATCTTTACCGAGGAAATAAAATTCTGACGGTGAATCCTTTCAAGATATCCTGCTCACAAGGTAAAAGTTGACGGACACCGGATGGACGGACAGCTTGGGTGACGACTATAGCCCATCAGCCCAAGGGCTGAGGGCTAAAAACTAATGGACAGCTTTCTTTCATATTTTGCATATACATAGACATGGGTTAGGGATGATGTATATTGAAATTGGGGTCATGACCTTTTCTCCGAGAGTGACCTTTTCCATGGGAGTGGTCTGATATTAATTGCTGCTGAAGATTGGGGGGCCTTTTCTTAAAGGGGAGGGGGGGGGGGGGGTGGATTGTCTGGGGATAATATGGCACCCGCGGTGCCAAGAAATATCTAGTTTTATTACTGTTTCAATTAAGAAATTTCATTTAAGTTAAATTAATCACCTTCTCTGTTTTAGCAACAGTCAAGGTTCCTATATATTGGTCACTTAGCCCAGGGCTTTCTTTGATTTTCAATTTCTTAAGGATTTAAAGAAGTTGTGAAGAAAATCCAACTATGAAATGGGCATCTGCATGAACATGGGACTAAATAATTCTATTACATGTAAATCATAGTGACCTGTATTACATGAAGATTATTGAGATCTGTATTCTGCAAGCCAGAGGGCAGATGCCATTTTGAGCACCTTGCACGGGAGTCAAGACTCCCAAAATGATGAGTGGTTCCCAATTACTGAATATTTTAACCAGGGACCCAGGGGTCTCGACGCGCAGCTGAATTTTTCTATAAGGAATTTTTGAAAGAATTTTTTTTCAGAATGAAGGTCCCGTGACCTTAGCCAATGACCTTGTGACCATATAATCTGACAAACAGTGTTAACAATAACAATTACAGCACAACACTTGGTGGGGAAGGTTTCGGGGGTATATATCAGAATAACTGTACACCTGTCACAGCAGGGGATCTCCCCCAATGACAAATCTGGTACCCTGGCATAGCTGACCTCCAGTGACCAGAAGTGGCCTGCCTGCAGCTGGACATTATGCAAGTGAATACATATGGAGCATTTCATTTTTAATGGATAATAACCAAATTATATTTTTAAATATGTGAAGGAGACATGAAACAAGTGCATATTAGTGGGTGAAATTCCCTGCCTAATGTGGCCCATGTTTGTCTTTTTTATCACTGACAGCCACCATCCATTCTATAAACAACTAAGGATAGATAAGGATACAAAAATGATAAAACAAACACAAAAACACACTATGTGACTGAGAATTAAATCTTGATTTATTTCTCCGATTACCTGACTGCAGTACAAATAAGATAAATTTCTGTAAAAGATTTTAACAAGAGGTGCATGGCATTCACAGAATGCTCAGTAATGCATCCTGCTTCCCTGGTTTACTGTCAGAACACTTTTTCGTCAAACATGCTCAGGTCTAATCACTGTGTATTTCACTTAACTTAAAACTTTAACTTCAAATCTTAACATTTAGCTGATAGTCAACTTACAATTGATATTGTGAACTATATTCTTAAGTAAAGATTCCAAACAATAGTCAAGGATCATACGTGTTTCTCAGAGTTTGTATAATTTGAATACCAATGTGAGCTGAAAGCTCTGGGTCAAGAGTGTGTGGATCTTCAACAAGAGGAAGTATTCAAAGCTCAGTATTTCTTCTTAGTACAAGACTTAGGATGATGACTATTAAATAATGAGGTATGAAACAAATTCACAGCTTCCAATGCTGATTCCAATACAAATATACAAAATCATACAAAGCAGAAGCCACTTAATACTCCGATCAATGCAGACTCACATCCAACTATTTAGGATACACTACAGTGACCAAAACTGGAAGCATTGCACGTCAGAATCCGGACTGAGTGAGATGAGAATTAACTATGATTCTGTCAGCATATCCTTTGATCCTGGTCACGGTACCAAACCTAGCACAGTTTCCATGGCGTCATGAGGTATACATTCTGATTGATGAAACGCACCGACATTTCGTAAGAAAATGTATAATCCAAAGTTATATATGTAAATGATGCAGTGTATATATATATTTATTCCAGATAGTGTAAAACACCTGATCCCTGTAGCCTCAGTGCTGGCAAGATGAGATGTGCTGCCCTTCATTTATTTGATACCGAGCAGCTCCACGTCAAAGATCAAGACTGAGTTTGGTGGGATAGTGGAAATGGTTAAGGATAATCAAATAAATTCTGGTAACTGTTTATGATGGTTTGCATAAGAGTGTGAATTTAGAGTGCCAATCTACTGTGATCAGAGTCTTTAAGAACATTGCGCCAAGTCCAGAAGATTGCAAAAATGGAATATTTACCGCAAATACAAGACCAACCACAGTTTATATATTAGTATGTTTCCTCTAAAAAAATATAATACTGCTAATTAAGTTTGACTTGGCACAACTGACTGAAAAGCACACAGACTCACAATACATTTAACTGCTTTCCTATAACTTTTATAACTAACAAATCATGAATTGAGAAAATATAACATCAAAAGGATATACTCCTGGGAATCCTTTATCACCGTAAGCGTAGTCTGGAGAGCAGGTCAATTTTGCTCTTTCACCCAAGGTCATCTGAAAATAAAAACATGGTCATTAATTTTGATCTACTGTCTGTTAAACCAATCTGTGTTCACCTGTGTTTTTTAGGGAATACTTTCATTTAAGCTAGCATTTTGTATAATTCTACAGAAAACACAAAAATAAGAGGTATGGTATATGGAATTACATATATTTTTTTATAAATCCAAGTTTTGATACTGCAATGTGTCCCTACTTCAGGAACCAACTTTGTTTTGGCTGATTACATTATTTAACTCAGCCTAAAAAAACGATGCAGGAATAGGCCTTTAACTCAGCCTAAAACAATGCAGGAATAGACCCCTTTAACTCAGCCTAAAACAATGCAAGAATAGGCCACTTTAGTTCAACCTAAAAACAAGGCAGGAATAGGCCTCTTTAACTCAGCCTAAAACAATGCAGGATTAGGCCCTTTATCCAGCCTAAAACAAGGCAGGAATAGGCCACTTTAACTCAGCCTAAAACATTGCAAGAATAGGCCACTTTAGTTCAACCTAAAAACAAGGCAGGAATAGGCCTCTTTAACTCAGCCTAAAACAATGCAGGATTAGGCCCTTTACCCAGCCTAAAACAAGGCAGGAATAGGCCACTTTAACTCAGCCTAAAACAATGCAAGAATAGGACACTTTAGTTCAACCTAAAAACAAGGCAGGAATAGGCCTCTTTAACTCAGCCTAAAACAATGCAGGAATAGGCCCTTTATCCAGCCTAAAACAAGGCAGGAATAGGCCACTTTAACTCAGCCTAAAACAATGCAAGAATAGGCCACTTTAGTTCAACCTAAAATCAATGCAGGAATAGGCCCCTTTAACTCAGCCTAAAACAATGCAGGAATAGGCCACTTTATCTCAGCCTAAAACAATGCAGGAAAAGGCTCCTTTAACTCAGCCTAAAACAAGGCAGGAATAGGCCTCTTTAACTCAGCCTAAAACAAGGCAGGAATAGGCCCTTTATCCAGCCTAAAACACTCAGCCTAAAACAATGCAGGAATAGGCCCCTTTAACTCAGCCAAAAAAAACAATGCAGGAATAGACTCCTTTGACTCAGTCTAAAAAAAACAGTGCAGGAATAGGCCCCTTTAACTCAGCCTGAAACAATGCAGGAATAGACCCCTTTGACTCAGCCTAAAACAATGCAGGAATAGGCCACTTTAACTCAGCCTAAAACAATGCAAGAATAGGCCACTTTAGTTCAACCTAAAAACAAAGCAGGAATAGGCCTCTTTAACTCAGCCTAAAACAATGCAGGATTAGGCCCTTTACCCAGCCTAAAACAAGGCAGGAATAGGCCACTTTAACTCAGCCTAAAACAATGCAAGAATAGGCCACTTTAGTTCAACCTAAAAACAAGGCAGGAATAGGCCTCTTTAACTCAGCCTAAAACAATGCAGGAATAGGCCCTTTATCCAGCCTAAAACAAGGCAGGAATAGGCCACTTTAACTCAGCCTAAAACAATGCAAGAATAGGCCACTTTAGTTCAACCTAAAATTAATGCAGGAATATGCTCCTTTAACTCAGCCTAAAACAATGCAAGAATAGGCCACTTTAGTTCAACCTAAAATCAATGCAGGAATAGGCCCCTTTAACTCAGCCTAAAACAATGCAGGAATAGGCCACTTAATCTCAGCCTAAAACAATGCAGGAATAGGCTCCTTTAACTCAGCCTAAAACAATGCAGGGAGGCTCCTTTAACTCAGCCTAAAACAATGCAGGAATAGGCTCCTTTATCTCAGCCTAAAAAACAATGCAGGAATAGGCTCCTTTAACTCGGCATAAAACAATGCAGGAATAGGCTCCTTTAACTCAGCCTAAAACAATGCAGGAATAGACCCCTTTGACTCATCCTAAAAAACAATGCAGGAATAGGCTCCTTTAACTAGGCTAAAAACAAGGCAGGAATAGACCCCTTTAACTCAGCCTAAAAGCAAGGCAGGAATAGACCCCTTTAACTCAGCCTCAAAGCAAGGCAGGAATAGACCCCTTTAACTCAGCCTAAAAACAATGCAGGAACAGACCCCTTTAACTCAGCCTAAAAAACAATGCAGGAATAGGCCCCTTTAACTCAGCCTAAAAACAATGCATGAATAGGCCTCTTAAACTCAGCCTAAAAACAATGCAGGAACAGACCCCTTTAACTCGGCCTTAAAGCAAGGCAGGAATAGACCCCTTTAACTCAGCCTAAAAGCAAGGCAGGAATAGACCCCTTTAACTCAGCCTAAAAACAATGCAGGAACAGACCCCTTTAACTCAGCCTAAAAAACAATGCAGGAATAGGCCCCTTTAACTCAGCCTAAAAACAATGCATGAATAGGCCTCTTAAACTCAGTCTAAAAAACAATGCAGAAATAGGCTCCTTTAACTCGGCATAAAACAAGGCATGAATAGACCCCTTTAACTCAGCCTAAAAAAAGGCAGGAATAGACCCCTTTAACTCAGCCTAAAAAACAATGCAGGAATAGACCCCTTTAACTCAGCCTAAAAAACAATGCAGGAATAGGCCCCTTTAACTCAGCCTAAAAACAATACAGGAAGAGGCCCTTATCTTAGCCTTAAGCAATGCAGGAAATTGATCTTACCCGTGCTACTCCTTCGTCCCAGCCTGCAAGAAGAATATAATATTATTATATTGTCAATTGATATTACATTATAAATAATAATAAATCCTAACAATACATTTATACATTATAATTATATAACAAAATAATATAATTTATCTAATTATCTGTTTGATCAATTTTCAGGCTTTTTTCTTTTAGCTAAAAAGACCAGGATAGCATAAATACAAATGTGTGTGTTTATTCATGAAAAATATTGCTTCTATGTGTCTGGACATGCAGGAACTGCATGTCTCAGTCATTTTTCTGTTTTTGGAAAATGATGCAGGTGGACAGCTTTTTATTTTTATTTACCATGAAAATAAGGAAATATATCATTATTTCTCAAGCACTGGCACAGAAATGACAACCAATGATTAAAATGTGAGATAATAACCGATGTGTAGGTAAAATTAGTCAAAAGTTTGAAAAGTATCCTCGAAATATGTAACATTTCAAATATTTTTCGGTGTCCTATTTACATACCCAGCAGATTTATAGGAGTAAGGGTGTCAAAATCCTAGAATGTATTGAAGTATATTCCCATGTTACCTTAGGAGAAAAACCACCCACAGCAGGATTCAGATTTTTCTTTAGTAGCAATCAAGCATGTTAAAAATTACCAAGTGACACTTTGGCAAAAAAATCATTTGATACAGGGTCTTAAAGTAAAGCTGCCAGTGCCTGAGAAAAATATTTTTTTTTGCCTAATACAACCAGTCAATAAAATGAATGAAATTAAGAAAATGTAAGTTACCTCTGATTACCTGGCCCATGCCAAGTTTGAACTCGAAACATTTTGGTTTATTACGAGAGGAATCAAACTGCTTCCCATTGGTGAGGGTCCCTGTGGATCAAAAACATTAGTTTAAATACATGACGCCTGTACATAAAATGACCATATAACAGTGTTGCTTCATTTTCTGAGACATAGTACTGTAATACTCCTTGCAGAAGTCAACCTTTATTACATGTCGCACGCTGACTTTTAAATTGCCTGGGGAGTATCAATTATTTTTTCAGGAAACGACCATAATGTAAGTCTTATTCTTAAAGTAATTCTTGAAGTCAATATGAAATTGCATCAAAAAACAAAATATATATTCACATGATATACATATTTTAATTTAAAATAAAAGTAATTCTTCTTAATACAACTTTTCCATGGAATTACTAGATATGCTACTGGTGTATTAATCTTTGACTATGTAACTTGATAAAATATCCACAATGTATTACCGAGGTTAATCATAATTATGAAAAGTTTAGTACAAAGTAATTGTTTAACAGAAAATTCAGGACGCATTTATAAAAACTGACTGACTTCATCACAGGCAAATATATAGTTAACAAACCCTCTGGTTAAGGCAAGATCACTCAAATCTAAAATTCATCTAAAATGCAGATTAATAGATACACACACACACACACACACACACATATATATATATACACATACATTACACTTTCTTTCACTGGAGTACACAGATTTAATGACACAGAAATGTCAAAATGGGATTTGGACCAGGGTTCCACCAGATGGGTAAAATTATGTACCCAAATAATATGCTAGGGTACCAATATGTACCACACCACAAAAGTGGTTCTAGAATGGCTTTTTTCTACAAAGTAATATTAAACATAATGAAGAAAAACATCCTCCTTAAATTTATGAAAAACTTAAACATAAACCCACTTCATTATAGTACATACAGTACTATGGAGGTGGTCGAGTATTCAACTATTGTCATGTCATTTTCATGATGTCTGCACCTGCACACTCCTTTTTTTATAAATCGGTAAGCAGTGCTGCAACTCTGGATATAATTGTCTAAAAAAGTGGAAAACAATACCAAATAAAAGGACATGCGCAGAATTTGTACTTTTTTTAAACAGGTGATACTTCTAAACAAGAATCCTTTGTCCGTCCCTGGGGACAGAGAATCATCTTACCTGTGTAGTGAACCTGTACCGTCTGTCCCCTTTTAGGGTATGTTGTTCCTGTAAAAATAAAAATAAAATCTAGCATTCCTTTGTGAAAGGAAATGATCTAAACTTGAAAAGTCTGCATCTGTCAATATGAATAGGTCAATTAATGTCAATAGATAAAAATTATGGCTGGATTATTGATAATCATGTTTGGTTTAAATTTGAACTCTTTAAATGAACTGAAGTTTCAAGAAATGTCCCTTATATTGTACATTAAATTCCTTCCATTTTATAACTGTAGTTGTCGGTGGTAGAATCCTCCCTTAATGTACATCACTAATGTCTTTTGGAATCTCCTCCTATCTTTACAAGTCAGATTTTAATGTGTAACAGGAACTGGTTTATAATGTGTTAAATGCACATTTGTTCAATTTTTTTTTACACAAAAAACTTTAAATAATTATTTCAACAATTTTAATCTTGGGTTTCATTACTTGCTCCCAATTGCCATTGATAAAGGTAGAGTTCACAAAGTTGGATAAATGGGGCTATCCAACAAGCTTGGCAGTGGAAAATACAACTGGGACCATGGTGAATGCTACTTTCCACTTGTCAACTTGTATTTACCATATTAACTGAATTTTATCAATCACTTATGAACATCAAGTATTTCCAACATATATTTGCCCTGGTAGTTGTATGATTATTAAAACATGTTATATTTATGTAATAAATACATATTTAACATATTTTAAAACATTATTCATTTATAATATTTATATTATATTGAGTCAGTAATATATTACTATATTACAATCTTAAATCTAAAATTTTTCCTTAAAACGAACCCTGTGGTGTTCAGATGACATTTTGGCTTGTAACATAAGTACAAATCAGAGGGATTGTTTTGAAGCCCTTGGTAATATAAAGGGTATGAACAAACTCTCTGGGCATCTGATACACCAACTAGAGTACACACACTCCAGGGGTGTTTTGTACAGCGGTAAAACTTTCTTATTTCCTGCTTCATTTTATCCTTCAGACACACCTCAATCTAGATTATACATATTACAAAGAGATCAGAGTAACATACACTGCATGACTTGTATAGTTAGTATAGTTGTAAATCTAAAATTTTTCCTTAAAACGAACCCTGTGGTGTTCAGATGACATTTTGGCTTGTAACATAAGTACAAATCAGAGGGATTGTTTTGAAGCCCTTGGTAATATAAAGGGTTTGAACAAACTCTCTGGGCATCTGATACACCAACTAGAGTACACACACTCCAGGGGTGTTTTGTACAGCGGTAAAACTTTCTTATTTCCTGCTTCATTTTATCCTTCAGACACACCTCAATCTAGATTATACATATTACAAAGAGATCAGAGTAACATACACTGCATGACTTGTATAGTTAGTATAGTTGTAAATCTAAAATTTTTCCTTAAAACGAACCCTGTGGTGTTCAGATGACATTTTGGCTTGTAACATAAGTACAAATCAGAGGGATTGTTTTGAAGCCCTTGGTAATATAAAGGGTATGAACAAACTCTCTGGGCATCTGATACACCAACTAGAGTACACACACTCCAGGTGTGTTTTGTACAGCGGTAAAACTTTCTTATTTCCTGCTTCATTTTATCCTTCAGACACACCTCAATCTAGATTATACATATTACAAAGAGATCAGAGTAACATACACTGCATGACTTGTATAGTTAGTATAGTTGTAAATCTAAAATTTTTCCTTAAAACGAACCCTGTGGTGTTCAGATGACATTTTGGCTTGTAACATAAGTACAAATCAGAGGGATTGTTTTGAAGCCCTTGGTAATATAAAGGGTTTGAACAAACTCTCTGGGCATCTGATACACCAACTAGAGTACACACACTCCAGGGGTGTTTTGTACAGCGGTAAAACTTTCTTATTTCCTGCTTCATTTTATCCTTCAGACACACCTCAATCTAGATTATACATATTACAAAGAGATCAGAGTAACATACACTGCATGACTTGTATAGTTAGTATAGTTGTAAAGGCAGCAGGAGGTACCGTATATAAATCATCACCCAGTTTAACAGCAATCAAGATATTAAATAACTAGCCATATTCCATAAAATATTTCAATGAAATAAGAAGTTAAAAAAAAAATTGCTCCACCAATGACAGCATGTATGGTTAATAAATAATTCAACGCTGACATTTAAGTTACATGTATCTCAAAACATATCTCTTCTGGAACATTCAATATGAGGTTGTGACATAAAAAGTTAAATTGCCAGTTGTTCAGCCACTTCCTTAAAAACCATTCAAGTGACATCAATGAAATTTGGAGGGCTAGAAGTAATTATCTATGTCTAACAATATTAATATGCCTAATAATGATCTAAATCTACTTCCAACACTCATAAAGTTATGAACCCTTAAGTTTCAGGACTTTTTTGTCTAAATTGCCTGATAATACTTCTATTCGGTACAGTGTACTGATGTAGGCAAAAATATATATCAAATCTCGAGGTGCTCTTAATTCCTTTAATCCCATAATCTTTCTTTTTAATTTTTGTTTACTCTAGAATCTTGACTGAAGGAGTACACCCTACAATAAATGTGTGAGTAACTTCCTATTATCAAGCTGTGCAGACCCTGTCGACTGCCATCACTCCCGAAATGCTCGTTCACTCATGACCCCCAAGCATCCCTGTGTCTGTGACGTCACAAGTAGCCTACCAGTTGCCAACCAATTCTCTCGGGCGAACCCTCGCGGGCACGCTATAGCCCGTTAGTTTTATTTCTATACAATTAACTTCTAAACTGACAATGATTTCACCATTTCTGTCAAATTACAATTACAAGATTGACAAATTTCCGGAATCAAAATTAAGCTAATTGGTCGGCTCATTCATTCATAAAATTAAAAATCCATGGAGCTCTATCCAGGGTAGTTAATGCCCGCTCGCCGGAAAGCGTGGCTGGACTATTATTTGAATATTTCACATATGTGAGCGTCGCTTGTATTAAAAAGTCCAAAACATATCACCGACATTTGTATTCTATTTGTCACTATATATCAAGACATCTCACCATCCCCAGGTTTCAATGTTTCAACGTCGACTCCCATTTTCGTTTGTCTTCCTCAACCGGCTTCTTTGTGAACGATGTGGGTCAGCTTGGCATGTGCGACTAATACGGAACGTACAAACTCACTTCAGGAAAGGAAAAAAACATACACGGCGCAAAATTAACTTAAAGGGGAGTGGGGGTGCACCTTGGGAGAGGCTGGGCTTTTGGGCCCAAAGGTGCGCTAAATATTTACAGTTATCATATTTATTTATCAATATCTATATATAAAGTGTCAAAATTAATTTAAGTACCTGGCTACCTATAAATTTATAAATTAAGGTGTACCACAAGGCAGTGTCCTTTGGCCGGTACTATATTTGATACATGTATATTTGTTAATGATATATATGGACTTAGTAGAGTAGCATCTCTGTTCGACCATGCTGATGATAATACCATGGAGTTTGCTCAAAAGATAAAAAAAAAAAAGATTAAAGATACCCTTATACATCAATCAAAAGTCACGGTTGCAATAAAATGGTTTCCGATAATTGTATGGAGCCAAACCCTAGTGATTTTCAAAATAGGCCTATATATATATATATATATATATATATAAATATATATATATATATATATATATATATATATATATATATATATATATATTAATGAGCAAAAATAAATCTCATTGGCTCTGGACCGGCTGCATAAAATTACCATTGAGGTTTTTACGTCAAACTGGGGGCTAAACCCAGATTATTTGTCTAAATTATTTATAAAAAAACTGGTAAAATTGTTACCAAGCAGCGATCAAATATTGATTTAATTATTCCCCGGGGTAATACTACTCATTTTGGTATACATTCTGTCAAATATATGGCAGCTATTCTATAGAATAAACTATTTAGCCATTACAAATGTGCAGAAAACTAAGCTAGATTTAAAAAATGAATTATATTAACTGGACTGCATGTGTTCAAATGTATATGTAAAAAGTGTAATTATGATGATATTTATATAATTGTTTGTTAATTATCAATATATCTATGTATAACAAATGTTTATTGTGTACGTACGTATATATAGAAGATCTTAAATTACAGGTTGTAGTAGTTTGATATCTAAACACAGTTTCTTAATTATTATGTATAATGTTTCCTCTATATGTCTTTCTAATCGACTCTAATCTGGTATATTTTATATCTTGTGTGATTTTTCATGCCAGTCCGAACTTTAACTTTTTGCTTCTCAATGCATGTACTTGCAGATCTTATAGGCAATGATGTATGCCTCATTACATGTGTACATATATATTCTTCACATATGTAACTTTTTTTTCTCCTTTTTAATCTAGATATGTGATCACTTGTGTCTTTCATAATTGTTATATATCGTCTGTGAGAATAGCCTATATATGGCCAATGTTACTATATTGTAAAACGGACGGAAAATAATTTGTTTGGTATTTTGTATCTGTATTTGCACAGTCGCTCGAATCCCTGTTCGTGGTTGTGTTTTTATCAAGAAAGGATGAAACTGTGCACTATATGAGTATAAAGTCGTGCCTTAATTACGTATAGTACGGAGATATAGTATGGATCACTAGAGTAACTAGAGGTGTAATAAATGCTCTGTTCCCATGTTCACCTATAAGATAGGGTTTCAAGTGACTGGTATTTGAATGTACTGGGATATCAGCCATAATGAAGCATCTAAAAACCCTTACATAAGCTTTAGATTAACTGTATCCGCCAAAACAGAGTTTTGCGGATACTATGTTTTCAGCCCATGCACCGCCGCCGCCGCCGTAGGTATCCGGAGAACTCCTCCGTATAACCGCTGGGCGGAATTTTACGAAACCCGGGACTATGTTCGGGTCACATGTAAACTGCTGCGCCCCGAGCTTGTTTTGACCTCTGACCTTTCCTCTGCGCTCTGCGTCCATCTGTGCGTCTGTGTTCACACATAAACCCCCGTATCTCTGGACTCGTTTGACCGATCGGGCTGAAATTTTGCACGTTTATACATCTTGGATAGGTTTTCGATTTTGTGACAGGTGGCGCCACCTACCTCCCCGTTTACGCTCCAGACAGTCATGCTAATATCTCAGGACTGGTTTGGCGGATCAGCCTGAAATTTTGCATATGTATAGGTCAACATATCCCTTTAACATACCCAAAACTGGTGGCGCACAGCGGCCATCTGTTTATCTGCCTTTGGATAAAATCATGCATCTGCAACTGTTTTTGCACAGCGTCCATCTTTTTGTCTGCCTTGGGATAAAATCATGCATATCTCTGCAGTGGTTGGACTTATTCACATGAAATTTTGCACGTGTTGACATCATGGACAGCTTTCTTGATTTTATGACAGTTGGCGCTACCTACATTCTAGTTTACGCTGCAGACATCCAAGCTCATATCTCGGGAACCGTTTGACCGATTGGGCCAAAATTTTGCATGTGTATAGGTGTCACATAGCTCTTTATCATACACAAAACTGGAGGGGCCACCTGCAACTGTTTTTGCACAGCGTCCGTCTTTTTGTCTGCCGTGGGCTAAAATCACTCATATCTCAGTAGTGGTTTGACTTATATGCCTAAAATTTTGCGTCTTTATACATCTTGGTTAGCTTTCTCGATTTTTTTTGGCAGGTCGCGCCACCGACATACACATTTCGGCTGCAGACATCCATGCTGATATGCAACACACCTCACTCTATTTCCCCTTGCCACTCAATCCATGCCTCACTTCTGCCGTTCCACTCTTATTTTGGCGGATTAACGTAGTCGCGTGTCGACGACCCGTATACTAGTTGTTTGTTGGTAGTGTTGTGATGGCAGCGTTTCTCTACCTGTCATGTCCATGTGTGCCCACTGGGGAAAATCCCACCAGTACCTGAGATCAAATGTAACTGATAAAATTGGCCGGCGGACCCTGCCTGTCTGAGCCTCCATACCTCAATGTATATCCTTTGACATAGTATATCCACGCAAAGGTCTTGTGGTATCGTCAAACAGTAAACTTCTTTGTTTCAATCTATCTTAAAGGTCTAGAGTCAAATTACTTTCAGCTCCTAAGACATAAATTTGATCCTCAGAATATTATGTGTTACCTCTCCTATATATGAATCACGTTTTTTTTTGTTGGTCTAATAAATGATTTTTAGATTTAAGACAAAATTTTTATTCTTAAAAAAACAAGCGATATAGGCCTATATTTCGCAGCTGACAACTTGTGTGCATTTAACAATGATATGATATCATCATGAAACACATACTAATTTCTGCATATTTTTCATTTATCAGCTTCCATTTCCTAAATTTTACATTTTTTTTAAATGATGGAAAAAATTATAGATTATGTATATGTTAAAGATGGCCTGTAATTGATGCTTCGAATCATAGAAAAAAGAGTCATTAACGAGACATAGAAAAAAAAAGAAACGTAGCAAAGGGAAATTTTAAATACAGGTTTCCATGTTTTTATCGAGCTGAAACCTTCCTGTAGTTTACATGCCGGAATTTACATATCACAAATTACCCCTCTCCCCCTTCAAATTTTTACATGTTTCATAGCCTAGTATATATGATTAGGCCTAATGGCATTCAAGTTGCTTTTGCGCCATCCAAATAAATAGTCCTTATTCTGCCTAGGGCATTATTTTAAAAACAAACTTGAAATTTTAGAATGCAAGCCTCGGCCATGCCGTGGGTCCCTATCAATTGTGGGATGCTCCGAAACCCTAAAATTCGGCATACATGATCGCTGAGGCAACTAGAATACGGAAACTCTACAAGCGACTTTACGTGTGTCCGCCAAAATTTGAGTGATAGGGGCGAAGTGAGGCAATGAGTGGCAAGGGGAAGTAGAGTAACACGTGTTGCATATTAGCATGGATGTTTGCCACGTAAACATGATTGTAGGTGGCGGTACCTGTCATTTGACCAAGAAAGCTATCCAAGATGCATACACTTGCAATATTTCAGGCAGATAAGTCAAACCTCTGTCTAGAAATAAGCGATTTTACCCTAAACGGCAAACAGATGGACATCAAGCAAAAATAGTTGCATGCAATCACCGCCACCAGTTTTGCGTATGATAAAGAGCTTTGTAAGATTTATACACATGCAAAATTTCAGGCCGATTCGTGAAACCATTCCTGAAATATAGCGTGTGTGTCTTGTTCGTAAAGGTAAATGTAGGTGGCGCCACCTGTAATATAATCGAGAAGCCTATCAAAGATATATACGCATGCAAAATTTTAGGTGGATAAGTCCAACTACTGCAGAGATATGAGTGATTTTAGCCTAAGAAAGTCGAACATATGAAGGCTGTGCAAAAATGGATGTAGATGGCACCACTGAAGCTATCCAAGAGTTATACACTCGTGCAAAATTTCAGCCCGACTGGTCAAACGAGTCCCAAGATATGTGGGTTTAACTGTAAAAACAGACGCACAGATGGACGCTGTGCAGAGAGGAAAGGCCAGAGCTCAAATCAAATGAGGCGCAGCAGTTCACATGTGAGCCGATCATAATTTCAAGTTCAATCAAATTCCATCCAGTGGTTACGGAGGAGAACCACGGAAACCTATGCGGCGTCGGCGGCGTCAGAAGCTTCTGTTCTGTTATTCAAAACATGCACGTAACGCCAGAAATGTAAACTATGCACATAATTATTCATTTTTTTCTGTATGAGATGTTCCGGGGTGTGGTATATTGACTTTAGGTGTAAGCATCGCGCATAGGGTTAAGCTGCGCTTTTCATGAGGTACTGTATCCTACTGCGTTTACTTACAATAAATTGCTACAGTATTAGCGAAGCACATTAAAGTGTCATATTAAGAGTTCATAGATTGTAAAATTGTCACTTTTGAAGCTCGCATGCGTCAGTTCAAAAACAGAGTCATGCGAAATGGAAATCATTGCCATATACAGTTAAACCTCGCCTAACGAACACTTTTCTTTCACGACCACCTCAAAATAACGACCACTTGTCCATAGTCCCTTTTCTTTTCTTTTTTTTTTGCTCTTTGCATTAAACCTCGCTTAGACGACCATCTGGAAAGTGCAACATTTTATCAGGGTCCCGTAGGTGGTCGTAATTTTGAAGTTTTGCTGTAAATATCACTGATTCAAATATTAAATCAGAACTTTTTCGTTTTTGTGAGCTAAAGCTCTTTATAACGAGGGTTTTAAAAAGAAAACCAAAAAGGTTATAATTTCTCTCAAGTTTATAAAGTTATTTCATGTAATATATTTGTATATGAAATGTATGCCAATGGTCTTATTGTATCAAATTTCATTTTATACGTCATTTTCCGTATACTGCACATATATACGGACTTTGAGTCAACAATAAACAGTAATAATTACTGTGTACAGTAAATGAGTCATACTGAGAAAAAAACAGCACCTATATATATGATTAGTAAAAAAACCGTAAATTGTATATGACTACTTAATTCTTTTAGCTCATCCGGTATGGTCCCTGGTGAATTAATATATACGCAATGGCTATGGGGCTTCCGCCTCCGCCCACAATTTTCAAAAGACTTCTTATCCTTTATTTCTTGACCGAATTGTTGCTTTTTGTTTTGTCTGACATGTCTATGTGTGTGGGTTTTGTACCTCTAAACACAGGATGTTTAACTGAAGGTTGCAAAGTGTGTCCATAAGGAATCATTTTCTAAGACATCCTGATTGATTTTGCGTTACATTAATTTATTTATCGATAACTGCACCCATTCATATATTACAGAGTGTTAAATTAACGATTTTTTTGTTCAAATATAAATATTTCAAGCAAATATCAGGTGTAAGGTCTTTCACAGCGGCATCTATCAGAAAATACTAATAAGTAAACACACTGCAAATGCTCCCCTTCAAGCAGAGTTGTAAAAAAAAACAGATGGTGTCAAGGATATGCCGAACGCTACTTATAGGGTTAGGATATTTGTATATATTGTTTATGTATGAAATCTCATAATTTTTTAGCAGAACATAAAAAAGGAAAATATATTGGATTTTGGAGGTACTCTGAATTACAATAAAATATTTTTTATTTAAATGATTATATTTCTATGTGACACGGAGTGATATCTTTGTCCCTGAGTATAGATCACCCCATCCACATATGTCAGGCCAGGCATTTGTTCAGCAACTTTGTCATCTGAATTATATATATATATATATATATATATATATATATATATATATATATAAATATATATATATATATATATATATATTTATTTAACTGCGTGAAGTAACAGGCCACAAGTGTTCAACCGGACTTATATGTTCTTTTGTCCTTACTTGGCTCAAGCGGTGATGGTGCATGAACCGGTATGAACCATTTGATATTTACAGTTAGCCTATATCCGGTCGGACTGTTCACAGAAAACCACCGAAAATCAAACAAAGACACTAAAAATCAATTAAGCTTTTTGGCATTCATAAATATTTTAACTGCTTTAACCGTTAACTAACATAAAATAAAAACAATATATATATATATATATATATATATATATATATATATATATATATATTATACTATACTGAATTTGGACAAAAATTATTTCTCTCCTGTCGGCAACGTTAGTTATATCAATTTTGCCAACAGGTGGCTATACTTTTTCTCCAGTCCAAGTCACCGGGCACGTGCTAAACACCGTTAACTTATATTTTTTATACCGGTTAATGTAAAATATTTATTTTGTTATATTTATTATTGTAAATAATACTTTTAACCCTATTAATCTTATTATTTTATGATAGCTATCATATAAACCAATTAAAATAGTTAGTAATGTAAAAAAAACTAGTTTTTTCAAATATCACATGCTTTTGTTTGATTTTCGGTGGTTTTCTGTTGTTTTTGGTGGTTTACTGTGAATAGGATCCGGCCCGTTAGGCTATATAAATATCCTATCGGCTGAAGCGCTCGGTGATGTGATGAAATCGTCAAGATGGGATATCACAGATGTGGCAAGCTTCAACTGGGTGTCAATTTTACAGCTTAATTTGAGGTAAAATAATAGGGTGAGGGGAAGTGCATGTGTTGTCGCTCAACAAAGGAAAATGTAATACGATTGTATCCAGACAATGAGAATAATACGAACGGCACGATAATATATATATATATATATATATATGTAGATAATTACATATTTACAATGCGACATAGGTATGAATTAATAAAAAAGAGGCAACAATTATCAGTATGAATAAAATACATTAAAATAATATGAAATTTTAAACACTGATAGAAAATTTTTATGCTTAAATCTAAATGAAATTTTAACATGCAATTCTTGTCAATCCAGCATTTCTTATAACGTTTCCTAATGAAATTTCCTGAATTAAGATAGATATTATATTACCTAAATTTACGATAAATTTATTGATACAATATTTCATATATATTATGTATATACACTTATATGTGTACTTTTAGGCCTATATTATTAAATAAAATATTAAAATATTCGCTTATGCATTAACTTCATAATTCACTAACATGTATAATACAAAAGAGGATAGGAAAAGAATCTTTCATAAATCGTTCAATTTCTGTCCGTGATTGCGTGAATAAAATTTGTAAAATCTTAATGAAGATATAATATAACGCGCCTTCCAGGTTTTCTATGTTAATTTCGCGTTATTGTTTTACATCACTAAAATTTGGCCTTGACCTAACTGGCATGCGCCTTGGACCTCTCGAAGCTTGTGCGGGAAATAAACAGATCTTCGCTTCAGACATCGGTTAGCGATAATGGGAGGCGATTAGACGCTGATGATCGCGTAGACAAGCCTTCGTATATGTCCACACCGTAAGTAACAAACACGTTTGGTTACTAACTGTCCTGTAAGTGACAGGATCCACCTGTAAATAACGACCTTCATATTCAGAAATGGAGCTCTGAACTCAAACATGCCTGATGGAGTGATGACATGCTGATCAGTCAGTCGCCAGCTTGATTACAGGAGAAACCTCGCATCTCTCTGACTGGCTTTTTACTGTCAGCCCTGCGTGGTACCGGGTACAGCAGTGGCTTTGCTGAAACAGACGCGCCCATGTTACAGATAGATCCTATGGCCAACTTAAAATTAAATACAGATGTGCCGTTTTTTATGTTGTTTATATTAAATCCGATTCAGAAATTATACTATTTATAGCCAACACTGAGAATTACGCTGACATAACATGCGAAACCTGATCATCACCGCATCAGTCAAGTCAGTGAAGTGTAAATTTTGGCATTGACATCTGTTGAAAGTGTTGATGTGAGATGAGTTCACGCAGAGCATATTTATAACCAAGTACATTTGATTTGTCCATTGATCATTTGCATTGTTTTTCATATATAAACTGTCAAAAAGTAAGAAACACTATAAAAATTAACTGGATCTGTCAGCCCAGGTCATTGAGAAGTTGACAAAATTCATAGATCTGCTTAACAGAACATTAACTTGAAAACTAATTAATTGAGTTTGATTTGGGAAATGATGTTTTTTTGTTTCTCAAAATATTACTGTCTTTATCAGGGGTAGATCGAGGATTTTGAAAAGGAGAGGTCCCAACCTTGCAAGACTTATTAAGAAAAGTTATAGAACACCTCTGGGTTTTCTAGTCCTGAAGAAGGGGAAGGGTCCAGGCGGGTAAAATTGGTTTGGAACCCTCAAAAAAAGGTTGTTGTGGCTCAGAAGGGGGGGTGGGAGGGGGGGGGGTGGGGGGTCAAGGCCCTCTGGATCAGCTACCTTACTGTTGAGGCCTTTAATAAATTTAAAGTTTGATCACATTCATTAAGTGTTTAATTGTATTAATAGAAGCAGATTCTGATTGGATTTTAATCTTGTGTTCTGAGCTGGGATATTACTTAATTAAACACCCTTGTTTATATTATTAATTATCAGGCTGCAAGTAGAATTAATATATTAATGGTGCCAGGATTTCATGCAGGGCTTGACATTAAGTTGCCTGCTTGCCCTGGGCAAGTAAAATATTTACAAAACAGTGGTAGGGCCAACAAAAGTCACCTCATATACTTGTTCAACTCCGCAAGTGGATCTAGTATTAACCTTTCCCTTATATTTCACTAAATTTTCCAAAATGTTTGCCCAACTCAAAAGTGTCAGTAATATACATGTCTTTACCCTAAATTATCTGATAATTGTCTCATATACGATAAGACTGGCAAAACAGTCCAATTGAGCACACTTTGTAACCTGGCCACATTTTCTGAATTTTGTGGGGCAAGTTCAAATTTATGTATAGCTGGTAGAAGTTAGGTGTTACTAGCCTCATGGGACAAGTACTTTAATAAGCTAATGTCATGCTCTGGAATATCATTTTCCTCCTGCATAAAGAGTGATGGGACCATGAAAGAAAGAGCAGCTATCTGCCACATTGTATTTCTTGATGAATAGAAATGATATCATTAGATTACTAAGTTTAATGACAGATGATCAGATTTTAGACTAGTAACTTTTTTGCTCAGCTCACTTATTGTCGGCTTTAATTATCATCTATTGTCTGCCATTCATTAACTGGCTGTTTTGGTTATAGGGCACAGAGACATACTGTTAGACTTGGAAACCTCTAACTGATAACCAAGGAGGTCTTAGAGAAACTACCTTGGAAACTTGAAATAAGTCATAGTGACCTATATTTTGTGAACCACAGGGCAATTTTCAACAATTTTGAGCTCTCTGAAAGTCAGACTCTTCTAAGTGTTTTATATTCTTGAATTAATATTTTGAGTTGAGTCATAAAATTGAGATAATCATGATCAAAATTTGCACAGATTGGCCCATCCAGTTCTATAAAAATTTCACTGTATGTCAATTTTGAGTAATATATATATATATAATAGCATAATTAGGCCTGCTAGAGAATTAAAAAATGTTTCATGTGCTCTCAGGGATTTAATTTTCCTGCTTTGTTTAAAAAATACTCTCTGTCTTTACATTTTAAATTTTTTATTGAAAAACTGGAAAGAAAAAAAATACTTTATTAAAATATGAGTAGATTAAGAGTTGATGGAGAGAAGGAAGCATCTTGAATACAAGTCCAGTGCTTTTGTAATGTTAGGTTGATATTTTTAAATTGACCTGGAACAAAGAATATCAATTATACTTGCAGTTGCCTTTTACCGAGTCCTCATATGGTTCAGTTTGTATTAGGTATGACTCTTACCTAACACAAACTGAATTGTTCTTGTTTTACCCCACATTTTATTGGGAAGCCTTAACATAATAATCTGCGAACTTGAAATCTTTAGGAGTGGCTGTAAAATATAGAACCGGTAGAAATATGAAAACAGTCAAGCTGTGCATGGGTTCTGCAAGCTTAAAAAATACTGTGACAATTAGAGCAGGACAGCTACATTTCCAGGAGTACATTGTCGTAAAGTAAAATCATATATGATTGGGTTATGTAAATAATATATGAGAGGTATGGTCAGTACTAGGACAGGCACGATTTATAAATTATAGATGTATCAGTTGAGGCTTGTTGGTCGATGTGTACTGACAATGATTGATCTCATAAAATGGACAGGATTTTCATAAAAAATGTTAATAGTTGACTACTTCTCTTATACTTTCTTTGTGTGTTGGAAGAATATTTTTAAGTTTTTGTTTATACCAAATTTAATGTGTGAACATTTGGCATTTCTGTTGCCAGGTGACTATAGGCCAAGGAGTGAAAATAAAATGGCTAAATACAACAACCTCTGTGGAAATAAGACAGTCATTCACAACATGACCAGCAGGGGGCATGGAATCACATATTGGAATCATTAAGTTATGTTTGGTCTTGCCTTTTATATATACATTGATAAAAACTGAATATTGATTGAGAAAACTTGGCTGATAATCAGTATTAAAAAAAACTCCCAATCGCCAGCTGGGCCCAGCCCTATCCTACTGTTTATGCTTGTATAAAAACTTGTATAAAAATGCATAAATACTGAATTATTGAAATATTTAAGTGTAAGATATACACTTTAAATTTAAGTTAAAAAAATGACCCATGATATGGAAATGTAAAAATATATCTGAAAAATAAAATTAAACAATTATAAATACATGATATATACATCACTATAAACTTTCCCTTAGTTGTGGCATGTCCAGTGTATGGCTGGCAGGTAAAATGAATTTGATGTCTGTCTATAGGGTTCGCTTTTGACCTGGGTAAAACCTATTTTACCTAACCCAGAGGGTAAAACCTGGGTTAAAAGTATTTAACTCCATGTCTGTTTGAATTATCAAGTAGAAACCAAGCTGAGTTTCTTTCTGAATAGTCAGCAGAAGTTACACTCACATTTTGTGAAAATTGGTAGCATGCTAAA
Organism: Sipunculus nudus; assembly: GCA_026874595.1. Classification (NCBI taxonomy): domain Eukaryota; kingdom Metazoa; phylum Annelida; class Sipuncula; order Golfingiida; family Sipunculidae; genus Sipunculus; species Sipunculus nudus. The sequence goes on from CM049309.1 coordinate 9,545,195, forward strand.
TGGCTCTGAATACATCACTCCTGTACAAAACTAAAATAAGCTATTTACCACACTAACTTAAACTCATTTGGCTGTGCAGATCACATCACTCTTATCAATAGGAATTAAAGGTAAACCCCAGGAATCTTATCTTGGGAAACACCTTGGTAAAACCTATTTTAGCCTGGGTTTTCCCTGGGTTTTGGGTAGAACCTGAAAACTCTGTCTTGCTATCAGATTTTCCTCTCTGGTCAGGGCTTGATTTTTGCCAGTCATGTCGGACTAGATATTAGTGAATTTCAACCCCTGTTTAGTATGTATGACAGCAAATAAGCTTTGATATTAAATCACGGGGGCACATCTGTTAAAACAGTAGTATATACTTTTTATAACTGATTTACACTGGTTGCCTGTTGTGGCAGTTACTAAATTGATTAGGGTTTCCTGTCTTTTTTTGTTACTCAGGTTTATTAAATAACACTTTCACAAATAGTCACTGCACTTATGCTTTGTTATTAACTTATTGTTTTACCATCTGCTTTTAAATTCCTTTTCATGTTTGAATGGCAGAAGGTACTTTTTAACTGCTATATGTGTGTGCTATACCAGTTGTTTCTATCATGTGACCCCAACCTTTCTTACATTACATTCATTGCTGAGCATGGTGTAGTTTGGGAAAAACCTGGAAAAAATTCAAAGTTAAAAAAAATTACATTGATTTTATTTTTTAAATAAAGGTACAAATCAGCTTGCAAAAATATGTAAACTGAGATTGTCAACACAACTGATATACTGACAGCTGTAATGGGGCACATGATGATTTTGTATGTAAAGTGACCACCAGGTGTCAGCAGTGCATACAGGCACCAGATCGTCCCAGTGAAAGTTGATAATGGTGGTGACAGCTGGCAGATTATTTTGACAATTACATAAATATTTACATTAATAAGTAGAAATATATTCTCAAGGTAGAATATTAGCAGTTATTGAGTTTTGGCAAAGTTCCATTTTCACAACTGTAAGATTATGCATAGGACAAGATTATGGATAAAGCTGCAGATTTTCTTTTTAGCAAACCTGTGAGCTTATGAGATGGTGCGTCGTGCATTGTGTCGTGCATCGTCGGTACGTTAACCATAGCTATCTCAAAATGGCAGAAGCTAGCATCACCAAATTTTTTTACAAATAATCAGTCATCTGAGAAACTCTATCGGATTTTGTTTTTTTTTAGCTCAGCTGACTATAAGTCATCTGAGCTATAGTCGTGGTCCATTGTCCGTCGTCTGTCCGTCCGTCCGTCAGTCTGTCCGTCCGTCCGTAGATGTGGCACGTTTTGAAACTGTAAGACCTAGGAATCCAAAATTTGGTATAATGTTAGATGTCCCCAAGATCTCCTACCAAGCCAAAAACTGGGTCTTTGCGACTTTGTTCCTTTGAGAAATTAAGGAAAAACCTCAATTTTTTATTAAAAACCTATTTTCACACTTCAGGACTGCCTAATATCAAAACAACTCATCTGTTTTTCCTCATATTTACCATAAATATTCCTCTATATAGTTCCTATGTACATGCCAGAAATTATGTCTGTATTATATAATTTAAAAAAGTTATGGGCCCAAACATAATGCATTTTGTAAAAAATCAGGAAAGATATTTGATCACTTAACACAAAACATATTAAAGCTATGGACTTTTTTTCCAGTAATATAACTTTAATTAATCAAAATTAAATTGTATACCCAAAATTAGATCAAAATCTTTTAAATTTTTTAAAATATTAACAAAAATAAAAAATTGGTACCTTAAATTTAGCCCACCTTTGACCATGGCACGTTTTTTTCCTGTAAGTACTGTGGATTTAATTTTCACAGCATGTTTTTGGTAGCACTTCGTCTGTTAACACCAAAAATTTGAAACCAGTTGATCAAAAACTGTAGATTTTATTCGAGTTTTTAAACACCATGTAACATATTGTTTACATAAAGCTAGTGTTATGCAGTTTGCAAGAGCTCAGCTCCCCAGCTTCAGCTCTCAGTTCCTTAAATTTGGCATAAAATTAGATGTCTCCAAAATCCCCTACCATGCCAAGAATTTGGTCACTAGGACTTAATACCTTCGAGATATTAATGAAAAACTTCATTTTTCCATTAAAAACCCATTTTTACACTTCAAGACTGCCTAATATCAAAACAACTGATCTGACTTTAATCATATATAATATACATATTTTTCTATACATTCTCTATGCACATGCCAGAAATGATGTCAGTATTGCGTAATTGTTTTAAGTTATGGGCCAAAACATAATGCACTTTGTAAAAAAATCAAGAAATATATTTACTCCCTTAACAAGGATATTGCTGAAGCTAGAGATTTTTTTGTCAGGGATGTAACATTATTTAATCAAGATTCAATTAAATACCTAAAATTAGTCCTGAATTTTTCAAATTTTATAAGTTATTAGTATAAATATAAAATTAGTACCTTAAATTTTGCTCAACTTTGACCATGGCACGTTTGTTTCCTGTGAGCACTGTTGATATAATTTTTATGTCATGCACACATAAGGATTTCAGCTTTTTAGTTTAGAAAGCTGAAAGAAATTGTCCAAAAATTGTAGCTTTTGTAAATGTTTCTATGAGACCATGTCAGACCTTGGCCCTCTCCAGCCCCTCTTGAGTCACCTGTATGTTGACCTTGTTGAACTTTCAGCAAATTATGCATGCTTGAGGGGAGGCATAAACTTGGGCTCCAGGCAGCTTATTATATAATGGCCAGCCACAGTTGATCCAGGTGTCCAACCCAACTCATCTAGTAGTTTTAACCAACAACATAACAATAAACAATAAATTAATAATTTTTTATTAGTTTTTAATAACAAATTAAAGAAAAATAGAAAAGGAATTTGTTAGTTTATAATAACAGGAAATTAACTTGCAGTTACTGATGATATAAGAATCTTGTATCGATGGACAGAATGTCATGTATTCCAAATAACACCATGCAGTCACCTATGGTACTTTTCAGTTCAATTTTAATGATAAAAAAGTAAACCATATTATTTATTACTAATGATTGTGGATCATATGAAGGAAAGTAATGATGGACAAAGATGCAGTTGATAATATTAATCTAGATTCCTACTGTGTCTAGTGTGTACATCGATGTGAAATTTGTCCAAAATGAATATATTACATTTATTTTTTTAAATATAAATAAAAGCCATAAAACCAGGTACTTATGATCATTATTTAAATGTGTTAATTTTGTATATTCTGGATACTCAACATCATTGTTCGGTGAAAACTGAATAAATACCCGACATGGTGCGAATAATTTGCAATTGTATTGTATTTAAATACGAATATGAATATGTACTCCATTATAAAATTTCTTGCATACAGAACGGGAATTCAGGTAAAAATGAAACTATATGAATACCAGTGCAAATACTTTCCAAATGTATTCATGAATGCATTCATGAATATATTCTTTAATATTATTTTAATAATCATTTCAGTTATATTACATTTTAAAAAATCATAAGGTTCTCTTATTATTTTTAATAAAAATTATATTTGGGACAATATTTGTAATTTTTTTAATTACTATTTAAACTCTTATATTATATGTTCTGCTTATAAGTTATATGGCCAAGTCAAAATCTGTGCGACAATAGTACTCCATTTGTTAATAAAATAAATGAAATCAATCCTCTTCCCTGTCTCCAGAGATACTATCAAAATCATACATAAGCTAAACAACAACAACTCATAATACAGCTCATATTTATTACCACACAAAACCAGCACGTGAATCATATCTAAATCATATTTTTTTATCATATATAACAGCTGAGCGCCGTGACCCATAGGTCCCTTGTTTTTTTAACTGCATTTTCTTAGATTTTATAGGGGAAAAGCTAAAAAAGCTTTAAAAATCTTCTTGTCCAAACTGTCCATCCAAATTGTCCAATATTTCACAGAAATGATCCCTGGAGCAATTGTACTCAAATTTGTTCGAATGGTTCAAGTTTGGAGATTTTTGGCCGAGTTACAGGAGGTTGAACTTAGTCATCTGACCAAAAGAGCATATTAAAATTAAAATCTCAGAATTGGCTAGAGCTATGATCACCAAATTTTATACCAATGTTTGTCCATATGTCATATCTGAAATTGAGATATTGGTGGTGCCACCTTCATTGATATGTTGAAAATGTAATTTTCAACTCTTCTAGCTTATACACCGATTTATGATGAAACTGTTAAGCTGATTGGTTTAAACTTTACAAGAATTATTCTATTGTAGGGTTCTGCCACTTTTATAAGAATAGATTGGGAAAATACAGCTTTTAAAAAAGCATTGTAGCCAATTGAAAAAGGCTTTCTGTGTTGGAAAACAGATTTGACAACATGCTGAGTTTCAGCAGCCAAGTCAAGAGGTCACTCAGTACAAACAGGTGGGGTCCAGACACCACCATGGCAACTGACCTGGCTCTGGCGGGTGTCAAGACACAGCATCTAGACGTCTAGACACAATGTCTAGATGCAGAATTCCCAGATTAATGGAACTATATCTTTCAACTGTTTGAAAAAAACTTGGTTTGCCTTTTAAGTGAATCAGGTTTATCATCAGGTCACATGTGAACTGCTGCGCCCTCATTTTTGGTTGACCTCTGACCTATCCTTGCTGCCCAGCGTCCATTTGTGCATCTTTTAAATAATAACCCACATATCTGGGGAACCGTTTGACCGATCAGGCTACAAAATTTGCACAAATGTACCCCTTTGATAGCTTTATAACATACACTAAAAATGGTGGCGCCACCTGCAACCATTTTTGCACAGCGTCTATCTGTTCATCTGCCTTGGGATAAAATCACTCATATCCCAGCGGTGGTTTGACTTTTCCACCTGAAATTTTGCAGGTTTATACATCCTGGACAGCTTTCTTGATTTTATGACAGGTGGCGCCACCTACATTCACGTTTACTCTGCAGACATCTAAGCTCATATCTCGGGAACCGTTTGACTGATTGGGCCAAAATTTTGCATGTGTATAGAACTCACATAGCTCTTCATCATGGGCATACTTGGTGGCGCCACCTGCAAACATTTATCCACAGGGTCCATCTGTTCATCTGCCTTGGGATAAAATCACTCATATCTCAGCAGTGGTTTGACTTATTCACCTGAAATTTTGCAGGTTTATACATCCTTGACAGCTTTCTTGATTTTTTTAACAGGTGGAGTTACCTACATTCACGTTTAAGCTGCAGACATTCAAGCTCATATCTCGAGTAAGGTTTGACTAGTTGGACCAAAATTTTGCATGTGTATAGATCTCACATAGCTCTTCATCATAGGCAAAACTGGTTGCGCCACCTGCAACCATTTATGCACAATGTCCATCTGTTTATCTGCCTTGGGATAAAATCACTCATATCTCAGAAGAGGTTTGACTTATCCACCTAAAATTTTGCAGGTTTATACATCTTGGACAGCTTCCTCGATTTTATGACAGGTGGCACCACCTACATTCATGTTTACTTTGTAGACATTGAAGCTCATATCTTGGGAACCGTTTGACCGATTGGGCCAAAATTTTGCTTGTGTATAGATCTCACATAGCCCTTCATCATAGGCAAAACTGGTGGCACCACCTGCAACCACTTATGCACAGCATCCATCTGTTCATCTGCCTTGGGATACAATCACTCATATCTCAGCAGTGGTTTGACTTATCCACCTGAAATTTTGCAGGTTTATACATCATGGACAATTTTCTCGATTTTATGACAGGTGGCACCACCTCCATTTATGTTTACGCTGCAGACATCCATGCTAATATGCAACACACCTCACTCTATTCCCCTTGCCACTTAATCCATGCCTCACTTCACCCGTCCCACTCTGATTTCTGCTGATACACAGTCGCTTGTCGACTATCCATATTCTAGTTTTAAAATGTCCTAGTCTGAAACTTGCAGGTCCGAAACGTCCATTTTGCTGAAATCATAATGACTTAGGTAGATATGCAGGACTTAAGAGGATCAAAATTAAATTATAAAAATAAACCTCCATTCATACTCCCAAACTTTGCACAGGTACGCATTAGGCCTGTAGGCCTTGTTATGTAGATATTATGAAGGACTGATTCCTGTGTTTTGGCTGCTGTACATATCCGACCTGTTATCTAACAACATTTTGGTCAGATTATGAAGCAACTCATCAGACTTATGCTTGGCTATCGGAAAACTGATAGGTTAGATAAATCAAAGTAAATAAGCTTTAAAACATTTGTTTGTCACAAACTGGGGACTGATCTGCCAAATGCAGTGAATACATGTATTTGTTTTGATTCAAGCAGTGCTTGTTTTATCTTTGTTTTACTGCCTTGTTTCACAATGCAGGAATAATTAATGTAAGTATATGAGAGAAAGAGAGATATATGGATAATGAATACACAGATAAGTCAGTTAAATGCCAAGGGGAACTGACTTTTCTGTGTATACATGTTCCATTTCTCTATACAATGAACCAGCATGGCTGTTCATACATCTTTCTCTCTCTCTCTCTCCCTCTCTCTCATGCAGACATACACACCACTGTACATATATTTATTTTATCCATGACCACATGAAAGGAATCTGGCCTGTCATGTACCGAATTTTAACCACATTAAGGAATTGTACCTTAGGACATATTCTCTTTAGTACAGGAAAAGGTGCTTGTTGTAATGTTGAATTACAAATATCTTGAATTTGAAACCACTTTGTATATTTAGCCGACCACAGTATGTGTAGTTCTTGCACAGTTAATTTGGAGGTTCCACCAGATATTTAAGATGTGTTTGTCTATGATTACAGGTTGACATCTCTTATTTAAACCAGCAACTATGGATTTTGACGAGACACAGGTGATGCCACAGAGTGATGAGGAAGATGAAAATGAACCGGTAAGCAACCAGTTGCACATTTGAACCTCTGCGGGACAGCTTAGTGCATCATCAGCAGAGGTTGAAATCACCTGTACTTGTAATTTTAATCATTGTGCACTCACAGAGTGTATGAAACCAGTTGTAAATCGGATAGATTTCACATGTATTGTTTTACTAAGCAGGTTTGTACTTTGTACCCTTTTCTGCAAAACCTGTGAAATTTAAGTGAAAACAATAAATATGAAAATACTTTCATCTACCTTAGATTTGTTTGAAGCCAAATTAAATTTTAACTTATAAAACATTCTATCTTTAGAAAAATGAACCCTATTGTTTCCATGCTAATTTATCATTATCACACATCTCATAAAGGTGAGTAACATTTTACTGTTATTGAATTCAGATCTCAGTAGCAAATTTAATTGTTCTGTAGCTTTTTGTCTGATTGTTTGATAGTGTATTGTTTGAAAAACTGTATTCAGTGGAATGTATGATATCCTGTCAGCATGTTGTAGGAACGTGTTTATTAGCTGTACTTCCGGTAGTCCATGATAATGCAGAAATAACTTCTGACACAACAATATAATAATACTAGAAAATGGAACCTGTCTGAAAGACTACCTTTCTATTAAGACCACCCTTGGGTGAACTGACAGCGTTCACATTGGTTATAACTGACCTGTCTAATAAGAGCACTTGCAAATTTGGTCTCATAACGTATTCTTGTTAAATATTGAGTAAGTTTGTAAAGTGAATCATGCTATATTGACAGGTTGCCCATCTGAAGGTACTTGCTCCTGCTAAGCTTGCTGGCACCACTTATCCTGTATATGAAGGTATGTAAATAGTTCATCTTTTACTTCTGTTCTTTATTTTATTACTCTTTGTGTAAGTAAATAGGGGCCTGGTTTCTATCCAGTTTGTGTTTTATGTGTGTCTATAAGATATACAATAATAGAATTTTAATTGAGCATAAACCTATATATGCTGATGTATGAATATATTGAACTTAATAAATTCTTAAATTGATCCATGCAATAATATCTGGGGTTCTTAATTTATATTAATCGGCCTAAAGGCCCTATAAATTTGAAGTTGTGGGCCTTTCCCACTTTGAGTGGGTTCCAATTGATACTCTTTAAAAAAGCCAAACCAAATAAAGACACAATATTAACAACTGATTTCGTCAGCAGCCTGTTGAAATAAACACTGTTATTAAATCAAATTTATAAATTAATGTAACATATTTCAATACCTATGAACTTTTCAGAGCTTCAAAATGGCAACCATAAGAATACAGCTGAAAACCTTCATAAGTTATAAAAGTAATTTGCAGATTATCTTGGGTAGGACAGGAATTTCATGTCTGTATCAGGACCAGTTCATGGGGCCCTTCAGTTAAAATTCGCACCAAAGCCCAAGGGCCAACCCATTAATGGAACCCTAATTCATTATTAACCACTTGTTATTTTTAATTGAAATTATTATTGATTTATTGCTTCATCAGTGTATATATATTCCTATTACAACAAAATGATGTTTATGAGTAATTATATCCACCAAAACAAAGTTTTATGGATTCTATGTTATTGACCGGGTTCCGTCGCCACTGCGTGTTCGTTTCTGGAATAGAACTCTGAGACCACTTGACAGATTTTTTCAAAACTTTACACGATTATCAGGTCACATGTGAACTGGTGCCAAAATTTTTTTGTGTTGACCTCTGACCTTTCCTCTCTCCAGTGCGTCCACCTGTTCGTCTGTTTTAAAACATTAACCCTCATATCTTCAGACTTTTTTGACCAATCAGGAAAAAAATTTCGCAAAAATGTAGCCCTTGGATAGCTTTATAACATACATAAAAAATGGTGGCCCCACCATTTTTGCACAGTGTCCATCTGTTCATCTGCCTTTGGATAAAATCACTTATATCTCAGCAGTGGTTTGACTTATCTGTCAAAAATTTTGCATGTATATACATCTTGGATAGCTTTCGAGATTTTGTGGCAGATGGGGCAACCTACTTTGCCGTTCAGGCAGCAGTCATCCAAGCTTCTATCTCAGGACTGGTTTGACATGTCCTCCTGAAATTTTGCACGTATTTAGATCTCACATAGCTCTTTATCATACGCAAAACTGGTGGCGCCACCTGCAACCATTTCTGCACAGCGTCCATCTGTTTGTCTGCTGTGGAATAAAAAATCACTCATATCTTGGCAGTGGTTTTGACTTCTATGTCTAAAATTTTGCATGTATATACATCTTGGATAGCTTTCTTGATTTTGTGGTTGGTGGCGCCACCTTCTTTCACATTCAGTCTGCAGACATCCAGGCTTATATCTCAGGACTGGTTTGACTTATACTCCTAAAATTTTGCATGTGTATAGATCTTACATAGCTCTTTATCATACGCAAAACTGGAGGCGCCACCTGCTACCATTTTTGCACAGTGTCCGTCTGTTTGTCTGCCGGGGGATAAAATCACTCATATCTCGGCAATGGTTTGACTTATCCGCCTAAAATTTTGCATGTATATACATCTTGGATAGCTTTTTTGATTTTGTGGTTGGTGGCGCCACCTTCTTTCACATTCAGTCTGCAGACATCCAGGCTTATATCTCAGGACTGGTTTGACTTATACTCCTAAAATTTTGCATGTGTATAGATCTTACATAGCTCTTTATCATACGCAAAACTGGAGGTGCCACCTGCTACCATTTTTGCACAGTGTCCGTCTGTTTGTGTGCTGGGGGATAAAATCACTCATATCTCGGCAATGGTTTGACTTATCTGCCTAAAATCTTGCAAATGTATACAACTTGAATAACTTTCTGATTTTGTGGCGCCACCTACATACATATCTCAGCTGTAGACATCCATGCTTATATGCAACACACATCTCACTATTTCCCCTTGCCACTCAATCCATGCCTCACTTCACCCGTCCCATTCTGATTTCGGCGGATACATGTAGTCACTTGTTGACTACCAGTATTCTAGTTTAATATTTGTTTATATTTATATTTTTTTTGTTAAAGGGAATAATGTTATTGGGAGACAAGCAGGGAAAGGTGGCATTGGAATTCCACAGAAGGTAAACTCATAATTAAAGTGTTTCTCACCTATCACTCATATGTATGTATGACCTGTCACATTAAATTGTCAGCATGTTTTACCCCTCATGCTCAAGTTTTCACTCACTGTAATTAGTATATATGTATTTGAGCTTGAAAATTCCAGTTTTCTCACATCCTTACTATGTAAAAAATATGAGAACATCAGAGTTTCAGTATAAATGTGTCCTCCCAGATGATTTATATTCACCAACCATCTGTGGTGTTAATAAGTAGAAACTCTGCCGCCTATCAATCTTAATTGAAATTAATTGAAAGTGAAATTGAATTCTGCAGATGTTTATACTCGATTTAAGAAAGCCATTAAAATCAAAATGCAGACAGTTACCGCCGCAAAAAAAATATATTTTTCTTAATTTAAATTGAGACTTGTGGCACATTTGTTCTTCTTATCCATCAGACTTTGTCGAAGCAGCACGCAGTGATTGATGTCAAAGCTGGTCAGCATAAAATCTTTGATCTGGACAGCAGAAACAAGACAAAGATTGGCAGGGTAAGCTGGCAGGAACTAGCTATTTGGCCAGTGAAGGCCCTTAGAATCAATTCAAGTATTAATTCCCTAACTTCAATTCAGTTCTTAATTCAATTCTTACTTAAGTAGTAAATTTTAGAATTAAAAAAAAAATGAAATCAATTGTAGTGGATGTTTAATTGCGATGTTAGTAAATTTCAGTATATTAAAGAAAAAGTGTAGCTCTCACTCTGATTGTCGCCATAATATATGTTTCTATGCATGTAGTGAGGTCCACCAGCAAATGATTAAATAGATTTAAGTCACATACACAGTAAAGAACTTAATCACCCTGAACTGCTCTGTCAGATTTGAGAGCTCATTGAGGACTTCAGGATGGTACATGCAAATATATACTTATGGAAATGAATTGATTCAGAGGTTTAAAATAATTTACTCAAGGGCTTAAACATTAACATTTGGAGTTGAGGTTGTATGTGGTATGATATTGTCACTTTACCTTCACACATCGCCTTCTGTGGCTCAGGGATAGAGCACAGGACCCAAAGCTGGGAGATCATGAGCTTGAGTCTGAGCTGTGGCTTTTCCAGTTGGTCCCCACCCTGGGTGAGCCGTATGCAGGCTGAATGGGAAGGCTGTCCCCAAGGCCTTGTTTTACTCACAAATGAGACAGGGTTCACTGGTTTTACCCACGACCTGAGTAAAACGCCCAGGTTTAGTCAAATAAATATAACCCAGGTATTATGGGGTTTACCTCAAGGAATATATAACCAAGCAATGGGGACAATTACACATCTAGGGCCTCCAGCCTGCAGGTACAGTAGTCACTGGGCTTTGTAGACACTAGGATATAAAAAGGAAGGTGGTACTGCCCTGTCATGTTGTCTGAAAACAGAATGGAATTCTGCATATGAACATACTGAGTTGAGATAGCATTAAAAATTGGAGGGGAATACCTCCAGCTTTATTTTAACTTAACTGTCATCCTTGGTCAGAATAAAGTAACAACTACATCTGTATTTTAATATCTAAATAAAAAAGTAAAGATCAGTGAATAAAGCACAGTGTATAGATCAACGTCTCATACAGTGAACATGGACACAGCAAACATTGCAGCAACAGCAGTAAATATGTTTCTGGTTGAATTGATCTAGCAGATTATTTTGGATCAGGATATGACGTAATTCTTGTCCAGAATTCATGATTGTGCTACAGCCATTCAGTTTAAAGGTACATCCATGCAGCTACATGCAGGGATAAATTGCCAGTGGTACAGAGTACAATGAGAATTATTAAACCTATGAATAAAAAAAAATTGGCCTCAAACAGAAGAAGATCTGAGGACCATTTAACTAATGGGTTGTGTCTCCAGATAATTTGCATAAAAGGTTTGCTTGAATTTAGAATTAAGCCATTTTATCTTGTATAATCAGATACTCAGATGAATTTAGTTTAGAATTAAGGATCGATGATTGGAGATTCTTTAAAATGGAGCTTGGGCAAATTTGAAAATGTGTAATCCTTGTTTTATGTTGGTGTGTTGATTCTAGATTATTTCAAGTCTTTTAATATCACAGACATCAGATATGCAGAATCTGATATAAAATTATGAAATGATTACTTTGATTCACCTATGCATAGGATTTATTAAAAATGAAACAACTTTCATAGATGTTTATATATTTCATATTTTGCAAGGTATTATTCAGTGATAATTTGAATAAAATACCAGAATCTGGTTTGGTACCAAAATACTTGTTAATGGGTAATTATAATAATTATTTGTTAATTAGTATTTGTTAAAGAGTTTTGTTAACGAGTAATTGCACCATGTGTCATCCACTGATTTGTCTTGATGGTTTGTTTCTTTCTATTTATCAGATGATGCTGCCACCCAACAAGGAACACAACTTAGAACACAATGCCCACGTGACCTTCGCTGATGTCAAGTGTATTTATGTCATGACAAAAGTGCCATGTCAGGTATGATTGACATGTGTATAAATTATTGAATATTGCAAAATTCTTTTGTTAGTAGAGTGCTCGTCATCTGAAAAATGTCATTGATGTTCCTAAAAAAAATTGTAATTTGTCACAAATTTGACTATTATATTACCCTTGGTGTTAGCCTTTTTCAGTCTAGTGTATTGCAAGTCGGGCATATGGTCCCTTATTATTTAATTAATATATAAGTAAAAATAGTTTTGTAGATATCACACTCTGACTATCTAATTATTCCTATCAACAGAAGTAAAGTGTACTGTTTTCCGTGAAATGTCAAATGTATGCTATTTTTTCATGTGATCCTTGTTACATTTTAAGTCTTTGATGATTGTTTTCAAGAGGATTTTATTTGTTTACAGGAGACACCAGAGAAGAAGAAGACATCAGAAGGTTATATATACGAGGAGGATAAGAGTGATCCAAGCAGTGACATTTTGCAGCCCACACAGGTCAGAAGATGTTATCAGACCAGTTAAAATCTGACGGGATGATAAGCTGTGTTTCAATGTGCACATATTTATGTATATGCATGTGTAAATGAAAAAAAATAACTGTTTCCATGTGTACATACATGCGTAAACTTACATTGTGGTACAGTAGATCTAGCAGGTCTTCCCTTAGAAAGATGGTGGAGTGATGTCATTTCACCTCCAATCCTTGAATCTACACAGGGAAAATTATGATAATTGCTAATGTTGCAATTTTCATGCATATACACACCGATGCATGTACTAGGGAACAACCTCAGTTGCATAGTCATATGAATGATTTTTCATGCATAAAAGCATATACACTCACATGGATACATAGCTTAATGGTACATCATATCAGGATACAATACATATCACAGTTCTTTGATCATGACATGATACCAGATACCATACATGTAAGGTATATTTAGTTCAAAATTCCAAGCCTGTGTTTTACCTTGTGTATAGGGAGATAAACAAACTTCATTTTATAAAATTTATTTCTAAACTATCAACTAAATTCTGTGTTCACCACATAGTCCACACAGGAAAATTTGATTGATGCATTTGAAATTTGCAGTTTTATTGATTAAATTGTGCACCATTAACCAATCAGATATTTTTTACACAGTTTCTGAGCATTGAAGTTTCATCTTAAATCCCATATTTGGCACCATGAACTTGTGATTGAATGTCAGATATTTCCATCTTTTGTTTTTATTAACACAATTATTATGAGAAACTACCCCTTATATCTTTCATACTTAAAATTTTATTTACGTTTCTGTGTCACTTTAATAGGCCATTAGTAACTGGTCATTTATGGTATGGGCAGGTTCTAACCATGACAACCTGATTCAATAGGCACTTATAATTGGGCTGATAAGCCTACTTGAGTCATGATACAAGCAATATAGTGAAAAGCACTGCAGTGGTCTTCCATCATGTTCCATTCATATTGTGTTAAACAACCCATAATCTTGACATTAGGCTTCGAATGATGTATTGACACAAGAGAATACATGTGAACTCACAACCTAAACTTAAATCCCGTCTCTGTGGTAATGAGTTATTTTCTGTATCATGTACAAGTTGGCCGCGTCTAGTAACTCGTGCGAGCCATGATTGTATTCATGCGGTCATAAATTCTACAAACATGAAGAGGGGTTAACCAATATGCTGAGTTAAAATGGAACTTTCCTCACTCATCTTTGGTGTTGTTAGAAAGTATACTAAACAAGCTAAAGATTAGTCTGGTTTATATAAATTGACACTGTACCTGTAGGCCATGAGGCATTTTCAGAAATAATGAAAATATTTGTATCCTCATAGAGCTTTTAAGTGCTTTCCTCACTGAAGGATGTGACGGTGCTCTGACAGCAGGTACACTCATTGTAGAATCTCTAATGTCAGAGGGCCGAAATGGCACTAGGCAGGGTCTGTCTGTTTACCTTTAGTGTCATGTACAGAAAGCATGGAAAGACTGGGTATATTTTATTATAATCAATCAGCTCAACATTGTATTAGATTTGATGATTTTGTAAGTTAGCTGACTGCAGTTTGTTATGTGGAATGCATTGTTGTTTTTCAGGCTTACACAGCCACTGGCAGCCGTGTGTGCAGCAGCCGTGCTACAGCAGAGGAGCCCACACAGCTGTTTGAAACTCCATCCCCCGTCTTTTCCAGAAAAACAGGTAAGTTATCATCATATAGTTTGTGTGAGACAATTCTGTGGATGAATCAACAAATATATTCTTCTTAGAAAATCAAAAGAAACTCGAGCTGTGAATACACAACTCAGTAGGCATTTATACTGGACTGGTAGGCCAACTTGAGTTGTGACAAGTCATATGGAGGAAATGCATGGCAACTGTCATCCATCCCTTTGCATTGATATTATGGTAAACAGCTGATAATCTTAACATTACGCAAAGAGTGATGAATTAACACAAGAGAATACATGTGAATTGAAAAACCAATGTCAAAATCATTCTCTGTTTTAATTAGTCATTGTCTGTATCATGTTCAAGTTGGCAATCGTCCAGTAACCTGTGTAAGCCATGCTTTTATTCATGCGGTTAGAAATTTAGCAAACATACAAGGGAATTTACTAGTGTGATGATTTCAAAAAAATTTCTTGTACGTCTTAGGTTTTGTTAAAAAGTATACTGAAAAAGCTAATGATTGGTCTGCTTTATGTATAAGGACAGCATAGTTGTAGGCCATGAGGCTTTGTAAAAAATGACAAAAACATTTGCACCCTCAGCTTTACAGTGCAGTTCTGGACACTAGATGTAATGGCACTCTGATGCTGGTTGTAGCCTCTCAGGTCAGCAGGCTGAAAGGCACATAGGGAATAGGAGCATGTCAGAGCACCCTTGACAGCAAATCATAAATTGTTGCCCGGTGTATCACAGGGAATTGTGTGTGTCCTGGCATATTATAGTAAATTGTAGACACTAGTATCAAATCATAGGGTGTGTGGAGCAAATTGTAGACAATCACAGAGTCATTACTGTTTTAATAAAATAGGTGGCATATGGTAAGAGAAGAAAATCATATATAAAGATAGTACCATGTGAGGTCTGCTTAGTGTTTAATTTGTATTTTCAGTACCTGACAGCCCAGCGACATCACCTGGTCCCCCACAGAAAGGTAAATTGTTTATGCTAGTGGTATACACATAACTACAACATGTGACCTGTGACATCCAGGTTTTAGCGTATATGCAAAATAACAACTCCATGATCAAGAAACTGGGAGAAAAAAAGGTTGGTGGTTGAGAACAAGGGGGGGGGGGGTCTCTAACTAAATTCATGCAAGGAGTTTGTATTAAACATACAAACTGTGGCATAAAGGGTGGCATGCTCTAGTACTGTGTTATGTTTCATATTTTTTAGGCTAAATTTTTCATAATTTCCTCCTCATTGGTGTTTTGTGAAAGTAACATTTTCATGATCTCATAATCAGTTTTACTTGAGTTTAATATGACAACAAAATTACAATGATTGATGAACATCCAAGCAGTGAGTAGAAATTCTTTTTCATTGCTGACAAAATATAAAACATTTAATTATATTTATAATTAATCTTTATTGAAATAAAAGATCTGCTCTTATTTATAAAATGGTTCTGTGACTTTTGACACTATTTCTAAGGGTAAGGTTTGCATAAGCTGCCAATAAGGCTTTTGTATAAAAGACAGGATGTCTTTTTCGAGAAGGTTACATTTTTGCCACTATTTCTCATTAAGCCAACCACTGTATGTGTGGTATTGAGTAATATCTTTTAATGTTTCAGAATGTTTTGAGTATGTACCAGACTCTCTAGAGGACCCTGATGACCAGGACACTCTGAACTACGGAGACAGTAAGTTGTTACTATTACCTTTGATTTCTGTGGTTTAACTCATATTTGTAGATACCTGTCTCAAATGTGTACTGACTGCCAGATTGCGTGATAACTAAATAATAAAATACAAACTTCTCAAAGTAATCACCTTTTTCATTTAATGTCCCTTTTATGCCTTAAATGGTTTTTGCATACAGACTATTCTCTACAAATTGAAGTTTGCACCTGTTTTGTCATTTTTAAGAAGTATACATCTGTAATGTTAATGTATATCCTGTATTGAGTGCTTTGATTATATTTTAACATTATTTATTTATCATTTAGGAATTTTGTTATAATATTTATTTAAAATGTGGGAAATTGTTCCTTCACTGTATGACAAACTGCATGACAGAGAGTAATTGACCGGTTGTTTGATTATCAGGTAAGGATATAAGCATGGATGAATCAGAGAGAGAGAAGCTGGCATTCTGCGCTACTCAAGCCCCAGACCTCCAGCGAGACAGTGACACAGATCCAGGTAAATACATCAGGTTGGATGAATATTTATATGTATAATCATCTGCCTGTGAAACTGACTTTCCACGTCCATCTACGGTGTCTCACAATCAGCCACGGCAAGCCAGAACATGGCATTGTTGGGAATGAACGCAAATAATTTAAGACTGCGCTCTCGTGAAGTTCATGGCACGTTCTCCCCGCGGTATTTCATGTTCATGTAAAGTGCTGCTATGGCATTGGAACAGTTATAACCACATTCTCCTAAAAATATGGATTGCCATAGTTGATAGACTTACTATAGTGTTCATCTCAGTAATTGCCTCATTCACCAACCGCAGCTTCACAGTCACCACACTCAGCCATATTTTTCCTACAGTATCTTCTGCCTATGGGCACATTCTGTGGTGATGAGGATTTGCCATGGGCAAGCTTTACATCAAATCAGTTCCATCCAGGGTGCCAGTAGGTGCACATTGAGGTACCAAGGGCCATGATCTGTCCCGTTCCTCTTTGATCATTTAAAAAAAAATGTTGACCTCTCAAATCATTCAGGTTTATTCACAGAGTCCAACAGCAAATGCCACAAAGGAAAAGAATCAGATCAGTCGTATAAAGTCTGGAAAACCTATCAGATTTCTGGTGCATATATTCCTGTACATGAACAGTTTTCACTGCTGTGCACAAGATTTGATAGGCCATTATGATTAAGGTCCCTTCACATGGGAACTTTTCAAAATTCTTGATTGGAGTAAGAACTTAAACAATTGAGCAAGAGAACATGCTTATAGGAAGGTTATTTTACAGATTAATCATGCATATATCCAGAGTTAGTTGATTGTAAAGAAGCTGTATGATATTAGAATATTAAGAGATTTAAATGATTTATGAGTGTTTTATAATATGTTTTATTTGGTTTATGGAAGAATTAAAGAAAGGAGCATATCACCCATTTTGACATTCTGGTGAGTTCATGTAGTTTCAGATAGGTGGTGTTTTAATAGCCCATTCAAGAAATAATAACAATTTAAGGATTAATGGGGAAAATATCAGAAATGACCCCCCTTGGGACACACTTGGCATTGTTAGGTATATCAGTGAAAATTTAAAAATTGGAATTTTTTATTATAAAATATATGACTGGATAGCTTTTTATTTCAGGATCATAAAAGTATTTAAATGAAGTAAATATGATAACCTGGTCCAAAGTTATTTAATTTTATTTACTCTGAGGATAGTGCTAATTGGGACCCATGATTCCAGGAAAAGCTGTGACCACTGACCAGTGCTGGTGCCAGGCTTGGCTGCCTGCCAATCAAGAAGGGGGTGTGTCCCTAGCTGTCGCTGGGCAATGGTTGCTTGGGACTCACAGACACAACTGCATCTCACTCATAATAACTTTCACATTGTACACTTCCATGATGAATATTTTGGATAAAGATTTATAATATTTCATCTTAAATTTATTTACAAAATATAAAATGACAACATAAAAAAGACATTTTCACAATAACAGTTAAAAAAAATTGTATTTGTCCATATATATTTTTCTACGGTCCTCAAAACAAAAAGAATAACATAGTTTATTGGTAAATTGAGGGAATACCCCTTACTTGCTGTCTTACTTGACAAAAAACGATGAAAAAAAACTACACAATGAGGCAGGTTTGAAGGGCACAAAAACAAGAAATGAATAACAAATATGATTAAAATTTCGTTAATTAACATAATTTCAAGTTTTTAACTTCAAGAAATTATATGAAATAAAGGCCGATGGCTTTATTTTAAACATGGATTTGTTGGATTAAAACGGGCTGTCTTGGGGTTGGTTCAACGATGAAATGCAAACGGCAGCGTCACTGGCCCTTCGGGACCCATCGGGAGCGGTCGGTTGCTGCCGATCAACAAAGTCACAACAACGCTGGACCGTCCGCAACTTATATTTTTACAACGGGCATATCTCGTGAACAACACGGAATTTTTACATGCAGTTTTCGGCATTCATCAGATATATTTATTATATATTCGGGGGTTAAGAAAGAAAATTTGGCATTCAAGTAATCACCACTACAAATCATCGACAAAGCTGAAGCAAAACTTCGCACGCTCGTTAATCTCAGCTGCCATGTTGTTTTGACGGTGAAAGACCCGGATAGGTTGATGTTGATGTTCATTGGTCGGTTCGATCACGTGTTGGGGAATTCCGGCAATTTGCATAGGATTTATGAATGATCAAAAATATGACCCGAGTCCGCCCAGTCGGACATGGCTGGTCACAGGTTTCTCGTGCAGCATGGGTCCAGCACGCGCGCAGCGCTCCTAGCGGCCTCTGATATACCTAGCATTGTTTTTGACGCTTCAAGACCAAAAATAGCATGTCCGGGAAGGCAACAGCTGAGATCCACCACCGTCAGCTATAAAGATAGAAATCAGATGCTAGGGCTGGCATGATTTATCAATATATCAATATATCTGTTGATTGGGTGGTTTGATACCATTATCAATGAGACAGCCAATAATCGATCTCATAAAACTTACCCAGTTTCAGTAAAAAAATACCATAAACTAGTTGAGTTTCTTCTTTACTTTGTTGTGCTCGATTAAAATTAATTTATGATTATGGTAATGCTATTAATGTTGGAATCAACCCAAATTAAATGCAGTAAAAAACCAGAGCTTTCCTTGTTGCTGTCATGAAATAGGGCCACAGCCATGGAGTCACTTTGAAAACGGTGAAATATAACAGACACAGTGAAACAAAGTCACAGTTGTTTATTGTATGACCAATAGGGGGCATAGCAATCCTGTGCCACAGTTGGTTCACAGGGGACATCAGTGTCCATCTTCTTGCTGTTCGGGAGGCTTGACAATGGCTAGAATTCCTCTAGAAACTACTTATTTTCAATAATTTTAGGTTTCAAATATTTAACATGCTATCTGCATTGCATGTTCATTGGATAAAAGTAAGATATAAAATGTCTAAACTTTTTCTATTAACTGGCTGGGAGAACTACACAACAAAATAATTTGTGCTTAGGTCTTAAAAACTTTACTAACTTCTTGCCACATTAATATCAATATTTATCAAAAATTGATTGCCAAACCTGAGCCTATAATGGATATGAAAAAAGCTGCCAATTGCCATAGTACTCTCAGTAACTGTATACAATGTTTCTGTCCAAACTGTTTTGTATATTTTACTTTTGAGATAATAGCATTTGTAAGTCAAGGTCTTCAAGAGTATACATTTTAGGTCTTGTAATTAATCCCTGAAATTGAGAAAGTTGTCTCAGGCTGTCAGGTTTTTTATTACCGTATTTGTTATGATTCTGCTACATCACATTTTAACTTTAGCCTTTCATTGGAATTACATCTAAAGACATGACATCTGAAGACAGTTGTGACATCATGAAAGCATCTGTTGAGAGTAAAAACAGTTTGACTGGCATTGGGTTCTCATCTAATACATTATTGTAATATTTGTAATCAATAATATTAGGGGTAATTAATGCAAAGGATGGTTTATGTGATAGTATAGTGGTCCATGGGAGGATGATATCAATTCAGACTCGGTCATGTATAATTTCCTATTTCAGGTGAGGACCACCAGGGGGCAGCAGATACCACCACCAAGTCTGCTGAGAATTCTACAACAAAATCAAATGCACCTGCTGGTGATCAGGTAATCCATTGACCCAGTTATTCAGGTCATTTTTGGCTAAAATAAATCATGAATTAAGATGAGACTTCCGCCCATAAAAGTTACTGTGTATTGGAATTTGTATGTTTTAATTAAACTGATGAGATTATTTTTGCTGCAAACAGCATCTTGCACACCAATTGATTAACATTTAAGATACAGCTGAAAAGATATATCACATTAGCAAATATATGCTGGGTTTGGGTCTTTTAAACCGGGCTTGTATTTTGACAACAGTTTCTTCTTGTCAACATGAATTTCAAATACTCTAATGTTGTTCAGTAAATATACAGACATAGAGAAAAAACTTAATGAAGATCATCTGTGTGTAAAAATATGAAATTGAAAATCATCTATTTTAGTGTTATCTAATTATTACCTGAGTGGTTACCTGTTTTTAGCGCAGCCGACTATAAATAATCTGAGCAATAGCAATTGTCCTTTATCCGCTGCTTGCCGGCCTGCCATTAACAGGTCATGTTTTGCTGTTCTGCTACATTTGTAAATATGTAGTCATGTTACAGTATCATAATATTCTGTCATCACAGGTTCAAGAGAAGTCAGCTGCAGCAAGTGACCAAACACAAGTGTACAATATGGAAGTAGATGAGGGAAAGACATCCCCGAAACTAAAGTCAGGAGCAGGAGATCCTCAGACTGTCCCTTACGAGATGGAGCCACAATCACACCAGGCAGAGAAGCCAGCATCAAAAGATGAAAAAGATGCTGAGGAGCAAGATGAGGAAACCCAGGAGCAGGAGTCTGAGAAAAAAGACGAGAAGGATTCTGAGGGCAGCAGCAAGGAGTTTAATATTCAGCTGGATGCTGGAGCCACAATGGCGTTTGAAGAAGATATGGATTACGAATCAGATAATGAGCCGATTATTCCATTTAAACAAGGAACAGATGATGCTACCCCGGATGAACAAGCTACGCAGATGTTTGGGGTGGAAGAGGATGCTGAGGGAGGTGCCAAGGATGAAAAATCTGATGAGGCAGAGACTCAAGTGGTGGCTGCTGATACTGTACCACCACCAGGTGATGAGGCGCCTACCCAAGTTGTCAGTGATGCTGACACAGTACCACCACCAGCTGACAAGGCTCATATGCAAGTTGTTGGTGATGCTAATACAGTGCCACCACCGTCAGCTGACGAGGCACCTACCCAAGTTGTAAGTGATGCTGATACAGTGCTACCTGTGTCAGCTGACGAGGCACCTTCCCAAGTTGTAAGTGATGCTGATACAGTGCTACCTGTGTCAGCTGACGAGGCACCTACCCAAGTTGTAATTGATGCTGATACAGTTCCACCACCATCAGCTGACGAGGCGCCTACCCAAGTTTTAAGTGATGCTGATACAGTGCCACCACCATCTGAGGAGGCCCCTACCCAGATTGTGACAGATGCTGACACAATGCCACCACCATCAGTTGATGAGGCACCTACTCAAGTTGTTAGTGTTGCTGACACAGTGCCACCCATATCAGTTGATGTGGCACCTACACAAGTTTATGATGGTGATATGATGCCACCACCATCAGCTGACATGGCGCCTACTCAAGTTGTCTGTGATGCTGAAACAGTCCCACCACCAGATGAAGAAGCACCTACTCAAGTTGTTGATGATGCTAATACAGTGCAGTCACCTTCAGCTGAGGGGGCACTTACCCAGGTTTTTAGCGATGCTGACACAGTGCTACCTCCATCAGCTGAGAAGGCACCTACCCAGGTTGTTAGTGATGCACCTACCCAGATTCTTAGTGATGTTGATATTGTGCCAACACAGTCTGCTGATGAGGCGCCCACACAAGTTATTGGTGCTGATACAAGCCCACTGTTGTTAAGTGATGAGGCACCTACACAAATATGTAACAATGTTGATACAACGTTGCCAACCACTGATGACCAAGCAGCAACACAGATGGCTGTAGATAATGATACTGAGGCCCCAGGAGGCAGCGATGACACAGCCACACAGATGATACCAGATGCTGATACTGTTGCTGTTACAGGAGCTGATGATGAAGCTACCCAAGTGACAGGTGATGCTCAGGTGTGCACAGGTAAGAAAAAACATTCATGAGGTATCAGTGCTTTCAATTTCAAACAAATGAGATTCCAGAAAAACATAATTCACATAATTATATATTGCCAAAGAAAGTATTAATTGAGTTATTTTTAAGGATACAGGCCTGCCTTGATTTTACTTTGATATTATGATTTTCAGACATTTTTCAGGACAATGTTGGATCTGGAAACAAACAGGACTCAAAACTTTGTGTTCAGGGCTGTCTTGAAGAGTATATAGAAATTCATTGTAGATAATTATAAATCTTAGATTCAGATTGGGCAGTGTTTGAAAGTCTTATAATCAGTGTTGTAATATTGTTTACAGATGAAAATGATGAAGCGGCTACACAGATGGTGGATGATGCTGTCCCAACTCTGGCAGTAGCTGATGATGAGGCTACACAAGTTTACCATGGCGACAAGGAGGATGCAGAAGAAGGAGCAGCTGATGTGGAAGAGACTCAGGTGTTTGCTGATGATGCTGTGAAGGAAACTGATGAAGCTGATGAAGCTGAAACACAGGTGTGTCATGATAAAGAAGATGATAATGATACTACTCAGGTGTTCACAGAAGATACGCTCGTCGTGGCAGAAACACCGCCATCCACCAGCAGAACACAAATGAGGACACCAGTTTCAGCACCCAAATGGATACCTGCAGATGAAGAAGAGGATGGAGCTGCTACACAGGTGTATTATTCGGAAGAAGGAAATGCTATCATTGAGGAAACACCTTTTGTGAGTAGGGTAAGACCTGCGAGGAATGATGATGATGATGATGAAGAGAAAGATGCATTGCATGTTGATCATGATGCTGCAACTTTAGCAGTCGATAACCAGGCCACTCAGGCCTATAGCATTGATGATGATGATGATGTCCCCACACTACCACCTGCTGCAGAGGCTAAGGAAGCAGAAACTCAGATGTTTGATGATAAAGATGATGTAGATGATGCTGCTACTCAGGTGTTCACTGATGATGCTGCTGATAAATCTGATGCAGGAGTTACAGTGAGTGATGATGTGGAAGCCACACAGGCCTGTACTGATGAAACCACTGATAAACCTGATACAGAGGTTACAGCAGGTGATGATATGGCAGCTACCCAGGCTTATACTGATGATGCTGGGACTGATGAAGACAATATGGCCACCCAAGCTTATAAAGATGAACCGATGGAAGTTGATAATGAAGCAACTCAGCCCTACACAGATGATGATGACCAGGCCACCCAGGCTTATACAGAAGATGACCAGTTTGCTGTACCAAAGGGTCTCCCCAAAAAAGCACGCACACCCAAGGTATGTTGAATATAATTAACTGAAATGTTGAGGGCATGTTCATTTTCATTCATTTTATAAATAGAAACAACATTTTCCCTGACATTTGTTTTTTATAAGTTCATTTCTCAGAATTTTAAATTTAGATTTGTTAACGAATTTGAACCTGCTGTTATATCAACTAGGCAGAAAAATAAGCTCTGCTGCAGTTCTGTTGGGCATTATTTAAAAAATTTATGCTTGATTAAATAAATAAGTAGCTAACTGTCAGATAGTTATCTCTGTTCAGTTCTGTAGTGCAATGTAATGCCATTGACATAAATGGCATAGCGCACTGTTTCCCCTTCTTTTCTGTCTTTGGCTGGTCTCTGTACCACTGTCTTTGTTCAATCATTCAACCATTTCATTCTTCAAATGCTTTGTCCAATATTAGCTGCGGCTGAATCTAACTACAGCTGCAAGGTGATCCATGTCTGTCATGTAATAAATTCTGCAGATGTGTCAAATTAGGTTAAGAATTAGTTAAGTCAACATCAAATAATGGGAGTGTGTACCTCCACAAAAAATTATCATACTGCAGCTTATCTCGGACAGATTTATATAGGTGTAATTTGTTAGTCATAGAAAGTGCGCTATATTTTCAGAAAGAGAGTCCTGCAGCGGTTACAGAAAAACCAGAATCACCAACAGATGATGATCAGGTGAGTATGCCTTATTCAGCACTGAGTAAACAGATCTTCATGACAACAGAACTGATAGTAATTAAGGCTGTAATTAAGGCTCTATATTTTGTAGTTAATGCAAGTGACAATTTGTTTTATGACTTGAGGGAACTGGCTTTTGAATAAGCTAAAAACAATGGATGCTCATGCACATTGTCTGACAATCATGATACGTTTCATCTGTTAACTAAAATACGGGTAGTCGACAAGCGACTACGTGTATCCGCCTAAATCAGAGTGGAACGGGTGAAGTGAGGCATAGATTGAGTGGCAAGGGGAAATAGAGTGTTGCATATTAGCATGGATGTCTGCAGCCAAATTGTGTATGTAGGTTGCCCCCCCTACCACAAAATCCAGAAAGCCGTCCAAGTTGTAAACATATGCAAAATTTAAGGCAGATAAGTCAAACCACTACATGTATATGAGTGATTTTAGCCCGTGGCAGACAAACAGATGGACGCTGAGCAAAAATGGTTGCAGGTGACGCCACCAGTTTTGCGTATGATAAAGAGCTATGTGAGAACTATACACATGCAAAACTTTGGCCCAATCGGTCAAACGGTTCCCAAGATATGAGCTTGGATGTCTGCTGCATAAACTAGAATGCAGGTGGCGCCACCTGTCATAAAATCAAGAGAGCTGTCAGGGATGTATAAACCTGCAAAATTTTAGGCAGATATGTCAAACCACTGCCGAGATATGAGTGATTTTATCCCATGGCAGACAAACAGACAGGAGCTTTCAAAAACGGCTATAGGTGGCGCCACCAGTTTTGCTTATGATGAAGAGCTATGTGAGATCTATACACATGCAAAATTTTGGCCCAATCGGTCAAACTGTTCCCGAGATATGAGCTTGGATGTCTGCAGCGTAAACGTGAATGGAGGTGGCGCCACCTGTCATAAAATCAGAAAAGCTATCCAGGATGTATACGCATGCCGAATTTCAGGTGAATTAGTCAAGTCACTGCAGAGATCTGAGTGATTTTAACCCAAGGCAGACGAACAGATGGACACTGTGCAAACATGGTTGCAGGTGGCGCCACCATTTTTTGTGTATACATGTTATAAAGCTCTCCAAGGGCTACATTTGTGCAAAAAAATTTTCCTGATCGGTCAAACAGTTCCCGAGATATGAGCTTGGATGTTTGCAGCGTAAACATAATTGTAGGTGGCGCCACCTGTCATAAAATCAGAAAAGCTATCCAGGATGTTTACACATGCCGAATTTCAGGTGAATTAGTCTAGTCACTGCAGAGATGTGAGTGATTTTAACCCAAGGCACACGAACAGATGGACACTGTGCAAACATGGTTGCAGGTGGCGCCACCATTTTTTGTGTATGTTATAAAGCTCTCCAAGGGCTACATTTGTGTAAAAAAATTTTCCTGATCGGTCAAACGGTTCCCGAGATATGTGGGTTTATGTGTGGAAACAGACGCACAAACGGCTGCAGAGCGCAGAGGAAAGGCCAGAGGTCAAAACAAAATCGGGGCGCAGCAGTTCACATGTGACCCAAACATCCCGGGTTTTGTAAAATTCCGCATAGCGGTTACGGAGGAGTTCTCAGGACACCTACATGGTGGCGGCGGCGGCGTGCAGCTGAAAACATAGTATCTGCAAAACTCTGTTTTGGCGGATACAATTATTGTATACCCAGACAAAGTCGGGGGATACTATGTTTTCATACCGGTCCCGCCGCCGCATATAAATCTTGTTGGCGCGATAACTCAAAAAATATTTCACGGATCTTTACCAAACTTGGTATATGTATAGATATGGGTGAGAGGACGACGTATATTTTAAATGAGGTCATGACCTTGACTTGGAGAGTGTCCTTGACCTTGAATAGGTCCAATTTTGGGGAAAATCACACAAATTCTTAAATATCTCAAGAAATCTTGCATGGATTCATCCCAAAATCAAGTTGATGGAAGATCATGGATAGGGTTGTCATGTTCCAGAAACTGGTAGAGTCACCTATTATTCTTTACTTGTTTTCGTGCCATTTAATACCCATAAAATTGCTACATGACAGTACTGTGAGCATTATAAGGCAAAAACTAATGGACAGATTTCTTTCATATTATGCATATACAAAGATATGGGTTATGGGATGATGTTTTTTTAAATTGGGGTCATGACCTTTCCTATGAGAGTGGCCTTGACCTTGAATATTGCCATATATGGTGAAAATCACACAAAATCATTAATATCTTAATAAAGGATGCATGGATTTGTCCAAAAGTCAAATTGACCAAAGATCTCAGATAGTTATGTCATGTACCGGAAACAGGTGGCGCCACCTGTTATTCTTTTACTTGTTTTGTGCTGTTTAATACCCCCATCATTGCCACTTAACAGTACTGTGAACATTATAAGTCAAAAACTAATGGACAGATTTCTTTCATATTATGCATATACATAGACATGGGTTATGTGATGATGTATATATATAAATTGGAGTCATGACCTTTCCTATTAGAGTGGCCTTGACCTTGAAATTCCATATATTGTGAAAATTACACAAAATCATTAATATCTGAATAAGGGATGCATGAATTGGTCCAAAAATCAATTTGATCAAAGATCTTGGATAGTATTGTCATATACCAGAAACAGGTGGCACCACCTGTTATTCTTTTACTTGTTTTCATGCTGTTTAATACCCCTACAATGCCACTTAACAGTACTGTGAGCATTATAAGTCAAAAACTAATGGACAGATTTCTTTCATATTATGCATATACATAGATATGGGTTATGGGATGATGTTTATTTAAATTGGGGTCATGACCTTTCCCAAGAGAGTGGCCTTGACCTTGAATATTGCCATATATGGTGAAAATCACACAAAATCATTAATATCTCAATAAGGGATGCATTGATTGGCCCAAAAATCAACTTTACCGAAGATATTGGATAGTGTTGTCATGTACCGGAAACTTATAGCCCCACCTGTTATTCTTTTACTTGTTTTTGTGCGGTTTAATACCCCATCATTGCCACTTAACAGTACTGTGAGCATTATAAGTAAAAAACTAATGGAAAGATTTCTTTTATATTATGCATATGCATAGACATGGGTTATGGGATGATGTATATTGAAATTGGGGTCATGACCTTTTCTATGAGAGTGACCTTTTCTATGAGTGTGGTCTGATATTAATTGTTGCTGAAGATGGGGGGGCCTATTCTTAAAGGGGGGGGGGATTAATTGTCTGGGGATACTTTGGCACCTGGGGTGCCAAGAAATATTTAGTTCAAACTGTAAAATAGAAACATATACTGGCCTCTGTGGCTCAGGGGTAGAGCACGGGAGGTTGTGAGTACAAATCTCAGCCAATGCTGTGAGATTTTCACAGTCCGGCTCCCACCCAGGGTGAGCGCTCTGCATGCTAAAGGGGAAGGCTCTTCCCATCAGCCGTGTATCACTCACAAACAAGTGCATCTTTTGGGGATTCTTCAGTGTTTTGACCCAGTAATGGGAATGATTACACAACCAGGACACCGGGTCTGGGGGCATCAGGATACAAAATAATATAAATCATAGGAAGCCAGTGCTACCACCCTGTCACTTAGTTCCAAACCAAAATAGAACTCTGCAGATGTACGTACTTAGATTAAGGATAAAAATATTTAAAAAAAACCCCACAAAAATATGAAAAACCAGTCCATTATATAAATACAGACACTCTAAACTGTTATATATTGCCATATTTGGCAAATCTGACTATAAATTTGGTTTTCCAGGCCACCCAGGCTTATACCACTGAAGAGGACCAAACAGGTAAGATTAACAAATGTCATTGTTATTTTAGTAGCTTTATCTCCATCTTAATCCTCTTTCAAATGGTAAATTGGCAATTTTGGTTATTTCTTCCAGTAAGCTCTTGTGTCAAACATTTTATCCCAATTTCATGTATAGATGGGGCCTGGACAGTCAAGTGGTAAAATTTCTTAAGTGAGAATACCAGTTTAGTGATGTAGATGATAATGGTCTCCAGTGGATGTTTATGAGACATCACTTTTGATTGGTTTCTTGTATTGTAGATCACAATGGTTTCTGATAGGTTTTTATGATATATCGTGTTTGATTAGTTTCTTGTATTTTAGATCATAATGGATTCTGATAGACTTGTGTTTATGAGACATCACATTTGATAGGTTTCTTGTATTGTAGATCATAATGGATTCTGATAGACTTGTGTTTATGAGACATCACATTTGATCGGTTTCTTGTATTTTAGATCATAATGGATTCTGATAGACTTGTGTTTATGAGACATCACATTTGATAGGTTTCTTGTATTGTAGATCATAATAGTTTCTGATAGGTGTTAATGAGACATCACATTTGATCGGTTTCTTGTATTGTAGATCATAATGGTTTCTGATAGGTGTTAATGAGACATCACATTTGATCCGTTTCTTGTATTGTAGATCATAATGGTTTCTGATAGGTGTTTATGGGACATCACATTTGATCGGTTTCTTGTATTGTAGATCATAATGGTTTCTGATAGGTGTTTATGGGACATCACATTTGATCGGTTTCTTGTATTGTAGATCATAATGGTTTCTGATAGGTGTTTATGGGACATCACATTTGATCGGTTTCTTGTATTTTAGATCATAATGGTTTCTGATAGGTGTTTATGGGACATCACATTTGATCGGTTTCTTGTATTGTAGATCATAATAGTTTCTGATAGGTGTTAATGATACATCACATTTGATCGGTTTCTTGTATTGTAGATCATAATAGTTTCTGATAGGTGTTTATGGGACATCACATTTGATCGGTTTCTTGTATTGTAGATCATAATAGTTTCTGATAGGTGTTAATGATACATCACATTTGATCAGTTTCTTGTATTGTAGATCATAATAGTTTCTGATAGGTGTTTATGGGACATCACATTTGATCGGTTTCTTGTATTGTAGATCATAATGGTTTCTGATAGGTGTTTATGGGACATAACATTTGATCGGTTTCTTGTATTGTAGATCATAATAGTTTCTGATAGGTGTTTATGGGACATCACATTTGATCTGTTTCTTGTATTGTAGATCATAATGGTTTCTGATAGGTGTTTATGGGACATCACATTTGATCTGTTTCTTGTATTGTAGATCATAATGGTTTCTGATAGGTGTTTATGGGACACAGCCTTTGAATGTGTTCTGTATTGTATTGCAGATGAAGATAATCAGGCGGCTACACAGGCTTATTCCACTGAGGAGGATACTCAGGAATCAACAGAAGAAGTAAGAAAAATAATACTTAATACCGTAAAAGTCGTTGCAGAAGTCGCATCCTTATTACAAGTCGCACCATGACTTTTAGGATACCCATGGGGAATAGCCGTTCAAGTTTAGTTTCAGGAAAAGTCCATAATATAGGTCGCACCCAGACTTCGGAGGCGTCCCAACCACCTGATACTTTTGGAATTTGAGTATCATTCCTTGTGATGCAAGACTACAACCAACGTCCCCGTGGTACTTTTGTGGTTTATAAACTAGATAAACCATAAAAACGTAAAAATAATTGGACAGCTTTAATACAATGCTTATATTTAAGGAATAGCAACAGAATCTTAACATATAAAGTCGGGGGTTCAATTGTCAGGTAAGATTTGTACAGTGCCAAAGTCAGCTGCGTCGGATAACATTTTGTGCTGTGAAACGATGTCATTGTTGCCGTTTCTTACTAGTTTAAGTAACATTAGATTGCAAATATCAAGTTAAATCACTGTATTAATAAACTAAAAGAGTCTGAGGCAAAATACTATCACAATCGAGCAACTCTTTAAATTGTTAAAGATCGTCAAACGTAGGATGGATTCATTAGACTATGATTAGTTTGCGTACGCGTGACGAGTCCCAATCCGTCGCACTGGGCATGATTTGAACTGACTTAAGACAACTGAAAGATGGAAAGAATAATTCAGTTTGAATTTATTCACCTAATTTCTTAAATGGGCTCTAAAACTGAATTTATTATCCCTTCAATTAAGTGTTACAACTTACCATCTAGGCGCGGCACATGCACGGTATTAATGAAATCACTGAAATATATGTCAGTCAACAGGGGGATAATGAACGCTTTATTGACCGGTCAGTTAACGTAAAATAAATATAATTGAATTTACAGATATTATATTTACTGGGACTAATGATTTATTTTTCTTTGATAATATCTGGAAAACCCAATTTCCATCGTTATCAGTGATTATATTCAAGTGGCTTGGATGTATGGCAAACTCAGCCGTGTTGAACCAGATCCGTCATGACACCAAACGGTGCCGGTTCCCGTGGAATTTAGGTGCGTATGTGGCATTTTAAGTAAATAAAATATATACCTATATGGTGTTTGTTATTTCATTGTATTGATTAATGTGTCTTCATTAAAAATATCACGATTACGTCAACGCACGATTGAAAGAAATGCATGCGTGCCTCCATATTGTTGGGCATACGACCGTCCTGAAACAGACACGGGTAACACTCGAAACAAATCGTATATTTGTAGCTCACGTGAAACGTTATTACATTGTTATCCAAAACGCTTGAAAACGACGAGATGGTGACAGTGACCTAATGGTTCTTAATATGAGAGTTTATAATTGTGGATATCAGTCACGGAAGGCTTAGTTGACATGGGGATGTAAAGGTCATTGCAAGGGTGACCCGGGGCTTGAACTTCCGCTACACGGCTTCAAAGATCAGCTGGTATTCAGCGATCAACCGGGCAGGCAAAAGAATTCACGACGTATGTGTAGTGGATCAAGCTTGAATGTGACGCAACTTTACATGCATAAACGGATATGGAACCGCGAGTTTTTCATTATGGAAAGCATACCCATATAGTTAAACGGAAAGAAAATGTACATCAAAGAGCGGCAGACTGGCATATGCGTCAAATTGACTCGTGATATAATAGTAACGCAGATTAGGAAGTGTCACTTGAATGGCGACTTGACAGAACGGGTAGGTCTTGAACTGGGCAAATTTAAAATTTGCATTTAATGTTAATAAAATGAAAATAACGTCAGTTCACAAAATATAAAGCATAAGAGATGGTTAAAAGTGTAAATTATTGGGGAAAGACGTTTTACAAAGCACTGGTTAAAGGTATTGCCGATTATCGCTCAACTGACGTCGTTCCATGTACCGGGAAAGCTGACAGAAACGGGATAAGTACGTATTACAAGTCGCACCCCGACTTTGCTAGAAAATTCTAGTTTTTAGAATTCGATTTCCTAGTACAAGTCGCGACTTCTGCAACGACTTTTACGGTAGATATTTTAATATGACTTGGCACTCTTTACATGTGAAATTATATTAAAAAGTGACACCTGGTGGTGGTTATGGGGGCTTCTCTGTTTGGTAGTTTTGAGTTATTATTGTATCCACCATAACTGAGTTTTGCGGATACTATGTTGTTGACCGGGTTCTGCTGCTGCCGCCGTGTTCGTTTCCACAGAACTCCTCTGAGACTACTGGACGGATTTTTTCCGAAACTTACACCTATTATCAGGTCACATGTGAACTGGTGCCTAACCAATTTGCGTTGACCTCTGACCTTTCCTGTCTGCCCAGCGTCTATTTGTGCGTCTGTTTCCATACGTAAACCAACATATCTCGGGAACCATTTGAACGATCAGGAAAAAATTTTTGTACAAATGTAGCCCTTGGATAGCTTTATAATATACATAAAAAATGGTGGCACCACCTGCAACCATGTTTGCACAGTGTCCATCTGTTCATCTTCCTTGGGTTAAAATCACTCCTCTCTCTGCATTGGTTTGACTAATTCACCTGAAATTCAGCATGTGTATACATCCTTGAAAGCTTTCTTGATTTTATGACAGGTCGGGCCACCTTCATTCATGTTCACGCGGCAGACATCCAAGCTCAAATCTTAGGAAATGTTTGACAGATTGGGCCAAAATTTTGCATGTGTGAAGATCTCACATAGCTCTTTATCATATGCAAAACTGGTTGCGCCCCCTGCAACCATTTTTGCACAGCGTCCATCTGTTTGTCTGCTGTGGGATAATATCACACATATCTCGGCAGTGGTTTGACTTTTCTGCCTAAGAATTTTGCATGTAAACACATCTTGGATAGCTTTCTCAATCTTTTTTTGGCAGGTGGCACCACCTACATTTATGTCAACGCTGAAGACATTCAGGCTAATATCTCAGGACTGGTTGGACATATCCCCTTGAAATTTTGCATGTGTATAGATCTCACATAGCTCATAATCATACACAAAATTGGTGGGGCAACCTGCCACCATTTTTGCACAAGTCCCTCTGTTTGTTTGCTGTGGTATAAAATCATTCATATATATGTAGTGGTTTGACTTTTCTACCTAAAATTTTGCATATGTATACAACTTGGACAGCTTTCTGGATCTGTGGTAGGTGGCACAACCTACATACACATTTTGGCTGCAGACATCCATGCTAATATGCAACACACCTCACTCTACTTCCCCTTGCCACTCTATCCATGCCTCACCTCACTGGTTCCACTCTGATTTTGGCGGATACACATAGTCGCTTGTCCACTACCCGTATTCTAGTTAAATATTTCTTTAAACTCAATCAGCTGCAACAGATGCACTTTCTCAAATCACACTGATGTTACTACTTGGTAGATAAATGTAAATGTCAAAGGATAATAACTACATTATGCATGCAGAGTAATAAATGTAATGTGATATGGTGATGGTTACTTTATTAACTTTTAATTATGTTTTTGCCATCATTTAATCATATAATGAACTGATTTAAAATGATCCCTTTATGATGCTTGTTCATGTATGTTATTTTTATGCAAGATATAGTCCTTGTGTATATATATATATATATATATATATATATATATATATATATATATATATATATATATATACCACATGTTTTGTATAAGTTTACTGTTAAGTGCATGCAGCATGAATTCAGCATTTTAAAGTAGATTATTCCTATTTAACACTAGATAAGAAATAAATTTGACAGTGCACTGGAAGTCCTGCCTTGTTCAGTTCTATAGAAAGATGATAGCTTACTAACAAGTCAGTGTCCTGTATATTAGAGAACGAGAACCATTTTAATGCATGTTAGAAAGCAATTATTATATTTGAATTGATAAATTATTGCATTTTGGAAGGTTTCATATAAGCTGGTTGAATCTTAGACATATTAGGGCCCAGTCACACTGTGAGTTATGGACTAGTTATGACTTGCACTTTTGCAGACGGTCATAAGACAGGTCAGTAGTGATCCCGACAACAGGAATTTTAGTCATAAGGGCTTAGATCCGGCACAAGAACATCCCTACAACGGGTGTGGTCATGAGTAGTCGTGGACAATCATAAGTTGTCTTTCAGTGGGTGCAAACTATTGTGCAACCATCTTTTGAAGATCTTAACCAGTCGCAGCAAATAATATGCCTTTACAACCAGTGATTGGTTAAAAAGGTGGTCTTATGACAGTTGTAAGCCTATCATATGACCACATATGACTTGTCATAAGATTGTCAGGGATGATGTTTCACTGGTCGTATAACAAGTCAAACCAAGTTGCATGACCGGTTGCAAGTGGTCAGTGGTGGTCATGCAGTGTATGTGTGATTGTCTTTCCGATTGTGAAAGCAACTGTTTTCATGCCAGTAGGTGCAGCCATTGCCACTGTTGCAGTTACAGCTCGGGTGTGACGGGGCCCTTAGTTTAATATCATTAAGAAAAGTGTGAACATTTATTGAAATGGAGGTAAATGGAAAAATAGTCCTGGTAACGCAAAGTATTGGCAGGACACAGCTTCCAGTGTGCTGATGGCGTCCGTTAATGTGTGACTTTTAGATGGTCCCAGACAGTCAGGAGGGGACAGAGGAGCTGGAGGAAGGAATTCTCGAAGTACCGAGTATACAAATCACATCCCCTCCAAAGTCTGCTCTAACCAGCCCCGAGGGGAAGGCTGCTCTAACCAGCCCCGAGGGGAAGGCTGCTCTAACCAGCCCCGAGGGGAAGGCCAAACCAGAAAGGAAAGTGGCTTTTGCTGTTGAGGTATGTAAGGAATGGTTAGCATTTATACATCATACAAGTTTATACATCTATATATAGAATGGTGATAGAAATGCACAGAAATTTGTACTTCATTTGGGATCAGAGCTGCTGATTTTAACTGCATGTGATACTTTGATGGATTCTTTTTTATGTAAAATGTATGCAAATATGCAGAGGCATAAAGAGTATGCAGATAAACAGAGATATAGAAAGTATGCAATTATGTAGAGTTATTAAGTGAACAAATATGGAGTATTATAAAAAGTATGTGAATATTCAGAGGAATTAAAAGTGTGTATATCTGCTGAGGTATAAAAAGTGTGTTTACAGACAGAGACATAGAAAGTATGCAAATATGGAGAGGTATTAAAAGTATGATGATATACAGAGGCATAGTAAGTATGCAGATATGCAAAGGTATAAAAAGTATGCAAATATGCAAAGGTATAAAATTATGCAAATATGCAGAGGTATTATAAGTATGCAAATTTGTAGAGGTATAAAAAATTGTCAAATATGCAAAGGCATAGAAAGTATGCGCTATACAGAGAGGTATTAAAAGTATAAAAATATGCAGAGGTATAAAATGAATGTATGTATAAAAAAAAGCATGCAGATACTCAAAGAGCTCAGCGAGTAACTCAGTCTGAAGTAGGAAGGCTCAAGCTTAAGGCTGCCATGAGACTAACTCACACTTGTCTGCATATTTCATCATTCTACAGATCTAAAAATGAAGCTGCATGAAAACTGTCTGTACAAACACACTTTCATTCTGTGTATATTTAATGTTACATTTAACTTGAAAAAAATTTTCCTTGTGGTATGTATTACAGTGCATATATATATATATATATATATATATATATATATATATATATATATGTATGTATGTTTATATATTTATATATATGTGCTTATGATGTAGGAATTATGCATGTGCCTTTTCAAAAATACATATTAATTAACATCTCCTTACTTTCTGTACTTTCATAATTTTTTAAAGTCAGAGAGTGACAACTGATAGTTTCAAAATTTAAGAAACCAATATTTTATGGTATTATCATGGTAGTAAGATTTAGAAAAAGTGAGAGTTGAAAGAATTTAGATAAAAGTTAATGGCATTTGAAGTTATCAAAATTGATAGTTATTTATGCTGACAGTATTTAAAATTAGAGACTGACAGTTGATTGTATTTTAAATTAGAGAGTATGACGGTTGATAGTATTAAAAATAGAGAGACTGACAGTTGGTGGTTTCATTGTAGGAAGATGGATCCCCTGAAGTTGAGATGGTCGGTGCTGCCAGCAGAGGCAGGAGAGGAAAGATTGGACTCTCAAGACAAGATACACCAGTTGTCAGTAAAAAGTCTAGGAGCAGGGTCGAAACTAAAAAAGAACTTCCTGTTGAACAGAACAAATCTGTAAGAGCTGAGGAAAAAGCAGAACCTGGTCCTTCGAGAGGTCGTGGACGGAGAAGTAAGGAAATGGCAGAACCAACAGATCAAACAGTTTGCAGCAAAGATGAAAATCATAGGGCAAAAAGGATCGTAAAGGCAGAAAAAGCTGAAACTCCTAAAGCAGGAGACATCGTGGAAAAGAAAGGCAGAAGAACAAGTAGAGGCAAACCTGTCATAGATGACTCAAATGAAGTGTCTCCTGGGGACAAAGGAAGACAAACCAGGAGGAAAAGTGAAACAGAAAAGGCAAAAGAAGAAATAGAGGAAGATGTTGGGCAGGAGGAAGAGGAGGAAGAAAAACAGAAACCTAAAGGTCGAAGGTCAAGAAGAAGTGATGTGACACAACCAGATGAATCAGAAGTGAAGGATATGGCAAAGAAGCGTGGCAGAGCATCAGGAGCTGATGCTAGTCCTTCTGTTGGGAAAGGGTCCAAAAGGGCTAAAGAGGAGAGTGTCTCAGTGCCAAAAATGACTGAAAAAGGTAAAGGTTCGGGGCAGAACACCAAAAAGGAGGATACAGAAGAGCATGTGGAAAAGCCTAAGAGAGGAAGACCTTCAAAAGTACCAGAGAAAGAAGAGGAAGATGTCACAAAGAGAACTTCAAGAAGAGGCAGACAAGAACAGCCAGAGGCTGTAAAGGAAGCTGAAAGTGAAAGCACTGGGAGCAGATCAACCAGACAAGGAAGGACAATGTTAGAACAAAGCCCAGAAAAAGAAGAACCAGAAACAAAAATAGTCGGAAAAAGAGGTAGACCAGCCAGAAGGAAAGGAGAGGAAACACAGGAGGAGGATGCTGTGATGGAAACAACACCAAAAAGAGGAAGATCAGCTCAAGAAGTAAAGCTTAAACCAGAAAAACCAGAAATGGGGAGAAGAAGGGGGAGGTCACCCAGGGGAGAAGTCTCTGTTCTGGAACAAGAGTCAAAAGAAAGCCCCAGCCCTGCCAAGAGGGGCAGACCCCCCAAAGCTAAAGAATCTCAAACAAAGCAAGAATCAGAGAAGCCAGCAAGGACTAGCAGAAGTGCAGCAAAAGATGAAACTGAATCTGCTGCAGAAGCTAGTTCTTCCAGACAGACGCGAAGCAAACCAGCAGAAGAGGAGGAACAAGAGGAAGTAGCTCCAAAAACAAGAGCACGTAGGAGCTTAGTCGGAGAACAAGATAAATCTAAAAGCACTTTACCAACAAGAGCACAAAGACATTCAGCTGCTAAAAATAAATTAGAAGCAGATAGTAAGACTGTTAAGGAAAAACAAATTGAAGTTGAAACAAAAACAACAGGTAGAAGTACTAGACGTTCATTAAATGCTCAAACTGTTGAAAAATCTCTACCTGTCACCCCTCCCAAATCAAAAAGGCGGACTAGAGCACAAAGTCCAGATTCTGATGTTTCAGAAGCTAGTCATACAAATGATAAAAAGACAGATGTGGTATCTAGTGTGGGAGGAAGAAAAACAAGAGGGAGGTTGTCAGTTCAGAACATTGAGGAAGTAACCTCAGAAAAACCTAGTGGTGCTAAACAGAAGTGTAGTAAGGTACAGGCAGACAGTGAAGAGGATGTTCGTACAAATCAGCGGTCCAGTAGATCGCGGAAAAATACAGCTCAAGAGACCACACACACAAAGGCAGCAGGAAGAGCGGGGAGTTTAAAAGAAATGTCGGAGGAGCCGAAGGTTGAGACCTCCGTCAGTAAAGGCAGAGGCCGAGGCAAGCGCTCTCTGTCAGCTGTGAGTGAAACTACTTTTTTGCATTATTTTTATTATGTTTTATATAAAGAAAGACTTGAAAATCATCTAAAACCCTATGCGGGAATATTTTAATCTCTCTGTTTATTATTACTTAAATCAAGAGCATGTTCTTTTTCTTTCCAAGGGATTGTTTCTTCAGCAGGAAAACTATCAACAGAACCAGAGAGGGACATATAGAGTATGTGATATTGTTTAAGTAATATTTTTGGTTTTATTTTTGACAGACACGTTTCATGCATGGTAAGAACTGTGTCTGTTGATAATATATATGCTGCATGTGTTTCTTGCTTAGCTCTACTAGATAAGAATTTGCTTTGTTACTTCCTTTCCAGTGATTGATGTACAAATCTGCTGGGAAATATTTGAGAAAGAATGAATTTCTGTATATTCTTAATAACATATCCATGGTTGACAGGAAAATAGAGAAGAACCAGAGAGAAAACGGAGACACACAGCTCCTGCTGCATCAACCCCAACTCGAGGGTCAGCTTCTGCATCTGCCGTTGCATCTCCAGGTACACCTACGCTACGGCATCGAGGAGTGGAACGCAAACCAAAGGTCATGTTCACAGGGGTCGTCGACAAACATGGTGAAAAGGTAACATCATATGTAAAGAATATCATTCAGACATGTAGCAGATAATTGAAATTACTGTATCAGTTTTCTGAATTAAATATTCACTTTAATTGTAACCATTGTTAAATTGATTGAAGGTTCAGATCGTTTCTGGACTGTTTTATTGTATCCCCAGACAAAGTCGGGATACTATGGTTTCACGACAGTCCCGGCGCCGCCGCTGCAGAAAACCTTGTGAGCGGGGGATTACTAAAAAAATATTTCACTGATCTTTTTCAAACTTGACATTCATATAGATATAGGTAAGGGGACAAAGCCTATTTAAAATTGGGTCATGACCTATGCTAGGAGATTGACCTTGACCTTGAATAGGTCCATTTTTGCTGAAAATAACACAAATTCTTGAATATCTCAAGTAAGCTTGCATGGACTGGTCCAAAAATCAAGTGACCGAAGATCTTGGATAGCCTTTTGATATACCGGAAACTGGTCACGCCACCTATTATCCTTTTCTTGTTTTTACGCCTTTTAATACCCCCATAATTGCCACTTGACAGTACTGTAAGCATTATAAGTCAAAAACTAATGGACAGATTTCTTTCATATTATGCACATGTAGAGAGATGGGTTATGGGATGAGGTTTATTTACATTTGGGTCATTACCTTTACCATGAGAGTGGCCTTGACCTTTAATGTGTCCATATATGGTGAAAATCACACACCTCTTATGATATCTCCAGTGTTGATAGCCATATGGATTTCAAATGTGACTTATGTATGGCCCACCACTAATGCAAGAACCCTTTAGGTTCTAGGGTCATGAGGTCAAAGGTCAAGGTCACAGGACACATCTTTAAAAAGATAGTGGATGCATTTTCAGCCAAACATTTCATCTCAGACCTTTCATCTTGCACATATAGTTCATCTTCCAATAGAGGAAGACCCATATCAATTTTGAGGTCACAAGGTCTAAGGTGAAGGTCACAGGAGCCATCTGTTGGATTTCAAACTTGACTTATATATGACCCATTGGAAAAGCAAGACCTGAATTGATTTTGGGGTCATGAGGTCAAAGGTTAAGGTCACAGGACACACCTTTAAAAAGATTGTGGATGCATTTTCAGCCAAACAGTTCATCTCAGATCTTTCATCTTGCACATATAGTTGACCTGCCAAGAGTGGAAGACTCCTATCAATTTTAAGGTCACAAGGTCAAAGGTGAAGGTCACAGGAGCCATCTGTCCAAAAATTAGTTTCTGGATGATAATTCCTGCTTTTATTGATGTATGGATTTCAAACTTGACTTGTATATGACCCATTGGAAAAGCAAGACCCGAATGGATTTTGGGGTCATGAGGTCAAAGGTCAAGGTCACAGGACATCTTTAAAAAGATGTGGATGCATTTTCAGCCAAACATTTCATCTCAGACATTTCATCTTGCACATACAGTTCCCCTGCAAATAGAGGAAGACGCCTGTCAATTTCTTGGATAGCCTTGTGATGTGCCAAAAGGTCAAGGTCACAGGACCAACATCTTCAAAAAGATTGTGGATTGATAGATGGAAGAAACAATAATTGCTTGCCAAGTGTCAATATATGCTGCTAAAAATGGGGGCCTATTCTTAAAGGGGGGGGGGGCCGCACTATGTCTGGGGATACTCTGGCACCTGGGGTGCCAAGAAATGTCTAGTAGAGCCAATGATTTTCCGTGATCGCGGGAAACGGACGGAATTCGCGGAAAATGCATTTGAAACGGAATTTGCAACTTGACACGGAGTCTGGGAAAAATTTGGAATTTTCTTCTCAAAGTCACATGATATAGGCATTTCCAATTCCTCAGAGCTTTCAGAAATCCAGAATCGTTTAATATCAGTTTGCAGTGGTGACCTGCACCACATTTATTGTCAAATAGAGGCCCCTGCGTTTGCCATCACACATCGTAGCTCGCATGACTGTATGTAGTGACCCATGGCTTAACGTAACAGGTGTCAGGTGTGACCCGCGAGTCGACCCTAAAAACATGCCTGACCTTTAGGCCTATTAATATTCAGACACGCGACCCCTTACGATTCAGGGGAATCACCTCCTTTCAAGTGGCAAAGCGTTAAGCCCAGGACGCAGTTTGCCCGACTTTGTAACGTTAATGCATGCAAAATGTCAAAGGTCTGCCTTTTTGGGAAAATAATCACGCTGAATGCAAACTTTGTCCAGTTTAATCAAAACTAAAGCGGTATTCTAACTCATCTATACGCTTGCGTCATAACTGGTCAAAAGGAATTGCACGGGGGCATTCTTCAAAGCCTTCACGATGAAGAAAGCGATGGAGTCACGTGAACTTTTATCAGAAATAGGAGTAGGTACTTTGCATAATTTATGCGTTGACCCTAATTAATATGCCCAAGAACAAGCTGACCCTGTTTTCTTGACAGCGCATTCACTTGTGCTCGTTTTCAAAGTAAGCTTGCTTGTGTATCATATCGCCGCGCGCAGTGAATCCCTTATATTCTCGCGGCCGCGCTTGACATGTCATGTCACGGAGAAACTGGCACTTTTTTTTCACAGAAATATTGCGTCAGTTCTTGCGAAATTGTATATAATTGAATAAAACCTGGGTTTTGTTAACTTTGCAACAACTTTTATATAACTTGATTCGTCAGAACGATGTCGTGCCTATGTAAGTTAATATACTTTGACAGTTATAAAGAGTCGATGAGACCGTCGATCGTGAAGTTTTATGATTCAGATTGGGAACGGTGTAAACGCAAATGTCCAATTAAGATAGAAGCCGGAAATTATGAGAGTAAATATCAAAAAGAATTATGTTGTTTTACTTTTTTCGATGGTAATTTATTTTACTTTACACACAACTTGTTTCAAGATGTGCCACCACAAATTTCATTAAGAACTGGCCAGTGCTGAGAGTGCTACCATATACATGTGTACAGCTGAGCACTCCAGCCTCTTATCAGCTCTTGTTGACAGCATGTCATTTATTATCCTTGGCTGGGGGACTACTTGCTGTTTCATGGAACACGTTTAACATGAGCAGGAATGCACCGACAAGTAATAATTACTGCAATAATAATTAATTTTTTAAATGTTACCTGTAAATTCAGAGGGTCAGAATGGGAAAACTAAATTAGCATGAGCAGTTCTGAATGCACTAAACAGTAGGGCCTAACATAAATATCGCATTCTTGTCACAATGTAAGGTCACATTAAAAGATTATATACACACTTTTTTTTCCTTCTTTATTTTTAATAAGAAAAATGAATGATCAGACTATACAATAATTATTCCTGTTACAGTCTCAGCTAAGGTACTGGTAATAAAATCTGCATTTGGCTTGAACTGAATTTTTAGCAATGAATGAAATTTTACATACACAACCTTTTTCCAATTCCATTAGATCTGTACACAGTAGTGTAAAAATGTACATTACAAGTTACATTAAGACTACATATATTTATATCTTTTTATATGATTTAAAAACAGTAAAATAAACTATCTTGTCAGCAAAATTAATGGATCTGGCTCCCAGGAATACGAAACGGAATTGAAACGGAATTTGGTGATGAATGAAACGGAAAAGCCTTGTTTTTGAAACGGAAAATCATTGGCTCTAGTCTAGTTCATTATGAAATACCAGTTTGCCTCCTGATAATGTCTCCTGCTGTAATATCATGACTGCTGACAAAGGATAAAACCATCATGACATCTAAGTCTTATATTAGTGGTGCACATCAATACAGTGAGTATTTCTACAATTCATGTCAGAGCATCATTTCTGAGTTGTTTCATTTTGAAAAAAAAATGTTTTTGTCTTTTTAGATTTTACAAGAGCTTGGAGGTCATCATGTGGAATCAATGTACCAGTGTACTCATCTGGTCACAGACAAGGTGAGAACATCTGCTAAATAGAAAAATACAGGATTATAACCAGGGCATTTGCTGAGTAGAAAGAGCAGTTTTTGAGTAGATAGAGCAGCTGTTGAGTAGAAAAAGCAGCTGTTGAGTAGAAAAAAGCAGCTGTTGAGTAGAAAAAGCAGTTGTTAAGTAGAAAAAGCCACTATTGAATAAAAAGGGCAGCCCTTGAGTAGAAAAAGCAGCTGTTGAGTTAAATAGCAGTTGTTGAGTAGAAAAAGCAGCTGTTAAATAGAAAGGGTGGCTGTTGAATAGAAAGAGCAGCTGTGGAGTAGAAGTGATGGCCTTGCTCAGTAGAACAAAAGACATCTGCTGATCAGAATATATGACATCTTTAAGTAGAATTTAAATACTAAACAAAACAGAAGATGTTAAATTAAGGGCACCTGCTAAGTATGAACTTGTATGGGCAATAGCTCGGTAAAAATTAGGCCAGCCATTCAAAAGAACAGAATTTTTGTAATTCCAAGTGGCTTTTTAGAAACATTACCAAATAGAATGGATGAGAGCTGCTGAGTAGAAATTAAGGCAGCTGTTGAACGTAATAATTAAAAATTAATAATTAAATATTTCATAGAATAGATATTTCTTTCTTTTGTAAATTTAAGGCGCTCTGTATCGTCAGTGAAATGTATTGTCACTGTTGTGAAGAGGTGTGCTTTTGTGAAGTGTGAGATGTAAGATTATTTGTCATGTCATTTTGTAAATTCAGGTGCGGAGGACAGTCAAATTTCTGTGTGGATTGGCACGGGGCCTGCTGATTGTCCACCCTGATTGGCTTGAGAGGTCGCATGATGCCTCAATGTTTTTAGGTAAGCTTGGTGTGCTGGCTGATTATTAACATTGGTTCGTTACACAACACATACACACATGGCACCAAAAACATTATAGTAGACACTTCGTAGTATTAATGGTTAAAAAAATGAAGTTTAATGTTAATAAAGACGTTCCTTTATTGGATATACTTATCATATTTTCAGATGCTCATCCTTTCATTGTCAAAGACACAGAGAGTGAGAAAAAGTTTGGGTTCAAGTTGGCAGACTCCATAAACAATGTTCCTGAAGGTGGGATGCTGAAGGGTTACAGTATTCACGTAACCAAGTCAGTCAAGCCACCACCAGATCAGATGAAAGGTTAGTATTACTGATATTTAACCGGCCAGGCATGTTATCACCCACATACAGGGCTCCAAGCTTACAGGATATGACACATTATTCAAGGTTCATGTCAATACCCAGGAGCAATATGGTCTAACATTTTAACACAGTGAACTGGTATGGACAGCCCGGCCTTTGGTGTACTCAGTGACGCAATGCCTCAGAATGAAATGGACAAGCTTCAAGAATTGAGTGACGTTACAGGGCACAGTGACTCACCACCCTGAATGCAATTGACAAGCATCACATGGTATGTGACATCACTGTGCTCTGTGAAGCACGATCTGGGAATGACAACAAAGTAATTTCCTGAATATGTGAATGTGCTGGCTTGTGTGTGCTTTTGTAGTGTTTTGCTCAAATTTGTTTTGAAAATAGAATGACTGTTCATGGTTGAAGGTATTGATAACAGGGGTGGCTGTTTAATAAAAATTTTATGGGCCAGCTTGTTGGGTATTGCCTTTCCTGATATTGGTCTTCAGGTAGTTGTATCATCCCTCTGCCTTTTGGGCCTCAGGCCAGATATGAAGGCAATACAGAATAGTTTGATTTAAAACATAAAAATATAAATTACGTATTAAAGG
The DNA here is from genome assembly GCA_026874595.1 of Sipunculus nudus. Lineage (NCBI taxonomy): Eukaryota > Metazoa > Annelida > Sipuncula > Golfingiida > Sipunculidae > Sipunculus > Sipunculus nudus. The sequence goes on from CM049309.1 coordinate 9,589,343, forward strand.
AATAGTCATCAGGTTTTCTGTCCTTCCATCTCTTGTTTGTTTTTCCATCTTGCTGTCAAGCTCTTTGACAAACATCTCAAAAACCTTTTTTTATGCCCCCGCCACAAAGTGGCCGGGGCATATAGTTTTACCCATGTCCGTCATTCCGTCCTTCCATCATTCCGAAATGAAACAGTTGTACGGACTTTTTTTCGCAATGCTTGCAGATATTGGCCTTATTTTTGGTGTGTGGGCAGATATAGACCAGTTACAGATCTAGTTCGCGTTTCGTTCCGGTTGACCTACTTTTGACCGTTTTACTGCTCCTAAACTTAGAAAATTTCATGAAAAATAGAAATATTCATGACAGATACACATGTACGGGTTTTTTTTTCGCAATGCCTGCAGATATTGGCCTGATTTTTGGTGTGTGAGCAGATATAGACCAGTTATAGATCAAGTTTGCGTTTCGTCCTGGTTAACCTTCTTTTGACCGTTTTACGGCTCCTAAACTTAGAAAATTTCATGAAAAATAGAAATATTCATACACATGTACAGACTTTTTTTCGCAATGCCTGCAGATATTGGCCTGATTTTTGGTGTGTGAGCAGATATAGACCAGTTACAGATAGAGTTCGCGTTTCGTCCTGGTTGACCTTCTTTTGACCGTTTTACGGCTCCTAAACTTAGAAAATTTCATGAAAAATAGAAATATTCATGACAGATACACATGAACGGACTTTTTTTCGCAATGCCTGCAGATATTGGCCTGATTTTTGGTGTGTGAGCAGATATAGACCAGTTACAGATCGATTTCACATTTCGTCCTGGTTGACCTACTTTTGACCGTTTTACGGCTCCTGAACATAGAAAATTTCATGAAAAATATGAAATTTCATGACATATACACATGTACGTTTTTTTTTTCTCAGTGCCTGCAGATATTGGCCTGATTTTTGGTGTGTGGGCAGATATAGACCAGTTACAGATCGAGTTCGCGTTTCGTTCCGGTTGACCTACTTTTGACCGTTTTACAGCTCCTAAACTTAGAAAATTTCATGAAAAATAGAAATATTCATGACATATACACATGTACGGGTTTTTTTTTTTCGCAATGCCTGCAAATATTGGCCTGATTTTTGGTGTGTGAGCAGATATAGACCAGTTACAGATCAAGTTTGCGTTTCGTCCTGGTTGACCTACTTTTGACCGTTTTACGGCTCCTAAACTTAGAAAATTTCATGAAAAATAGAAATATTCATACACATGTACAGACTTTTTTTCGCAATGCCTGCAGATATTGGCCTGATTTTTGGTGTGTGAGCAGATATAGACCAGTTACAGATAGAGTTCGCGTTTCGTCCTGGTTGACCTTCTTTTGACCGTTTTACGGCTCCTAAACTTAGAAAATTTCATGAAAAATAGAAATATTCATGACAGATACACATGAACGGACTTTTTTTCGCAATGCCTGCAGATATTGGCCTGATTTTTGGTGTGTGAGCAGATATAGACCAGTTACAGATTGATTTCACATTTCGTCCTGGTTGACCTACTTTTGACCGTTTTACGGCTCCTGAACATAGAAAATTTCATGAAAAATATGAAATTTCATGACAAATACACATGTACGGTTTTTTTTTCTCAGTGCCTGCAGATATTGGCCTGATTTTTGGTGTGTGGACAGATATAGACCAGTTACAGATCGAGTTCGCGTTTCGTCCTGGTTGACCTACTTTTGACCATTTTACGGCTCCTAAACTTAGAAGTTTTCATGAAAAATAGAAATATTCATGACAGATACACATGTACGGACTTTTTTTCGCAATGCCTGCAGATATTGGCCTAATTTTTGGTGTGTGGGCAGATATAGACCAGTTACAGATCGAGTTCGCGTTTCGTCCTGGTTGACCTACTTTTGACCGTTTTACGGCTCCTGAACATAGAAAATTTCATGAAAAAATGAAATTTCATGACAAATACACATGTACAGACGTTTTTTCGCAATGCCTGCAGATATTGGCCTGATTTTTGGTGTGTGAGCAGATATTGACCAGTTACAGATGGAGTTCACGTTTTGTCCCAGTTGACCTATTTTTGACCGTTTGACGGTGTTCTAACATAGAAAATTTCATTAAAAAGGTGCACATGTATGGACTTTTTTTCGCAGTGCCTGCAGATATGGGCCTGATTTTTGGTGTGTAGGCAGATAATGACCAGTTACGGATCGAGTTCTTGTTTTGTCTCAGTTGACCTACTTTTGATTATTTGACTGCTCCTGAACATGGAATGTTTCATGAAAAATATAAATTTTCATAACAAATGCATATGTACTAACTTTTTTTCCTCAATGCCTGCAGATACCACCCTGATTTTTTTTGTGTGGGCAGATAATGACAGTTACAGATCAAGTTTGCGTTTCATCCTGGTTGACCTACTTTTGATTGTTTTATGGATCCTAAACATAGAAAATTTCATGAAAGACAGAAATTTTTATGGAAAATGCACATGTATGGACTTTTTTTCACAATGCGTGCATATACTGGCATGATTTTTGGTGTGTTGCTTGATAATGACTCGTTACAGATCGAGTTTGCATTTTGCCCTTGTTGACCTACTTTTGACTATATGGCACCTCCTGAACTTAAAAAATTTTCCAAATTTTACAAATGTTTCTAATTTGCCCAAGGCGGGGGCATTCGTGTCGTTCCGACACATCTAGTTTAGATATTGCCATGTGTAAATTTTATTTAAGATTGATACCTATTAGAGAAAGTGCCATAGGTTTTAGGTCTATCAGAAAAAAGTCATGGCCACCAGGAACTCATCTTGAAACCCCCTGTGCACACATCTCAAGAACTGTTTTAGTAATTCACGTTAAATGTTTACTTGAGACTACTGCATTTGAGATGATGTTCTGGTAAATTACGGACAAATTTTAATTTCTGTGTCTGCCAGGCAGTTATTTCCAATTCTGATGATAATTTGTGGAGCATTTAAATAACTTAAAAGGACTTCTTGTACTGTCAGTGTTGATTTTAATTTAATAAAATTATTTTGTTTTTCTTTCAGATATAATCACCTGTGCTGGTGGAAAGGTAAGTCCAGTGAAACCTGTTTTATGAGACCACCCATGGTACTGGCCAAAGGTGGTCTTCACTCACAGGTGGTCTTATTAGACACATCAGTTATAACCAATGTTTAGTCAAGGGTGGTCTTAAATGATAGGTTGTTTTATTAGAGAGGTGGATTCAGAATTTAAATGTGAGTCTTGTTCCATACACTGTCATGTCCTTGCAGCTTAAACAGCCATGTTTACAAGCAAGCAGTTAAATTTCCAAAAATATATGGCAGCTCATGAATCAGCAAATACCAATCATGGCTTCAGACCTCTAATATTGTAATATACTTATGAACAAGATTTCCTCCCTAGCTTTGAATTTAGTCATCTTTTTGACTTGATGAACAAAGGTCAGCTGCCAAATACTCTTTCATGATTAAAACTTAGTGACTGTTAAGACCACTCCAGTGTCAAAAAGACTGATATATAAGCAGAGATAACAGGCAGATAAATGGGGGTACCAGTTTAACCTTTTTTGTGTGGAACTTGTTTAAGGGAAAATACCCCACTTGTGCCAAAGTAATATGCTCAAAATTCTGCAGACTGGTGGAGCTACTACTGAGATTAGTACTTGAGGGAATGTGTGTTCTGTATGTAGGTGTGTGTGTGTTAGTCCTGTATGCGATTTTCAGAGATTTGGCACTATTTAAATACTATTTATTATTACTTTTATTATTACTAATTTTCATTGAATTATTGGTGAGTAAAGCCACTTGTGTTGAACCTCAGATGTGTTTAAGCTTTGTGTGGATCTGCTTGACTTCAACACAATGAGGTTTTTACTTTCAGCAGGTAGTATTATTCAGTAAGAATGCAGTGATGTCTTGCTAACAGGACCACCTGGGGTCCAGCCAATGTGGCATTGTTAGAGGGGTGGTCTAGTAAGCTTGGGGTGTGGGGGGGGGGGGGGAGGGGGGGGGGCTATGATGACTTACATTGGTTCAGGACCAAAAAAAGTGGTTGTCATGGAGGAGGTGGTTGTCATAGCAGTGTGGTTTTCTGGCAAGATTAAATTGAATAAATCTATCTTTATGTCAGTGTCAAGGCCTTTTGGTCACTTGTCACAAATCTTTCCACACATTTACTTCTACCTTTCAGTACTTATCAAGCATGCCCACAAAAGCCACAGATAAGTGTCTGGTGCTGTCATGTCCAGCCGATGAGAAGCTCTGCCAGCCAGCCGTTGGAGCTGGAGTTCCTGTAGTCAGCTCTGAGTTTCTGCTTACAGGAATTCTTCAGCAGGAAGTTCAAATTGAAGCGTATCCTTTAAAGACTGCAGGTTAAAACATTTTTAAAAATGGCTTCAACCTTGGGTGCAAAGCAAGGAGATCATGAGTTTTGAATGGTCTGCCCCCTCCCTGGTTGAGCGCTCTGCATGATTGTATCCTGCAGGTGTGTTTCTTTCACAAACGAGTGAGCCTTTTATGGGACTCTTCCGTGCCCCCAGGACCAGCAGGTGCGGGACACAGATCTAGAGCCTGGTTGACTCAAGGATAATCGTTCTTCTGCCCCATCACAAAGTCCAGAACAGGAATCAAATTCTGCAGATGTACATATTATTAGTAACTTGTTAGTTAAGTCAGAATTATAAAATGGGGGTGGTTACCTCCATCCAAAAAAATAATTAAAAAATGCAAATAATAAGGTTTGTGTAACTTAAAATTTTTAAAACTATGAGATCTAAAATGTGAAATTAAAGCCATGAAATAAAAAAAAATTTAAATTCTTTGTAAATTTGTGTCACACTGTCGTTGCAAAATTTAAGAATATCTGTATGAAATTCTCCAGATTAATCAAGCATATCTTACTTAAGAACAAAAAGAGCTTCATTGAGGGGAAAACATTTTAACTTTTCATTAGATTAATATGCAAGATGTCTTTGTTTTCCTTGACGCTCCTCCAGCCATCAGTTGTTTAGCCGTCCTGCCAGCAGAAGTAAACGAGCTCTGGCGACGAGTTCAGCCCCAGCCCCGAAAAAGAAGAAGACTCGTAGGTGATACCAACGGGAAAAAAGTGACAAGACTGTTGCCATATGAGCCATTGAATGTTTATAAACTGTTGTATAGTTCATGTGTACCATGTGAGTTTTAGCTGGTTTAATGTTGTATGCAGCTTGTCTGTGTTTCATCCATTTTAGCTAAATCAATTAAAGCCCAGCTGCCAATATTTCATGTTGTGTTAAATCAGTTTCAATTCACAAACTACTGATAGAGTCTTTATTTAAATACAGTATATTTCTAGTCCATCCTTTAATGTTTGAGCCCTAAATAAGGACACTCCTTTATGTAAATCCTAAGGGAACGACTTTGTCGTTATTAGATGTGGTATTATTAACAGAATCTTGTTTTCTGAATTAAGAAAGGTGTGCATCTTCGCTAGGTCACAATCACAATAATTTATTGGGGACTTCCTGTGTTTAAACATGAAATCAGTCTCATGTACCATTTGAAACTCCCAAGGTGAGAGACTAAAGTTGTGTATGTATAGTTTAAACAATCTGTGACCTATCTCATGTGTTGACAAAGGGGTACAAAGATTATTTTCTGTAGTTTCATCTGTGTTTATTAATTTAAGTGAACTACAGATTGTGCAGGAAGTGTTTTATCAGTTAAGATAGCTTAAGTTTGTCAAAGATCACTTCCGTTCATTTCAATTTATTATATTAAATTTCAAATAACTATCAACTTTTTGGAACTGTTTCATCTCTTAGCTAAATGAACCATTGAGCTTCTCTCAGTGTCCTGATGTGTTTTCAATTAATTTTATTGAATATGTTGATAGTCTGATTATGTGCTTTCCTTTGTTAACTACCAAGTTAACTTTCCCAATAGAATGTTATATAGAAGTTTTTAAAAAAATCACAAACTGTGTGGTAGCTATTCATAGTGAATATAAAATCACTTATTCAGAGATTTCATATTGCCAGTGCTTCCTCGTGTGAGAGCTGGGAATCACATTTTTTCCTACCACTGTCAGTTAAGGCTCAAGTCAAGCCCAAGAAAGTTTACTTGAGGTGGCCAATGTAATTTCATTAGGCTAACTTGAGCCAAGTTTGTGCATCCTTGTTGGACTTTAGTACACATGTGGTTCTAACAAAAATTAAAAACCATGAATAGACCTATACATTTACAATCTAAGGTTGATTGAATGATAAAGTGCTGAGGTAAATAACTCAGTTGACAACACTACCAAGATGGAAGCCCCAATATTTAATCAAGAGCTTGTTAAAGACATGACTGGTAAGATGTATTACACATAGTACAGATCACTAAGTTTGTGTAAATAAAATAGATACTTTGTAACATATCCAAATTGGTGTCAGACAACTTTTTGCCAAGCCAAGTTGAGCCACAGAAGCCAAGTTCTGTCTAAGCCAGGCAATCAAAAGTTGTGTGGATAACTTGACTCTGGCCTTTAGTCAAGAGAGCTACAGACAGGCCATAAGGATTTTGTCAAATTTGAAACCAATTATCATAATGGCATCCATATTTTTTCCAGCTAAACAACTTGCTTGTTTTTCTGTTTCAACCAAGAAAGCACAAAATACCCACCAGTATTATCCTATTTAAATCTGTCCATGTTTTTTTTCTGCCAGCTTATTTCATTGTGTAAAAACAACTTTAAATAATTGTATAATAGTTTTGAGACCCTTCCACAGCAAGTTAACTAGAGTAGAATAGATACATCAATTACTCAAACAAGAAATTATATGAAAAGTAATGGTGTTTCTCTTGTTTTAAGCAAAATTTGCTGTTTTTCATCCTACCCCCCCCCCCCCCCCAAATACTGCTCCCTTATCTCTGGAAGGTTAATGAGCAACTTTATGATAATGTATTCAGTAAGAACATTTACATTGTATGACAGATAATCCACAATATTTAAATCAAGGTTTATGTTCTAGTAACTGGGGATATGGCAGCTTCACAGTGCCTTCTTCTGGTCACATGACTAACACTGACCAATCATCATTAAGGATATACAAAAGTCCTGGTATCACATGACCATTTTTGTCAATCAAGGTGTCAAAGGGGGATTTATTTTTCATATCAGCACTTGCAAGTATATTGCTATCTTTCTAAATAATATTATCAAAAAATGACTAAAAAGTGTGAAAAGTTTTATACTGATGAAATACTGATGTTTCTCAGAAAAGCTGCTGGTATTGTTTCTCATGTAAACCATCTTACTTTTTCCCAGACTAAGAACAAACTCCCAGTGTTAAAACAGTGAGGTTTTAAATAAGTCCAAATTGTCATTTACACAATTACACCAGTTGTTTATCAGCCCCATCTGGTGGCCAGTGTAGTGACTGAAAGTGATTCCAGCACCAGGATAATAAGAGAAGTCTAAATAAATAAACTGAGCTGCAAAGGTGTATACTAGAAATCATATAGCAACATATAGTAATAGCAATTATGACAATAATTCACTCAGCAAGGAATATCTTAAATTGTTTTGGAGATTCCGCCTTTGGTGTTATGGAAGGTTCTGTTTGTAATAAGAAATATGTCTGCAAAAATCATTTTGAATAATCTCCACCAGAGGTCACCCTCTGCTACTCTCCTCTTGGTTACTGATCATGGGAGGCATGAAATTTCAGTTTTAATTATTTGACTCAAAGAACACCTCCACAAACAAACACATCATATGTCACTGTTAGGAGATCTGTCTTTTTGAAAGGTGAACACATTATTCAGGTGAAGATAACCATCTCCATTTGTGTATGCATAATATGTCTTGCCAATTTTTTTTAAGCAGAAACTTTTATAAATTACTCAAAAGTGCTACAGGTGCTTTCTGGCCATGTACAATAGTGCTTTCAGTGTTTTAACTCTTATAGCATACACATGGTTCTAAATAAATAAGAAATGAGAAAGAAAGATTTTTTCAGTGATGTAGGACTCTACTTTTTTTAGGGATTCAGACGTGGACTCAAGCAGGGCTCAACATTAAGGGTTAACTGCTTGCCCGAGGCAAGTGAAAGTTCCAGAAAATAATGGAAGGGCACCTAGAAGTCGCCTCCTACTTGCCCGACTTAACCAAGAAAGGACTAGAAACAGGATCTTGTTCTTGAATACAATCAATAATATTTGTAGGGCAAGTAAAAATTAATGAAGGGCAAGTAAAAAGTAGATGTTACTTTCCCGTCTGGGCAAGTACTTTCAAAAGTTATCTCGAGCCCTGTCAAGGGTCCTGGACTCAGACTTTCACTTTTGTAATGACTCAAGAAATCAGGCCAAGTCCATTTCAAGTCCAGTTGTTCTTTCAAATACTATAAACGCATATACATGTATGAACTATCAATAGAACATTATGCCTACAAAAAGACTAATTTCCAAGTTTACTTTGGCATTGTGAGCTAAATATATTTAAACATTCAAGTGAAAAGCATGAGTAAACTAACATTAAAATGCATGATCATCTCAAATTTCTAATTAAAATTGGACTCAAACTTCGACTTAGGTTCCAGGTGACTTGGACTTATGGGGGTGGACTTGGCCTCCAACCTCAAGGACTTATACATGGACTTGATTTGCCTGGACTCGGACTTGCACTTGGACTCCAATGTTGTGGACTTCACTACATCACTGGATTTAGTTGATAAAATTGCTTGCTCACATCAATTGGAGAATAGAATATCTGATCTTTACCAAAAATCAGATTTTTAAAGTTACAAGCCCATGTAAAAATTGAATGTTAAAGTGGTAAGTTTATCAAACATGGTGGGACCCCTTACGTAATTCCCAGATAAGATCACTTATAAATTATACATATTATTTCGCCATGGTTGTGCATTTAATTTTGTCTTTGGTTATATTATATTTAAGTATGTTTGTCAGAGTAACTATTAAAAAACAACAGAAATTTTAACTCATAAGAATAATGCCCCCTGGTGGAGGCTTAGAAACTTAATAATGATTTGTGAAACGACAAAATTTGTACCAGTGCATGGAAAGAACTTCAGTTTCCAACATTTATGCCTGAATAAGAATAATTGTACATAAGAATTTGTTTGGTCACAGGTTGTGTATACTGAACATTTTTGCACAATAATTTTAGCATTCATAGGAAAGTCATAATTATTATCCGAATTTTAGGTCAGTAAAGGACTTTTTTTTTACTTTGAATTTTATTATAACTATTATCATCAAGGCTGGTTGCCAGGCAACAACTGTTATATCAGTAATGTTCTGTGACTTAATTGTGCACATGCTGGTTTTGATAAATCATATGTCATCATTGTAAATGTATTCATAAACAGTAAAATGTTTGACATTGTGTCTGTGTTCTTCTTTCATGTGTGAGCAGGGGGCACTGCCAAATTAAATGAAGTTTTGTGGATACTATGTTTTTGACCGGGTTCCGCCGCCGCCATCGCGTTCCTTTCCGGAGAACTCCTCTGAGACTACTGGACGGATTTTTCTGAAACTTACACCAATTATCAGGTCACATGTGAACTGGTGCCTTACCAATTTGCGTTGACCTCTGACCTTTCCTCTGCCTTGCGTCCATTTGTGCGTCTGTTTCCATACATAAACCCACTTATCTTGGGAACCATTTGACCGATCAGGAACAATATTTTGTACAAATGTAGCCCTTGGATAGCTTTAAAACATACACAAAAAATGGTGAAGCAACCTGCAATCATGTTTGCACAGTGTCCATCTGTTCATCTGCCTTGGGTTAAAATCACTCATATCTCTGCAGTGGTTTGACTAATTCACGTGAAATCTGGCATGCATATATATCCTGGATAGCTTTCTTTATTTTATGACAGGTGGCGCCCCCTACATTCATGTTCATGCTGCAGACATCCAAGCTTATATCTTGGGAACCGTTTGACTGATTGGGCCAAAATTTTGCATGTTTATCGATCTCACATAGCTCTTTATCATAATCAAAACTGGAGGGGCCATGTGCAACCATTTTTGCACAGCTTCTGTTTGTCTGCCATGGGCTAAAATCACTCGTATCTCTGTAGTGGTTTGACATAACTGCCTAAAATTTTGCAGGTTTATACATCCTGGACAGCTTTCTTGATTTTATGACAGGTGGCGCCACCTACATGCACATTTCGGCTGCAGACATCCATGCTAATATGCGACACACCTCACTCTATTTCCCCTTGCCACCATGCCTCACTTCACCCGTTCCACTCTAATTTTGGCAGATACACGTAGTCGCTTTTCGACTACCCGTATTCTAGTTATGGTTTGACTTGGTCAGGTGGACCATAAGTCACCTTTGATATTGTTAGATAAACTGGAAGTTACCTTTTGACTTTACTTTGTCAGGTGGACCATTACTCTACTTTTTTACTTTGTCAGGTGAAACATTTAATATATAATCAAATTTAAATGTTCTTGAGTTTTATTTTATTATGGTAAAGTCATCAGATCACCAAGACTGAAAGTGACCTTTGATATTGACTAAAGGACTTTTTCAGGTGGACTGAAAGTCAACTTTGTCAGGTGGACCATTTAAAATTTAATTAACTCGGGTATTGAGTATTTTTTTATGGTCACTTCTTCATATCATTAAGACAAAAAGTCACCTTTGACTGTTAATTGGACCATAAGTGATCTTTGTATAGTTGACCACAAGGCACCTTTGACTTTACAGTAAGTCACCTTTGACTTTGTCAGGTGGACCTAGCGTCACTTTGAATTTGTCAGGTTAACCATAGTCACACTGGAACTGTTGGGTGACCATAAGTCCCCTTTAATAATATTAGATGGACTACAAGTCACCTTTTGACTTTTTCAGGTGGACTAAAAGTCAACTTTGTTAGGTGAACCGTAAGTCACCTTTGACTTTGTTAGGGGGATCATAAGTTACATTTGGCGGTCAGGTGGACAATAAGTCACATTTGACTTTGTTAGGTGGACCATAAGTCACCTTTGACTTTGAATTGGACCATAAGTCACCTTTGATTGTCTGGTGTTCCATAAGTCACCTTTGACTTTGCCAGGTCGACCGTAAGTCACCTTTGACTTTGCTAAGTGGATCATGAGTCGCCTTTGACTTTGCCAGGTGGACTGCAAGTCACCTTTTTACATATGGACCTTGTGTCACTTTGAATTTGTCAGGTTAACCAGGTTACTTTTGACTTTGTTATGTGGACCGTTATTCACCTTTGTCAGGTGGACAGTAAGTCATCTTTGAGTTTGTTAGGTGAACCGTAAGTCACCTTTGACTGTGAATTGGACCATAAGTCACCTTTGATTGTCTGGTGGACCATAAGGCACCTTTGACTTTGCCAGTTGGATTGTAAGTCGCCTTTGACTTTGGCAGGTGGAATATGTCACCTTTGATTTTGTCAAGTGGACCTCGCGTCACTTTGAATTTGTCGGGTTAACCATAAGTCACCTTTGACTGTTAGGTGACCATAAGTCACCTTTGACTATGTTAGGTGACCATAAGCCACCTCTGATATTGTAAGTGGACTGTAAGTCACCTGACTTTTTTTCAGGTGGACCAAAAGTCAACTGTCTTTGTCAGGTGGACTTTGCATCTCTTTGAATTTGTTGGGTTAACCTTAAGTCACCTTTGACTTTGTTAGGTGACCATAAGCCACCTTTGATATTGTTAGGTGGACTGTAATTCACCTAACTTTTCAGGTGGACCAAAAGTCCACTTTGTCTTAGTCAGGTGGACCATGAGTAACCTTTGACTTTGTCAGGTGGATCTCAAGTCACTCTAATTTAAATTTCAGACTTGATCCATTTTAAGAAGCTACACATTTTCTGTATTGCAGCTACAGGAACAGAATTCATGCATACTACCACAGTGTGGCACAAAAAAGTTGATACATTGTCATGTCAGTACAGGCATATACAGAGGGTGTGCCAGTTAATGAAATTAAACAAAAATAAGGCAAGAACCTGTGTTGTTAATATATTTAATATATATGTATATGTTGACATATTAGATTATTCATTATACTATCACAAAAAATACTCAAAAGTTTCTATACACCATTGCTTGATGCAGTGATTTCTCAAATCGGTTTCGCTTGAACTTTCTCTATATTAAACAATTCCAAGAGTTTATCCTTTAACTCTCTGAAACAGCATTCCATCGTTGGTTCTTTGTAATATTCTCATAGTCAATTCTAACATTCTTGTACGATGACCTTGATCCATTCTAAAATAAAGTTTTTCTACTCCAAATATTTTTATCTTTAAGCACAGTAGAACTGCATATTACAGACACCATTCAAGTACAGTTGGACCTGCATATTATACACAATGTAAAAGTACAGTAGAGCCTGAATGTTACAGACGTTCAAGAAGAGTTGGACCTGCATATTATAGGCAGTCGAACAGTACAGTAAAACCTTATTACAGACACTTCATTTACAGTTGGATCTGCATATTATGAACAATGTAACACATTAGAACCTGCATATGACAGAAATTTGCCTTGCTTTTGATTCTACCAAATGGGTTACAGATCTTGAGCTCTCTTCTCACATCTGTGATAAAGTGGTGTCTGTAACATAGTGGTGCCTGCCCTGTGATCTGATCCTAGTCCATTCTAACAAATTAGTGATTAAACACTGATTAATTTAACATTAAGGGTTTTCAACCTTGGTCCCATCACACATAAGTGAATTTTAAATTTTATGAAACTGATCCCTTCTTCATTCAAGGATTCCAAAGTTTCAACTTTAGACCAGTCCATTGTAATATGGTTATTTTAATATTGTGGATTGGGTGGTGTAATGGATAGTACACTGGACTGGAAACCACAAGGCTGTGGGATCACGTACTGTTCTGACCGCAGTCTGCACTAAGTCTCCTAGCCAAAGTCTTTACTAAAAGGGTGCGCTCTCGAGACCCAGGAGTGAATTGGTTCTGGTCATGGGAGGAAGACAAATGTAGAACGAATAACCTTCTAGCACCTGTTATGGCTGCTTGGGTTGTATGCTCCCCAGGGAGCCCAAAAAAAGCTACAAGAATGAACAGGCCCGAAAGACCAGGAAGGCAAAGTGTAAAGTCCGATGAGACTGACATCGTCGGTGATATCAGACTGTTAACCCCCACTTTTACCTTTTACCTCTAATATTTCTGTTTTAATATTGGTCCATTGTATCACTAAATTATTATCACCACAGTCCACATTAACATGGTCCATTCTGACATTTTAGTTTGACCATGACCTAATCTAACATTCCAGTGATATGATTTTGGTCCATACTCTCATTCAAGAATTCTTGCACTAAGTTAGCCAGCTTATATGCAATATACTGTGGTTGCCTTTTTGTTCGCGAGGGTTTTAATTTCGCGATATTTGCGAATGGGAAATAATCGCGAAAAATGAAACCCACGGGAATAATCGGCCAATTGAGAATGTCCTTCTTATTTAGTGTAATCAATACTTGTATGGTAATAGGTTAAAACAGAGAGAATTTTTTTTAATAAATTACATCCTTGCAGGTATAGGGAAATGTGAGCCTTAAATTTGAACTAAACCACCTATGCTGTGTGTGCGGGCCTATCATTATATAAGAAAATGTCACAAACTCATGACTTATTCTCATTTTATAATACACACATGGCTTTGCCTAAGATTTGATATAGGTTCTTGTGAGATTGCAAAAATGAAACCCTCGCAAAACATTAAAAAAGGAAAAATCGCGAAATTTCAGCCTCGCGAATATGAAGCCAACCACTACATTTCATCAACATGAATCCTTGCTCCCTATTTTTGAACACACAAACAAATCTCCCCTGAGCAATTTGTCTTTGTAACAACGGTGAACCTCCATCATTTTGGTTACGACATATCTGCAGTTCACCATGGTCACAGGAAGTTACAAACACTGCAAGTATTTATTTCTACTTTCATACATTACTGGTAGTATCAAACAATCAGTTGTTTTGTTCACTATCGAACAAACCCATACACTGAGAGAACCAAAGATAAATATTACAACAGTGGTGTATGGAGATTAGATGGTCAAATATACCACACTGCCATTAGTCTGTTTATCCTTCTCTTCTTTTTATATTTTGTATAGTAAATGTATTAGTGTTATGAATGCTTGACAGGTGGCACCAGTAGCAAACTTGACATTGTTGAAACAGGTCTAGATGCTAATTTAGCTGGCAAAGTCCTTTAATGCCTACCCTAGAAGTGTTGAAATTCAGTTAAATCAATTATTTTCTGTATTTTATGTCACTGTTGTATCATTATATGATTAGAAATCATGTCATTATATAATGTTTTGTCATAGGATAATATACGGGTCTAGGTATCATCTAAAATTGATAAAATGTTCATTTATTTTCAGGAAATTTGTTACATTCTAGGTCATTTTCATGCCTACCTTATCACAAAAATGTGAGTTCATCATTAAGAAAAAGTATCATTTTAACTAACCTGTCAACCCCATGTGGGGTGTTAAAGGGGCCAAATCACCTATCTGACCTTCATGAACTAAAGGTTATCTCTTGGAGCTTTTATAAAAATTGGCCAGAAAACTTGGATATCACCGCACACAGGCTGCTTGATTTGTTTATATCAACGTGTTTATAGTATGATGGGGCCCACCAAAATAAAACAAAATCAACAAGAGCATCTGGCAGCAAGTCAGATAAGCCAGAGTTGTGCAAATGGCATTTCGCAACAAGTGATCATTCTCCCTCTGCATATATGCAACCTCCCACCTTCGGTTTCATGTTTTTCCCTTTTGTAAACATTGCTGTGTTTACAAACATTTTGTTGATAACAAGTTCATACATCCTTTATGAAGGCATTATAAGAACTTTTCACAACCAAAATTACCCTTAGATCATCAATATATACACAGAGGAAGCCAGAAATCACATAAATTCTTTTTAAAAAAGTAATTGAATGGGCACCTTTAACATTAGGTATTACTGAAGTATACCCTGAGGGAACCTTCACATTCTTCAATCACTGATTGGCTGGTCAGTTGGAGCTAGACTTGATTGACATGTGGGCCTGTGACCTGGAGTAGCTTGACACAACAAGGTTTCACTATTCTTAAAATACCCACATATACATCATCACAGTGACAGTATACAGCATACATGATTCCCTGACTTCCCTTTTCTCAAAACAATACATGGTCTTGTACAGTTTAAATAACCTATATGAAACCAAGAAATAAAGCATATAGTATACACCTAACAGAAAGCTTAAATACAATATTGAAAAAACTTTATTCTGTACTTGTTAATAAAATCACATAATTTTTGGAAAATAATCTTTTAAAAAATATACTTTTTAAGTTTGCAAATTATGGGTTAATAAAAGAATTAAAAGCCATTAAGTATATTCAAATTTCATTATACACACAAAAAAAGTTTAAAAAAAAATGTGAGCCCAATTTCAGCCTCGCGAATATGAAGCCAACCACTACATTTCATCAACATGAATCCTTGCTCCCTATTTTTGAACACACAAACAAATCTCCCCTGAGCAATTTGTCTTTGTAACAACGGTGAACCTCCATCATTTTGGTTACGACATATCTGCAGTTCACCATGGTCACAGGAAGTTACAAACACTGCAAGTATTTATTTCTACTTTCATACATTACTGGTAGTATCAAACAATCAGTTGTTTTGTTCACTATCGAACAAACCCATACACTGAGAGAACCAAAGATAAATATTACAACAGTGGTGTATGGAGATTAGATGGTCAAATATACCACACTGCCATTAGTCTGTTTATCCTTCTCTTCTTTTTATATTTTGTATAGTAAATGTATTAGTGTTATGAATGCTTGACAGGTGGCACCAGTAGCAAACTTGACATTGTTGAAACAGGTCTAGATGCTAATTTAGCTGGCAAAGTCTTTTAATGCCTACCCTAGAAGTGTTGAAATTCAGTTAATTAGTTCTATAAAGTTTCCAAGATTATTGTTGCTAATTCCAATCCATAATATCCATCATGGATAAAATATACATTTGGTGTAAATGATCATGTCAACAAGAGTTAGTGTATGATTCCAGCATGCAAAGCACTCCCTGACATTTTGAGATTCGGACATAGTATGTTAAATATAAGTATACATACAAAATACTATATACAAAATACGAGTATAACATCCACCACAAAAAAGTTCAAGCAACCTTTAGACCCTAAATGTTTCAGTAAAGGGTGAAACCTTGCTGTGTCAGATTGAAGGGACTGATGGAGGAACTTTGTGGGTGGTCCAATACATGTGGTTCGTAATTACTGTGGGTGGACAGACAAGACAAAAGAAAGTCTGGTGCAATGAGTGGCTGTGTAGATGTTGTTAGAAAGCCTTGGAACATTCTACCATGTCGTTTCTTTGGATAAATACAGGCAACATGAGAGGCCCATGAATATATAATACAGAAGAAGAGAACATACTCCAAGCCCAGAGAGTCACAGACAGAGCCAGTGTGAATCCCCAGTGGAAACACATGCAGAAGACTTTGTATTATCAGGGTTTTCAAAAGGAAACAATTTTAAAGAGTTGGGGACAATCAGGCCAAAATGTGAAGTCCCCTCACCCGAGTTCCCAAAGGCGGATGATCTGTGTCAAATTTGAATGGTTATGTAAATCAATTTTTTTCTGTATTTTATGTCACTGTTGTATCATTATATGATTAGAAATCATGTCATTATATAATGTTTTGTCATAGGATAATATACGGGTCTAGGTATCATCTAAAATTGATAAAATGTTCATTTATTTTCAGGAAATTTGTTACATTCTAGGTCATTTTCATGCCTACCTTATCACAAAAATGTGAGTTCATCATTAAGAAAAAGTATCATTTTAACTAACCTGTCAACCCCATGTGGGGTGTTAAAGGGGCCAAATCACCTATCTGACCTTCATGAACTAAAGGTTATCTCTTGGAGCTTTTATAAAAATTGGCCAGAAAACTTGGATATCACCGCACACAGGCTGCTTGATTTGTTTATATCAACGTGTTTATAGTATGATGGGGCCCACCAAAATAAAACAAAATCAACAAGAGCATCTGGCAGCAAGTCAGATAAGCCAGAGTTGTGCAAATGGCATTTCGCAACAAGTGATCATTCTCCCTCTGCATATATGCAACCTCCCACCTTCGGTTTCATGTTTTTCCCTTTTGTAAACATTGCTGTGTTTACAAACATTTTGTTGATAACAAGTTCATACATCCTTTATGAAGGCATTATAAGAACTTTTCACAACCAAAATTACCCTTAGATCATCAATATATACACAGAGGAAGCCAGAAATCACATAAATTCTTTTTAAAAAAGTAATTGAATGGGCACCTTTAACATTAGGTATTACTGAAGTATACCCTGAGGGAACCTTCACATTCTTCAATCACTGATTGGCTGGTCAATTGGAGCTAGACTTGATTGACATGTGGGCCTGTGACCTGGAGTAGCTTGACACAACAAGGTTTCACTATTCTTAAAATACCCACATATACATCATCACAGTGACAGTATACAGCATACATGATTCCCTGACTTCCCTTTTCTCAAAACAATACATGGTCTTGTACAGTTTAAATAACCTATATGAAACCAAGAAATAAAGCATATAGTATACACCTAACAGAAAGCTTAAATACAATATTGAAAAAACTTTATTCTGTACTTGTTAATAAAATCACATAATTTTTGGAAAATAATCTTTTAAAAAATATACTTTTTAAGTTTGCAAATTATGGGTTAATAAAAGAATTAAAAGCCATTAAGTATATTCAAATTTCATTATACACACAAAAAAAGTTTAAAAAAAAATGTGAGCCCAATTATTCATATTTCTTCACCAAATCTTAATTCTAGATTAGTTAATTAAACCGGCTCTCTCTACTCCACCCTTAGGAATGATTATAAAAATGTATAGCAACCAGTCGAGGCCTGCTAAAGGTAAATGACTGGAAAAAAAAAGAGTATGTGCTATGGAAAAGAAACAGTAACTTTTTTTAAAATAAAATGACCTTACATATGAAGTATCATTTGAGACTGCACATTGACCAATGAGGAGACACTGAATAATTAATTAGCCACCTGGTCATCATGGGATGTTATGTAGTCTGAGTATTTGCATATTCATGAGCTGACCCTAAAGAGAGTGATTCCTTCATAGTAAATAGACCGGTTCCCCAAGATCATGTGACCTCATCAATATTCAAAGTCATGTGCCATTATCATAACAGCTGCAGTGTATGTATCTTATATTCTAGTCTTAACACTATAATTATTTATCATCACAAATTTAATGGTGGATTTTCACTCTACTTTTATGTATTCCTTTGTCTGGGGAAAGTTCAGCCATCATCAAGTTAATTTAAACAAATTCTGCATCAGTCACAGATAGCCATCTATAGTTTACAGTTTTGTCAAGGCAATAAGTACTCAAGTCTGAGTTAGGTTATGCCTAATGAGTAGTAATGAGTACTCATGTCTAAAATCTGGTACGTGTTTTAGCATGTATACAATAAAATACAAAAATACCATTAAATATTACAAAAAAAGTGTGTTTGAGCAGATCTTCATAAAATGCAACAAAGTCAGATCATTAATTATATATATATATATATATCTAGATAAAATGTAAACAGATAAATCAGTCCCAGTTACAACTTAAACCATTTCCAGCAACAGAACCTGTCAATATGACAGGAATGCATTAAAGTCCATACAAAAGATAATGTCTTCAAAATACTGAGAATTACATGCAATTTATGAAATCAAGACTATCTAAGTACACAAAATTCTATGTGAATATAAGAATTCATATACAGCAGACAAAATTCATTTTTATGATAATGTGTTCAAGTGAAAAAAGGTCTATGTGAATATCAGAATCCATAAACAGCTGACAGAATTCATTTAAATTCACGTCTATTCAACCTATTCTCCACACATATCTGATATACCAGTATGTCTTGTATTGATATCACAATGTCAAATCTAGCAGGATTTATTCCACTGCACCAGTATTGGCTGTAAAGTCAATAAATATGAACACTGCTATCACAAACAGTTGCATTTGTGACTAGCTTTTCTGCAACATTCACATTTGTAAATGGCACATTATCTGAACTTAAACTTATTAGTTCAGCAGCATTAACTAAATATCAGTTTATAATACAGATAACTTGAATTCAGCTTTGTAATGCTTCATTGATTACATTTATAACTAGTCATTTTCTTTCATAACAGATTAATAAGGTTGATTTGTGTACAATCACATATAATCATATGCAAATGCAAAAAGGCATATTATTGAGAAAAAAACCCTAATCCAGTCAAAAACATCAGGCAGATGGGACACAAATTAGCAAAGTACATTAAAATTGAACTTTGGATGAGTTTCAACAATCTGGCCTTTACCTTAACCTTACAGCATGAAGGTAAACATGAATATCCACACAACCCTATTACAACATGATTAATATTTCAAGTCTTCACATGAATACTGATGCATGACAGTATTTTAGGTATACATGTACATCTGAAATATCGAAGGTACATGATTTAATGACTGATTAACAAGAAAATGTCCAGAGGACTGTATCCCCTGCCAAACTGAATGTGAGAAATGTGTACACACACCCACACAGTCACAGAACTGAATCAGCTCTGTAGACCCATAAGATGTACTTTCTACTACAATTAGAAGTAGATCTAAGTAAAACTTTTTGAGATATCGCGTCACATATGAAATGTTAAAATTTTGCATAAAAAAAATTCATAAAAAATCCAAAAATCATTCAATTGTGAGCAAATCCTAATTTAAATTAGCTGATGAGACCCGTAAGTTGCACCTGCTACAATAATTTAAAGTACAACTGAGTAAAACTTTTCAAGATATTACATCGCATAAGTTTACGGACAGACAGAGCTGATCACTAAATCTCCCACTCAGCTGAGGCGGAGGATAATAATCAATCATTTTCTATTAATAAACAAACATGATTTCTGCCCCAATTCAAAAGACTACTATTAATGTACATATTTGGGCCTAGCATGTTTGACAAGTATCTGGTTAAAAATTAATAATCAGAACTCTATCTCTCTGGCCAGCATACCTTCAATATCTTACCAATATGATTTCATCTGTGTCTGTCAGTTATCTTGTACCTAATCATTAATATTATTCAACAAGTTTTCCCTATGTGTTTCCTTATTAGCAGGATTAATCATAAAGCTTTTGAGAGATAAATGGATATCATCAAAGCAGTTTCTCAGGTAAAGAGAACTGTCAGGTGTTGAGGAGTAAACCGCTGGCTGGCACAGCTGGAAGCCCATATATGCATGCAAGCATGAACTAGCCAGAAAGTCATTAGCTCTTTTGCATGCAGCTGACCATCCCCACTTTATGAGCATAAATATGATATGAATTATATTTACTTACTCTGATCATTGAAAAATATGAGGCAACCATAAATTCTAAGTATGATGCAAGACAGGTCAGAAGAAACTTTCAAAGCAATGTTTATCCATAAATGAAAGATCCTGTGTGCAGCTGATAATTATGCCAGTCTGTTGATTCAAGAGAAAGTTCTAATGCATATTGTCCTTTCTAGGTTTTTCACAGTCATGAAGTAGCTTTCATGTAAACTCAGTGACAGACTTTGAAAACAAGACAATATTAAATATAAAGAAGGATTAAACTTGATGCATATGTAGCTGTTTTGAATGAATGAGCTGGATGCCTTGGGTGCTAGTTGTTCTCCTGCATTTTTTCAGGCAAGCAAGCATGTTCTACCTCATCACATGAAAATATCAGCATTAGTGATATCCTGTATTCCATAAAACTGCTCCAAATGGCAATAAACTTTACCCTCAAATCTTATACTGTAAATATTCTGTAGATTATACAATTCTCTTTGTAGTACCAAAGATTGTAAATATTAACCAGCCTAACACACACATCCCTGCTGCAGCATTAAACACCATCGCCCAGCTGTTTGTGGCCTCCAGTATATGACCTGCGATGTATACTCCCGCAAAACCAGGGATGGCTCCCGCAGTGTTCATCATTCCTACAATGATAATGACACCATTAATTAGTGACACCTGGTGGCAGATTTTTAAAATCACATCTGTAATTATATCTACTTTCACAAGTGATATCTAAGGGGCTGATTTCAATAAAGAAAATTTATCTTTTACCCTGGACTTTTAAAGGGGCCTAATCACCTATCTGACCTTTATATACCAAGGGTAATCCCTATAAGCTTTTATTAAAAATAGGCAAGAAAACTTGGATATCGCTGCAAAAAGGCTGCTTGTTTTGTTTATATCAACGTGTTTATAATATGTGGGGGCCCTTCAAAATAATCAAAACAAATTCAACAAGGGCATTTTGGCAGCAAGTTAGATAAGACAGAGCTTTACAAATGGCATTTTGCAACAAATGACGTTTCTACCTCTGCATATATGCAACCTACCACCTTAGGTTACATGTTTTTCCCCTTTAGTCAATACTGCTGTGTTTACAAACATGTTGTTGATAAACAAGTTCTTACATCCTCCATTGGAGGCATTATAAGAACTTATCATAACAAGAACTAGAATACGGGTAGTCGACAAGCGACTACGTGTATCCGCCAAAATCAGAGTAGGACGGGTGAAGTGAGGCATGGATTGAGTGGCAATGGGAAATAGAGTTACATGTGTTACATATTAGAATGGATTTCTGCCACATAAACATGATTGTAGGTGGCGCCACCTGTTATTTGAAAGAGAAACTATCCAAGATGTAAACACATGCAAAATTTCAGGTGGAAAAGTCAAACCACTGCAGAGATATGAGTGATTTTATCCCACAGCAAACAAACAGATGGAAGCTGTGCAAAAATTGCTGCAGGTGGCACCACCATTTTTGTGTATGTAATAAAGCTATTCAAGGGCTACATTTGTGTAATTTTTTTTTCCTGATTGGTCAAACAAGTCGGGAGATATAAGCATGGATGTCTACAGCGTGAACGTGAATGTAGGTGGCGCCACCTGTCATAAAATCAAGAAAGCTATGCGGAATGTATAGGCATGCCGAATTTCAGGTAATTTGGTCAAACCACTGCAGAGATATGAGTGATTTTAACCCAAGGCAGACAAACAGATGGATGCTGTGCAAAAATGGCTGCAGGTGGCGCCACCATTTTTGTATATGTTATACAGCTATCCAAGGGCTACATTTGTGTAAAAATTTTTTTCCTGATTGGTCAAATGGTTCCTGAGATATGAGTTTGGATGTCTGCAGCGTTAACGTGAATGTAGGTGGCGCCACCTGTCATAAAATCAAGAAAGCTATCTAGGATGTATAAGCATTCTGAATTTTAGGTGAATTAGTCAAACGACTGCAGAGATAGGAGTGATTTTAACCCAAGGCAGATGAACAGATGGACACTGCAAACATGGTTGCAGGTGGCCCCACCTTTTTTTGTGTATGTTATAAAGCTATCCAAGGGCTACATTTGTGTAAAAAAATTTTTCCTGATGGGTCAAACTGTTCCCGAGATATGAGGGTTTATGTGTGGAAACAGACGCACAAAAGGACGCTGGGCAGAGAGGAAAGGCCACTTGGTTAGGCACCAGTTCACATGTGACCTGATAATTTGTGTAAGTTTCGGAAAAATCCGTCCAGTAGTCTCAGAGGAGTTCTCCGTAAATGAACACCGCGGCGGAACCCAGTCAAAAACATAGTTCTTCGTTTTGGCGGATACAATTACCTTTAGATCATTAATATATACACAGAGGAAGCCAGAAATCACTTGAATTATTTTTTCAAGAGGTAAGTGAATGGGCAGCTTTAAACTTAATAGGGGTTTTCTGCAATTAGAATGTGTGAAATATGGGAGGTTTAGGTTTTCCCTTATTGGACGGGGAGCAATATGTGAAGGACAGCAGATTTAGGTCAAGCAGTTTGGCTTTAAATTTATTTACAAGTAAATTACAGCATTTCAGATGGACAGAAGGACAAATGGATGGAATTTGAAGGATGGCCTGATGCATCAAAGGGGGTGTTACTAAATTCACTTGAGCAGCTTGAATATTAGGGGATAATTAGGCCTCTGCCACAGTCCTTCTATGCACTAAACTGACCTGCCAGTTCATAAAAATGCCAATTTCAAAAGTTACCCCTGGGTTAAACAGACTGTAAATTCTAACCTTCTTAATAAAGTAATTAACTTACCAAACACAAATCCTGCATATTTTGGAGCAATATCTTGTGGGTTGACAAGAACACCAGTGGTATGAATGGACTGGAAGCCCATGGCAAGAGTCAGGCACACTAACGCCCCCTGGTAAGTGCCAAGCATACTAATGAGAACCAGACAGCAGGCTATTCCAAGGTACGATACAGTCTGCACAACAATCAAATAAAATTTTAAATATGTCTGCTTAAATTCAATATATTTACAATAAATAATATTTATCATTCATTACTCTTGTAAGTCATCCAAATACAGTGGCATCCCACAATTATGACAACCTTATGGAGTGACAAAAGTAGTTGTAATTTGGGGAGGTTATTGTATTTTAGAAATTCAAAATTACCTGGATTATATATTCAAGACCAAAAAAAAGTTTATGTAATTGTGGGTGGTGGTAATTTTTGGATGGTCACAAGGCAGTTCCACTGTATATCATTATTATGCCAAACAAAGATGAATTCAATTACAACTATACAACAGAGACATCTCCTAGTGATGCCCTGTATTAACACGAGATATATGGTTGGTGTCATTATGATGAAGTTCTTTTGTAATTTAACTTATTATGAACCTGGGACCCACTTTGCAGGAAAAAGCTCTGTTTTTTTTTTAAGACTAGCATGTAATCTACCATGTCAATAGGTTTGTTGCAGAGCACACTTATGTGGCACACACACAATTTGTGTGTTTCTGGAGGATCTGATAACCACCCCCATATTATTCATCAATTTTGATATTATCAGATTACTGGACTATCGGCCAATCAGGTGCCATTTTACTTGTTTCTGGCCCACAATGTTTCACTTTAAATGCCACATTTTGTGTGAAGTTATTACTAAAGGATAGGAGAACATCTGACAATACTGATACAGTTTATCCCTTTGTGGGTTGCAGGGAACCACTGCACAAGCTCATCTTTTTAGCACTAAAGGCATCAATACTTTAATCAACATAAATGGCTACTGACCTGTGCACACTTCCTGACTATTTCAAGACTATAACCTACAATAAATATCACACATTGACATCAGCATATACTTTACTGTAAAATATTGCATTTCAAATGAATCTGTATGAACAACAGCTTAAGCATCTTAACCTTGGATTCACAATATACGAAATTTCTATTGAAGACAAGAGCAGCGCAAGATTGCATAATATGTCTGTTGTATATCTTGTGACCTCTGACCTTCTTAAATATGCAGACATTTGCAGACAATTGTGTACAGGTGAGTTACTTAAATGGTTAAAAGTTCATACTAAATGCCATAAAAATCCATTAAAACTCCCTGTAATAACAGCAATACAATAAAGAAGTCTGGTGACCTCTGACCTCAATAAATAAGTGTTGATTTTGCTGAAAATTGAAATCTGTTGATAGACTGTTGTTAAATAGTTAAAGTTTATAGTGAGTTTCTTGAAAATCCATTAGATTTTTTGGTAAGTCATAACAGTGCGATCAAAGTCTAGTGACCAGATTTTGATACAGATTCTAAATAGGGCTGTTCCATATTAGGAATTGTGTAAGTAATCACAGGAGGTGACGGTTACAGGCCCAGTCAGTAGTAACCTATGTTAGTTCAAGTACTGAAACAGCATTTATTCCATCAGAGCTGACAATAATCCGCGTTTACCTTTAGTAATTAAGGAATCTGTAATTCTCCCTGCAATGATGGCAACTGGAATGCAGATAAGCCATGGAACCACATTGTACACCCATCTCTGCAAGATACAGAAAATAATAAACAATATTGATAAAAATAACAATAATAAGGCCAAAATAAAAAAAGGTATGGTTCTCAGGCACTTTTTTTTCAGAAATCGATGCAGGCGGGCGCTTTTTTTATTTTAAATTTGTTGGTATGTTTCGATAAAAATGTCAAATGATAAGGGAAAAGCATGGAAATAACAGTTTTATTTTGCACAGTTTAAGAGCACTACAAAACAAAGGAAATTGTATGGTTTTATCTTCTTGAAAGATATGTCGGAGCGGCAGCAGCTCAAAATTGGAAAGTTTTTATTGAAAATCAAAATAAAAATTTTTGATGCGGGGGTTTAAAATTGATGCGGGCGGTGCCTGAGAACCATACCTTTAATTTTTTTGGGCCTAATGTATAATCATATAAACAGTGTCCCTCTTAATTCAATTAAAATAATAATAAACCATGGTGACTTTGAAGACACTTCAACTGTTGGACGGACACCTGTATGCGTTATGTACAATGTATATGCAATGTGGGCCTGCATGCTTGCCATCCCTTCATCAAATGCGATATTGATGCTATATATGCAATGTGTGAAATGCTGGTATGCATGCCTAGCTTAAGACAGACATATTAAAAATACTAATTTTTTATCATTTAAAAAAAAACAAGTTAAGGCAAGCTCCTGACTGCCATAATGATGGCCAAGAAAATAAGCCCTGCAACATCTGTAAGGTCAGTTACCACCAAGTTTTCCAAATTATCTGTTAGACCAAACAAAATAAATTTATTGTTCAATAAATTGGGAACAAAAAATAAAGTGCGCAAATTCTCTAAAATTAACTGTGCCATAGTATAAAAAATTGGAATCATAAAAAATGGGAACTGTCAATTGGTAGAACAATACATTTGTTTGTACGGCCTTAGTATACGATGAAAGTTACTCTGTCTCATACCGCTCTTCCTGGAAAACTTTCTTCAAAGTATGTTGGCATCCATGACAGAAGGACAAAAAAGGCACTGTTCATACAGAAATTTCCTAACATGATTGCCCTGGAACAGATAAAAGAGTCCGTTAATACTTCATATGTGATCTAGTATAATATAAACTGATTCTCCAAGCATATGTTTATGAACAAAAAGTGAAGTCAAACCTGCTGTTTACAAACGATACAAAATTGGGACATCCCAGAACTGACACCCAAATTACAAGACTATTTATTTATGTAATCTCATGTTTGTGAAAATATTTCAGATACCAGTCTTGTGTTCAATATATCTGTGATTTTTTTTTTTTAATTTTTTGTTCGACGTAACCGCCTCCATTTTTTAATGCTACCTTAATTATCTGTGATCCTGATGCTATGGAAAGGACAAAATCATGGAAGATGTTACAAAACTGTAATGTAATGTTTGCAAACAAATTATTTAGTGTGTTTTAACTGTGGTCTGCTGAAGTCCTTTCCAACACAGGGTGCCCATTGAAAATTGGCAATTATTGTGTTTATCACACAATTTGACACTAATGCTTTTGAGATAGCAAAGGCCTTATATGAGATGTACAAACACCAACATTTATACATTCAACCTTCTGTTTCTTCTGAATCTTTTGGCCAAGTGACATTGCCTCTATCATGGGTTAGCAGCCTCACTTGACAATTACGTATTTTAGAATATTTATGAAAATCAACAACCAATCAGCACCTTTTAAATGTAGTTGTATGAGCATGTGACCAGTGACCTTGGCCTTCATCAGATTAGTTGAGATATGTTTGTTGTAAAAAATAGTTTTATCTCATATATAGATTTTAATGAATTACTAAAATATTTTACAAGGTAAGATTTAGGTTTCTTTATAGTTAATTAGGCTTATTCCCCATTCCTTCATTGCAGCTTACTTTTATGGATCTGATCTGTGAGTTTAGGAAAAGATCAACATATTTCAATTGGCGCCAAAATATGGTACAGACAATATTGACAAATTCTGAAAACTGCTGATGATTCCTCTCATAACTACTCTGAGGAGACAACTACTGGGAATGACATTTAATACAGACAAATCCTACTCACCAGACTGGAATACTGGTGAACAACAGTTTAAATGGTGTATTCTCTGATACGCTGTAGTCGTCATCTTTGTGTACTGATACTGTTTTTATTTTTGGTAACAGTACGAAGTAAAGGTAAGCTGCCCACAGGACACTTAAACTTCCTGGAACAAAGAACAGCATCAAATCTCAAAAATTATTATTATTTTTGCTGTTAAACACAAATGAAGACAGAGCTGGTTGAAGTTATAAATAGAATCCATAAACTGTGTGAGTGACAGTCAGACAAAATCATAATGATTTCAGCTTCAATAATGAAATTCAAGGTCTAAGACCAAAAACAAAAGGTTGGGTTCTCAAGCACAGCCCTCATCAATTTTATCCCCCTGCATAAAAAAAATTTATTTTGATTTTCAAAAGAAATTTACTGATTTGTACTCCAACCTCTGGGATACTTGTTGTTTGGAAGTGATAATGTGAGGTTTTTACTAAAATATATGAAAATTTATAATAAAAAGGTAAAAAAAATACCCTCCTTCACTTATTTCTGAAAAATAGGTGCCTGAGAACCAAACATTTTTTTTATTGGCCTAATCATGGATAGCTTCTTACAAAGTTGGAACATTATATTATGCATCATAATAACATGAAATTTCAGGGCATTTTTAGAGGTATTTCCTTAAACATCTTAACATGTATGCACGTTTTTACAAAACTTCACAAAAGAAATGAAATTTACAAAGCTTCTTGCAATTTTCTGAAGAAATGTTTAAAATGAATTCTTTAAAATTTACATGATGACAGAGATACAGGCTTAAAATAAATAAATTACTCTGCACTAAACCTAAAATACCACATGAACACTGTTAGATGTGTATGTACACTTACCAAATATAAAGAAAGGATATGGCCAACCAAGGTAACCAAGCAGAAGAGATCCAATACTCCCTGAGATTATACTCCTGAAACAAGATAATGTTTTAAAGGGTAAGAGCACAGTTTCTATTCATATACTGCTTAAAATGACAGGACTTATTTTAAGCCTGACTGCAAGACGCATATACAATGCACACATAATTCAATTATTCTTAAGATGATGGCATCAAAATTCAAACTAGGTGATTCATAAATTACAACAGCTTCCAATTATTCATAATCATACATGCATATACACTAATTGATTGACACAGGGTTGACATTTTTATCATCTCTAGCCAAGTGAGCTGTGTAATGCATAGGTTCAGTGCTCAAAGCCTTTGCCAGCTAAATGCTGAATTTCCAGGCATTCAAAGAAGAATTTGCTAATTCAAGGATATTCCAGGAAGCAATCAAAATTCTGGGGCTTTCTATGAATTTCAGGAGACACAGGAATCCAAGATGAAACAAAAAAGGTGCCAGATGTCTTTCAATAGGTTCCCATGATGATGATATGATGTCATGTCAGCCACACTGCATTATAGCCAACTGTGCACCTACCTTTTCTATAGGATTTATGTGATTTCTGTGACCGAAGATGACTGGTTGCATACATGCAACATTGAACAGACACAAGTTACAAAATGCCATTTGTAAAACTCTTGTTTGTCTGGCTTGCCAACAGATGTATAGTTTAATGTGTTATTTTTGGGGACCCCCCCTTAAGTTATAAACACATTGATATTAACAAAACAAACAGCCTGTATGCGATGGGATCAACGTTTTCTGACCTATTTTTATCCGATCAAGGTTCAAGGGATTTTATTTAATTAACATATTCCAGATATTGGAATAAGTCTCTTTATATATACCATGAGAGATGAACACAGAATCAAATAGAATGGCTTTGTTTTTGAAGAAAATACATAATTATTTTCTCGGGACATTTCTAGAGACACTTACCCAAACTGGCAACCCGCTGCAGTTGAAGCAAAGCTGAAAGCTCGGTCTTTTTCTGGAACTCGTTGGCTCAGGATACTGCTCAGGCAGGGAACATGGACACCTTGGCAAATGTAAAATAACAGGTTAACAAACTACTTGTATTTACTGAAATCTGTATACTGATATATTTTAAATTTATCAGGCACAAAGAAAACACCTGCCACACTGCTACTTCAAACAGTAAGTCAAACATTTTAATGGAAATACAATATCAAATGAGATATATTTTTTGTATAAAACTGTCCTTAAATCTTTCTATACCATGTTGGAAAATTGAGATTTAAACAAAAATTAACATATATTAAAACCTCATAGGAGCAAATGAGTGCCATTATTTCTTAAGGTACCATACATTATTTGTGACGTTGTATATTATTTTCACATATTTATATCCCAGCATTGTATTCTATTGAAAGCTCTCACATCAAAAGTGATATAATTTAAATGAAAAATTAAGTATTTTTTGCCTATGTGAAAGGGTATGCATCCATCGCTATTCATGTGTTTGTTAAATTTCAAATTCATGAGTCACTTATTTGGCCCATATTCCTAGGTTCATTCATGCATTAGTGACTGTACATTTGTGAATATTTTTTTTATGACTTTTCTTAATCCAGATTATGTGTGGGATCTACACCAAAATCAAATTTATACTTCATTGGCCTATTCCTGTGGTGCCCTGAAAGTTTCAAGAGATTGTGTTCATGATTTCACAAATGAACATTCATACACAAAAGAACACACGAACAGAGATGAAAACATACATGTGGACATGTTAAATGGAATGTCTTTGGGATTTAATGGACTCACATGACACTGACCTTGACAACAACCAACAACAACCCTTGAAATAACAGTGACCCCAAGAGCTATTGAAGAATTGCTGAAGAAACGGATCAGGAGTGGTGTTATTAATGATATGGATCCCCACAACAGTGAAGCTACTGCCATGACAATTTCTCCTCCCATCCTGTCGCTAAGGTAACCTCCAATGCACTGTGTCATTGCATAGCCCCAAAAGAAGCCAGACAGTGCTGCCCCCTGCAGAAAAGAAAGCAATTTAATATTTACTTGCATCTGTATACAAGTGGTTAAAACTATAATTAAGTAAGTTTCACATGGCGTTTTCAGTGTATGTGAGTTAAAGTATTGATAATTCAAATCAATATCAAATAAATCTGAAAAGAATTCAAGTCTTAATTACTTCATTTGCTATTTTATTGTTAAACAGTTTAAAGGTGCCCATTCACCTACCTTTTGAAAAAGAATTTATGTGATTTCTGGCTTCCTCTGTGTATATATGAATGACCTTAGGATAATTTTGCTTGAGAAAAGTTCTTATTAAAAACACATTGACATAAACATAACAAACAGCCTTTGTGCGGTGATATCCATGTTTTCTGGCCTATTTTTTTTTATAAAAACTCCAACGGATTACCTTAAGTTTATAAAGGTCAGACTGGTGATTTGGCCCCTTTGAAGAAGAATCATCTACATTTTGGGTCTCTTAAAAACTTACTTTAAAATCTAACAAAAAGTGCATTGGTATGCATTTTCCATTCAGTTCATGTGCCAGTTTGGCCCCTTCCTGACAGCCTTATGTCTAGGGTGTCACCCTGGGCCAGCCAACCCTTGTTTAATCACACTGGTATGCCACTGATTCCTCCTGGAGAGACTGATCTTGCTTATCCCACAGCCTGTAATCCCCAGTAACATAAACACTCATATCCCTGGCTAAGCTGGGCATACCTGATAACAGAAAGCCTTGCTCTCTATAAATATCCACACTCACTAGTATTTTAGACTTGGGGTAAATGTCAGCTGAAATCTGTCATTTATAAGATTTGAAACCCACATCTCCCAGGGTACTGGCTCAGTAGGCAGACATTTATTTTGCTAGTTGTGTGCTTATTAATCGAGGAATGGTTACTGGTCGCTTTCTTTCGTAATTGATTTAACTGGCTGCATCTTTGTATAACTGACCATATATGATTATGTATGCATATATGATTATGTATGCATATGCCAATAAGTCCTATTAATGGGTATTATTTGACCAACATTAAAACCAAAACTGTAGCAGCAGATAAGCAAAAACCCTGCTGTTACACTAATTTTTTTCAGAGTAAACCATGGTGTGGCCATAAACCTGTATGTTCTGTTATAACAGTCACTTTAAAATTGTCTGTCCGCTGTTGTTACTATATACAAATCAAAAGGCACCTAACCACATGTATGATTACTATGATCATATAATTTATGCAGTCTTACAATGTGTACCAACTTATATTAGAGTATTTCACTGTAATATAGTGAATACTTAAAATAATCGATGAATAACCGATCATTGGTCATTATTTTCTTTCAGTCATGGAACATGATTCAAAAACAAATTTTTACCTTTAGTAAACGCTTGACCACAGGTGCAGATAACATTTTATCACTTACTGATTGTGTCTTGTCCCACTGCATCTCCTTGCTGACAGCCACTGAACACAGAGGCATGGCAGATCTGGTAGCGTACAGCCCAGTACAGCCAAGGAACAGCATCACCAGCCATCGTGGCCTCTCTGACCTGTCAGATTAACAACGCCTCAAGTCAACATCCCTGAATCTCTGAATATAATCAATAAATGGCGTCCCTGCATTTACAAAATGTTTACTTGTGATAGTCATGATAATTAACCAAAATATATCTTTACAAGATAATACAGTTAACTGCTGCAAACCTTATAATAAGCTCCTTGGAGAAATTTTATAAAATTTAAAAAAAATATTCATATGACATATACGATACATCATTCAACACAAAGAGATTAAATTTTATGGTTTATAAGTAAAATTGAAACAAATTGATGTGGAGGTTAAGAATCAGAAACATTTAAATTGAAGTGTTGCAATTCAATTATTTGTAGCCTACTTAGTAAGCCTCCCAGTGAGGCTTACGAGCACTCTATTGGATTTTTAGATTAATCAGATAATAAGCTTTAAATAAACAAAAGTGGGTCTTTACT
The DNA here is from genome assembly GCA_026874595.1 of Sipunculus nudus. Classification (NCBI taxonomy): domain Eukaryota; kingdom Metazoa; phylum Annelida; class Sipuncula; order Golfingiida; family Sipunculidae; genus Sipunculus; species Sipunculus nudus. Next base: position 9,621,314 of record CM049309.1, read on the forward strand.
GGGTGTGTGAACCATTTCTCATAAGTGAAAACGAGAACATTTGCAGGTGGCTACTAGCCCCGGATGCTTGGAGCCATTGTTTTGCTTGCACTTTCTGTTTTATTCACTAGATGGCACTATTTTAGGGACCAGGCAGTAAATCTTATGCTTGGAATTAAGTTGGATTTCCGTGATGAATGAGCCTGAAACCTAACAGCCAATCAGAAGAAGGAATTTGAAACTGGCTTCTCCCCGAGTCCTTGACCCCAAAGCAATATGTCATGTTTGGTTAGAAACCAGTGAGCATAGCTTCTTAACTTTGCACCTGGATCATATGTTTCATTTTCTTATTTGAACAATGAAACAAGTAAGGAGACGTAGTTAAGGGTATGTTTGATAGATTATGTTTGGTAATTTGGCCAAAGGAGGGACATTTAGTAATATCAGACAGGGCACCACAAGAATGCATGCAGTGCTCTTGGTCTCTGTATTATAGAGACGGACACTCTGTCTAAATTATTTGAAGCCTTGTAATGTAAACGCACCTTGAAATTATTACTACAATCAGAACAAAAAATAAATTTTTCCAGCTTTCTTGATATCGGGTTTTATATGAACGTCTGCTTTTATACAATATGTATACAGACATTAGTACTTAATAATATGTTAAAGTAACACTAACACTGTTACAATTTGTAAGTTACAGTGAGTATGATAATATTTTATTATGTTGTTGTATTTGAATGCTACAATAGCAATATTACATGACAAAAAGTTTTAATTTAATGTTCAAAGGATACGTTTTAACATCTTGCTATATTTCATGAATAAATAAAAGTCCTACTTTGTCCATGTTACCATTCTTTCCATGTTTTCCTCAAGGCATCCTGCTAAATTAAATCTGTTTTCAGCTGCCCACCGTGCGCTGTCACTTCTCTCAGCCTGGCATTGCTTGCTGATGCGTGGCTACCGTCCTGCTGTGCCTGGGGAAACTTATACTTAACAGGTTCTATATTTCGGCTCTAAAAGTGCTGGAGATTAAATTACAATAATAGTTTGAGACTTTTTTATTCGGATTTAGGTGCCTGATGACGTTTGACAGTATTATTATTAGCCCTACACATATGTAACTTACCTTCAAACTTAATATATATAGAACTTTTATTGAAATTTAAATATATCTTTAAGTTAAACGATAATAAAATATGAATATTAAAAGAAATATTTTTTTATATTCTTCTTTAAAAAAATTATGGTTATATTATACATCAGTAAATGAAGATTTGGTAGGAACCATGATTGATTTTTTTGCTCAGCTGACTATAAGTCATCTGATATATAGTCGTAGTCCTTTGTCCGTCGTCCGTCCGTTAACAGGACACGCTTTGAAACCGTTGGACCTCCGAATCCAACATTTTGCATACAGTTAGATGCCCCCAAAATCTCCTACCATACAGAAAATTGTGTCACTAGGACTTAGTTCCCTCGAGATATTAAGGAAAAACCTCCGTTTCCATGACATAAAAAAGCTATTTTTACACTTCAAGGCTACCTAATATAAAAACTACTGATCTGTTTTTGATCATATTTTGTTTTCATATTCTTCCATACATTTTCTGTGAACATACCAAAATTAGGTCAGTATTACGTATTGTTTATAAGTATTAATAAAAGATCAATATCTTAAATTTTGTCCAACCTTGGCAACGGCAAGTTTTTTCCCCTGTAAACACTGTTGATTTAATTTTCACAGTAGTTATACATAAAGATTTAATCCTTTAAAATCTTTAAAATTCTTCCATAAATTTTCTATGAAATACCAAAAATTAGGTTAGTATTACGTATTGTTTTGAAGTTATGACCCCAAAAATAATGCAATTTTTTTTAAAAATCATAAAATATAGTTACTCACTTAACACGAGAATCGCTGAAGCTTGAGACTTTTTTTCAGGGATTTGACATTATTTAATCAAGATGCAATTGTTTACCCAAAATTAGATCTGAATTTTGCAAAATTTCAAGTCATTAGCATAAATGAAAGATCAATACCTTAAATTTTGACCAACTTTGGCAACGGCACGTTTTTCTTCCACAAAGCGCTGTTGATTTAATTTTCACCGCATATATACATAAGGATTTAGTCCTTAAAAATTTAATATTTCAAAGGAATTGATTGAAAAGAGTAGCTTTTATTCAAGTTTATATATATCATGTCAAATGTTGTTTACATCTTGCCCACCTAGTAGTACAGCCTACTCATGTGCCACGGCTTCTGTGGCTCAGGGGTAGAGCGCGCAGGACTCAAAGCCGGGAGATCGTGAGTTCGAATCTCAGTCGAGGCGATGAGATTTGTCACGGTCGGCCCCCACCCAGGGTGAGCGATCTGCAGGGTTAATGGGGGGACTGTGGGAGACTGTACAAAACAGTCGTGTTTCACTCACAAACGAGTGTGCCTTTCGGGGGTTCCTCGGTGTAATGACCCAGCAATGGGGATGAGATACACCCAGGACCTGCAGGATTGACTCATCGAGCCTGGTTGACGCCAGAAAATCGTGTTTAAACCCCTGTCACGTAGTCCGAAACCGGAGGAGAATTCTGCAGATGTACATAATCAGTTAAGCAAGCATTAAAAAAATGGAGGCGCGCGGTTACCTCCTCAAAAAAAAAAAAAAAAAAAAAACAACAAAAAAACATGTGTTATGTAACCCACTCCAGGCAGCTTGCCTTGGCTCAGCTTTAATTGCCACTACTAGCAGACTTCCCCTCTGCGCGGGCGCTGCACTCCCCTCCCCCAGATGGTGCATAAACTAGATGAATATAATAATTTTCTGTATATGATTCATTCTTATTCTATGCTACATTTTAGATTTTGTATTCTTCCACCAGGGTTACAATGATTAAAGTGCACATTTAATTGTCCACAAAGTGTTGTATTGCTATGAAAGTGTGGATGTTCATCAGATAAGGAATTCCTTATTTCAGAGGAGTAAAAACTTCACCAGGTGTGAAATTGTATATTAATTCCATAAACTATAGCTGAGATAGTAATAAGCATAATGATTATTGTTTGTCCCTCATTAAAACCAACAGTTTATTTACTTTATTTGAAAAGATATATTTATTTTATAAAATTTACTGAATCTTTTATTTCGGTGAATAAAATTAAGCATGTACTGAAAACTCCAATGTACAAAACTTTTAATAGTGATTCAAGGAATAATCTTGAAGATTCCATGTTGTGGTATTGTTTTCTTTTAAATTCAGTTTAAACATTTGCGCTTTAAAAATAATAAAATATATGTGTATGCATAATACGACCTGATGTGAGCTAAAATAATGATTGCAACTTACAATTCTGATAATTAACTTATATTTTCAGATTTGTTTTATTACAAATTTTAAAAACTTGTAAATAAAAAAACTATTAATGGAAAAAGTAGATATGCTAAAAAATAGGGTTTAATATAAACTTAAATGCATTATAACCTTGAAAAGGAAATGAAGGTATCAGTCCATTAATTCTGTCCTCTTGCCTGTCCATCTGTAAATTTTTCATATGCATCACAGTAGCTGAAAACGTTTACTTTTTTCTTTAAGACAGTCTTTTCAGAGTATTAATTTTGTAATCATATATTTAGAACTTTACTATAACCAAGTAGGAGGGCCGTTTTCCTTTAAGCTTCTCATATGCTTATAAATATGAAAAACATTACAATAGAATATTTTGCATAATTTGCATTTGCAAAAATTTCAAACTTCCGCTGAGCGCCGTGACCCATGACACCTTGTCTCATATCCAAACCCCATCAAACGGTCCATTTAATTCCGAATATCATTAAACCCGTTCCCGGTGCATGTGTTCTTGTTCAGACGGTGTGTGGACATTGTGTTTTGTGTACATACATGGTTCGTTGTATTTGATTGGTAGTTTGAGAGTTCGGCCGGAACACGCGCAGACTTGTTCATTATTCATGAAATAGACGCAAAGTTACCCGCTGAATCTAGGGCTCTGTAGGCGTAGCTGCCAGGGGCTTTATAGTATAAAAGGTGTGGTCACTGAACATTCTGGTTTTTTGAACTCCTGATTAAATACCACTAATAGAGCTATGAAGATAAGTATGCGTACAAAATGTATAGACCTATAGGCATGCAGGTTCTTTTCGTCTCAGATGAACCCTCTTCCACAGCCGTGCATGCCGGCGGCATTTATTGTAGAGAACTATACTACTCTAGATGAGCTGTTGCAGGAACAACATGTACTTAGAGATTTAGAAAATAACTTTCAATGCTGACCGTCAATGAGATATACGGTGTTTTGTGTGAAATTAAATTGTGAATGGTCTACCTTCCAAGCTGTTTTTGTCCCGTAACTCGACAAAATATAGGTCGCAGTGACATAATTTCATGTTCCCTTTTAAATTCAGCTATATTCAATTACCTTTTCTATTCAATTTATGTGATTGGTGACATACTCTGAATACATACACTACAAACCCTAGGTATTTTCTGTAACAGTTAGTTAACATAGCAATGTTGACAAACGAGAAAAAAACGTGATTAATTGCATGCACATGTGCTGAATTTGAAAGGTGTCTACCCAGTTGCAAAATGCCCTTTGCAAAAACACTGGTTCGTCTCACTTTCCACCAGATGTCCTTAATATTATCCACATATTATAAACACGTGCATGGATATAAACAATTAAAACGAACAACCCGTATAGCATGAGATCAGCCTTTTCGATCCTTTTTTATTATAAAAGGTTCAATGGATTGTCTATAATTAACTAATCTAATTATTCTATTATAAATAGGAAGAGTCTCTTTTAAGCTCAGCAAGTTTTACAGAAACAGCTTATATATACCCGAGAGATCACTGGATTATTGAATAGCTGACGGGGGTAGCACAGAACGTGCTAGTGTGCAATATGCATGCGTACGTATATGCGACCTTGTCGTGAGATGCTTACATATGGTGTTTGACATCCTATTCCAAGGACGTCATTGTTTGATAGGTAATGTTTGCCGAGACGCAGTGCATATGGAAACTTGTATAAACAGCGGTCAGTTTGAAACCAGGACAACAGATCCATTCAAGAGGATAAAGTTTGTATATAGACTTTAGAATCTACTGGGAACAAGATGAAAGTTCTTTTCTTAAAGCGTCAGTTCATGGGGATACACACATTTGGGACACAACTTTTCAGGGAATCGCGCATGCCTAAACACAGTTACACATTACTTCTGTTTTAAATGAAACTGTAGCATTTCCTCCGTTCTTGCGTTGGGACAGGTCCTCGGGACGGCGGGATGGTTTGTGCAGGACGGGTTTTCCATGGACCGAGCTCATTGACGTAGTTTCTGATAGATGGCGCTACTTTAGATCCTTCGCAAAATAATGTGAAATTCATCAGGAATTATGGGACAATATAGAAATGACGCCGCCCCCTTAGAACCCACTTGGCATCGTTCCCGACACTTCACGATCAAAAACGATTATTTCCGAGGAGGATCATAGAGGAGCTGCGTGCCACCAAGACTTATCAATTTATAATACTGATTCATCCTACGGAATTCCCTAAAATATCATATGGACTGCCATTTACGTGAAAAGTTTTTATAAAAGAAAAAGGTATTCTACATAACATTGTAAAATAAAAGGAACTGAAATAAATAGACATCTCTGAGAGATAGAGAGAACGAGAGAGAGAGAGAGAGAGAGAGAGAGAGAGAGAGGAGATAAGTTACATCTCTGAAACCTCTGGGACAGCATAGTATATTCTTGTGAACATATCGTGTTATTATAATTATAATTCGTGACATATTTGTGGGCTTCCACAGAACATCCAATAGAAAGGTGATAACAATCGGCGAGGACGCCTGAACCTGGACTTGTTGCATTCACGAAAAACCATTTTTATACGCGCTATACGGAAGACGGATGGCGTATTAGGACTTTGGAGGTATTTAAACCCGTCAACCTGCCTGCCTACGTCAGTCGTTTGTCAGCTACTACTAATTTTACGTGGCAACTGCATGGATGTACGCAAGGTCCATGAAGATTTGGGTCATGCATGCAGCGATGACAAATAGTATAGCTTACACAAATGTTATGGGTTTTTTACCGGGTAACGTTGCGGAGGAGGTGAAATATGACGTCACTTGTGTTACCTATACATTTAAAGAATGCAAAGTAATAAAGATAACAATAATAATAATAATAATAATAATAATAATAATAATCATCATCATCATCATAACTATAAATATGCATTCTCATGAATGCAGGCCTTCGCCATGTGGGTGGTTTCTAATGTTGGGTACTCCGGCCGCAACCCGTGTTTCCATTTACTTATTGGCCCATATTCCCAGGTTCATTGGTGCATATATTCCCTAACAAGTGTTTGCATCATTTAATCGGACCATATTCCCATGTTCAATCAGGCAAATGTGCATGACTGCACGTTTGTGAATATTACTGGATCCAGATAGTGAACCAGGCCCACACCAAAGTGTAATCTATTCTTCATTGCATACACATTCCCTAGGTGCCCTGAGAATTTAATGGGATTCCGTTCATGACTGTGAGTTATGTTGTTAACAAACACACACAAATACACATTAGGAAAAAAGCATGTGATAATGTTAGTACGGTATTCCAAGATTAAAAGGAATTTTATGAGGGAAGCGTTCAGTGTACATAGATAGAACAGAAACATTTTTCATTTTTGCATCACGATCCGGCAGCCTTTATGTAGACGTTATTGATTATGCATTAACGCTGCATCTTTTTTTCATGCCTTATTACCATGTCGATGATTCATTTTAACAGAGGCTATTATCTGAAGAGAATAACACTAATTAATCAACATCTGAGCCATGCATGCAATATTTTCACTATAGCAACAGTGTGTGGTTCGCTTGTGGTGCCTTCAGCTCGTTCTGGATTCCATCAACTCTGAGTTGTGTACAGAGTATATGCATGTACAGACTCTTCTGTCAAATAAAGCATAAAGCCTATGACAAGCTTGGCGTGTACGTATATGCGTTCATATGATAAATGTAACTATACTTGTAAAACCCCATAAGTTTATTTGCGCATGTGCGTCAAAGTTGCCACAGGAGCGATTTTAATGCATATACCGTGGTTGCCTTTTTGTTCGCGCGGGTTTCAAATTCGCGGTATTCGCGAAACGGAAATTATAGCGGAAAAATAAAAACTTGGTGAATAAGAGGCCCCATCATCAAAGGCAAATTCAAAGGTAAAAGCTTGATAATATAAACAATTAAAGATCTTGTATGTTATTCGCAAATGTAAGATATTATAAATGATATCCTATATTTCAAACTAGAACACGGGTAGTCGACAAGCGACTACGTGTCTTGTCGACTACGTGTATCCGCTGAAATCAGAGTAGGACGGGTGAAGTGAGGCATGGAATGAGTGGCAAGGGGAAATAGAGTGAGATGTGTTACATATTAGCATGGATGTGTGCCACGTAAACATGATTGTAGGTGGCGCAACCTGTTATTTGAAAGAGAAACTATCCAAGATGTATACATATGAAAAATTTCAGGTGGATAAGTCAAACATTGCCGAGATATGAGTGATTTTATCCCACAACAGACAAACAGATAGAGGCTCTGCAAAAATTGTTGCAGGTGGTGCCACAAGTTTTGTATATGTTTTATAGAGCTATGTGAGAAGTAAACACATGCAAAATTTCAGGAAGATACGTAAAACCAGTCCGGAGAATTAGCATGGATATCTACAGCATGAACGTGAATGCAGGTGGCGCAACCTGTCATAAAATCAAGAAAACTATCCAGGATGTATACGCATGCCAGATGTTAGGTGAATAAATCAAACCACTGCCAAGATAGGAGTAATTTTAACCAAAGGCAGACGAACTGATGGACGCCGTGCAAAAATGGTTGCAGGTGGCGCCAACAGTTAATTGCATGATATAAAGCTACCCAAAAGTTACCCTGGTGCAAAATTTCAGCCTGATCGGTCAAACGAGTCCGAAGATATGTGGTTTTATGTGTAAACACAGACACACAAATGGGCGCTGTATAGAGGAAAGGTCAGAGGTCAATGCCAAATGGTTGGGCACCAGTTCACATGTGACCCGATAATTGGGTTTAGATTCGGAAAAATTGGTCCAGTAGTCTCAGAGGAGTTCTCCGGAAACGAATATGGCGGCGGCGGAACCCGGTCAAAAACATAGTATCCGCAAAACTTTGTATTGGCGGATACAATTATGTGCCACTGATTAACAATAATTACTACTACTTGTTGGATGTTCTGTTTGACCTTGGTCCAGCAAAATATTTTTTGCACATGTATATATAGGCCTTTATTATTTAATATAATTAATGCATATAACAATGGATATACTGTTTGTCCATTATTTTAGTTAAGGGTAAAATCCCGAAAAAAGAACCCTCGCGAAACAGAGAAAACGTTATAATCGCGAAAATATAACCTCGCGAATGTGAACCAACCACAGTATATGGTCTGCGCGAACCAAGGAATTTCCAGCAAAATGACGCCAGCCCAGCGTTTTTCTTTCGGGGAGGGGGGGGGGGATGGGTGCTGGGATATACAGATACATATACAAACATATGTATATAAAGCTGAAAAAACTATCAATCAACACAGATACGAGGGAAAGTCTAGCGCAGGATCGAACACCGTGGCGTGCAGCTGCACACAATGGTGCAGAAGACGCTGAGATAGCAGATCATAGCACGACTGCCGGAGTCCAGGAGGAAACGTGAGATCCGCAATTCGAGGATGGCAACTACCTCAACAGCAACAACCGTCACATATGCCCAATATGTAGGAAGTTCTTCTGTACCCGGATTGGCTTGTCAAGCCATCTCCGGACACACAAACCTAGATAAACTTAAAAATCCTTGATCATCATGGTCATCTTCGATGAAGGAACATCATATAAAGCTGGGGGTTTTTTTCTCGAGCGCATACATGCGTGAACTGGTAGACGGATATATTCAGTGATATAGCGGATCTAACAGGTCTTCCTCAAAAAGATGGTAGGTTTACGTCATTTTACCGAGAATCCTTCTTGCAGATGCAAGGCACTCTCCATGTCCATGGAGTCTGTATTAGGGTGGAGGAAACCGGTGGACCCGGGCCATTAACCACTCTCATATAGCCACGCCAGGGCTCGAACCCTGCTCCCCAGCGGAGAGCGCTTAGAGTTTTACTCTTCGACTGTCCATGGCCCGTCCGTACAAGTAGAACACGGTTAAACAGTTCTGTTGCAAGCTGTTTACCTTGTCGAACGTTTTTGGAAGTCAATGAATGTTAAGTTTATAGGTACAGAAAGTACAATTCAATTTAGTAACAACAGCCCAGGAACCTGCGAAAAAAATCACGTGACCTTACTCTGATCATATATGAAGCTTTGTTTCCATGTGCTTGCACATGTGTATGTGCGTATAAATGTAAACGGAATAACGCTGTTTCCATGTGAAGATAATGCGCATATGCATGAACTTGCAGAAATGTATAGTGCAACATTGGGTCAAGCAGCAGCCCCCCCCCCCACTAAAACAAATAATAGATGCTGATGTGACGTCACTTAAGCTGGGGAATCCCTGATATATATATATATATATATATATATATATATATATATATATATATGCAGTGATTACGCATTATACGAGCACAGCTTCAGCGTTCCAGAGACTCGTGCATGTACCCACGTGAAACAACCAAGGATAGATAGGGATGCACACTTATCGCCATCGATGGCTGTTACTCAGTAATAAGCTGTTGCAGATGATTTATCGGACAGCTGAGATATTGCAAATTGCCAATTTGGCAAAATGGAGCAGTGGTATTGATCCGTGTGCAAAGGACGAGTACCAAACAGGACTGGCGGACGTGTTCAGGTTTGATCCAGAATATAAAAGACTCAAGAAAATATCTTCCTCTAAAAAGCGTTATAAATTATATCAACATTATTAATATACAGAGTATATATCAGGGTTTTTAACGTATTAATAATGAGGGACATCCGTATAACTGAACAGCCAAAACTGACAACACAAGAGCGTGTCTATATATATATATATATATATATATATATATATATATATATATATATATATATATATATATATATCAGCTACATATATAGTGCATATAAGGGTCCAGCCCACTTATTTATGTTGTGGATGTTTAAATTATTAAGTAATAGTTGCATTTCACTCTTGTAGGCTATGTAAGAAAATTTAAGAATTATAAGCATATATCAACGCGTCCGTGAAGTTTAAAGAAAACTTAATAATTCCTTACTGAGCATATTCACGAGATGCCATTTAAGAAACCTGATGAAAAATCAATGGCCATAAATACAAGAACATAGCTTTATAATATACATAAAAATGGTGGCGCCACCTGCAACCATCTTTGCACAGCGTCCATCTGTTCATCTGCCTTGGGATTAAATTACTCATATCTCTGCAGTGAATGGACTTACCCGCCTGAAATTTTGTATGTGTATTCATCCTGGATAGCTTTCTTGATTTTATGACAGGTGGCGCCACCTACATTCACATTCAGGCTGCAGACATTCAGGCTGATATCTCAGGACTGGTATGATGTATCCTCCTGAAATTTTGCATGTGTATAGTTCTCGCATAGCTCTTTATCATACGCAAAACTGGTGGCGCCACCTGCAACCATTTTTGCATAGCGTCCGTCTGTTTGTCTGCTGGGGGACAAAATCACTTATATCTCCGCAGTGGTTTGACTTATCTGCCTAAAATTTTACATGTATATACATTTTAGATAGCTTTCTCGATTTTGTGGCAGGTGGCGCCACCTACTTCCAAGTTCAGGCTGCAGACATCCAGGCTTATATCTCAAGACTGGTTCGACGTTTCCTCCTGAAATTTTGCATGTGTACATATCTAACATAGCTCTTTATCATACGCAAAACTTGTGGCGCCACCTGCAACCATTTTTGCACAGTGTCCGTCTTTTTGTCTGCCGTGGGATAAAATCACTCATATATCGACAGTGGTTTGACTTATCTGCCTAAAATTTTGCAACTGTATACAACTTGGATAACTTACTGGATTTTGTGGCAGGTGGCGCCACCTACATAAACATTTCGGCTGCAGACGTCCATGCTTATATGCAACACTCCTCTCTCTATTTCCCCTTGCCACTCAATCCATGCCTCACTTCACCCGTCCCATTTTGATACACATAGTCGCTTGTCGACTACCCGTATTCTAGTTATTTTTATTATTATTACTCAATAATATGACTTTTCAGATTATGTCACTGGAACACTGGAACTTTACATGCGCAGATTACCTAGCTATATATTATTATACGTTTCCTTCAGGGAAACTGGAGAAATCTGGATGTGCCCAATAGCCATACATAAACACGACCCTTCAAGAAATTCATCGAGAAATTATATTATACAGAAAATGCTCAGCCTGGGGAATTATCTGCACAGAGTTTTCACGAAAATGTTAAATCAAGTGCATATATAAGATGTTCACACGCTGCCTTTAAAGACTATATAGAAGGACCCGTGCGATAAAGGGACATCAGCTCCGGAGTGTACGACCTTGGAAATAGGATCAAGGACAAAAAATAAATATCAGGTGCAAGTCTGTCACTTCAGACTGATATTTGTTACCTAATATAAACAGATCACGTATGCGTGATGAACACAAATTTTGTTATGGAGATAAAAAACAAATCAGATTCTGTAACACTAGGCAGCGTGAAATGTCTACGGGAATGAATAAAGAAGTCAGTGTTTTTTGTTAACAAATAACCATAATTTATTCTTAAAACACCCCTAACAATACAATACACTAAATCAATACAATTATACAGTAAAACAGCGGTATTGCAACAAGTCAATACAATCACACAGAAAGATAATCGTACAGTACCTGGATACCAACACTGACACCACGATAAGTCCTTTTTATGTAAACTCTCGGAGAATGACAGTGCAGTGGAAAGTTCTTGCAACAACCCAGAAAGTAAACTGAAGTCCAAATGCATAAAATCCAGGAGAAAGTCTTTGAAAATCTATAATTGCCGCATTCTTCGGATAAGGTCCTAGAATCTGACACAGGCTTTTGCGTCCGCTGGAATCTTCTCTGCTCTGTCTCTCTCCGTTCTAAAGCACAGTCCCTTTATATTCCTTCACACCCCAAGCCGAGAATTTTCCACTTCTAGAACAGTCTATAAAATCTTGCACAATCACAGTAAACACGCGTTTCAGGAATTCTCCAGAACAGCAGCGCTGTGTATCTCGTCACAACAGGCCCACCACGTGACCCCTGGCAGGCGTGAAAACCCAAGGCTCACATGACAACGAGAGCCCAACTAGCACGGATTAAACATAGAATGTTATACGCGGCCAGACAGGAGTGGCACAACAGGAGTTACGCCCGTGTGACATAATAAAAAGAGCACCTGTAAAATATTATGTCCCAATGTCAATTTTTGAATATTCGCCATTCCTGTCACCTTGACCTCATGACTCCAAAATCAGAACGGTTCTTACATTATTGGTAGGTCATATATGTCAAGTATGGAACCAATATGTCAATCCAAACTGGAGTTATCATCTGGAAACAAATATGTGGACGGATGGCCCCTGTGACCTTGACCTTTGACCCACTGATCCCAAAATTTATCAAGTTCTTCCCCTATAGGTTGGGGAGCTGTATGTGCAAGATGGAAGGTTTGGGATGAAAATGTGGCCAAAATGCATCCACTATCTTCTATATAAGTGGGTCCTGTCACCTTGACTTTGACCCCAGGACACCGGAATTAAGAGAGTTCTTGCGTTAGAGGTTGGTCATTTATATGTCAAGTTTGAAATCCTTTTGTCAAGCAAAACGGGAGTTATCATCGGGAAACAAATTTTCCGGATACACAGAAAGACGAACAGACGGACTGACAGGGTAATTAATATAGGGAATCTGCTTATTCAAGCGGGGCCCTAATAAACAACACAAGGTTTCAGGAAGCAGATGAAACCACAGTTGCAAATCTGATAGTAATAACATAATTTGGTAGTCTCAAAATAAAGGAAAAATGCATCAAAAATAGAAAAAAATACAGGTGGCGCCACAAGTCTTCAGGAACTGAAGAAACCAATCATAATCAATAACCGCACAGGGTTTCAGGACAGGATGAAACCACAGCTGAGAAATTGACATAATTGCTCTCATTTGGCGGTCTCAAAAACAAAATAAAATCGTAAAAAAATGGAAAAAATACAGGTGGCGCCACCAGTTTTTGGAAACTGACAAAACCAGTCATGGTCAATATTCAAAGCAAGATTCATGGCAAACCATGCATTAATTATCAAGAAACTGGAGGTTTTGTATCATTTTTTAAATTATTTTAAGGGGTACTTACAAGCCCCATAGCTCGCAGGATATAGGCCACACTGACCTTATTTCAGGTTTCCAAGGAAATTTCTTTTAGACCTCCCTGGATGTACATCGAGTAGTTTCTAGGTCTAGCGTTTACGATTTGTACCCTGCTAACGGACGGCCGGACGGACGTTGGACAAAGCGCCATACCTATACCTCAGTTGACTGATCTTTACTTGTTTCAGGTGTATATCTTACAAGGACCAACTATATACTCTAATGATCAAAATCCAGTTTCATATAGCAATAAATGTAATATTTTGGGCCAAAAAAAAATAAAGGTATGGTTCTCAGGCACCGCCCGCATCAATTTTAAACCCCCGCATCAAAAATTTTTATTTTGATTTTCAATACAAACTTTCCAATTTTGAGCTGCCGCCGCTCCGACATTTATTTCAAGAAGATAAAACCATACAATTTTCTTTGTTTTGTAGTGCTTTTACTTATTTAGCAAGATAAAACTGTTATTTTCATGCTTTTCCCTTATCATTTGACATTTTTATCGAAACATACAAAAAATTTAAAATAAAAAAAAGCGCCCGCCCGCATTGATTTCTGAAAAAAAGTGCCTGAGAACCATACCTTTTTTTTATTTTGGCCTTATAATAGGTGAAATTATAACACAAATTGTAGCCTTGGTTTTACAGCTAGAGTTATACAATTGTCAAATTGTAACCGGGCAAATGTCATTTCGACCAGTTCATACAACTGTTGAACAAAAAAAAAAGAGAATAGGATTTCCAACTGCTTCATCAAAACATGCAAAGCAAAGACTAACTGTAGAGATGCGAATAAATAAAATATAAAAATGAAGTTACAGTGCTCACCATTCAGCATATGCGCCCGACATGTATACAAATATCAAAATGATAATATATCTAAGTATTAAAAAGCAAAGTCAGAGTTTCGAGAAGATAAGATAGTTAACCTAAAGAAATAAATCACAGGTATTCCAGGAATTAAAAATCACTGACTCTCTGACACGATTTTCCGCTGATCACTGCTCTTCAAGGTAAATAGAAAGTTAATGAATTTGTCTTCTGACGCGTGGCTTCACGGGGGCCAAGCAGCTTCCCTAAAAAAAAACGTATTGACCACTGGCGCAGCACACCTCTTGTTGACATACGACATCGCAAGAGCATGGCACTATTATAAACTCCTAGATGCTTTCCCGACCTCGGCACATCTAAAATAAATCTTTGAGATGACCAAGGGCCTCATACAATGGTGTATACGATAGGACAGTCTCATAGCATAAAATCACTCTTCGGTTGTAGTCTGCGGGAACAGACGTTGATCATACAGTTCTGCCAGCCTTACACCGACAGGGGTTCTATGACGTGTCAAAGACAGTGCCCTTGATTAGCAGTAGGCTATAGACACCCTACCTGTCTGAGTCTCCCATCATCTCCATGTAATCCCTGCCTCCAATGTACGTCTCTCCTGAGCCCCTAGACTTACAGACACGGAGCTATCTTCTTAGGCTGATCCCTATTATTTATAGAAAATCTAGAATTCTAATTCCTCGTGGCCTAGATCAGACCACGTCTTTATGAATAAAATATCATTGCTTAATCCGTGAACCTCTCACCGAGTAATTAAAAAAAAACAATACTGTCCCATAATAATATTACTTGGTTGTACGGAGAATTTTTTATGAAGACATTATTTGTATTAGTGAAAAAAAAAAAACCATTTCTGTGTACCCTTATTAGTGGTGTGCCAATTAATCGATTAAATCGATGATTAGTTGTTTCTTTCATAATCGATTAAATCCCATAATAATATTACTTGGTAGTATGGAGATTTTTTTATGAAGACATTATTTGTATTAGTGACAAAAAAAATTCTGTGTACCCTTATTAGTGGTGTGCCAATTAATCGATTAAATCGATGATTAGTTGTTTCTTTCATAATCGATTAAATCCCATAATAATATTACTTGGTTTTACGGAGATTTTTTATGAAGACATTATTTGTATTAGTGAAAAAAAAAATTCTGTGTACCCTTATTAGTGGGGTGCCAATTAATCGATTGAATCGATGATTAGTTGTTTCTTTCATAATCGATTAAATCCCATAATAATATTACTTGGTTTTACGGAGATTTTTTTATGAAGACATTATTTGTATTAGTGAAAAAAAAACATTTCTGTGTACCTTTATTAGTGGTGTGCCTATTAATCGATTAAATCGATGATTAGTTGTTTCTTACATAATCGATTAAATCAATTTTATTTTAGCATAATCGATCATGAATGATTATGCATGCACATAAACTGATAATATATGATATGAGGGCGCAGAACATTATTGAAATTAATGAATTATTAAAACATATACATGTGTCAACAACCTGGCTATTGACCTTGACCTTTCAATGTCCATGATGAACAAGTCGAACTGAATTTAGTCAGTCAATATTTACTTATTTATTTAGGTATATTTCTATACATCATATATCATGCATATATCATCATCATCGATTAATAATCGATCATTGTCTGTCTTTCAACTTTAATCATCGAATATAATTTTACAACCGATTCCTACCACTTATCCGTATAAATGTGAACTCCATGTCCAACATGAGGGCTTGATAACACTAGGTGTGGAAACGGCAATATGTACCATTCCACAATATGATTCACCCAGTAAGTGATTTTTGCTGACCTGACTGATGTTTGTCTAAGCTACAGCTATAAACTTTTATTCGTCCTCAGCCGGTCAGTTAGGCGAACCGGCCGTCCGCCCGTTAAAGAAGCACTAAATGTAAAATAAACTAGTAGTTCTATCCGTGATTTCTAGGTACATCTTGATGAAATCTCATAGTATAGTTCATAGATTCTCTCCTCTTTTATATCCCTTCAGGGGCGGATCCAGGATTTGGGAAAAGGAGGCCAACTCGAGAGGACTAACCACAAAGCCTAATGAAAGGTCTCTATAGGTCCGGAACAGGGAGGGGGGTCGAAGCCGGTAAAATTGGTAAGAAACCGTTTAAAGAAGGTTGCAGCAGCTGAAAACAGGGTTGTCAGGAACCCTGGACCCTCCCCCTGGATCCGCTTCTGCCCTTTGTATATGAAAGCTACGGGTAGCCCCCCCCCCCCCCATTTCTTCTTTAATGGTATGGGCAAAATTTCTTTAAAGGGGCCTATCTGACGTCTGTGTTAACTGAAGATAACCCCTTAAACCTGTATAAAAATAGACCAGACAACCTCGACTCCACCATGTACAGGTTGTTCTGCTTATATTCACGTGTTTATAAATACAAATGCATGGTGGTCCCGCAAAATAATCCAAACACTTTCAACAAGGACATCTGTCGGCATGTCAGGTGAACTAGAGTTTTGCAAAGGGCGATTTGCAACTATAGTGACCACTCAACTTCTGCATATATACAAATAAACCACCATGTTATACGGGCTACATGGTTTATCCCTCTGTCAACATTCCCTGCCTAGAAATCAGCTTCTGGGGCATTATAAAATCTTTCCCTTACAGGAATTGCCTGATGAAATACCAGGTATATATACTTGTATGTCAAGATCGGACATAAAAATAGTCGTCTTCCAGTAGCAGTTAATTTGACCCATTTCGTTGTTTAAACCCTATTTTCACCGTTTTATTGTAGCATGCTCGCACATATATGCAGAGTTGCGAATGAAAGTCTATAAAATGCAAACCATGATACATAAGACGCGGAGTCGCATATTAATGCCTTTGTGTTTAATGATAAATGATAAATTATTCATACTTAAAACTGTATAAATACATGTCTGAGTGTCAACATTTTATCTGATGCAAATTTAATCAACTTCAAAATAACAATAAATGCATACGAAGCATTACGTATATTTACATTTGAATAGCAGAAAGTTAAAACTTTTGTCTGATAAAAACTTGTTTGATATGGGCGTGTTTTAAGGGGAAAATAACGTTCAACAGAGAACACCCGACCCCACCCACACATGCCGTCCACACACGCACGCACACACATATCCAGCGCATATGCATGCCCGCACACATACAGCAGACTCTGGCTGATACATATACACGCTGATACACGCGCTCGTGCACGCACACATTCCCTTTAGTATATATGCGTATATACCCTTTTGTATAGTTTGTATATCCATTTAATACAATGCATGCTCGGGTATGTATATATATGTAATAAGATTTCATGTTCACTTATATAAGAAGCTTTATGAATGAATATATAGGCCTATATATATATATATAAATATATATATATATATATATATATATATATATATACACCCATACACATATATATATATACCCATGTACAGAGTATAGCGCACAATAACCATTTGTCTTTATTTATTTATAATTGATAGGTTTAACTAAATTCGATCATTTGTGACTGATTTTGACGTAGAAACAGCTAGACCTCCGTGAGTTGCCATTATAAATGACATTATGTGCTGTACATTCATTAAGGGCTTGTCTGTATCCGTGATACGCCAAATAGTAAGAAATCACATGTTATCCTTTAAATGTTTATGTTGTTTATCGTCTTCGTTATCTCAATAAACATTGAATGGATAGCGCATTTACTAAAATATTAAGCGATATCAGTTAGTATTATAAAGCTCGCAGTCTATATTCGGATTCATTATAGGCCTATTTTACCTTTTTTTCATGCGATTCAAACAATTTCTATACTTCATCGTGCCGATGTTAATATATACACATTCTGGAAAGTGGAAGCCTTAAGAATCATTGAACATATATTAGCTAAAAATCAGTATTATAGGCTTGTGTGAATTTGGAAATTCTAATGGATTTTCATTTCAAGAAACTGTTAGGCCTGTAGACATATAGATTTTATATAATATTACTTACCGGTAATTATATAAGGCTTAATACATGCACCCATAAATTGAATTAAAATTTAAAAAAAGGATTCTGAATTATATATATATATATATATATATTGTATTTTAGGACCACGCAGGCAGAGCCCACATGAACCGACTGACAGTTGCCAGATGTTATTTGATCAGATGTGGCCGCTATACATATCGCACGTCTGTGAAGTGGGGGCAGCACGCACGGGTCACATGACTCAGTTGTTGTACTGCTTTGTTTCCTAAACAAGTGGGTGCGTGGTTCGGGCAAGGCTGATTTTAATTACTGGTTCCAGAATTGGAGATAAAATAAAAACTACAAATACTTTGTGACCAATAAACCCATTTAACATTTCAAAGATGTTCTTTATACTGTTGATGCTATAATTTTCCTATTTTTGTTCTGTTTACTGATATCTTGCAAAGTATTTGTTTACTTGTGATTATGTTGGCCTAGATTGCTGCACAACCATTGGCCAGAAATGACTAAGTGGGCGGAGCTTGGTGTACCACATGATCACAACTCGCTAACCATAAACAGGCCAACACTGGGCGAGTCGGGACACCTTGGCAGCTGATTGCAGCAACTGTCAAATGTGTTTTTGGCTGCAAAAACTAGCGCCATCGGTACCAAAATGTCGTCAGAGACAGAGCACAGAACCTTGAAAACATCCTAGCGGGATCATACAGCTGATTCGAAGAAGAAATATGAAACCTGGAGGAGGTTTGTGGCTAAAGAATTTGCATGGATTGGGTGTTTACCGTTGACGTCGATTCAGTGATGACATGGATGAGTCCGTATTGGCTAATTGTTCAGAATCGAACACGCAAGATTTATTTTTCTAAATTCCCCAAAATCTGTGTTATTTGTAAATGTTTAAAGCCTCAAATGATTCCATGGCTCCCCATGCCCTTATCTAGAATATAAGCCAGTGGTATTCGATACACGTTCGTGTGAGGAAAACTAGAGCTTACAGCTGTGCGGGTGCCTTATTTGATGTGGAGTCTTATTTTGACAGCAGACGTACTGTATGATGTGGATTTGGTACCGGTATTGGGGAACTGGTAAAGCCCCTGTTGTTAAGAATACATCTCTGTTTTGATTACGCAGAAAATCTCAGCATGGGTGAATTTATCATTGTATAGTTATAATTCACACTGCCCTGCGTTCCTTTGTGTTGTACAACTGTACAACTCACGAACAGGTGTGAGTGTAGTCTGTATATATATTTCCTTTGTTTCTGCACGTACTGCTCATGCGTTTTAGCGAGATGGAAACTAGATATAAGTACTACGAAATTATATTTGATATGTTTAAATTTAAGGGAAGAACTGTCAACAATTAACAGAAATTAGACCAAAGCTGTCTTTATTTAGAATAAAATGCTATAGTTTGTGTAGTTATGAAATATGGTTCAGTATATATGTATGGTACTGGACACACCTAAATGTGTGTGTGACACATGCCATACCTGTGACTAGTTAATGCTGATATAATAGTCTTTGTTCTTTGTGTTCAGACACTAATGTATATGTAACCATACACATATTTAGATAGTACTTGTTTCATGTTGCTGTGATGTGTTGCTTTGAGATTTTTTTTTAAATAATGATTTAGTAATTTATGTTTTTTTATGTTTAATTAGATTTAGAATCAGATATGGAAGAAGAGGTAGAAGCGAATGAATTATTCCGGGAGCTGGGCATGTTGATTGTGGAGGGAAGGATTCCTGAAGAATCACCGAAAGGCAGAAGAGAAGGGCCCCACTGCCCTGTAGCCCCAGGTGAACTTCGACCCCATGAATGCCTCCCACAACAAGATCAGGTATGATTGTATAATATCTGGTGATGTACTAATTTCAGGTTTTCATGATAATGCATGAAAGTATATTCCCTTTATATTCTAATTATATGACATGAAAGTCTGCATGATAGACGTGTGATTAGCACAGGTGGTTTCTCAGAATGTCAAAGGTAATTGGGCTATACCAATATCAAGGTGCACCTTCACAAATGATAAAGATGAGTGGATTACATAATAAACATTAACATTGAAGGAGAAGAAGAAATATGGAGGTTAATGTTTTGGTTGGCATTCTCTGGTACCAGGGGAAAAATTCATATGAGCTGCTGTAAGGTTTAAGAATATTTCTGGGAGGTTGAGAAACCAATTGGTATAATACAGTTAAAACAAAGGTGACACCTGGCTCAGGTTAAGCTGGGATGCATGCTCAGAGATGGTGGTTTGAAAGGGATCGTGTGTAAATGAATGAATGAAACTAGAAATATTCAATCTCAAGAATGCAGGCCTCTGCCAAGTGAGCGTTCCTTAATGTTGGGTACTCTATAATGGTGCAACCCATGTTTTCATTCACTAATTGGCTTATATTCTCTGGCTTATTGGTGCATATATTCCCCAAAAAAGGTTTGCTTCCACTTATTTGGCTCATATTCCATGTTTAATTGGGCATATGTAACTGCACATTTGTGAATATTCCTGGAATTTCTTCCTGGATCTGGATCATGAGCCGGACCCACACCAAAATCTAATCTTTCCTTTATTACAGGTAGGCTATTCCTGAGGTGCCTTGAAAATTTATTTGGATTCCTTTCATGATTGCACAAGTTATGTTGTTAACAAACACACACATACACATGAGGGAATGGACGCATACCCCCTGTGGATGCAAAAAATGTTATTGAATCACTGCCATACCTACACACACACATACTAAGACATGTAAAGTGGCTGATTTAGTCTGGTACATATTGTATTGCACTAGAACTGATAAATTGATGAGTCATGTGTTTGATGAATCATGATTTGCATGATGGGACAGGAAGATTCCTGGATTATTGAAAAGGGAAGGGCCACACCATCATTCTTAACCAGGGTTTAGGATAAAAAATCTAGTCAAAAAATATTTTCTGGCTGAAAAAGGGGTTTCATTCCCCCCCCCCCCTGTTGATCCTCTGATTGTCTAAGCCCCTTGAACATTATTTTTTGGTGGATAGTTGGTTATTCTGATTAACTCTTTCTTAAGGTTATACAAACTTTTGATTGAAAAAAATCTTTATGTTGAAGCATAGCTAAATAAATACCTGACACAATTAAAAATCTTTAAATTAAAGTGACAGATAATGAAATTTGGACACATCACTTTGCTGTACTTTCAGCTTAATGCCCTAGGTTATGACCATTAGGGCACTGTCCTGTGTTACGCCACTTGTCTCATTGATGAACTATGTGACCTTATTTGTTTATTGGACATAATCAGTTGTTTTGCCCAGTGTGTGATAAGCTGTGTGTATATATATGACATAATGTGTATCTTGGCATCCACTAGTGTATCACCTGATTGTTTATTCTGCCAAGTTGTTTCTTTTGTTATGAAAGGAACATGCATTGGAGATTACATTGGATTCAAACCTCACACTTGAACCCTAGAATCTAGGACTTGGGTCATTGTGTAAGCATGAATATTCATATTTATTATAATTTTTTTATTACTAATGAGGTTTTTGATATGGTAACAGTCTGAATGGAGTGTAATGCATTACAAAAATGCTTGAGTTCAAAATTTGCTACTGGTATCAGCCCTTTGTCACTATGAATGTTATACTAGTTTAGTGTGTTTATTTATTTACTCTTTTTCAGGGATTAAACTATAGTTTGTAGTCAGTGCAACCTTTGCATGAAGATGAAGAAACTATTTGAAGATAAAGATATTATCATAAAGTCTTCTGGGTTCAAAGCACAGAGCTTCTAAGTTCTCAAACACACCCCTCCTCCTTCCCCAATCTTATATATAATATTTTTTCATTGTACCCCAGACAAAGTCGGAATACTATGGTTTAAGGAAGGTCGTGCCACCGCCACAGAGATTTTGTTTGGACATGATAACTCAAAGATCTTTACTAAACTTGACATGTGCATATATATGGGTGAGAGGACGAAGCCTATTAAAAACAGGGTCATGACCTTTACTAGGAGAGTGACCTTGGCCTTGAATGGGGAAAATCACACAGAATCTTAAATATCTAAAAAAATCATGCATGGATCGATCCAAAAATCAAGTTGACCGAAGATCTTGGATAGTGTTGTCATGTAACTGGTGGCACCAGCAATTATCTTTTTCTGGTTTTTGTGCTGTTTAAAACCCTCATCAATGCCACTTAACAGTACTGTGGGCATTATAAGTCAAAAACTAATCTACACATTTCTTTTATATTATGCATATACATAGACATGGGTTATGGGATGATGTATATTTAAATTAGGGTCATGACCTTTCCCATGAGAGTGTCCTTGACCTTGAATAATGCCATATATGGTGAAAATCACACAAAATCATGAATATCTCAATAAGGGTTGCATGGATTGGTCCAAAAATCAAATTGACTGAAGATCTTGGATGGCTTTGTCTTCTGCGGAAGACCAGTTGTGCCACGTTCTGTCCTTTTCTTGTTTTCCTGCCTTTTAATACCCCATCATTATTTCATGACAGTACTGTGAGCATTATAAGTCAAAAACTAATGGACAGATTTCTTTCATATTATGCATATACATTGACATGGATTATGGGATGATGTATATTTAAGTTGGGGTCATGACCTTTCATATGAGAGTGGCCTTGACCTTGAATAATGCCATATATGGTGTAAATCACACAAAATCATGAATATCTCAATAAGGGATGGATGGAAGAAACCATAGTGGCTTACCAAGTGTCAGTAAATGCTACTGTAGATGGGGGGCCAGAGGGGGGGCTATTGTTAAAGGGGGGGGGGATTAATTGTCTGGGGAAACTTTGGCAGAAGCGCTTCCAAGAAATATCTAGTTTTAATATGTGATGAAAATTTGATTTCCTATGGGTATAAATAAGGTATGTATAACCTGGAAGATTTGGTAAAGCCTTTAGATAAACAGCTTTTGGATAACATCCAGTGACTGTCAGGGAAAACATATGTATATTTTTATCTTGTCACAAAAATTTGCTTATAATATAACTATAAGTTATAATATAACTTCTGCAACTACAGTAATTCATATATCAGTGTGCATGGATAACCAGAAAACACTGGGACTTGTTTATAACATATATTTTATTATCTTACTGTAAAGTGTATCATCATTCAGTTCACAATCCTAGTACATCCCATCACTGCAGAAAGAACAATAGCAGGGTTATCCTGTCCAAACTTTCCTGAATCATGGACTACTGTATCTCATGTGAGATTTGTAAACTAATTTGTTTGTACCAAAACAAGTCATTGCAACCACAGTGGTTGTCATGGCAGCAGTCATGAGCCAGCCATATGGCGGCAGCTATAGCAACCACAGTTGTAAACCTTGCAACCATCATGTGATGACCTCACAATTGTAACCATGGCAACCATATATCTTTGGTCTTTACATATCCTGCATTCTGTGCCGAGTGATATCTCGTAATGTAATAACTTATATCTCGAAATAATCATCTATCTCCTAACATTTTAATATTCTCTAGCTGTGCAAGAAGACAAAAGAGATGAGCCACCAGATGATGATGTTATGGAGGAACAACATCCCAATGTGCATCGAGGTACTGTTATATCCAGACTGTGAACATGGTCAGCAGCTCGCCACGTCTGCTGACGTCAGTCTGCCTGGCAGCAACAGTGGCTGTCTCTTGGAACAGTGGGTGATTCAAGCTGTACCAAAAAGGTAAGTGGCCTGTTTATGAATCCTGAAAGTTTTATTCACTGTAAATGAAATTTTAAAGCTGGCTCTCTGAGTTGTATCTAGTAGTTCTTAGTCCCACCATGGTCTGAGTGGCCTGCTAGCCTTAATGTTAGCCAGGCAAAATAGTAATACCTCCAGCAAGGGACTTCTGATTTTTTTTTTCCAGATCTATGTAAAATAAAATCTCTTTTGATGAAAAAATTGGTCACAGTGACCTACTTTTATTAAGTTCACAGATATTTTGTATTTATTTATAAACCTTTGGTCTCATCTAAACATATACCTTTAATCTTGCGTAGGAAAGCCTATTCAACCATTTAAAAGGAACATGTCACCATTGAAGGCCAGATGTGGCTGACTATTCATGCAGATTATCAGATTGCTCAGCTGCAACTAAACAGATTGCCTGTAAATTTGGTATGTTTAATTTTTTTTGTACAAAGCAAAATTGATGGCACCATATACATTTTTCACATGTTTTAGTTTTATGTTTGATATACCCTTTATTTTTATTATTCTTTCTTACAGACTAGGTGATACCACTGCAAGTTTCAGAGCACTGTTCCAAGCCCTGCGGTCATGGCTACATTTCTCTGAAATAAGTGCTTGGTTGAATCTATCACATGGTACACAACCAAAGAACCTGGCGTACAGGTGAGCTCATATATGTTAATAATTATAATACACAAATAACAATGCCCAAATGCCATGTATTCATGTGTTTTATCACATTGATTTAAGATGAGATTGCTTGGCCTAATGTTTATGTTAAGAATTGCTCCACATGTCAGTTTAAAGTAAATTATATAAATGTAATATTATTTAATATTATTTATATATTATGTCATTGGTTAACAAACATCAATCTGTAAACCTATTATAATATTTCTATATCAAGGTTTGATATACATCTATAAAGTACTTTATAAAAAACATGGTGCGGAAAATTTGATATCATAATATGATGGACCAATTTTTATTATTTTTCAATGTTGAACATGTGCCATTATGTTATATATGTCAAAGTATATATATATATATATTAGATATGTAAACTATGAAAAATGTAATTTCATAATCAGGATTTATCGTACTTGTATTAATCTACTATTCTGATACTGTTTCAGAATCTCTCCACCAGGGGAATTTTGTACCAACAGTTTTCAGGAGACCCCTCACTGGCATACGTTCCCCATATGTGCTGTATCTAAAGTCACTGCCATCCGAGTAACAGTTGGTTCACTCCCACGATCTCAGAGAATCATCCATGTCCCATGCAATGACCCCTCACATGTCACTGCCCCAGCTAAAGCTGATCTCCACCCACCTCATGAATATGCAGATCAAGAACCCCCGCACTCAAGGTCACCATCAAGCAGGTCTAGCACTCCCACTGGTCGCTCCTCGGGTTCAAGTACCCCGACTTACGGGAGATGCTCAAATGATAATCTTAGCGAGAAAGATGGCAGTTCCGATGATTCAGAGGCTTGTTTGTCACCACGCAATGTATGTGGCTTAGAGAAAGCTAGATTGGTACCCATATCAGAAGACGGGGGTACATCATACACCGGTGCTTCACA
The DNA here is from genome assembly GCA_026874595.1 of Sipunculus nudus. Classification (NCBI taxonomy): domain Eukaryota; kingdom Metazoa; phylum Annelida; class Sipuncula; order Golfingiida; family Sipunculidae; genus Sipunculus; species Sipunculus nudus. The sequence continues at coordinate 9,646,932 of CM049309.1, forward strand.
CAGGCCAAGTTTAAATTCCATGTCAAGTTGTGATCCATATGATAAACTTCCTGGAGGGAGGGCGAGGGAGTTATCAGAAGGAGGGGCGAAGCCAAAACGACCCGGCTGTGTTCCATATCAAAAGCTTCCAACTTCACCACAGGATATTGACGCTTTAGACTGTGATCGATTTTTGCGAAAAACAATGGACTTCAAAAGTCTTAAGAGTCCAAAGGTTCTCTTGAGTAAAAAGTCACCAGCCTTTAGTTTTTATTCAAAAACCAGCGTGTCAAACACAGATAGTTCTGACAGTGAGAATTCTTCTTCTCCAGATATGGATTTATTTCTGATGTCACTTACTCTTAGCAAGGAGAGACTAACACCAAGTGATTATGAAGATCATCTAGCCAAATTAGCCAAGAAGAAAACGCGAGCTTTCAGCCCATTAGCAAAGGACCTAAGACGGCAGTTTGATGAGTTATTTATTGACAGTAAACATCATTCACCAAAAGGCCAGATAAGTGAAACACTTAAATGTGCATCAGTGTTAAAACAGTGGAAGAAAACAGGAGAGGAGGAACCTCCATACACTAATTGTCAAATGCAGACCGAAAATACCTATCAAATCTCTAACGAAAAACACACACCTCATCACAACCACACCTGCCAACCAGAATTCAACCAAATCTGCCACAAATCAGGCCAGGGTGTGAATACACACCACAACGATACGCAGAATGGATTTACACAAGCACAGACAAAAACTGCTGAAAACGGATTTTCTCATGAGGATACTCCAGTTCATTTCTCAGTTGGAGAAAACGGAGCTTTGCCACCCATCTCTGATATTACTAACAACCACAAGTTGCCAGATACCCCAACAAAACAAAGTGCTGTCAGGCCAGCTAGCATGTGTTTACCATCAAGAGCTTATGCAAGCACCGATAATTTGGACAATGTGTCAGATGAGAGCACTAAAGGTAGTACAAATCGTCCAATGGTAATACGGAGTCCTACAGATGCAGTGTGTGTTCCAGGTTTCTCAGGGTTCAACAGAGGGACAGCTCTCTTCAAGAGTCTAGTTCGCAGAGAACTGAAAAACCAGGTAATCTTAAGTACAATGAAACCTGTGTTATAAAACCACCCATGGGACTGGCCATAAGTGGTCATAATTGACTGGTGGTTTTAATTGACAGGTGGTCTTTTAGACAGGTTCTACTGTATTTTCATATAGCTGACATATGTGTAAAATTTTTATCAAATCCATGAAACAGTTTCTCAATCGTCTTGTGGATACACACACACCCACACACACAATCAACTGAAAACAATAACCCTATTCTTTTGTATGGTTACTAATAAGTGTCATAAGAGTTATAAAAAAACACTATAATCACTGGTGCCATTGGTTTCCTGTAAACTAGACTGCTGTTTGTTAGCTGAACCAAGTAGTTAAAGATACATTATCATTGGAGGAAATCAGCTCAAATTGTCATTTATCATGTGTAGTCTTCAGAAAAAACTCTATGACAGCAATGAATTTAAACCAGTATGGGCATCAAAGATCAAAAGTATTCTCGATAAATGCAGATACTTATACATGTGGAACACCAGTCATGATGTTAACAAGAAATGGTTACAAAGGAGCATAGGGCTCAGACTTAATGATATCTGTAAGCAAAATTGGCATAATGAATTGGCAGAAAACAAACTGTGCCACAGTTATAGGATAATTAAGCAGGACTTTGGCTTTGAAAAATATTTAAATACACTTAACCTCTCAGAGAGAAATGCCATGATTAAATTTCGGTGTGCAAATCACAAACTTCCATCTCATATTAGTCTTTTTAAACAAAAAAAACATTCTAGCCTATGCACATTATGTAATCTAAATACCCACGGTGATGAGTTTCATTATTTGTTTGAATGTACTGCCTTCAAGACGGAAAGGTCCCGCCTAATACCAAAGTTTTACCTGACTAGACCAAACACCTTAAAAATGCATCTATTGTTCAATACTGAGGATCGATTACAACTATAAAACTTAGCTAAATTTGCAAAGAAAATCATGTCAGCATTAAATTAAAAATATTACTGCACTTGATACACCCAGGGAACATCCTATATATACACATTACAAATAATTATTTTACCATCTTAGTGTCAGTATTATTTTCAGATAGGTGTTCCTATCTTTATGCGGATATTAATATATTGGTATGTTGCATATTATCTTCTTTTTATACTTATGTTAGAAATATGTGCTTCTGTCGTATATTGATTGTTATTGGTCATTTGATGACTACGTAAAATTTGTTTTATATCACATGTGATCTTGCCATGTGAGAATTTCTTTATAATGTATTGCATGACTCTGTATACCCCGAAAGGGGTCCTTCTGAGTTGAATAAACTTCAAACTTCTAAACTTCATTTGCAATAAAATATGTATTAACTTAATTTATTTTGGCTGAATTGAAATGTTTCCCAGCAAAACAATTCTAGCACACAAACTTTTTTACAGGAGTAAGCAACAGATTAGAAGGAAACTTTGGCAGATACCATCATATTCTGAGGAGGAAACCATATATTTTAAAAATATTAACATGCTTGGTATGTGAATGGGTCCCTTTAAGCCACAGTGGAGTGTGTTTATGATCCTCTATGACACAATGCATCTCTGTTTTCTGATATCATAATATCAATCACATGCTGCCCTTTGGTGTGTAAGAATTGAACAAACATGTCAAACCACAAAGGATTTTCACCTTTGTTTTGGAAGAATTTCATACAAATAAATTCCAAAATGTGAACATATCCAAATATTCTCACTGCCAGTTAATGAAGGCGACATAATATAGTTATTTTTAAATCCATGGATCTATTATTCATAGATCTAGCAGAAACAAACACAAATTGACCAAAGCAAAAAAGTACTACACCTGGTTTAATGTTACCTATAAACATACCAGGTATACCAAATATATATGTGAAATATAATAAATTCTCCTTAAAATATTATGGTATCTGCCAATATTTTACTCTAAAACTGTTTGCTTACTCCTGTACTATCTCTCCTGTAAGCATGCACCAGGTTTTAAACATAAACATAGAGCACATGCCACCTGGTGGCTGTACCATGCAACACCAGAAATCAAGATTTCCAAGCTACTAACTGGTGTTTCTTCCATGTTTCTTCTTTCATGTTAGGGAATTACAACCATACACAAGTTCAGACCTCTGGTCACTCAGTCTTTTTACCAAAACAGACATGTGGACAGTGTTTACACACACAGGTACCATAACAAAGTATAAAAACCGTTGAACTTGAGATATTAAGCCCCTGTACCAGGACAGATTTGCTGGGAAACTTTTGCTTTCACCCAGAATGAGCTATTAACATAAGATAATACACAATATTATTACAATGAATATGAATTAACCTTTAATTATCAATCTGTTATTATTTAGCAGCTAGGTTTCTACTCAGTGTTTGTGATATTTTTTCAGGGTAAGACAGATACTGCATCCACTGTTCCATCATCTGAGGAGCAAGCAGCCTTCCAGCAGTCTTTCCATCGCAGCAGCAGTCTCATTTTCAACAGCAGATCAGGGCTGCCTCTACAGTCTAGTCCAGTAAGTCAAAATCTCAGTCTCAAACTGAACGCAGGTCAGGGCTGCCTCTGCAGTCTTGTCTAGTAAGTCAAAATCCCAGTCCTCAACAGCAGATCAGGGCTGCCTCTACAGTCTCTTCCAGTAAGTCTAAATCTCAGGCTCACCTTCAACAACAGATCAGGTCTACCTCTTTAGTCTAGTCCAGTAAGTCAAAATCTTAGTCTCATCCTCTATAGCAGATCAGGGCTACCTCTAAAGTCTTTTCAAGTAAGTCAAAATTTCAGTCTCACCTTCAACAGCAGATCAGGGCTGCCTCTACAGTCTTGTCTAGTAAGTCAAAATCTCAGTCTCATCCTCTATAGCAGATCAGGGCTACCTCTACAGTCTTGTCCAGTAAGTCAAAATCTCAGTCTCATCCTCTATAGCAGATCAGTGCTGCCTCTACAGTCTTGTCCAGTAAGTCAAAATCTCAGCCTCATCCTCTATAGCAGATCAGGGCTACCTCTACAGTCTTGTCAAGTAAGTCAAAATTTCAGTCTCACCTTCAACAGCAGATCAGGGCTGCCTCTACAGTCTTGTCTAGTAAGTCAAAATCTCAGTCCTCAACAGCAGATCAGGGCTACATCTACAGTCTTGTCCAGTAAATCAAAATCTTAGTCTCAACCTCAACAGCAGATCAGTGCTGCCTCTACAAACTTGTCCAGTAAGTCAATATCTCAGTCTCATCCTCAACAGCAGATCAGGGCAACCTCTACAGTCTTGTCCAGTAAGTCAAAATCTCAGTCTCAACCTCAACAACAGATCAGGGTGCCCTCTACAGTCTTCATAAGTAAGTCAAAATCTCAGTCTCATCCTAAACAGCAGATCAGGGCTACCTCTACAGTCTTGTCCAGTAGGTAAAAATCTGAGTCTCATCCTCAACAGCAGATCACTGCTGCATCTACAGTCTTGTCCAGTAAAATGCTGAAAAGGGAGATTTCCCTGATTATATTTTATGATGAAAAATTATGACACCAGGTTTTACAAGGATTCAGACAGCTGAATAAGTGTTAATTTCAATTATACCAGGGTTAAATGTGTGGGATGATATCATACTTATGGCTGCATTTAAAAATATTGTTATGCTGGAGTTTTTATATATATATACGAGCTTCTAAGGTGTATCACTAGATTGTGTGTAGCTTTACTGATAAATGAACAGGCTCACCATGTCCAACAGACTGTGGATGTAAACTGAATACAGAAGCTTGTGGTTATCACAACAGACTTCTACTGACTTTCAGTGGAAGTTTGGTAGAATATCTACATGTAAAGCACATATAAAAAACTTGAAATATAACTAAAATGAGAGAGTATTTCATTTTATAACCTTTTCAGCAAAATAGTTTGAATGTTCAGTGAGATAACATAAGTAAAAATCTCAACTCAAGGACTTACATGCTTTGTAGCTGTAGCTTTTTACCACACCACACAGTCATCAACAAGAAAACAGGTGCCATTTACAACATCCAGTGTGGTGACTGTAGGAAGCACTGCATTGGGAAGACAGCTTGTCCACTGGGGAAATGACTGCAGGAACATCAAAAACAAGCCACGTCAGCCATTTTTTTACACTGGAGGGATGCCAGACACCAAATGCAGTGGGACTCTGTTAAGATCCTATTGTCAGATACTATCAATGTAAGGGGAAAATAAAGGAGTCTAAGACAAGCCTTGTGACTTGGGCCTAGAATTTCCACAGAGTTACAACCACTTGGTGTCACATGATCCCTTAGGTCATGTGACAACCCCCGAGTTGTTGCCAAGCACCCAAGATTGCTGATGATTACCGTGTGTATGGTTGATAGCAACAGCTACACACAGTTTAAGTCCTTGACTTGAGAGTTTTACTAACTTTATGGAATACCCAGGGACAGGATCCAACAAACATAGTTTAAGTAAGATAACATATCTCTTCTCCCAGGAGTCCTAATTTGCATACAGGAACATTTTCTGGTTTTTGTCAGGCACCTGTGAAGAAGAACACCAACTCAGGGTTTCATTTTGATGAATCACTCACAAATCCCAAGGCCATTAAAAAGTAAGTATCAGTTGATATATTAAAAAAAATCTATATTTATATGATTGTCAGAGAGCACAGATGTAAGTTGTCATTACTGAAAAGTGAAGCCACAGTATTGCTTTAGCTCAGCTGACTGACACTCAGTGGTCACCTTGCCAACTCTACAAAATTAAGTGTTAGAATACCAGTTTGAGGGGACTACACCTGTCACCTTTATGAGCAGTCCCTACTGTTTCTTACCCTGCTTATAAAAGCATCTAATTTTCCTGCATATCCATTAGAATGTTAAGTACTACATGTTGGGATCTTTGCCCAGAGCCCCGGGGCCCTGTGGAGGTTAAGGCATCCCCTCCTCCTTGACCTATTATAACGTTAACATTTATAACATTAACATTTAAAATGTTGGCACATATGCCTTTTGTCTGTCATCTGACAAATTTGGTTGTAAGGGCACTTACTAATTGTAACTGTTTAACTTTGAAACTTCTAACTGAACAACAAGGGAAGTAGTAGAAATCTTTTTGTGAACCCAAAATTAGGTCCGGGTGACATGTATTCTGTGAGCTATGTCGAAACACAATTTTGAGCTCACAGACAGGTTCTTCTCAGTGACCAAAGCTGCATGTTTAACAAATATTTTGTGTTGGTTCATTAAATATAAATAAAGTGTCTCATTTGCACCTTTAAGACAGATATGCACCTGATGGCAAGTTGCAAAGAATTGACACATCTATCTATACAGAATGGTCACTTAAAGGGGCCTATTTGGATATCTGACGTGCGTTAAATAAAAATTATTCCTTGGACCATTTATAAAAATAGGCCATCATTAGTTACATGGGTTTTCTTTTAACTGTGTTTACTTGCAGCTTATAGATTCGTCACAGACGTGTTATAAGCTCATTTTTAGCAGGATTTGCTTACAGTAAATTCATATGGACACAGAACAGGAGGCCATATATCGCATAAATACTATAGATAAGGCAGGTTAATAGCTGGCTTTAAAATAACAATGATTTGTCCATTTTAGGTAAGATTTCATACAAAAGTTCTAGTATCTCTGTGTCTAATGTGTCAGTTGCCATGAAGTTTCGATCTTGTTTTTATGTCTGTGTGTATCCATAAGATATCTGATGAAATATTTCATGGCTTTCATTAGAAATCCAAATTTTTTTTTGTTATTTGTTTCTTGAAGTGATACAATTTTTAGCTCAGCTGAGCTATAGTCGTGGTCCATTGTCCGTTGTCCGTCTGTCTGTCCGTCCGTCCGTCCGTCCGTAGATGTGGCACGTTTTGAAACCGTAAGACCTAGGAATCCAAAATTCAGCATAATGTTAGATGTCCCCAAGATCTCCTACCAAGCCGAAAACTGGGTCTTTGCGACTAGTTCCTTTGAGAAATTAAGGAAAAACCTCAATTTTTTATTAAAATCCTATTTTCACACTTCAGGACTGCCTAATATCAAAACCACTCATCTGTTTTTCCTAATATTTACCATAAATATTCCTCTATATAGTTCCTATGTACATGCCAGAAATTAAGTCTGTAAAATATAAATTCTCTAAGTTATGGGCCCAAACATAATGGACTTTGTAAAAAATCAGGAAAAATAATAACTCACTTAACATGAAAAATTTTGAAACTAGAGTCTATTTTCTCAAGTATATCACTATGTTTAATTAAGATTCAATTGTTTACCCAAAATTAGATCTGAATTTTGTAAATTTTTTAAGTTATTAGCATAAAAAAAAAATCAGTACCTTAAATTTTGCCCAACTTTGACCATGGCACGTTTTTTTCCTGTAAGCACCATTGATTTAATTTTCACAGCATGTAAACATAAATATTTAGTTTGTCTAAATCTGAAATTTAAAAAAATAAAAGCTTGAAAATTAAGCTAGTTATTGATTTTTTTTTCTGTAGTCACTTGCTTAGATTACAGATGCAGGGTCCCACATCAGGTCACTGGAAGTCAGCTATGCCAGGGTTTCTGATTTGTTACAGTCACTGGGGGAGATCCCCTGCTGTGACAGGTGTACAGTTATTCTCATATCACCACCCCAATCCCCCCCCCCCCACAAACCCAACCGACCAAGTGTTATGCAGTAATTGTTATTGTTTTCACTGTATCTCCTTAATTGTAATGCTGTTTCCACTCCAATATGCAAAAACTTTCATTGAAAAAATAATTCAAGGTGTAATCCAGAAGATGCAATGTTGTGTAATGTAGCATTTTTAAAGAAATTAATTTTCTTTTAAATGATTTTAACAAATATAAATGAACCCATCAGTATGCTTAAATTATTATAAAATATGAAGCACATTATGGATAAATAAAGACACAATTAAAAATTGTGAAATCTAAATCAAGTATTATTTTTAGATATTTATTGTTTTGCAGATTTAAAAGATATATTTTTGTGGTAAAAAATAAATAAACATTTGTATGCATGATGTGGTGTTATCTGACAAGATTGAGATTTATGATGATGCAATTGAGAATTATGAATCAACTTTTATATTCAGATATATATGTTAAATTGGAAATGTATAGAAATATAAACTTAAATTAGAAAATAATTGATGTGATAAAAAAATCTGGATTTAATACAAACATTTGTTCATTATTTTCCTGCCTCAGCAGAATTTGAGATCAGGCTTTGTTTGCCCTGTTTTATGTTGTAAATTAGCTAAATTTCAACTGTATACATTTCATAAAAAAATACGTATATATTTAATAATATATATTATACAAAAAATAGATGCAATTGAACAAATGTGTAAACTACTGAAATGTCAACAGTTAATTGAAAAACCAACTAATGATCATGGTAATAGTACAGATCATTTGTTCACGAACTGCTCACATGCTTTAGTTTCAACAGTAGGAAACACATGGTCAGGTCACAAAATATTTTTTGCAACAATTTCTTGCTCATCAATACAAACCAATCATATAAACCAACCATGGCCTTTATTACCTCTTCCTCTTACACTTTATCTCCATTAGATATTATTTTAGATTTTTACCTTCAAGGTTAACGTCAGCTGAGCACAGTGACCCATAGGTCCCTTGTTTAAGTTAATCAGCAGATTACTTTTAAAATAGAATTAATTTTTCCAGTTATTTCAAAGTATCATTTCAATTTTATTCAGAGTTTTCATGAAATTCATAATAATCTTACTTCAAAAGGTTAAAGCATGATTTATTTTGAATTTTATATTCACTTCATGCAAAACATAACTCATCAGTATCCCAAGTTTTGAGAACTTCAGTCAGATTTTAAATACAGTTAAACCTGTCTAAAGCGGACAGTCAAGGGACTCCATCATTTTGTCCTTAATAGTGAGGTGTCCTTATTAGGCAGGTTGACCTTGGTTGATAACTGAGGGATTATAAATAAAGATAACGAACAGCTGCAAGAACGTGTTTATTGTACTATATCAGATTTCATGTATATGTACAACATATTCATACACACATCATGCATTCAATATTCATATACAAACTTTGATTATTTTTACTTATCTCAAGTAGTGAACAATCTAAGGAGAAAAGTCGATGAAGATATCCGTAAAAACAATGTTCATATACTTGTGTACGCTCTTTTTCACAGATTCACTCAGTCGAATAAGCTTGACATTCTCAGATAGCATAAGCTCCCTCCCAGGAGTATGTGTGGTGCCACCTGGCGGCATTGCCTTAAACTCTCCTAGTTCAGCTGTCGAAATGCGATAATCTCAAAGATAATGACGACATTGATAATGCGAAGATTAAAATGGCTACGAACCTGGGAACATTCGTTTTTATAGGTGTAGCTTTAGCCTAAAATAAACTTTCTTTGATGGTGGTTGTTTGGTTTGATTTGCTTTAATGTTGAAGGCACCGAGATTAAACAAACCCCTAGGAGCTTGTGCACGGCGGCATGGTACAAACAGCTAAGGAGCGAGCAGATATTTGACACTGAGCAGATCAGTTTGAGATATACTGAGCAAAACCGATAAATTAAAATCAAACAGCCTGCTATGACAAATGGCTAATTTTACAGTTAGATTTTGCGTGGTGAGATCAAGGATGCATGGGAAATCGGTAGCCGGTTAATCAATTTATTGACCCCGCGGTCGAGCAAAAAATATGCAGCTTCGCAACGTCTGAATGATCAACCGTGGAATAAAGTGACACAATGTTTAACGCTTCATATTTGCTGTGTTTAACTTATGGGCACATCACACCGTGACATGAGCATGGACACGCATTAAGGTAACAACTGGGGATTGCATAATCCTTTGTGTTCCAGTCCTTGGAACAGCAACAGTACCGGTGGTCTTTGATGTTGCCCGGGGCAAGCGATCAGTGTTCGCCGGAGGTGGCGTATCGTGTCCGCATTTGTCAGGTTTCCTACTCTTAGAATGTCGGTTTGAATTGAAATGTGCTGTCTGTTTTCCGCAGTAGTGAGGTGTCCGCCTTACAGAGGTTCCGCTTATACATAACATATAGGGAATTTTGAAGGGACTTAACTATCTTGTCCGTAATAGCCAGTTGTCCGCCTTAGTGAGGTGTCCGTTAGACAAGTTTTCACTGTATTTAAAAAAATGTTCAAGATTAGTTATTGTTAAAAAAAGAAGTTTGAAACAGATGGGTGATTTGTGTAAGGTCACATCAGATTCGAAGAGATATATTGTATTGTATCTTAAAATATATGACATTTAAACATAACATTAACAGGTTCGGAGGCTATAGCCATTGCTAGTTGAACTGGTGCTGGTGATTTTCTATCAGTAGTCATCTTTTTCCACAGTTCCTTGTCTTGTGTGAATCTTGGCCACCAGGAGGCACCAGCCACTGATGACAAAGACGGAAACCAAAAATTATACAGCACAAGTGCTCCAGCATCAACTAATAGGCTGCTAGGGAACTTTGAAGTGAGTAATTCCATGAGACTGTGGCCACAAAATAAAAAAACACATTTATTAAAAAAAAATTGTATATATGAAAAATGTTAATAACCACAAAGCTTGGATGAGTCTTAACTGCATATATGCAGTGTTCATATTCAGGATCCTGAATACCACCACATAAAAAAGCTTCAGGAAAATGCGAGAATTTAAAACCCTTGCAGGGGGACAATTGTATAATCAACAGGTGTGTTTACAACAGGGAAACTTGTGTAATCTGAGGCAGATACAGTAATTTATTTGAATGACAAAGAAGTTAAGCTTTAATTGTGTTTGAGAATGAAACAGGACTCACTTTTTAAACTTTGCAACTCTGGTGCTTGAAACTGTCTCTGAGTCTGTTGAATCATATATTAGGTCTTAAATGATGGCCTTTGCTTAGGTTATAGTTTGGACCCCTGTCTTGATGTTTTTTTTCCTTTAACATTTTTTTTATTATTTGTTAATATATAACTTTTGGCTTCATATTTCTTGGCAGATACTTCACCAGTTTTGTGGAATATAATGTATCATGAAATAGGAAATAACAAATAATCATCTTTGTGACTTTAGTAAATTGTTAAATTCAGTACACACATAGTAATGGAACATACAGTGCAGTCTTCAAGCACAATGTATTGTCCTAATCACCAACTCTGGCAAATTTACAGAATTCTGACAATACCTTTCACAAGACTTGCTCAGATGTCCGGAAAAAAGAGGTGTCCATGATAGTGAGATGTCCATTAAAAGAGGTATTTCTGTATTTGTGATGAAGAATCAATGTTTTATATATATTAGCAAATACTGTGGCAGTTTGTTGCTATCATACCTGATCATGATTATAAATTTTACAACATATTTTCTGTGACAGGAGAGTGTACTTAATGGAAGAATAGAGCCATGTGGAGTCATCGAGGGATTCAAGGCCGCGATCGGTGCCAGCGGTGCCTTCTGCCCGAAACACATTGAACTGCAAGTCACCGCCTTCTTCTTCTCTCTGTCTGATGACAACGCACCGTCACCATACCTGGTAAGTTATCATCCTCGAAAATCACACGTATGCATGGTCTCTTATCCTCAGGAGCAGGCAAAGATTACTGGTTGGCTTTATATTGGAGAAGCTGAAATTTAGCAATTTTTCCACATTTTGAACATTTTTTTCGTGAGGATTTCATATTCGTGATGATTTCTCATTTGCAAATATTGCAAAATTAAAATCCTTGCGAACAAAAAGGAAACATGCACAGTATTGGTAATAAGTAATAATTGTAATAGGAAGAAATTTAATTACTTTTCTTCAGTATAGTCAGTAATGGGTAATAGACATTGAAAAGTAGTCTTTTTAATAGTTGTACACTGAAAATTAAGAGATGAGCACTTATGTTGTACAGTAGAACCTGTCTTGAAAGACCACCCGTCTATTACAACCACCCTTGAGTGAACCATTCAATGTTGCTTTGTCCTTTCAAAACATATAATTCTTCTCTGTGATCTGAATCTTATACCTTTAACTATAAAATTATGAAACATATATGTACTGCAATACTAAAGTAATACATGAGCCTGTTAAAGTAATAAATATATGTATTTATTGTGTCTCAGGGTCATATAAATTTGGAATCCTTAGGAAAGAGAGGCTATCATATACCAAAAAGAGGAACTGTGCAAGTTGTAAGTACAACATTTTTTAATATAACCAATATATTATATAGAACAACATTGCTTAGAGTCATATGATTAGAGTTTTAACCAGTCTTTATTTCTGAATATTTAGATGCCCTAAGTTGATAGACATATTGGTTTGGTGGGTGTGTTTGTAACAACCTTGCTTTTAATACTATAGGGCCTTTCTTGTAATTTACTTTAAAATTATTAACAAATTAACCATTTTCAGCAAACTCATAGTCAGATGGTTGTCATGGTGAAATTACTGACTACAGATCTAGTAACACTCATCACGCAGACTTTATACACTGCAATCATCTCAGATCTCCCTGGATATTACTTCTGCTTAGTATAGCAAGGTTCTCCAGGGACCAAGGTGGACAAAGAAATGTAATCAGACCAATGAGAGCGTGGGATCTCATTCTGCATCTAGCTCTGAATTTTAATCATGTGATACCCGCTCCCGAGACACCTGCTATCATTGGTCCGATTCTTGGCCCTGTGCAGTGTAACAGTGTAATCAGACCTCAAAGAGCAGACACGGTATGACTCACAATGGATCTATAATCCAGTCTCTTTATTGAAGGCATAAGGTTCAAGGTCACTTACCTACTTAATAAAGATGACAAACCATGCTGTTAGCAAGGACTTATTTTTTAGGATGAACCATAATGTTTTCTCTTAAGGTCTCAGCACATAATGTTCATGGTCTAGTAAGGGCCTTGCTTGAGTAAGCTGCCCTATAGTAATCACCCTGTCCATCTTGGATTGACCTATGGATCTCAAACTTGACTTATATATGGCCCACCTCCACAGCAAGAACCCTATTGATTTTGGGGTCATTAGGTTTAAGGTCAGGGTCACAGGACCCACATCTTTTAAAAATTTTTGTTGATGCATTTTAAGCCAAACTTTTCTTCCCAGACCTTCCATCTTGTACATATAGCATTCCTGTTAATAGGGAAAGATCCCTATCAGTTTTAGGGTCACAAAGTCTTAAGGTCAAGGTCGCAGGAGCCAGCTGTCCACAAATTCATTTCCGTATGATAACTCCAGTTTGGATTGACAACTGGATCTCAAACTTGACCTATATATGGCACACCACTAAAGCAAGAACCTTTTTGATTTGGGGTCTTGAAGTCAAAGGTCAAGGTCACAGGAGCCACATCTGTAAAAAGATCATGGAGGCATTGTAAGTGTTTCTTCCAAAATCTTTCACTTTTGGATTACCTAACAATAGGGGGAGAACCATATTGATTTTGACATCACAAGATCAAGGTCAAGGTCACAGGACCATCCTACTGATTTATATGCTGACAAGGCACATCAGATGTAATTATACATCTATTGCTGTGGAAACTCCATTTCTACACCTTCATACACGACTGTCACTGATTCAAACATCTTGGTTCATATGTTTAAATACTGTTTAGGGTCAGTTCCCTCTGTCTCTGCATGTAATCAGGGAATATATTATATTTTTTCAAGCATCACTCAGCCCACACTAGTCTATGGGCCTTTTGCAGGGCCCTTCCTGACCCCTCAGTATTCTAGTTATGATTTGATATTATGAAATGATATTATGAACACTTGTAAATCTGATGATGGGCATGTCAGCAAGACTTGTAAAGTAATTATCAAGTAAGGAAATATCAATAAAATATTCATAGTAATTAAAACGGAAATAAAAGAGAAACTTTATTTATCCTCAATTTGATATCTTTAAATGTATGTATTTTTATTACAGACCTTGTTCAACCCCAATGGTACAGTTGTGAAAATGTTTGTTGTGATGTATAACTTAGAGGATATGCCACCAAATTGTCAAACGTTCCTTCGACAAAGAACTCTCTACATGCCCACCAGAGGGAGCCCTGAGGAACAAGATGGCCTCCCAAGTTACATGCGTTACCTTATCCACCTTAGGCGAGTTTTAATTTTGTTTAATATTAATTTTGAATAAGCTCTTTTTTTAACAATTATGCATAAATGGTTTATATCCTATCAGCTTTTTGTATGTGATATAGTAAGAGTATCAAAATCTGGTAATTTTCATTGAATCAGTACTCTTCCAAATATGTTCCTATATCAAATATAATAAAATTATGTATAATAATGAATTATATAATGAATATTCAGTTTTGCACATGGCATTTTGTACCTTGTCTTTTTGCTGGAAAATACTTTGTAATCTTCACTAGTCATTTATCCAAAGTGTTATTGTAGTTATTATCATTGATATTTAATGGAACTATTATTTGTTCCAGGTTTGCAAGTTCCAAAAGCAGCAAGATCTACCTACACACAGATATACGTCTCATCTTTGCTCGGGACAAGTTTGAGTTTGATTCTCGAGTGGCAAATTATGAACTGAGGTCATTCACTGAGGGACCAGTTAATCCAAAATATTCTCCGAAAAGATGATGAAAGCTTACTTAGGATTTATCATATTCATAAATTCATTGTAATATCAGACACAAAATCTACGCAGAGAAAACAGTCACTTGGAGCAGCAGTATGTACAGTGGGATGTGTGGGATTAAGGAGCCATTTGCCAAAAAAAATATAATAAAGTCAATAATAGGAATCAAATTACAGTGAAACTTGTGTTATAAGACCACCTGTGGGACTGGCCAGAAGTGGTTTAAATAACAGGTCATGCAGTTATAATCAGTGTGAATTTTTTGGTTCACTCACGGGTGGTCTTAATAGACAGGTGGTCTTATAAGACAGGTTCCACTGTATACCATTTTTCAAGACTCAAATATGAGCACAGCTTGAAACGCTCAGCCAAAGCTTTATGCATCACACCATTTTATAGTGTTTCATATATAGTGTTAATTATCCAAGATGATATATATTGTTTCAATCATTCACATTAAATTAACACTCAGTTATTTGAAACAGATTTTATTCATCCTAATACATTGCTCATGTTTCTACTTCTGTACAATATGCTGAAATCATTTACTGAATTTTAAATTGACAGTTTGATTATTACTGGATATCAAAGGGTGATTATTGGTAATTAATCAAATTTTATTAGACAACGCATTCCAAATATTTTTTTATCTGAATACAGACACGTTAACTGAAACACTAATACAGGTGTTACCTGTGACGAAACACCAAAGTAACTTCAAATTAAATGCCAAAAACAACCATCAGTTTATAAAATAGTACCTGTTGAGCATATCCATGTAGTAAGATTTAATAATAAAGTGATTTAATATTTTGGAAAGAGAGGGGTCCAGCCAAGGAAGGCTAATGAGAAAACCTTACAAAGGTCCTCAGATCCAGAAAAGGGGAGGGTCCAGCCACAAATATTAGTTTGAACCCCTTAAAAAAAGGTTACAGGGGCTGGAAAGGGGAGGGTCCAGCCCCCTCCCGGATTGGCTGCTGATTTGCTTGTTTCATTTCGCTGTTGGCACACGACCAAACTGGGCAGCCATCCCTGACAGCTCTGATGCTGCCCTCTGCCTGCAGAAGTGGAAATCAATTAACAACAGACACCAGGGATTTGAGTGCAAGATTTAATCATGTTTAAAAAGCTGTTTTACACCGCCTGTTGATGAGACTGCATAGTTATATAACTGCAGAAAAATATCTATCATATATATCTGTATTTGGCTTAATTTAAGTTGATAATGTTTGGCATTTCCACACAGGTATCGAAAACACCTATATTTCGTGTTTCATACCCATACAAGCTTTAAGGATAGCTTATGTATTACATAAAATGTAAAGGTATGATGTTACATACAGTGTGTGGAGAGACCTCTAATGCTAGGTACTAGTCATAGAACTTTCTCTGATAATCTTCTACCTATGAATTTAGAAGTGACAGATATATTGCTGTCATGTTTATATAGAAGTGTAGACTGCAAGATTACAGTTTCACTGTTTAGTGTTTCAAGATATACATGAATTATGCAGTCAGATATAGTCATTTCCTACAAGGGGTTCTCATCAGAATTTGGCAATATTTTAATAAATTTTCAGATCAATTCCATAAGATATGCTGAAGTAAAGAAATGGAGGCATAGACCCAATCAAATATACCCTGTAATGAAACAAAAAATTACAGTGACACCTGTGTAACTAGACCAACCATGGGATTGGCCAAAAATGGTCTTAATTCAGAGTTGGTCTTATTAGGTAGTTCAGTTATAATCAATGTGAATGTTTTTGCTCCATTCCAAGGGTGGTCTCAGTAGACAGGTGGTCGTATTTTATAGGTGGTGTTACAAACATGTTCCACTATACCCTAAATATGCAGGAAACTTGGTATCTGAGAAAACTGTTTATATTTTACATTTATGTGCTATTTATTAAAATTAAGGTCACCAGTCATACAAAGATATACATTTAAAAGCTGCTGATTGGCTTTTAGTGTCATAAATATTAAAAAAAAATGTAATTATTACCTAGGGCTAGCAAATAATGGGAGGTGCTATTTTACCTGGCCATGAGAAGTTAAGAAAATTGAAAAATATGAAGTTGGAACTGAGCATGAAATTTTTTATTTCCTATTAACACTTCAAGTCCCTGATCAACTTGAGTGCAAAATTGTGTAATAATATTTGAATAAGAGAGAACAGTGGACAATGTCATTAAGCCACCCACTGATGGAATGGACTGTGGACATTGTCAATGGAATGGACTGTGGACATTGTCTGTGGAATTGATTGGTGTCAATGTCAAGTTTTCTGCTTCACCTGATATGAAAATAGCAACACTGATTAGAGTGCCCTCTGGTGATATAAATCCTAATTATTTTTAATTGAAGATGAGAAACTTGATTTTCTGATAAAAAAACACTGTTGAATATTTATGTTTATCTATAAAAAAAATCATGAATAACAAAATTTTCTTGTGAAGAATAAGCACTTTCCTATGAAATTTCCAGCTTTTACTGAAAGAGGACACATGTTTCTTTGCTCAAGTGTGAGATATTTTGCTTAAAAATATCACTTCAGGCAGCTTTTGTGTATGATGAGAAACATCCAGCAAAAAGGCATTTAAAATTGATCATTCTGTCTATATATATATATATATATATATATATATATATTTATATATATATATGTACATACATACATATATACATTAAAACCTTAAAATTACAACCACCAATATAGAAAAGGGACCTGTAAAAGGTACTTTTGTTTCGAGGTGGTCGCGAAACCAGGTGGTCATCAGGTGAGGTTTTACTATATATATATGTATATACTGTATTCCGCAGCAATACATATTTAGCAGCAATGCAACAAATGCAATCATATCATTTATTTATTTATCACAATTCAAAGATAAAATGACAAGCATTTAGTCTGATCATAAGAGAACATCACAGACATTATTTATTATCAGGTATTATCATGTTCAAACAAACAGAATATTCTACATTTCATGTTATGAACCAGACATTCTTTCAGGCATTTCACAACTTTATCACAAGGTTCACGCGATCCTTCATCTTCATGTAAATGGTTAGATTGGAAATGGTGAAATTACTAGTGTTATGTGGTATGGAAGTACTTGGTCATATTGACCTAGCTCTCGTATGATGGTAGTATATACTGTATTGGTTGTATGTTATTATATCATATAAATTATACTATGGTTTATAGTCTTGAGTGCTTTTTATACGCCCGTCATATGACAGGATTATTATGGTATTATACGCCCATCATATGAAGGGAGTGTTATGGTATACCCACCGTCCTTCCATCCTTCCATCTATATGTCCATCTGTCAATTTTCAGTGTCATGGCAATAATTTACCAAGGTTTTAATGGATTTTCACAAATCTCCCCATAAATACTGACCAACAGACTATCTCGCCCAAGTTCAATTATGGGCAACATCCACTCATATTTAAAAAGGGCACAGGGCTACTTTGTGGTGTCGCCATGATAACTTATAAAGATATGAAGGATTTGATAAAACTCATCAGAAATATTAATCAATAAGATATCTCACCTAGGATTGATTACATATTAACCAATAGTTTCTCACCTTCAGTATTTTCATTATTATCATGATTAATTTTATTTAAATAGTGCAAGAATCCTTTTCAATAAAAGTTCAGCTGCACTGCACTTTGGCCATTAAGTAAGATATACATTAAAATGAACATTACATTAGTGATAAAAGCATAGCTGATAAAACATTGGTAAACAAGACAATGTTATACTCTCTGAACAAATATGTTTTAAGAAGCCTTTTAAAACAATAGCCATATCTCAATAGGAGGCGAGCCCTTCTCAACAGGAAGCGAGTTCAAGAGACTGGGACCAGCATTACTAAAAGCATTGACACCATTGAGATTTGTCCTGGCACAGTCAGTAGACCCGAGTGACTAGATCTAAGTTGCCTAGATGGTGTGAAGGAGCACAACATATACTTGATAGAACTACGGGCCTGATTTTGTAAGTCTCTGAAGGTCATAAAAGCAACTTTATATTGGATGCACAAATCAACCGAAAACCAGTGGCAGGTTTGTCACATGGGTGTAATATGATCTGACCTAGAAGACCTGGTTACAATCCTAGCCGCAGTATCCTGCACATGCTGGAGCTTCCTAAGATTGCTCTTAGGGGTGTTGATCAGAAGGGTATTATCAAAATAACTTTGATAGAGTGGAAACCATCATTACACCAAAATTTCTGGGGTAAGGGGATGTTTTAACCCTGTCTGACCCGACTTGCAGCACCAGATCTTGCAAGTTTGTGATGTGTCACTTTTCACTGAAAATCATGAACTCGGTTTTATTTGTGTTTAATTAAATTCCTCAGCAGATTTCAAGCATATTTAGTGAGGTTACAAGACACAAGACAGGCGTATTGTGCATGTTTGTGTTGCTCTTGTTCACCGTTAGGCCAAAATAAAAAAAAAAGTATGGTTCTCAGGCACTTTTTTTCAGAAATCAATGCGGGCAGGCGTTTTTTTTTTTTTTTTTTTTGTATGTTTTGATAAAAAATGTCAAATGATAAGGGAAAAGCATGATAATAACAGATGTATTTTGCTAAACAAGCAAAAGCACTACATAACAAAGGAAATTGTATGATTTTGTCTACTTGAAAGAAATATCCGAGCGGCTGCAGCTCAAAATCGGTAAGTTTCTGTTGAAAATCGAAATAAAATTTTTTGATGCGGGGGGTTAAAATTATGCGGGCTTTGCCTGAGAACCATACCTTTAATTTTTTTTTGCCTTATGATTTTGACTTTTGTCCATCTTTCCACGTCACTGAACTGACTGCCTGCTCTCTGAACTGTAAACAGACAGGATCACACTTTTAACCACCTTGGGCTATGAACTCCTAATTTATAGTCAATTCTATTTACTGGTTAAACCCTTAAAGGAGTTCATATTAGCCAAATTAACAGAAGTATGGATATACATGCTCAAATCACTCTTTTGTTGAGATAACATTTATCCCATGTTTTATAATCAAGTGATTATATATACATTGAAGATATGTTAGTTTATTTAAATTTCCTACATTTAAGCCTTTATAAGAGTAGTTTTCAATTATTTTGCAATTTACATAATGCATCATTTGAATATATTCCAGTTTATTATAAGCCAGAATTGGAGGGTCTTTAGCCCTTTAACTGTATTTACCTAATGTGTCAACAGTGAGTGACCCAGGTCACATGAACTGAAAACATGATTTTCTCCATGTCAAAAAGACTTGGCATCCACTTAGCTAGAGACAGTAATTAATTCAATGTCTGACGCAATACTCCCTGAATCCTCTCTTTCATATAAAAACAAGTCATTTCATATATACATGTATTTATTGAAAGCATACAACATTCATGTGTAACAAAGGTATGAGTAGCATCTCATACAGATAACTTTAAAGCCAACATAAAAAAGTCAAAAGGATATAAGAATCATAGTACGATGACAAAAGCAAAGCACAAGTGATCACAATTTTATCACCGACCATCCACATACTACCACATCTGTGGCTACGCTTTCACAGACCTTGATTCTGGGCCCTCTCTGGGTGTCTATTTCATGGATAATGAACAAGCCTGCATGTGTTTGGGGTGAAATCACAATTGCCAATCAAATCCAATGAATAAATGTTGTTCACATGCTGTCTGAACAAAAACATGTACCGTGAATAGGACAGGCTAATTTGATTGGTTAGTTTCTAGATGTCATTCTGGAAATGCTGAATGTTTGATCAAAACATTGCACCTGATGTCCGCGTATAACAAGTGTATGCAAGCCATTTGACTGGTTTAATTGCCTTTTTATATTATTCATGAGATAGACGCCAGAGAGTGGCTGAATCAAGGTCTGTGAAAGCATAGCCACAGACTAGATGGTATGAAGATGTCACCAACATTATGCTGCCATTAAAATAATAACACAGTACAGGAAGCCTAAAGGCACTTCACATGATTAAAAGCTTCAGATATAGTATTGATATAGGAAGAATTAACCCTAGTGAAGAAACAGCAACTGTCTGACACGTGGTGAAGAAATTTAATATAATTAAGACACGCTGGCTTTGATGGAGGGAAATATTGATTAAAATTTACAAGTGAATCAGTCTTCTGTCTCTGAGCCTGATTCAAGGAATTACCATAACCTGACACCTGGTGGTGGAATTTCATATTATTAAGACATGGGTCCCAAGGCAGGAAAGAGTTGTTCAACACCCAAGTGAAAATGACATCTGTCTCCAAGTATCACAGGACTTCTGAGTACCTGCCACCTGGTGGGAGAATTTGACATTATCAAGACAATGAGTCTTTATGCAAGAGAGAGCTGATTCAATTTTCAAGTTACCTGGATAAAATTCTTTGGCTGGTAGTGGTATGCACTCCATGTGATACAAGATTGAGTAAAAAATGATCGAGTGTGGGTGTATCAGCAGGAGGTACAACATGCAGGACCACAATGGGTATTATGTAGCCTGGTGGGTTTTTGTGGCTATGGGGTAGAGCACAAGGCTAAAAGCTGGGGAAAAAGGGATTTCCAATCACAGCCTAGTAGTGGTGGGTTTTTTCTAGGTCAGCCCCCAGCAAGAGTGGAGGCTTGACGAGAAGGCTGTTGCCCACAACTGTGTATCACTCACAAAGATGTACAAAATTGGGTGTCGTGACCTAGCAATAGGGGTGATTACACAGCCAGGACCAGCAGGTGTGGTAGTCAACAGGCCCAGGTGTCACTGCAGCCATATCTACAGGTTAACATTAGTTAAGAAAGCATAAAAAATGGAGGCAGTTACCGCCACACAAAAGACCATTAAGGGGTCGAGTGTAGCCAAGTGGGTAAGGCAGTTTTAACCCCTATGGTGCCGCAAGGGTTAAATGAAACATATCTTCTGAAATTAAATCTAAAGTCCTAACAACAAGTTATACTTCTGGATTATTCCCAATCCTATGCATATAAAACCTGAAAATCCTGAAGGCTTAATAATAACATATCATTCTTATCATATAACTAATAATCAGCTTCATTTGATAAGGTAGCACCACTAGTGACAGAGATGAGGAACAAAGCAGCATTATTAACAACAGTCGGTACTTAACCCTGGTTTTTTACATCATATATATACATGGTATGATGAAATATCCAATTTATATTATAGGATATACAGACCTTTACAGACACACAACCAATGACAAAATACTCACAATCATTCACTAAAAAAATGCTATAAACAATTACAGTAAAAGATGATGTAAAAGTTATTCACTTAACTTAGTTAGACATATAATCAACTATCATGATGATTAGCAATCCTGACGTTTTATACTTTCTATTGTTTCATATTATTAAAGCTAAACCACTGTGATAATTATCTCTCCTGACAACTCTTGATTAATTAATGATACTTGAGGTATGATGAATGCAATTTGCTAAAGCTATACCTGCCTTCATAAGAATAGGAAAAACAATTATGTGAGGCTAAGTGAACTTTGATAGATCATTACAAAAAATTAATTAAAATAAGGCACAGAAGATTAAAGAGTTTGGTGTTCAGGAAATTCAGAAAGTTTTGATTGCAGGAGGAATTTTCTTTTTATTACGCCTTCCCTCCAGTTTCTTTGAGGAACCCCCAAAATGGTTTGCTTTAGCCTTTATATTTTGATTTTTAAATTACACTATAGGACATATCTCCCTTATGCAGTATAAACCAGTGTTTATAACTGGTACCATGTTCACTAGATGTTCAAAATAGTTAGAGGCAGTTCTATAAAACAATTAACTTTGGTATACATGGATTAATACATATAAAATCATTCTACAGCAGATATACATGTATATTACTAACAAATATTGGAATAACTTCATATGCTTCTGACCATTCTAAATCTGTACAGAGTGAGGATTCCCTATTTAATTCTAGACACACATGCAATAGTTACTTAAGTTCATATTGTGTTAAGTCAAGGATTGACATTTTTTTAAATAAACCATCTGAAGATACATAAATAAATCCTGCAAAACCCTAGCATTTATCCATATCTGTATAGGTAGTACTTAATCACTGTATCTTTAAGGGAGTACACCCTGAATATTTAGTCATTGTAAGTATGATCAGCATATTATGACTATGTAGCAACCACTGGTGTTTATACTACCGGGTACTATGTGTTTGCTTCATATTCATGAGGCTGAAATTTCATGATTTATTCATTTTGAAAGTTTCTTGAGGGTTTCATTTTCAAGAAACACCAGGACCTATAAAATCTACATGCAGCAGTATTTGTATTTATTTTAAATAAGAATAAATCCAACAAAACATACTGTGGTTGCCTTTTTGCTTGCAAGTGTTTCAAATTCGCGATTTTTAATGAAAGGGGAATTTTCACGAAAATAAAACCCTCGTGAATAAGAGTTCCATAGTGGAAAGCAAGTTGAAAGCTAAATGATTTTGTATGTTAAGATATTGTATCTTCAGATGTTGCTTTAATAAATGATTTCAGATTTTTTTAAAATATTTGGAATGAATGAACAATGATTCAACTCTTTTGATTTTCAATTGTCTAATTATTCAGATTTTAGCACGAATTATTTTATGTAATTAATCAATATAATTATGCTTCAGTTTGTGTAGGATTTTCATATGGTGAGTTTGTGAAAATGAAACCGTCGCAAAACATTGAAAATGTGCATATTGCAAAATTTTAACCTTGAGAATATGAGACCAACCACAGTAACTCATTTCTGTTAAACTTATTTTAATTTGACCTGTATCACAGTCAAAATATCCCCATGGATTACCACGTTTTAACAATTAATGTGCATTTCATGGACCCATTCCGATACCAACCACAGATTAGAATGCTGATTAATGAACCATGTTTACAGAGGTTTGATAGCTAATCAATTTGTGCAGATGCATTGTACCCTCTTGGTCATGTCAGTAAATGGGGCAACTCCTTCATAATGGTTGGTATATTCATGATTATTTCCCATTAAAAAAATCATGAAATTAAAACAAAAAGGGAACCACAGTATTCATTAAGATATTCAGCATCAATTACTCTAGACTTAAGACAATGAATAAATACTGGCTGATTTACCTTGTAGAATCTGTGTGATTTGAAAGACTGGATCATTTATAGACAGCTTTTTTAACTAATGTTACTGAAATAAAAAAAGTTAAAACATAATTTATGAGATTTGGAAAAAAAATATGTACAAACACACTGTATGGAGCACACACACAAAGGACTTACAAAAATCTTGCCTATAGCACTCTTTTCAAAGTATCACTAGAAAACAACTTTTTGTGCATTCATGTAACATTGTGCTGGACAAATTATTGTGACTCTGCTACTTGATGCAAATCATACTGATCCGCAAATACCATCTGTCAGTGACGTTCTATGCTCCCAACACATTAGTTCTACACTGCAGTCATCCCAGACATTGTTACTTGTAACGACTGCTTGATATGGCAAGGTTCTATGGAGAGTGAGAGCTAATGTGAGCAGGGTGCCAGTCTAACAGAATATCAACAGAATCACCAAAAGACCAAGAGTTGCAACCGACAAAATGGCTGGTGATTGCCAGTCTGAGAAATATGCAAACAATGAAAGGGGTACCAGTATATATGTAAAATGATTGAAACACATATCTTTCATAACAAAATCTTTGTAAAACATCATAAATATCACAAAAAATGTAACAGACAAAACTGAACCTTTTGTATTCTATCAATTACTATGGGAAAAATCTGGTGTAATTTCTGGTCCCATAAATTTAAATCTCACAGCATTTGCCAGCATGGTAGAAATTTTATCAAGCCAAATGTAAAAATCCCTTTCATGAAAAAATATTATAAAAATATGATTCACAATACTACAGGAAATTTGAACTTCAATCACAACTAGGCTGACTCAAAGGTTAGCACAAATAAACCATAACACCAAAACACCAGCAATTGAACACAATATGTCTCTGTTTGAGAAGCAATCATACGGGCGCAAACCTTTTTCTTTACAATGCTGCCAGATGGCACCACAAGGAATTCCAATATGGAGGAGATCCGGTATCATGAAACCAATGTCCCTTATCACTTGGTGCCATTTCCCGCTACGCATCAGCACATTGTGAACGAACTGATCTGCCCCGCTAGCGAGTATGTGTAAAACGGCAATATCTATGATGACCAGGCAGACCCTTGGGATAATCTCACGTCTGTTGTCACAAAGGTGAACCACTAATATGGTGGACATGAGTTCTGTTACACTGAAGAATGTCTGATGGCTCCACTGAAGATAGAATTCATCGTTCCATGCGTTGATGTACGACCACCATGAGTAATAGTGCGGATATATTACAGCTAGAAATAAGATGAACATGTTGTAGCGGAGGTTCTTATTTAAGGCCAGCTTGATCAGGTGACGGATAGTTTCATAGCTTATGATCAGTGTTATCACGGTCAGAACCCACATCTTCATGGTGTTACTTGTAACATTGAAGTACAGGTGTTTGTAGCCTGGGGTATCTCCTTGGTATGAGCCTGTGAAGTACACAAGTACATGTACTTATGATAATGATAATGTTTTTGGTAATGTTGAAGTACATGTAATTGTAGTCTAGGACATCTCCTTGGTATTAGCCTGAGGAGAACACGAGTACATGTTCTAATGACAATTATAATGTTTTGGTAATGTGTAAGTACATGTATTTGTAGCCTGGGGCATCTCCTTGGTATGAGCCTGTGAAGTACATTAGTGCATGTACTAATGACAATGATAATGTTTTCAGTAATGTTGAAGTACAGGTTTTGTAGCCTGGGGCATCTCCATGTTATGAGCCTGTGAAATTCATAAGTGCATGTACTAATGACAATGATAATGTTTTAAGTAATGTTGAAGTACATGTATTTGTAGCCTTGGGCATCTCCTTGGTATGAGCCTGTAAAGTACATAAGTGCATGTACTTATGACAATGATAATGTTTTCAGTATTGTTGAAGTACATGTGTTTGTAGCCTGGAGCATCTTTGTGAATACACTGAAGAACACAAATGAAGTATGGTCTACCTGTTTTGTATGGGCATATATATTGCAACAGAACAAGTATAAATTAAACTTAACAAACACTAGTGATATTGCTAACATTAGAGTGCATGACTGAAGCATGGTGATTCTCTGTTGCATAAGACACTGAATTACAAAGAACAGGTATGAATTAAACTTTTTTTACAACATGTTTTCGAATTCACAAACATTAAGACACACATGTTTTTTGCCTTGTCTCTGATAAAGTTTTCATTAAAGCATATTTTTGTTTCCGCTGGAGGGTGTGTTTTCTTTCCCATTCATGTGTGTGTGTGTGTTCACAACATAAGACATGAACAGAATCTCTTTAAGTTTTCTGGGCATTTTGGGTGTGAGCCAAGGATGAAACAATTAGATTTAGGTGTTGATCCAGCATCTTCTCCTGATTCTGGAGCATAATCAAAGAATATTTACAAAATGTCACTCGTGCACAAATGAACTTGGGAATATAGGCCAAAAAAATATGTGAATGCCCAGAGGTCCCGCCTCATCAGTGTGGCCCAGTCACCTGTCCAGGTCATGTTCCAGCTCCTCAGAGTGGCATGTCCAGTGATCGCAGGGCATTTTTGAAACTTGTGCTCGCATAGCGAAGGAATGCATCCACTGGAATACAGATTTCTGGTTTATACTGCATTTTTATCCTTCAAATCTTTTTATACTCAAGTATAATCATACATATGAATAGAGATACTTGTTAATACAAAATACACTGGAATAAATCATTACCTTTAAACACTGTATCCCAACAGTTGCATGTACATGTCCGCCTGTCCACAGGTGTTTTATTTGGTGTCCAGTATCTGTATTTAAACAGAAGAAATTGTATAATACACATTTAACAAGTTTAAACCAGGAGTGGGGTCAATTACATCCAAATATAATTAATTACAATTACAATTACTTTCAAAATATCACATTACATTTACAATTACACTTATTACACAGATGAGTGGTAAAATGATCGGCACTCTCCGCTGGGGACACAGGTTTGATCCCCTGTGTGGCTATAAGAGTGGGTTGTAGTTTCATGTCCAGGTTCTCCGGTTTCCTCTACCTCCAGAGACTATCAAACCTCAACATAGGAGGCATGGAGAGTGCCTTGCATTAGTTATTATAACTAGATTTACAATCTATGTAAAATAAATAAAGTTTATTTAATAACACATATCTGCAAATGTAATTATTACAATTTCAAATAAAATGAAAAGTAACTGAAATACTTTTTAATCAGGGGTAAAAAATATGCACTATTTCAAAACAATGATTCTAGATTTCAGCAGATTTGACCTTGAAGGTCAAGGTCACCACTTTTCAAACTCCCATGAGATTTTGGCAGCAAGAACTGGTGTGTCAAATTTGAAGAAAAAATCTTCAGTACCTCCAAAGTTAAGGGGGTCACAATAATCCTAGAATTGCATAAATTTGATCTTGAAGATCAGGGTCAAGGTCACTGGATTTTAAGCTCCAACACGATTTTGGTAGGAACAATGAGTGTTTAAAATTTTGGAAGAAAGTATGCAGCCTTTCAAAAGTTATGGTGTTCACAAGACAATAACTATAACTGGGCAGATTCGACTTCGAAGATCCTGGTAGATCATCTTGTTTTGACCTCGTCCAAGAACTTGGTAGTAACGAATGTTCTACTAAATTTCAGGACAAAATGATAAAAAAAAGTTATGAGGTTCACAAAAATTTCACATTCTGGCAGATTTGAAAATGAAGGTCAAGGTCACCAGGTTTCTAACTCTTCTTGGATAAACAATGAGTGTTTTAGAGGACAATATGCAGCCCTTCAAAAGTAATCATGTTCACAAGATATCCTACAGTCAACACACAAGATATCCTACAGTCAACACACAAGATATCCTACAGTCAACACACAAGATATCCTACAGTCAACAAGGACAGATAATGGCACTGAAAACCTCGGGGGGGGGGGGGGGGGGACACATAATTACAGTGTATTTTTCAAATTAATATATTACAAATACATGTGATTTAAAATGTGTTAAATTACAAAGTACTTTCAATTACATGAAATCATTCAATTACAATTACATTTTCAATTACCCCAGCCCTGTTTTTAACCATTCAAACAATCTGCCCTGCACCTTTCGAGTCATATATTGTCATCGGCTTCATATTCACTTGGTTAAAATTTCACCATTTTCAATTTTTCACTTCTTCGTAAGGGTTCCATTTTCTCCATATGAAAGATCCAAACAGAGAATAACCATCATTATATAAAGTAATTATATCAAGTAATACGTGCCTGAAACCTAAAAAATCACACAGGGACACAATGGTATAAGGATCAAGGGGGATTTATTGTTCATTTATGGCAGATAATCTGACCTTTATAAACTTAAGGTAATCCCTTTGAGCTGTTATAAAAAAAAGGCCAGAAAACGTGGATATCACTGCACACAGGCTGCTTGTTTGTTTTTTATATCAACGTGTTTATAATATGTGGGGGCCAGCTAAAATATTCAAAACAAATTCAACACGGGCATCTTTAATTAAGTCAGAGTTTTGCAAATGGTGTTTGGCAACAAGTGACCTTTCTACCTCCACATATATGCAACCTACCACCTTGGGTTGCATGTTTTTCAAGTTTGTCAACAATGCTGTGTTTACAAACATGTTGTTGACATACATTCTTCACGAAGCACTAATAAGAACTTTTCAAATCCAAAATTACCCTTAGATCATTAATATATATACACAGAGTAAGCCAGAAATCACATAAATTCTTTTTCAAGGGTAGGTGAATGGGCAACTTTAAGCAGAACCACTTCATTAAAGGCTGATGTCTGACTGAAACATTACATTTTCAGAATATACACTGTTTTCGCATCAAAACAGAAGTAATTTCTTTTTTAGATAAGTTTTGGTTGTAACACTAAAAAAATTTGATCTGACTTTACCTTCAGTTGTAAACTTTTAATTCAAAATAAAAAGACATGCCAAGGTCGAGGGGATGCCTAAAGCCCAGTTGGGGCAAGGGACCAAACTGAATGAATCCCTTACATCTAGCTGATAACAGGGGAAATGGACCAAACTGAATGGATGCCTTACATCTAGTTGATAACAGGGGCAAGGGACCAAACTAAATGGATCCCTTACATCCAGTTAATAACAAAAGCAATGTATTTATATTAATAAATCATACATTTGACAAATTTTCATTTTAACAATTCTTTACTAAAACAGGTCAGAAACAAAACCCACTGGTCTCTGATATTTCACCAAGATTAAAGTAAACTTGTTATACCAATTTATTAAAAATATTGTGCCATGCTTGAGTTAAGTACCAGTAACCATAGACATCTGAGGTATCACTAATAATCTGAAAGATGTGCAGTT
Organism: Sipunculus nudus; assembly: GCA_026874595.1. Classification (NCBI taxonomy): domain Eukaryota; kingdom Metazoa; phylum Annelida; class Sipuncula; order Golfingiida; family Sipunculidae; genus Sipunculus; species Sipunculus nudus. The sequence continues at coordinate 9,676,106 of CM049309.1, forward strand.
CAATCTGATGCATCCTGGAAGCACAGGTACGAAAATGGTAGGCATTACTCCTAGAGGCAGTAGAAGTTGTGTTGATCTCAAAATTGGTAGGGTTGGCATGTATGTGAGTGTTGGTTGACTAACTTACCCATAGATAACTCCAAGCTGTATGTAAGGAGCCAGGATCAGAAACAGGATCGCTGAAAATAAAATTTACATCAAAGGCAAAAAAAAAATAAGGTTTGGTTCTCAGGCACTTTTTTTCAGAAATCAATGCAGGCGGGCGTTTTTTTTTATTTTTAATTTTTGTGTATGTTTCGATTTAAATGTCACATGATTCCATATAAAAGGAAAATGTATCAAAATTGTATGATTTTATCTACTTGATAGAAATGTCTGAGCGGCTCGAGCTTATAATTGGTAAGTTTCTATAGAAAATCAAAATTATTTTGAGATGAGGTGCCTGAGAACCATACGTTTTATTTGTATTGGCCTAAAGTAACTAGAACAGACTAATAAATGTCTATGACAGATGTTTATTTCAGGCCACAACCAATATAACAGAACAGTTATAATATAAAATAAGAAACAATAAAAGCATTATGATACATTATAAGAGGTTTACATTCCTATTTAAGATATAGACAGGCATTCCAATATGTATGTTTTATACCAACTTGAACATGCAACTACATGTACATGTACTTTCCAAGATGGATGGACATGCCAAATTTCAGACCAATACCTTGAAACACTTCTGAGATATGAGCAATTTTCACCCAAGACAAATGTACAGATTTTAATTTAATTTTAATTAAATTAATGGCACCACTAGTTTTGAGAACATTATGGAGGAGACCAAGATCTATGGATATGCACAATTTCAGGCCAATAAGGCAAATCATTCCTCAGATAAAATGCTTTTATTTATCCTACAAAAACAGGAAGGTAGGTGGCGCCACATGTCAGGTTTACGAGAGAACTTTTCTAGATGGATGGACATGCCAAATTTCAGACCAATACCTTTAACCACTTCTGAGATATGAGCAATTTTCACCGAAAGCACATGTACGGATGGATGCCATGGGAAAACGATTGCAGATGGCACCACCAGCCTTAAGTAAAAGATTAAGGAATCTAAGATCTATGGATATGTACAATTTCAGGCCAATACGGCAAATCACACCTCAGAAAAGGGCTTTAACTTATTCTACAAAAACAGGAAGGTAGGTGGTGCCACCTGTGTGGTTTACGAAAAAAATTTTTAAGATGGATAGACATGCCAATTTTCAGACACATACCATGAACCACTTCTGAGATATGAGCAATTTTCACCCAAAGCAAATGTACAGATGGACGCAACGGGAAAATGACAGCAGATGGCACTACCAGTCTTGAGTACAAGACAGAGGAGTCCATGATCTATGGATAAGCCTCAGAAAAAGGCTTTAATTAATTCTACCGAGGTTCAAACTGCACAGTAAGGATTGCAGGGGGCGCCACCTTTCTTGGTCACAACCACATAGGTGAGGGAACAACTATGCTGGGTTTCGGAAAGATCAGTCCAGTGGTCTCAGAGGAGACTCTGTTTTGCCAAATTTTAACAAATAAATACTTAATGACAATCTTGGAAAAAGCATAAAAAAATTTAATGGCCTGCAGAAAGTAGGTCAACACAGGTGGCACCTCCAGCAAGTCAAAACCATTAAGCAGTCACATGATCAATATTCCTGTGATATTTGAAACTGGAGGCTGCAGCAGTTCCTAAAATATTTGGTAACAGATTATACATCATGTATGGAAACCTATCAATTTGTCAAATTTTGTGATTGACACAATAAAGTTCCCTAGACACGGCATCTTGAAAATGACTTGACTGAATTTATACTCAAATTATTCCCCTTTCTCTAAGGAAATGTTGACTATGAAATGAAGGCCAAAATATGAATAATTAATGACTTATCTTAGAAGAAGTAGAAAATACCATTTCGGCCCGCAAATAGTAGGCCAACATAGGTGGCGCCACAAAAAGCTTATTTTTGCATCTCCATCCCATGATCAGTAATTCTGTAAAGTTTCATGAATGCAGCTGCTGCAGCTGTTGTGATATTTAGTAACAGATGGTGGACAGTATACAGTGGACGCTGCGCCATGGCAAGTTCACAGAGTGAACTAAAAAAGGTATGGTTCTCAGACAGCACCCCCCTCAATTTTGAACCCGGTTTTAATTTTGATTTTGATTTTTATCTTTCAAGTAGATAAAATAATGCAATTTTGATAAGATTTACTTTGTTATGTAGTGCTTTTACCTGTTTAGCAAAAAAAATTTGTTATTTTCATGCTTCTCCCTGATCATAAGACATTTTTATTGAAACGTACAAAAAAAAGGTAAAATAAAATATTGCCGGCCCACACTGGTTTAGGAAAAATATTGCCTGAGAACCATACCTTTTTTTGCCTAACTCCAAATGAATATGAACCTTTAAGTTTTACTAATGTTTTTAAATAGTAATTTTCACTCACCAGCTGAGGCTGCCAGCAGAAACTTGCAGCAAGCTTCGGAGAATAACCCGGTGCTGGACAGCACACGCTGAGCATGCATCATTTTGAATGGCAAAATTTCAACTGGTGGCAATAGTGGCTTCAGTTCTTGATCTTCAGCACCTGGTATAACAGAAATTCCTGATTAACTTAACATTATCTTTATTTAATTGAGTTCTCTCTCATTCAGAGCTACCTATGTTCTATTATTAAATACATATGATGCAATGTATGGTTTCCTGGTGTTCTGAGAACATCAAATCAGACACTGAAATTTAAATATTTGCTTGAAATTCTATTTGAGAAATCAAACATTGAATGTGAAATTATCCAATCTTATGGGAAAGCATGATGATGATGATAATGATGATGATGTTGCTGAATGATGTTGTTGGGGATGATGATGATGATGATTATGATGATGTTGATGATGTTGTTCATGATGATGATGTTGTTGATGATGATGATGATGATGTTAATAATGGTGATGTTGTTGATTATGATGATGTTTTTGTTTATGATGATGATGATGTTGTTGTTGATGATGATGATGTTGTTGATATTGATGATGATGATGATGATGATGTTAATAATGGTGATGATTATGATGATGTTGTTGTTGATGATGATGATGTTGTTGTTGATGATGATGTTGCTGTTGATATTGATGTTGTTGATGATGATGATGTTGTTGATAATGATGATGTTGTTCATGATGATGATGATGTTGTTGTTCATGATGATGATGTTGTTTATACTGATGTTGTTGATGATGATGATAATGTTTATAACAATGATTTTGTTGATAATGATGTTGTTGATGATGATGATGATGTTGTTGATATTGATGTTGTTGATGATGTTGATGTTGATAATGATGATGTTGTTGATATTGATTTTGTTGATGATGATGATGTTGATAATGAGGATGATGTTGATAATGATGATGTTGTTGTTGATGATGATGATGTTGTTGTTGATGATGATGTTGCTGTTGATATTGATGTTGATGATGATGTTGTTGATAATGATGATGTTGTTCATGATGATGATGTTGTTGTTCATGATGATGATGTTGTTTATATTGATGTTGTTGATGATGATGATAATGTTTATAACGATGATTTTGTTGATAATGATGATGTTGTTCTTGATGATGATGATGCTGTTGATATTGATGTTGTTGATGATTATGATTATGTTGATGAATATTATGATGATGTTGATAATGATGATGTTGTTGATAATGATGATGATGATGTTGATAATGATGATGATGTTGTTGTTGTTGATGATGATGTTGTTGATATTGATGTTGTTGATGATGATGATAATGATGATGTTGTTGATATTGATGTTGTTGATGATGATGATGTTGATAATGTTGTTGATAATGATGATGATGTTGTTGTTGATGATGATGTTGTTGATACTGATGTTGTTGATGATGATGATAATGTTGATAATGATGATGTTGTTGATTATGATAATGTTGTTGATGATGATGATGATGATGATGCTGTTGATAATGATGATGTTGTTCATGATGATGATGATGATGATGTTGTTGTTGATGATAATGTTGATATTGATGTTGATGATAATGATGATGTTTTTGATTATGTGGTTGATGATGATGATAATGATGATTTTGTTGTTTATGATGATGTTGTTGATATTGATGTTGTTGATGATGATGATGTTGATGATGATGTTGTTGTTGATGATGATGACAATGATTTTGTTGTTGATGATGACGTGTTGATATTTATGTTGTTGTTGATGATGATGATGTTGTTGATAATGATGATGTTGTTGTAGATGGTGATGATGTTGCTGTTGATGATGTTGTTGATAATGATGTTGTTGATGATGATGATGATAATGATGGTGATGATTATGAAGTGGAAGACTGCAGCTCGGCTGCATGTTGGCTGGGACATCTGAAGAAATTTGAAAGAGACGTGTCCAGTTTGTCATCCAATATATTGCTCCAGGGGAAATCAAAGAAGATCAGGCTGAGCAGATTCATCATGGCAAGCATGATACAATTACGATGGAAAAGCATGATACGCTTATGATTGAAAAGCATGATGCACTTACGCATGACCCTGCTATATAATTCTAATTTAAAGTTCAATCTTTGAGAAAAAGTATCTTTCAATCAAGAGTGTGGTTGTTTATTATTCATGAATCCTGGACAATCTCAAAAAGAAAGTGTCTGTAAATAACTGGTTTGCAAGTAACTGTAAATGGGAATAGTTGTTTTTTTACTTAATTTTTCTTAATTTTGCAAATGATGAAATCTAAGGGAAAGGGATAAAAAAAGAGGGAAAGTAATCCCAAAAGGTTATTCAGTTTAGGAGAAATTAAACAGTTTAATCAATTTTGACCCTAACTCAATACAGGTGCCAATATGTTCTTGAGAAATAGGGTGAAATTAATTATTATATCACTCAATAGATGGCAGCACTGGTAGTAATTTTTTTTATCAGCAGCAGTAGTTATTTGTACTGGTTGTGACCTTTATCATATCACATTTTCCCAATGATGTTACCTAACATATGGTTGTCTGCTTCTATATGAGGTAGCTTTGTGTTCCAGTTTTTCCTTTTATCACATCATACAACATCCCACTATATATGTCCATATTATTTGGATTGGGGGAGGGGAGGTTTAGCCCATATATAAACAATATCCTAGATTATGGAGGGTTTGTTCTGCACCAAAGTCCAAAGCCTAAACCATACCAACCGGCTAAATCCCAACCCCTGGACTGATTATTAACTAACAAACTCCTGGCTGGACCAATAGCATTTTGTGTGTCAGAGAAATAATTCACAAAACACATGCTGGCCCCCAGCCCTATGCCTTCCTGGACATTCTTAGAAAATGCAGGACCAGAAGAAAATGCTTCTGTGTGTTTTATATATTGCCTTGAGCACTGTCTTGAGACCTGTCATATTGGTGATATGCCCACCCCCCCCCCCCCCCCCCCAAACCTGACCACTCTCCCTGTCCATACTGCATGCTGTTTTGGGCCTAGTTGCCAGCTAGGTTAGCTTCTTCGGCTTAATTGTGAACTTCAAAATAATAACACATTGAAGACTAGAAATCTGCATTCTCAGGAATGCAAGCCTCCACCATGGGGGGGGGGGGGTCCCTATTAAGGGATGCTCCCTAACCACTGTTTGCTTTCACTAATTCGGCCCATATTCCCAGGTTAATTCATGTGTGACTCAACATTTGGGAATATTGTCCTTGATGATGTTTCTAAATCCAGATCATGTACCAGGTCAAGACTAAAATCCAACTGAATCTTCATTGGCTCGTTAAGGAAATACCTTGAAAATTTCATGAGATTCTGATTATGAGCAGTAAGTTTTGTTGTGAAAAATCACACACAAACACATGAACGGGGATGAATACATATCCTCCTGCCGATAAACAATTTTTTTGGATGAGGCAGCTGACACTCAAACAGCACATCTCAGAAGGGGGGTCTGTAAAACATCATCAGTCAGGGACCAAGACTCAAGCTTTCTTAACTTAGGCAAACAGCAGCATCAACAATTAACTGCACTTTTGACAGGAATCACGCTTGTGTAACCTCACATACAGTGCCAAAATTTAACATGATTTTAATAACTTAATGAATAATTAAAAACTTTAAAGAGATCAGAGAGGCTATAGGGTGATTCAAGTCAATTTCATGTTCTGAATTTACCCATGTATGATATTCATCCTGTACAAAGGAGCAAGCAGCCTCCCATACCCACCCATTAGAACATGGTCAGTAAGATCAGGTCGGAAGGCTTGTCCCCCCTAAATAATCAGTAATTTTTGCTTGGGATGTTGTGTCATTTTTATCCACAATTTTTATGGATTATTTTATATTTTTCCAGGGACAAGCATGATATCGCTGCCAGAAGTTAAAGTATGTCACATTTCATAACTTTGATGTAACACTTACCGTTGGTGGGATTGGGATTTCAACGTTTAGTGGGGACGAGCCTTCCAGCCTGTTCTGATGGCGGGAAGAACAGTATGTATCACTTGTGATCCGCTAGATGTTGATGTGCTATGGGCATGGCATTTGGGGGGGGGGGGGGGGGGGGGTTTATATCAAAATACTGAAAATATTCACAAAATTGCATATATTAATATAATAATGAATATGTTAGTATACATATATATGATGCTGAACTGTTAAATAAAATATCAAGCAATTTTAGATTGATCACGCATAATCAAAACATACGTGTAAGCGAGTCTGAAATGATGGTTGCTCTGTCTAAACTTAAATCTGGAAAGTCCTATGACCCAGATGGTTTAGGAGCAGAACACTACATTCACGCGAAGGACGCACTAGTACAACCATTATGTTCACTGTTCACTTCACTCCTCGTACATGGTTATATGCCTGAACATATGATGTGCAGTATAATAGTGCCGGTAGTTAAGAATAAAACACAGAGTATAACTGATAAAGCCAATTACAGGCCCATAGCACTGTCCACTTTAATGTCTAAACTCTTTGAGTTCGTGATTTATGAGAAAATTAAACACTTTGTTAATGTAACTGATAATCAGTTCGGATACAAAACGGGTCATGGCACAGAGCTTTGTGTAGGGTTGTTAAAAGAGATTCTTTGATTTTACCAGAAGATAGGATCACATATGTTTGTGTGTTTTCTTGATGCATCATCAGCTTTTGATAGAGTCTGTCACACTACATTATTCTACAAGCTTTTAAGAAACGGTGTTCCTTTATACCTTGTAAGAATCGTGTATTACTGGTATATGCACCAAAGAATCTCTGTAAGATGGAACTCGATCAGGTCGGACTATTTCACAGCTACTAATGGTGTTCGACAAGGAGGGGTGTTGTCGCCACTCATGTTCAATATTTACATGAACGATTTGAGCTCTAAATTAAACACACACTTAATTGGTTGTTGCACTGACAAAAAAATCATCAATCATCTTATGTACGCTGATGATATAGTGGTTTTTGCTCCGTCGGTCAAAGGTCTGCAAAAACTAATAAATATTGCCTATGACTATGGCATTTCGTATAGCATCAAATTTAATATGACAAAATCTTTGTATATGCACATAACGGGAAAAGATAAAATTTGGGCATCCTCTGAACCATGTCTCAAAATGGGACAAACGCTTTTATCCCCTGTCAAGCAGTACACATATCTGGGCTGCATTATCAACAGCAACTGCAAGATGACAATGACATATTGCAACAAATGCGCCTACTGTACGTACGGGCTAATATGTTAAAACAAAAATTCAAACTTTGCTCGGAAACAGTTAAGATATTATTATTTAAAATGTTTTGTTACTCTTTATATTGTGCCAGTCTCTGGTGTAAATACAGAAAGTCCAGCACAGAAAAGGTGAAAGTGGCGTACAATAATGCTTTTAGGATATTTCTTGGCTTTCCAAAACACTGCAGCATCAGCAAAGAATTTATCAGTCGTAACATTACCACCTTTGACGCACTAATGCGCAAACAGTTTTATTCATTAAAAATGAGAATAACTGAATCTGACAACCTGTATGTCAGAACTTTGTATGAATCTGATCTATATCTAAAGTCAGACTTGTTTAATGTTCATAACCAGAAGTTTGTTATCAGATTATAAGTAATAATGCAGTTGGCCTAAATCCACTGTTATTTCCTTTCTACTGTTCTTTTCTTTCTATTCTTATTTACTTTCATTGTTTCTGTATATGGACCATGAGTCTGTAATAAAACATTATTATTATTATTATTATTATTATATATAATAATTAACAATTTATATTTTTATTCATTTTATGCAGCCAATATAAATTATTACAAAGATAAAATTACTATGAATGTATATTCAGTCAAATACCAATGCTATGACACACACCGCGACTAAGTGCACACAGTTAATTATAAAAATCCATACTTAAAAAGTCACATATGACCTAGTGTAACTATAAACAATACGTAAGTCGTTACTATTAATCTGATAGTAATAACATATGGGTCATGGGCACTGCAATGCAACAGGAAAGCGCCGCTATTTTGGTACACTTGAAAGTTGATCCTGAAATCGGGTATATTTGTCATGAATATACTTGAACATAAAAAATCTGACACCCTATATAAACAAGCTTACCTTATAGGCAGTACTGACAACGGCGTTGCCTTGGTTTTGCCTAAACAAGCCGTGGTGTGTCTGCAACAGCTCACTACTGGGGAAAGCTAACTAACCTGCCCATACCGGAGTTGACATGTGCTGACCCGGAAGAGAAACACAAGGGGACATATCATTCAATATCAATCCGGTCATTTATTCCGCATCCTGTAAAGGTTTATGAAGCAACCGGTCATTCAAGTGAAGTGATTCACAAACATTCGGTTCCATCAACAAGTACCCGCTTCCCCCGCCCCTGCAAAATGTTTCCATGGCCATAATGAAATTGCTTTCACTTTTGACAAAAGACTAAAATAGTGTGGGTTGCAACTAAAAAGAAAGTTGTCGAAAGCAGGATTGCACCAGAACGACGGACATTATTTAGAATTTATGTATGGTATTTTTTATGCCCGTTGTTCCATCCCGGGGGGAGGTGACCCATGAAAAGGCCAATAAAACATGATGCTTTTAAAAACGAAAGCTGAAATGAATATATTTTTCTGGGTTTGGAGCTTTGTAGGCAAAATATTAAATTGCCGGTAAGGGTTGTAAGGGTATTCGAGAACCTAGCTGTCCCGGCCTGAAGTATGCACTGAGTAACGTTATAATAAGACAATTTAAAACTTGATTCTCGAATCATTTGCAATATCTGGCTTTTTAAACAAAGACCATTAATTAATCATTTGGATTTAATTGTGACATGATGACGTGAAATTGAGATGAAGAAATTATATACAAGGATCTGTTAATTAGAAAATTTTACAAATGTATGATTTTTAAAACATTCTTGTGTTAGTTATGAAATAACCTGACAGATGGCAGCAAAAGATATTTAGTCAATCAGCCCTGGATTTGAAGGGGTAAACTTGTACATGAAATTGTTTTCTTATTTCTGGTACGATGATAATAAGACTAATATATTTATAATTGACCTTAATTATCGCAACAGCATTTATTGTTAAGTAAAAAAGATATCTAAAATTAATTTCTCCTTTCTGTAAAAACTTTCATTTTCTGTGAAAGGATGCCTGTCCTATAATACCACCAATTAATAATGTAAATGACCTGGGGGAGGGGCAGGGAGGTCTCTTAGTACTTAGTAAACTAGCCCTTAAGAATGAACTCCTCAATCGCTTTTTTTCAGTGACTGACGCATTGTGGAGTCCATAGATTGCACCTGCAGTTAACTGTGATTATAATTATATTAACACTCCATACACAACTGTGAGATTTAACATATATCCACTGATTAATGTTCAGTACATCTATATGTGTATTGTATATTTGACCACTAGAAAACATTACTGTTCTCTTCTCAGCCCTATTTTGCAACAAGGAAGTTAAAATATGAACATAATAGTACACAGGCCCAAAGCCTTATACATGACTGCCACCAAATGCAGGATGTCTATGGGGCTGCATGTTAATGCTTCAATTTTCTCTGGACAAATACTATCAGTTGCTGATGTTACCTGGTTACTGGCGCATCATGCTTTCCATAATGGTTATTTTTTAATACAGGCCTTTCGACATACAATATTATGTGAACATTGGTTTGCTAAAACCATAGGAAATAATTTTATTTAATTTCCTTTCAAAGAGTAACAGATCGTATCGTGCTATAACCCCAGTTAGCCCTTTGGTGGGCCGGCGACGCAACAGAAACCTGAAACCTGTTGCGTCGCCGTCGGCGGCTAATAGTAAACCAGAGTAAGTTCTTCATTTTACCAATAAACGTTTCTGTGTTAGAGGTGGCAACTGACTCAACAAATGTATCTGTGACTGTACAGCAGATTTCTTTTGAAGAAGTCGCCCAACCAATCGGTGTAGGGGCGTCAATACATACAGGGGGTTATACATATATCCCCCTCCCCCCCCCCCCCCCCACCACACACACACAGTTTTTATAGCAAAGGGGGATGATCAGTGTAATCACACCCTGCAAATATCATAATATTAATATATTAATATTAATATTTAGAATTATAGACTTTGGTTCCATTCCCGATCTTAACTATGAAATATTATATATCTAAACCTGGTTTATAATTAACCTTTACTTGAAACCTACTCTATTTTGTTTTCAACCTTATACTTAATTGAACTTATAATAACTATATATATATATTTATATATATATTGTTACGGAACCTAATACAGATCACGTATGCGTGACGAAAACAAACCCCGTAACGGAGATAAAAAAAATCAGATTCTGTAACACTAGGCAGCGTGAAATGTCTAGGGGAATGAATAAAGAAGTCAGTGGTTTTTTGTTAACGAATAACTATAATTTATTCTTAAAACAACCCTAACATTACAAAACACTAAATCAATACAATAATACCGTAAAGCAGCGGTACAGCAACAAGTCAATACAATCACATAGAAAATAATGTTCCTGGATACCAACACCATCATAACGATAAGTCCTTTAAATGTAAACTCTCGGAGAATGACAGTCCAGTGGAAAGTTCTTGAAACAACCCAGAAAGTAAACTGAAGTCCAAATGCATAAAATCCAGGAGAAAGTCTTTGAAAATCTATAATTGCCGCATTCGTCGGATAAGGTCCTGACACACGCTTCTGTGTCCGCTGGAATCTTCTCTGCTCTCTCTCTCTCTGCCCTCCCGTTCTAAAACACAGTCCCTATATATACCTTCACACCTCAAGCCGAGAATTTTCCACTTCTCGAACAGTCCATAAGATCTTGCAAAACACATGCAGTAAGCACGCGTTTCAGGAATTATCGAGAAGAACATAGCCGTGTGTATCCCCACACACCAGGTCCCTCACGTGACCCATGACCAGGCGTGAAAACCCAAGGCTAACATGACAACGAGAGTTCAACCAGTACGGATTAAACAGAGAAGGCAATACGCGGCCATACATATATATATATATATATATATATATATATATATATATATATATATATATATATATATATATATGTAAATATATATTTAAATATATATTTAAATATATATAGTATTATATATATTATATATATATATATTACCCTCCCACGCCCATGGGTCATCCTACCCTTGAAGATTAATTTACGCCACTGAATCGGTGCAACTGGATGAATGATATATTTTTTGGCTTGCCTGGTACATATGACACTCATATACATGGTAACTTTACTAACGTACGTGCCATTAGTGGAATATGTATGTAGAGGGTTGTATAACGACAGAGAGCTAATTTAATATGTTGGCGAAACTTGGATGGATTGACGGATTTCACAAGAAAAATAAAGGCTTACACAAGTAAAATTCATAAAGTTATGACCCCTGACCGTGGGCATCTTGGTGCTACAACATATTTAAATTTAGTCACTGATACAGGACATCGAACATCATGGAAAATATGTCGAGGAATTAGTATTGGCATACTGTTATAATTGTATCCCGCCAAAACCAAGTAAAATTCATAAAGTTATGACCCCTGGCACCGTGGGCATATGGGTGCTACAACACATTTAAATTTAGTCACTGATACAGGACATCGAACATCATGGAAAATATGTCGAGGAATTAGTATTGGCATACTGTTATAATTGTATCCCGCCTATGTTATTGACCGGGTTCCGCCGCCGCCGCCGTATTCGTTTCCGGAGAACTCCTCTGAGACTATACTGGACTGATTTTTTCCGAAACTTGGACCAATTATCGGGTCATATGTGAACTGGTGACTAACCAACTGACGTTGACCTTTGACCTTTCCTCTCTGCCCAGCGTCCATTTGTGCGTCTGTTTCAACACATAAACCAACATATCTCGGAAACCGTTTGACCGATCAGGAAAAAAATTGTACCAATGTAGCCCTTGGGTAGCTTTATCACATACACAGAAAATGGTGGCGCCACCTGCAACCATGTTTCCATCTGTTCATCTGCCTTGGGTTAAAATCACTCATATCTCTGCAGTGGTTTGACTAGTTCACCTGAAATTCGGCATGCGTATACATCCTGGATAGCTTTCTTGATTTTATGACAAGTGGTGCAACCTACATTCACGTTCACGCTGCAGACATCTATGCTTATATCTCCCCGGACTGGTTTGACGTATCTTCCTGAAAATTTGCATGTGTACAGATCTTACATAGCTCTTTATCATACACAAAACTGGTGGCGCCACTTGCACAATTTTTGCACAGCGTCCGTCTGTTTGTCTGCCGTGGGATAAAATCACTCATATCTCGGCAGTGGTTTGACATATCTGCCTAAAATTTTGCAGGTTTATATATCCTGGACAGCTTTCTCGATTTTATGACAGGTGGCGCCACCTACATTCCAGTTTACGCTGCAGACATCCAAGCTCATATCTCGGGAACCGTTTGACCAATTGGGCCAATATTTCGCATGTGTATAGATCTCACATAGCTCTTTATCATACGCAAAACTGGTGGCGCCACCTGCAACCATTTTTGCACATCGTCCGTCTGTTTGTCTGCCATGGGATCAAATCACTCATATCTCGGCGATGGTTTGACATACCTGCCTAAAATTTTGCAGGTTTATACATCCTGGAAAGCTTTCTCGATTTTATGACAGGTGGCGTCACCGACATTTATGTTAACGCTGCAGACATTCAGGCTTATATCTCAGGACTGATTGGACGTACATAGCTCTTAATCATACACAAAACTGGTGGCGCCACCTGCAACCATTTTTGCACAGCATCCATCTGTTTGTCTGCTTTTGGTTAAAATCACTCGTATCTCTGCAGTGGTTTGATTAATTCACCTGAAATTCAGCATGCGTATACATACTGGATAGCTTTCTTGATTTTATGACAGGTGGTGCCACCTACATTCACGTTCACACTGCAGACATGCATGTTTATATTTCGGGAACCTTTTGACCGACTGGGCCAAAATTTTGCATGTGTATAGATCTCACGTAGCTCTTTATCATACACAAAACTGGAGGGACCACCTGCCACCATTTTTGCACAAATCCTTCTGTTTGTCTGCTGTGGGATAAAATAACTCATATACATGTAGTGGTTTTACTTATCTGCCTAAAATTTTGCATATGTTTAAAACTTGGACAGCTTTCTGGATTTTGTGGTAGGTGGCGCAACCTACATACACATTTCGGCTGCAGACATGCATGCTAATATGCAATACGCCTCACTCTATATCCCCTTGCCACTCAATCCATGCCTCACTTTACCCGTTTCACTCTGATTTTGGCGGAGACACGTTGTCGCTTGTCGACTACCCTTATTCGAGTTCAATTATGTTATAGATGAGGAAAGACATGAAAAAGCACAGAAAGGAAAAAATTCGTGAAAAGTGTCGTAAATGGTAAGGAAACACCTGGAGAATTATATGTTCCATACGTACCCATCACCTTTCCTATTTGATCAATTCTATATATGTAATTGGCACTTAGCTCCTTTGCTCCTATACAAGATTTCCAGCCTAAACCGCCATTACACAGTTGTTTTTCGCAGTCTTGTGTGCGGAAGAATCTCAATATATATTAATCTAAGACGAGCTTTCATTAAAATGTAGGATTTCCCCCACAGATAAATTAAAACAACAAAACAGTTTCAGTTTTAAATCACCAAAAGTATGTCTGAATTGGAAGGGTTGTTATAATAAAGTTTATATATATATATAAATATATATATATATATATATATATATATATATATATATATATATATATATGTATATACATATATATATATATATATATATATATATATATATATATGTTAAATATCCCAGTCATGAGTTGGACGGATTGTCTTGATAATTGGCATGTCCCAAAAATTTTATAGCTTTGTCATGTACAGAAGACCGATGGCGCCGCCTGAGGGCGACTTTCCATTATTTCTGCAGGTAACCTTAAGTCCCTTCAGTGCCACTTGAAAGCACGTCTGATAGTCAAGGTTATTAGGTTAATATATACTTCTCATTTGCTTTGGCATCATATTATGCTGTATCTATAACACAATGGAATCATAATGACGCGTCTACCGTGCTGCCTACTGATGCACAAGCGATGAAATTTATAATACACGTATATTGATTCTGAAAGGTAAACCCTCCCATGACGTTCACTTTACTGATGAGCGCATGACATCGGATGATATCAAGTGGACAGAGCATCAAGTGGAAACACTATAAGTTGGTGGAAGCTAAATCAGTAATTATTTTCCATTTGTGCGTCTTATTAGTAATAACAGCACGTATCTCAACAGTGGTGGCGCCACCTGCAATCGTTATCTGTGACGTCTATCCGACTTGTTTGCTTAGGCTGAAAATCACCCATATATCTCAGGAATTGTTCAATGTATCAGCCTGAAATTCTGCATGTCCATCCATGTTGGACAGCTTTCACATAAACAGGACAGGTGGTGCCCCTTATAATCACGTATTCTTAGAATACATCCATGCATTTATCTCAGGAATAGTTTGATGTGTCCCCCTTAGAAATTTGCATGTCCATAAATCGAGAATTAAGCCTAAATCTCATATAAAAGCCTGGTTGCGCTACGCACAATCGTTTCCGCTTAAATCTGTTTTGGGTGAAAATTACACATATCTCTTGAGGGAATCCAAGTTTGCAAGGTTATCCATCTTTGATAACTTTGTTGTAGACAAGACTAGTGGCGCCACATACTGTCACGTTTTAGTAGAATGCACTGATGCCCTTATCTCAGCAGCGGTTTGCCGTATCGGCCTGAATATTTGCGTTTCAATTAATTTTTCACAGAGTTCTCTTAAAAATTGGCTGGTGGTGCCAACTATAATCACAGAATAAATACATCCATGCATTTATCTCACGAGCGGAAAACTATATAAGCTTGAAGTTTTGCATGTCCATAGATCTTGTATTGCTTTATCATGTATACATGACTGGTGACGCCAAGTACAATCAATTTCATCTCGCGTCCATCTAAATCCTTTTTTTTTTTGGTGAAAATCACACATCTCAAGAGTGGTTTGATGAATAAGCCTGAGTTATTACATATTCAACAATCTTTGACAGCTTTATATCTTGCACATGACTGGTGGTGCCTTCTACAATAATTTTCATTTGTTTTGTCTATTCGTGCATCTTTGGATATTTTGGCATCTCTTATACATTCCAATGCCTCGTTGTATCCAAGCCTCAGTGATTATGGGGATACGGGCCCATTTTCTAGTTAGTGTATTTTAACAATGCTAAATGAAAGCATAGTTCTGAAAAGTTTCCATTATGTGGATTATTAACCCTTTAACTGCCCATATGGCCACTATTGTGCACTGCAGATTGGCAGCCAGAACTCTTCATTTGGCTAGATTCCCCGAGTTCAAACACATGGCATATTTATTTTTAGTTTTAAAAATTCCCATTGACCGAAAGCAAAGCCCCTCTGTGGTAACTGTAGAAAATTTTGTAAAAATGCAACTCTTGCTGAGGCAGATATAAGCCGTAAAATGTATGCATGGACATCCAAAATTTTAGGCAGAACGTCAAACAATTCTCGAGTTATTAACACTGATGCGTGCAATCCAAAAAAAACTGTTATTGGCGCCACCAGTTTTGTATACAACAAAGCTATCCGAGATGTCTGGACATGTACAATTTCAGACTAATATGTCAAATCATTGCTAAGAAATAAGCAGGCACATACACCGCGCAAAATGATTGTAGGTGGCGCCACAGGTCTTGTGTCCAAGAAAGCTGTTCGAGTTGTACAGACATGCAAAATTTCAGGTAGATACGTCAACCACTCAAATCATTGTCAAATCACTCCTGAATTTCTGGCATGGATGCACGCTACTCAAAACTAATTGTAGATGGCGCAATCAGTCTTGTGTATGAGTACGCCATCAAGGATGTATGGACATGCACAATTTCAGGCTGATATGTCAAATCACTCCTGAGAAATAAACAGGGGCATTTTTGTGCACAAATTATTGTAGGTGGCGCCACCAGTCTTGCATACAACGAAGTTATTCGAGATGTATAGATAAGCGCAATTTCAAGCTGGTATATCAGTATTCGAGACAAATAAGTAGGGGCAAACACTTTGCAAAAATTACTGTAGGTGTTGACAATAGTCTTGTGTACGAGAAAACCATCAATGATACAAGGACATGCCAAAATTTGGAACAAATTACATACACACACACACACACACACATATATATATATATATTACATATATGTATAAATACATAACTCCTCGTACTACTCCCCCCCCCCCCCCCCCCCCCCCCCCCCACCGAAACAAGCCCTCCGACATTTGGCCATCTAGATACGAAGTTGCCACCGCTAGGGGGCGCCTGGGCGGTAGGACAGTGGGTACATTATAATCCCGAGCTCCTGGTCTACCCTCGCAAGTGACCTGACATACTTCACTGCAGGCAGGCGTCCTCCTTTGCGTTTGCAGTCCAGGTGCAGCTACAGTACACATGTATGGTGTTGAGTACTCACAGGGTCTGCAGAGTGTTGGGGACGTGGAGTAAGCCCACAAAATTTGGGTCGATACCACAAAAAAAATCTCTTGAGTCAGGTGCACCCAGCTGACCATGGCATTCCCCCCCCCCCCCTGTCAAGCGCAGCGAATTATGTAGGTGTGGATCTCCCCGGTCTCAACCCTTGGCCTCTTGCCAAATCAGAAACAGTTCTAAGTCTGCTAATGCTATTAATAGAGACAGACAAGATCTTGGCCTGTTGCTTAACCAAAAACAATGTTGGTATTATGTCAGTTTACTTTTAGATGCTGAAAAAAAATCTTGGCCTGTTGTCAAGTATGTTTATAAACACTGCAATGCATTTTCAAGCTGACATATTCGTAAGATTTTTTATCAAAATGTTTAGAATAATAACATATGCCTTTTAAAAGAAAAATCAGAACACACACACACATATACATATTATCCATTTATCTATAATGCCTGAACAGCTCTGCTTATAAATCAACAGAGCTCACAATATATTACTACAAATACCTACTAGCTATGTTAACCAGAATATCTCAGTCCTTTCATTGTTAAAGATCCAAAAATTAATTGATCAAACTTGAATAAAGGTCACCTCAGAATGATTTTTATGCAGTGTAAAATAATTCAAAGCAGCATTGTTGCTGAAGAAGACTATTGCAGCCCTCAGTTTGATATAGGATTACTTGGCCATATGACCAACTTCAGCTTTCTGTAACTAAATCAACCCGATGAACCCGATATATTCTAATACAACTGAGAGAACCCACCGCGGTAATTTTCTTGCGAAACACAAAAACACTGAAAGGTCTGGAAAGGCCCCGCAAAAGGCATATAGGTTTCAAGAGCGAGCAGAGTGATGCTTGAAAAAAAATAATAAAGGACCTGATTACTTCAAGAGACAGTGGGAACTGGTTGAAAACAAGTATTTATATAACTGAACAAAGATTTTAATATTTGAATCACTGACAGTCGTGTATGAGCATCCCAAGCAACAAAGGCACCGTCCGGTCCATTACATGAGCGGTCTTGTCCAGCTCTAGGCGGTCCGGTCCAGTAGGTGGACCGGTCCAAGCAGTCCGGTCCTTTTATTTAAAATATAATTAAAATAAAAATAATTTTTTTTTTAAATCTGCGTTTCCTCTACAGAATTTTTTTTCATTACGTATATTATAAGTATTTGTTCAAATATTTAACAAAACCGAATATCATACACAGCCAAACGTGCAACAAATGTAACACTATAACCTATAGTTGAAACGTAGAATCTGGGTTTGATTTTTTAAAGACAAATTTAAAATCAAAATCTTTGTAAATAATTCTACAACAGTAGGATATTTTGTGTTTCTATATGGGGCAGAATTTAAACCAAATTGTGCAGGGTGGGGAACTGACATTAGATGATAAGTTATGTAGTGGTCTAAGTGCGATTTGATTTAGAAAACTTATTATTCTAATGTTAATGATTTAATATATAAAATATATTTAATGTATTAAACGTATAGAAATTTGCCTTATTACACTGTGATACACAGTGAAACAGAGGAACAGTGTCAGTATTGTGAAACACAACAGGGGACAATGATCTAATGCTGAACATGTCACATCAATTAGAAGCAAATAACAAAAATGAACCTTTACTGTTACTCAGTAAAATATAAAATAATACACGTATACTAGCGCAGCTACCATTGCTTTAAATACATTTACGTAGCTACAGCCTCTCTTTGAAAGGTTAATTACCCCTTGTTCATAACACGATTTGTTGGTTGAAACTAAATCCTTAAAGTCATCGGTTAAGCTTAAACCTTTGAACATTAGGTATAGTAGACCGGTCCGGGGATAAGCGATCCGGTATTTTGTGTTAGCGGTCCGGTCCAGCCCAAAATTGTGGACAGGACCGATCATGTCCGCACCACTACATAGTTACAGCTGATGTATTAAACTGTAAAGCTGGTCAGCATGTAAATCAGTACATCGTGCATAGTGACCTTGACCTTTGAACTTGTGATGTCGAAATCAACATGGTTTTTCCCTTTAGGCAAGTCACAAGTGGAAGATTTGGGTCGAAAACAATGCTTATAATGCGTCCACACGCTTTTTAAGAAGTGGGTGGTGTGAACTTGACCTTTAACTTTGCAGGCTCAAAATCCTAAGCATTCTTCTTCTATTGCCGGGAAAGCCATATGTGAAAGATGGAAGAGTTCGGATGAAAACTTTGGCTTAAAATCATGTGTCAAAAAGTTGTTCAGAGAAGTGTGCAGTGACCTTGACCTTACATCTTTGGACCTCAAAAATATGCCTTCAGCTCAGGCATAGTGACCTTGACCGTTGAACTTGTGATGTCGAAATCAACATGGTTCTTTCTCTATTGAGCCATATGTAAAGATGAAAGGTTTAGGCCAAGAAATTGGTCCAGTGACCTTGGCCTTTGACCTCGAAACCTACAGTCCTTCCCCTTTCAGCAGGAATGCCATATGTAAAGACGGAAGCTTTGCGATGGCTTAAAATGCATCCGAAATCTTTGTACAGAAGTGGGTCCTATGCCCTTCACCTCATGACGCTAAAATCAATAGGGTTCTTACTTTATTGGGGACCATACGTACGCTTATATGTCAATTCAAACTGGAACTAGAATACGGGTAGTCGACAAGTGACTACGTGTATCTGCCGAAATTAGTGTGGGACGGGTGAAGTGAGGCATGGATTGAGTTGCAAGGGGAAATAGAAAGAGGTTTGTTACATATTAGAATGCATGTCTGCAGCCGAAATGTGTATGTAGGTGGCGCCACCTGCCACAAAATCCATGAAGTTAACAAAGGTGTATACAATTGCAAAATTTTAGGCAGATAAATCAAACCACTGCCGAGTTAGAAGTGATTTAATCCAACGGCAAACAGACAGACTGACACCGTGCAAAAACGGTTGCAGGTGGCGCCACCATTTTTGCGTATGATAAAGAGCTATGCGAGATCTATACACATGAAACAAATTTCAGGAGGATACGTCAAACCAGTCCTGAGATATAAGCCTGGATGTCTGCAGCCGGAACTTGAAAGTAGGAGGCGCCACCTGTCATAAATCAAGAAAACTATCCAGGATGAATACACATGCAAAATTTCAGGGTGCTAAGTCCATTCACTGCAGAGATATGCGTGATTTTATCCCACAGCAGACAAACAGATGGACGCTGTGCAAAAATGGTTGCAGGTGGCGCCACAATTTTTATGAATGTTATAAAGCTATCTAAGGGCTTCATTTGTACAAAAAATTTATAGCCTGATTTGTCAAAAGAGTCCGAAGATATGTGGGTAAATATGTCAAAACAACCGCACAGAAGGACGCACTGGAGAAAGGTCAGAGGTCAATACAAAATATTTTGGCACCAGCTAGTTCACGTGACCAGATTATCATGTAAAGTTTCGGAAAAATCTGTCCAGTGGTCTCAGAGTTCTATTCCGGAATCGAACTTTGTTTTGGAGGATACAATTATCATCCGGAAACAAATTTATGGACGGACAGACAGATAACAGGGCGATTATTATATGGCACCCGCTAATTCAAGCATTTAATTCAAAAATTTAATAAAAGTGGCTAAGTCTTCCTCCATAAAACACTAGTATACTAGTAACCCGTCTTTCCCTGGAGACACAAAAAAAAAAACAAATATCAAATACAAGTCATGCGATCAACACCTGCATAAAATGTTACAGCTCCTGCCCTTTGATTGTGATGTTAGTATGTTTAATTGGCCAAATGACCCGGGTTCAAATTCCTAAAAGTCCACCAAATAGTAAAATATGAACAAACTTAACCCTCTCTGGCATAATTTTCATGAAGTTTTAATCAATTTTGCTGCATGATTTCAGACATTTTCACTGGTTTTCTAGCTTTTTCCCATAAAATGCAGGTGGCACCACAAATAGCTCAATCCCACAACATTTGACAAGCGACTTGCATTTAATTTGGCTATGCCAGCTCCTGAGATATTATGGGGTAACGTACAGAAGACTCCGCAAAAAAATGATGCAGGTGGCTCCACCAATACCTCATTTTCAAATATGAGTCATGAGACTAATATTTGCATAAAATTTGGTTATGCTAGCTACTGCCGTTTCTGAGTTTGTAATGTAGGTACGCTTATTTTGCCATATGACAAAGTTTAGCTTCCTATATCTCGACCAAAAGTCACCGAAAATTTATTCGAACAAACTTAAGAGTGTTTCTGGGATTACTTCTGTGAATTACTAAACAGTTTGGCTTGACAATTTTAATCCAAAGCTTCACAGGTGACCAATATTCGCATAAAATTTTGTAATGCTAGATCCTGTCGTTTTTTAGATATTAAGGTTAACATATGCTCACGCTCACAGGTTCACTAAAAATACTGTTTGAATATAAACAAGATCACACTGTTTGGCATATCAATTTAATTTGGTAAATTCTATATGAAAACTACTTTGGTATACAAAACTACAGACAAACTTAAGGTATAAAGTATAGCTTATTGTGGTACAAAAAGGACAATACTCAGATACATAAATACTACGATATGTACAATGGCATCAAATTCATGCAGGTAGGTAAAGTTTCTATCAAAATAACATAAACACTTGATATGTACCAATGTGGCTCACATTAGAAATAGATGTACTTACACACATGCTTTAAACAGTAGAAAACATTATCTTGTATCCTATATAAAGTAACACATGCAAATTATAAATCTGATAATCTCAATTCCATCGACAGTTTTAATATTTATCCTAGCAATGCAGCACACAGTTCATATCAAAACTATATATATATATATATATATATATATATATATATATATATATATATATATAGATAGATAGATAGATAGATAGATAGATAGATAGATAGATAGTGAAACATGTCTGAAAGACAATCTGTGTAATATTACCATCTGTCTATTAAGACAAACCTTAAATAATCTGAACCGAAAGCATTCACATTGGTTATAAATGACCTATCTAATGTGACCACCTGGGATTAAGACCACACAGGTAGCCTTATTATACAGGTTTCAATATATATATATATATATATATATATATATATATATATATATATATATATATATATATATATATAGTGTAATTAATATGGTGTCTGTATTAATATAGAGGTGCCTGTTACAGGCTTTAAAATGTCCATAAAGCCAGGTTTCCCTGTATAATATTACTAGGGCCACACACAAAAAATAATTGTTCTAGGTTTGCCTACACCCATTTTTCATGGACTCAATTAAAATATTTTTTTAATGTGGAAATGAAGACCAGGTCCTTGGTAATGTAGCTTATTCAAGCTACCAGTATGACACAGAGTCCCACTAAGAGTTCTTACAGGTATGGAAAATGGACAAATTTTGTGTTGATCATATACACCAGTTTTTGTATTTTGTTGGCAAGCTGGCAAAATTCCATGCAATATGTCTCGAATTATGAAAAAAAAACTTGCCTGCTCACACCATTTTTTTTGTTCCAGGAGCCTTAGATCAAACTTTTTTTTTTATGTGGCATAAGGTCATAGAACAAATCCTGAGATCCAAACAACCATGTCCCATAGAGTATTTGGTCAGATATGATTATATATTAACTGTCTATACATTGAAAATGTTGTCAGCTAATCTGATATAATTCATTCTCTTGTACAATGAATTTTGACAATATCCTTGTTTGAGCAAGATGTTTACACCACAGAATGGTCCAATAAACTGTGAGCAGATATATCAGTATCACTGAGTTTCCATAAAACAAATCGGGACGGTATAACCACTTCAAATAAACACATACTATAGACAAAATGGACAGAATTTCATAATGTAATAAACAAAGAAATATGTATCTATAATTATTCTTGTTCCCTATTCCAAAAGAAATGGATTGCTCATTTGTGAAAATTCAAAGTTTCAATTCCCCCACGAGGAAGCCTCACTAACTTGTTTATCACCATTCTGACCCGGTTTGGGCACTTTGTCTTTGATTCATGTTGTTGTGGGTTTTAATAAAGTTTTAGCTTAATCCTTATATTAAGCTAAAACTTTATTAAAACCCACAACAACATGAATCAAAGACAAAGTGCCCAAACCGGGTCACTACTATTGTCTGAGATTTATTCATTACATCTTCAATTGAACAACATACCAAACATCACCAAATATGGGATGAGTAATTCGCAGGCTCGGTCGAGACGCGTTTTACCTTCCCACAAAAATAAAAATAAAAACCAAACAGAATAAAAGCAAAAACTACAAGGAACATAGAACAACTAACACTCAGGAATACACAATATTTTAATAAAGAACAATAATGACATAAATCAAAGACAAAGTGCCCAAACCGGGTCACTACTATTGTCGGAGATTTATTCATAACATCTTCAATTAAACAACACACCTAAAAGTCACCTGATATGGGATGAGTAATTCGCCGGCTCGGACGAGACGCGTTTTACCTTTCCATAAAATAAAAACCAAACAAAACAAAAACAAAAATACAAGGAACACAGAACAACTAATACTCAGCAATACACAATACTTTATTAAAGAACAATAATAACACAAATCGAAGGCAAAGTGCCCAAACCGGGACACTATTATTGCCGGAGATTAAAACAAGACACAACTCTGGAAAATACATATTCACCGACACAACACCGATCCACTAACCAATACTAATACACCCCCAATTAGAATAGAGCCATACTAAACCCATGTACAAAAAATGCACCATGCTGTTTTATACACCATTAACTTTTAACAAAAAAAAAAAAAAAAAAAAAAAAAAGAGCACAATCCATGTAAATACACCACCTCACTCATCATTTTTTCATGCACACTAACCCACGTTTTTTTATGATTTTTACCGGTTTTTCTCCCTTTTGTTTTTGTATTTTTCACAATATCGACGAAATATCTGGTTATCCGACGCTCATATATAAGATATAATTACAGATTTTATTAGTAATTTACAGCATCTCCGGCAGACCAGTGGCATGGAAACTGAAGCCGGCCACTAGCAAGTGGATGGAAACTGATGCCGCCACTAGCCTCTACTACCCCCGCCCCCTCCTCTCTCAGTCTGCGCTTATATAAAAATACTTCTTATAAGTATTTCCTATAAAAGTACATGATCGTAAATATCTCTTATAAATATTTATGTGATACTTAATATAAAAGTACAAACTGAGAGCTCTACCGGCCGGCTAGATTTCTAACTATAAAGATATCTCATATAGATATCTCATTCAGGCCAATATAAGGGTAAATGATCATGAGGTATTTTCTTAAAAAATCCCATGTGATACTTATAAAATTATAAAGAAATCTACGGCCCCCCCCCCCCCCACCCCCACCAAGGACAACTACTACCCCTGACAACCACCAACAGCAGCATCCGACACCGACGCGCAAGTCCTGCGGCAGCCCCCCTACACCACCAGCGGAAGATTAGAGGGCACCCAGACGAGCGCACACCCCATCCGCCCACTGACAGCAACTTCCAAGACGACTACCCAGACCTACACCGGGACAGCTCCAGACAGACCAGACAAGACCCCCAACAGTCCTCTTTAGGACTAACCCCCCAACAGTCCTATTTAGGACTAATCAATCACTGATCGACCTGGCAGCGGACAGACAGACAACTTTAGGTCCGCTGCCTGCCACAAGACCAAGACCCAAGACCAAGCCTCAAGACAAGTCAAGACTGGTAGCCCTAGGACAAGCCAAGAGAAGACAAGACCACCCCGACAGCCGGAACCCAAGTCAAGACTAGCAAGACAAGCCAAGAATCCCTGACAGTGGGCAGACAGACAACTTTAGGCCCACTGCTCGGGGACCAGCTGAAGACCAAGCCAAGACAGCCTGCCCGATCCAAGTCACAGGAAGTCCGGCTCTTCGCGGTAGAGGTTGTTCTGGCGGCGATCTGGGTTTCCCTGCTTGTGTTGGGGTCTCTCTGTTGTGGTGCGCATTCTGCTCGGGGATGTCGCTCGCGACCGGGGTCGTGGGGGCAGCGGCTTTGCTGCTGGTATCCGTGCGGTGAGTGGCCCGCTCGGGGCTTTGTGGGTGTGGATGATGTAGCTTTCACGGTCACCGGTGCGGGGGCGTGCTGGTGGTTTTCGCGGCTCCTTGGCTTGGCTTGTGTGGCAATTTTCGACATCAAAATTATAGTCTAAAGAGACAGGCCGGGGCGGTGGTCCCAGACCACCTCAACCGTGTCTGTCTAGTGACTCAAAATACTAGTTCTAGACTAGTCACCATTCTCAACCAGAGGGCCACTGAGCTTCACTCAATCTTCACTAGAGGTAATTCTGCGTGTGATTGTAGAGTAGTGGAGTGACCTCTGGTGCAAAATGAGCTCTAATGCAAAGTTATGGCGCCCTCTAGTGGAAGAGTGGGATATCACAGGAAAAGGTTGTGCTTGGTTTCACAGGTCTGAATATCATGTTTAATATACACACAATTGAAGCAGCTCTCTCAACAATGGATCTATTACAATATGATACAGGTTTCATTGGAGTGATGACAGACAATGCAGGTTCATTAATATCAAAATAAATATTAAAACAGGTTTTCACATTTGTCACTAAGATGCTGTTATCCGTTTGTATATATCAAATTCTGGTCTCAACACCATAATTATATTTAACCGTATTTAATTAAGCAAACTATAATGCTGCACACAAACTAACATCACACACAAATTTAGAATTTCTTAGTATAGTCATGCCATGATGCAAAAAGGTAACCATATTCTACATCCACCATAAACAGATATGCTTTAATATTTTGATATATGTCCTTTGTATATTTATTGTAAATATCTGACTTATTAATGACTACAAAAGTAACATTCAAGTACTGAGGAACTCAAGTTTTACAGGAATGCCCTTAACTAAACCCAAACATTGCAGAATAACACATTATATTTTAGTTCTTTACAAAATGATGTAAGGTCTTTCACAGAGTTTTCCTTGATCATAACCGGCAAGACATGTGACACCTGGACTTAATGAAATGAATAAAATGTCATTGTTTCAAATACATATATATCAAATAAATCAAACAATATAATATTTTCAGGACATTTAAACTATTAGTGATAATCCAGAACCAACAATGACTTCCAACTTTTCAACAACAAGTTTAATACCAGATTTTCTATTCAGGAAAGGGGTTGTCTTATAGGAGTTGAATGACATTTTTAAAACAGATGGCACCACCATGTTGAATAGTGGTCGGGGTCCGTTTCCATTTTATAATCAATCATCAATTTGAATAAACCAATCAATTAATAATCAGTTACGCTGAATTTTTCAATTATCTGCGACTCAATTTTCAAACTGTATTATTCATATTTTGATCCCTAAACATCACCAAAACTCAATGTTATTTCTTAAGCTCATTCTGAAGTTAACTGCTTGAAATTTTCAGGAAATGTTATTAATATTCTGGGAGACTTTTCTTGGGTTGGTTGGGTGGTTGCTGGTTTGAGCATTTTTTTCAGGGCTTATTGTGTTCGATATTGACTGTAATCTATAGTTATCTTTAATAATCAAGCTCTAAATACTTCACAGGAGAAAGTAAATTATATATATCTTTCAAAGATTTGTATATACTACAGGTAATGTGTCAATGTTATTTATTATATCTAATATTTCAAAACCAAGTCTGTCCCACCAGTGGGCGCCAATCTGTTATTGGCAAAAAGTATGTACAAAGTGCATGTATTTTAAAAAGTTACATGTAGTTGATTAAACCAGGTACTCTGGCAATTTTTTTTATAACAAAACAAGCACCATAGCCTGTATATAAACTGAGTGAAGCTATTCTTTTAAAATATAAGAAATTAGTCGACTTTCATCATGACAAGGTGATTGAAGTGACAGGGTCAAGGACATCTTTTGACAGATTTTGATTGGCTGATGGTATTATTTAGTACCATAAATATGATAAATTACATCCTCAGCTGTAAGACGCCAACTTGCAATGTCACTTCATGAGGAAAACTCCAGAAAGTTGCAAAGTATACATTTAATAAGTTGGAATCAAATATCTGATTCTCTGTTGCCAGATGCCAGAATGTTCTGTCACTGTCACATACTGAACAGAAATATTAGCATTTAAATATTATCGCCAGAATCTGATGGGCGCCTCTAGGTGGTATAGACTATAGTGGCAGATCTGATACAGATCTGGAATAAAGCAACAGGTTGATTCATGACAAAGATATTACACTGCATATTATAAAATATTCAAAAATGCACAAATAAAAAATTGTGACTCTTCATAATCTTTTCATACATAAAACTTTCACTCCAACTTTCACTCTTACACATAGGTTTATATGCTCACTGTGCTGCCTATACCTTAAGTATTTGAGAAAAAAAACTTACGCAATATAAGTAACATCAGAAATTAAATATGAAAATGACCACCAGAGGACACTGATTACAGTTACCACTGACCAAGAATAAATTAAGCAAGAAAAAAGGAAACTCTATGTTTTACAGAATTCTCTCATGTTTATCTTAAATAAAATTTTAATAATCAAATGATTCATCACTCAACTGCTTGAAGCTGAAGCACTGAAGGTTTTTTTTTTTCAAAGGTAGGTCATGGTCTGTTGGTGTCCGTCTATTGCATGAGGATGAAGGTAACCATAAGAGTGATTTTTTTTATTGTTTAATATTTTAAAATATTATACAGTGAAACCTCTCTAAAAGACCACCTCTCTTATAAGACTACCTGTCTATTAAGACCACCCTTGGGTGAACCAAAAGCATTCACATTGGTTATAACTGACCTGTCTCATAGGACCACCTGTGAATTAAGACACCTATTAGTCAGTCCCATAGGTGGTCTCATAGAACAGGTTTTACTGTAAGCATTGGGCTTGATATATTCATAACTTGTGGGAATGACAGTAACAAGAATTTCTATTTACTTAGAAATTTACTTAGAAAATGGTTAATGGAAGGGAGTGTGCAACAGTGACCTCTGGTGTAGGTTAGGGAAACCATTTAATATAAGGCTGACGGCACAATATAACAAAGATGGTGCAGGGATAAGCCTTGTCAGTTGATATGATGACGTCACATTCTCTCCACCACCATGTTGACGATCTGACCCGTCGTACGTAGAGTATTCACTGCAGCGGTGTGTTCTATTGAGCTGAAGTCTACCTCATTTACCTGAAATAATCATAAATTAAAAATTAACATGACAACATTCGACTATGATTTCCATTTATCTATTAATGCCACAATAATTATCAATAGGGGCCAACACCCTTAAGCCATACATAGGTCATTTCTACTCGAAATAAATCTCTTTCAACAAGGTACCATGGGACAGCCAGGACCACTTATTTCAACTGTCAAACTTTATATAAAACTTTGTTACATTTCACCAAAACACCTTCTGTTTACATTTCATGTGCGAATGCTTGCAAAATAAAACTTATTCTGCAAAGTCCTTATGCATATTCAATAATCAATATGATAATATATTCTATGAGTAGGTTACTGCATATTAAGATCGCAAAAATGGAACCCTCGGAAAACTATGAAAATCGTGAAAAAAATAGCCTTGTGAATATTAAGCAAACAACAGTATCATTATTAAAGTCTTTTACCATTAATGAGAGGAAATATTCTGATGCTATCAAATTCATCATGTGATACACGACACACTGCTTACCTCTAACAGTTTATCCCCAACACGGAGGATGTTAAACGCTGGCCCCTCAGGCTGAACTTTGGTAATGAAGATTCCCTGCAAGATAACCAAACCATGTTAAATCGGTTTGCATATTAATAATACAAATAGGACCAATGTGTTTACAGATTTACAAAACATATGTAACGGTATATGTAAAAGATTATTACGGATATGTTTGTAAAAAAGCAAAGAGATAAATGACACATATGCCTCAGATAACGTAAATTACAGTAGATTAAGTTAACATTAAGGCAAACTCTTGTCTCAACTTAAATTTGATCCATTTTTTAAAAGAGAATGTTAACCATAAAAGACCAGGATGTGAAAATTTCAAAATGACATTCAAGCCCTTTTTCTAGGGCTAGATCAACAAATTTTCTGCTCGAAACATCCAGTATTATTATACAGGGATATTAGACAAAACCATTATGAATTTTTGAGTTTATACTGTAATGTATCAATACACCAGAAATTCATTACCCCCTAAATATTACACCTACCAGGTCATCAGGCCTGAAAGGGTTGCCAGTTGATCCCAGCCCTCCAGCAATACTGAGACCAAGACCAGAAGTCTTCTTCAGCTGAACTCGGAACTACAATCAGAGGGGAATTAATGTTGAGTATAACCCTGTCATTCACATGCTCTAAATACACATTAAAATACTGATGAATATCTAAGCAGGAACAGGAGGTTGTATTTTAAAAGGGTCCAATCACCCATCTGACCTTTATAAACTAAAGGTAATCCCTTGGAGCTTTTATAAAAATTTCAGACATTGTCATGTATTTTGATATTATTAGATCGCAAGAGTACTTTAGTGTTACTTTTTGCTTGAAATTGGGCACCACTTAAAAATCTTTAATTTTCAAATTTGTTAAAATTTTATATGAAAATTACTAAGAATTTCATTAATATTTACATACCAAAAGAAAGAGCTCTGTACCAAGTTTAAAACTGTATATACTTTATGGGCTCTAACATGCATCTGAAACAGCTTTTGTATTGATTTTAAATTTAGGGGTTTTTGCTGGGTTGTTGCTTTAACCACTTATATTAGCTACGTCCCCCCTAAACATTTTAACACTTACCACATGGGGTTTCTTGTGGTTACTCTCTGCATCTGAGCCCATGCCGGAGTCGCCAGGGGATTTGCCTGGGGTACTTTCCCGAGACAACACGTAATTTGGTGGTTCAAGCTCGAGGGGGGTGGTCAGCTGATTGATAGCACCTTCTTGTTTAGCTGTGGTGTTCTCTCGCTCGGGAACATCTGTAAAATATAAAGTGTTTTTTCTTTTATCTCTGTCCTCATTACTCTGCCTGTACCTGGCCTTCTTGTGATTTGAAAATAAAAGATATCCTGATTTGTGAATACTCAGTTATAAATGCAATATAATTTAATCCTGTAATTAAGTGTCCCTTTTTTTATGTTGTCCGTTTCTTTATTACAAGGTCAGCCCCTACCAGAGGTCAATATATGTATATTTCAGCCTTCTGATGGAAACTGCTTCTGAGGCCAACCTCGAATAAAAAATTAATTCATGAAGTTTTTTTTAGATTCTTATATACAGAAAATTCCTTTACTGGCTTAATTAATAAGAAAATGTATAACTAGTTCTAAAAGGAATTTAAGGGAGCAGAAACAACAACAGTGGAACAATATGGGAACCAAAGTTATTTCTACCTGCAACCTTAATGTTATAAAGAATCCTTTCTCCTTATAAACCTATTTAGTCTAGTTCTCTATGTATTTATAAAGCCCAAAACACAATAACACGGGCGTCACGCTTCAGGCGTCAAATCTGGAACTAGAATATCAGCAGAAGCTGACAAAAGCCCTCAGCATAAAAGAACAGTGTTTAAAGGTGGTAACAGTAACAAGTACTAAATATCTGTTCTCAAATCGATGTATATCTATACATGTCTCAGTTATAAATTTAAAATGGAGAGGTATGTTCATTGATTCATAACAATCCACCAAATGCTTCCTGAAAAACAAGCTTCTCAGTTTTATTCTATTATAAGCTCTGTGACCTTGATAAGTAGGTCAAGGTCACCCAGCTTCGATCTTGACCGAGATTTTGTCGATATACATCTTCACCAAAGAAATAAAATTCCTATTGTGAATCCTTTTAGAGATATCCCGCTCACAAGGCCCAAGTTGAAAAATCCAAGAAAAATTCATTAAAAATCAGAAATTGTAGGTGGCGCCCCAAAATCTGTGCAGCAGTTACAGACCATCAGTCCCTATGATCATAGTAAGTATTGTGAAAATCCACCCAATGGTTCCTGAGAAATAAGCTTTTAAATGTTTTTTTCTATTATCAGCTCTAAAATGTAGAAAAATAGGTCAAGGTCACCCAATTTCGAACTTGACCGAGATTTTGTCAACATACATCTTCACCAAAAAAAATAAAATTCCTAAGGTGACTCCTTTTGAAAATCTGATAAAAATTCATTCAAAATCAGAAATTGTAGGTGGCGCCACCAAACTTGTGTAGCAAGTACAGACTATCAGTCCCAATAATCATAGAAAGTTTTGTGAAAATCCACCAAATGGTTCCTGAGTAATAAGCATCTAAGTGTTTTTCTATAATCAGCTCTAAAATGTAGAAAAATAGGTCAAGGTAACATCCAATCTGATGCATGTCATGCGCATTGTTGCTGTGTTAGTGTGTTTTGAATTATTTGCAAGCCTCGTGTGTGGTGCATGGGCCTTAGGCATCAAACAAGCCATACAAACAAACAGACCTACACTAGGAAGGCAGAATGAAGACAGATTGAATAATTCAACATAGTTGAACCTACCTGGGCACCTTGGTTTGAAGTCTTGTCCTTTATCAGGGTGACCATGAACATAGCCGCTGTCTGTGGAGCTTGATACCTGGGAAGGAGGCTCCTGTTTATACATCGCAACATCACGGTCGAACATCCCCGCCGACGAGGTCCAGCATTGTGGGGCAGCCAGGGATGCAGCCGCTGCAGCAGCTTCAGCAGCACCAACCGCTAAGGGAACACTGTTAATTTCATCATTTGTACTTTTATCATCCGTAAATAAGCGTCTTTGGCCTCTGTGGGAAGTATCACCAGGAGTGTCTCTGGATTTATCCTCAATTTGTAAACTGTCAGGTCGAACAACTGTTGTATTCTGACTGTCTGACTTAGATTGACTGATATCTTGTGTGTGATCATCTGACCTTGAAGTCTCTGACCTTGGCAGTGAATTTGCAGGATCTCTGTGAGCTTGGCCTGCAGGACTTGGAGTTACGAGGTGTTGGTTGGAGGTCCTAAGAGGACTAGGCGAGTGGTGGTGCATTTTGGGTAACAAGTTTGGTGTACTGGCTGCCGCAGGCCCCGCCTTGTTAGGTGGAGTGTAGGGCGGGGTGGGCTTGTAAGGCGGGGGGTGAAACATGCTGCCTGCTGTTATGGCGACATCCTGACAACAAAAGGATTACAACATTTAATAAATTCTCTACATCTAGGAAACATCAGTTAATTATACATTTATATTACATTATACATTATACTCTTTCACAATCTATAATAGCAAGACAAACACATTATGAAAGGTGCAAAAACACACGAAAATATGGAAACATTCGCTAGCTGAATAAACAGACTTGTTACTTGGGAAAAAAAAGATATGAAACCAATTAACAGTCAAGGCAACTAACTTATTGTGTACCATATATTTTCCTTGTAATATGGAATTAACACAACTATTCCTCAATATTTATGCATATGAGCATACATGGACAGATTATTTACATTTACAAAAGAATTAATTCGAGAATATCTTTTGAAATATAGAGTATCGACTGCACCAATATTTTATACCACATATATTTGTACACTTATTGCATAACCCTATATCTAACAAGTGATAAATGTAAAAGGAGTTTGTCGATTCCACCTTTGGTACAAGTGTGGACCCACCTGACTACAGGGATGTTGTGACTCTGTTTGATGAGGCGTGGTGGGCGTTGATGGACTTTTCTGCATCCTGACACAGGCTCTTTGTAACTGAGCCTTCCATGCATCATCTTCATTGTTTTCGTTCTGCTGTGGTGTCCTCTGGTGGTAACTTGTGGTACTACTATCTGGATTCCCTTGAGTAATTATAAGCGACCTTCTGTCTAATGAGTCGTTGGCCCCTCTGCTACTGCAAACTGAACCTGCTCGCCCTGGACGTGAAGCAGTACTGGTGCTGCCCCCTGATGGAGGTCGGTCCTCCCTGTGTATACTTTGCCGACTTTGGTTCAGCTGGTCTGATTTATGAGACATCCCTGCCTGAGGCCTTTGTGAGTGATTACTGGCCAGACTGTATTGACTACAGTTCAGTGCTGAGTACTGAGTACTTCGTAAGTTCTGCTGAGAAGCTGTTGTAGTCCTCAAATTTAAACTTGTCTGGCTGGCAGGTCGGGGAGATTCATGATTACGCGGTCTAGGTGGCACCACTGGTTGCTGTGGTGCATTTTTACCACTAAAGTCAGTTTCATATTTTTCATCACAAGCAAGTGTAGATTTTTCACTTATGGGAGCGTTAGTGTACGGTCTTGGAGGACCATACTGCCAGCCCATTGAACTCATTGATCGGTGGCCAGATTGTAAAGGACGGTAATACGCATGCTGTCGTCTAATATGTGCCTCGGCGTCACTGCTATAACCAACTTCACTGCGTGTGGCCCGCGGCCTTTGATGGTGATGGTAACTGTGCTGTGACATCTTGTCAATATCGCTCAAGTAACCAGAACCTCGAAGATCATGCCTGCGCTTACGGAACATTTCAAAATCACTGCGATAACCAGTGTCTGACTCATACCCATGACCTCTTGTACCAGGTCGGTGACCCCCCTGAGGCAGCCCTGACCTAGACCTCTGTATCTGACCCCTATAATGACCTTGAAGTGACCCTGACTGCATTGGTTGCATCAGACGAGGATCTGCAGTGGGAATTTTAGACATTGAACCTTGATGACTGAGATGCGTGTTTGACTGAGTCAGATCTGTGTTAGATGCCCGGATCTTCCTCATGGATCCGCTCAGAAAGCCACCATCATCTTCTTCATCACCTGACTTGACAGCTGTTAATGACAAAGGCAACACTGCCATCATGTATCATAATCACGTCTCTCTCAAGTAATCTTAACTCCACTGATATTAATCATTCCCGTAATTCACATATTTTTAAGCCTGGCATCTTATGCTACTATTTGCATCTTATCATTTTTTGGGTATTATTAATTACACCTGGAACACAGAAAACTATTGAATATACTTTTAAAATATATCTTAGAAAAAATTTTATATGAATTAGATGTGTAATTATTATACTGTACAAACAAAATTGTCAAACCGTTATTGCTTTAAAATGGAGAATGCAAACTCCAAACTGCGAATTTAATTTTCAACAAAGTGCATCATCTTGGCAATCAGCTGGCAAGTCTGGAACTGGGGGGGGGGGGGGGTATATGATAAAACGTATTTTCTAAGCCTGTCAATGTGTGCTGGTGTGGAAGCCAAGCGGACATGGCTGAAAACTTGGACTAAGAATAAAATTTTTTATGTTTGATCAGTTTAAGGACCATACCTTTGGAATGTCGGATTCTTTCCTTATCTTTGGCTGCCCTTTCCTGAAATCAAAACAAGAAGATAGGTATTGAAATAGGAAATCCCTTCAAAAGTCCTATACCAATACAGGGCCTATTCAGATAAAACATAGTAATTATATAAACATAGTAATTAAAAGTAGGTTCAAAACTCAGCAATGTTGATCTGGTGCCAGAACTACTTATATGAACATACATAGTGCAGGAATGACTCACTTCATGAAAATAAAACAAAGGTGATTTACAGTTTACCGCTGCCCCAAATAAAATCTATCTTTATGAATGCTATACATGTACTGTGGATGGCTTATTTCCACATAATTATTGTTTCCCAAGGGTTCCCTTTTTGCGATCTGCCCATAGTGTAAACTACATAGAGTATCTCCATTATTATATGATTAGATATATTATTTGATCTGTAGGCAAATCGTATAAGTTGGATGAAAACTCAAAGCAACATTTAACAAATGGGCATTATTGTTCATTATCAGCAGAATATTGAAAGATTTTATATCATTTATTATAGCAATCTTTGATTTACAGGTACAATGCAAGATCTATCATATTTATACATCAATATTTTGATTTACTACTTCCCTTCAATGATGGGGTCTCTTGTATCGAGGGTTTTGTTTTTGTGATAATTTCCCATTGCAAATATTACAAATGTTTAAACATCGCGAACATAAAGGCAACCACAGTATTTGTTAAAACTATGTAGTTGTGTGTTGCAGGTGGTTTTGCTTATTTCTCAAACGGTTAATCTCATACCATTTTATCCACAATCATCTGTCCCCTAATTTCATAAAACCTTTACTTTCAAGATCTTAACAAAGTGAAAAAGATTCCCTGATCAGAATCTACTGCTTTTAAAAGACAGGAAACCATCCAAATACATCATCACACAGAAATGTATTAGGTATTTTACAAAGTCAATAGTTAGAGTTGCTTGTAGACAATGATTGCATGCAAATACAGTGACATTCCACACACAAGTTGCTGATGGTACTAAAACTCAAACAGTCATACTAGTATATCACTGATTCACGTTAAAATATACAAAGCTGTTCATGCATGCTGCGACATTGTTTCTTATAATGATAATAATGAAAGCCTCATTATGTACAATTCAATTATACAACATTTTATACACTTTTTCCTAAATAATAATCAGCGATGTAGGACTCAAGTCCAGACTTGGACTTGAGTTAATTTTTTCAGGGACTCTGACTTGTACTGAACAGTTCTGACTTGTACTGAACAGTCCTGGACTCAAGACATGTAGTGAACAGTCCTGGACTCAAGACCTTTACTGAACGGTCCTGGACTCGGACTTGTACTCAGACTCAGAGGATGACTCAAGAGATCAATTAATTTTTTATAGTTTTCAATGAATCCTAAGGAATTTGGCATAAATTGAAAAATCTCATGAAGGGTCATCACAGGTCTATCACAGCCCCATCTATCAGAAACTATGCAAGTGCATCCAGCACAAGATCCAGTAATATGCTAGTGAACATTCATCAGCGAAACTGTCAGTCTGAGATGGGATCTGTTGAAAAATTCCGACAAATAATTACTCATAAACGAACACATGCAAAACAACTTATCATATTATTCAACAATGATCATTCCAGACACACTTATCATTCCATGCAAATGTTCTCAAGTGATCAAAATGCACAACTGGGCAATGGTGTAACTCGGTGTAATTTTGTTAATATGATGCATCTATCCAATCATACCTTGTGACACATCACACAATTGTTAAAATCCATTTTACCATTTCAAATTGAGTGATGTAACTCAAATACTTAATGTCAAGTCAAACCCTCCCCCCCCCCTTCCTTCCCAGTTTTTTCTTACACCATTACCCATAAATTAATGCACAAATAACAATTAAGATGCATTCAAAAACGAACAAATGAGGCTGTGTTAAATACAACCCAACAGAACCACAAACTGTTTAATATCAAGTCATTCAGTAAGTGAAGTGACTGTGGCATTCTGCTGTGTTACCTACATCTCATGTGGCTTGGAGGGAACAAAGAGATTTTTAATTAAAATAATAGTCATTTATACACAAATACTCTCCAGGTCAAAAACTATACTCTATTCCAACACCCCTGTTCACCTATTTTTTCATAATAATGGTTCATGAAATCTTATCTTTTTCACTCCAGGGGCTAATCAGAAATGTGCCAGTATCTAAAAGCAAAATAAGTCTCCCTTGTATGAACTGTACATAATTTATTTAAAATCACATATGACTATTAGTCATTGACTAAACACCATTCCAACCCCCCTGTCCACCTGATTTTTCGTAATTATTTCCACACAAAACAAATTTGTCATACAAAACTTTCACAAATGGCAGAAAGAATAAAATGCATATTTTTTTTGTACCCTACCGGCTTATGATATAAATATTATTAAATTTACGCCCTGGTTAACACATGTCTCATATATATTTGTGGTTCACGGCATCCCTAACAAGTGGCAATTGTTTATCCTCTTTGGATATGGATATAAATAAAGCACGCGGAGAATACAAGTCTCGCTGTAAACAAGTGCCTCTTTAGTATGTCATGTCTATTATGACATCATCACTATTCCCTGATATACCCATTTTACAGATAAGTGGCAAAATGTTGCTACAGAGTAGACTAGTTACTCATAAAATCCATAATACTTAATTTTGCAATTTCCTCTTTCTGTCCTTAAAGCAAAAAGTTTTAAAGTTCTTTGAATTACAAAAATATAATCGCCAAAAAACAGGTGGACAGGGGTGCTGGAACGAACTATAAACATATACAGGACTGCTGCACTGCTGTAAGAGCTGACCATCTTGAAACAGATACAATTGAAAATACACAGAAATGACATCAAAATGACAAATGGTAAATGCTTGTGTCATTTAGACATTTTTAACATCATACATGTATCCCTCATACATCACAGGAATAAACAAATGGCCAATTCAAATGACACCCTCCAGCATTTTTGCAGCTCTTTCAAGACAAGTCAACACCTTGAGAGATCGCACAGAAGATTATATTTATTTTATAATTATTTATTTTATCATAAACTATCAGACTATTTTAAAATTTAAAACCTAGTGAAATAAATTTGAAAGAAATATTGTGAAAAATTAAGTGGCCAGGGGTAGCGGAACAGATGATAACTGCATTTCGATCATGTCCAATAATACCCATTATCATAAATGTTTGAACAAGGTTTCTGCACAGCCAAAACTGAACTTATAATCATAAGTCAAGTTATCATTAATCGGCTAAGTTTAAATACAGAAAAATAAATATTTCTTCTTGGCTCTGACTGGTATTTAACATAGCTTCCACAGAGTCCCTAGTGAATCTAGATTTTTAAATGTCATGATTTTCAACAGGCTCTTCCATCCTGAGTTTAGTCATTTACTTTGTAGATTATGCGTAACCTGCTGTGATGTACAATGCTTCTGAGCACAAAGTAGGGGTTTACTGGCTGTACATTAAATTTGTACATGTGAGTTTGTATCAGAGCAAGTCAGTTATATCACATCCAGCAGTTCTGTCACCTAAAAGGGATATATGGGTTTAGAGATTGATCATTTGTTGTTTCCAGTGAACACAAATAAATAAGAATAGTATATTAATCTCTGTTCAAAATTTCATATTACAATGCTACCTCTCCAAATGGGCACCACGTTATAATATTAATAAAGGCACTTTTGAAATACAGACACCTGAAGTGGTCCAATTAGTTAATTAATAGTCTGGCAACCTCTCTTTGGATACCTCTCTTATGGACAGAAACCACAAGTCTTGACAGTGCTCATAATTAGGAGATATTCCATATTTGTGTGTAAAATATATAAAATGTTTTACAGGGAAATTCAAAATAAAAGCAACCATAAAGAAAAATATTCTAGGGTACCTCACCCTGTATCCCCTGAGAGAGGTTCCTGTGCCATTTTTCTTTATAAAATTCCCCAAAATGAACCCAAGTATCTATACCGCTGGTGACAAAGCTGCTGAGTCTGGTATTAGTGGTATTGTTACAAGATGCTATTTGACAGTATGTTAGTTGTTAAGGGTTGGCTTACATCAGAGTCTACCGTACTATCCTCTATCGGTTCAACCTGGTCCTGTTAGGGGAACAGTAATGCTCCATTAATTAATGACATCACACACATTCACAATGACTATCAGATCTATTCTAATCACAGTTAAATAATACTTGGGTTATTATGCATGCATTTATACTTCAATTTTGAAATTTAAAAGAAAAACTACATAACCCAAGTTAATTTCACAGGTGTCTCTTAAAAGTTTTCACGCATAACAGGATGAACCTGTTTTTAGACAATCAAAATACAGATAATTTATCTGGAGTTAATTGTTTCTCAAATAAAAAATATTCTATCACTCTAACACTATATTCAAGCACATACATAAAATATTTAAATGGTCCTAACTATGAAAAAAATTTGTATCCATATGAAATACTTTCAAACCATGAAACATTACATTTTCAAACAACTTGGGTTTTTTTATATCAGTCACACTAGAAGAAATACATCTGCCATTAAAAAGACAAACCAAAGTCAACAGAAATATCACTGAAACAGATGCAGTTTGGTGTCTTAAGTTTTTTTCATTATTTTCCTATTTCCAACAGGAATTCTGAATTTTAAGTTCACAGGTTGCACTTCAGTAATCAATGTTTATCATATGGAATGGTATATTTTAACATCAATGCAGAAGTGCATGTTTTTATAGTAAATGGAACCTCAGTTGGTCATCACTGCCACCTGGTGATTCTGCCTGAGATTATTCTTTATTTTAATTTGTTTTCTTTAATCTGATGCTTGAATTCTAGTACAAGTACATGGCCATAAACTTATTAACATATACATCTGCAATTCACTACCTTTCCATTAGAATAATTTGTAAAGGAATTTTACAGAATGCAAATCTCTACTGATTATAATTATTTCACAGAGTTCTCACCAGATGGCACTGACAATCACTAAAGGTATTTTCATCATAACTGAATTAGTGTTTCATTGTATCATAAAAATAAACTTATTCTGAACATACCTTGTCTGCCCTCAGTAGGTGATGTCTTTCCCCGAGTAGTGGGGAGGTGGGTTTTGGGCCTTGCTCCTCCACAACGCTACCACTCCCTGACCTTGCCCTCTCTGCTCTTCTGCCCTGCTTTTAACAAATTTATGTAATTTATTTCAACTGCCATTAATCAATATCACCAAGCTAGACCAGCTGTAAATTCTCTTCTGTTAATGTCAATTTTCAACAAGAGAACTGTTAGAGTGCAAAATAAATGTGTGGTAGATTTTGAGATCTCTGTGAATATTACATGTGACAATTAATATAATATATTATAATATAATATAATATAATATAATATAATATAATGTTATATAATGTAATGTAATATAATATAATTTTCACAGTGAATTTCATAAAATCTAACACATTCCTGATAAGTTATCGCAGCAACAGCACACAGAAGTCAGGTGACCTCTGACCTCATTAAATACGCACAGATTTAGTAGAGAAACATACCTGGGCCAGACACTAAAGCAGTTAAGGATAGGGTTTCATGCGATCTTTTCTTACCTTCCTGAAAATAAAGGGTGACATGCAAACTTTTCTTACCTCCTTGACAGGAGATGGCTTGGTAGGTGGAACAGGCATATTGAGTTGCTTGAGTGCCAGGTTCCTCATGTGCTGTATGCGATGTTTCATTTCTTTGGGGTAGGGTGTTGGTGTCCTCTGTAGCTTGCCCTAAAATAAAGTCAAAGTCATAATTAGGATAATTAACTAGAATGGCACAATAATGAATAATATGTGACCCACGGGCCAGGAGGCTCGGCTGAAGACTTGAAACAAAATGTGATCACACCAAAAGTTAAAACGTGCATAAACAATACTGTCAATATAGCAATATAGATATTGATTTAGGACCAAATTTGTCTAATTATCATGACAAATGAGATGATCTGTTCATTAAAAGATCTTTCTTGACTTGTGGTGAGAATTAAACATACATATCAAAGGTGTCTTATTTTATTTAACACCGCTAGAAAACCATGTATCTGACATTTTTGTCGTGACATTGAAACTTGTTTGCTAAAAACGGAACAGGGTGTAAGATAATCGGCATTTACCATAAACTCTGAACAACTATTTAGTCATTTTCAAACTGGGTCATTCTAATGTGCTTGGGAAAACAACAACAAGCCATGTAGGACAAAGCAGACATTTCAGACCCGGCATGTGTATCACTTTTATATAATTAGGTCAGGTAGATATGATGTCCCCATGGACCTTTCACATGTTGTGAGTGCAAAACACTAGGTTATATTTGTGTCACGCGTTCAATGCACTTGAGGGGGGCTCTTTAAAATGATGATTGGTGAAATCAGAAGAAGTTGCTTTTTACTCAGGTGATATTTAACGAATCACAAAAAAAATATGAACTTACTAACATTTGTCAAAAGCAATAAGAAGGTAAATAATAACTGGTACTGTTACTGAAAAGACTGTAATGGGTTACCTCAGAGTCTGGAAGATCTGTGAAGTCAAACTGGATCTGCTGTCTCCTCAATCGCTCCTCCTCCCACAAGGACGGGTGGAAGCTGTTGTTATCTTCACATGCTTCTATAAGTACAGATGTAATGCTCATTTGTAAGGAAGAATTCAATTAGCATCTCCAATTTATATTCCTATATGTAACACATGGTTACACTTTTAGTTTTGAGGAATGTTTGATCAGAATATATCACAACTATGCAAGGAAGTTCCAACTAATATAATAGTCCTCACGTCAAATCAATAATCAATAATATTAAAAGTAATTCTGCTTTTACTGTTATTTCGTTAAATAGGCTCAGAATGGATTTTAATATTAATTCTGCTTGTACTGTTATTTTGTTCAACAAGCATACAATGGATTTAGCTGATCATATGACAGATGATATGTCATTATTACACTCTTTAGATTTCTATTTCACGTGATCTTGAAATAGAAAGAAAATTCCAAAATTCATAACAATTTATTACAATCATTACAATTATAACTTAGCACCATCTTTATATGTACAAAAACCAGCCCATACTGACCTTCTTCTTCACCTTGTTTCTGTTGCTGTGGCAACAAATAACACGTCAGTATCCTTTGTCCTGACACTCTATCAAGGTCAGACTGCAGTCTCACTAACGGTGTGGACTGAAGTGAAAATTAACGGCAAAACCTAAGCAGGCAAATTATGAAAGCTAGCAGTCTGTCCTGGTAGACATATAGTTATACCATTTTTTAAAAATTTAACATGACCTATGTCAAAATGTACTCAAGTATGCACAAGTTCTTACATTTAACACAAACAGTGTCAAAGTCAGTCACCAATTTATCCCAGTTGTCAAATTTATTTTGACTAATGTCATTATGTTCCTTTGGTTACATCAGCATTTTCACCAATATTTTTAAAATGTCCTTCAGCATGGGAGCCACAATCAGAATTACAATGTTTTAACACTTTATCAATACTCACATTGGAACCTATGGCCTCAGAAACTTTCACGCATCCAATGAATGACATATCTAGCAAATATAGGTCCAATTATTTTTTTTATCAAAACCAATGTCTACTTACCAACAGAAGAATCCCTGTTTTATCTTAAGGATGCAAAATATCACAAATTGATGGAAACACTTACCTGGTTTTCTGCCAGCCACAGTGCCTGCAGCTCTTTCAGCCTGGTAAGGCTGTATGGTAGTACAGTAAGCTTGTTATCACTCAGGTTAAGCACGCGTAGTCTGGGTATCCGCCCGATCTCGTCCGGAAGGTATGTGAGGTTGTTACTGCGAAGTGACAGCACTGTGATCCCGCTGCAACTCCCCAGCTGGCATACAAGAAAACATCCTAATGAATATTCATAAACAACAAACCGACAGCACTGAGCTACTGAAATTCAATAGGATCAAATATTCATTGTAAATTGCAAATTAATTCATTATTTGTTTTGAGAACAAGGAAATCTTGACAACTGAACCATACTAAACTCAACATTTGTAATGTATAATTTATATATAATGTTTGCATATTATAGCTCAAATGTAGATATTAATGAATAATGTTCTTGAATAACATAAATTAATAAAAATATGACTTTCACTAACAGTTAAAACTAAAATTTTAAACAAAACTTTCATAATGAATTTAAAATAACTCTATTGGTAATTCTTTGCTTATACTGCAGAAAGAATGAAAGTAAGACAGTAGCCCAGAAAGCGGGAGATAGACAGAGTGAGAAAGTGAAGTAAATTCTCTCAACATCAACATCACCTGTAATAAGACAAAGCCAATGAAGAAAGCAAGTTCATGCATAAATACCCCTTACCTCTGGAGGGATTTCTAGAATATAATTTTCATCAGCATACAAGGTTCGTAGATGTCGCAGGAAACCAATACTAGGGGGCAGCTCCTGCAAATCATTCGTACTAAGGTTCAACTCTGAGAGGGACACCAACCTAAAACAATAAAGAGATGAACTCAAAAATATATATCATTCCTCTCTGATGCAATCTTTTGTAAAAGAGGTTCACTGAAATAAGGGGTACTGGCATACTGTATATGAATGTGAAATCAATTAACATTTAATTAAATATTGTAATGGTCATGACTATAGGTATTTAAATCTTTAAATTACAAGTCTCTAAAATCAACAGTTGATCCATTTAGCTGTGAATGTATCAATTTTTACTCACTGGACTAACAGACTGGACTTGGGACTGTGCTACAAAGTGACATAAAAAATTACAAAATGATGATTCTCCAGCGAACTTACCCTCCAACTGAAAATGGCAGAGATTCTAATCTGTTGTCATCTATTTTTAGTGTGGTCAAATTATTCAGTCGACCTGAAAAACAAAACAAACACTAGCTTTATAAATAATGCTTTAACATAATTTAAATTTACATTCAACCTACTTTTAATGAGCTCTTAATTCTTCTTAATTGTTTTTTATTTTGTCAATTGTAACCGATTAGAAGTTTTTATGTGGTAGGCTACTTTTGTTTTGAATTAATTTCAATTTCATCAAATAAACCTGAAAAATCTTTGGTTGAATTAAGCATAATGTGATCAGATAAAGTGAGAACTAATGTTTTACATTTAAATTATTTTAAGTGTCAGGAAGACATAATTTATTTCCCAAAGGCAATGATTACTTTCTTGTTGATACAAGTTTCATCTGTTCATGTTAACAGCTTCATCCAACTGGTAGATTACAGCTACTAACCACTTCAAAAACTGTTCAAAGGGAACTTATCTTATGCAGTATTTAAATGATGAATTTGGTCTTTTGCTATTCCCTTTTAATCATGCTCACTATGGCAGGGTTTTACTGGGTTTTGCCATAAGGTACTGGCAAAAGGCCAAGAATTTTTACACCAATGAGAGCATGGAAATGCAACATGCATCCAAGTCTATCACTCTGAATTCCCAAGTACCCCATTTTTATTGGTCTGAACATTCTTGGCCCTGTACCAGGAACCTGGTGGTGAAACCCAGTAAACCATGCCACAGAAAGCAGTGGTTAAGTGGAAGGAGTTATAGAATAAATGCAACGTATGACAAAATGTAAGGAGTGTTATCAAACAAAGCTGATGAACTGAATAGTAAACACTGCTTAAGGAGGGTATACACGAGGCTGAAATTCCGTGATTTCTTCATTTTGAACTTTTTGCGAAGGTCACATTTTTTGTAATTGCAACAGAACCTGTACGATCGGAGTGCAGCAGTATTTGTATTGACTTTAAATTTAGAATACATCCTACAATACCTCATTCATTTCTGGTTCAGTCATTCACTTATCATCTGTGTCATAGTTAATAGATCTCATGTGATTACTGCATGTTTTACAATAATTAATAATTAATACCTGTATGCATGGGTGAGTTTCCATACCATGCATAAAAGGACAGCTGGTTATCTTGTTTTGAAAGCTGTAATTTCTAATCTATTTTTTCAGATACATCATCCCCTCATATTCATCTTAGTTGATAAGGCATGTTTTCTCTGAGGGTTCCATATTCATGATTTTTTCACTTTTGTTAATATTGCGTTATTAAAACCCTCGCTAATAAAAAAGCAACCACAGTATCTAGAGAACGCAGTTGCCACTTTTTACCATTTCACACACAAACCAGTTTTTAAAATTGCTGATTGATCAAATCAGTTTCAAACCATATTGTGCATTCACATGGGCATTGAGCACTAGGGGTGGAGAGGTATATTT
This sequence comes from Sipunculus nudus, assembly GCA_026874595.1. Taxonomy (NCBI): domain Eukaryota; kingdom Metazoa; phylum Annelida; class Sipuncula; order Golfingiida; family Sipunculidae; genus Sipunculus; species Sipunculus nudus. The sequence continues at coordinate 9,720,947 of CM049309.1, forward strand.
CATATGTGAAATAATATAACAGCATACCGACACTAGCATCAGTGCTTGTCCTGTAACTCAGTTGATGTTTCAAAACTAGATCTAAACCATTTTGGAAGCAAACTGAGCATTTAAATGGCACTTCCACCATTCCTGAGCTGGATTCAAAACAATTTGGCCAGAACTGATAAAAATTGCTTCTAACTTATGTGTGCATGCTAAATTTGCATTAGAAACAGTTTTAAATTGTTTTGCATTTGTCTTGTGAAAGGGGTATCAGTCAGCTTATACTACTATTAGCTTTTTATTCAAAGTGGTAGTTGTGAACTTGTACATGTGTGTGTGTGTACATGTGTGTATGTGTGGACTTACCAATGCTTTCTGGAAGCTGTCTCAGCAGGTTCTGGGTCAGATGGAGGTCAGCGAGGGACAGACAACCCTCAATCTCGGACGGCAGCTCCTGTAGTCGGTTCTTTGACAGATCCAGAAATGTTAAATTTTTCAATTCACCGATGGTCTGTTAAAAGAAATAACAGGAGAATAAAAATAGATAATGGATGACAAATATTTACTTTTTAAATCTTTCCCAATCTGAAAAAAAAATGTTTCATATAACCATATCAGATGTATTACAGACTAATTCTTTTTAAGTATGGAAAAATATATGAATGAATTTGTCATATAACATTTCAACAATAATTTCCACTTTGGTAAAAGGATGGGCAGTTCATAAACAAATGAGAGTACAATGATTGATTTCAATACCATATGCTGGCCGGGTCAGCGGTCAAAAGTAATTGGTCAGTCTTTCGTGTGACTGGACACTACTAAATGACCTGTGGTCACTCATGCTCTGTAATCAGCTAAATATGGATGTGATCATCTGTACAGTTTTTAACGCTACATTGCTCACATTTATAAGAAATCTTTAATTATCTTTTCTCTAATTTCTTTAAATCATTGTTCAGGAATAGAAATCAATTATATACTCCACTGGGCAATATGTACATGCATGATTCCAAAGGCTTATCTGGTCAACCATGGCATGCACCTTCTCAATGAAATTATTATGATAAAACATCAACAATCAGTAAAAGGATGCATTTGTTTTACATTTTCAAAAGTGCCTAAACTTATTTCCATTTTCAAGGATGTGGTCCCTAAATGGACAGAAATATTATCTAAACATTGGACACCAAAAGAATATTAGGCTTATTGGGCTCATTGTGATTTTCATCTGTAAGATGAACACTACCCTCATAATATTACAAAACAAAACCATGAAATTTGACAAATTTATGAGTTTTATTTGATACAATGATTATTCATGCTGGATATAATTAATTCATTTAATTATTGTAGCGGCCTCAATTATAGCTGTTTAACTGAAAACTCTACCCACCTGTGAAATAATAATACTCCAGTGACTGTAATGTTGATATTACTTGTAAAGTATATATACCTGCATGTCATCTCATTTTATCATGTGACACTGGGGGAAATGGGTAGTTATGCAAATCAGCATGCAAAATAATATGCAAATGGACTTACAGATGGTATATGGGTAATTTGATTTTGGTCACACCATAACTCCCACAGGCTGGTAAGGCTGCCCACTACATCAGGCTGATTGTCATGGAAAAAAATTACATGTTCATTAGTATGTAACATGTAAAGTAACCTCAGCATTATTATACTGCAATGATAAGATAAGAACCCTCCATCTGTTAAACATAAGACAAATTCTTTACCAGATATGTATATCTAAATGTATATTTGCACATTCTTTGTAAAGGAAGGCATCGACCAGGCTGTTCACTTATTTCCTAATTTACTGGTCTGACACCAAATGTCCCCTTGTACTTTAAGAACATCAAGTTAATCACTAGTGTCAATAAAAGCACCTATATACCATTTAAAGATCATCTAATTTAAGAATAAAGTGAGTTCAAAATCTTATATTTCCTACCTAATACAAATACTAGATATCAGAAATTTCACCAACACAGATCCCCTAGACAGGTGTTAACATACAAGCTACAACATGGAATCACTAGGCATCAAAATTGTCATAGTTCCTCCATATCTGTGATCTTCTTTTATGTTGAGTTTTCATTAGAAGCACAACTGCAGAGTTTGGAATCCAAAGAGTAATGAAAAACAAAAATTTTCTTAAATGAAGAACAACAGCACCCTTAAGCTGCCTTTCCATATTATGCCTTACACTTATATATTTCAGCCTCAATCAATCTACTCTATCCTGTTCAAACTGGACCTCTGTAAGTCTCACAAAAAAGGTGTTCTTTAGCTTGAAGTGTCAGGAGTGATGCCAAATGTGTCCTAAGGGGGCTCTTTTTCCATACTTTCCCCAAAAGGAATTTGACATTATTTTGCAAAGGGGTCCACTGAAACTTCACCAGTGAACTTTACCCATGTAACCTCGACCCATAAAAAACCTATTCTCACAAACCAAGACAAAGTCCTGCAGACCTGTCCAAACTCATAAACAGGCTATATGCTAGTAACTGACAACATTCATTGCTGCCATCGGTCACAGCTCATGTTGTCTAAGATCAGCATGTATCATCTCACTAATATTGTGAATTTTACATGACTTACTAATTCCGTGAACTGGTTGATGCCTATATCCAGCCTCTCTAGCTCAGTAAGTCTGGTGATTGACTTTGGTAATGTCTTGAGATGATTCTCTCTCACCTCCAACACCTTCAGCTTATTCAACCTGGAACATTAATATTATATACTGAGGTTAGCTTCATATTCACGAGGTTAAAGTTTTACTATTTCCAAATTTCCTGCGTTTCACAGGGGTTCAATTTTCATGATCTCACTCTATTAAAAGCCTACACCAAGTAAACCATTATCATATGAATTAACTAGAATACGGGTAGTCGACAAGCGACTACGTGTATCCGCCAAAATCAGAGAAGGACGGGTAAAGTGAGGCATTGACTGAGTGGCAAGGGGATATAGAGTTACATGTGTTAAATATTAGAATGGATCTCTGCCACATAAACATGATTGTAGGTGGCGCCACCTGTTATTTGAACGAGAAACTATCCAAGATATACACACATGCAAAATTTCATGTGGAAAAGTCAAACCACTGCAGAGATATGAGTGATTTTAACCCCAGGCAGATGAACAGATGGACACTGTGCAAACATGGTTGCAGGTGGCGCCACCTTTTGTTGTGTATGTTATAAAGCTATCCCAGGGCTACATTTGTGTAAAATTTTTTTCCGGATCGGTCAAACGGTTCCCGAGATATATGGGATTATGTGTGGAGCTTTAACGTGAATGTAGGTGGCGCCACCTGTCACAAAATCGATAAAGCTATCTAGGATGTATATGCATGCTGAATTTTAGGTGAATTAGTCAAATCACTGCAGAGATATGAGTGATTTTAACCCCAGGCAGATGAACAGATGGACACTGTGCAAACATGGTTGCAGGTGGCGCCACCTTTTGTTGTGTATGTTATAAAGCTATCCCAGGGCTACATTTGTGTAAAATTTTTTTCCGGATCGGTCAAACGGTTCCCGAGATATATGGGATTATGTGTGGAGCGTTAACGTGAATGTAGGTGGCGCCACCTGTCAAAAAATCGAGAAAGCTATCTAGGATGTATATGCATGCCGAATTTTAGGTGAATTAGTCAAATCACTGCAGAGATATGAGTGATTTTAACCCCAGGCAGATGAACAGATGGACACTGTGCAAACATGGTTGCAGGTGGCGCCACCTTTTGTTGTGTATGTTATAAAGCTTTCCCAGGGCTACATTTGTGTAAAATTTTTTTCCGGATCGGTCAAACGGTTCCCGAGATATATGGGTTTATGTGTGGAAACAGACGCACAAACGGACGCTGGGCAGAGACGAAAGGTCAGAGGTCAAGGTCACTTGGTTAGGCACCAGTTCACATGTGACCCGATAATTTGTGTAAGTTTCAGAAAAATCTGTCCAGTAGTCTCAGAGGAGTTCTCCGGAAACGAACGCGGCGGCGGCGGAACCCGGTCAAAAACATAGTATCCGCAAAACTTCGTTTTGGCGGATACAATTATATCAAATAATGTGAGCAAAGTCTAGATAACTTGAGAGGGACTCAACGGAACATAGATTAAGTGAATTTTATTAAAAATATCAATCATGAGACATATAAGATATATCATCATTTATTTCAAATATTAGTCTTTCACCTTTTCATTTGCCGTTTACAATGGGACCTCTTGTTTACAAAAGTTTTATTTTCATGATAAATCCCCTTTGGCGAATATCACAAATTTGAAACCCTCATGGACAGATAGACAACAACAACATGCTATTCTACATCAGGGTACACTCTGGTGCAGTAATTCTAGAATATTACCATTATGTTACAGATAACACAGCACCAACTGTCATTTTCATGCTTTGATAACAGGACTGTAACATTTAATTACACAGTGTTGCAATGCAATACTAACTCAAATACTGTACTGATCTTTCCAATTCAGAGTCTGATTAATAAGTTGACACTATATAACCACTCACAGAAAATCTCACATTTAACTAGTGACCTAATAATAGTCAGCAGCCTGTAAGGGAAAACATCATTGGTCAGAAACCAGTTGATCAGCATCTGATTGGCTAACAGCTGCATGTTTAAACCAACTGAAGAGGCTGTATCATTATTCCACAAGTGTGGAGGCAAAAGCATGGTAAACCTGAACAAATTTAAAGAATAGAATGACTTGGAATCCAAACTCTATTACTACTCATATATGTATCCTATTGTGTATCTAATATTGTGAGTGACATATCACAATACATATTTTATGATGAGATAATGTATCCTTACAGACCTATATGACAATATGGTAGTACCATTGTCCTGATGCGTTTTTACTGATATTCCCATTTCACATTATATATCTATATCAGTTTATACATGAACTATCCACTAACAGATACTATAAGAATTAAATGTATACACTCTTCACACAGCAGTTGTCCACCCTGGTGGTTGAACCCAGAGAACCTTGCCATAAAAAGCAGCAGTTATGAAAAAGGAGATCTGAGAAGACTGCAGTGTATAACCATTGTGTGAGGAGCACATTCAATATAAGGCCTAATAAAGCATCACAAGTGAACTTGCAGTAGCAAATTTTAATCTGCCATAATAAACATGAAATTCCATATTTATCATTCATTACTGCAAACATAGGATCTGACTTTACTTCAATATAAGACCTTTCTTATTTAAAGCATTAAGTAACTGCAGGCCCCAAGTGATACTCAACCTCAATACTTATTCCATATTGATAATTCATTAATGCAAATATAGTATCTGACTTTACTTCAATATTAGACCTTCCTGGTTCAAAGCATTATGTAATTGCAGGGCCCAAGTGATACTCAACCATTGATCAGCTGACCTGGTTGTAGTCACTTATTGAACACCTGTTTTTTTTCAATGATAACTAACCTTCCAAAGCTCCCAGGCAGGTAATCGAGGAATGTGTCATTCAGGTAGAGTTCTGTTAAATTCAGCAGCTGCATGAACCCCTCCGGCAGCCTGGAAAAAAGTCACAGCATTGATTACAACAACACCAGGGATGTAACAATGCACTATGTAATCAATGTATTCCATCAAAACCACTCATAAACTGATAATCAAATCAAGAATGTAAAAATCAGTTCATTTGAATTACTGCTTATACAGTAATTTTTCAGCTCACACCTATACTCTGTTTCAACACCCCTGTCCACCTATTTTTTTGCGATATTTCTTTCAATTGTTCTTTCTTTGCCATGACAAATTAGCTTTCATCAAAGGATCTAATGTGGTGATTTGATGGTTTACACAAGCATGAAATAAATAAATTTACTTTGCGATGACAGGAAGGTGTTGACTTGTCTAGAAAGAGCTGCAAAAATAATGGCGTCAGTTTAAGTGGTCACATATCATGTTAATCTATGCATTGTAGGAGGGACGTATGTGTGACATAATAGACATATGACGTACAAATACCACTGCGACATCAATACTACGATGGATGTAATTTTAGTCTGTAATCTTAGGTCATCACTGATATGTTGCAAGACCATTCATCTGTTCAGTCATATTTCTTTAGAGTATAATTTTGCTGTTAGATAATCGCCACATTGGACTCTTTTGCCTCTGGGGTAAATAAAGGTGAGCTTAAGTGCACGGTACAAAAATTATCATGTAAAATGAGGTGGACAGATGTGGTGGAATGGAGTACAGGAGGACATATAAACAATACACATAATGTACTTATAGCACCAAGTACTACTGATTAGCATGTTACTTTATATTCTTTATTACAGGTATGCACAATAATGCATGATATTATTTATTATATTAGATATGCTATGATAGTCATCTAAGCAACGCCTTAAGTTAACAGAAGACACTGAGTAGATATATATTTCTCTGATAGAATACTAAGACTGATTGCAATCAATTAGCTTGTCAAAAATTGATAATCAATCAGAATCAAAGATACAATGTACCTAAGTATTCCGATCTGCAAAGTTTATAAAATGTAGAGGGAAGCTACACAATCCATTCCAAAATGTTTGGTGCATTAAAATGGGCAATTATTTTTAAAAGTTCTGATTTGATTGCTTATTGTGTGAAATACCAAATACTTAACCTGCTGTCATATGAAACAATGATCATGTCATCTAGTTAATTTTCATGTATATGAGTGCATGTATTTAGATACTTCTAAGTTATAAAATGTGAACAAAGCTGAAAATACATTACAGTTTTCCAACATTTACTGATAGGAAATTTTCTTTTAAATGTGGGGTCAAGTAAAATCCTCGTGTCATTCGGGCTGGACGACTTCTGGATGGACGACTTCGGGCGGGACGACATTCTGGATGGACGACCATCGGAATGGACGACTATTTAACTTAATACGTAATAAACGCTTGAAATGATGCTGATTGTGGGATTACTACCATGCAAGGATAACCTTGTGGCTATTTGGGTGTTGTTTTGATATTTTTATCGATTTTGTAACAGACGTGTGGCGAATATCACGGCCGCCTGCATGTCAGTATTGTCCAATCAAAATAAACGACCATTTGTTTAGATACTTATGCATTTACTTTGAAGAACAGTTACGGTGCCATTACTGTGTTGTTTGCATATTTTCATCAAATGTCTTAGTATACCCTAAGTAAGTAAATGTCACATGTTGCGATCTGTCTGTGACTCACTGCCGATAGCAATGGACGACACATTCTGAATGGACGACGGTTTGATTAGATGGGCCAACTGACACACAAGTTAAATGACAGTGTTATACTATATGATAGTGTTCGCTACTTTGTGTTTGCATTATTGGTATAACTAATATTATTGGTATTCTGTGCACTGTATTGTTAAATTTATTAAATATAAATTAAGAAAAAGACTAATGGAATAAGAGGAACTGTGCTTATGGCTGCCGTCGGATTTTGATAAATTCACTCACTCACTCACTCACTCTCTCTCTCTCTCTCTCTCTCTCTCATACTAATCGTTTGTCGTCCTTTCCCCCTCTTTTTTCTCTTTTAATAACATTTTATTTCCCTTTTGTTTTCAGTCTTCCTGCCTTTTTCCTTATTATCATTTTCTCTCATTCATTAATTCTGTCAATCTTCTAACTGACTTTATATTGGCTTTATGCCTGGTTGATTATGGATCCGTTAATTAGCACAAGCGCCGTGACTGAGAACCCAAAGGTTATTGTTAATACAACATTAATCTCATCAAGGGGGCAACAAAGGCATCAGTTAGCCTTTGATCACAAATCAAAGGGAATGGTGACAGTACCAGCAATATCAGCTGTTTCATATTTTATTTTTATGAACAAAATGTTTATCATAAATATTGTCCTACTTTATATATATATCATTTATGTTTAATATATCATTTATGTTTAATGTCACAGTATTGAACCTCGCAACAGGATGTCGCAAGCAACATGGTAATGGACAAAATTAACAACATATTAATGAAATCAATGACTTTATAATATGAACAGGGTAAAGCGTTACTAATTATGTAATGATGTGGGTATAATTTTTTTAAATAAACAGAGTGAGAATTAGGTGTGTCGTCCAGAAACGTAAAGATTTACCAACGCAGATTTGTCCCTTACAATAATTATGCGCAATGCATCGATCCGCAGTTAACACACACAAACATACAGAGTGTACAAAACACATATATAATTGTAGAAGAATCTTTATTAGTATAATTTATAATTTTCCGTAATCGGCATCAACACTCCGTTAGGTCTAAAGCAGGTCACCAGTCAGGCGTGTCATCCCACGAGGTCAGCTAGGCTGCGAGTCAGATAGCAACTCGTGACTGGAATTGTTTGAACATAGCTGCAGTTTTGCAAAAAGATCATCCAAATAGCCACAAGGTTATCCTTGCATGGTAGTAATCACACAATCAGCATCATTTCAAGCGTTTATTACGTATTAAGTTAAATAGTCGTCCATTCTGATGGTCGTCCATTCAGAATGTCGTCCCGCCCGAAGTCGTCCAGCCCGAATGTAATCAAAATTCTTTGGGGTTCAGTAAATTTTCTGCCTAGCTGGGTCCCAGTGTCCGATAGAAAATGTTGCCAATTATGAGCCCTGTATCAGGAACTTTTTTGTATATTGACTGTATCGACTATATGTATTATTAAATGTGTGCCATATACTGACTGTAATATATTAATACATTGGTCACATATGAATGGTTGGAGCCTGGCAGCTGCAGTCTTCAGTTTACTGCACATGGGGTAAATGCTCAATTACCTCTTACATAATCAATTGTAATACAATCTGCATAATCTGTTATCCAAACAAGGCATATACAAATCAAATTATTCCAAACCAATAAATTTACTTCAGTTCTTTGTGTTATTAATAGGCTAAATATAGCCAATATTGAGTGTGCTGATTGGCTTTAGCTACAGAAAAACAGATTTCAACAGTCTGTGTGTATTAGAGGGTTTAATAAGTTAATGCTTAAAAGTGATAACAGACGGCCCGATATATGTCAATGAAGAGAACAGTATAATGGACTGTAATGAAACATGGCAGATGTCTGTATATATCTTATTCAACCTAAACAGTCAATCTGCACATAAAACAAAGCAGGGTGCTTGGCTACAGTATTATGGCAGCTCTCATTTATTTACTGCTTCCAAGCACTTTACATTACATTATTTCATCTTTTTTTGTGTAGTATATCAAGCAAAGGCATGAAAAAAATCAACTGCTACTAGATAACCATGTTTATTATACTGTTATATCCTTCATAATGGTGACAGGTGATGAGTTTTTATGTACAAATTCTCAGAAAATTATAACAGTGAAACCTGTGTAATAAAACCACCTGTGGGTCTGGCCAAAAGTAGATTTAATTAACATGTGGTCTTATCAGAAAACTTATCTATGACCAACCTGAAAGCTTTCATTTCACTCAAATGTTGTCTCAATAGACAGGGGGTCTTATTAGAAAGGTGGTTTTTAAGACAGCTTCCACTGTATATAAATTTTTCTAAGGATGGGGGGGGGGGGGATGTTAATTGGCATCTGAAGAGAGATGGTTTGGGAAGGTGTCCCTGCCATGGCACCATTCAACTTTCAAATTTCAGCATAAAGTGGGGCAAGGTGGTAAATTAATGTGCTAAATATTTATTTTTTTCAAAGACTGCTGAATACCAAGCTAAAACATATTTTCCTTACATTCCAATGTTACATGCAATATTTTAATAAAACTCATGCTGCGTAATATGCACATATTTTTTGTATTCCCCCTCTAGGTCTGAATGTGTATACTTGTATGGCTACCCTCGCCCCCTTTACCCCAGTTCTATAGCCTGTGATATGGGGCAGCAATGTTTTACATATAACATTACTGAGTACATTCTAATTAATGCATCACCTCGTTATAAGAATATACTTACTTCCCAAGAGGGTTGACACTGGCCTCCACAATACGCAGGTGCTTGCAGCATTTGATGTTGTCTGGCAGGCTCACAATACCTATAGAGAACAAATTATACCTCTGTTCTTAACCCTCTCTAAATAATTTATGCTTTAATTGGAACGCTTCCAATCATGTTAATTATTATTTACACTGATACTTCCATTGTTTATCAGTGCTGTCTGGTTGTTTATTGTAACAAATAGAACAGATCATATAGGCATTGTTTACATTGCAAAATCTCTTTATATACCCTAATCAAAGAGAAGATGTAGAATCAAACTGGTCAAATGACACTTCAGATAAAATGATAAGAATTCGGATAATAACAGACACTCAGCTTTCAGCTAAACATATATGAAAACTTTCTAAAACCCTTTCTGTACAACTCTCTAAGCATATAAATTTCACTGATTATAAAACAAGGTGCCTGTCATATAACATATCTATTTTGCTCATGGTTTTACATTATATATGGGGGCATAGAGAGAGAGAGAGAGAGAGAGAGAGAGAGAGAGAGAGAGAGAAAGAGAGAGAGAGAGAAGGATGAAAAGACTTTAAGAGTAAGGGAATATTCAGAATCATTTAGAAAAAAAATATTCCATGTGGATCAAATAAAATTAAGAACATGAATAAATTCAATTATTTGTCTCAAAAACTCCTTAGACACATTCTCAGCTCTGACATATTGTGGTTTGCTTTCAGTTTGCAAGTGTTATATATTTGTGATATTCCTGAATAAGACATTACCACGAAAATAAAACCTTTGTGAATAAGACACCCGACCTACACAGATCAACATTCCTACTCTATAACAAAATCAACCAATGGCTCGTCTATGCTATCTGTGCTTGTAACTTGAAAAGTTGTAACTGCAAAGACTGATTATATAAAAAATATAAGATCTTTTTATAGTATCTGTAACTCAAAGACTGGTATTGCATATAATATAAGACTTTTGTATTATCTACCAAAAATGAAGAATAATTTCCATTTTTTTTATGTGCCCATGGGTCCTCATGGGTCAAGATTATGAGCCCATATAATTTAACTTTATCCACTTTTGGATATTCTTTGTAAATATATGTGAAGGCTGCTGTATGGCGGAAAAGCAAAGATCTCACCCTAGTGAAATACTGGAAAAGTTGAAATTGTGGAATTTTAACCTTGCAAATATGAAGCAAACCACAGTAATGTGTACAGGTAACGAAAGTTGAAAATGACAAACAGACCTGAGGGCTTGGCTCCTGTGTTGCATTAATTGCGTTCACATGTATACTTTACATAACACACCGTCTGAACATCAATATCACAGTATACCTCTGAGTAATATATACAAGAGCCAGCAGTCTATTTGTTTACACCCTGTGACCTCAAGCTGCAATATCACCATGACCTTGTGTTACAATATTATGTGTTTTATGACCTAACTTCCTCAGTTGTCATATTCATACAGCTACACAAGTATATAAAAAGAGCCGGATGGCAGAAAAAAAATTTGTAAGGGCAGCCCTTTTATAGGTCTGAGAACTTGTGTTCTTTGCCACTCAACAGATATAAAGTGTGTTGAGCAAGTGGTTTTTGGCAACAAAGCTCATTAAAGTGGAAGCAAGCACTATTGGACAAAATTGGCTAATATGCCCATACATGCTGATCTGCTACCCCGGGTGAGACTGATGGTCGGAGCCCGTCAGATTAGACAGATTCTCGAGTGCTATTGTGTTGTCTGGATGTAGACGAGGATATATGTTCGCTTAAGTAACAAGCTTTCATATGTTACTTGGAACATATAACTCCAGGCACCCTGGATGTAACATAAACACTTGTAGCGGTATGGCTACCTGGGAGATATTGAACCTGCTCACCTGGGGCTAACGAGATAAAATTCAGGTGTGAACATGGTGTTAATGGAGTGAACCTGTACACCTGTTGTTCATGATGAAAACAAAAAGATCAGAAATGGCAAATATGGCAAAAAAAAAAAGACCAAATCATAATTTTAAATTTATTAAACTGCTCATTGATCATAAGATGATATCCAATATTTATACAAATTAACTTCCTTTAGTGAACCCCCTCCCCCAGCAGACATTGACAATTGTATCACCTGTAACCTTACATGTTACATTTAAGGTAGGATTTCTTATTTATTGTCAGAGGTTAATTTGTACTTTGAGGAGTCTAAAAGAGGATAAGATTTTTAAAGCTACCAAGGTCTTATTGTGAATATATTAATTCAGTGTTAACGGACATCAGCACAAAAATTCAAGTCATGCAAATCATAGGTCTTGTGACCTCTGACCTCAGTAATTATGCACAAATTTGCTGAGAATCAAATAATCAAATGATATATTTTATTGGTTAATATTCATAGTGAGTTTCATTAAACCCATCCATATCCTTAAGTTTTCACAGTGATATACAAGTGTGGTGACTTCTGTCCTCATTCAATAAGGGCATATTTTAGTAAGAATTGGATTCAGGTGAGACACTTTAGTAGTAAAAATTGTAGTGAATTTTAGGAATATCCATCAAATTCCTGATAAGTTATCATGGTGACAGCACCTTAGTAAATAGGTACAGATTTTGCCAAGTATCAAACTTAGTCCAGATAATTAATTGGTAAATTTTATATTCATAATGATTTTTATGAAAATTGGGCAAATTCCTGGTATGTTATTGTGGTAACACCAAATGTTTATGGACAGATGGACATAGAGACAAGTACTGGCTTCTGCCTATGTATCAGTACTATGATAATATAAGCTGTCTGTAAGACAAGCATATGGAAAGAGTTTCATTTACAAAAATGTGATACATGATAAAAATATACTTTTCAGAAAAGAAGGTGTAAAATAACAATGCCCCATCCATCATAAACCTCGGGAGGAAAAAATGTAACAAATGAGGATGACACTGCCCCCTGGAGGGTAATACAGGAATCCAGAAGATATAATCCTCATTGTTGCTCCTGTTAAACCTTATATCTATGAATTAACCACAGATGGATAAAATGATGTAGAACTTACCCTGCACTATTAATCAAAACCTGATGGAAAGGAAGCTTGCCAAGTAAGCAGTCCATCTACAAACTGATTTAATGGCATGTTTGTACAAGAACTGAAGGGTATAGGTTTACCAGTTAGTGTAAAATATTAGTTGTCATGTTTGATGATTAAGTCTGTTATTAATGCCAACCCAGGCTCACAGAAATGCATTTTCACCAACAGTACTTTATGCAGCATGGGCTACAATGTCAGATATTGTGTTTTTTTAAAAATCAAACATCCATGCTGTCAAATTTTGCAGTTTGCTTGGGACTTGCATTCAAGTTTATTGAATCAACTGAGGTAGGAGAGGTATTTGGTCGTGGTGTGCCACATATAATTTATAAGTGTCAATTATTGTGTTTGTTAAAAATAAAACATCCCTGCTGCCAAATTTTGCAGTATGCTTGGGACCTGCATTCAAGTTTATTGAATCAACTGAGGTGGGAGAGGTATTTGGTCGTGGTGTGCCACATATAATTTATTAGTGTCAATTATTGTCTTTGTTAAAAATAAAACATCCCTGCTGCCAATTTTTGCAGTATGCTTGGGACTTGCATTCAAGTTTATTGAATCAACTGAGGTAGGAGAGGTGTTTGGTCGTGGTGTGCCACATATAATTTATAAGTGTCAATTATTGTGTTTGTTAAAAATAAAACATCCCTGCTGCCAAATTTTGCAGTATGCTTGGGACTTGCATTCAAGTTTATTGAATCAGACTCAGGTAGGAGAGGTATTTGGTCGTGGTGTGCCACATATAATTTATAAGTGTCAATTACTGTGTTTGTTAAAAATCAAACATCCTTGCTGCCAAATTTTGCAGTATGCTTGGGCCTTGCATTCCAGTTGAGTGAATTAAACTCAGGCAGGAGAAGTATTTGGTAGTGGTGTGCCAATTAATAAATTATATAAGTGACTGCTTGTTTTTTTTCATGATCGATTAAATTTTTTGCGTGACTGGTCACAAACAATAATTTACAGAAGAAGTCATGTTATATGGGGAAAAAATATTCTAATCCTGCCAGAAATATGAGAAAGACGGGACACACAGTAGCAAATAGCATTAAAACTGAGCCTTGAGCAACAAACAAGTGTCAACAACTGGGTCCTTACCTTGAATATTCAGCATGAAGTACAAGTCAGTCTTAACTCAATATTTTAGTTATAATTCTATACAGCAGATTTCCATAGTGGTTCATATAGGACACACAAAAAATTATTTTTGCATGGGAACATGATAATTATTGAGTGGCCTCACAATACTATCGTGTGAGAACGTGATAAAAAATAATTATCTGTGTGTTCTATACTAGCCACCACAGATTTCAGTTATATGGAAGGTAATAAAATAACTGATGAATAATAGATCATCAGCCTACTTGTTTTGATCTCAAAAAGTCCTGTTTTTAATCCAGCTTCTATAATTAATCAACGATTAGTTCTTCATAAAAGTAATACTGGAGTGGCAGAGGTGCCTAGTTATCTGTTTGTTAACTGTATATATTATTTGCCATACTTGAGTCATGTCTTTATACAGTAATGTGCAGATTAAGTACTGGACCAGGTTACCTCTTTGGTTTCACCTTGTGTTATATCTATAAACCAATACCATTAGACAGGTATAACCAGCACACTTCTATAACTTTATATGTTTCACATATTTTTATTATACAGGCCTTGCCATGCAATATATTACAATCCCAAATGATTTCTGTTTCATTCTGAGCAACAGTCAGTTAACCATCAACATTCCTGCTATTAACAATAGCTCAACTGTAAAAGGCAGCCTTGGAATGCATTGCTTATTGTCTCAAATGACAACGGTATAATACGTTGAACATCATACCAGACTTGGCACTATACAGTCAATGTGCAATGTTTTTTCAGCACACTGTCTCTTTTCTTGTTAGTATTATTTATTAGACTAGGTTTGCATTATCAGCTGTCTTTATAGTTATGTTCAACTACTGCACCCCTACCCCAACACTGCACCATTCAGTTGGCTTGTTTTGTATAAAATCTCTAAGACAACTTGGAATAAACCATATTTCCATGTTTAATGAATCCCCTAGAATGAATTGGTCTGGCAAATTTCTCCAGGCTTCATGAAAAGAATATATCTTTGATTACAGCACATAATTTTTATAGATCAACAAAAGATACACTGTACAGCAAACATGAACACAAGAAAGAGTTAATTTAGATTATTTAAAATTCTGGGATATTTTGGGGTTGCATAGCTCACAAGCATTAGGTCAGTGTGACTTAGCTTCAATGTTCCAGTGCAGATTGTGCCCAGATTTCTGTGTAACCTGTATTCATATATACAGTCGAGCCCACTGTGTCATATCAGTTAAAAGAAAATCCTGTTTAATGTCACATAAACCTAAAATCCCAAACCATTTCCTATTTATATAATGGTAAATCTGACCGGTTTATATCACAGAATATTGTCATAATCCTGTTTATTGTCATGCTTGGAACCCTTTGCAGTGATACCAGTTTGCAGTTAATATTACATCAAACGCCGACACGGCGTTCAACGAGGCCAAGAGCTGGTAATCGGTCAGAGGTATCAAACAATCACATCTCCCACCTGTGTGCGATGTTGGCGATCATGTTATACATAATGATCTCCTGGCCTTTGCAAGGCTGTGGTTTACACCTCAGTGACGTTTCGCCGAAATGATATGAAGCACAACTGTCAAACGTTGCTTACGACTGGAAATCCCCTTAAGGGTCCATGAAAAGCTGGAGGTTTTGTGAGCACTTCAAGCACCTGCTCCAAAATCTCAATCGCGGCGAAACGTCAGAATGTTGACAATGGCATGATGATGCCTGCTCCCAGATCAGTTCTATCATAAAGACAATCATGGAAGTTTGAGTCATTAATAGGATATCCAGAAAATAAGGCACAATAGTCGGTGAAAAAAAATATCTAGTCAAATAGTTTGCCTACGCATAACATTATAATTGTACCACATATTTCAAAACATTTGACCTTCTGACCCAGACACTATGTCTCTTTCTGTAGGCGAGTCCGATTTTTGTCAGTTATTGCGGCATGTTGCAAAAATCTTACAGGAAATAAATTTTAAGATTTTTAAAAATATCCATAAATTTGTCCGTTTCATTTTTATTGACGATTTATTAAATATCATTTGAGACATAACTCTTCTTGTATGACTCAATAGGACATCGATATTGAAGCCCGCATAATGTCATATCCCGGTTATTATCATAATTTTCGCATGCACCACGGATATGACAATAAGTGGGCTTGACTGTACTTGGATTTCCTTATCCTTTCTGCTGTAATTAATGTCTAGGTGCCATTATTTTAACTACATGGAATGACATTTTTAACACTGATCCTGTAATGCAAGGTATGCCTTTGCAATAATCAGGTTGAAAATGGAAGGATCTCTGTTAAATGCCTTAATAACTAGGATAAGACAAACATTTATAATCCCAGTGGGCAGTGCTATGATCTCAGTCAACAAACAGGACACAGTTTCAGTTCCAGGTAGAGGGGACTGCTGATGGAAAGATGCCTAAACCACTGATTACCAGAGTTTGCCCACAGCTTATATTTATTTTGTTTCTGTCTAAGAGTCACACATGCACTTGAAGAGTCCAAACACATGGGTTAAATGACCATAAGAGATAACAACAGTAGTCTAAACAATGTTACTCCACAGGAAAGGAAGAGCCCTGGGAGGGCAGGGTGAGGACAGTGCTGCCCCGAGAGAGCTCAGACAGGGTGAGGACAGTACTGACCGTTCTTGCTGATATCAAGCTCTTCCAGATGGACCAGGCTGCCAATAGCGTGAGGAAGGCTGCGAAGTTCATTGTCTCCTACACTAAGCTTTCTCAGCCCATGACAGCAAAACAGCTCCTGTAAGGATGAAGGGAAAAATATCACTGATCATCACCCTACTGACAAAAAGTAAACACAGATTAATGCAGATCAGTGATGCGTAGGTCAAATATTAATATTCTTTTAATCAAAGAAGCACATATATTTTCAAGTAATGGAAAAAATGTACTTTTATTTATCATTTATGTGATTAATTGCTGAAAAAGATTTATAAATCTCATATTAGTACGAAATACTTCCACAAGATGAAATGACCAGAGCCTTTTTTATTCCTATCCATCTGAAGACAGATATACAAACACAAAGAAATTACATTATTTCCCCACCTGGATCTGATTATAATTCAAAATCTAATAAATTCTTCCTCCTCAAAATTAACAACTCAAAATATTTCATTGTAAGAGAGGCATCAAACATTACAAAGAAAACATACACGGGTGAATACATGACCTCCTTCACATGTGACAGGCAGAGGTAAACATACTATTTTGTAATATTTAATTTCAGCAGTATACAGATCATGGCTGATGGTGAAACCCAATAAATGATGGTCCCTGAAAGTATGTTTTGTATGGATTCCCATATAGAACGAAGCCAATATGAGCTGAGAAGGCAATCATGCAGTGTAGGCCTACACACAGTAAGTAAATGTGTAAAGGTTGGGAACAGTGACAGACAAAATGATGAATATATAGGTGCAAGGGCTGTGTCAATATAACCTGTTTGCCCTGAGAGATATTAACAAATGTATGGGATATACTTCAGTATCTCAGTTAATGGATATCCAGAAAATGTGTGGACTCTATATATAGCCAATTTAGCAAATATACTATCCATTTTGAGCCTACCTTTGTTCTCAACTTTAACCCTAGGCCCAAGGTCATCATTATAGGGGGCTTTTCCAATATCTGATGTCTATTATCAACAGATAATCCCTTTAACCATTTTATAAAATAAAAGCTTGTCCATAAACAAACATCTACATTCATCACAGAAGTGTGATAAGAACCTTTCTTGGTAGGAATTACCTATAGTTAATTCATATGTAAACAGAACAAGCCACAAAGCAAATAAATTATGCAGATAAGGCAGGTGAATAGCTGGCTTTAATAACTGTGTTGGTGACACAATTCCACCAACCTTGTTTGTAGCAATCATGATATTCTTTGGTTAGCCTTCACTTGATACAGAAAGTTTCAAGTTGATTCATAACAAGTCATGAAGACAAGAAACAACAATAAATTAAGTTACTCTCCATGTGAAACATGTTTTGGTCACCTATACCAAACCCGATGTAACCTCACATATAATATGATTTTTTTTTCTACTATTTACTTTTTTTATAAATATTATACTAATCACACTTAGCCTGCACACAATTGATCTTGACCATATCTTATAATTATAGCATCTGAATAACTAACAAGCTATCAAACAGGCTTGAGCGAGCATTCCATATGCAAATTCAGTATGTATGTGTATGCAGTACATATGCATATGCAACCAGAAATCATTGGCCTGTGATTCCATTAATAGGTAATACATATATGCAAATACAATTCATATGCAGCAAAAATGGGCCTATTGTAAAGTACTGGAGGAGAAGAGAAGTCACCTGCCAGCAGAATACCCTATCACTGACGTCAAAGTGTGGAATTCCCATGTCCATTACCATGTTTATGTGTTAAAATTGCTTTAGTGGGCGATCAAAATTTGCTGCATATACATACATACATAAACGTATGTACTGCTCACACATGTATATATGGAATAAATGCAAAGAGAATATATTGTGTCCAATTCCTAACTGCATATGCATATGTTTGACATTCATACTGCATATATGCATATATATATAAAATGCTACAAGTTATACCATAAATATTGCTATTACAGTGTACACAGGTGTTGCAAAAATTAACAACACCAATGTATAAATCTCAAATCATTACAATATGATGAAACATGTAGTACCTTAGAAATGACAGCAGGTGTCACTAATAGGTTAAACAACAAAGTAAAGGGCCCACCACCCCAGGTGGACCATGTGTTTCTGTGTGTATGTAAACAAGACACAGAGCTTCCTAACAGCAGGTCATAGTTTTGGGGCTTATTCCAACAATAGGTTCAAGGGGGTAACTTTATTTTATACTGGTAATTTATCAAAATAAGCTCCTTTGAGACGCTCCACGCTTGACCTGAACCTAAGTACACAACAACCAGAAGCCACATCTGGAACTCCCCTTGTGATAATTATCCAAATAACACCCAGGCCTCAGAGGACTGACCTAGTAAGAAAACCTCGGCAAGTATGATGTAAATAATGGATTAGAGTCCTCTATGCCATGCTTCACAACAGAGAAAGCAAAAACGTGGGGATATCATATACATGTTTGTGCTCTCTCATCCTGTGGAATTTCGTTATTTGTCTCACATGAACAGTCTGACTTAATCAGTGCTTGTTGGGGCATGAGACAGAGAAGGAAAAGGAAAACAATTCTTATTTAAATCCCCCTGTGGTGATTATAAAATCAAATAAAGCTGGGTCTAGGTGGTGGTGCCAGCAGGGATTCAGGATAAAGACAAAATATTTATAAAGAAAACGTAAAATAAAAACCAGACTTACTCAGGACCATATATCACACATCACGGGTATAGTGCCATAGAATGAGCTTGTAATGGATAAAGCTACAAATCTTTTTACGCATTTATGGCCAGTATGTGGTTGCTGTACATGCAGTTGGGAAGAGGCCAATATCTTTTACATGGTTGTGGGTGTGGATATAATGAATGTATGTATGTATGTGCAATATACATATTTAACACATAAGATAGGCCTCACATATGCTGATAAATATGTTTAATCAATGAATACACCTACTGTGAAATACACAATTAGCGGGATTCCGCATCCGACACTATCAACTAGAATTTTTTTGTCAGACAAGTCATTACATGATAAAATAAAATTTTGGTCAGATGACAGTTCAGATAGGTACGAGAACCACATAAAAGGAATCAGTCCTTCATAATATCTTCTTTCATCATAATATCATATGTTTGACTCTATTTTCACTAATACCATACCGCAGCAGCAACTGTGTACAGGAATCATAGCTTTAGAGGTACTCATTTGGAATATCCCTAACCAGTAACAACTTAGACCTGTGTTCTGAACAGACATGCACTAATAATGTTGTATTCTCTGTCTGCTGAAGAGAGATGAAGAAAACAACATGATAATGCAGGGCTCGACATTAATGCTTACCTGGGACAAGTATAAAATTAAGAAAATAGTGATAGAAGTGGATTCAGTATAAAACTTGATCTTATATTTGATTATTTTCCAAAACTGTTTGTCCAATTTATAAGTATCAATAAACCATCCTATTCAAACATACTGATAATGCGTCTCTACCCTAAGTTACCTGTTACTTATCTGATATACAATTAAACTTGCAAAATGGTGATGTGGAGCACACTTAGCAGCCTGGCAAAATTTACTGATTTTTGTAGAGCAAGTCTAAATTAATGTAGGGCAGGTAAAAGCTAGGTGCTGCTTACCCCATGTGGGATACACCTTAAAAAGTTAATGTTGGGCCCTGTAATGACTATTTTGTAATAATGGAGTCCCAATGTAGTACAAATACTAACTATTTCATGGGCATCAACTGTGCACTTTATCTTTGACTGAAGTACTGTGATTTTTTAACAATCAAACCAACAGTAAAGCAGAATTTCTTGAGACGTTTAATAAGATCTCAGGAGAAACTGAGCCTTCAATAAGGCTAGATGCTCAAATAAGCAAAAGTCTGATGATGATTTGAGAAACTAGCAGAATTGTTATCATGAATATTGAGTATAAATGACTGGTTAATTTGCATACATAAATCTTAGACTGTGTTATATCCAGTTCAACACTGAAGATGGTAATAAACAAAAGATGTTGGCATGTGAATCTTTTGAAATGTCTTCAGCATAGTGCTAAAGCATGAGAGTTTGGAAGCAGTTGGACTGCAGCGGTATAGAGAAGAGGCTGGAATTATAGCTTTGGGTGGCCACAGTCATGTTGGTGAATTACAGGATGTTAGGTCTCATAAAAAAAATACCAAACTAAGAATGGTTGTAAACTGTTACCTTTATGAAATAATTCTCATAAATAATGCCCCGCTGTTTAATCAACAGGAAAATGGGTAAGTTATCCTAACAAAAAATTTTGGAATCCTTAATTTGAGATTATTAATTATAACAAAATCCACAGAATTAAACTCCTACAAATCACTCTAAATCCATAGTATTCAAGAGAATCATGGAGTTTTAGATAAATATTTTAGCGTCTGCCCAGGTAGGCCCAGTGAGGCACCACAGTAAATGATTTATTAAACACAAACTTGTATAGTCATTTGTATGATGAAGCATGTTTTAAAAACAGCAGATATGGTTATACATGTATCATTTTTAAAATACAATAAGTCAACCGAGTCTAAATACCCATGAATCGTTTTCACCACCAATAGCATGCTACTTAAATCACCTTGAAAATAACATATTAAGCACAGGTCCTAACTGATAACTAAAGCAGCATGAATAATGACCCAGCAGAGCGATGCATCATCCATTTATCCCAGAGAACAAAGGTTAATTTAAACTAACTGATCACCCGGATGAATGGGCCAATGGAATTCAGTCCTGGGGGTCTTCGGTTTCATTAAACTTGGTCACGTTCTTTAGGACAACTCATGTAAACCCTGATCATATGCCACATTTCACATACAAAACAGCTTTATCACATTTTGGGCCAGATGGATAAATCCAAAGAGTTAAAAAAATTCTTTGTGGCTAGAACTATGTAGGACTGTGCCTGGGTATTAATGTGTCATTGTATACAGCATTAAATAAAATGTATACCTTCAATATGCAAAGAAAAATGTAGATATAGGCAGACAAGCTTGTGCACTGGCCACTGTTTATTGGATGTTTGCTACAAGAGCACCACAAATGCGCATAATATGGCTGTTGTACATCTTGACCTCTGACATGATTAAATGTATACCGTTGTGAACAGGTTTTGCTAAAATTACACTCAGGCAGGATACCATTTCACATGCAATGCAAAACCAGTAACGATTCAAATTATCTTGAAATATAACATGTTGATACTTTACTGATAAACATTCATATTGAGTTTCATGACAATCCATCAGATTCCTGGCAAATTGTCAGGGAGACAACAAAGAAGTCTGGTAACCTCTGACCTCATCAAATAACTAACAGTGAAAATGGGTAAAGGAACTTGTCTAGGGAACACTTATCTGGGGAAAACCAGTCATAAGAATACTCATCTA
This sequence comes from Sipunculus nudus, assembly GCA_026874595.1. Lineage (NCBI taxonomy): Eukaryota > Metazoa > Annelida > Sipuncula > Golfingiida > Sipunculidae > Sipunculus > Sipunculus nudus. The sequence continues at coordinate 9,743,207 of CM049309.1, forward strand.
GGGACAACTGGTCTAATGCATACTGGTCTAGAGGAACACTGGTCTAGTTAACACTCATCGTGGGAAAAAAAAGGCAAAAGAAAACTCATCTAGGGACAACTGGTCTAATGCATACTGGTCTAGAGGAACACTGGTCTAGTTAACACTCATTGTGAGAAAAAAACAGTCAAAAGAATAGTCATCTAGGGACAACTGGTCTAAGGCATACTGGTCTAGAGGAATACTGGTCTAGTTAACACTCATTGTGGGAAAACCAGTCAAAAGAATACTCATCTAGGGACAACTGGTCTAAGGCATACTGGTCTAGAGGAACACTGGTCTAATTAACACTCATCGTGGGAAAACCAGTCAAAAGAAAACTCATCTAGGGACAACTGGTCTAAGGCATACTGGTCTAGAGGAACACTGGTCTAGTTAACACTCATCATGGGAAAACCAGTCAAAAGAAAACTCATCTAGGGACAACTGGTCTAAGGCATACTGGTCTAGAGGAACACTGGTCTAGTTAACACTCATCGTGGGAAAACCAGTCAAAAGAAAACTCATCTAGGGACAACTGGTCTAAGGCATACTGGTCTAGAGGAACACTGGTCTAGTTAACACTCATCGTGGGAAAACCAGTCAAAAGAAAACTCATCTAGGGACCACTGGTCTAGGGAACACTGGACTAGAGGAACCCTGGTTTATGGAACATTTGTTTTCAATATTTACATGAAAGGGGTATTTAGGAAATTCAAATAAGAGTCCATTCTATAATATACCACTGTAACATGTAACAAGTGATGAGTATTCATATTTTTAATGGTCAATTGAAGCATTGTAATAATTTGTATAAAATCACCAATAAGGAAAAAACAACAGCAATCAGGACTTACATGAGAACCATCCTTGACAAAAGTATGCAGAAAACCCTTCCACTGAATCATAAAATTTTGTATAGAATGGCATCTTGGTTGAGAACCTTTGTGTCAAGAACCTCTGTGAAGTGTTGTATCAACAATAAAGAGTGCATGAAGTCCATCTCTTTTTTACTGGACCAAACATCTCTTATTATTTTTTATAATGTAGAAGGAACACCTAGTGCCTTTTCTATAGATGCCAAATAAACTAGAGCATCATTTGCTGGGTAAATCTTCATTTGGCTTGATTTTCCGTATATTTGCCCCGCCAGTAGGGTATGCCTTCATTCCCGTTCATGGGTGTGTATGTGTTTGTTCTCAAAATTACTCATGCAATCATGAACAGAATCTCAAAAAAAATTTTCAGGGCATCCAGGAATGGATAATGAAGAATCAATTAGATTTTGATGTGGATCCATCACATGGTCCGGATCCAGGAACATGACCAAGGAATAGTCACAAAACTAGAGTCACTGATGCATGAATGAACCTGGCAATGTGGGACAGAAAAGTGAATGGCTGAGGCTTGGATTGGTTAGAATGCAGATTTCTAGCTTTTTTATTAGTCACTTTAGGATAACTGGTCAATAGTAAAATGTACTGGGTACATTTCCATATAAATATCACTGAGATGATTTTACATTTACCAGCTACTGGATAAATTATAAAGCTAGTTTTGTATTGTTCTGTCTGGACAAGCACAGAATTATTTTCTTTGAAAATGTTTGTGAGAGCTAGGTATAACTGTGAACAGAGTGGTCAGGCAAGTTGGACCCTGTGGGAACCGTATTAACAAGGTATGACTAGTTGATTCCCTCCTCATCATACAATACACAGATGTCTGAGGTAATTCAAACCATTCTACAATGTATACCATTATATAAACAAAACCTGCCAGCCCATCTTGAGGGAGGTGTCAGATATAAACATGGGCATAGTGGGTAAAATAACACCCCTGGGGCCCTGTTGACCATTCTGGTTACTTGGTCAGTTTGTCAGTCCACTCAGTAAACACTAAATGACCACTTCACCTGAGCTAAGTGCTCAGGTTTGAGGGTCGTTCTCAGATACCATACCTATAAAGCCAGGTATTACTTAACATCAAAGTACTTTTAAGTCATCAACTGGTTTTAAGGTGGTAGTCCCACTCCAATCAAATGACTCCAGCCAGTCCATGGAATGCACCATTTAATCCCCATACCTGTGTACTACAAACAGACAGCTACTTAACACCGCTAATCCCGGACCTTGTAGTACTGAACTGCACTTGGGATTCTTTGAAAATTTCTCTTTTGCATATGCAGGGTTTTACATTAGCTGGAAATGTGAAGAGTCTTGTACCCTTAGTGGAAACTTCTAAACCCTCCCTAGGAAATTTTAATATCTGCACATTCATAATACTTTCTTGTAAATACACAAATATTTTACTGGCAATAGAGAACCAACAAGACTTTCTTAGGAAGTCATTAAAACCCTCTTTTTTTTACTTTTATTTATATTTTGGACAAATTTTTACTCTCTTTACATTTATATAAAGTTACAGGCAATATCTTGCTCACCTTTTATTTATTTATATTTTTTTTGTAAAAATTTCATCAGATCCCATTGACAGGGATTACTTTAGGTGAATATTAATCATTAGCACTGGAAACAAATATGCAATGTTTGACCTGAGAGAATCTAGCCATATAAGAGAGTTCTAGGTGCCAATTTAGAGTGCGCTTTGTTGAGCTTGTAAACAGTAGAGGTTTAAATGTAAAACTTGAGGATACAAATTTGATAACAACATACTTCCACCTGTTTGCCACTCATCAAAATCAGTAACCCATTTTAAGGAGGTTATGTTTTCACCCTATTCTGATTGTTTGTTTTTGGTTTGAACTTTATCAACTTAACCAATTTCTCCAAAAATTAGTGGACTGACACATAAGCCAAGGAAGGTCTTATCAAATTTTATTGTAGATGCAGAAAAAGGGGGGATCCAGAAAGAATGTCGTTCACTGGACTCATTTAAACTTGGCAGAGAAAGCACACTACTGTGTAGGTTTGGGACATCAGTTTTTTATATCATGATAATGATATATAGAATATCATAGAATGTCATAATATTGTGATATCAGTATCTGGCACAGGAACTCCAGCACTTGTTTTCATATGAGTTGTTAATAGTAAGAACTACCTGTAAGCTGGCAAACCCTAGAGTTTTTGGAAGTGGCAATTCTGTCAGTTTCTCAAACACCAACATTTTGAACACGTCAGTATGGCTACATGTACATATATTTTTCATATCATAATTATTATTTCTACTTTAAATTTATGTGATTCATTCAATTAAATTTGATCTTTGAAAATAAATGATTTTCTGAACACAGACAGACCATGGTGATTCCATTAAATTTGAGTAATAATCCTGTAAGGGCATGTTTAAATACCAAAATTGTGGACAAAAGCCCATATCATGATAGCACGATTACAGGGAAGTTAACAATACACTTATCACACCTGTCAGATATTGCGACAATCCTGGTTATGGGTTACCACTCCAACCCTGCTACTGAGTGAGAGCCATTCTGGTTCTAGTTCATTTTGATAACCAGACCGGACACAATACTAAGAAACTAAATTAAACAATTTCAACGACACAAATAACAGGAAGCTAAATTAAACAATTTACACAAAACTTTGTCGGGAAGGCCCTATAAAATTTCAGTGTTGGTCTGGATTAAGCTTCAGATCCAGTTGGATTGTCTTGAACTGGCGGAGGTATATGTCTGCAGAGAATGATTCTACGTCATGTTTGTTCTGATAATCACACCCTGGAACAATACTGTGAAGTTTGGCTTTGATATCTGGCCAATTACTTTGAAGATATGGTGAACAGTGTTACCTGTCATCATTAAAGAACCCACACCTTCAAGTATACCAACACAGTAGGCAGACCTGACTGACCATATATATGATAAAAAATATTATACATTGGTACGACTAACATAACACACAGTTTTAAACTTCAACCTCAAGGCCTGACATGTTGCCCTGAATATCATTCATGCAGCTCTGCTCAGGGGTTATCGGTTTTGTTGAGTTTACAACTAACAGGGGTTTATCAGTTTATTTCTATCCATATTTGGGTAAACATTTTTTGTGAGGGAGGGGGGGGTGGGGGGGCAAAACACCATCAATTTCAATTTTTTTTTCTTTTTTCATCTTTTTATTTCTTTCTTCTTCCATTTTCTGTTTGTGCTAGATGCAACTGATTTTTAAAGCTGAAATATGGACACAATATTTGTCCTAGATCACAGCTTTCCACCTGATATATATATTTTTTACCCTGACCTGATTCCTAAGGTCGTGCCCTCCATAGTTTATTAATCATTATAGGTAAGTCGTGGGCTTCCAGGGGAGGCTTTCCCCTGAATGCTTGGCAATTGTATACATCTAGTATTTATAATTACCTATTTTACAATCACTGCCTCTGCCAGGAGGGTATGTGTTCATCCCCTTTCGTTTGATTGTGCATGCGTTTGTTCACAACATAACTCGAGCAAATCGTGAATGTAATCTCAGGGTATTTCAGGAATGGGCCTAGGAAGAATCAAACACATGATCCTGATTCAAGAACGCCATCAAGGAATATTCTCACATGTACAGTCACTAATGCAGGAATAAACCTGGGAATATGGGCCAAATAAATTAATGCAAACACATGGTGGAGGCTTGCATTCCTGAGAATGCAGATTTCTAGGTTTATATTCTCTCACAATTTCATTGCAATAATAGAGACTTACATATGTTCAATTAGAGTAAACCAGAAGAATGAATTTCTTCAGTGTGTGTTACCCTTGATAATTTACTGTCTAATTATAAGTGAAACCCCAAAACCTGAGCACCTGAGTGAAGGGAGACAATGAGAAACGTCTCTGATTTCAAAGTGTTGATAGGTAACAAGTGGCAGGGGTGCCAAGCCTAAAATGGACCCTCAAATTACACACTGAGGCTCAAACAGGCTGTGGACAGGGGTTTTGTGCTAAATTGATGAATGGAATGTTGATAGAAAGGGCAATTTCATGCTACCTGAAATGTACACAAACCACTTGGCCTAGTAATGACACATGACATGTAATTAGCTCCTGTACTAAGATCACACCTGGCACACCACCAAGTCCTTGTACATGTCTCTAAATTGAATAACTCTCACAACCTTCTGTTATTTACCCTATTTGACAATAAGCTAAAACAGTGAATCTCTTTAACTAGAATCTTCTGTGTTTAGGGGATTATATATATTCTCTCTGTCTCTCTGTCTCTCTCTCTCTCTCTCTCTCTCTCACACACACACACAATGTTAAACAGGAAGTATTTACTAGGCTTGTAATTGTATTACACATGCTAGGCACCTGCTTCTAAGCCAATGGCTACTGTTCATACACATATCACTGTCAAAGATATTTTCTTGAAAGATTGCTTGAGACAATGTATTTGATTGGATTTTCAGGATCCCTGCCCGATAGCTGTATTGTATTTACAAAGGGTCTAATATTCAATAATACACACCCTTTCACTGAAGTGAATCTCAGGAAAATGTTCACAGCACTTCCTTAGAAGGTTCTTGAGAAAATGTGTGTAGAGGAATGAGGAACAGATCTGACTGATGGACAGACAGAAAATATGTGTGCCTGCCAATGTGGGGCCAAACAATGATAAAGAATAAATAACAGGAGATCTAGAATATTGAATATTTAAGCAACAGGAGTTACAAATATTGGCACAGCTAATATTGTTTCTAAGCAGTTGATGTATTACAGAAGTAAATACCGGTTAAAATGTTAAGAAGTCACTTGACACCAGTAACCTTTTAAATCCTGCAAGACCTGAGTATTGCTAATCATATAACAGTTGAGCATTGCATAAATAGTAATCATGCTGAAATGAATCTTCAGATCAATAGTACAACAGTTAACTGGTTGCTGTTTGGGACGCCCCCTGGACGCCCATCACAATTTGTATTTATAAGCCACGATAACGCACAATGGACTCACCGTCCTAATCGAATTTTCGATGCTAATTATTTGCGTTAAATTCTATGCCACGCCATTGAACATGTTTCCATAAGGTTCAAGGACACCCCTACTGTAAAGTTGATAGTTTTTTATTTTTTATTTCGTGCTTTGACAAATCTCAGAATATGTTTTGAACAAAATAAATATGAAAAGATGTTCAATAAAGTTTACTAACTGAAATTCGAGAATGTTTATTATGTCTTAAGATTAAAAAAAGACGTCTGACATCGTTTTGACACTGTTAACCATCATGCAATTCCTCCGGGATTCCCCGAAAAAACTGTCACCGGGCGACAAAAAGGGAAATACACGCTTTACCGGGAGTACCAAAATGATCTAAGTTAACATTACAAAGGTTGAAATACTTTTATAAATGTTAGATTTTACCATTCTGGTGGACTTCTGGTTATTTTCGTGGGGTTTTATACATATTTTATGGATAAATCTGTGAGTTTACATTTTTTGTCACCTTCCTTTGAAGTTCACCTGGTCTTAATTAGATCTTCATACCTGAACAGGTAAGCAATTGTTATTTATCCTTATATGAAATCAACATGATATTTCATGTCAAATATACAAGTATTATTTTTTTATAAATTTCTTCGAACAAATCATATATGGTTTTGTCTAATTTATTTCAGAACTCCCCACCTATAATTACTTAAATAAGCTTAATCATATTTCATTAACCTATTTTACCTAGATCTTCCATGACAATACACCAGGCACCATCGGATGACAATTCCCTTATTGTTCCTAAATTCTACAATGTCTTCACTGGGATATACTATAGACATTCATGTACAAATATGCTAAAAACAACAAAGACAATATACTTACCTGAATTTACCTGGTTCTAATAATAGATATATGTGAAATTTATGATTTGTTTAGTCATTAACCTCTTGCTTGGTATCTCTGTAATATGTGTTAAAAATTTCATAAGGATCCACCAAAAATTGATCACATTATCAGTCATAACATTAATGTACAGTGTGTCAAAATTGAAAGTGTGAGGAACCTAGAATTTATCTGAACAGTAAGGGGGGTATTTTATGACAACCAAATAAGGTAAAGGGTTAATGATGCTTATGTAATATCTCAAAAAGAGTTAATGATGCTTATGTTATATTTCAACTAGAATATCAGCAGAAGCCCTCAGCCAAAAGAACAGTGTTTAGAGGTGGTAACAGTAACAAATACTAAATATCTGTTCTCACATGGATGTATATCTGTACATGTCTCAGTTATAAATCTAAAATGGAGAGGTATGTACCATGATTCATAACAATCCACCAAATGCTTCCTGAAATATAAGCTTCTATGTTTTATTCTATTATAAGCTCTGTGACCTTGAAAAGTAGGTCAAGGTCACCCATCTTCGAACTTGACCGAGATTTTGTCCATATACATCTTCACCAAAGGAATCTTCACCTATTGTGAATCATTTAAGAGATATCCCGCTCACAAGGACAAAGTTGAAAAATCCAAGAAAAATTAATTAAAAATCAGAAATTGTAGGTGACGCCCCCAAAACTCATGCAGCAGTTACAGACCATCAGTCCCTATGATCATAGTAAGTATTGTGAAAATCCACCAAATGGTTCCTGAGAAATAAGCTTCTAAATGTTTTTTCTTTAATCAGCTCTAAAATGTAGAAAAATAGGTCAAGGTCACCCATCTTCGAACTTGACCGAGATTTTGTCAATATACATCTTCACCGAAAAAATAATATTCCTACGGTGAATCCTTTTAGAGATATCCCACTCACAAGCCCAAAGTTGAAAAATCCGATAAAAATTAATTAAAAATCAGAAATTGTAGGTGGCGCCACCAAACTTGTGTAGCAGGTACAGACTATCAGTCCCAATAATCATAGTAAGTTTTGTGAAAATCCACCAAATGGTTACTGAGTAATAAGCATCTAAGTGTTTTTCTATAATCAGCTCTAAAATGTAGAAAAATAGGGCAAGGTCACCCATCTTCGAACTTGACCGAGATTTTGTCGATATACATCTTTACCTAGGAAATAAAATTCTGACGGTGAATCCTTTTCAAGATATCCCGCTCACAAGGTAAAAGTGAACGGATGCCGGCTGGACGGACGGACGGACGGACGGACGGACAGCTTGGGTGACGACAATAGCCCATCAGCCTAAGGGCTGAGGGCTAAAAAGGGTTTATGATGCTTATGTAAAATCTCAAAAAGAATAACCTTTTGAGTACCAAAAGTTTGCATGTATATTGAAAGAAAAGTTGATCACGACCCAAAATTTGCTACATTACAACATGCAAGCAATACTTGCATGTAACAATCAATGGACCACTACCATGCATTTTTACTCAGAAGGATAAAAGCAGGAGCCACTAAACCTATAATTTCTACATGTACTGGCACACTGAATAGATGACTGTCAGATTTTTTTTATTAGATGAAGAACAATAGGGCCACATCTGTGCAGCAGCACAGCTGTGGTTTATGAATAACATCTTGCATTTGGACAATAAATCAGCACAAATACCAGTATTTTAATGAATAACAGTCCTTTATTTACTAGGCAGTTAACTCAGCTGAATAGTACTAAGCCTGAACTTTATCACCTATTTAGATGAACTTGTGAAAAAGCATGGCTGATCTTATACTGATTCTTGTATGGAATGAAATTTTAAAAATTAAAATATATAAAATAAAACAATATATATATATATATATATATATATATATATATATATATATATATATATATATATATATATATATATGAGATATGCATGTGTGATGTGTATTGTTATGTACTTATCAAAATGATAAAATAGATGTAGGCTATGCACTATTTTTGTAAACACAAAAGGATGCCATAATTTCAACACATTTTTAATATATTGAAAATTATTAAAGTAAGTTTGCATTTTTCCTATGTGACCTTTTTGCTTCCGAATTCATTTTAATTCAAACTTCAGGATCTTTTATTATTATTTAGGAGAAATTAAACACAACTGTAATGGTTCTATTCAATTTGCATCACTTTTGTTAATAACAAATCATGCAATTGTATAAAACGACAGTAGTGCAATAAGTGTAGCAGAAACAAGGCAGTGGTTATGGTTTTGCCCAGTTCTGTTTATCAACATTTCTGGACTAAGTAATCACAGTCACATCATACTCCTGGAAATAATCATACTCCAGCAGGGAGGCCACTTGACGTCAGGGACCTGGGTGTTTTAGAGTTAAAGGGCTCTGGATGTCAGGAGCGTGGAGTGTAAGACTAAGAGGTTAAGAGCTCACCCTGGGTAGGTCTTTAATCTGGTTGGCGTCCACAAGCAGCTCTTCCAGAGTCCGCTCGTACATGAACACTTCAGTCGGTACATGTTCCAAGCTGCTGTGTTGGTAGTCCAAAATTCTTACTTCGTTGTCCTGTGGTCGTAAGCACGGGCACCGCTTGGCAAACAATGGCATGTCTCACTGGAAAAAAGGAAAGATAAACAAACATTCAGTTAGCTTAAAGAATATATATTAATTCAATGCTTACAATTCATGGTCCTAAAATATCACTCTGTATTAAAAAGGGAGTGGTTAAGTGGTAACAGCTCAACTCTGATACAGAAAAAAACAATGGTAAATACAATTTCAGTTATTCTGCAAAGAAACCACACCAAATGAATGTTGTCTCATTTAATGGTTGAAACATACTTTTTATTCAGATGAATATATACCATAAATTGACACTTCATATATTCTAGTAAAGACAGTAATTTAGAAAAGGGTGCTAACTATTTTTAACATTCTTTGAATTCCCAAACTGACATAGTATTGTTCTAATATTAACCCAAATCGATGGGTCTGTATACCTCTTGAAATTGATCATATGCACTAAAAATGCAGTGTGATGTTTTTTAATGCCATTGATTCAAAACACCTCCCCACTTTCCCTGACAAAAGAAAACAGTTCACGGCACCAAAGTCTCTGAACCAAAATTACTAACTCATAATTAGTTAATTTGGGACTTTGTCAGGAAAAATCAGTATTCTTGGTAAAGTTTTGTACGTGTGATCAGGTCTACTTTATCAGGTTTGAAACAAACTTCAATCCAGGGTTCCCAGGTTATACCTTACACCTTAGCAGCAGCAGAAAACTGAAGAAAGGGCTTGAGCAGGTCACTTATAGTACTATAAGGACCTTCACCCGCATCCTCACCAACAACAAAAGAGGATAAAATAGTTTGTTTCCAGTAATTAGGCCTCCAGATTATTGTAAGGAAAAGTATAAGTGAAGTCAGTAGACAGTATGCAACACCAAGCCAAGCTCAACAAGATCAAAGGCCCCATCCCAGGTTAGCTCCAGAATGCCATGCACTATGTCCAAGTAACGAAGTCGGACAAGACAGAAGAGCAGCAACAACCATGCCCACTCCACGCCATGAACCTGTACACCGCCTCCACCTGCATACAGACAGTGTTGTCAAGAACTCTTTATTTTTAATAAATAATTTTAGCTTTCATCATGAGTAACCCCGACACCTGGGTAAAACTTGGGTTTTACCTGGGTAAAACATCGGCTGGGTTAAATGGGTTTTACCCAGGTATTTACCCAGGATTCCTGGGTTTTACCCATAATTCCTATTGATCAGAGTCATTTACTCTGCATAGCCAAATGTTAGTGTCGGTGGTAAATGGCAGGGTTGATATGGTCAGAGCCACTTGATTTGCTATCAATATTTTTACAATGTGTAACTTCTGCTGGTGGGTCAGAAAGAAATTGGACGTTGGTCCTGCTTGATAAAACCATATAAATGTGGGAAAAGCTTGGGTAATAAACATGGAAAACCCTGAGTATAACATGGGTAAAATACTTTTAATCTTGGTTTTACCTTCAGGGTTGGGTAAAATAGGTTTTACCTGGGTCAAATGGGAACCCTGTTTCAAACAATATTTCAATTTATCTATATTTTCTTAGGAAGAAGAACCATAGTTTACTTTAACATAAAACATGTTAGTTGAATAAATCATGGGCTTTACAAGGATTGAAGTCATAAGGATCTCCTGGAACAATATTTGCAGTATTTGATAAAACCTAATTTTTCCTTGACATCAGCATAACCCAGGTACGTGCCGCCAAAGAATCTCATAATAAACCCTTGTAATAATCTATTAAATTTTAAATACAGTTCATTGTGACGTTTGATTATTAATGAATAAATCCAAAGAAAAAGTTGTAAAGTGTGCCTGAGAAGACATTTTCCGTAGTATCAATCAAAAAATTTTTTACATTTAACACTAACAATTTTCACTTGATAAATACAACTGATGATATTATTACACATAATTTAAATTTAAACATATATGCCATATTGGTCATGGATGTTTCATCCTAGGTAAGGACATCTTGTCCTCTGGTTTTCAGTCAACAGCTAAACTATGTAATTTCAATAAAATAAGCTACAGAATTAAGAGTCAAGACCATGGTCTGCTTCAGAAAAAAAGGTTATTATAAATAATGTACAGTGTAAGCAAAATAAACAGTGATTTAAAACCATGTTAATGGTGCATAGAAGAGAAATATGATTCAAAATGCCCCAGATCAATTATACAATATTTAGATTTCACAACTGGTCAACTTGAGTATTAAGAGTATAGTTTCTTGTGTCTGCTATTGTATGTACTCTCCAGTGCTAGTGGAGCACCCTTTAATACAGGTCCAGTAAGGAACAACAGAACAATGGACCTCCTATCACACTCCTCCTGTCTGTTGACATAAATGTGCCATTCCCATACATACCACCTTCCCCATGGGTCAGTGGTCCTACAGAACCAGATACATAATACTGGACAGGTATGTCAAGTCTGAAAGCACAGGTCCTGGTGGACATTAACAGAGGACTCATTAAAAGCCTGGCTGAGCAACACAGGGGGTAACTAGTGACCTGATAGTGCTACCTGAGGTTATTGTCCAAGAACACCAATTAATGAGCATTATATGTACTGGGACAGGTGTAACAGGGGTACCCCCAACAGGTCTGTTATTCACAGTAAATAAAACATTTATATTCTGCACTGATTGGATCAGATGTCTTTGTAGTGTGTTATGCAAAGTAAGATGTGTATGATGTTGTATTTATATAGCTACAATACCTGACAGACAAGGATGCCAGGCCTGTCTCCAGGGGCACTGGACCTCCCCCCCCCCCCCCCTCTGTAGCTGTGGAGGCATGGGGACCCCCCCCCCCCCCCCAAGCCACTCAACACCTTGAAAATGGGGCTTTGTTTATTAAAAGTAGTACTACAAGTACTAAATTAATGCCTGGGGTGATTTATAAATCTATCTGTGGTTGATGTGTGTTCATGAGGTTTCAAATTTGTACATGTATCAACAAAAGGAGTCTAGTAAAAAAATATAACTGAAGTGTATAAGACATCTAACACAGGCGAAGCGTCATTTATATATAAATATATAAAAATACACTTAAAGGGGCCAAATAACCTGCCTGACCTTTATAAACTAAAGTTAATCCCTTGGAGCTTTTATAAAAATTGGCCAGAAATGTCGATATCATCTCACACAGGCTGCTAGTTTTGTTTAAATCAACATGTTTATAATATGTGAAGGCTTGCCAAATTAATAAAAACACATTCACCAAGGGAATCTAGCGGCAAGTCAGATAAGCCAGAGTTTTGCAAATGGAGTTCTGAAACAAGTGACCTTTCTATCTCCGCATATATGCAACCTACCACCTAAGGTTACATGTTTTCCCGTTTGTCAACATTACTATGTTTACAAACATGTTGTTGATAAACAAGTTCATACATCCTTCATGAAGGCCTGATACAAAATTTTCACAACGAAAATTGCCCATAGATTATTAATATTATATATACACAGAGGAAGCCAGAAATCACATAAATTCTTTTTCAAAAGGTAGGTGAATGGGCACCTTTAAACCTTATTGGCATATCTTGCACATTAACCATGCCTCCTGAATCAAAATTTGAAAGGCAAGGTATATTCTAAATAGCATATTGTTTGTGTTATAACATATTATTATCATTCATAATATTTATCAGATAAAATATGTTTATTATCATTTTACATTACTTGCCAATAATGAAAAAGAATTTCAACTTATTCAATGTTACTTCCCAAGGGTCATTGTCAAATTGTTAAGATAATTAATGGCACCAATATTTATATGATTACTGATGGCCCTGACAAAAATCAATAAGAAATTAACAGATTATACAATCTTCATAAACTGGTAAAACATCCAAACATGTTTTATTTTTTTATTTTTAATCTGTATCATTGCAACAAATATATTGTCCACCAAGATATTTCAAGGACATCAAAACTCGAAGTCCTATAACCTAAAACCTTTTTCTGCACTTCATCAAGACAAAGTGTAACATTTTCCCATTTTTTTTTCTCAACTGAAGGTATTTGTTGCAGGACAGGTTTACTTTAATATTTGCCATGACTCATGACAGGAGTATAATGGTTTATTAAAACCAATTCTGCCAATTATCTGAGTAGTGCTAACTGACATTTCTGGATACAATCATGCATAGCACAGTTTAATTAATGACTAATTATTGAAATCTACATGTCTTGTGGTGGCTAAATAGAGATGCCTTGCTGTATTTTCTATCTCTATGATTTTTTTCTACGGATATTTAATATATACCATGATTCAAAAGAATCAAGACTCAAATTTTTTTTCCAAATTATAATTAATAAATTTGTCTGTACAACATAAATAATGGTAAGTATTTCAAAAACCACATTTTTACCAAATATATTTCAAAATGAAAAGAAGCTAAAATAAAAGAAGTACCTACACATTGCTCACCTTATAAATTCAAGGAGAATTTAACCAACTAAATCCAATCCTTTATTACATTGAATTTAGTTCAGTCATTATACCTAACTTCCAATTAAATCACACTTAATTTCTATTCAAAACCAATAACATAATTTTCTTTAGACTGACATATATTTTTCACTCCTGATGGAGAACTTTATGGTGTTGACTTGAATCCATCAGGAAAGCAACTTGATCAATGGATACGACTTGGATACAATCAATTACAGTTATATATATATATATATATATATAGATATATTACATGAGACTGTACATTATCAACTGGAGCAAGACCACACACAACTGACATGTTGATATAAACTGAGTGACAGGATACTGGATATCAGTGCAACGATTCTGTGATCACATTACAATCACCTGTTCACTGATATGGATTTACCCCAACGTGGAGATATCAACAAGTTGGTCTGGTAGTGCAGGTTAGGGGAACCCTACACCAAGACAAGTGGTTATATCAAAACTGACTTTGCATATTGAAAATCCTGCAAGATTTAACTAAGTTCTAAATCCCTTTTGTGATTTAAGCACACCCTTTATCTTGAGTCAGCAATGTCCTGATGAAAGCTTACAATAGTTATTTAACTTGTTTTGTTAGGCAACCTTTAAAGTTTCAAGTGACCTATTCTGATATCTGAAGTCTGTTATTAGTGTTAACTAAAGATAAGCCCTTGACCTAAATATTATAAAAATAGGCCAGACATGGGGTATGGTTTTAGTAATAAGTAATATTAATAGTCTATTACAGATTTTTCATGTAATAGGCCAGAAAATGTTGATCCCATTGTACACAGGCTGGTATTTTTGTTTATATCCACATGTTTATAACATGTGGAGGCCCTGCAGAAATAATGAAAAAGAGACATCTGATGGTAAGTCACACGAACAAGAGTTTTACAAAGGGTATTCTGCAATTTATGACCTTTCAACATCCACACGTATGTACAATCAAACACCTTAGTGGCCTAGGTTACTTGGTTTTTCCCTTTGTCAAGACTGGACACAGATCACTACTTGTTTGTTGTCATGATTTAATCTTAATAAAGGTTGCACCATGGGAAGTACTTGATTTTTTTATCACTTATAAAGAAAAAAATACACACTAAAATATCATGTTTGACAAGTTGTAAAAAAATATATATACTGCGAAAAAAATATAATGTTACTGCCACTTTTTAAGCTAAAATGGCTTAAATGAAAAAAGGTTTTCAAATTTTTCCATTGTGGTACCATTTAATTTTCTTGATTGGAAAAACATTTGAAATTTGAACCTGGAAAAAAACTTAAATTTGTAGACCAGTAAATCATATGTCATAAGTGGTTTGAATATTTCTTTTAATTAATAATTTTTCTTTGTTAGCTTTAATTAAACCTTAATTCCTACAGAAAAGCCTGGAAGTGAAAAAACTTAAAGGTTTACAAAATTCTAAGTTCTTCAGTTATATAATGATTTCATTTTGGGTCATTTTAAATGTGCATTAAGCAGATTTCCCCATTCAATGAATTTGCAAATCTAAATGTCATATACTCTGTACTATAATAAAGTACAATTTAAATGAGTTAAATTCAGGGACAATCATGGTTTATTAGAGTATTAGCAGATTACTGGCTATCTTCCACATGCACATGATAATCTCATCAGTCTGTAGATCTGATATTTGAATCCCTACTGGATTCAAGTGTCATTCAAATTAAGTTCAGTTACGCTCAAAGCCTGGATAACACTAGCCTGGTGCCCGTCACTGAATGAGCAGTGCAAAACGCAACGGAAATGAAGTCTAAGTCAGCAACGGTCGCCGCCCTGCACATTTAATCTGATTAAAATCCACACTCGCTATCAGTACTGCCATGTCAATCATAAATTAGTAATAATAACATAATCCTTAACGGTATAGAGGGCATGCAGTGAGACCTGTGTTTTCAGTTCAGTTATGTTCAAAGCTCTTGGAGTCTTGCGCTAGTGAAGGCAGGGGAGTCCGAATACGGAATAGTTGTATTTACAAGTCAAACTTCTGAACAGTTTTACAAAGTTCTAACGGGACTTTACTATACAATATAAAAATAAATACAATAAAAAAGCTTCTCACCTTTAAATGATATCCAATATATCCTTATGTAATGTCATACTCCGAATGTTTGGAAACTTTTCATCTTTTATCGTTCGGTCTGTTTACACGCTTGTCCGCCATTACAACGTCACGTGATCACTACTGCTCATTGAAAACGAGGTCCAAGGGAATTCTGAGACAGGTGCGAATACAGGTGTGATAGACAAACAGGGCGCAGTTACCGTCTCTTGTTCCACCTGTTTGTGGTGCATGAGCACTTTTATTTAGCCCGCGGGTAGTAATTAAGAAAGGTATACCTATACATAATGCATAGTAATGAAAATGAAAGCCATTGTTCAATGAAAATTTTCCATGTAATGAAGACGAACATTTTGTAAATACCGTACGTTATTATAAGAGAACGATTTCAAGGAAGGATAATTATAAAAACCGATGAAATATTAGAGGGACTCACAAATGTTTTGTTTATTTATTTTAATTATTTTTAATTTATCTGGAAAAGATTAAGAACTTCACAGCCCCAGTCCACAATTATATTATCACATTTGTGAACTACATAATACATCATTCATATATATATATATATATATATATATATATATATATATACTTTTTTATTTAAAAATCTAAAACAAGCATATGCTCATCAAAGGACTGATACAAGGTTGGTACGTTTTTGTTCATTTTTCTTCTTATAATATTGTCCTATATAAATTTATTGATATTTTGAAATTTATTTTAATTTCTCTTCGTTTAATATTTTTGCAAAATATTTAAGACATGAATGTTTCTTGTTTTGATATTTATTAAATAATTCTCTTACGTTTAATATTGTGGCAAAATGTTTAAGACCTGAATGTTTCATGTATTGATATTTATTATTCAATTCTCGTACGTTTAATATTTTTGCAAAATATTTCAACACAGATGAATGTTGATTTAAACACATTTATTTCATTTGGATTGTACAAAAAGCGCTTAAGCGCTAATATAAGTACTCTCCAAGCATACAATGAGGAGATAAATATTAAAATGTCAAACAATTAAAAAGAATTGTGCTTATAACATAAATCCGTTTTTATAACAATAAATCAATTATTGTCTTAATAATATACAAACGGCGCAAAACCTTCAATATGGAAATGTTGAGATATCATAACCGAGAAAATGTTATCGATCATACGTAATACGATGTATCCATCATATTTTTCTATAGAAGATAAAATATAAAGAAAGAACAATCTTTATGATGCGTTCATGATTTTTTCTGTTAAACATTTGAGTCAAAATCAAGAGCGTTGCTGGAAGTTCAAACAGATCCTTTTGTTCATTATCCCGGAACACTACATGATACTTCACATATTTCGGAGAATTAACCTGCCACAAGTGGATTGCTATTTTTGAGATGTATTAAGGATGAAGAGGAAGCACTCTCCTCCAGCATCTAAGGTTGAACCTTATTCCCCAGACTTCCGGTGGATATTAATCCGGTACATATAGATGGGTCGTTTTTATCTCCCAATATCTGACTTAAAGTAGGCACACGTCTAGCGCGGCACAACATGGTGGCCGTGCACACGCGCGCGCGCGCACACACACACCCCCCCCCTCCCCCCCCCCACCCCACACAAACACCCCCACACACCCAAACCCCCACACTGACATATCCAATATAATAGGTCAACATTTACAATGACATTTGAAAATAAATAAATTAAAATGATATATGAACCGTACGAGTATGAAAGACTTTATTTGCTTCCATGTATAGTCTCTTATAAAAAAAATCAGCATTTACAAAGATGTCAGAATTTATCTAATTTCAATTTATTTGTTAAGAATTTACTTCCATTTTCTTTTTAAATGGATCTTAGCATACCTTAAAAGTTTTGTCAAATTCTGTTATTAAACCGCGACAGAAACAATATATATTTTACACAAATAAATAAAAGTTCATTGTTCAAAGGCCATATATATATTATAAGCGTATATATACAATATACACACGCTGATGCAGGGTTGGATTCAAATTAATCCGCTTCAGGTGGAAAGTCGCGAATAACAGAATTGTTGTTAAAATCAGCCTTCTGACAAATGTAAACGTATATATTTGTATTCATAGAGAGAGAGAGAGAGAGTCTGAAACCCTTAAGAAAGTTTGCGGCGGCTGAAAAAAGGAGGGGGGAGGGGTGTCCCTTGGGACCCCGCCCTTGGGATCCGTTTCTGGTTTGTTTTGTTTATATCAACCTGTTTATAACATGTGGGGTCAAAGTAAACAAGCTCGTACATCCATCAGAGAGGTGTTATAAGAACTTTCCTTACGATCAGGTATCAATTTGGGTCTATTTATATATAGCAGATTGAGCCAGAAATCACATTAATTCTATATAGAAAAAGGTAGGCGAATAGCTTGCTTAAGACTCAGTAAAGACCGGATCCAAGATTCCCTTGGACTGATCCGTGAAAACAAAACCCAACAAAACTTGATTTATTAAGAAAACTGTTATCACAAGTGAAATTATACACTAAAAGGTACTTTACATATAATTTTATGATTTCAGCCGTTTTTAAATATAGTTTTTAATATGTCCGATAGATGAGGCTCTTTAGAGGCGGTTGGGTGTGTCTTCGTGTGCAATCGTCACCTGTTGTTACCTTATATTAAACTTTTAATGAACATGAGGTAAAAATTATATATATATATATATATATATATATATATAAATATATATATATATTTGTAAAATTAAGTATAAAGATTATGCATATATTTTTAATGTTTATGTGACATGATTATGCTGTCAATCAGGCGATCGCACTGATTTAGTTTTGAAAGGAAACAGAAGAACAATATGAAGAATATTTATTCTATATATATAATGGATACTAGATTCTAGTTCGGCGGAGAACGGCACACTGGGTGTGCTCTGTTGTTTTATATTAACAAAGCCTACAGGCCTTATGCGAACCTGTGCAAAGGTTTATATATCAGCCTTATCAGGTAGGCCTATAATGCTTCCATGCTGCACCTATATTTTTCATGACGATGTGTGACATTTATATGTTCAGTACAAACACTGAACATTTTGAACCCAAGTACATGCACCAAATAAAACATAAAATTATTGTAGGTGGCCCCATCATTCTTGTGTACGAGAAAGCAATCAAAGATGTATGGACATGCAAAATTTCAGGCAGATACTTCAAACTACTTCACAGATGCATGAAACAGTTGTAGGTCGCCCCACAAGTCTTTTATACAACAAAACTATCCGAGATGTATCGATATGTATAATGTCAGGCTGATATGTCAAATCACTCCTGAAGAAATAAGCAGAAGCATACACTGCAACATTATAAAAAGTGGCACCACCCGACGAAGCTAACTGAAATGTATACATATGCCCAATTTCAGGCTGATTTATCAAATCCCTCCTGAGAAATAAGCAGGTACATACACTGTGCAAAAGTTATTTTTGGTGGTGACATCAGTCTTATGTACGAGAATGCCATCAAAAATATGCTTGAAGGTTAAAATATCAGGCCAATACATCAAACTTCTCTTTAGTCAGGTGCACTGGGCTGACCAGGCTTAGGTGAGAAAGGCAGTTGCCCCTAGTAAACCGGAACAAATTGCTAGCTGCAGCTACTGCACTGAGTGAATTCTTGACCTGCTCCCGGCTGCACTGAGTGAACTCTTGACCTGTACCTGGCTGCACTGAGTGAACTCTGTTACAGGTATCTGTTTTATTGTGCGCAGGAGTGTTACAGGTGTCTGTTTTATTGTGCGCAGGAGTGTTACATGTGTCTGTTGACATTCTGATTCGTGTAGCGCAGGCGTGGTTCGTTGCTATGGGAATCTCGCATGTTGGGCGCTGGCTCGCGTGTAAGGTCTGAAGCGTAGAAACACAGCGTTCTTTGTTCTAGATGTTTCAGGTCTGTTCATGTGCGTGTTCTTTCGGAATTTTCCATTTACAGAATTTTCGGGTGAGAAGCCATAAATTAGGGGCTGTGTTTAGAGCCGGCAGAAAGGAAAATACCAGCGAGTACTAAGAGAGTTACTTTCTCGTCAGTTTTGGGACCGTACCGATAATTGCAGTGGTGTCAAATATTTAACGGACTTAATACAGATTTATTACGGACTTTCTCCAGTTTTCCTTTGGATTATTACTATTTACGTGGATTACTGCTTGTAAAGGACTCTTGTTGAGCTATGACAGTGGTGGTATCCAGAATCAAAGCCTAGGATCCGGACACTCTAGTACTGTACATTTTAGTGTTATACTGTGTAATTGTATCGATTTAGTGTATTGTAATGTTAGGATTGTTCTAAGAATAAATTATAATTATTTGTTGACAAAAAAACATTGACTTCTTTATTCATTCCCCTAGACATTTCACTTTTTTTAATCTCCGTAACAAAATTTGTGCTGATCACAAATACGTGATCTGTTGTAATTAGGTTCCGTAACAACTCTTGACCTATTGCATAATCTGATACAGTTGGCAGTCTGAAAAAGCTATAAATATATCCGGACTGTCCTTTGGTAAATCTGTTTACACATACTGAAAGGTTTTGGCTACAGTGTTTTTTTCAAGCTTTTTTCAGTGTTTTTTATCACAATGTTTAGAATAATAAAAGATGTAGTTCTTTATTGTTAAAGGCCCAATAATTATGCCAACAATCATTTAAGTAAACTTGAACAAAGGCCTCCTAATCATTATTTTTGTACAATTATTAGAGAAGTTGTAACAACAGTTTTGCCGAAGAAGACTATTGCAGTCCTGTTTGAAATAGGCTCCCTTATGTCCACAAGACAACTTCAGCTTTCTATGACTCTACCAAAAATCAACGAACCCAATCTATTCTTATACAATCGAAAGAACCTTACCCTAGGATAATTGTTGTGAAAAATGAAACGATTCAGCTTGACAGTTTCAGCATAAAACATTTCTAAGCTGAAAGAGACTAAAAGTATAAGGTTTTGTCCGTAAAAACAAGTCGATGTACGTGGCGCCCCAAAAACTGCAATTTCAAATATGAGTCATGAGACCAACAATTGCACAAAACTTGGTGATGCTAGCTTTTGTCGTTTCTGAGATTGTTATATCAGTATGCTTACTTGGCCAAATGACTAAGTTCAAATTCCTGTAACTCAGCCAAAATTCATCAATTTCTAACCATTCGAACAAACTTGAGAGAGCTCGTCTCTAGGATCATTTTTGTGTAATATTGAACAATTTGGCTGAATGATTTCAGAGAAGAAGATTTTCAAAGAGGTTATCGCTTTTCCCCCGTAAAGTGAAAGTTCAATCTTACAACATTTGACATGTAACAGATTTTTGCATAAAGTTTGGGGATGCTTGCTCCCGCTATTCTTGTGAAATTATGGGTTAATGTACCTATAACTGATGACCCTTGTAAAAAAGGTTAATGCAGGTGACGCCACCAGTACCTCAATTTTATATACAAGTCAGGCGACCAACATTTGCTTAAAATCTGGTTAGCTCCAGCCGTTTCTGAAACGGTAATTTTAGTATCCTTTTTGGCCAAATGAATAAGTTCAGCTTCCTGTAACTCGGCCAAAATTCACCGAACTTGAGAGAGATTGTTTCAAAGAATATTTCTGTGAAATATTGAACAATTTGGCTAGATAGTTTTATTTTAGCTTTTTTTCCGTATAAAATCTAAGTAAATACATATAGCAAAAAAAATGAGCAAAATCCGAGAGAATTTTTTAGATGACTGATTTTTTTGCATAAAATTTGGTGATGCTATAGCTCCTGCCGTTTTTGAGATAATATTGTTTAACGTACGGACGACGGCGGACGGACGACGCTGCGCCATCGAAAAAGCTCTCAGGTTCGCTGAAAAAAAAATTCAATACAAATTGTCTGTTGCTTTATGTTAAAGGTTAAGGTCTAGTATGTATAATTCTTTGCTGTTGTTTTAAACTTTAAAAAAAGGATATATTTTTAAATAGTCAGTTGTTTTACTAACACGGACCTTATTTCAGGTTTCCAAGGAGATTTTTCATGGACCTCCCTGGATGTCAAGCTAGAGGATTCTAGAATGAATGGTTACGATTTGTACCCTGTTAACGGACGACTGTATCTTTGAAAGTCTCAAAAATGAAGAAAATTTCGAAAAAATCGAAAAAAAAGTCCAGATGGCGTCACCAGTCTGCAGGAACTGATGAAACACTCCATGATGAATATGCTTGCAACGAAACATGGTGATCAATGTATTAGTTGTTCAGATACTTGAAGCTTTTGTATCAAATTTTTAATTATTCTGGTAGGTATTTTTATGCCCCATTGCTCAAATGATATGGGTAACAGAGACCTAATTTCAGGTTTTCAAGGAAATTTTTTATGGACCTCCCTGGATGTAAAGTTAGAAGATTCAATATGCAATGGTTACGGTTTGTGCCCAGCTAACGGACGACCGTATCTTTGAAGGCCTGAAAAATAGAGAAAAAATGCGTAAAAATATGCAGTCTTCATGAAACACTCCGTGAGCAATATGCATGCAAAGAATCATATGGTGATCAATGCATTAATTATTATGATACTGGAGCTTTGGTATCCAATTTTAATTATTCTCTTGGGGGGGGGGGGGGTTACTTCTGAGCCCCATAGCTCGGAAGGTATGGGTAACAGAGACCTTATTTCAGGTTTCTAAGGAGATTTTAAATGGACCCCCCCTGGATGTCAAGTTGAAGATTCAAGTACCAGAGGTTACGATATATGCCTGGTCAAAGGACAGACAGACAGACGGACAGACAGCTAGACGGACGGACGACGGACAGAGAGTGATCAATTTAGCTCAAATGACTTTCAGTCAGCTGAGCTAAAAAAACTGGTCTGGTATCTATTGTCGCTACGTGCAGAAAAAAAACCTTCCCTTGCAATTCAATATATAATAAAACTGCTTTATATGGATTTTTTACTAAAATAAAATAGAATGTAGTTTTTCTCTTGCTTTATGCTGTAAAGTTATGAAATGTCTCACCTGTGCCTGTGTAATTAAAAACATGCACATTTTGTCTTTAGCTATATCCTTGCTAAAACCACTGGTACACTTATGTCGGAGTGGCTTTGTCATAAAATCAGCTGTTAAACCCACCCTTTCTCCACTGCATCACACATTACTATATTAAAACGATGTAATAATAACAACAAAATTATCTGAGAGATTATGCGTGGCCGTTTACATATGTCCCAAGTACTTTCCCTTTAGCATTTTATACAACAATAGTGATCGTAGTTACAACGGTCATTTGCAGGACGTCGCGATTGCGAACTGTTTGACCATACCGCCATCTTGTGACTGAATATATAACTAGAGCTGAGGCACAAAACTGAACTCGCAGCACGATCAGAGATGGCCTACATTCGCTTAATACATAACACGTATTAAAAAAGTATATATCCATTTTTTAAGTTAATAGTAAATTAGTTTATTCGACTAAATTATCAGATGGTAACAAAAGTGTCTATGCTACTTAAACTATGAAAAGAAAGAAAGAAATATATATGAATATAATTAAATAGCAGAAGCGGATCCAGGGGGGGGGGGGGGGTCCGGACCCCCCCTTTTTCATAAGAAACAACGATTTTTTAAGGGCTTCAGACAAAATTTTGCCGCCTGGACCCCCCCATTTTCAGACCTGAGGACCTTTTTTTAGGGTTTACATTTGTCCTCCTGGGTTGGAGCCCCCCCCCCCCCCCCCCCTTTTCCTAAATCCTGAATATTGTTATTTATAACGGTCACTGATCATTCCGTCGCATCACAGAATTTATATTTTTTTATGCAAAAAACAAGAACTCTACAATAATTCTGTTAAAACTTTATTTTACCATAATATAGAGCAATCACTTAAATTTGGATCTAAAACCCAATATGACCAGAAATTTTGGGGGATATGCAATGTATCAGCATTTTTGATTGGCAAATTATTTTAATATTTTAGTTTTTCGCAAGCTGTTTCCTTGATTGTTTAGCTTTAATTAAAGTACTAACTTAACCATTTTTAATATGCCGTAACTGAATCTTTGACCACGAAACCTTAGGTTTTATCATAGTTCATGGTTAGTTTGCATAGTAAAACTTACAATATTATTTTAATTTAGTTGAAATAGTATCACGACAGTTTAGCTCATATTGTCAATTTGAACTAAACAATCATTAATATAACTTCAAATGAATATTTGACTGTGAATAACTAGGTGTAGACACTGGCTGCAAGTTCTCAACCCTGTTTATTCAATACCCGTCTTGTCTTTCATTTCCGATATATTATAATCAATTAATTTTAATGAATATAATTTTAATAAATTTTTATGTATTTCTCATAATTTCAGGATTATCATGTAGCCTCTTGTCAGTGTAAATTATCAGAAGATCAATGCTTCAGGAACAGCTAAATGGATCATCATTAATTTTGGTGCCTATGGTCAGATCTTCAATCACGTTAGGCGTGCAAAAGACTGGTGGTGCTATCTATAATTCTTTCTTTTTATGCATTTTGATCTGTATCTTTAGTATTACAGATGTCAGCCATTGGTATATCTATTAGCCAGGCACATACTGTAACCGTTAGACAGACAACTTCACACTTCTGATCAAGACATGCCTAGAATTTATAGAAAGGGGGACATGGTGCAACATACTCAGATTACAAGATTAACTAGAATACAGGTAGTCGACAATCAACTACGTGTATCCGCCAAAATCAGAGTGAAACGGGTGAAGTGAGGCATGGATTGAGTGGCAAGGGGGAAACAAGAGTGAGGGTGTTGCATATCAGCATGGATGTCTGCAGCCAAAATGTGTATGTAGGTTGCACCACCTACCACAAATCCAGAGAGCTGTCAAAGTTGTATACATATGCAAAATATTAGGCAGAAAAGTCAAACCACTACAAAGATATGAGTGATTTTAGCCGACGGCAGACAAACAGACAGACGCTGTGGAAAAATGGTTGCCAGTGGTCCCTCCAGTTTTGTGTAGGATAAAGAGCTATGTGAGATCTATACACATGCAAAATTTTGGCCCAATCCGTCAAACCGTTCCCGAGATGTGAGCTTGGATGTCTGCAGCGTAAACTAGAATGTAGGTGGCGCCACCTGTCATAAAATCAAGAAAGCTGTCCAGGATGTATAAACCTGCAAAATTTTAGGCAGTTATGTTAAACCACTACCGAGATATGATTTTAGCCCATGGCAGACAAACAGACGGACGCTGCGCAAAAATGGTTGCAGGTGGCGCCACCAGTTTTGTGTATGATAAAGAGTTATGTGTGATCTATACACATGCAAAATTTTGGCCCAATCAGTCAAACGGTTCCCGAGATAAGAGCTTGGATGTCTGCAGCATGAATGTGAATGTAGGTGGCGCCATGGGGTCAAGTGAAGCCCTGCATACATTTTTTTGTATAGCACCCTCAGTTTTTTTAGGATACTGGCAGAGGTATACATGTGGTCTTTCACTACCTTTCTTGTTGAAGGCATGTTAATCCAGCTCAGCTAAAATGAGAAACAGTTTTGACCATGTCAAGTGGGAATGGCAAACCCGCTGTGTTCAAGCACAAAACAAAACAAGGCATTCATGTTTATTCATTCATTTCATTTTAAATTTATTATAACATAAATATACACAATACTTGAAGGAACATCCATGGTGTAAATGTAAAACTTGCCACTCTCAGCGGATTGGCCAGGTCTCACAGGAGAAATGTAACCACATTAATGAAACAATACCACTAACCAATGGCAATACAGACAAACATATACCAAGAAAACAACCATCAACCATCAACTAACCAAGGGTCAACTGCTAAAAATTTGAAGTAATTTATCTATGTTTAACTGACAGCTATCACTGGCTGGCACAGAAATAGGCAACTAACACATGTTTTACCTTGTGGAGTGTTTGCTTATATAAAGATGTGTAAAATATGAATTCTGTAATTTCTGTTGCCAGTGTCCAGTGATATGTCGGTTTTGATTGGTAAATGCAACATCTGCCTTGAACCAAATGCCATTTACAATCGCTTTCTGAGCAAGGACAATAACTTTTTTTTCATGTTTCATTATAATATTAAAATATAATCAATGCATTTGCATCAACAAATTTTGTTACACAAACAGTTGATAAGAAATCATTAAGGGACACCACAAAATCAATGTGAAAAGAACTAGACATGACGTACCTACTGCTTCGACATCACAAACTGTTACTCACTTTAGCAACTTCTCATTTAACAAAATACTATTTTGAAAAATCAACCCAAAAATATGAATCACAAATGTTGTGATTACAGTGACAACTTTGACAACTGATTTGACACATATTATATACAAGATACCATTTTCAGCATGTGTGCCACTATTTGACATGTTGAAACCACAATTGTATTCATTTGTACTAACATTATGAATAACCTAACATCACAGGTTTGAAAAAATGAGCAAGTTTTGATCTGGTCATGTCAATGGCGTACTTTATTCTCTTGTTAACAATTACAAAAGCCCTCATTAACCCCATCAGTGAAAGGTTTAATCATAAATATCAATTGATCATTCTACAAGTATTATAATACAATATAAATAATTAGCTGGAACACCCCACAAAACCACAAGATACAACAAGTGTCAGGTCTCATTTGGTTAACCTATGTCACTTTACAGAAGTCAGAAAAGTGATCATAAATATGAACAAGAAATGCATATTCTGGGTAAGAAATAAAGAGACTTTCTTTTTGTATGGAAGAGTAGTGCTTACTGTGCAATATACTGTGGTTGGATTATTGTTTGCGAAGGTTTCAAATTTACGATATTTGCAAAAGTAAAATTGTGGGGAAAAGACCTTTGTGAATAAGATGCCCAGTTTACACAGCTGAACATTCATATTGTGCAGCCTCTTTCACTGACATTTTACGTAAGTTATCTCTTTCTCCAGCATGGCAGGTCCAAGATTTATACCTTATATAATAACATGTTGTAACAATATGCGACCTGTTAAATAAATTTCTATATTACATATAATATCAGAACATTTATTTTATCTACCAATAGTGAAAAAGGAATTTACAATTGTTAACAGAGGAATTTAAACTCATAATGAACTTACTGTCTTGGTTACTGTATCATGAAATTGCAAAAATGGAACCCCTGTGATACTGAAAAAGTTAATCACAAAATTTTAACCTCACAAATATATGAATTCAACCACAGTACATAGCTTGTAGGTTTGTCAGAGCATGTATTTTTAATCCCTTATGAGTGTTAATTATATATTTGTGTGTTTCTGTATGTGGTCACATAATACATAGTGGGTAGAAATTACAAAGCCCTGAGATAGCGTACAACCCAATCAGAGAAATAGCCATTCATGTTTACAAATTTGATAACATACTGGACCCTTTGGCAGTGATACACAGAGGCAGTGCTGAAGCCCCAACTACATGGATGGTCGAAGCCATAAGCGGAGGAACAAACCACTCTGACAAGTGAACCTTGCCCAACTATATCTATATGTTATTAACCAGCCTGTTCCTTATTGCCTTCATATTGGCCTGAGAATGGGATAATCAGGCCGCTGGGCCAATATTGCTGCCCAAAGGCCAATACAAAGGTAATGCCCAATAAGCCAGTTCATAATATTTTATTAAAAAGGCCACATGTTATTAACACGACAAACCATGTACAGTCCCTCTAATTTCACAAAGAATTCAAGTAAAACACTTCAAAATTGCACACGAGCTGGCATCTTCACAGATCCTACTTGGCTGTAAGTTTCACTTCCAGTTGGGGCATCACAGAGCATAGTGATGTCACACTCAAAGAGATGCTTGTCAATTTAATTTAAGCAGTAAGTGTTTGTGCACAGTGATATCACAATCATGGTGCTTGTAGATTTCATTCTGGATCGAATATACTGAAAAGAGGGCTGACAGGTGCTGAGTTTGTTAAAATGTATAAACCATATATGCCCCCCCCCCCCAATTAATATATTAATGAGCCTTGAATGATGTGTAACATAATGGGTGCTAGGATCTCAGTATCCCTGTGTTAACATATGTAGCCGATTAATAATAATAAATACAATACCATACATAAAATCCATTATAAAGGAAGACAGGTCCAAGTACTTTAAGCTGCCTCAAGGCACAAATGCTGAAAAGCACTGTTGATTCTATTCTACAACAGCTTTAATCATGAACCTAAGGCAAAAGGGGATAGATGGGAGATCGGTCAAACTTATTCATTGGGCTTCCAGCCATACGTTTATATTTACATATCTACAAAAGCTTCATCCTGAGATCATATTCACTAGAATCTTATAAACCCCTACTTATGTGTCAAAACATGGAGTAGCATGCTTTCATGCCAATGACTCAGCTGTACAATTTCCATTATTTTATTCCAACAATTTTACTAATTAATTTACTAATTACTGTGAATTACATTCATAAACAAACCTTGGTTTGTGAACTTTAAAACTTGGTTCTGGTAACTCTTTTTAAAAATTTTTTGACTTCCATCCCGCTGGTTGGCTCAACGGACAATGCAATTGCTCACCAGCAAAGAGACTCAGGTTTAATCCTTGCAGACCAAGCTAATATATAGTTTTTTTTCTATTAACATGATGTCAGGGCTTGGTGTATTTACAAGCCCTGTATACAGTTTACAATTATGACAAATCAATGAAAAAACTGTCAAAATTTGATAATAAACTGCATTATTTGAATTGTTTTCAGAAACCTGTTAAACATTGAGTAACACAAGCCTTATAATATTCCCAGCTAATATTAATGAGACAAGTGTCAATCCTATAACGTCTGTCTATTGGTCAAATCTGACATTATTAAGTTATTCTGTTACAGTAATTGAGGTAATACAAAAAGAGAAAAGCCACTGAAACTGCGAGACATCACAATTTAAACTAATGGCAGACACAGAGACAAAACATACAGCCATGCAGTGAAGTAAAAATGAGGAGAAAAAAAGTGACTTACAAATACTGATCAAAACCTATAATACAAGGCAACTGTTTATAAACATATGTTGTGCATGTTAAGTAATTATTATACACTTATGCACAAGAAATCGGTCTTAACAAAAATAAAGCACATTTCTGTACAAATAAAAAGTTCGTAGGAATGACTTAAAAGAAATATACATCCCTCCAGTCTTCAGACTTTATAGGGAGTTTAAAATTATTTTCTGTGTAACTTTTGGAAATGTATATGAAAATATGGTTGGCTTTGGTGACCCCTTATTATCATTGTGTAATAGAATGGTTATATATATTTATATATATATATATATCTGTTGTCGGATGGTGTCAATGCCTGCTGCATTATTATATCGGTTTTGTGCAAGGGTGAAACAAGTGACGGAGATGGTAAAGGTATAGAATAGCAGGTTTTCTTGGCATACAATGGCACCTTGAACACGTTAATCTTGCGTTATGGCATTTGATTGGTTAAAACATAAAAGCTGGCTAAAGACCCATTTGTACGTTTGTAACAAATCAAACAACCTGACCAAAATTACGGTTTGTGCCGACTAGACAGAAAATCAGCTGTTCGGTAGCTTTACCACATTATTTGGAACAGTATTTTATGAGGTCTTCGCTATTTTTGCTGGTCTGGGGGCGTCTCCTGATCCAGCCGATGACACTGGAACTACGACAATGGTTTTTGTACCCTGAGTCTGTGCCCCGGTAGCTAAGACAGTCACGGTGGTTTGGTTGCCAGCCTGCACTGCTGCCATCTGGTTGCTAAGGACTGCAGCAGCATTGTTCATGATTGGTGCACCAGTTGCCATGGTTCCATTTGTAAGGTTGCTACCATTGGTGGTTGCCATGGCAGGGGCAACTACTGTGTGTGTTGCCGTTATAGGCCCTGGGTTAGCTGGTATGCCCATAGACACTGTGGAGAGTTTCATTGGGTTTGGAGGCATCTGTGAATGCTTGACTGGTTCTGAGTCCAGTGTCCCAAGTGCCATCACACCACTCAGGTCAATAAACTGAAAAGATAAAACCTTTCTATTTACAATATGAAATCTTAAGATCAAAAGGATCTCATTAATATTTATGTGCATATTAAAAGGCCTTTAAGTTGTAAATCAGGCCTACAATATCGGTGCCTGTCTAAAATTGTCAAAAAAATGTATAAAACAGACCTCATTCAACAAACAGAAAAGCCTATTTTTAGTTTAAAAGGTAGAAATATTAAGCTAAATAGTATCACCCCATTAAGAGACAAACTGCTAAATAATTAAAAGCAATCTAAGGGATTTAAGACTTAACACAGAACCACTAAATCACTCTCCATATGCTGCATTTAACTATTACTTAACATGACACGGCTATACTTTTCACGCAATCATATCATATTTAGTCATGACCGAGCAAGTTCTGTATTGAGTCAACTTTCAAATTAATATGGCAATGTGTAACATTGCAAAGTGCATATGTGGCTATACTTTTCATGCAATCATATCATATTTAGTCAAGACCTAGCAAGTTCTGCATTAAGTCAACTTTCAAATTAATATAGCAATGTGTAAAATTGCAAAGTGCATATGTAAATTGATCAGCAACTGGAACTAGTTACCCTCACCCCGAGGGAAGGGTGAGGGTTGCTACCGGATTTGTGTGCATGTTTCCCTATATTTCAGTCAAGAACAGTGGATAAAGATTCCTCATTTCAGAATTACCAACATTGTTACAGTAACTTAAGACTCGGGTTGCTACCGGATTTGTGTGCATGTTTCCCTATATTTCAGTCAAGAACAGTGGATAAAGATTCCTCATTTCAGAATTACCAACATTGTTACAGTAACTTAAGACTCAAGTAATCCTTTCAGTCCTAGCTTTTAGTTTGATCAGATATTGTAGCTTCATAATATAAAGTCTGTGACTACGCGTTCACAGATCTTGATTAAGTGAGCCTTCTTCTGGCTTCTATTTTATGAATAATGAACAAGCAACTGCAATCAAAAGAATCCTGTACACTTGTTCTATGTGGATGTCTGTTGGCTTGTTTCAATCAAACATTTAGCACTGCCAGGAAGGCATCAAGAATCTAACCAATCAAATAAAGCCTCAAAGACACTTGCAGTCTTGTTCATGATTCATGAAATAGACACCAGACCGGCTCACTGAATCAAGGTCTTTGAAAGTGTATCCACAGACTTGACAGAATGAAGAGGAGATATTGACATATCCTGTCAATTCTATATTTGACCCTGCCAGGGTAACACTGATAATTATTCTAATCCCACAGGGCCTGTGTACTGTATAGTCCCCCTTATCATCCCGCCCACCGGGGGCCCCCTACCTGTCTGACCTCTCCCATAACGGCGATCGGTGTCTCTCCTGTTGCTGCTGCCACCTTCTGTTCAACCAGGTAAAACATGTACTCATCGTATAACAGTCGGATTAGGTGAAATGATCCGAAGCTAGCTGCACTTCGTAATGTCAGGTCACGGATTACCATAGAACTGTTAATGACAAATTTAAGACTGTAATAAGCATGGTAATATCATTTGGAAGTGAGCAAAATAATGCTCAGTAAAATAAAGACAGGCATAAGATTCCGGTTTGTAAACATGGTAAAAACTGTGTCAAAACAGTTTAAGTAAAGTAAGCCACTTGTGTCTTAGCTTCAATCTCAAAGTTCAGTAGCATTACTTAGACATTACCAAACAACAATATCTGTTTCTGTAAAATGTCTGATATGTCAGAGATGATTTACTGCATAAAGAGTACATGAAAAGTGTGGTCACTGGAGTGCTCATATTCCATTCCATAAAGGCAGACTTTTCTCTTTTCTCTTCAGAAATAGGTGAAAATTAAACAACATACATTATTTATATATTGCATGGACATTATGTGCCAATTCAAGTCACTTGGGTGCTAACATTATAATCCATTAACAATATATGCAATATTTATGCAACATTGAAGAAACAAAGTTCTGCAGTTCCAGAGGCATCATTACCTGTAGAAAGACCATTTAAGAAGGAACTGGCGGGCTGCCTTTGGAAAGTTAGGACTGCCTTCATGGGGTTGTAAGACCTGTTTGACTACACCGTCTAACCAGTCTGCCCACTCGTCTAACGTGTTCTGTTGTTGTAAGGTCTTCTTAAAGTCCTGTTCTAACTGTTGTACCACACCATCGTCACACTGACAAACCCAAGATGCCTGCTCCTGTCAAATGAACACAAGTATAATCAGATACTCATCTTTAAGAGGTTGTTTCTATTTAAAACGAACCTTTACCTAATAGGCACTGTGGGATGGCTAAGACTTCTCGTCTCGACTGTCAAACTTTAAAATCAAAATTTGTTACATTTCAAGGAGACACTTTCTGTTTACATTTTACATGCACATGCTTGCAAAATATTACTTATTCTGTGAAGTTCTTACCACAAAAACACTCATGTTTATGTAATTTGCCTTGAAACAATTCTTATCCAACATATTTGAACAGACTAAATTACTCTCTTGATTACATTTAAACCTACGCCATCTGTGTATTTAGAAGCTGCGGTGCATTGTGGGGGTCAGATTGTGACACTCTCACTCTCCCTAAACAGCAGAGGTGTACTCTTTGAGTCCAGTTCTGCGCAGTGTGGCCTTATATATGTGGGGTTTAGCTTGCTGGATTTTCACTGTTACTATGTGCTATGTTAAGGTTTCATTTTCAAAGTATTACCAGACAGTACCTTACACAAAGTATATATCTGTTATTTGATTCACTATTTGTGATCATGGGGTAAATCAAATGAGAGAAAATTTTGTTACTTAAAGGTGGATGAGACAAGATCTCTGATATTACTTGTAATATCAATCTTTAATTCACTGACAAAATCTTTGATCTTTTAAGATATCAATCATTACCTTCCATTTTGTCATGATAGGATATTGCAATTCCAATGAGGCTACAGTTTAAATGACTCTTCATCTGAGCAGATATCCTATTCACACGTTTATTTTTTGCAATACTTATTTGCAAATATCACAAATTTGAAAGGCTTGGGAACATAAAGCTTCCACAATATGTCAATATGTACAAGAAACAAGCAACTTCATGGAAATTTATGTCCCTGCTTCCACCTCTTGTTGTTTTAGCTTCCTGTGATCTTTATGCTAGCCTTATCAATATGTTTTAGTTTTTATTTTGCCCTGAAGATTATGTTTCAACATGTCTTGGTGCCTGTGTTTTAGTTTTCAATATCCCCTGAAGATGTCTCCACATGTCATAATGTTTGTTGTGAATTGGAAACAAAAGGGAAATTTTTTGTTTGTTTTGGAGCTGGTGATATTAAATTTTTAAACAGACACTCCAAAACCAATCCCAACCAAGGTATGCATGAGAGCAATCACTGAACCACATTTATATGAAACAGATCATATTAAAGAAAGTTATCCCACAGAAATGAAAACCTGACAGACAGAGAGACAGACATACCCAAATCAATGTTCCCTGTTCCATGGCGGGGGGGGGGGGGGGGGGGGACAATAAATTGTACTATACAACTAATAAAAGCATTTAAGCATTCAGCAGTTTTCAAGGGGGTTCATGCACTAAGTCATGAGGATATTCCAATGCGGTTTGTACACTAGGTCAAGTAAATTTAAATGCCCTTTCAAGGTCTTTCAAGCACATCTTTCCCCATTTTTCAAGGACCTTTTAGCATAGTTTTTAAGAATTTGGTCCTGTTTCAACCTTTTTGAATGCAGTACTATTGGTCATTATAAAAAAAAACACCTTTACCCCTTACAACAAATTTGCAATATATTTATATGATCTGAAGTTAACTGGAGTAACTGGGTATTTAGTCAACTTGGGTGAATGCAAAATGTAATTTACTA
Organism: Sipunculus nudus; assembly: GCA_026874595.1. Classification (NCBI taxonomy): domain Eukaryota; kingdom Metazoa; phylum Annelida; class Sipuncula; order Golfingiida; family Sipunculidae; genus Sipunculus; species Sipunculus nudus. The sequence continues at coordinate 9,777,006 of CM049309.1, forward strand.
GTAGGTAATATTTTTATTCTAATGTCATAAATATATTGTTTATCTAAATGATCATGTTAATATTCATTCCAATAAAATCCAAATGATAAATTTAGTCTCCATCAAACTAAAAACCAAACAGCTTTACCAGATTATGAATTATCATGAATATCTGAAGACAGATGATCAATCAAGCAACTCTAACATGACATAGAACCTTACCTGTACATTGGCAAAGTCCACCCTGTTGAGATCTGCAAGCATCTGGTTTATTTGTGACGTGTTTTGGAGTACAGCGCGGGCAGCCTGAGCCAGGTGGTTCAAAGACGTGTATCGACGCAAGGTCTGTGCAAATGCACTCACAGCCCCAACCTAAACAAACATGACTTTCATTTCACATATATACACCATGTCACACTAGTCATCCTCAGTTTATTTTTCACTAATGGGTAAATTTCAAGGGCATTTAAAGAACTGATAAGGCACAATTTTATTATACTGACAGACCTGTTTCTTTCAATATTTCATTACCTTCTCTCAACATCTGCATTGTAGATCATTCTGAGACCCCACTGTGCAAACAAGAGAACTGCGATGGTGCATAACACACCTGTCATATGTCTGACCTCCAATCTCATTAGATATGTGATTTTAGCTGAGAATTTATTTAAGGTGTAATCACTAAAGGTAAATATATAAAATGAGTTAAATGAAGATCCATAAGATTTTTGCTAGGTCATTACGATACCACTAAAGTCTAGAGACCTCCGACTAGCGTTAGGACCAATGATGGATTATAATCAATTGACTGGTTGGGGGACTGTGATTTTGCATTGCTGTAATAACAGCGTGTCTCTCAAAGGTAAGGCTTTTATAATGACAAGGACTTAGGTATGCCTTCATAAAATTTATGCAAACAAACTTTGGAACAATCTGTGTCTACTAATAGACTCGCACCTAAATTGACCATATGCACATGCTGGCTATGGAGATATTAGATATATATTTGCATTACCATAATCGATAACAGCATTTTCTCAAAGGTTAGGCTTTTATAATGTCAAGGACTTAGGTATGCCTTCATGAAATTTATGCAAACAAACTTTGGAACAATCTGTGTCTACTAATAGACTCACACCTAAGTTGACTATATTCACATGCTGGCTATAGAGATATTAGATATATTAGCCAATATGTAGGCCTACATAGTTCAATTGAGATGATATACAGGAATTTATTTAATAAAAATTTCATCCTCTCAAAGGTCCACAGGTTTTTACTGATTATTGATCATGAAATTACAACTGATTCTAACACTTCTTAAAAGTGACTAATAATTTACCACTGGTTGCTGATATGCTGTTGATGATTGATTATGATCACGGCAGCGACTCCCAACACTTGCTCTGACCTTATAAATATGCATGGATTTTGCCAGAAATCAAACTTAGGCAAAATATTATATTGGTTAATATTTCTGTCAAGTTTAATCAAAATCCATCTAAAATCAATCAAGTATATTCTCTTACAAATTCTCCACAGTCACAAGAACTTGCTGGTAGGTGTGTCCTATTTGTATTGTTACTGTTAGTATTGCTACACAAAATCATGAAGAAATATATATTCTGACCTTGGTTTTAATCATTTCTTCCGGTACACCGGTTAATGATCCTTTCAGCCAGCCTTCCAAACTCTTCGCAAAATTCCGGATGGCTTGTGTAAGGGAACCTGAAACATAATCAAAAAAACATGAGCTTCAAATATTTTTAATATAAATCCTTGTGTTCTTGCAAAATTACTTCTTTTTTTTTTTTTTAATATTTTGGAGGTTACTGAGCACTTCAATTATATATGCTTGCTTAATTATGCTGGGTGTTTACTCAACCATATAATGGGGTCATACCACCAAGGGACCCCCTAAAAGATGTAACTGTGTGAGTGAAACAAGGCTGTGAAGCACAGCCTGCCCATTAAGACTGCAGAGCTTTAGCCCTGGACAGGGGCCGACCATGAAAAATCTCATCACCTGAGCTAAGATTCAACTCACAATCTCCAGGGCTTTGAGACATGCTCTACACCAAGACCACAGAAGCGAGAACAACAAACTACAAAATGACCTTGATACTTGATGGAAAAGGAGTTGAGTTGGTGTTATTTAGCCCCGATTTGACCTATTCTCTCAACTGTATACTAATATCCTGGCCATGAAAATTGGCATTTATTTTCTCACTACGGATATGCTCTTAAAGTGCAATGCTATTGCACAACCAATGAGACAAAATATTGACAATTTGACATTATCATTTAGTACCCCCTTACCTACAGAATAGTATATCTCTCAACCAGAGGTTTGGCAGACATTTTTCATTTTGAGCCATTTAGTCAGCCATTGTAATTATACATATGCACTACATCGAAAAATGATCATGTGCTTGTTTATTAATGTTTGTTTCATTATTTACATTTTTAACTAGAAATATGAATAGACAAGTAAAGTATGCGACTTACTTGGGATTGGCCTGAGTACATCTGGAATGAGCACCTCCACCAAGGCTTGGTAAAAAGCGTAATCAGACTTCCTGACAAACTTCTGTATTCCTTCACATTTACACATAGTGTAAAGCTTGTCTTTAGGTAGAAGCATTTCAGACTCGTTGTCACCACTGGTAGTAAAAAGATAAATATCACATCTGAATTTCTGTACATACAGTTACCTGATTACAAACAACCTTCAACAAATACTGGGGTTGGCTTTATATTCACAGGGTTAATTTTCCACCTATTTTTCACTTTTCAGTGTTTCGCGAGGGGTTCAATTTCTGCTAATTCACCATCCAGAAACTTTATATTATACGTATATTCAAACTCAAATTATTTCATCACCAGCTGGACAAACGTGGGGACATTCAATACTCACAGATACTATGAAACATCTCTCACATAATATCAATTTCCAATTCACAAAGAAAATAAAAGATGCTATCCCTTATAGGCCTATTATAAACCTCTTGCCTTTCATCTTTTGATGTCTTATGCATGGATAACTCAAACATGAGACACCAATGAAAGGACCTTTCACCTGTGTTGATTGGGAGTCTTCTTTTATTTTTTGTGTGATAAATTCCCTTTCACGAATATCACAAATTTAAAACCCTCGTAAACATAAAGCAAACTGCAGTATATTGGTACAGTAAAATTAGAAAAAAAATTTTAACAAAAAAAAATTACATATACACAATACAACAGAACATATTTTTACTGTAAATGTGTAGAATAAAGCACTGCCCTGAGAACTGTTTCATTTCTTTATATTCTATTCAAATATGTATTACTGGCTATCTTAATTTTCCAATAGCACATGAACAGCAGTGGTATCCTGTTCTTCACAGTAGCTCTAGGGATGACTTTGAATATTACTGCCCTTGTCGTCAACTTGCCATTAAAGTCAGAACTGAATTATTCTGTGATATGAAACCTAATCTCAGGAGAGTTACTTGTCTCAACAAAATGAACTTACTCGCTCATTTCTGCTAGGGAATTCCTCCAAAATGATTGCCATAGCGCCTCTATCAATGAAAACTGTAGATTCACAACCACGTCTAAAATTGCCTGCATAAGAACAGAAAGTACAATTTCATACAAAATTTATGACAAATATGTATTAATATACCAGTTTATTACAATTAACTTAAAGTTAATTAACAGTACAGACATATTAATCAACAAAGTTGGGGGTGAAACATGAAATGTCTGATTTTCCTGGTGGTTTCAATCTGCTTACCTTGCTCAACATCAGTTATTATAGATCTGAGGCCCCCATATAAGCCCTATTTTTCACCAAAGAATATTTCTCAATATACACGTTGTGGTCTAACCTTACTAAAAAATTTACTTTATAACTTTTTAAATATTTATTGTATCAAAATTGACAAAACCCTGGCTTGAAAAAATTTCCATTAAAACTTCCAATATGCCAGATCCAAAAGTCACATAACAATAGGAATGCTTACCTCACAATGTTCCTTGTAAAGATTTTCAAATGCTCGCACATGTTCCTGTGTGACCCCTTCCGGCAAGGCTGAGTTTGGAAGTTCGATGGTCCCAAGATCAGGGAGGGCTGCTGATGCGTCCCCTAGGAACTGTAAGTGCTGATGTTGTTGAGATGGAGGGCCATCGCTCCCTGGACCGTTTGAACCGTCGTGCCCTTCTGAACCATCACTTTTAACCATACCTCCTCCTTTAAACCTGCCTAACCTAAAATATAACAAGCCCCTGATGTTTCATCAAATTAACACAATGTAAGCATCATGAACGCAACTCCAACAACCACAATTACATTCACACATCTCATCATTACTTAAGGCTTTAAACTCCAATAACGCCCGCCAGGGCGCGCGGTTTGTCACGGGCCTGGTGTTCAAAAACGCCCGCCCGGGCGCGCTAAAGCCCATTTTACATACCCGTAATTGGGGCAAGTTTTGGGGGTGAAATGTTTATTGTCATCCATCATATTTGTACTTAAATGAAAGAGAAAAACGTCAAGTGTTGTTCTAACATGTGACCAAGATCCAAACTGGCGCGAACGCAGACTTGTTGGAAAAAATATAAAAATGATTGACTTTCACTCACGTGGCCTTGTTACGTGGGCCCTGGTAACATGTCGGCTGCGAGAGTAAAATCAGATACCTACGCTAAATTCATCAGAAATCGGTAAATTACCAAATGTTGGCAATCAATCCTGGTGACAAAATCAAGTGCAGTGTGTTTACAGATTTAACTTCCGTTAAACATTTCCAAGATCATATATTATCCCCTTTTTTATTGGTTTAACTTGTGACCAATGATCGCCGTCCGACTGACTGACGCGTCTGACAGACACCACGCACGTGATCTGCGTGACCTCCTTACTGTGTCATGTACTGGCACTTGAAAACCATTTTTAACCGATATCATATAATAAAATGAGTATTTATTTTAAATATTAACATATTTTCTTAACTAAAAATCGAAGATACTGTCATATATCATGTCGTATATATATGTGATGTCTGATTGTTTACTAGTGATCATTTCTGTGCCAAACATTCTATGTACAATCGTAATCGGGCACAATCGGCCGTGCACAAGAACTGTCAATCATTCTAAGAGGCTTTTTGGATTGAAAATAAAATTAATACCGTCTTAAATTAGAAACAGCCAGATATTATATGGATATAGTTAATTTTCCAGTGTAAAATATAAAGATAACTTTATACTCCATGAAATATTGAAGTAATTATTTTACGACGTACGTGGATCGAACTGTACGCCTATACACCCAGATCCTTGAATATGTAAAACAAGACAGTAAGTGACTTATACGCTTGAACAAATATGTATTAATACGGTTTTAACACATACTGAACAGATTTTACAAATTTTTATATGTGTAGTACTTCCTGTATATGTATAGGCTACATGTGTACGTGCACGTGTGCGCGCTTTTGTGTGTGTGTGTATATATATAGGCCTATGTGCGTATTATAATTTTCATTAGTGATTGAAAAAAGCACCAGTAGTTGTCACTGCCAGTGAAACAGATTTTCGGCGGAGCTGCAAAACATCCTTAAATATATATGGCACATAGCAAACTAAATTTAAAAAATATAACCTATTATATTATGAATTGAAGTAAATAATTTTTTTTGTAATACGTTTGCCTATAACAGGCTATTCATTGTTGTAAGGAACAGTTATAAATGTGTGTACCTTTTAAACATAAAATCTGATCACTAATACCAGAACTTATAACTCCTTTTTATATTTCATCCATGAAAGTTTCTCAAATCGGGTTCATTCGCCGCCTATATTCATAAAAAATACATAACGTATACCGCAGACTGCATATATATCGCATATACCGTACGTGCACCCGGTATAAACGCCGCTTTATATTGATATCGCTCTCAAAACCCAGTCAACGCTTGCATGCATGGCCCAGGGATTAAATATGGAAAATGTGTCGTGGTCATGATAATCCTTTAAAGTCATACGGCGGAGTCAGTCTCAGTCATGATACATGCAAGAAAATGAATAAAATGCATTCGCCAATCTTAAATTAGAAGCTATAGCGTATATATATATAGTGACGGTGACACAGTGAAAGTAAAATATTAAGACCAAAGATGCGGACTTTCGATATGCATGCGCATGGTGTATTCAAAATGACGATCGAGAAACCATGCAGGTGGACAAATTAGACTGAAATCTAATTGTACCTTTACATTGCTGTACAATAAGATTTAAAAGACGCAGGTATACAAATATATCTATATTGCAAAATGTTTGATGGCTTTGTCTCAAACTTGCCCCTTTCGAAGACCTAAAATACCACAGGGTGTCGGCTTCTATTTTTACCCACCGACCTTGTCATTTTCACGTTTGATTGACAGTTTTATTAGCACAAGGAAATTTTCCTATCACACAGAAGATTTTAGCGGAAAGACAGCACAACATGTGGCCAACCAGACGGGGATTCGGAGTGAAAATTACTACTTTAAATTGGCATCTATAACATTAATCATCAAAGGATAATGACATCATTTACAATGTTCGGGAACCGAACGACATGTATAATTGCCAGGTGTAGGTCATGGTCCGCGTCTGTACAGCTGACGGGACTGGTGAATACAAAATAAATAAATAAACAAACACCCAAGAGATCATAACTTATTAGAAGTTTTCGGAACATTCCAGGTGCTTCTTAAGAATTATTGAATTGTTGCTGCATATTGTTTTATAATTAACTGGAACTCTGCCTCTCCGTGAAATCACCACCTTGCAGCCTGGGGAGACCGCATGCTTTCCTGCTGAAGCTGAAGTTTTATCAGCAGTGCATGATTTCTGACTATATGAGGGCTTAAATGTACAAAGTTGCATACGGAGGTTACCAGATTAGCTAAATGATTTGAAGTTAGGTCTCGTGTATACATCTAGTTAACCAAGGAATTGCATGTGCATCTCAAAATTATTAAATAAATTTTCTACTTTTCTTCAAGTGAAGTTGAATTGAATAAATGTAATTATATATTATATTTCCATTTTATATTAATTTCATATGACGTAATTATGCTTCATTTAAATGTCACTGAAATAAAGTGCAAATTGAAGACCTGGATAAGTAAGTGCATGAAGATATGTAGGCCTACATGCAATTGTCCTCTAAGATACCAGAATGTACTGCTATGAAATCATAGTAACTAGGCATGATTTTAATAAGCATTGTTGGACTTACGTAGGCCTATATATTTGAATAACATAACCTACATTAAAATGTACTGTGAAAACATGTTTCTTTGGTGTTACTTCACAGTTTAGTATCGTTTTCCCACGTTTATAAACTTTGGTATTATGTGCATTATCCCCAATAGCACATTTTAAAAACACCTTTCCAACAATAAAAAATATTGATTTTTCGTTATTTTATATTCTTGTTAATAACGATTTGTTTACATTAATGTGCATAGGCCTATTTATTATATATGTAATAAATTATTGTTCCACTAGTACTACCAGTGTTCTCATTGTTTCTGATCCCTGCGGGAAAAATATCGATTCTAATGCATACATATTGCATGACGTGAGAGGATGTTTCCAGGTAACTCTTGCATGACGTGAGAGGATGTTTCCAGGTAACTCCCACCCCCCCCACCCCCCCCCCCCACCACCACCCCCACAAAAAAAAAAGAATAATTCGCCAGTCGGCACAGCATCTCATGACGCTTCTTATAATAAACACGCCAGACTCAGTCACGTGAACCATGTCCATTTAAAAGACTTTACAAAATAAACACGCCAGACCCAGTCACGTGAACCTTGCCGATGTAAAAGTAGATACGATTGGGTGAGAAAAGTTTACAGCGTCAGTGCGTCACCGCTGGCTGAGGGATGACGCGGTAAAATTGGACCGTTCAGGAAAAAAAACCCAAACAGACGTGTCGTCTTGCATCTTAATTGTCCAGTAAATGTTTTATTTATTTTTATTTTTCCGTTATATTGACTAGATAGGATAATTCTGCAACTAAAGTCTGGAAAACCGCCTCGTTAATGTACCTTGTGTGCTACATATTGCTAAATTCACTCATTATCGCTCAATCACCGTCAGCCGCGGGGGCGGGTACTAAAAAAGAAATTGCATGGATACCCTCAATTAAGAAAATAAGAGTTTTCACAAGTGTAAGACATTTTGGTTTTGATTTTCTATTTCAAATTTTAGTACCATCGCACTGTTTCGAATGGGAAAGATTTGGATATATCAACGTTTATTTAGGCTAATCGTTGATCGAACCAAGTGCACACCTGTTTACCTGTCGCACCTGGATTTTTACCTGTGCAGATAAACGCGACAGACCAACTAAACAGCAATTTTATTATTGCATGAAATGTTAACAAACAGGGTAGACACATTTTTCCAGATTTTATTTTAAAATCAGTCGGCGATTTGTTTTTGCCTGCACATGTAAATATATATTAATTTGACATAAAAAGGTATATTACAGGTAACCAGATAATTAGTGCATTTCACACCCATAAATTATATATTTTGCACATTGGAACAAAGTAAATAGTTTTTATTGCAATGTCCCTTATAACAAGTATAATATATAATTTAAATTAAAAAAATGAGAATTTACCTTTATTTACCTGATCTTACCTGTGCAGGTGAGTAAACTTTTACAGGTAGAAATTGGCAAAATTGAAATCCACAAGTCTCGTCGCTGTGCAGTTAATTAAAAGATAGCTTCTGCATATTGTTTTAACTCCTTCAAAATTTTCCTCTCCACTTTTAAAATGAAAAGTTGTCTTTATATTCTGTACTTACAAAGGTAATTAAATCTGTTTAAGATCAAAGGTATCATTTCAGGTAACCCAATAAATAGTGCAGTTAGTACCTATAATTCATAAATTTTACACATGGCACTCAAAATTAAGTTGTATGTTTTTTTTTCTCCCTTATTACATGTATAAAATATATACTTCATGAAAAAAATAATTTACCTGTATTTACCTGAACTCACCTGTACAGGTGAGTATGTTTTTATGTGTAACCGTAACCAAAATTATCAATTTATGTTTTACATGTCTGAAAAATCAAAATATAATGGTTTTACACAGTTGACACTTGTTTATCCATATTCTTCTCAGCCACTTTTCAGCATGATTTTGTCACTGCCACAGGTAATTAGATCAGTTGAAGAACAAAGGTACTATTCACATAGGTAACTTAATTACTGTATTAAAAGCACCTGTTCTTATATCAAAATGAATTATACAGTCCATAAATAGAGAAGGTATTAATTTATAGTAACTATATTGATGAACAAGGTGTTTGCTAGCATATTCAGAAAAAAAAAATTTACCTTTACTTACCTGTACAGGTAAACATATGTGTTATATGTTAATAATCATAGAATGTGCTCTTTGGGTCAGCAAGCTTTTCAGGTGAAAAATATTTGATTTCCACAGAAAAATCCAATTTTACTTGCACATTCTGGTTCGTTGGTGGTTCCCTTTCCAGTATTAAACCAAATCATTTACCTTTTTCTTACCTTTAATTAATAATTACCTTAGAGTGAAAAAAAATCCTTAAATTTCCCTGTTTTTATCAAATGGTTAATGGGTTACCTGAACAGGATGAAAGGGGTCATTTTGGTGATATACCAGTGAGTGGAAATACAGTTAGTACAGATTTACCTGTTTTTACCTGTATATACCTTAGCTACATACATATCAAACCAGGTATGTAGAAAATAAATAAAATAACATGATGGACATATACCTGACAGTAAAAGCTGAAAATTTCACAAAGATACCTTTAACGGTTACTGAGTTAATGTCTCTTATATAGATTCATGTCAAAATGTGGAAAAAATGCAAAATAAATCTGAACAGTAGGAGTGTGACAATCCACAGGCTAATCTGAACAGTAAAGGGTTAAAGTTTAAGGGTAAAAAAAAAATATATAGTGATTATTCCGAGCCAAATTACACCTAATGGGGGTTATGACATTAACCAATATACTGTGGTTTCCTTTAAGTTTCGCAAGGGTTTTAATTTTGCGATATTTGCGAATGAGAAACAATTGCGAATATGTAACCCTTGGGAATTAGATGGTTCATACACTAAGATGAACAAGAGGGGATAATGCATCTGCACAAATGGTTAGTTATCACACCTCTGGAAACATGGTTCGTTAATCAGCAACCTGATCTGTGCATGGTTTTGGATTTGGCCCATGCAAGCACACATTAAATATTATTATAATATAACTACTAACAAAAAATAAATGAGATACTGTGGGATTTATTCACACCATATAATAAATGCACATACTGGTGTGCTAAGATTTTTTTCTGGTGCGATAGCAAAAATGATACCCTCCCAAAAAGTTCAAAATGACGAAATCGTGAAATTTCAGCCCTGACGATATGAAGACAACTACAGTATGCCTCTGCTAAGAAGGTATGCATTCATTCCTGTTTGTGTGTGTGCGTTAATTAAAAACGTTACTCAGGCAATCACAAACTGAATCCCATGGAATTTTCAGGGCACCTTGGGAATGGGCCAATACCAAGTCTCAACCATATATTGAATTTTGTGCCCTATTTAAATTTTGCATGTAGCTTTATGGTCCACAGATTAACTGACTTAATCATTTTTTAAACACCTGTAAATAAGCACAATCAGTAAGCAGAAAGCACCTGTCACTAAAAGTAGAATATCAAACAAGACTTACGATTTTCCCTGACTGATGGGCTGCTGTCGTAAAGCCATGGTCTGTTCATCGGTGTACTGGTTTAATGGACTTGTAGCCTTGATGCGGATCCCGTAATAATGATATTTTGAGTTGCCCCTGTGAGTAATACATCAGAGTAAGTCACTGGAATTGTGATAACTAAAAAATATTTGTAATATCTGTGTATGTGTATAACACTTCTCTGGCATATTTTGTCATAAATTCAAAATGTTTCAGTAAAACCAAAATACCAGATAGACTGTATTTAGTAGGGCTTTGTATTGCCAGGCAGCATATGCAACAAACAGATTCACAATACAGGATGGTTATACACAAATGTAAAATCCATTGAAAGGAATAAAAAAAATAACCCACTGCAGGTTGATTAATGTGTATATACATAAAGTACATAAAAATAGCCCTGGCTCTCCTGATGACCTGAACCTCCCAACACCAGACCAGAAGCCAGGGACTACCAGCTTTTACACTGTATCATTGAGGACACAGCAATTACCAAAATTTAGATAAAGTTTGTTCTAGTCATATTCTTTTTATTTATATATTTTTTGCCATTTTAAATGCTTAATTAAGGTTTCTCAAAAGATTCATGAAGTGGCGATATTGCAGTGGGCGTATATTTCTGCTTGGATTTCATGTTAAACATTCAAAATGGAAACTTTGCATATTTATTCTATGTATTTCAGAAGTGTTATCCACTCTTACCTAGTGCCCAATCTTCTGGTTCGTAAACCAAGGAAAACTGAGCGAATTAACTTTCCGAATGATGCTGGGTTCATTGGGTCCATTTTTTGTTCTTGACAGTGGCGAAGATAATGGCTGTATAATGTGCTTCTAGGCAGACTGACACCTTCAGCTGTTTCATAGTTATCAATCAGCCACTGTACCTGGTAAAACAAAGAGAATTAACTTAAGTTAGTCAACATCTAATGCTAAGTGACGATATACGAGACACATCTAAAGCAGGAGCTTGCTGAACAATGCTGAAACCTGGAAAACAGTTTACAACTACACAAGGTAGTGCAAACAATTAAGATTCAGCATTATCTTCGGCATGCCCACTCTTTTGTGTTTCGTCAACTTCTACTAACCACTAAATCTACGACACATAAAGCAAGCATGCTTCCAGTACCAAGTATAACATACAAGCAAAACATCTAATGCTGTGGTACACCAAAACCACTAAAACAAAAGGACTTATACATCGAAATAAAATGCACACTAAAGGTCACAACACCATACGATGGCCAGATTAATAGTAACAAACCAGCACCAGCTAATTTGATGAGAATTTTTTTATTTCAGTAGGACAGTTTGACCACAATATTATTTCACTACATCACAGGCACTTGGCTCACAGACCATGCAAATATACTTTTGGGAGTAAAACTTTTATTAAGTTTCACAAAGAAAGATGATTTTTTTATTTTTTAGGATTTATTTACTGTCACAAGCATCTACAGTCGCCTGCCGAACTAGACAGAGCGAGTGAGTGAAATACTGGCAGCACAGAGCATGCTAGCTGTGATGTACGAATATAAACGCCAGTCGGTGAAACAAGGAACAGGCTGTCATGCAGAGTTGACATGGACGGCCACAACTTACTTCACGTTGCCAACACTTTGTGTCAAAGTTAACCGTCTTCTGCTGGGCAGGGTCCTACCAATACAAGGTAACATACTGTCAGAGGTCCTTCCCTCCTACTGTTTAAACAATGCAGCACCTGTAGCGCTACCAATCAAGCACAATCACCTAAACCAATCCTAAAGCCCAGTTATCTACTCCCAAACAAGCTGAAAGTAAGTCACAAACATCAAGAAAATCTTATCATTTTCCTTCACCTGTAGGATATGGGGATGAGAAAACCCTGACAATGCTATAGCAGCAAGTTTACTAGTCTTCAGATGACAGACTGAATGACATAAACCAGTTGATAAGAAACATGCTTTTTTCCCTGTTAAACAGCAATATCAATACTGATAGTAACCCACGGAACTGGATCTGATTTCTGATGTCTACATTGGATCAATACAGATGAGAAGAAAAGAAACTTATTGTTGCTAATGCCCAGCAGTTTAGTACAGTTCTTGGAAAGATTTTATTCCAATGTACTAGATAACATATATCTTGTGTCAATATTAATTTCTGCAACATATTTATTTAAAATGCTTAAGTAGTTTTGGCAAGTTCATCTTGATATTAATGTATTTTAATTTATACCACAGCAGAAGATAAACTGATGTTTTCATTAAAAGGTATATGTTATCTGCATACCTAATGATGGGGCAAAAATATAATCTCAGGGCTTCTGCACCTCTAGCCAAAAGAAATTCCAGGACTTTTAAAGGACTTTCAAGAACCTTATCAACAATTTTCAAGAACCAAAGTTAAATATAAAATTTTTTTCCAAACTTGATGACAACTTAATGACTTAACAATTAATACCATTCCGTTAACTTTCTAGACTGTGGATATGCAAATGGCACTCTCACACGCATCCAAAGATTGTCCCTGTAAGGACTTCAACCGGATGGCAACAATTAGGGTATGTAAGGCAAAAAAAAAAAAAAATTTGCTTCTCAGGCACCACCCACATCAATATTAACCCCCCGCATCACAAATTTTTATTTTGATTTTCATCTTTCAAGAAGATAAAATAATACAATTTTGATAAGATTTCCTTTGTTATGTAGTTATTTTACCTGTATAGCAAAACATTTCTGGTATTATCATGCTTTTCCTTGATCATATGACATTTTTTAGAAACATACAAAAAAAAGCTAATAAAAAAATCACCCACCCAGACTGATTTCTGAAAACAAGTGCCTGAGAACCATACCTTTTTTTTGGCCTAAGGCCTGTTAAGAATACCAGACACTTGTAGATTTATTCTCCTTTTATATTAAAATAGACTATTCAGGCCAAAATTACAATGAATATCAAGGACCTGAGGGGTAAAATCCAAAATTTCAGGATTTTTAAGGCCTTAAATTTTATGCTTTAAACTTTCCAGGTTTTCAAAGACCTGTAGAAACTCCGATGTTCTGTGGACTGACAACCCGTTTATTGCAGTAATACAATAATATTCCTGTCTCTGGCAGTAAAACACTGTATAACAGTAAAAATTCAAATCCCTGCCTTCAGTTTAATATCCCTCATATTATGTCCAGTATATTACTGAAATTTTTAAACACAATTGGGCCTTTCATTATTTTCACTAGTTTATAGAACTCAAATTGGAAATGTTATTGTATACAGTTTAAGATGTAACACATGTGAGTGAATGAGTTTTAATCCTTCTCCATTTAATTCATACACTGCCCTGTAACTCAAATATAACCAAAAAAAAAAAAGTTTGATCTAAAGATATATACATGACTTGCATCAAAGGGGAAAAAACTACAGCAGACGTAGCAATAAAACTATAAACAAGTTTATGACCTGTCATATATTCAACTTAAATAATATACATATGTTCACTTAAAGAATCTCAAAACAATTATATGTAACAAGCAACAAACTTAAAAAGTCAGAAGAGTAGCTGCAATCAATGAAGAATTTTCACTGGGTTAACAGAACAGAAAAAAACTTCATCAATATTCATTATTATGAAGATTGTACTGCCCAAACTGGAACATTTTTATATAATGTTCTGCTAGATGTAGCAACAACTCATAATAATTTAATCTCTTTCATGGGTTCTTCATTGATCGTACAAGTTTGGAGCTTTGAATTTAGGTTTGCACTCCAGTGTTACAAAGCCTGGGGTTTATACATGTATGGGCCAACCACAAATTCCTCTCAGGAAAATAAATTTGCTGTACATTTTAAACATATATATATATATATATATATATATGATTCCAGGATCCAAACTGTTTAAATGTACAAGTTAAGTTCCATTGTCACAGCTACCTTCTTAGAAAAATGTAACTTCCATCAAAACAGCAACTGATACAAAGATCATTATACCATAAGCCAGTGAAAATGACTTTGTGACATCTGCCAATCAAGCAGCGCTCTAATAACGATATAACCTTTGAAAAGAAGCCAAAATAAATGTCACTGATTTTTTATTAAAGTTTTAGACTGATCTACATTTTTTGGTCTCAATTTACAACATATAATATTCATTGGCTAGGAGTCACAGTAAAATGTCTTTCAGGACTGGTACAGCAATAGTACAGACTCACTTTTAGAGTTTATTCTTTGTACACATGAAAAATCAGGAAGCAGTTTTCCCTCATTTACTTATCTTCATATAATTTATTTACCAGTAAGTCCTAGCAGGACTGAATTCAGTCCTGCTAGGACTGAATAAATCCAAACATCAAATGACAGGGCAGTATCAAACACACTATAACATCCTAGGCAATTTATAATTTAAATCTATGGGATTTAATGTTTTGGATGCTTTTAAATTCTTTATCATAAGCTCTGAAGCACGATGCAAGATGAATAATTTTAATTCATGAATTTGTTATAAGAAATTGTTAATTTTTAATTTTTATCGATAATTAAATTGTTCCCCCATTAACTACTGAAATATGACAGTTGCTGTTTTGGCGGAGAATTCAGCTGAACAGACTGACCGTCTGGTGACATACCGTCGCTGGGGATGCCCGAGTGGTATGTGTGAGGGGGTGGCCTTCGCCATCCATGGCTCCTCCCTGTACCAGGTATGTGCCCCCTTGCTGTGTGAGGATCTGGTGTTGAACGGTGCCCACCTGAGCGATGCCTGCCATCTGTAGATATACAGCAGAATGTTATAGTACTGCAACAGTAGGCATTAGAATCTGACATAAAACATCTTATTACCAGGAGGTGGGGGATGGGGTGGTGTTGTTCATTTTAGGTTTGTGTGCATGTGTGTTTATTCACAACATAACATGTAATCATGAACAGTATCCCATGAAATTTTCAGGACACCTCTGGAATGGGCCAACAAAGAATTGATTACATTTTGGTGTGGGTCCAGCACATGATCCAGATCCTCGGACTCCAAAGAATATTCACATGTTAATGTGCACATATGCTCGATTGAAAATGGGATTATGGGCTGGATAAGTGAGGGCAAACACTTGTTGGGGAACATGCACCAATGAACCTAAGAATATGGGCTAATAAGTGAATGAACACATGGGTTGTTGAGTACTCAATATTAAAGACCACCCACATGGCGGAGGCCTGCATGCGTGAGAATGCATATTTCTAGTTATTAATTTAATCTAAAAAAGCAAATAAACATCAAACTAGAAACACTTGCTCAATAAAGGTATTCTTGTATGAAAAAAATAATTTTCTTACATTCTGTGTTACCTACTGAGGCTAGAAAAATGTCATGTCTGTCTGTTTATCTGTGCATTTGTTGTATTTTGTGTAAAGTGCTAATAATAATATCTCTGAAACTGAAGAACAAATTTCTACATTTTATGAACAGGTCTCTGATGCAGAATTTTTTTTATCTAATACATCTGCCCAGCCTAGCAATATAAAAAGAACTGCCAATGGTGCTTGTGTTTAGCCAACAACTTTGGTATTGTTTAGATTGGTGGTACTTAAGCCATGAAGTTTTAGGGAGTTATCTGTATCCAAATTTGCAAATGATGAACATATGCTCTCTGAGTGTGTAAAGCATGATTTTTATGTCATCCAATGAGTTTCTTTTTGAAAAGGTGAATACATAAAAGGTCTTTATATAAATTAATCCTCAATACCTGAAAACTCCTTTACCCTCAAAACTATTTTTCTAAACAAACGTTTAATACACCAACAAGTTTCTGAAAACTGTGGTTGCCTTTTTGTCAGCCTGGGTTTCAAATTTGTGACATGCACGAAATGGGTTATATTGCGAAAAATAAAACTGCCGTGAAGAAGAGATCCCATCGCCAAAGGCAAGTTGAATGGTAAAAATTGATATTATGAAAAATATTAGATAATGTAGGTTCAAAGATAGCTTTTGTAAATGATATAAGATCTTTCAAATTATCTGTCATTGATGAACAATAATTTCCACTTAGTCTATGTTATCTTCTGTCCCCAAGTAAATGTTTAAATTTTGTGCATGTATTTTTTTTATACTATTGTAGGTCTTTGTATGGTGAGATCGCGAAAATTGAAATACTGAAAAGTTGAAAATCCCAGAATTTTAACCAAGCAAATATGAAGTAAACCACAGTGTAAAGGATATTCATAAATAATATCACTGATATATCCTGCAAAAAGAAAATCTCAGTTTTATAAACAAATTATATGACTCTGCATAATAGGATGACCATAGTAAAATACTTACTTGTCCCCCACTGGGTGATGCCTGATAGTATGTACCAGACACTGGAGTATACATGGCTGTAGGCTGGGTGTATTCTGTATATGCCTGCCTGTAATACACATAAAACTTGTGTAAAGATATAAAATATGGCTTGAAGTTTTAATGACATTTTATCCTAAATTTTTAATAACTTGTTTGACAAATAACAATCAATAAACTTACTACATATGACCCTATCTTTAGCATCTACAGAAATTTCATATATAGTTTTGTTTAAAATTATGTGCACTATGCAAAATAAAAAAAAATAAAAAATTTACCGGTACTGTTAATCAAGCTGAATATATTTTGTTACATCTACATAGCAATACTATGATATATGTGTATAAAGCTCTTAACTTACCATAACAAATATAGGTATAATTACGGACAAAATGTTTTCCAATTGCATAAATTACTTTTGTTTTAAATAAATTCATGAAATTTGTTTAAATAGATTACATGTAGAACATCTGTCTATTAACTTTTCAACACAACAGTACACAGTTCAATCACTAAAGCTTACGCCATTCATGCATTTACAGCTTACCACTGATTAATTGTACTTAATCTGTAAATACTTATATATTTCTTATATACATTAAACCCTGTAAAAAAGTAAACATCCTTACAAGATCAAAACTTACATTTCTGAAAATTATATTTAAATATATAGTTAATGTGAAGAAATCACTCCAAAATATGTACGTCTACATGTGACTGTGTTTACAACATGAATAAGATTTTTGTTACAGAAAGGATGAACTCCACTTGAAGACTCCATCATATTCAGTTTACTGTGTTTGGTCTCATAGTCATAATAATGGACACCTCTGATAACAATCATTATTATTAAAGTGCCAATATAAAATCTGCCATTTACAACCACTTGACTACCAGTACCTGTAGACATTTCACAAGTTTTAATACACTGGTAAATAATTCTGCTGCTAAGACTGCAAGTCTGCTGAGATAAGGAAAATCTGCTGTGAGGAATTATCATAGTCTCTTGTTTACCTTGGACTATCTGGTGAGCACAGACTGTCTGGCACAGACCACTATAATATTTGTCAGTTGACACATCTGTCTACTTACATTAGCCTTTGTAAAACAGACTTTTTTCATATGGATCAATCGCCAACAGGGGAAAACAGCTATCAGTATAATTAAGATGGGAAATGATTAAACTTTATGGATAAAATCTCTCTACCGATGACACTGGCTTATAACTATCTCTTTTTTAATGAAGCCTATGGAGGAAAGCCTTATACTTACATGGCTTGAAGAGTTAATTTATATATCAATATTTAGGTGCAGATTTTTATTTCAAGGTGGGGGGAGGGGTGCAGGGATAGGCTTTTTATAGTAGCTCAGCAACTGGAGACCTCTCGTATATAGCATTATATCTGAAAATGGCTGAAAATCGGAAAAAAAGAAAGTGCCTTACTGCAAACTACAACATTTCTTATCTAGATTAGTCACACAGGTATGAACACTGTCAAACATGAACAGAACAGGTTAACTCCTGGATGGCAGAGAGGTGTGCGGAAACATGAACAATGGCAGAAACACACAGACAGTGCTGGTGTAGACTGAAGCCACCAGGTGGCAGCATCAGAGCAGAGTGAGACCATGGTGCAGCCATCAGTACAACAATTGGAGCCACGCGGAGTAGCAAATAAACCTCGTACATGTGTCCGTTACTTGCTGGATATATAGCACTATCTGGAGAGCCATCTACGTACTGGACATGTGCTGGGTAGACTGTGGCCTGCCCTGATCCTTGCTGAACTTGCTGAAGCTGGACGGTTTCCTGGTTTTGTTGGTCACTGTTGTGGTCACCTGAAACTGAGAATAATAAACCCATCAAAGAATACTTTTTAAAAATTAAAAGAACACATAGAAATTTTTTTTTTTTTGACAAATGACAATATTTTCTTTAAAAAAAAAGACATTAAAAATCTTAGACAAAGATTAAAATATGTAAATACAAAAAAGAATATTTATACCACGAATACCAAAATAACAGAAAATAAAAGTCATAGTCAATATATGTATATCATAATATGTATCTGTGAAGTCATATTTAAGATATGTAAATACAATAAAAAAATTACAATAAATAAAAAGATATACAAAATAAATATTACCCAAAATACAAAGATAACAGAAAATGAAAGTAATTTAAGTTATGTGAACGTATCTGTTAGCTATATATGTGACTTGTATACTATAGAGAGTACATTTTAAGGTAGTTTTACTTGTGACAATGAACTGCTGGCCGCTGTGGGTCTGTGCTGGCTGTAAGATTGTGGCCTGGTTAGTCACTACTTTTTGAATAGCCACAGTCTGTGTGGGAGGCTGGGAGCTTTGCTGGCTCTGCTGGGCAGGCTGACTTGAAGCCTGGTAAAAAGAAAAATACACAACAATAATACAATGTCAACCTTGTCCACAATCGTTGTGAGATGGTCTGTAATAAACAAGCTGATAGTATAAACAGGTGGTTAACAGTTTAATATATATTATGTGCATGCCACTATGTTAAAGGATAACATTTTTAATGTGACAGACTTCCTCTCTAAATGACATAATAATATCATATACAGCACAAGGCTTTATAATTAATATCTATGCCAAGACCTTGCCTCTGAAAATTTCAATTAATATTTATGTACAGAGATCTGAAGATGATATGTACATTAAAACTGGTTTCAGTAGCTGTAAGGTCCTGTTAGCATTTTATTGATAGTTGTCAATTTTTTTTCCTCCACAGAAAAGTAATATGGGTTATTCATTAGGCAAAAACATTACATGAAACTATGCAATTCCATTTCCAAAAAATGTATTTTTTATCACCTGTAATTGATAACAGCTAAAGAATACAATTAATCACTAACAGTAAATGCCATATGTCCAACCCATGTGTTGAACCAACCCATCATTGTAATGTCAAATTATATAACAACAAAACTACAACAACAGCTAGTAGAGACCAGCCCTGTTGTCCATTAACCCTTGTGTACTTCGTTTGTACTAGCATGTAATGATCAACTGAAAATCAGATGGTTTCTGATCCAGAAATTTGGATTTTACATGTAAAATCAAAGAATCCAAGGCAAAACAGTTGTTCGATGTTGTTTCTGTTAATTTATTTATACTGAACAGAACAAGAAACCTGCCTCTACACTGTTATTAATAACTGAAGATAAATAATTATATCTTTTTGTTAAGACATTGCTATTTTTTTTATCATAAAATATTAAGTAAACTTTTCTTAATTAATATATTAATGAAATGTAATTAGAACATTCTAATTATAAAGATAATGAAACTGTACCTAAAGGTCTTACGATCGTCAAACAACCTTGGTTTAATTTAGCTTTAAAATCCATAATGAACCTAGACTACTTGTATCTGCCGAAATCAGAGTGGGACGGGTGAAGTGAGGCATGGATTGAGTAACAAGGGGAAATAGAGTGAGGTGTGTTGCATATTAGCATGGATGTCTGCAGCTAAAATGTATATGTAGGTTGTGCCACCTACCACAAAATCCAGAAAGCTATCAAAGTTGTATACAAATGCAAAAAGTCAAACAACTGCCGAGATATGAGTGATTTTATCCCATGGCAGACAAACAGAAGGACGCTGTGCAAAAATGGTTGCAGGTGGCGCCACCAGTTTTGTGTATGATAAAGAGCTATGTGAGATCTATACACATCCAAAGTTTTGGCCCAAATGGCCAAACGGTTCCCGAGATATGAGCTTGGATGTCTGCAGCGTAAATGTGAATGTAGGTGGCGCCACCTGTCATAAAATCAAGAAAGCTATCCAAGATGTATGAACCCAAAAAATTTTAGGCAGATAAGTCAAACCACTGCCGAGATATGTATGATTTTATCCCATGGCAGACAAACAGATGGATGCTGTGCAAAAATGGTTACAGGTGGCGCCACCAGTTTTGCGTATGATAAAGAGCTATGTGAGATCTATACACATGCAAATGTTGGCCCAATCGGTCAAATGGTTCCCGAGATATAAGCCTGGATGTCTGAAGCATAAACATAAATGTAGGTGGCTCCACCTGCCACAAATCCAGAAAGCTATCCAAGATTTAAAAACCTGCAAATTTTAGGCAGATATTTAATCAGTGCAGAGATATGAGTGATTTTATCCCACAGCAGACAAACAGACGGACGCTGTGCAAAAATGGTTGGAGGTGGCGCCACCAAATTTTTATGTATGTTATAAAGCTATCAAAGGGCTACATTTGTGCAAAATTTTTTTCTGGATTGGTCAAACTGTTCCCGAGATATGTGGGTTAATGTGTCAAAACAGACGCACAGATGGACACACTGGAGAGAGGAAAGGTCAGAGGTCAAAACAAAATCTGAGTACAGCAGTTCACATGTGACCCGAATACATCCCGGGTTTCGTAAAATTCCGCCCAGCGGTTACGGAGTAGGAGTTCTCCGGACACCTACGCAGCGGCCGTGGCTGCAGCAGCAGGGGTGGGCTGAAAACATAGTATCCGCAAAACTCTGATTTGGCGGATACAATTAAGTTTATATATATACATATTTTGAATCCTTAGAATATCTTCTGTGCCTATCTTCTGAACAGTGCCTCAGATTTTGCTTTGAAGATTTTAAACTTTAATTTATTTGTTTTATATTTTTTTAAACACAATATATCTCATATTTGACAAATGATATGTATGTTAATAGTATTAGTATTACATGGAAGTACTAAAGTACATAAAAAATATCTCCAGGCATTTTTTTTATTATATATGTGTAGTCTTTTCTTCCTATTGAATTTTCAATGTGCAAGTTTTGAAATCTCTACATTTGAGGTTTTTTATAAATATCGGGCCAAAAACTATGCAGTCTGTTGAATTGTTGTTATGAGAAAATGGTGGCAAATTTTCATAATATAACCTGATCCGATTGGTTTTGATATACAAAATTGAAAATTAAATAGTTTGTCATAGTGAATAAGACGAAATATTAACTAGAATTGACATAGATCTCAAGAACTGTCAAATAGAATTAGATGGAGCTTACTGCTCTGAGGGGCTGGTCATCAGTAATTAGGTCAAGGGCCACCTAGCAGGGGCACATGTCAGGTGTGAAGTAACTGATTAGCATGGATTACTCTGGTCACTCTGTGCACACATAAGAACTGCTATACACCCTAATCTAATTAACAGCTTGCATCCCCCATTCACAATCATGTGAACCCTGTAGACAAAATAACTACCAGGTATAACATTAACACATGCTATACCAATATCATCCCTGAATGATGAAACCCAGATTACCAAATATTGAACAAGACGACCAGAGGTCACATGCTTGCCAGAAACACTCTGACCCAGATTGGAAGACAGATAACGAGAACATGTCATAAAGAAGACAAAGAGGAAGAAAATGAGCTATTGTTTGTAAAGATTGGAGCAATTTTGACAAAGTTACGATGATAATAAAAATCTGACGTGTTTTCATGACTCTGACCTTGAACTTTGACCTATTTAAAAATACACATACAGCTTCAAGCAATCGTTCAAATAGAAGATAGGTGAAAGTTGCAAAGTGATTCCTGGTAAACTGTGGCCCTTTAAAATGCTATTATAACAGAGGCAAGAACCAGCAAGAAGGCAACATTTAGGACAGACATATTGACAAAGTAACACAAAATTGAGACCAGTTGACTAGACTAAGTTATGAGGAAGAGAAGACGGAGGTGAAAAAAAGAGCCAAAGTTTGTGAAGATATGACCAGAATTGACAAAGTTATGAGGAAAATAACATTTCGCAGTGTTTTGAAGTGACCGACATACTGAAAAAGCGGCACAAAGTTAAGAAAGGAAGACTAAACTATGTTATAAAGAAGACAGAGAGGAAGAAAATATGCTATGGTTTATGTAATTAAGGTTTAAAATTTTGGAGATATGGCCAAAAAAATGATATGTTGTTGTCTTTTGTGTGCAGCGCCCCCTAGCGGCTATTTTCTGAAACTGAAAAAGTACTTTCGAGATATTAGTGTATGACATAAGATGTATCAGTTTCAAAAGGATTCCTGCAAAACTGTGGCCTCTAGAATGCTATATGTTAGACACAAGAACAAGCAAGAAGGCGAAATCAATGACAAATGACAGACAGACAGACATACTATCAAAGTGACACAAACACACAAACAGACATACATAACTGACTGTCACACCACACACGCAGCGGACATATATTCCCGAGTTCTTTCACACAGAAAAGTCCAAAATACCACTCGTTGTCTGAACTGAAGAACACGGTTTATTCCGGTAACATCCAACAATTGGCCACCGTCGTCGTTGACTGGCTCCAATCTCACAATAACAACGTCTTCAACAAATACCAATCACGTATATCTTCTAACGCCCTGATCGGCTGCACCTATGTATATTCTCTCCAGGACTAATACTGTCCTCGCGGAATTTGTAACACACCCCGCTCGGTGTTCAACTAATCTGTCGTTGACGTAAAACGACCTGTCACCAGTTGACGGTAACTTTCAAATTCATTCCCCACCCTTCCCGGCCTTGACACCGCCCTATTTATACCTGGGTAACCGAAACTTCTAGAAGTCTCTAGAATAATCAAGTCGTTTCTGGTCAAGACTAGCACCTACGGGATTTTCTAGAATTTACCTATTGGAAAAAACACATTACCTGAATTCTCTAGAACCTTCTGTCATCTAATTATAATAAATCATGGTACAGTAAGTCCATTTACTTACATAATAAATAAAATACTATGGAACAATTCCCCAGCGTCGTCAGCACGGATGTAAACAAACATGATGACAACAACAGCTGACAACTTTACCAAATATTATTAGCTCTGTCTCTCTAACTACACTTTATGAACTGATATTTCATTTTAATATAAACTGACCTTTTAATGCACTGCAGAAATTATGTTTTCCCTAACTTATTTCATTATTTATGACATTCCATTTGACATACACTAGGCGGGTAGCACATTTGTGTCACTGACCAACATGCTTGCCGATTTCAGCAAGCAATAAATAGCATAAAATAAGATATTTTTGTCAATAAACTTTGTTACCGGGTGACATAAAAGCGGACCGAACTGTCTCGCTAGCGAAGCTTGCTTTTCTAGCGAAGTGGTTGGGACGCCAGACTTGTGCACCACCCACATGGGTTCGAATCCCGCAATAGGCCCAGTATTTTCCCCTGAACAATTTGTCTTCGTAACAAAATGGGGACTTGTCCAACATGACGTTAAATTTTGTGGCCCAGGGAACAAGCTCACAAAAGTGTGACTCCTGGGATAATTAGTCTTGTTCTGATAGCAGAACGCTCTTAAGTGGGGGTGTGTTACGGGGTGACATAAAAGCGGACTGAACTGTCTCACTAGTGAAGCTTGCTTTTCTAGGGAAATGGGTGGTACGCCGGACTTGTAAGCCACCGACCTCGGTTCGACTCCCAGATTAGCTCAGGATTTTCCCTCAATTTCTCTTCGAAACAACTTTTAAATGACTGACATCTAATACCTTAAAAACTGTATCGAACGTTGATTTAGTTTTATACTGTAGAAATATAATAGCTGTTGACTGACAGCATGCCAGAACAAGATCGGAACTGGCTTTTATGTGTTACACAGTGCTTGCGCAAGGCAGGCTGGGAACCTAGCTATAAGCCATCGAGCTGCACATAATATGAATATAAAAACAAAGGTGTTGTATTTGCCATGTAAAATGTGAAAGATTTCAGTTAATGTGGACGCTGTTAGCTGGTTTTCACAGTGAAATACACAGAGACACCCACGCTTACAAGACCAGTAGTGCGTAATAATTATAAAAAAGAAGCAGCGAGTGTATTCAATGTTTTATAGGTCTGTAGTAAATGGCTAGGTCATAAATACTCTTATTAAATAACAGGTAAACTTTAATTTTTTTGTCGAAGAGGCAGGTGGCAGATACATTTTATTAGATTACGTCTTGAAACAAATAAATGTTTAAAACCAGCTTCTGAATATATTCACATTACATACAAATTTTTAATATTTAGCATAAAATAAGATCAGATATAATAACATGGATGAAATAGTTATAGGCCCTAGCAAGGTGAAGTTTACTGAAATAACAAGCGGTAATTTCATATTTCATGACATCTACCTGATAGCACGACCTGTAACCATACAGGGTGGCACTGACATAATTCTGGGCACTGACACAGGCCTGAACAAAATTCTACAATCCCCATAATATTTCAGGAGTAAGTAACTGTAGTAATTATTGTCAATTATCAAATGCTGGTAATAAAGATAAGCACAGTCCTGGCTGACTGATCAGTGCCCTCCACATGCCTGTCAATCAACCATGTTCCTTGCACCGCCAGGAAATATTTAACCAATAAGCAACTGCATACAATATAACACCAGAAAAGTGTTTTGTGACAAGATAGATAAAATAAATAACTATAAGGTCAAGGTTTTCCCACAAAAATGTCAATTTTATGATTTTTGACGACTATAACCTCTGAATTAAGAATAAATTGAACAGGGAATCCTTTATAATACACAACATTTTGTTAATGAAATTAAAAATCTTAAAAAAAAATGCTACACCATCAATTCTTAACTTGTATATTTTTGTTAGATTGTGGAATAGCATATCTGAAAGCTGATACAAAAACAACATAGATTTTGATAGAATTAAGTATGCACTAACACATAAAGTCATGAGACTTCCAACTACAGGTATAAGAAGAATGGAAACAATTCCTATTCACTTCAGAAACATGTGCATAACAAAAGGCACTGGTAAACAAAGCAATGGCAAAATCAAGAACATTACAAGATGTGTTAATTAAATGGTCACAGCCGTTCTAAACTGTGAATGTAATTAAGCTCATTTGAGCTTTGACACTTGAACCGACAAAACAAAATAATGTGTACCAAAGAAAGGTTAATTTATAGCAGTTACAACTATACGACTTGATCACACCAAGTCATCAGCATGACATCGGAAATATTAACAGGAAGCTTAACATAGCTGAATCAGGAACAGCAAAATATCTTAAGCTGTGCTTGGTTATTATCAGTTTATTAACACATTTATAAAGAACAGCAACGCCAAGCAAGTCTTCTGCAGCAGAGCCCAAATACTGATTACAAAACCACAGTTCTTCAGGGGACCAGCTGACAATATTATAAAAATGATAGGAAAAACAATACTGTCACAGAATAAAAGGAAATATGGACTCAGAGAAACACTAAAGCACAAGTTCCTATCCACACAAAGACAACGTGGGCCAACAGCGGTAAAAACTCCAGCAGCAGTAAAAAGAGTTATGGGATTCTCGGAAGATTGATTCTCAACTTACCTTTTCAATAATAATAATCCAAGAGCAATGGCACAGAAAGAAGCGTATGGGTGGCTCAGGTTTTCCATGGCAAAGCTTTGGTAGCCAGTGGGAAGCTATATTCACTATAGTAATAAGTGATGAGGACCTGGGGTCGAGACAGTTGGGCTCGTTGGTTGCCCGGCAAAGACCAAACTATGCCAGCCAACCCCTGTCAAGCATGCTACCATGCAGCGACTTTTCCTCCACACTGGTTGCACAGACAAGAAGCCAAGCAGCCCAGCATGTCCCCAAACAAAGTTTATGAGAGCCACTATGAGTTCTCTAGCTACCAGGGAAGCCCAGCAAACCCGTACCCAGTATAGATCACACAAAAATGTCACCAAGGTGACAGGTGTAAACAATCTAGTCTCAAGCAAGCCACTTGAATAATGGCATATTGATAAAGCATGTCCAGCTGGAGCTAATCCACACTATCTTGATATCTACTGAAAAATTCGACCATGCTACAATATGGTCCAGATGCATTAGATATAACAGGTTCACCAAGACCAAAAAACTATAAGAATTGCATTTTTAAAAATAGAATAAATGGCAAATATAAAATGTAGAAATTCAACTGAGTGATAGGTTTTCCTTCTTAAAGAAAGAAAAACTTTAGTCAAGATCTGAGTAACTTACTTTTATATATATGCAGCTACGTTAAACTAATTATATTTGCTTTTCAAACTCAAAACAAGGGACCCATGGGTCACAGCGCTCAGCTGTTATATATAATAAAAAAAAAATATGATTTTGAAATGAGGCACATGCTGGTTTTGTGGGGAAATAAATATAAGCTGTATTATGAGTTGTTGGTGTTTAGTTTATATATGATTTTGATAGTTTCTTTGGAGACAGGGAAGAGATTGATTTCATTTATTTTATTAACAAATGGCTATTGTCATACAGATTTTGACTTGGCCATATAACTGATAAGCAGCACATGTAAGATGAGAGTTTAACTATTTATTAAAATTTAATAACAAATATTGTGCCAAATATAATTTTTATTAAAAATAATAAGAGAATCATATGGTTTTTTAAAATAAAAAATAACTGAAATGATTATTAAAATAATATTATAGAATATATTCATGAATGCATTCTGCACACTGGTATTCAAATACTTTCATTTTTACCTGAATTCCCATTCTTATGCAAGAAATTTTAAAATGGAGTACATATTCATATTCGTACTAAATACATTTGCAAAGTATTCGCACCATGTCTGGTATTTATTTAGTTTTAGTCAAACAATGATGTTGAGAATCCAGAATATAAACAAAGGACCCATGGGTCACAGCACCCAGCTTAAGTTTGAAATTTTTGCAAATGCAAATATGAAAAATATTCTATTGTAATGTTTTTCATTTATATAAGCACATGAGAAGCTAAGAGGAAAGGGCCCTCCTACTTGGTTATAGTAAAGTTCTAAATATATGATTGCAAACTAATATTCTGACAAGACTGTCATGAAGAAAAACAGTAAAAGTTTTGAGATACTGTGATGTATATGAAAATTTTCAGATGGACAGGCAAGTGGACAGAATGGACTAATACCTTTATTTCACTTTCAAGGGAATAATGCATTTAAGTTTATATATAAGCCTATTTTTTAGCATATCCACTTTTTCCATTAATAGTTTTTATCTTATTCATTTTTTTTAATTTACAAGTGTTATAAATTTGTAATAAAAAAAAACTGAAAATATAAGTTAAAATATTAGAATTCTAAGTTGCAATCATTATATATCCAGATTGTAGCTCATATTGGGTCATATTATGCATACACATATGTTTTGTTATTTTTAAATCAAATGTTTAAAATGAATTTAAAAGAAAATAATGCCACAACATGGCATCTACAAGATTATTCCTTGAATCCCTATTAAAATGTTTTGCACATTGGAGTTTTCAGTACATGCTTAATTTTATTCACCGAAATAAAATAAAAGATTCAGTGAATTTGATAAAATAAAAACATCTTTTCAAATAAAGTATACACACTGTTGGTTGAATGAGGAACAAACAATATCATTATGCTAATTACAATCTCAGCTATAATTAAGTACTGGAATTAATAGTCAATTTCACACCTGGTGAAGTTTTACTCTTCTGAAGTAAAGTATTACTTATCTGATGAACATCCACACTTTCATAGCAATACATCACTTTGTGGACACAATTAAATGTGCACTTTAATCACTGTAACCCTGGTGGTACAATACAAAATCTAAAATGTAGCATAGCCAAGAATAAAATAAAATACAGTAAATTATAACATTCATCTAGTTTATGCATGAGCTGGGGGGGGGAGTGCAGGGCAGAGGGGAAGCCTGCTAGTAGTGGCCAAGCTGAGCCAAGACAAGCTGCCTGGGGTGGGTTACATAATGCAAGTGAAGGCTGTACTACAAGGTGGGCTAGATGTAAACAACACTTGACATGGTGTATGAAAACTTGAATAAAAGCTTCTCTTTTCAAACAATTCCTTTAAAATTTCAGATTTTAAAAGATTAAATCCTTATGTATATATGCTGTGAAAATTAGATCAACAGTGCTCACAGGGAAAAAACGTGCCATTGCCAAAGTTTTACAAAATTTAAGGTATTGATTTTTTATTTATGCTAATAACTTGAAAAATTTGCAAAATTCAGATCTAATTTTGGGTAAACAATTGAATCTTGATTAAATAAAGTTATATTCCTGAAAAAAAGTCTCCAGCTTCAGCAATTCTCATGTTAAGTGAGCAAATATATTTCCTGGTTTTTAAAAAACTGCATTATATTTGGGCCCATTACTTCAAAATAATACCCAATACTGACCTAATTTTTGGTATGTGCACAGAAAATGTATGGAAAAATATGAATACTAAATATGATCAAAAACAGATGAGTCGTTTTGATATTAGGCAGCCTTGAAGTGTAACAATGGATTTTTTATGGAAAACGGAGGTTTTTCCTTAATATCTCGAAGGAACGAAGTCCTAATGACCCAATTTTCGGTATGGTAGGAGATTTTGGGGACATCTAATGGTATGCAGAATTTTGGATTTGTAGGTCCAACGGTTTTAAAACGTGCCCTGTAAACAGACGGCCGGCCGGACGGAGGACGGACAAAGGACCACAACTATAGCTCAGATGACTTATAGTCAGCTGAGCTAAAAACAACTCAACTGGGCGATTTAACTGTCCTGACAGAAAAATCGAAGCATTTCAAAGCAGCAAAAACAAAATGCTTCATAACCAATATACAGTGACAGCTATCAAATTACAGCCATTGTCCTCATATGACAGCCACAGAAAGGCTAATGTACATTCAAAGCAGTTAAATTACAGGAATAAAGTCTCCTGTCAGTCAAATGCCAAGGTATCTGCAAAATGGGATTAAACTCAGCCTCACTCAGTGCATCACACCTTCCAAAGAATTAAAAGTTTTTTTTTAACATGCATTAAATGATTGAAACAGGTCGCTGATCAATTTGGACCTGGACATGCACGCGCAATGACACTTTTTTACAACTTGAACTGATAAATCCCCTATGCTATTTGTCACTTCTCAACAAATTGAACTGATAAATCCCCTATGCTATTTGTCACTTCTCAAAGGCTGTATCTGTACTTGGTTCACATCTAAACCGGTTATACTTAAACTGGTTTACTTTATTCTCAAAGCAGTCAGCTTTGCGTCCGCACTGTAGTTCACTTTACAAAAGCCTAAATTGTTTTTTTTTCAACACCTTTGCAAGTTTGCTGTCTGCACTTTGTGCATAATCCAATGCAAGCCAGCAGTGGAACACTCCTTGTCACAACGCCCGAGCATCAAGGGTATTATCAAGGCTGTTAGATCACTGAAACTGGACTCATTCAGACTAGAAGAGGATTTGCCTGTATGCACTAAAAACTGATATACTGTAAGCTTGATTACTTTAGACCACCTTTCAAGTGGGCTACAGTAAACCAAACTCATACAGGTCCATGATAAGTGGCCTAGTGTGGATTCAGCCATAGTGACATTTCTATATATCATTTTGTCTTGAGTGTATTCCGGATCGTGGTTGACAGAAGAGCATTGCAATGATACACTGCATCAAGCAATGACCTTTATGATATGTATTGCCCAGGATACAATGCACTACATTATAATTTAGATCCCAAGCCAAATTTAACTTGTATGGAATTATAAATAAACTAGCTCTCAAGAGTAACTTCTAAAACACAAAAAGAAAGGACTGCTAAACAATTAGCCAATCAGTTGCCATTCAGGTTGTTTCTTACCAATGAAATTTCTTCTTATACAACATTTTTGGGCGGATTAACTTTTTTACATTTTGGATATAACTATCCATCGGATGATCCAGTATCATTCATATATCAATACAGGGCCATCTGATGATATTTTGACTTTCTATCAAAATGTATCAACGCATCAATGAATCATAACAGGCCAATGTATCAATACATTCCTACTACCAATATTTGACCATCTCATATCCGATGGAAAGTGACACTTATCAAACACTGAATAAATTTAGAGTCTCTAAGAATCATACACTTAAAGACTGATTAAAAACCATTGGTCTGATATGAGATGAACAGCAAGGATTCAAATGCTAATTGTTTGGAAATAAATTCAATATAGTTTGGATATAATTTTTTAGAGGAGGGAAAAAAGAGAAGGGGGTTGAAAGGGAGCTGGTAGGATTGAGTGGCCTGTGGTTGGAGGGGGCAGGAAGAGTCTTCCCTTGTGATTGCTCAATGATAAACAGACATCTTGACCTTGTAATGTTATTACAATATTACAATATAATAAGTGTAAACAACACAATGTAATTATACTGTAAACATTAGTGTAACTAGTAAGGGATTACTGTAACTAACTTTAGGTATGATTTATGTTGATTTTACCTGCTGGACTTGCTGTACACTTGTAGGATTAATGGCCTGCATGTCCGTAACAAATGTCTGGGTGGCCATAGTGCCACGATCTGAAATAAAAGAACAGTCCATTAAATTAATCCATCTTCAATCAATCCACTTTCAACACAAAAATGTGCAACTACTGCGACATGTATATATTATGTAATTCATAGTAATACACAAAAATCCATATTGAGACTGGTTAAGCCAGTTTCTATGTGACTGTACACGGGATATGCCATAAAAAATGTCCATGAATAAGATTTTGTAACTGTGAGGTTTCCAAGTGTCGGTCAGCGTACATGCATCATGTGAGGGGAAAATAGCCAAAGGTGCGACTTTCATTCTTTCCGTCTGCAATACCTTGAGAATTCCAAGTAAAATGATATCATTCTAGCATTTTTTTTTGTGGTGGTGGGGGGGGTGAAGAGAGAAAGGAAGTTTGAAACAAATAGATGATAGACCTGCAGTTTCCTGTAAATTTACAACAGGTACTACTGGAATATATAGAAATCATCTAAATTCAATACTTAAACATCACTGTTTTTTCTCAATATAAGTTAATTCTTTAGCCTATTATGATTACATTATTTAAAATTTTAAATATATACAGAAATATATAAAATATACAGAGGAAAATAAGTCTTTATGATCCCGAATTAAATGGGTTTATTTTTAATCTTTGCATGCTGTTGCTACTCACCTTTTAGGATAACCAAGAAAAGTAATAAAATGTATCGAGGCCCAGATCTATGACAAGAAATTATACAGGTTTTTTTCCTTGCATCTTAATGAATTTCATAATTTTGAATAATTAAGAAAACTAACAAAAACAGCCCAAATAAAAACTTTATGACCAGTAATTTAACTTTTCTTTTCCTTGCATGAAACTGAAATTAATGATTTTGAAATATATAAAGTTATGAGGAAAACCAGTTTTCATGATTCAGAATTAAATAAGTTTTATCCTTGGATGATACCGCAATTCATCAAAAAGCAAGAAAAGGTAAAATCTCAAAAGTGAAATGAAAGGTACAGGTGTTCAACTCAGAGAGCCCCCTCACAGTCAGGTAATTGTATCCGCCAAAACAGAGTTTTGCGGATACTATGTTTTCAGCTGGTCGCCGCCGCCGCCGCCGCCGCCGCCGCCGCGTAGGTGTCCGGAGAACTCCTCCGTAACCGCTGGGCGGAATTTTCCGAAACCCGGGATTATGTTCGGGTCACATGTGAACTGCTGCGCCCCGATTTTGTTTTGACCTCTGACCTTTCCTCTGCGCTCTGCGTCCGTTTGTGCGTCTGTTTCCACACATAAACCCACATATCTCGGGAACCGTTTGACCGATCAGGAAAATTTTTTTGCACAAATGTAGCCCTCGGAGAGCTTTATAACATACACCAAAAATGGTGGCGCCACCTGCAACCATGTTTGCACAGTGTCCATCTGTTCGTCTGCCTTGGGTTAAAATCACTCATATCTCTGCAGTGACTTGACTAATTCACCTGAAATTCGGCATGCGCAAACATCCTGGATAGCTTTTCTGATTTTATGACAGGTGGCGCCACCTACAATCAAGTTTACGCTGCAGACATCCAAGCTCATATCTCGGGAACCGTTTGACCGATCAGGAAAATTCTTTTGCACAAATGTAGCCCTTGGAGAGCTTTATAACATACACCAAAAATGGTGGCGCCACCTGCAACCATGTTTGCACAGTGTCCATCTGTTCGTCTGCCTTGGGTTAAAATCACTCATATCTCTGCAGTGACTTGACTAATTCACCTGAAATTTGGCATGCGTATACATCCTGGATAGCTTATCTGATTTTGACAGGTGGCGCCACCTACATTCACGTTTACGCTGCAGACATCCAAGCTCATATCTCGGGAACCGTTTGACCGATCAGGAAAATTCTTTTGCACAAATGTAGCCCTTGGAGAGCTTTATAACATACACCAAAAATGGTGCCGCTACCTGCAACCATGTTTGTACAGTGTCCATCTGTTTGTCTGCCTTGGGTTAAAATCACTCATATCTCTGCAGTGACTTGACTAATTCACCTGAAATTTGGCATGCGTATACATCCTGGATAGCTTTTCTGATTTTATGACAGGTGGCGCCACCTACATTCATGTTTACGCTGCAGACATCCAAGCTCATATCTCAGGAACCGTTTGATTGATCAGGAAAATTTTTTTGCACAAATGTAGCCCTTGGAGAGCTTTATAACATACACAAAAAATGGTGGCGCCACCTGCAACCATGTTTGCACAGTGTCCAGCTGTTCGTCTGCCTTGGGTTAAAATCACTCATATCTCTGCAGTGGTTTGACTAATTAACCTGAAATTCTGCATGCTTATACATCCTGGATAGCTTTTCTGATTTTATGACAGGTGGCGCCACCTACAATCAAGTTTACGCTGCAGACATCCAAGCTCATATCTAGGGAACTGTTTGACCAATTGGGCCAAAATTTTGCATGTGTATAGTTCTCACAAAGCTCTTTATCATACGCTTAACTGGTGGCGCCACCTGCAACCCTTTTTTGCACAGCGTCCATCTGTTTGTCTGCCAAGGGCAAAAATCACTCATATACAATATAGTGGTTTGACTTATCTGCCTTAAATTTTGCATATGTATACAACTTGGACGGCTTTCTGGATTTTTTGGTAGGTAGCGCAACCTACATACACAATTTGGCTGCAGACATCCATGCTGATATGCAACACTTCACCCGTTCCACTCTGATTTAGGCGGATACAAGTAGTCGCTTGTTGACTACCCGTATTCTAGTTAAATATCATAATAAACACCCGACAATTTTAAACTCCCAGGTCCTGGAGCTCTTATAGGACAGATGTTCCATGGAAGTAACACCCAACTGACTAGTCAGTTTGACTTGTCAGTTCGGCAGCTATTGTCTCAATTGTTTTGAGCCCAACAGCTAAAAGCTAACAATGCATAGCAACAACCAGGGTTGCCAGGAGCAGCAGGATGGTTACCCGTCACCATAGATAAGAATTGGTATGCCATACCACGGCAACCAGGACTGACTGCACTGGAATAATAGCATGCAGATTTATTGTGCCTCCCACAGTTGATCGTTAAAAATGGGCTCTGTGTGGACTCATACCATTTGTAATCAGTCTGTGACCCGTTGTGTATGCAAAGTTTTCACCATCATCCAGTGCAAAAATCCTGCTTAATCTGACACTAGTCTGTCACATTCTCAGGAAATCATGCTTTATAAACTTTAAAACAATTACCAAGTTTAGGTCACAAAACCAGCACTCAGTAAAATCATGCCAATATTTTACAGCTCATTGAAAAGACTGCCCCTTAATTGCATTCCACATGGTTCTTGGAATATTTCATGTCAGTCGAGGCACTAAATAGGACTTGGAAGTGATAAATTTGTGATTTTGATTATAATTTTTACAGCAATACATGGACGTTCAAGAGCTGTAAACCTTTGATAAAATACAGGCATCTCATATTTAACTATACCTCATGGTTTATCTGAACTTTGAACCAGGTCATGAAAATTAACAGCTTTCTATCAACAGGGTAGTGATTTACCCACAATGACATTACTACTTATTCAAAGTGAACACCTACAAAATCTGTCAATTGCTTAGATGGCCTGGCATCCCTGGAGCAAGGAGATATAATTAAGCTCCAGATAAGGCATCTATCATTGGCAGTTCAAACATTTATCTAATTACGCATTGATGTTTTTACTTTTTTAGGGTTTTACGAATCAAGATTGCCTCGGGTTAATTTATGATATTTTTTTTCCTGTGTCGAATATATCTGCCAAATATTCATTACAATACCAGCACTTTCTTTTATTTTTATTGGACATTTTTAATCCAATATTTCTGCAGATTTGAAAGATCTGTTCCAGGAAATGGTAACCAGCTTTTGCAAGAATTTAATTTTGATTTTAGGAACAACTCATCCATCCATTCATGAGAAATCTAAGTTTTTTTTTTAATTTTGTCATCAAATTAAGAAGGGTCATTCCTAGGACTCCTATCTATGTACATACACAATATGAAAAAAAAACAACTATTTTTTAGTTTTTAAAAAAGGGCACTGAAAAGGAAGCATCCTGTTGTAACAGGGGCATATAATCAGACTGGGTTATTAAACTGTAAGCCTGATCAGTGTGAAAAATTAAGCGATCCTGTGACTTGTTACCTCAAAATCAATGATTGGCAGGTAATCCATATGTCAAAATCAAAAACTTGGAATGAAATGTTTGGCTTAGTGGCCTGTTTATTCAAGAGATCAGTCATGTGACCTTGGCATCAAACCAATAATCAATATGATTCTTTCCTTTTTAATAGGGAGACATAGATTTGGGATAGACAAAAGATTTGAGATGAAAACTTAGGCTTTATATGTGACCATAAGCTTTTTCAAGCAGTGGGTCCTGTGACCTTGACCTCCAAAGGTTTGGGATGAAAAATTTTATTTAAATGAGTAAACAAGCTTCTTTTAAAGTGGGTCCTGCTACTTGTGACCTCATAACCTGTATGGTTCTTCCCCTTTTGACAGATGAGCTGTATATATGATAGGTTTTGATCATCCAGTTTGACTGTAAAATGTGTCCATAAGCCAATTTTTTATGACATAATAGCTGAACCAAGGAAAAGTGAATGGGGGCAAGTGGGATAATTATATTTTGCTTACACTAAAATCAGGTGCCAATGATAGTGGCATTTAACAGGCATAAAAAAGAAAGGGTTATAATTATATACTATAAGTGGTGCCACTAGTGGTCTCTTATAAGACAACTTTAGCCATCCAAAATCTTGCTCAACCTGATTTTATAGATCACTCTGTCCAGCCTTTCTTGAGATAACTAATGGTTTGTAGGAATTAGGCCCAAAATGGACCTAATGATCCTGTTTCAAATAGGACTGTTATCTCATCCATATCTACGCACAAGCAAAATGTGGGGAAAAAAAAGAATACTATGAGTTCTCCTGTGTAAAGGAAAATTTAACATCAGTGGCAGTAGCATTACTGTACTAATAGTATCCCACACTTTCGAGTACCCAGTCTGATAATATAAATATCCATTGTCTTTTAGGATTTTATTATGACCAATATAATAATAGCCTATGACCAGAGCGTCACAACCTTGTTTACTTTCAATACTTTGCTGAAGGTGAGACAAATGGGCCCTATGGACAGGTATAAACCTTCTGGTCGGCCTGATGTAGAAAGCAGTGTTGAAATCGAGCCCTAAACAGGCTGAAGGGGTTGTATGAAGGAGTGTGACCTATGAAATAGCAATACCATTGACAATTTGTGTATACTGTTATAATACAGATAAATATCAGTTGTATATAATGGGTTTATCAGCTATAAACACTCTTGGAAGAAGTGCACTAGTGACGCCTGTTGGTTGTTACATGGGTTTATCAGCAATATTTTAAATGAGTATTTATTAAACACACTGTTTTTTAGGTTTTCTATTGAATTTATGTATAAACTTTTAATTATTTTGACAGTACAAAAGTAACATTTCCATTCATACTGCACTGTGTTGGTCTGTAACTTGTGACATAACTTAAACAGGGAATCCTTGACTAATGAATTTAATGGAGATAATTTACTTAATACAACCAAACAAGGTCATATGAACATATTCTCACTCTTTCTGTTTAATAACATGTGGTTCTGGGATAAAGCGGAAAACAGTGGCAGGGGCTTAATGTTACTGGTTGATGCAATGCAAGTGTGATGTTCAGGGTTGTTCTAAAGAAGTCTGAACTATCTAAAATAAGGTAATATACATTTCACTTAAAATATTTCCTGAAAATCTGGTACAAACATGATAGAAATTAATCTTTTTTTTTTAAATTAAACCCAGAATTTTTAGTCATGAAAGGTTTCTAGTGAATGAAGTCCCTGCTGAGTTGACAGTGACCAGGAAGTGCTGACAGTTTCTTCAAAATCACACAACCTTCATGTATATTTGTCAAGAGATGGCTTTCCTTCCAATCCTTGGTTCACTGCAAATTATATATATATCTTTTTAAATATGAGTTACATGAATAATAAACAAGCAAATTCGTGGAATTTATGTCCTCCACTTCTGCCTCTTAATATTTTAGCTTCCTGTGATCTTCATGTTTGCCTTCTGAATATTTGTTAGTTTGTATTTTCCCCTGAAGATGTCTCCACATGTCATAAGTTTTGTTGTGAATTGGGAACCAAAGGAAAAATTTTTGTTTTGGAGCTGGTGATAATAAATTTTCAGTCAGACACTCCTAAACCAATCCCAACCAAGGTATGCATGAGCACAATCATTGACCAAAATCTGAATGAAATCAGATAATATTTAGGAAAGTTATCACATGGAAACAAAAACCTGATGGACGGACTGACAGACAAACAGAAGTGGGAGACAATTACTGCAAAAGGTATTGTGGAACATGTCAGCTTGATCCTGATGGTTTAGATGGTGACTTTGGCTTGATGGGGGTCTGGGGGGTGGAGGAGGGTGATATGGTGCTCAATCTGCATAGAAGTTTATTGACAGGATAAATACACCCACAAATTTGTGTATGGTACCCCTTTTTACAGAGCTTAATTTTATTAATATTATATATACAGAGCTAAGTGAAATACATGGTCTTAATTAAAATTAAGATGCTATAAGGGATCAGCCACATAGGCTTTCACTTTATATTGCCACCAAAGAACATATATTTTATAATTTTTTATCATGACCCACGTCTAATATGTTGGGTTATAAATATATCACAGTTGAATTTGTTAAGCATTTGAGTGTTATGAACTTAACACTGTCACATTTCTTCAGTTTTACACACACACTGTTCACGGGTCTGTTGCATTAAAATGACACAAGTCATGTTGGTTACTTAAGCCCAGGGCTATATGTGTGTCCCTACATTCAGGGTTGCTTTTTTTACTGTAAAAAAAACCCAAAAAAACTGTGACAAATTGTTAAAAACATGTCACAATTGTAACAATAGTATTCAGGTCTGCTACAGCTTAAATGTTATTGCAACTGACCTCAGGTTGTAGAAAACAATTTTTAAATGTATCAAATATTGTGACATGCCATCAGAATTTCAGAAATATTGCATTGATAGGGTACAAGGATTGAAACACACTGAAATTTTCACCTTTCCAGCGGAATGGCATCAATACAGGTTTGCCTTTCCGCAGAAAAAAGGCCTTTCCAGTAAAGATGCGTTCTACCATCATATCAAACTTTAAATTACAGTTCCCTCAGTGTGAACCTGATTCTGCCATCTTAAATGCCATCCTACATGCATACTTGCGTCCAAAAGCAGTGAACGTTTTCAATGATAACACTATTATATCAGAAACAAGACTGTGCAGTGAAACAATACAGAAAAAAATAAGAGATGAGGGTCTAAATGCTGGAAAGTATAGGAATTTATAGACCATTTTTATAGGAAAATATAGGAATTATAGGGAGTTGGTGAAAAACCACCTGTAAAATATTTGTTTTTCTTTAGATCATTTGTATTACTCGTATCAGCTACTTTTATTGAAAACATTAAGATGTTCACCTTTCCAATGGATTGGTACAGAAAGAAAAATGCCTTTTCATGCACATGTTTGCCCGTCTGAGACAGACGGAAAGACGTTATTTCGACCCCTGTAGAATATATCTGAACTGTGGTCAGGGAAACACCATTTTACAGTGGAATAATTTGGTAGCACAAAATACATCAAGACTGAAGAGAATAATGTAGCTCATTAAATTAATACATCTCAAACATTCATGTCATTTTTAATATCAGAACTAAAAAGTAAATTTAGTGATATACAAATGTAACAAATTTATACATCTATATATAGTATGTATTTTATAAAGATGAAGTGGGAATGACTACATCATGGATGTGATGGCATGGAAAATATTCAAGTAAAGGCATCCCAGGAAATGTTTTTGATAAAAGGTTATCAATGGCAGGAGAATAAAGTGATCGCTGTGTTTTATGCACATATACAGTGGTGCCACCTTGCAGTCATTTTGACAATTAACAACAATTCTGACATATGGATATGACACAATACCTGAAGATCACTCAACAATCTTACAAGTATTAAATTTACAGCCCTAATCATCTAAGTATTTAGAATCCAACCTGACCTCCACAAACAAGTCTGCTATATTTTAGATGAAATTTTTGTCAAAAAAAAAAAAGAAAGATTTTAAATGAGTGATTCATTATCAGAGCATTAATTACAACTTTTTTTCCAAGTTGCAAAAACAAAACCTGTTATAGATAAAATTGAAAATTCAACAACAATCACTGATCATTGTTCACATTTCAAATAGAACTAAGTCATAATATCAACTGTTATTCTGAACATCAATTCCTAATCAATTGAATTACTCTGCCAATCAAAGGTTTTACAAATACAATTACAAAGATAATATATATTATTACAGAAGTACACACAGTGTACAGTACTAATAGGTGTAATGATAAATATAATGGGATGATAATGAATGAATGAATGAATAGAAATTTATTCTGAAATAAAAGGCCTCAGGCCCATGGTTCCACAAAGAGCATGTGTTAAGAATCATAAAAATTCAATAATAACAAAATGTAACTGCATAACATGAACTAACAAAACATGCATTAAAACACAATCTTGTATGAAAATGTAACTATAAAAAACCCATGTTTGCAATATCTAAACACAAGCAGAAATTTTGTAATCACATGTTTCACTTCATTTAGAGGTCATGAATAATAACAATAATAATACCAATTATAATAATAATAATAAATAAGTGAACATATAAAACAAACAGTAATACAATGCATATATGTAAAACAGTTTATCTATTTCTTAATGGGCAGATGAATAAGTAAGTGAAATAATTAGATTACTTAGATGATAGCTTTCAATTCATCAGCTCTCCTAATAAAGGCATAGTGTACATAGGTTGCTAATTGTTTTATTGTATGGGCATTATTATCTGCCATCAGAGATGTAAATGTACTTAAATCATCAATATACCTGATTCTCAAGTCTGTATACAATGGGCATTTCATGATAAAATGATGCTCATCTTCCACAACAGCTTCCCCATATCTTAAACAATATTTACAAAACCTTTCATCCCATGGAGTATTACTATGCCTTCCCTTTTCTACTTCTAAATTTTGTGATGAACATCTTAGTCTTGAAAGACTTTTCCTATAGTTAACATTCTGTAGAACTGTTAAATATTTTTCAGTGCTTAAAGTTAATTTAAAAGTTGAGTATGTGTTTAATCGACGATTTTTAGATATACTACTCGTCCAATCCTGCAATAAAGAATCATTTAATCTCTGTTTCAATACTGAGATAAATAATTTAACATCCCCTACATCTTGTTCAATCCAAACATAGCCAAATCCTTGCGAAAATAATATTTTCTTTATATATATTTATATTAGTTACCCAGTTCTGTTTTCCTGCTTCATCTAAGCGATATAATTTATTATACAATTGCTTTGGTAATCTATTATTTGTCATATTTATCAATTTAGTCCAATAAGTTAGAGCTCTTATAATATAATGAATCTTCAAGGGCAACCGCCCACATTCTCCTAGTACTGCAGCAACTGGTGTATTCATATTAACCTGGAGAATATATTTACAGAACTTGGTATGTACACTTTCAATATTGTCACGTTTCAAAACCCCATAGTTCACTACCATAGCACAGAATTGGAAGGACCATCCTATCAAAAAGAAAGAAGGATTTACAAATAGACAGTTGCTTGTATTTTGAGATAAATTGTTTGATTATTATTAAAGCTTTGTTTGCTTGACAAATTAGATTCTGGTCCATTTTGGACCAATTTAGTAAACTTGTAAATGTGCCTCCCAGGTATTTATAATTATTGACAACTTCTAAGCGTTTACCTTTATAAAACCATTTTTCATATTTTCTCAAAGTTCCCCCATTTCTAAACACAACTATTTTAGTTTTTTCGACATTGACTTTCATTCCATGATTATTACAAAATACTTCTAATTTATTAATCTTGGATTGTAATCTGCCTGCTGTGTCTGCAAAGCAGACCACATCATCAGCAAACATCAGCATTGAAAGATAAGATGATTCTGGACCTATATTTATACTGTCTTCCTCAGAATGTAAAGTAAAATAAAATTCGTTCATGAAAAAAGTAAAAAGGATATAAGGTATAATGGGATGATATAAAGGGTTGGCCAATAAATTCCACTGGCAATTACCAGTAAATACGGGCATGGACAATATCCCCTATGGCAAATAAGATCAAAATGCTTTAATTGGTTTAATTATGAATAAATTTAAGATAATGATTTTAAACACACTACAAACATCTGTCCTCAATACAAAAAAAGAGTTTATTTGCTTTAACAGATTCAGGAGAATGTATCTTTCTCAGTGCAAATCCAGATTCAGCCCAACAGTACTTGGTACTGTGTTCAATGATTTAATGTTTTAAAGCATCACGAAAATGAAAAATTATGGTAGAATATTTAAAATTCCTAAGGTGCTCATGTAGGTATTGGGCGATTTTTTGGCTGCCATCACTATCGACTGCCGGCCTCAAGTCGACCATATTGGCTGCCAGCAGGCAACCATTTCTGGCCGCAACCCAGACAGAGCCACTGTTTGGCCTGGACTATGGCAAGTCAACCATATCAGCCGCAGCTTGGGTGGCAAGGCACCGTTTCGGCGATTTTATGGTGAAAATAATTCACTATATATCTAGAACATCTTGTTTACTGATTTAATTAAAATGGATATTATGGTATTAAAGGCAAAAGATTAAGGTTCCTACCAATTTAAAACTAGCAGAAACCTAAGAATAGTACCTCAGTGTGATACCCCATAATACTTACCCAATTAAACCTTATTTTATTATATATTGCAGAATATTTGGTTGTAGCACAAAGGACCACAGGTAATGGGTGATCTAATATAATTCAGTCAAGTGGTTTACAAATCAATACACTGCAAGTATATTTACACGCACTGCCATTTTCTATATATATCATGTCATATCTCGGATCTCCTGCAAAAAGTACCCAACTTTATATTTGACAGTCTGCTATCTTAGCCTACCTATGTCCATGCATTTATTATATGGCACAGTCTCATCCATAATAACATGCATGGGGTTGTAAATAAAAGTAACACTATCTAAAATATCAATAATAGCTATTTATTAATTCTGATAACTATTAATAATAATGAAAATTATTAAAACAAGATTTAGTTCAATTAACTTTGAAATGTTTCACTTTAAATATGATTTTTTCAAAAAGTCAATTTAAAATTTCTAACATTTATAAATGTCATCAG
This sequence comes from Sipunculus nudus, assembly GCA_026874595.1. NCBI lineage: Eukaryota > Metazoa > Annelida > Sipuncula > Golfingiida > Sipunculidae > Sipunculus > Sipunculus nudus. The sequence continues at coordinate 9,819,786 of CM049309.1, forward strand.
GACTGAATAACAAGCCCTACCAAGATCTTAAAGTGGGCAATCATCCCTGCCAAAAGCTGTTTACTTTTCCAGCCCGAAACATGTTTGCATGTCCAAGCATATGCTCCTGTATGTAAACATAGCAGTACTAATCTTTCTGCACAGAACCAAGGTGAACGCCGGGTACAAACATGAATATACCAAATGACAAGAAATTCGAGAGCTATTTAAACCCATGGGGTTCAGCTAAGACCATCTTCTTGCTAGTATATCCCACTGAAAAAATTCTTAGATATCAACATTGTACATGGCCATTTATCGCACACTCAAGTGTACCCGGATTTCAAATCTACCGCCACACATGTCAACTTTTGCGTTAAGATTCATACAAGCATGGCAATGAACCTTTTGCATTTTCTCGTTCGCCATATTCTTTTATCACGGGAGGCATGGCATGGTGGCCTACGCATATGAATCTACCATACTGCCTGATTCTGGCGTAATCCAAAATGATACAAAGCTATTCCCTGCTAGTAACAGCAGCGACATACTGACTGACTGCATGGCATAAAATGTAAAGGAAAAATCACCTTAGAGTGTTGGCGGGTAACAGTCGTCACAGCTACGGTGGCTATGGCGTTTATTCCTACGGCAACTGTTGCCAGACTCTTCACATAATCAATGACAAAATCATTCCGCAAACCGGACTATTTGCAGCAGGTTTTGACAGCATACGACTTAATTAAGAATGCACTCCAGTACCGATATCAAAATAATTCATCAAGGTATAACTATCTTCACAATGATATAATGCATTTTGTGTATACATCGCAAATGAGAATAACAAAATCCAAACCCGGAGTAAATAGAGCACATCTCGCATTGATTTTGTCGTGATAAGGCTGATGACGCCATGGCCGTCTCATGGACAACAAGGCAACATGGCCGCCGTTTTCATGCCTACCGCGTCTGTGACAACAAAGGCCGTGCTCTTTCTGGCTTGGCGAATAATTCAACACGCGCGCTTTATTTCATGTTTGAGTGAAGCACGTTGATTTCGGGTCATGAAATTAGTTTAGTAAGATACGACAGAATGCATATGGACAGCCTCATGGTATATTTGATTTGTCCTTGGCCCAGGCATGTCTGAGCTGTTGTAACTTGCGCTGGGCTGATCACGTGACTGACATACATAGTCAAGCCACATGTTAATAAGGTTAACCGCATGGTTTCTGTCACTGTACACATTAACCCTATGAAACATGATCTACTCACCTTATCAAAGATGTTATTGAACGTCTACCTTTGAATTTAAGTTCAGCAAATGATTTTCTATTCTACCGCTGTTTTTTTTCGCAGTGTCTTTCGTTAATATGCCTGTTAGGCCTACTAGACCTATATATTTATTAGGCTAGCTATTCTGATTTTATTTATACAAAAATTAAAATGATACAAGTTCGTTAGTGTAGATGATTAAATGTTCCTTAATGTATCCGGCCTGCCCACAGATTTTGTAGGTAAAAATTAAAATGATTTTAACTAAAATTAACGAACTTTGAAATCATTGGCTTATTTGTTATCATAGCTAAATTTAATTTCAAAGATGCACATGTAAAGGCCTAAAATCCAATGAGCCTTTATTGTGAGGGTTGAAACCATAGGCTTCTGCATGCCAGAGACCCTGACAAAAACCCCGCCTAACATACATCAGATATATATATATGTAGACTGTTGAAATTTTATTATTAAGGATGAAACAAATACGATCTGCATGTCTTGTTATATGTAATAAATGGACCCGTACACTCATTTACAACCATCGCCAACAGGTGTCGCTATTGTAGTGGATGTCTTATTTTATGTAAATGATTAGGCCTACATATACAAATAAATTTCTAATTGTATTGCTGACTGATACCACAAGTAGGCCTATATATATAGCAATCAAATGTCATTAGTAAATGTCTTTATATTTAATCATTATAGTAACCTTAATTTTACCAACGCATGTTATTTATTTATTTATTTTTTATTATTATTATTATCATATAATAATTAAATTCCTAGCAACAGTACGTGCATGTAAAGCCATGCATACATGTATAGGCAGATATACAAGTAGGCGTGGCATAGACCCTATATATATATATATATATATATATATATATATATATATATATATATATATATATATATACTGTTGTTGGCATCGTATTCGTGAGGATTTGAATTTCGAGGTATGCGAGGTATCCAGTTTCACGATCGTATTGTATACCTATACACCGTATAGGATATCTCCATTATTTTCTTATATTTATTTACTGAATTATGTGTGCGCAAAATCATAACTATTGGACATAGACCGGAGTGAACATCGAACGAGAAGAAATTATTGTCCATGCACTATATATATATATATATATATATATATATATATATATATATATCTAAAATATACCGAACTTCTCTTGACAGTTCCCGTTTTCACACTTATGATATTGGTAAAACGTATAGAGTGTCTGCGCAGCTAGAAGTCACGTGTGCAGTTAGAAGTCACATGTGAAGTTAGAAGTCACATAGGTGCTTTCTTAGTTAAGCCAAACGAAAAAATCTTAATAATTTTTATGTGAAATCGTGTCCATGTTTTCAAAGATTATTTTATTTTGTGGATCAGCATTCCTTTCGCAGAAACTTTAATTTGTGTTTATTTACAAAAAAGCCTATCATTGAAAATTGCTTAAACTTTTTTGTTGTTCAAATGGAGTATACTTTTTTTTCAATTATTGTCGTTCACTTTTACGTATATCCTTAACGCAAGTTGGCGCCATTTTAGTAAACCTTGTCTCGATAAGAAATGCTAAGTCATAATGATTTAAAATTTCGGGAATAAAAAAAAAATGACAAAATTTTAAAAATCCACGCTCCACCCATATTATTGTAATATTGATCCCCACACTCGTGGAAACGATTGATTTAGGTTCTTGGGCCTTTTATAATGGTACGACAGAATTGCACACAAAGTTTTGTCAATTGAGAAACATGGGGTATATATATATATATATATATATATATATATATATATATATATATATATATATATATATATATATATAAAATATATATATATTGTAATGATAACTCAGAAGCGGATCCAGGGGGGGTCCAGGGGTTCGACCCCCCCCCCCCCCCCCTTTCGTCAGAAACACCTTTTTTAAGGGCTTCAGACAAAATTTTTGCCGCCTGGACCTCCCCTTTTTCTGACCTGATGACCTTTTTTTAGGGGTTTCATTTGTGCTCCTGGGTTTGACTCCCCATCCCCCCTTTCCTAAATCCTGGGTCCGCCCCTGTCACTGATATGCACGGCGTCCAGTTCGACAGTTGTAATAATGCTGATTGTCGTAAATTATCCTTGGCGGCCCTGAGGACGTACCCGTTTATAAGCCGACCGCCCTTCTTTGCCAAATATTATTATAGGATAAAATTTATCGTCCTGTGCACGAGCAAATACGGTAGGTAGGTATAAATATTTCATTGCATTATTATACACATACGTACCTGAATTCAGGTCACCCGATCAGCATGGCCACCTGCAGGGTCGGCCTTCACGGACACATTCAGTCAATGTTATCTATGACATAATAGACCATTGATTCTATTGTGTGTAACTAATATTATTATTATATTAGAAGAAAAAGCCTAACGGAGATAGAATAAAAACTGGCGGTAACTTTTAAGCTTGACGGGGAGAAATGAAAGCATTACGTTGCCCCATGTTATATTGGCTAGGGAGAAAAAGTGAGGTTAGGATGGCTTATCCCCTAGTTTTCTTTAAGTGATCTCCTAAATCCGGGGGGAGGGGGTGGGGCTTATTACAAGAGGGGCGCTTATTACCTCGTACGGTAACTGTAATCATTAAAAACATGCAGCTTGTAAACTAAAAGCTTGGAATAATATGTTATTCTCCAATACAGTGTCATTTTGATTATGCATGCAGCAGCTGGTACTCTTCATTAACAAATAGCCTAAAAAAGAAACTACAGATAAGCCATAACAAAATGATCAGATTTGTATTGAATAAGGATAGAAGGTCACATTAAGGTTTTGATGAATTTAGTGTAATGGGATGGTTGAATGTGGAAAATCGGGTCACTCAAATAAAATTAATTCACATGTTCAACATTGTTCATGGACATGCACCTATATATGTATTTTCGAGATCAGTTTGATCATGAAAAATTATCACATACATATACATGTAAATATAACAAGATCATAAAAAAAACAGTCCCTGTTTTTTAAAAGAGGTAAAACGATACCTAATAGGTAATATTCAGGCAAATGAAAACAGTGAATATATGTCTTTTCAACAAATGAAAACAACTGTATTATTTCCAATTTGACCTATTTAGTTTTGTATTATTCATTTTCAGGTGAAGGGTGCTATACTTACTTTTCTATTAATCATGGTAGTAACAAGACAGAAGATAAAAGTTTTTATAGTTAAGTCCTGTTTAGGAGACTGATTTATATATAATTTTTTTAAATATATATAACTTAATTTCACATTTCAATGTACTTCTGGATGTACTTCTGTGTAATATGTCTACCTTCTTTTAAGATATTAATTATTTACTTAACAAGTTTAATCTACTGGTATATTTGTAGTCAGTGTAATCACTAGTCCAACTGTCATATTGCACATTATTTTCTAGTCAATATACAACTAAAGTCATGGTGGACCTTAATACAGTCTGTTATATATTTCTTCTAGTCAGTAAATAAATAGTCATTATTTATATATCTTAAAATTTTTAAATTTATTAAAATTTTGTTTACCATATTATATGTGATAATAACTGCATGTGACATATATGTTTTGTCAAATATACATGCGATTATTATGTACTTATCATTGAGGTCAACTTTTATTTATTATTTATCATTGTATTGTTAAATGTTGCTCCTTGCATGCCATCTTGACACCACATTCATATGGACCACTTTGGAAATAAGTTTTAATTTTAATTTTTTTTTAAGTGCTATCCAAGGTGCATGTCGGGATATATGTAAACTATGTCATTGTATATGCTTATGTATTACTTGGCCTATATGCTAATTGCCTGAATAAAATTCTCTATCTATATAAAAAATCCATAGAATTTGAAAATAAAAATGTGCATGGTTACATCAGTAATATTAATTACTTTCAGAAAAGATATGAATTGCAGCAAACAAAGGCTTATTATATGGGCCTTCCACATATTGAAAGTGAACTTCGTAACCTGGTGCACACACAATCATATTTTAGTTAGAGAGTTTCCCAATAGACGGCGCACCTGACGAACATCGCAGTGAGCATACGATGTTGCGTGTTTGACAACTTCATAAGTTAAAAACGTATTGTGTTAGAACAACTAATATCTATGCCCCGAAACATGATAATCCTGAGTAAGAAAGTCATCGGATGGATTCAGAGTCTGGTGGGTATAATAAGTTGGTGCCTTTTTGTTGAAACAGAAAATAAACCTTGTTGCCACAGGGCGATAAAAGGGAATGTATGTGTCCATACAGGAACAAAACTGGCAGGGGGAAGTGGCATACGTCATACGAGAGATTTCTGAAGCCTGTATATCTTAAAAGACATAAGTGTAAGACATAAAGGTGTCATCAGTTATTATACCCAATGAAAAAGATGTAAAAAATACTTGGGTTTAAATTTTTTTTAAATTTTAAATTTAAAAAAAAAGTTTGAAAAAAAATAAAAGTAATGAAACGGTTTCATGACACACAGCCACAGTGTAATAATTATTTTGGGTACCAGTTGATTCATCACCACAGTGGTTTACATAGTCAAAGAATAATTCATATAATAAACTATAGGTTTCACATATAAACCCAGTTGTGGCTCTGTACTAAACAGCCACAGTCAATGCCTTCATTTATCTAGCAGACAGAATGCAGCACTGTTTTGAGTACATCTGATCCTGATGTTGGGTGCCTGTACTAGTGAGCCAGTATGAATGTTTCAGGCAGCAGTGTTCTTGTGTTACATATATCCTCACTGCTGTGTCCTTGTAAACTGACCACTGGCTACACACGGGGTTGTTACACACTTGTTTTAGCCCGCGAGGTGCATGAACAACATTTCAGCTGGATGGGCCAGGAAGTTAACCCTGATGATGTAACACATGCACACCGCTGGCTTAAACAATCACATAACAGGCACAAAACACACAGAATCAGATGTACTCAAGTTGAGTGCATCGTCTGTCATATGCATGCATTCAGTCCGCTAGACAAATTCAGGTAGTGGCCTATAACTCGATGTATACTACAGAGCTACAGCTGGGTCTAGGATCATATGTGTTGGGATTGTAATTCATATCTGTAGTCCATAGATAGCCCTAGCTTCTGTGCTTTTTCCCCACACTTCATTGCTGTCTGTTGTGAGAGTGCCCTAGTACTAGGCATTTGGTACCTATGAAGGTGTAATAACCTCATTTGTTGAACATATTAGTGAACCAATTCCAGTGCATCAGTCCTATAACTGTTGCCCATGCATATTTGTTCCCATGAACAGAAAAATTCCATGCAGGAGTTGTAATAATGAATTTTCGCCTGTCTCTGATAGACAGATACATGCACAGAAAGGCATTTTTCATTTTGTACCAATCCATTGGAAAAGCAACCTCCTAGATGTTTCCCACATTACAAAGAGTGAATAATACACAAAAACGGAAAAGTATGGTAACTTGGAAACCCCCAGCTTCACTGTTACCCTGCCCTGTTATGTCCCAACAGTGCTGATGAAATCATAGAGATAGAGCCCTGTGATTTGCCAAGCAGCAGAGCCATGGTAAAGACAAGTTTCATTCTAAACCCCAGCCTTATTTTTATTTTGTAAGGAAATACATTATTGGTCAATTTGTTATGTTACGCCAGCCTGTATTTAGTCACAGCACACATAACAAAAATTGCCAGGTGTCGCCTTTAGGACACTGCACCTAACAACACAGATTTACTGTTCTACAGAAATGTCATAATGGAAGTGACTGATTGAAAGTTTGATATGATGATAGGATGCATCTGTAGTATTAAGAATCCTGCCATGTGTCAGTATATATGTAATTTCCCTTGATTGGTTAATTAAGGATAAAGTAACTGCTCACTCCATAATTTTACCCCCATAGTGTGCTTAAAAAATCAGTGATTGTAAGACAAGTGGGAATAATTCAGTTGCTGTAGTTATATCAGTTTGGCCACCACATGGCAGAACCTAGGTCTGCTAAAATAGTCCTCGTTTTAAAGAGCAACTATCAACAGTTTCAACCGTTTTCACCAGTGGACTTCTTAACTCAATTCCACTGACCATTAGATGGACTTATTGGAGTGTGTAGTGAGTTGAAGAGATGTGGGAGGTCATGCTGCCCCATCACAGGCATTTCCTTTTCTCTCTTGATGTCGATAGTCTCACATTTCATAGTGGCCAGCAGGACTGGGCTGTTGAGTCAACTCAGTCTGACAAAGTCTGCTGACGTAAATGGTCAAAACTGTCACTACAAGTCAGTTGCTTAGCTAGTGGCTGTGTGTGAGAAGTATTTTAGTATTCTGCTGGAATACTAGAATAGGAGAGAAACTATGACTGACCCACAGCCTTTGGTGCTATCATATAGTGACAATAAAGATACTGACCACTGTTCAGGACAGTAAAGATTATCAGTACAGGTACTTTTAAGTAACCATTATTCAGAATATTATACATTATTAATTTACTTCTCATTGCAGGTCCTGGCTGCGGTTGTGATCATTGCCTGGGTTTTTGTGATAATTGCAGGAAGGCAAGCGTCTGTTAGGATGTTACAGCAGAGGTCTTAAGCCACATCTTATTGACTATGGTACACATGGATGAACTGTAGGTTTATTGTGTTTCTGAATTCGAAATAGTTTATGGTTAATATTTGATGAACAAGGTGTCTGTTGAGGGAAAAAGAAAGACACTTTACAGTTGGGCACCTGACTGCCAGTATGGAAGTAATAAATGATAGTGCTGCAATACTCAGCAACCATGAGGTGTTATCATTACTGAAAGATTTGAAAAAGCCAAATAAACACCAACAAAATTTAGCCACCATAACATATTCTACAATAAAGTATTTAGAAAAGACTCCATGCAAAGACCAAGACAGTGAAATCATAGCATCCTTTCTGAAAGCTACTGAGCCTTTCAAGTTGACAAAGGCTGAAAAACTGCAGCTGCTGAACCAGAGGCCGATGACGGCAGTGGAGATACAGTTGATGGTAGAGGAAAGCGAAGAGCGGTTAACTGAGGAACAGGTGGATGAACTTTTAGATATTGTAATGAAACATTTACCTGGGGAGCTGCCTAACGAGGGGCAAGAAGGTGAAGAACCAATGGATGATCAGTAATTGACTGGTAATCAATGACATTAATTACTAATTGAAGTAACAGATAAGTTCTTGGTGTCAGCTGCACAGGTTGGACAAACATAATGCAGCTGCATTTGTCACTGCTGTAAAGTTTCCAAAACAGGAAGTTGATATAACAAATGCTACCATAAAGGTGCCAAAACAGGAAGTGAATATAAAGATGGTATCATTTTACAGGCACTTGTGATCAGCCAAAAGTGATCAGACCACTGTGCTTGCTGTATATTCTTACAACATTTGAGAGCATTTGTTAATATCAAGAGCAAACATCAAATTTCTTATACTAGTGACTTTTGGTGCTGTATCAGTGGCTGTCTTTACCTGTTGAAGATTAGAGCAGTTATTCTCTTTTTTCATTTGTCCATGAAGCTCTTGTTCATGAAACACTGGGTTTCCTTGTAGAGATTCTGTCAACAGGATTTTCAAAAGACATTATATTAACTGTTATGGATATTGCTTATATTATACCAAGAGGACCTTGCTAGTAGCTGCTTGTTATGACAAGGACATGAAAGACTGAAATATATATTTGTGGAATCTAAAGGTGACCAACACTGTGCGACCTGGATTTTTGCCCTCTGAAGCGCAGGGTCATATATCACTCACACTGTAGCATCTGGGTGAATTTGTTGAAAAAAACTAGCATAAATTAATCTCTCTTGATATTTGAGAGTACAGTACGTTAAATATGGAGGGTATGAGTGCATTCATGTACTATCTTCTGCTGCTCCCGACAACATTTCTTGTTATTATTTTTGCGTTGTTTATAGCTTGGTTTGGTAAGCAGTTTTTTATTCACAACTAAAATTTTTCTCATTTGACCCAAGTTCTGTCATATTTCTCATATTACATGCAAGATTACAGTTCACATGAAACAAAATATTGATAATGTGATGTATTGAAATGGTATATAAGAGCATATCATATTCACATTATTTTTTGTATAAAGTCACTTCATATGTAAATAGACAAATAAATAGATTTGTATAGATAATTTTAGACTTAATTCTGCATATTTTGAACATTTTAAGCGAACCCGTGAGCTAATGGGATGGTGTGTTGTCATGCGTTGTTCGTCGTCTGTACGTTAACCATATCTACTCAAAAACTGCAGGAGTTAGCATCACCAAATGTTTTGCAAATAATCAGTCTTCTGAAAAATCAGATTCTGTACGTTAACCATAGCTATCTCAAAAACGGCAGGAGCTAGCATCACCAATTTTTTAGCGAACCTGTGAGCTTATGCGATGATGTGGCGTCGTCCGACGTCCGTCGTCTGTCGCCCGTCGTCTGTACGTTTACCCATACTTTCTTGAAAAAGGCAAGAGTTAGCATCACTAAATTTTATGCAAAAAATTTGTCATCTAAAAAACTCTATCGGATATTGCTTATTTTTTTGGTTAACTGCATTTTCTTAGGTTTTACTGGGAAAAAGCTAAAAAAGCTTTAAAAATCTTCTTCTCCGAAACTGTTCAGCCAAATTGTCCAATGTTTCACAGAAATGATCCCTGGAACGATCTCTCTCAAGTTTGTTCGAATGGTTCAAGTACGATGATTTTTGGCCGAGTTACTGCTAGTTGAACTTAGTATTCTGTCCAATAAAGCATACTTAAATTACAATCCTAGAAATGGCTGGAGCTATCATCATCAAATTTTATGCCAATGTTGGTCACATGAGTCATATCTAAAATTGAGGTATTGGTGGCGCCACCTGCATCGGCCTTTTTTGTACGGGGTCATCAGTGCCTGTATCACATTGAGGGCTACAAAAACTTCTTCTCTGAAACCATGTGGCCAAAATGTTTAATATCGCACAGAAATAATCCTAGGCTAGTGCTTTCTGAAGTTTGTTCAAATTATCTCTTTTCAGTGACTTTTGGTTAAGTTATGGGAAGCTGAATTTAGTCATGCGCCATAATAGCCCATTTTAGCTCAGTGGCTACAAAGATCTTCTTCTCAAAAACCACTGGGCCAAATTCTTAAATTTCACACATTAACTATCCTCAGATGTTGATAATTCAAGTTTGTTCAAATGGTTTTGGTTCAGTGCTTTTTGGCTGAGTTACGGGAAGCTGAACTTAGCCAGTTTGCTGTATCTTCCTATACGAGTTATAAACCTGCAAAACGTTTTTCGACTGATGCCACTGAAGCCAGTTTGTTAAATATCTTACAAGAATAATCCCTACAATATTTCTTATAATAATTGTCATTAATGGTTCCACATGAATGATTTTTGGCTGAATAATGGAGATTGAATTGAGTCATTTTACCATATATGTTAGCTGTGTTATGCTGTTACATCTAGCCTGGCACCAGTTTATCAGCATCTATTACATCATGCCACTAGACATTTAGATTTCAGGTTATCTTTGGTTAATATTGACAAGAAAGTTTTTTTAAAAGCTTTAAGAAAATTTAGATTGATGATTTAAGTTATTCATGATACCAGGCAATGTTACAATCATGGATATTTAGCTCTCTGTGGCTATATAAAGACAACTGTAAGTGGATTATAAATTATTGGTATCCTTACTCAACTTAATTCAATAATTAGCCATCAATGAGATATATCTGTATTTTAATTTTGCATTTAATATGCATCTGTAATAATTTTACATATATTCCTGATTTCTTTTTTATAAAAAGTCAGCTGAAAAGCATTTTGTATTGGGAAAATAGATTTTAAAGTTATTTCAAGTATGGACCATTTTTCTGTACAGATGGCAGCACTTGGTTTACCATTGGCAGTAGCCAGTAGCTGGCAGTAGCTGCATTCTATTTATAGCTTTGGCAGACTTGCTAACTGCATCAGATTTGGCACCAAGGTTCAACTTAGATCTATTCATAGCTTTGGCAGACAGCCAACTGTGTCGGATTATGCAACAGGTCAATAGTTCACTCAGTGCAGCCAGGTACAGGTCAAAATTTCACTCAGTCTAGCAAGGTGCAGGTCAAGAGTTCACTCAGTGCAGTAGCTTGAGGCAGCAATTTGTCACAGTTCACTCAGGGTAACTGTCTTACTCACCTAAGCCTGGGCAACCCAGTGCATCAAACTCAAGGGAAGTTGCCACCTACATTGACTTTTGCACAGTGTATGTGCCTGCTTATTTCTACAGAGGAATTTGATACATCAGCTTGAAATTGGGCATAATTATACTTATCAGGTAGCTTTATCATGTGCAAGACTTGTGGCACCACCTACAATAATTTTTGTACAGTGTATGTCCCTGCTTATTTGGCAGGAGAGGTTTGACATATCAGTCTGACATTGGGCATATGTATATATCTCTGTGTTATATACAAGACTGGTGGTTCCAGCTAAAATCATTTTTGTGTTGTGTGCACCCATGCCAGAATTTCAGTAGTGATGTCTGTGTAATTGTTTCTTGTTCAAAGTGTTCAGTACTTGCATTGTTCATATACATGTTACACATGTTCTTGAAAAGTAATGGTCCAGCATTGAAGCTTTATACTTGGTGTAATCCCATTGCACAGGTTCATATTAGGCCTGTAGGCCTTGTTAATAATCTGCTTCAGTTGTATTTTTGGGATATCATGCACAAATTTGTGGCAAGCATGTATGCTAATCCTACAAACTGTTGCATGCCTAAATGTGGAGTACATGCAAAAATGGCACATCTAATAGGATTTTATTTGTTTTTGTATGCCAGTCTGTGACGAGACATAATGGTATATTGGTAAATCCATAGTCCATCCGTAAGTCAGTTAATTTTTAGTGTCATTGCAATAACTAATAAGGGCTTGAGGGATTTTCACGAAACTCACCATAAATACTTACCAATAGATTATCATATAAGTTCAATTATATGGAAAATCCATGTATATTTAGTGAGGTCAGAGGTCACAAAGCTACTCTGTGGTTAGTCTGCATAACTTATCAGGCATTAGTGGTGGGAGTCGGTTCCTTTTTCATAATCGATCATCGGTTTGGGCAAACCGATTGATGATCGATTATTAATCGGTTCAGACAAATATAAAGGAATGAGCAATTATCTGTGAAACTGTACACTCTCAACCCAGCCCGCATGTCTTAGTAATTCTACCTTACGAAAAGACGTTTCATTTTAATTAATTATAGTATTCAATTAAACCACAGTCCAGGACAGCCACTTGCTGGCCCTCATGAATTCTCCCACGTATCATTTTAACTTCACTACCAGGCCTTCCATTTTATAGCAATTATGATGACTGCCGACATGCATACTGGTTTAAAAGGGCTGCCAGAAAAATTACAGGCCCATATAACTTTTGGCAAAAATAAAAAATTAGTAATTGAAAGCTAAAAATATAATAACTCATGTGGCAGCGGCACCTGGCATCAGTTGAGGAGATTATTTCTAAGAGAATCTTGAAAAATTGGCATAGACCTGGAGAATTATGGAGCATTTTAACGCCATACCCATATTTTGCAATGAACATCTTGTTAGAAAACTCTCCGCTAATTCTGCAGCTTCTTGCCAGTTCATAGAGGTTTAATAAGTCCTCCGTTAATTCTCTCATCTACTCAGTTATATACTTAGGTTATTTGGGAACACAGACTCATTATATGAAGCGCAGAATGTTGTAAAAAATGGACGTGTAATTTTTCCCTATAACTTAAAGACATTATGGTAAAAACAATCATGAGTATGATGTAATCGATAGTTGCATTTCGTAATCGAGCGCTTGAAAGTTGCATCAAACCGACTGACTTTCGAAAAAACTCGATCGGCCCACCACTATCAGGCATATGACGGATTTTGATGAAACTCAACAGAAATATAAATAGATACAAAATCTTGCCCCTGGTAAAATCCATGCTTCTTTAATGAGGTCAGAAGTCACCAGACTTTGGTGGTGCTGTGATGACTTAACAAAATTCTTATGAATATTCGTGAAACTCAGTATAAATAATAATCATTAAAGTTACTGATCTGGATTCAATTCTCAGCAAAACTCATGCATATTTAATGAGGTCAGAGGTCATAAGACATACATTAATTGAATGTTTGTGGTGCTCAAAAACAAAATTATCAAAATATCACATTTTATTTATCATAAAACATCAAATGCTGAATGATTCAAAACAGGAAATGAAAAAAAAAATATATATAAATTTGAATATTAGTTGTGGTATAATATAATAGTTGTTTATTATTAGTTGTGGTATAAAACCTCCATTCAGTATATATAGTAATGCAAAATCATTTCATATAAATAAATGATACTGAAAAAAGGTTAAATAATAAAAAAGGTAAACATTCTTTCAAACATTTTTCATGTTTGTTGAAGAGGTTTAATGATTACATAACAATTAAAGGAAGGTTTTGGTACAAAAATCTGAACCCCCACCAACACTTGAGTCACAGCCTAGATGATTGTAGATGTATTTATGGTAGTAGTCAACCAGAAAGCGGTCTACCAGATAAGTTGACCAACTACTGTAACACTGGGCAACTGCCTATTTATGTGCCAGCTGACAAATTGTCGTTTCACATAATATGAGTAACTTCTTGTGCCTTATGGGAAAATACATGATAGATATAGGAACAGAGTTATTTAGAACAATGTACATCTTAGTTATATATTCTGGTATACATGCAATTTTTTACAGCTGAAATATGAAAGATCACATAAATAAATAAATGTATGAAGTCAAACCTTTTAAATACAGATGACCAAAGAACTAATTGTAGTGAATTCATTCTTATGACTCAACCCCTCATAATTTGACCACCAAAAATATCCCCAGATTTAATAGATGCTAAAAGAAGTTTCAGGTGAGTGATTATAAGTATTTGGTGAGTCTGTTCTAGTACTACTTACATGAATGTTATATTTCTACCACCAGATGTCACTCATGTTCTAGGAGGCAACTGATGGTCTACTTAGATACTGTTGTCTTCAGTGTCTGTGAACACACACATGACCATTAGCTAATTTCAGAGCATTATTTTCTAATGGCATAGTATATGTTAAACTATTTCAGTAATACTTGCATAAGAATATATGTTCTACAGCTAAATTCATGCATCTGCCCATTTTAAGATGAACAATGCATAAAAAGGGTATAAGCAAATCTTAAGTTTTTTCAAATTAATAGTATTTCCCTACATTCAGACTTGTACACTGCATCATCATGACCTGGCAGAGCTCTGCCAATTATTTTTACAGACAAGAGTACAGTCTACAGACATACATTAAATACTTGAAGTTGCATATGTATATTTAAAAAAGATCAAGTGTTCACAATACATTTAAGGCATTATATCAATATTAAACTCCTGGAGTCTTGTTTCATGAAAAGGTATTATGAAACTAAGAAAATCCCCAGAAATGACAACATATAATGTCTTTACCTGATTTGACACCAAAATGAAGGAATGAATGAATGTCACATATTGTCTTCCTTATTACCTAATGTGAGATACCAAGTTATGAGGATATTAATGGCAATATTTCTACTAGTGTCTTATTTGTACAGAATGGCGACAAGGCGACAGTAACTGTACTGACTAGTCTAATGAAAAGGTGAAGGAGAGACTATAGATCCTTAGGGGAGCAGTGTTATGAAAGGCTCAAGTGTAACCAGGTAAAGGGGTTGAGCTATGTAGAGCAGGCATTTAGGGAGCAGGATGAGGATGGAGGTGTTTAAGTACCACTTTACAGTCAGGTTGCTGATGTGTGGATGTGGGAGTTATCCAAAATCTGGATCCAATCTTTTGAACCAAGATCAACAGACACAAGTTGAGCAGATGCAAGTGTCATAATGGCTAATAACTGTGTTCTCACCATAACTGTGACCTTTCAAATGATTAAGAATATGAAATGTGGACATAAGTTGGCAAGGAAATTGGAAAGGGCAAGAATTGAACAGGAACAACTAGAGTGTGAGTTTAAAATGCTTGAATTAAACGGCAGGGTTGAAAGAGAAATTGCAGAAATTATAAGACAAAATTTGGCTTCAGGGTTAAATTAAGTAAGGGCAGAGACGCAGGCCTAAGTCAGGGTTGCCAATTTTCAAGCAGAGGTAACAGTGATTCTGAAGCCGTATGTGCTGTCTGCAGAGATCTACCACAAGCAATCCCATTCAGTTAGGAGGGACTCTGATGAATCATTTGCAGAGTGATCTGTACGGGTCAAAGTTGTTTGATAGTTGAGCTGATAAAAAAAAGTTGACCTTGACTTCGGCAAGCTCAAGGATATGTGTGTCATTAAAATCTCCTGAGTGCCTCCCTTACTGATTTACAGGTATGGTGTAGGGAGAGGGATCGGAGGAGTGGGGGGGGGGGGGGATTTTGTGGAGATGTCAGGTGTGAGCAGGTGGGGCACATCACCGCCAGGTGCCCAACAGTGAAACCTCTTGAAAAATCCAAGGGGACAGATAGGAAAAAAGAAACAGTAAAGGTTACTTTCCCATTAGATGGGAACCAAAAGTGTGAATAATCCGCATGTGTTTGAGGGGTCAGTAAATGGAAGTCCAGTTCGCTGTGTGATATGGATTGTATGTAGAGGTTGGTTCCTAGTGGACCAAGAGGCATACATGGCACTCATATTGCCATGAAATAAGCAAATGGCCAGGTTCAGGATTCTTTGGCCATTGCTCACATCAAGGGCCCTTTCAACATAAAGCCAAAATAAAACCAAACCCAAGTCATTAGAGTTGCAATATGTAGAGTCAGGGGTCAATTATTGGACAGAGGTAACAGCTGACAAATGTGAACAACTTACAAACACTTCACAAGCAAATGTAAGGAAGCTGGCTGTGTCAGAAGAGGATGCACAGGAAGGAATATGTTTGCATCTATAGGAAAGGCAAGGTGCTTTGCAGGAAGTGGTCTTCAGGTAAAGAGGGTGATTATAGCAATGAACAACACCAATCAATCGTTCAAAGCTAACAGTGGGCACATGTCATGAGAACAGCTCATGATATTATGATGGCTGGGCACTTTGGTGCAGAAAAGGCTAAAACGCGCATCATGAAGAACCTCACTGGCCAGGAATTTTCCGTGATGTGGCACGTCATGTCCATACTTGTCACCAGTGTCAAAAGTCAACCAAGGGAGGTCAAAGGTCACTGGTTTCAATTCTCGAATGGAAGAAGCTTTTAAAAAAGTCGCCATCGATATGATTGTTCCCCTTAGACTAAGTGCGATACCCTGAGGCTGTCACTGTACCTTCAATGGCTGATGAGCTAGCAATAATCTTTAGTAGTGTGGCCAGGCCACTTCTAACGATGTCAGTATTGGCCTAGACGATAGCGCCATCTGAGGGTAGTGTACAGTACTAGATCTAGGATGTTTGGGAGTTTCCGTGAGCGTTCGGTAGAAACGTAGTCAGAACGTAAAACATGGCGGAACGCTTAGCAGGGTTAGGAAGATTTGTGAGGGAAATCCCTTCCTAGTGCCAATAATGGTGGTGACAGCTGCTAGTTTCCCTGCCGATCAATGGCTGTGAGGCAAGACTGACAGTTCAGGCCATATTGTCAAGACTGACAAGAGCTTTAGCACCCACGGATTACGAGTGGGTGTTTTTTCTGTTATACCGGGTGCAACGTGAATTGCATATCTGGTGCCACAATCCTGGAATTGTGAGGTCATCTAAGGAGAGATTATTATTATTAGAGAGATTCAAATCAAGTGAACTTGTTATGAGCTCTTTGTCAGGAATCTGACACCCCAAACCCCAACCTGCACATCCCCGGCTGGTTACAGAACTGTCAGAAGTGGGATGATGCCTGGAATCTGTGGTGATGCCTTTCACCTGTAATAATGTCTTTAATCAGAGATGATGCCTTTCACCTGTAATAATGTCTTTAATCCGTGATGCCTGAAATCTGTGGTGATGCCTGATGCCATCTGCCCTTAAGGTGTGAACATTTACAAGTCTGTGAGACTTGTTTTGCATTATACAGACTTGGTTTACATAACATGACTATTGTTTGCCATGGGAGTGCATGGTAAGTTACAAAGTTAAGCTGCTGGTACAGACACACTGTAGCTGTGAGACTGACTGGGGATAACCAGCACCAGACAGGACATTTGATTTCTAGGCTGTTACAGACAAAACTAGAGTATAAGAGGCACCCATGCTGTGTGTGTAAGTTTGTGGTTTATCTGTTGAGTATATTGGCTTGCAATTAATGATTATTTCTTTAATGTCTTATTGGCTTATAATGCACGCTTATATACGACCATTGTGTTTGATGACACTGCTGTGGTGCAGATCAGATGCAAACTACCAGGTGATTTGTTTGGCACAGTGCTCTCTGATTGGTGCACCGAGATATGTATTTACCTAAACAGATTGAATTGTCATTCATTTAATATCACATTGGTGTATTGTGGTTCCACTGGTATATGTTGTATACTCATTACTGATATCAGAGGTGTGGTATTTATATAAGTGACAGGTGCGTCTTATTAACTCACTGTAGTGTGGTACGGAACCATATGATGTATTACAGGTAGATACAAGGGGACTTGAATGGTTGATATATATGTGTAGTTATATGTAATACACCTGGTACAGACAGGTCTTCATTTTTGTATTTGCAAGTCAACAGAGGCCTTTGATTGGACAGGGCAATTGCAGGTTCATTGTTCATGTGTTACATTAGGTGTTGAACTATTTTAGGTGGAGAAGAGGTGTGTAATATTTATTTTCTGTAAGAGCCAGGACAGGTATAAGTCATTGCATAGTGTGCAACACCTGTAGGAGCCAACACTGTTTTGTGAATCATTGGTTTAACTTTGTTGAGGCCACCGAACATGTGATGTGTAGAGTGTCAAGTCTCTAGGCGTCCAGTAAGTTTATGAAACATTACCAGGGGCCACAGTTTGTAGCCCAGAAACTGTAAAACAGGAGACATTTGGTAGCTGAACATCTTATTACCTGGTTAATGTATTGGTTTATGTAGAGAACTTCTGCATAATTGTGGGTTTTGTCATTATGACTGATTTAGAAAACTTGAAAAAGCAGGCTGAAGACCTGCAGCGTATGGTGCAGGTACAAGGGGAGAGTCCTTGTCATCAGAGTTTTACAAACCTCATCAGAGGCCGAGGCACTTTGACAGCACTACACCGGACCTTGATGATTGGCTTTCAGAGGTTGAGAGGGTGCTGCGTGGTCAAGGCTTGACTTGTTGGATGTAGGTAGATTTCACCGAATCTCATCTTGAAGGTGCTGCGAGGGAGGAAGTGAGGTATGCCAGTGATGACAAGAAAAAGGAACCAGAAGCCATATTCTCCATACTTTGTGAGGCTTTCGGTGAGAAACTGTCTACTACGCAGCTAATGGATGCCTTTTATGCGCAAAGACAGCAAGAGAAGGAAACGCTTGGAGAGTTCAGTCATAGACTTCTGGGATTACTGGCTCGAGTGAGACGTTAAGACCAGGATGCATTTCCTGATGAAGACAAGGTGGTGCGTGAAAAGGTTAGAGATGGGCATTTAGGGAGAGAGTTAAAGAGATATATCAGGGAGAATCCAAATACCACCTTCCTTGACATAAGAGAGGAGGCAATTCGTTGGGCGGAGGGGACTACAGCACATGTGGTCAATGTCTGGAGTGACTGGACCAGTAGTGGTGCTGACCAAGAGCAGCAGCAGCAACAGATCAAGAAACAGGGGGAGATAATAAACACCCTCATGGGAAGCTTTCCACCAGCAGGCAACAGGGGTCAAGGAAGCCCATCACCTCAAGCCACTGGAGAGACTCGTCGGTGTTTTGGATGCAACCAGGTAGGACACTTGAGATGAAACTGCCCAAACCCCAAGCCTAAAGGGAACTTTGAAAATGGTCAGACGACCGACTAAGAGACGGTTGTTGCGTACCCTGTAGAACAGCACAAGACAATTGGCAGGAGACCAGTCACCAAGGTGAAGTTCGCTGGGGTAGAGGTAGATTGCTTTGTGGATACCGGCTCTATGGTGACCACAATTAGCGAGACTTTCTTCTCAGACTGGATCATCTTGGACCCAATAGAGTGGCTCACTCCAAGGGCAGCCAATGGTATACAGGTCCCATATGTAGGACTTGCCATTTTCGATTTGGAGGTGCATGGGACATTGATATGTGATGTAGAAGTACTGGTTGTGAAGGGCACTCCAATGACTATAGAAGCACGGAAAAGGTTACCGGGTATGTTAGGAACCAATGTGCTGATGCACATCAAAGACTCGGCTGGGTTCATAAAAGTGGAAGACAGGGTGGGAGATGGGTCATCAGCAGTCAGAGTAGCTGAAACACAAACGGTGTACATTCCATCCCTTAGTTTAAGCCCAGTTAAGGTGAGCGGACCAGTGGGTGGCTCTGTTTCCATATTAGAGCCCTTGAAGGACATGACCCATCTGCCAAAGAATATGCAAGTGGTGCCCACAGTGTTTAGGGCAAGCCCCAAGTGTGTTAAATTGGTTAACCATGTGGCTTGGCGAATGGTCCCACAACATGGCAGCGACTTATGAGCACTGTTTTAAGAGAAGACTTCTATGATTTTCTCCTTGTGTATTTGAACGATATAATTGTGTACTCGCCGACTTGGGAGGAACACTTACCCAGGCCAGAGAACGTCTTCAGAAAGCTAAGGACACACGGGCTCAAGCTTTCCCTGCGGAAGTGTCACTTTTTTCAGACCAAGGTCAATTACTTGGGACATGTTGTTACATCCGAAGGGGTAAGCCCAGACCCAGACAAGAATAATTGCCTGGGGTGCTTGCATATCAAAGTTTGCAGGACACACGGGCTCAAGCTTTCCCTGCGGAAGTGTCACTTTTTTCAGACCAAGGTCAATTACTTGGGACATGTTGTTACATCCGAAGTGGTAAGCCTGAAACTACAGAAAACCAAGAGGCAGAGCTTCCCCATAGGACAGCATTGGGACTCGAATTGTCAAGGAGCGTTTGAGGATAACAGGCAGGCCTTAACAACAGCCCCAGTTCTCAGTTTTGCAGACTTTACATTGCCGTTTGTGGTGGAGACCGATGCCTCATGTCAAGGCTTAGGGGCAATACTCAGTCAAGTTCAAGGTGGGAAGTGAAAAGTCATCGCCTATGCAAGCAGAGGGTTATGCCGAGGAGAAAGGAACATGGATAAGTACAGTTCCAAAAAGCTCGAGTTGTTGGCCCTGAAGTGGGCTGTCTCTGAAAAGTTCAGGGAGTACCTCCAAGAGAAGCCCTTTACAGTCATTCTGGACAACAATCCGTTGACCTATTTCCTGAAACAAACCAAGCTTTCAGCAGCTGAACAGTGCTGGGCCAACGAGTAAGCCTGATTCAACTTTGAGATCCTGTATCGCTCTGGTCGCAAGAATGTAGGGGTGGATGCGTTGTCCCGCCAGGAGACCAACCCTTGGGACCGAGATGGTGAGGAGGAACCCGCTGAGGAGGATACACATACTCTCTATGCATTAGCAGCATGCTCAGATGACATCGACTTGCCCACAGTTAGTTTTCCAAAGTCAACTGAGATCCTTTGGGAGGCTTCATGTACCACACGTTAGGACCTTGAACTTCAGTTGAAGGTTTGGGAGTATGGTACTCGCAAGAAGCAACCTTTCCTAAGCGAAGCTTTGGAGGCTACTCCGCTGCCGCACTTGTCCAAAGAAGCCTTAGCAGACATACAAGGAAAGGACCCCATAATAGGACCATTCCTCAGGGATTGGCGGAACAAGTCCATACCACTATTGAGTGAGAGGCGCAGGAAACTGTGAGAACTCCAATTGATGTACTGACAATGGGATCGCTTCCAGGAGACAGAGGGAGTCTACAGACGTGTTAAAGATAAAAAAAACTGGGACCCTTAAATGAGCTTGTACTGCCTGCATGTTACATGACCAACTGTTTGGTGCCCTTCGTGTTGAAAGGATGGAACAAATGGTCTGAAAGAGATGTTATTGGCCCAGAATGAACAAGTTCATCACTGATGGTAGGCGTTGTGGCTGATGCACTCTGTCCAAGTACATAAAGGTCATCACTGATGCATTCACAAAGTCTACTGTCGCAGTCCCAACGCGCGACCAGAAGGCCACAACAGTCGCCTGAGTGTTAAGCCCAGACTGGTTTTCAAGGTATGGTGCACCAGCACGCTTACACAGTGATAGAGGCTGTGATTTCTCGAGTCATGATGTCTGTGCCTTGTGTGAGACATACAGAGTGAAGAAGTCCAGTACAACTGCATTTGGCCCAATCCAATGGGCAATGTTAACGGTTTAACCGGACCCTACACGATTTATTGAGGTCCCTTGAGGCAAACAAGAAACGCCGATGGCCAGAGTACTTAACGGAGTTAGTGTTTGCTTATAATGTAATCCCCACTAGTCGACGGGATACAGCCCATTTTACTTGTTTTGTCGGGATGCACAGTGTATGTGCCTGCTTATTTCTACAGAGGAATTTGATACATCAGCTTGAAATTGGGCATAATTATACTTATCAGGTAGCTTTATCATGTGCAAGACTTGTGGCACCACCTACAATAATTTTTGTACAGTGTATGTCCCTGCTTATTTGGCAGGAGAGGTTTGACATATCAGTCTGACATTGGGCATATGTATATATCTCTGTTTTATATACAAGACTGGTGGTTCCAGCTGAAATCATTTTTGTGTTGTGTGCACCCATGCCAGAATTTCAGTAGTGATGTTTGTGTAATTGTTTCTTGTTCAAAGTGTTCAGTACTTGGATTGTCCATATACATGTTACACATGTTCTTGAAAAGTAATGGTCCAGCATTG
The DNA here is from genome assembly GCA_026874595.1 of Sipunculus nudus. Lineage (NCBI taxonomy): Eukaryota > Metazoa > Annelida > Sipuncula > Golfingiida > Sipunculidae > Sipunculus > Sipunculus nudus. The sequence goes on from CM049309.1 coordinate 9,841,945, forward strand.
AAGCATTATACTTGGTGTAATCCCATTGCACAGGTTCATATTAGGCCTGTAGGCCTTGTTAATAATCTGCTTCAGTTGTATTTTTGGGATATCATGCACAAATTTGTGGCAAGCATGTATGCTAATCCTACAAACTGTTGCATGCCTAAATGTGGAGTACATGCAAAAATGGCACATCTAATAGGATTTTATTTGTTTTGTATGCCAGTCTGTGACGAGACATTATGGTATATTGGTAAATCCATAGTCCATCCGTAAGTCAGTTAATTTTTAGTGTCACTGCAATAACTAATAAGGGCTTGAGGGATTTTCACGAAACTCACCATAAATACTTACCAATAGATTATCATATAAGTTCAATTATATGGAACATCCATGTATATTTAGTGAGGTCAGAGGTCACAAAGCTACTTTGTGGTTAGTCTGCATAACTTATCAGGCATTAGTGGTGGGAGTCGGTTCCTTTTTCATAATCGATCATCGGTTTGGGCAAACCGATTGATGATCGATTATTAATCGGTTCAGACAAATATAAAGGAATGTGCAATTATCTGTGAAACTGTACTCTCTCAACCCAGCCTGCATGTCTTAGTAATTCTACCTTACAAAAAGACGTTTTTGCCTTTTTTATATTTTCCTTTTATCACTAATATATGCTATTCAAAGTTTCATTTTAATTAATTATAGTATTCAATTAAACCACAGTCCAGGACAGCCACTTGCTGGCCCTCATGAATTCTCCCACGTATCATTTTAACTTCACTACCAGGCCTTCCATTTTATAACAATTATGATGACTGCCGACATGCATACTGGTTTAAAAGGGCTGCCAGAAAAATTACAGGCCCATATAACTTTTGGCAAAAATAAAAAATTAGTAATTGAAAGCTAAAAATATAATAACTCATGTGGCAGCGGCACCTGGCATCAGTTGAGGAGATTATTTCTAAGAGAATCTTGCAAAATTGGCATAGACCTGGAGAATTATGGAGCATTTTAACGCCATACCCATATTTTGCAATGAACATCTTGTTAGAAAACTCTCCGCTAATTCTGCAGCTTCTTGCCAGTTCACAGAGGTTTAATAAGTCCTCCGTTAATTCTCTCATCTACTCAGTTATATACTTAGGTTATTTGGGAACACAGACTCATTATATGAAGCGCAGAATGTTGTAAAAAATGGACGAGTAATTTTTCCCTATAACTTAAAGACATTATGGTAAAAACAATCATGAGTATGATGTAATCGATAGTTGCATTTTGTAATCGAGCGCTTGAAAGTTGCATCAAACCGACTGACTTTCGAAAAAACTCGATCGGCCCACCACTATCAGGCATATGACGGATTTTGATGAAACTCAACAGAAATATAAATAGATACAAAATCTTGCCCCTGGTAAAATCCATGCATCTTTATTGAGGTCAGAAGTCACCAGACTTTGGTGGTGCTGTGATGACTTAACAAAATTCTTATGAATATTCGTGAAACTCAGTATAAATAATAATCATTAAAGTTACTGATCTGGATTCAATTCTCAGCAAAACTCATGCATATTTAATGAGGTCAGAGGTCATAAGACATACATTAATTGAATGTTTGTGGTGCTCAAAAACAAAATTATCAAAATATCACATTTTATTTATCATAAAACATCAAATGCTGAATGATTCAAAACAGGAAATGAAAAAAAAAATATATATAAATTTGAATATTAGTTGTGGTATAATATAATAGTTGTTTATTATTAGTTGTGGTATAAAACCTCCATTCAGTATATATAGTAATGCAAAATCATTTCATATAAATAAATGATACTGAAAAAAGGTTAAATAATAAAAAAGGTAAACATTCTTTCAAACATTTTTCATGTTTGTTGAAGAGGTTTAATGATTACATAACAATTAAAGGAAGGTTTTGGTACAAAAATCTGAACCCCCACCAACACTTCAGTCACAGCCTAGATGATTGTAGATGTATTTATGGTAGTAGTCAACCAGAAAGCGGTCTACCAGATAAGTTGACCAACTACTGTAACACTGGGCAACTGCCTATTTATGTGCCAGCTGACAAATTGTCGTTTCACATAATATGAGTAACTTCTTGTGCCTTATGGGAAAATACATGATAGATATAGGAACAGAGTTATTTAGAACAATGTACATCTTAGTTATATATTCTGGTATACATGCAATTTTTTACAGCTGAAATATGAAAGATCACATAAATAAATAAATGTATGAAGTCAAACCTTTTAAATACAGATGACCAAAGAACTAATTGTAGTGAATTCATTCTTATGACTCAACCCCTCATAATTTGACCACCAAAAATATCCCCAGATTTAATAGATGCTAAAAGAAGTTTCAGGTGAGTGATTATAAGTATTTGGTGAGTCTGTTCTAGTACTACTTACATGAATGTTATATTTCTACCACCAGATGTCACTCATGTTCTAGGAGGCAACTGATTGTCTACTTAGATACTGTTGTCTTCAGTGTCTGTGAACACACACATGACCATTAGCTAATTTCAGAGCATTATTTTCTAATGGCATAGTATATGTTAAACTATTTCAGTAATACTTGCATAAGAATATATGTTCTACAGCTAAATTCATGCATCTGCCCATTTTAAGATGAACAATGCATAAAAAGGGTATAAGCAAATCTTAAGTGTTTTTTCAAATTAATAGTATTTCCCTACATTCAGACTTGTACACTGCATCATCATGACCTGGCAGAGCTCTGCCAATTATTTTTACAGACAAGAGTACAGTCTACAGACATACATTAAATACTTGAAGTTGCATATGTATATTTAAAAAAGATCAAGTGTTCACAATACATTTAAGGCATTATATCAATATTAAACTCCTGGAGTCTTGTTTCATGAAAAGGTATTATGAAACTAAGAAAATCCCCAGAAATGACAACATATAATGTCTTTACCTGATTTGACACCAAAATGAAGGAATGAATGAATGTCACATATTGTCTTCCTTATTACCTAATGTGAGATACCAAGTTATGAGGATATTAATGGCAATATTTCTACTAGTGTCTTATTTGTACAGAATGGCGACAAGGCGACAGTAACTGTACTGACTAGTCTAATGAAAAGGTGAAGGAGAGACTATAGATCCTTAGGGGAGCAGTGTTATGAAAGGCTCAAGTGTAACCAGGTAAAGGGGTTGAGCTATGTAGAGCAGGCATTTAGGGAGCAGGATGAGGATGGAGGTGTTTAAGTACCACTTTACAGTCAGGTTGCTGATGTGTGGATGTGGGAGTTATCCAAAATCTGGATCCAATCTTTTGAACCAAGATCAACAGACACAAGTTGAGCAGATGCAAGTGTCATAATGGCTAATAACTGTGTTCTCACCATAACTGTGACCTTTCAAATGATTAAGAATATGAAATGTGGACATAAGTTGGCAAGGAAATTGGAAAGGGCAAGAATTGAACAGGAACAACTAGAGTGTGAGTTTAAAATGCTTGAATTAAACGGCAGGGTTGAAAGAGAAATTGCAGAAATTATAAGACAAAATTTGGCTTCAGGGTTAAATTAAGTAAGGGCAGAGACGCAGGCCTAAGTCAGGGTTGCCAATTTTCAAGCAGAGGTAACAGTGATTCTGAAGCCGTATGTGCTGTCTGCAGAGATCTACCACAAGCAATCCCATTCAGTTAGGAGGGACTCTGATGAATCATTTGCAGAGTGATCTGTACGGGTCAAAGTTGTTTGATAGTTGAGCTGATAAAAAAAAGTTGACCTTGACTTCGGCAAGCTCAAGGATATGTGTGTCATTAAAATCTCCTGAGTGCCTCCCTTACTGATTTACAGGTATGGTGTAGGGAGAGGGATCGGAGGAGTGGGGGGGGGGGGGGGATTTTGTGGAGATGTCAGGTGTGAGCAGGTGGGGCACATCACCGCCAGGTGCCCAACAGTGAAACCTCTTGAAAAATCCAAGGGGACAGATAGGAAAAAAGAAACAGTAAAGGTTACTTTCCCATTAGATGGGAACCAAAAGTGTGAATAATCCGCATGTGTTTGAGGGGTCAGTAAATGGAAGTCCAGTTCGCTGTGTGATATGGATTGTATGTAGAGGTTGGTTCCTAGTGGACCAAGAGGCATACATGGCACTCATATTGCCATGAAATAAGCAAATGGCCAGGTTCAGGATTCTTTGGCCATTGCTCACATCAAGGGCCCTTTCAACATAAAGCCAAAATAAAACCAAACCCAAGTCATTAGAGTTGCAATATGTAGAGTCAGGGGTCAATTATTGGACAGAGGTAACAGCTGACAAATGTGAACAACTTACAAACACTTCACAAGCAAATGTAAGGAAGCTGGCTGTGTCAGAAGAGGATGCACAGGAAGGAATATGTTTGCATCTATAGGAAAGGCAAGGTGCTTTGCAGGAAGTGGTCTTCAGGTAAAGAGGGTGATTATAGCAATGAACAACACCAATCAATCGTTCAAAGCTAACAGTGGGCACATGTCATGAGAACAGCTCATGATATTATGATGGCTGGGCACTTTGGTGCAGAAAAGGCTAAAACGCGCATCATGAAGAACCTCACTGGCCAGGAATTTTCCGTGATGTGGCACGTCATGTCCATACTTGTCACCAGTGTCAAAAGTCAACCAAGGGAGGTCAAAGGTCACTGGTTTCAATTCTCGAATGGAAGAAGCTTTTAAAAAAGTCGCCATCGATATGATTGTTCCCCTTAGACTAAGTGCGATACCCTGAGGCTGTCACTGTACCTTCAATGGCTGATGAGCTAGCAATAATCTTTAGTAGTGTGGCCAGGCCACTTCTAACGATGTCAGTATTGGCCTAGACGATAGCGCCATCTGAGGGTAGTGTACAGTACTAGATCTAGGATGTTTGGGAGTTTCCGTGAGCGTTCGGTAGAAACGTAGTCAGAACGTAAAACATGGCGGAACGCTTAGCAGGGTTAGGAAGATTTGTGAGGGAAATCCCTTCCTAGTGCCAATAATGGTGGTGACAGCTGCTAGTTTCCCTGCCGATCAATGGCTGTGAGGCAAGACTGACAGTTCAGGCCATATTGTCAAGACTGACAAGAGCTTTAGCACCCACGGATTACGAGTGGGTGTTTTTTCTGTTATACCGGGTGCAACGTGAATTGCATATCTGGTGCCACAATCCTGGAATTGTGAGGTCATCTAAGGAGAGATTATTATTATTAGAGAGATTCAAATCAAGTGAACTTGTTATGAGCTCTTTGTCAGGAATCTGACACCCCAAACCCCAACCTGCACATCCCCGGCTGGTTACAGAACTGTCAGAAGTGGGATGATGCCTGGAATCTGTGGTGATGCCTTTCACCTGTAATAATGTCTTTAATCAGAGATGATGCCTTTCACCTGTAATAATGTCTTTAATCCGTGATGCCTGAAATCTGTGGTGATGCCTGATGCCATCTGCCCTTAAGGTGTGAACATTTACAAGTCTGTGAGACTTGTTTTGCATTATACAGACTTGGTTTACATAACATGACTATTGTTTGCCATGGGAGTGCATGGTAAGTTACAAAGTTAAGCTGCTGGTACAGACACACTGTAGCTGTGAGACTGACTGGGGATAACCAGCACCAGACAGGACATTTGATTTCTAGGCTGTTACAGACAAAACTAGAGTATAAGAGGCACCCATGCTGTGTGTGTAAGTTTGTGGTTTATCTGTTGAGTATATTGGCTTGCAATTAATGATTATTTCTTTAATGTCTTATTGGCTTATAATGCACGCTTATATACGACCATTGTGTTTGATGACACTGCTGTGGTGCAGATCAGATGCAAACTACCAGGTGATTTGTTTGGCACAGTGCTCTCTGATTGGTGCACCGAGATATGTATTTACCTAAACAGATTGAATTGTCATTCATTTAATATCACATTGGTGTATTGTGGTTCCACTGGTATATGTTGTATACTCATTACTGATATCAGAGGTGTGGTATTTATATAAGTGACAGGTGCGTCTTATTAACTCACTGTAGTGTGGTACGGAACCATATGATGTATTACAGGTAGATACAAGGGGACTTGAATGGTTGATATATATGTGTAGTTATATGTAATACACCTGGTACAGACAGGTCTTCATTTTTGTATTTGCAAGTCAACAGAGGCCTTTGATTGGACAGGGCAATTGCAGGTTCATTGTTCATGTGTTACATTAGGTGTTGAACTATTTTAGGTGGAGAAGAGGTGTGTAATATTTATTTTCTGTAAGAGCCAGGACAGGTATAAGTCATTGCATAGTGTGCAACACCTGTAGGAGCCAACACTGTTTTGTGAATCATTGGTTTAACTTTGTTGAGGCCACCGAACATGTGATGTGTAGAGTGTCAAGTCTCTAGGCGTCCAGTAAGTTTATGAAACATTACCAGGGGCCACAGTTTGTAGCCCAGAAACTGTAAAACAGGAGACATTTGGTAGCTGAACATCTTATTACCTGGTTAATGTATTGGTTTATGTAGAGAACTTCTGCATAATTGTGGGTTTTGTCATTATGACTGATTTAGAAAACTTGAAAAAGCAGGCTGAAGACCTGCAGCGTATGGTGCAGGTACAAGGGGAGAGTCCTTGTCATCAGAGTTTTACAAACCTCATCAGAGGCCGAGGCACTTTGACAGCACTACACCGGACCTTGATGATTGGCTTTCAGAGGTTGAGAGGGTGCTGCGTGGTCAAGGCTTGACTTGTTGGATGTAGGTAGATTTCACCGAATCTCATCTTGAAGGTGCTGCGAGGGAGGAAGTGAGGTATGCCAGTGATGACAAGAAAAAGGAACCAGAAGCCATATTCTCCATACTTTGTGAGGCTTTCGGTGAGAAACTGTCTACTACGCAGCTAATGGATGCCTTTTATGCGCAAAGACAGCAAGAGAAGGAAACGCTTGGAGAGTTCAGTCATAGACTTCTGGGATTACTGGCTCGAGTGAGACGTTAAGACCAGGATGCATTTCCTGATGAAGACAAGGTGGTGCGTGAAAAGGTTAGAGATGGGCATTTAGGGAGAGAGTTAAAGAGATATATCAGGGAGAATCCAAATACCACCTTCCTTGACATAAGAGAGGAGGCAATTCGTTGGGCGGAGGGGACTACAGCACATGTGGTCAATGTCTGGAGTGACTGGACCAGTAGTGGTGCTGACCAAGAGCAGCAGCAGCAACAGATCAAGAAACAGGGGGAGATAATAAACACCCTCATGGGAAGCTTTCCACCAGCAGGCAACAGGGGTCAAGGAAGCCCATCACCTCAAGCCACTGGAGAGACTCGTCGGTGTTTTGGATGCAACCAGGTAGGACACTTGAGATGAAACTGCCCAAACCCCAAGCCTAAAGGGAACTTTGAAAATGGTCAGACGACCGACTAAGAGACGGTTGTTGCGTACCCTGTAGAACAGCACAAGACAATTGACAGGAGACCAGTCACCAAGGTGAAGTTCGCTGGGGTAGAGGTAGATTGCTTTGTGGATACCGGCTCTATGGTGACCACAATTAGCGAGACTTTCTTCTCAGACTGGATCATCTTGGACCCAATAGAGTGGCTCACTCCAAGGGCAGCCAATGGTATACAGGTCCCATATGTAGGACTTGCCATTTTCGATTTGGAGGTGCATGGGACATTGATATGTGATGTAGAAGTACTGGTTGTGAAGGGCACTCCAATGACTATAGAAGCACGGAAAAGGTTACCGGGTATGTTAGGAACCAATGTGCTGATGCACATCAAAGACTCGGCTGGGTTCATAAAAGTGGAAGACAGGGTGGGAGATGGGTCATCAGCAGTCAGAGTAGCTGAAACACAAACGGTGTACATTCCATCCCTTAGTTTAAGCCCAGTTAAGGTGAGCGGACCAGTGGGTGGCTCTGTTTCCATATTAGAGCCCTTGAAGGACATGACCCATCTGCCAAAGAATATGCAAGTGGTGCCCACAGTGTTTAGGGCAAGCCCCAAGTGTGTTAAATTGGTTAACCATGTGGCTTGGCGAATGGTCCCACAACATGGCAGCGACTTATGAGCACTGTTTTAAGAGAAGACTTCTATGATTTTCTCCTTGTGTATTTGAACGATATAATTGTGTACTCGCCGACTTGGGAGGAACACTTACCCAGGCCAGAGAACGTCTTCAGAAAGCTAAGGACACACGGGCTCAAGCTTTCCCTGCGGAAGTGTCACTTTTTTCAGACCAAGGTCAATTACTTGGGACATGTTGTTACATCCGAAGGGGTAAGCCCAGACCCAGACAAGAATAATTGCCTGGGGTGCTTGCATATCAAAGTTTGCAGGACACACGGGCTCAAGCTTTCCCTGCGGAAGTGTCACTTTTTTCAGACCAAGGTCAATTACTTGGGACATGTTGTTACATCCGAAGTGGTAAGCCTGAAACTACAGAAAACCAAGAGGCAGAGCTTCCCCATAGGACAGCATTGGGACTCGAATTGTCAAGGAGCGTTTGAGGATAACAGGCAGGCCTTAACAACAGCCCCAGTTCTCAGTTTTGCAGACTTTACATTGCCGTTTGTGGTGGAGACCGATGCCTCATGTCAAGGCTTAGGGGCAATACTCAGTCAAGTTCAAGGTGGGAAGTGAAAAGTCATCGCCTATGCAAGCAGAGGGTTATGCCGAGGAGAAAGGAACATGGATAAGTACAGTTCCAAAAAGCTCGAGTTGTTGGCCCTGAAGTGGGCTGTCTCTGAAAAGTTCAGGGAGTACCTCCAAGAGAAGCCCTTTACAGTCATTCTGGACAACAATCCGTTGACCTATTTCCTGAAACAAACCAAGCTTTCAGCAGCTGAACAGTGCTGGGCCAACGAGTAAGCCTGATTCAACTTTGAGATCCTGTATCGCTCTGGTCGCAAGAATGTAGGGGTGGATGCGTTGTCCCGCCAGGAGACCAACCCTTGGGACCGAGATGGTGAGGAGGAACCCGCTGAGGAGGATACACATACTCTCTATGCATTAGCAGCATGCTCAGATGACATCGACTTGCCCACAGTTAGTTTTCCAAAGTCAACTGAGATCCTTTGGGAGGCTTCATGTACCACACGTTAGGACCTTGAACTTCAGTTGAAGGTTTGGGAGTATGGTACTCGCAAGAAGCAACCTTTCCTAAGCGAAGCTTTGGAGGCTACTCCGCTGCCGCACTTGTCCAAAGAAGCCTTAGCAGACATACAAGGAAAGGACCCCATAATAGGACCATTCCTCAGGGATTGGCGGAACAAGTCCATACCACTATTGAGTGAGAGGCGCAGGAAACTGTGAGAACTCCAATTGATGTACTGACAATGGGATCGCTTCCAGGAGACAGAGGGAGTCTACAGACGTGTTAAAGATAAAAAAAACTGGGACCCTTAAATGAGCTTGTACTGCCTGCATGTTACATGACCAACTGTTTGGTGCCCTTCGTGTTGAAAGGATGGAACAAATGGTCTGAAAGAGATGTTATTGGCCCAGAATGAACAAGTTCATCACTGATGGTAGGCGTTGTGGCTGATGCACTCTGTCCAAGTACATAAAGGTCATCACTGATGCATTCACAAAGTCTACTGTCGCAGTCCCAACGCGCGACCAGAAGGCCACAACAGTCGCCTGAGTGTTAAGCCCAGACTGGTTTTCAAGGTATGGTGCACCAGCACGCTTACACAGTGATAGAGGCTGTGATTTCTCGAGTCATGATGTCTGTGCCTTGTGTGAGACATACAGAGTGAAGAAGTCCAGTACAACTGCATTTGGCCCAATCCAATGGGCAATGTTAACGGTTTAACCGGACCCTACACGATTTATTGAGGTCCCTTGAGGCAAACAAGAAACGCCGATGGCCAGAGTACTTAACGGAGTTAGTGTTTGCTTATAATGTAATCCCCACTAGTCGACGGGATACAGCCCATTTTACTTGTTTTGTCGGGATGCGACCTTCCCAGTTGATGTGCATCTCGATTGGATCAACCAGAACTGGATACTGGAGGGATACCCTGAGTGACGGCAAACCAACGCCGGATGCAAGAGGTGTACACTGCTGTACAGAGGAACCTTACAAAGGCAGCAGAGATGCGTAAGCAAAGACATGATGCGAAAGCAAAGACTTGATGTGACTGCAGGTAAACAGCTGTTAGAGCTGGGAACATATGTCCGGATGTGGAATTGTGGACTTCAGGAATGGCATAAGATAGCCAGCCAATGCCTTCTGTCCTGAAATAAACAAGATCCTGTCCCAGTTAGAGGACAAGGATGTATATAAAATACAAAGAGGTGATGGCAAAGGAGCACCAAAATGGGTGAATTGAGAATAACTTTTAGTAGTTGACGCGAATCCAGGAGTAGCTGGGGTTGTAGAGCTGGAGGATCAACCGAATGAGACTCTTGTAGACCAGGATGAGGATGGTGAGATAGAGAACAGTACATTGTACTTCAGCAAGATACACCATGGCAGGACCAGATCCAGGTGAAGACGTTCGACCAAACAACACTCAACCGCAGCCGCGCAGATACCCTAAGCAGCCAAATGCTTGACAGCATACTAATTTACATCATGCGCCTTGGTCTGTGTCAGGAAATGAACTGGGAGCTCAAGAGAAACCATTGCCGAATCCATTGAATATTACTGTTCAAACCTGCATCATTGTTTAAGGATGAAATAGCTGATAGATTTTGTGCCTTATTGGGCGATACCCGAGTTTTGATAGCTGTATAACTGTTGTCCATGTTAGTTAGTTAAATTACTCTTCAATCTGTTCTTGGAAACTGAGACTGTACCGTAACTTTTGGTTCAGCTTAGGATAGGTACTATCCAGTAGGACGGGATTCAGTTAAAGCCTGGGTGGGTGTGGTCAGGCGCACTTTTAAGTATGTCAGTATTGGCCTAGACGATAGCACCACCTGAGGGTAGTGTACAGTACTAGATCTAGAGATGTTTCCGTAAGCATTCAGTAGAAACGTAGTCAGAACGTAAAACATGGCTGAACGCTTTGCAGGGTTAGGAACATTTGTAAGGGAAATTCCTTCCTATTGCCGATAACGGTGGTGACAGCTGCTAGTTTCCCTGCCAATCGACAGCTGTGAGAGACTGACAGCTCAGGCAGTGTTGTCAAGACCGACAAGAGCTTTAGCACCCATGGATTACTAGTGGGTGTTTTTCTGTTATACAGGGTGCAATGTCATTTGCATGCCTGGTGCCACAATCCTGGAATTGTGAGGTCATCTAAGGACAGATTATTATTAAAGAGATTCCAATCAAGTGAACTTGTTGTGAGCTCTTTGTCAGGCATCTAACACCCCAAACCTCAACCTGTACAGCGCCGGCTGGTTACAGTAGAGTGGTGATCAAGGGACAGACTTTATGTTAACTCATATAAGTCCTAAGTGACGTATAAAAATTAGAAAACCTAAGACCTCACCATTCAAAACAAAATTCAGTGGACTGGTTGAGAAGTTTAATGGCACTTTTAAAGTCAATGAACAGCTACCTGGGAAAAACCTCTGCCTTTGATGCTCTCTGCATACATGGAAGTACCTAACAGATCAGCTGGTTGGAGTAGGAGTATGAGAGATAAAATAAAGGAATGGACAACATTGGTACAGAAAAATCTAGCAGTGGCACAAAAACAACAAAAAATACTGGTACAGCAGTACCTGCCGTGAGCGAACCCGAGCATGAGCGGACACCTTCAATGTACGAACACTAAGCCATTGTCCGGACGCGTTTCCCATTAAAATTGACCTATCATGAGCGGACACCTGCTAAACGCGGACAGAGGACAGTAATATTTGGTTGAAAACCCTATCATGAGCGGACACCCGAGTCAGAAATCCGGACGGACACCGACTCACGGAGATCGTTTTCAGTACATGACCAGATGACCGAGGGGTTTCCCATGCTGACCAACCTAACACGCTTCAATGCGTAATACCAGAGAGCTTCGTCCGATAAGCTCTCTGGTAATACGCCACTCGCAGTCAATGCCAACAGCCAATAAAATGACGTTGTTTGATCACATGGGCCATCAACTGCTTGTAAACACGCGGTCCTGAGGGGTTTCCCCGAACTGACACGCTTCCCTTGTTCAATTTAACAATAACATCATTTCATAATACCCCTCTCTGAGTCAATGCTGACAACCAATAAAGTGAGACTTTTTGATCACATGAGCCATCAACTGCTTGTAACACGTGATACCATGGGACAGGCTCTAATTATAAATACATGTTTCGGGGCTGATACTTGTTTTGACGGGGCCCTGAAACAAGCATCAGTGTAATGGAACAGCTGGTGCAAACTGGTTGATGCCGACTCCCGCGAAGAATACTTTTCCTTAAAAAATCACAACCATGACCCGGTTTAACATGAATATTTAGATAATTTATCATTTAACATATCCTGAAATGTGTTTAACACCCTATCTCCATGATTTATGTGCTTGGCTGGGACTGGGTTTGTTGGAGTTTTCGCATGACCGATCACGTGAAAACAGGGCACGGCAATTCATGCCTTTGATAACATCAAAGCTTACATCCTGTTTTAATCACCACTAAATTGAAATTGTTTGTTAATCAAACACTGATCAAGGTAAGCACAAGGAGTAATAAACTGAGTAACTCAATCAGTCAACGTACATGCTAATTAACAGTTGTCTTATAATGTAAATATGTTAATATCATGTTTTCTTCTGGAATAAATCAATTTTCTATATTTGAGGTTTTTTTATTTCAACTGTTGAACCAATATCAGTACAATAATCACCCCCCCCCCCCTCGCCCAACCTACATCCACGCCCATATGTCCCTCCCTCTCACGAAGGGACACCTGCAATGTAGGAACACTTTGGCGAAATCCCGAAGGTGTCCCCTCAAGACAGGTACTAGTGTATGACCAAAATGCAAAAGTGAGAATTTCCAGAAAGTGACATGGTGTTATTTTTGCTTCAACCAGAATCCAATTACCTCACCACTCAATGGCAGGGTGGTGAAGCAGCTAAGTCTGGTTGACTACGAAGTCTTAATGGGTGACAATGAAGAGTAGCAGATATCATGTAAATGAAGATTAAATTAGGTGACTGTGTAAAACAGTATTATATGGATGCACATTTTATATGGAAAATGATAATAAGAACATGAGCAATAAAATGAAAGATTTTTTTAACAGCCACTCTGATAATGATTTGTATTAGCATGTTGGACTGGCTGAACTTAACAGGGTCATGATGATGCAGGGTACCAGTCAACAATTTGGTAGAATTGCATATTTTAAGATATTGGTTATTCCAGCATCATGTAGACTTGTATCCTGGTAGGAAATAAATCCTCTTGCTGCAGCTGTCTGCTGATAATGTCACTTGTTTCACAGGTGCTTCCTTACTCATTATGTTTTGTCTCACCTGAAAAAGACAAATTATTTAGTTTAACAAGGGTTACTTTTATAACCTAATTTCATCTTTGGGAAATAACAATATATCAAACATTTATTCAATACACATTCAAATCCTTGCTGTGTCAAAGTCAAAAGGATAAAATGTAAAAAATAGAACATAACCAAGGCTGGACAAAACTAATGCATTGTGTAATGATTTTGCCAGAGTTGGGGTAACACATAACTTTGCCTTCCTATTTGTATTGGAAAAAAATCTGGAAAAAAATCTAAATTTAAGTTTTCATCTCACATTAAAATCCTGTAGTCTCTCACTCACTAAGAGAAAAACTTTGTGATAATATACAAGGCTGAGTGAATAATCAACAAATTTAAATGAAAGCATCTGATTTTTCTTACCCTTCTCATCAGCTCAGCCAGGTCATCTTTATAAGCGTAGCTGCTGAACACGGTGGCAATTTCCCTGATAAACCAAGTACCCAGACTTATCATTCTCACAGAGAGATAATCTGAAATTACAGAGTCCATCATTAAAGGGGCCTATGCCTATATCTAACGTCTATTTACTTAAGGTATTCCCTTCAATCTTTTATAACAAGAGCACCGCAAATGTACATAATACGCCTGTCTATGTCTTCTGACCTCATTAAATATGCGTAAAATTTGCTGAGGAATATAACTGAAGTGAGAAAGTCTATTTGTAAAAATGTATAACAAGTTTCATGAAAATCCATAGGATTTTTGAAAAGTCAGCAAGGTGCCTCCAAAGTGTGGTTACCTCTGACCTCATTAAATATGCATGGATTTTGCTGAAAAATCAAAACTCAGGCGAGATATTTTATTGATTAACATTTCTGATGAGTTTGATCAAAATCTTTCATATTCTTCATACATTATCACAGCAACACCACAAAGTAGCCTAGTGACCTGTGACCTTATTAAATATGGATGGATTTTGCTCATAATCGGACTGAGGCAAGATAATCTGTTGGTTAGAAGTTATGGTGAGTTTGGTGAAACCCATAAAAGTTAACGTATGGACAGACGGATGGATAGATGTTGGGTATACCATTATGAAGGTAGTATAAAAATAGCCCAGAAAAAAAACCAAACCAGTGCACACAGGCTGTTAATTTGGTTTATATCCATGTAATTTTAACATGTGATGGCCTGCCTAAATAATCAAAACACATTCAACAAGGACAACTGGTGGCAAGTTATTTGAACCAAAATTTTGCAAAGGACATTTTGCAACTAGCGACTTTTAGCTTTAGCCCTTATGCAACCAACTACTTAACGTTATATGGATTGCCTGCTTGTCATCAATGCCACATGTACCATGTTTATTTACAGTGTGTAAATAAACAAGCTCATACCCTCATCACTGAGGATTTATAAGAACTTTTCTTCAATTCATTAATATGTACGCAGAGTACATCAGTTATTATATAAAATTTACAGGAAAAAGGTGAATAACTGGCTTTAATGTATTTATTAGCTCTCTCCAGCCATGGACTTTTTAACATTGGCATATTACCTGTTCATCATTTCACTCTCACAAAAGATGGTGCTCTATGTTTCGTTTTTGGATACGATTGCATAGTTTCTGACAGATGGCGCTGTGATAGATCTTTGTATAATAATGTCAAATTATTCAGGACTTGTTGGGAATTAAGGGAAATGCACCTCCTTGGAACACACTTGGCATTATTCCTGCTTAATAAAATACTGGCAAATCACAAATGATTCTAATACAAGGCCTACAGGTCTAATGCAAACCTGTGCATAAGATATACACCAGGTATAATGCTTCAATGCTTGACCGTTACATTCAAGTACATGTCTGACATGTATATGTACAATTCAAGCACTGAACATTTTGAACCTGAGTGCACGCACCAAATGCACAAAAGTCACTGCTGAAATATGTCATGGGTGTGTACAACACAAAAATGATTGTAAGTGGCACCACGAGTCTTGCCTACGAGAAAACCATCAAAGATGTATGGACATGAAAAATTTCAGGCAGATACATCAAACCACTGTTAGGCTATGTGCACAGATGCATGAAACAACTAGAAAATGAGTAGTTGGCAGGTGACAATGTGTTTCTGGCGAAGTCAGTGCACTAAAACTCTGAGAAAAGGGCATTAATTTATTCAAAGAAAACACCAGCAGCCACCTGTCTGGTTTATGAAAAAACTCTCCAAGATGGATTGACATGCCAAATTTCAGACCAATATTTTGAACCACTCCTGAGATATGAGCAACAATTTTCACCCAAAGCAAATGTACAGATGGACACCACAGGAAAACAATTACAGATGGCACCACTGATTACAAGATAGAGGAGTCCAAGATCTATTGATATGTACAATTTCAGGCCAATACGGAACACTGTTCCTAATGAAAGAGCATTAATTTATTTTACAATTCATTCTATTTGACGGCGGACGGATGCTGTGCCATCGCATAAGCCTACAGGTTCACTAAAAATGGAAAGTAAGTGGCGCCACCTGTCTGGTTTATGTGCCAACTTTCCATGTTGAATGAACATGCAAAATTTCAGACCAATACCTTGACCCACTCCTGAAATACGGGCAATTTTCACCCAAAGCACATGTACATATGGACTCAAGGGGAAAACGTTTGCAGATGGTGCAACCAGTCTTGAGTACTTGATGGAGGAGTCCAAGATCTATGGATATGCATAACTTCAGGCCAATACTGCAAATCACTCCTGAGAAGAGGGCATTAATTTTTTCTATGAAAACTGGAAGGTAGGTGGGGCCACCTGTCTGATTTACATGACAACTTTCAAACTTGGATGAACATGCCAAATTTCTGACAAATACCTTGACCCACTCCTGAGATATGAGCAGTTTTCACCAAAAGCAAATGTACGAATGGATGCCATGAGAAAACTAGATATTTCTTGGCACCACAGATGCCAGAGTATCCCCAGACATAGTTCGCCCCCCCCCCCCCCTTTAAGAATAGGCCCCCATTTTTAGCAGCATATACTGACACTTGGCAAGCAATTATTGTTTCTTCCATCTATCAATCCACAATTTGACCTTGTGACCTCAAAATTGATAGGGTTCTTCCTCTCTTGGCAGGTGAACTATATGTGCAAGATGAAAGATCTGAGATGAAAAGTTTGGCTGAAAATGCATCCACATCTTTTTAAAGATGTGTCCTGTGACCTTGACCTTTGACCTCATGACCCCAAAATCAATTCAGGTCTTGCTTTTCCAATGGGACATATACAAGTCAAGTTTGAAATCTATACATCAATAAAAGCAGGAATTATCATCCAGAAACTTATTTTTGGACAGATGGCTCCTGTGATTTTCACCTTTGACCTTGTGACCTCAAAATTGATAGGGGTCTTTCTCTATTGGCAGATGAACTATATGAGCAAAATGAAAGATCTGAGATGAATTGTTTGGCTGAAAATGCATCCACAATTTTTTAAAGATGTGTCCTGTGATCTTGACCTAATGACCCCAAAATCAATTCGGGTCTTGCTTTTCCAATGGGTCATATACAAGTCAAGTTTGAAATCAATACATCAAGAAAAGCAGGAATTATCATCCAGAAACTAATTTTTGGACAGATAGCTCCGGTGGCCTTGACCTTTGACCTTGTGACCCCAAAATTAATATGGATCATCCACTATTGGCAAGTGAGCATAAAAACAAGAAAATGATAATAGGTGGCACACCAGTTTCCGGTATATCACAAGGCTATCCAAGATCTTCGGTCACCTTGATTTTTGGACCAGTCCATGCAAGCTTACTTGAGATATTTAAGAATTTGTGTTATTTTCAGCAAAATCGGACCTATTCAAGGTCAAGGTCACTCTCCTAGCATAGGTCATGACCCCATTTTAAATAGGCTTCGTCCCCTTACCTATATCTATACAAATGTAAAGTTTGAAAAAGATCAGTGAAATATTTTTTGAGTTATCCCGCTCACAAGGTTTTCCTGCGGCGGCACCGTCATGAAACCATAGTATCCCGACTTTGTCTGGGGATACAATTATTGTAGATGGCACGACCAGTCTTGAGTATAAGATGGAGGAGACAACGATCTATGAATATGCATTATATCAGGCCAATACTGCAAATCACTCCTGAGAAAAGGGCATTAATTTTTTCTCAAAAAACTGGAAGGTACATGGCGCAACCTGTCTGATTTATGTGACAACTTTCAAACATGGACGGACATGCTAAATTTTAGACCAATACCTTGACCCACTCCTGAGATATGACAAATTTTCACCTACTTGAAATAACTTTGAAATAAACAGATTTGCATTGACTTATTTAAAATAATACAATGAACTTTATATGAAAACAAAACACCAAGCTGTTATAGCAGTCAGACTGCAGCACATAGGCCTCTTCCAATCCTGGCACTGAGACAAAGCTATTTATAGAGCTTACGCAATCTTGGCCAGTGGCCTGGACATCCAGGCACTACCCAGTGCTGCCATCTGTACACAGATATGGTCCCTACTATAAATAACTTTGAAATAAATTTTCCCAATACAAAATGCCTTTCAGCTGACTTTTCATAAAAAGAAAAGTATGGAGTATGGGTCCTGTGACTTTTACCTTTGGCCTAATGACCCCAAGATCAAAAGGGTTCTTACATTATTTGTGGGTCATATATTGAAACCAATATGTCAATATAAACAAAAACTATCATTCAGAAACAAATATCTGGACAGATGGGCCCCAGTGACCATGACCTTTAAGACCTTGTGACCCCAAAATCAACCAGGTTCTTCCCCTATTGGCAACTATATGTGCAAGATGGAAGGTTTAGGATGAAAAGTTTGGCTTTAAACGCATCCACTTTCTTCTAAATAATAGGGTACTGTGACCTTGACTTTGACCTCATGACCCCAAAATCCAACAGAATCTTCCCCCATTGGCAGGTTAGCAATATCTTGAAGATGGAAGGTTTGCAATGAAAAGTTTTTTAAATGCATATGCATTCTTTTTAAAGAAATGAGTCCTGTGATCTTAACCTTTGACCATTGGACCCAAAATTTACATGGTTCTTACTTTAGTGGTAGTTATATATAAGTCATGTTTGAAACCAACATGTCAAACTAAACTGGAATTATCATCTGGAAACTAATTGGTGAACAGATGGCCCCTGTGACCTTGACCTTTGACCATGTGACCCCAAATTCACTTATGCTCTCCCCATCCTGGCAAGTCAGCTAAATGCCAAAAATGGAAAGTTTGGGATGAAAACCTTGGCTTAAAATGCAGCCATAATCTTTTTAAATGAGTCCTGTGACCTTGGCCTTTGACCTCTTGACCCCAAAATCATATAAGTTCTTGCTTAAGTGGTTGGCCATACATTAGTCAAGTTTGAAAACCATGTGTCAATACAAGCTGGAGTTATCATCTGGAAACAAATTTGTGTGGACAGACAGACAGACAGACAGACAAACAGACAAACAGACAGACAGACAGGGTGATTACTATATGGCATCCACTTGTGATCAATAAACACACCAGATGTAATTACAGCTGATAAACGTACATGATTGTTGTAATTTCATAGTAAAAAAAAAGAAAAATATTTGTGGCGCCACCACTTTTCGGGAACTGACAAAACTAGTCATGGTCAATATTTAACGCAAGATTCATGACAATCCATGCATTAATTATCAAGATACTGGAGGTTTTGTATTGTATTTTTTATTATTCTGGGGGGTACTTTCAAGCCCCATAGCTCAAAGGATATAGGTCACAGTGACCTAATTTCAGGTTTCAAAGGAGATTTTTTATTGACCTCCTTGTATTTTCACTTAGAAGTTTCTATGACCAGCTGTTATGATTTGTGCCCTGCTGGATAGATGATGGACAAAGCGCCATTCCTATACCTCAGTTGACTTACAGTCAGCTGAGCTAAAAATTAAATTTTAAGGTAGAAAGAAACATGATTTAGAAAAAACATGAAATAAAAGTTTTGAGATGATGTCATGAAGTTTTATATTAGCCACTTAAAAAGTAGTTTGCTATGATAATAAATACTAGTTGCTTAAAACTGTGTGCCATTTAAATTTTCAAAAATGTTAAAATTTCATATAAAAATGAATATGAATTTCATAAATAGACCTACATGTAGCATTGAAAAGAGCTCTATACCAGGTTTAAAATATGAATAATATGCATTTGATGAATTTAATATGCTTAAGGATTGATTTTAAATTTGTTTTTTTTTTTTGCCAGGGATGCTACATTAACATTGGTAAGTTCATGGAATATACATTGGTACCTGGAACGGTAGAATATGCCACATAAAAGTTGCTACGGCCATGAATTGTCTGGTTTATATCTGCCTGTTCAGTTCCGTTTTCCTCTACTTCACGATTTTTCACTTCATCTTCAATAGTCATGTGTTCTAGTTTTTCTGTCATTGCATCGCCTCCGTCAAAAGCCATGACAACCCCTGGAGTCTTTTTACCTGGAAGGATGAAAGGCGTAACAATATGAGCAGGTAACTGAAAGGATTCTCATCTGATCAGATATATATATATATATATATATATATATATATATATATATTTATATATATATACTAGCTCTATACCCATAATGTTAACATGTGACCTGTGACATCCTGGTTTTGATGTGTTCCCAAAATGACAGCCTCTATGGGCGGTTTCTGGAAGCAATAAACCTGTCAGGCATTGATAAAGGCACAAATATACAATACTGACAGTGTCCATGCAAAAATATGTATTTGTTGATAGCATTTGGTGGCAACAGTTTGCATCAGCAAAGTTTAGTATGGAATAACCTTTTTTTACAAATCCTCAAATTATAGTAAGAACATATGTATATATATTTATAGGATTTAGATTTACATCTATGTATCTGTATATACCCGGTTACCTTGTGTCAAATTTGCTTTGTTGAAATTTATCTTTTGTTGAAGTTGTGATTAAAACTTGTATGATAGACCTGCTTCTCCCTCTCTCTTTCTCTCTCTCTCTCTCTCTCAAACTAACTCTCTTTCTCTTTCTGAGATATTCTTATATACAATTGGGTACATTTGAACATGATTATTTTTATTTAAAGTAACTCCCACATTTGCGTATCAGCGCCATCTAGTATTCAAACTTTGAACGATTTAGAAGTTTAAGATATCTATCCTTTCGAATAAACGTTAACGTTAATCTTATTAAACTCATTGTAGTGAAGCTTTTTGTATTCCTGTTGTCTATCCACTCAAATGTAAAATAATATACAAATGAATTAGCCAGTTTTAATACATCACTCAAACGTTGTGTTTCTCTGAATTAACACAAGATGGCGCTGATACACAAATGTGGGAGTTACCATGAATAACAATAATCTTGTTTAAAGTTATCCCATTCAATATATGATCTGTGAATTTAAACAGAACCAAAAATCTGTATTCTAAGGAATACAAGCCTCCACCATGTGGGATGTCCCTTTTTTGACATGTCCCTAAAACTACATTTGCTTTCACTTATTTAGCCTATATTCTAAGGTTCATTTTGGTGCATAAGTGACTGTGCAGTAGTGAATATTCCTTGATGACATTCATGAATCCAGATTATGTGCTTGATCCACACTAAAATCTTATTGGTTCTTCACTGTCCGTTTCCAAAAATCCACTGAAAATTTGATGAGATTCTGTTTATGATTGTTTATGAGATATGTAGTGAACCAACACACACAAACCAGACTGAACACACACGCTCCTGGTACAGGCAATAAAATATTATACAGAATTCTCTACTTACTTCCTTGGCAAGCTTGAACAAATATCATCTTTGGTTTGTCTTTAAGTGCGGGACAGCTGACCTCATCAAAGTAAGCTGTGACCTCTTCCACCGTCATGAAGTGGGAGTCGTAGGTAAAGAACCCTCCTTTCTTCCCGTGGCTCATTATAATTATCACAAATGAATCGTACTGCTCATGTGCAGGATTTTCTTGTTCCATTTTCAATTTTGTAAGAAGCTCCTAAAAGTAGAAATTTACAGACACTTTTTATTCTGTAATTCTCATATTCAGAGTATGTGTGCTTGAAACACATTGATAATCCCTTTAGTGACCCATTATCACTTACAGAATAATAACACTGGATATAAAAATCTCTGACAAGGATCCAAGAGAAAATCATACAAGCTAAAATCCCTGTTCATTATTGGTAGATAATATAAAAGGTCTGATAATGTTTAAAGTCTGTTTCATCCTCTCATGTCCACCTGTTTTATTTTATATGAAAATTTTTATTTTTTTTTAATTTTTAAGGAATATTTAAAGGGAAACAATAATAGTGTTATGTGGGGATTAAAGGACCTAATTTACAACAAGATATATAAACACCTACATTACACCTTATTTAGGAAATAGAATTATTTAAAAAATGAGAAATCAGTCTTCATGGTCAAGATCATAGGTCACATGCAAAAACACCCTCAGCTGCTGATTAGATGATGTCATGTAAACACTCAATTGTAAACAAAAATATCCAGCTGAAACAAAGATAGATACTCAACCAAGGACACATCTTATCTGCCAGATCATTGTGAAGAGACCAAAAAGTTGTGAAACATAAATTGGGGATTTATTGTAAAATTCTTAATTGCCATATAAAGTTGACACTTCAATATGTAGTTTTCTAAGAAAATTAATGAAAAATATAAAATTTTTAGAAAATGATCTACAAAAAAACAGGTAGACAGCAAGTGGTGAAACAGACTATACCATATTAATCTTTCATTATGGATATTATAAAAGGTCTCTTATTATCCATATATTATCAAGCCTTTGAATTTTGACTTTGACACTACATGCATTAATAACATGAGGCTATACAGTATGAATGTACACTTATGTTGTTTTGGCATTCACAGAAGTTTTATTGTACAATATTTCAAAATTTGTGAATACTTAAAATCTAAACTCCTGGCCAAAAATAGCTAGCTAAAGTATAAGATCCTGTGAGCAGCCTTATTTAATTTATGCCAGCTGATTAATTCATCCAATCACAGAACATGTAGTGTAGAACTGCATTTTCACATTTCATGCAATCTGATTGGTCGAACATTTCAAGCCTCCATCCCTTGGTCAAACCGAGGAAAGCAAGCCAAAGCAAAGAGCTGCGGTGTAGGTTAGACCCTGAGTAAAGAGCATACAGGGTTAATGTAATTACCTCTTTGGTCAACTTTGGCCAGATATCCACCTCAAAACCTAATTCTGTGAACAAAGTTGCAGCATTACTAACATCATGCTCAGACCCATCACGAAACGTCAGTGGAGTATTTTTTCCCTCAGGTATTCCTGTAAAAATGCTGATTTCTATAATGATAGCTCTTCCCCTTGGACTTGAAGTCATCTTGTAGTTCCCCTGGATATAATAAATGATTAACAATTTATTTTATCTTATATCTGTCATTATTTGGAAAAGCTGTGTTTTAAAGAATTTAGTATATAGTAATATACAGATTATTATTTAACTGAATTACAAATATATATGCATAACCATGTGTACTAATTTATATATCGTAATATATAACTTATTATTGAATTTCTAATACTTTCCTCACACAAAAACACTATTCAAGTGAAATACAGTCAAGCCCGCTTATTGTCATGTTGGTGGTGCATGTATAAATTATGATTATAACTGGGATGTGACATTATGCGGGCTTCAACATCGATGTCCTTTTGAGTCAAAGAAGAGCATTATATCTCAAATTATATTAAATAAATCATCAATAAAAAGGAAACAGAATTGTTTATGAATATTTTTATGCACAACAGCATCTCAAATTATGTTTATGCGCACTTGACAATTTATTTCCTGTAAGTTTTGTGCCGCATGCTTCAATAACTGACAAAATCTGACTTGCCAACAGAAAGAGTCGTAGCGTCTGGGTCATGAGGTCAAATTCCTGGAAATATGTGGCACAGTTATAACGTTATGCGTAGGAAAACTAATTTACTTGATAATTATTTCCCAGACTATTGCGCCTTATTTTCTGGATATCTTACTAATGACTCAAACTTCCATGATCGTCTTTATGACAGGATCGATGGTTGGGGGAGCAGGTATCGTCATGCCATTGTCAACTTTTTCTGAAGTATCGCGGCGATTGAGGTTTTGGACCGGGTATCTCCTCCAGTGCTCGCAAAACCTCCAGATTTTCCTGGACCCTAAAAGGGCATTTCCGGTCGGAAGCAATGTTTAGAGCTCGTGCTTCATATCATCTCTGCAAAATTTCACTGAGGTGTAAACCACGGCTTTGCAAAGGCCAGAAGTTCATTATGTATGACATGGGATGGCAAACTTGCACTTGTTAACGTACAAAGAAACGCAATGATGTGGATTACCGTGGTATCTTAAGAGGTTAAATTAGCTAAAAGACGGGGAGTGACCTGCATGCATCACTGCATTGCCTGCCGCACACTGGTGGGAGATGTGATTGTTTGATACCCCTGAGCGATTTCAGGCTCTTGGCCTCGTTGATCGCCGTGTCGGCGCCTGATGTGATATTAACTGCAATCTGGTATCATTGCCAAGGGTTCTAAGCATGAAAATATTCCATGATATTAAACGGTCAGATTTACCATTGTTTATATAGGAAATGGTTTGGGATTTCAGATTTATGTGACAACAAACAGGATTTTCTATTAACTGATATGACACAAAATGGGCTCGACTGTACATGAAATATACTAGCATGCAGCATTATCTATATATTTCACAATAAATATATTGTATATAATAGAATAATCAACATACAAACCAACAACACATACCAGCCAACCTGCAAACATGTGGAAAAGAATACTTGGCAAATATTGCCTGAAGTTGATGGAAAAATGAAGTTAAAATTACTTCCATTTTGTTTTCTGGTATATATTTATAAATATGGTATATATTAAAAAAGGTCCATGGGATTATCTAGAGTTAATATACTTAAGATATCAGGATAAGCCAATTTAAACAATGATTTGATTACTTCCATTCTGTTTCAGGTATTTAACATAATAATACAAACACTGTCAAACAGTACTGAACATCCAAAGATTCAATACCATGAACATGTTCATCCATTACCAAACAGTGATCAGGATGAACTGTGACACCTGACTTTTGAACTTCTAATTATGAATATTAATTACATACTTTGAAATATGCCACTCACCTGGTCTTCACTAAGTAATTTAGCTTCAGTTGTATCAATGTTATGGATCTTAATGCTGATTTTCTGGTCTATCACTGAAAAAAGTACAATTAAGTCAAGTGGTAGAGAAATATATGAGAAAATTTGTTACAATGCATATTAAAATTAGTATACTGTGGTTGGCTTCATATTCGCGAGGCTGAAATTTCGCGATTTTTCAATTTTTAATGTTTTGCAAGGGTTTCATTTTCGCGATCTCACCAGAACCCAAATATATGGTAAAGCCATACCTATGTGTGTTATAAAATGAGAATAAGTCATGAATTTGTGATATTTTTCTCATATAACGTTGGGCCCGAACACAAAGCACAGGTAGTTAAGTTCAAATTAAGGGGAACGTTTTCCCTATACCTGCATGAATGTAACTTAGTATAACAATTCTCATTGTTCTAATCTCTTCCCATACAAATACTGGCTACATTAAATAAGAAGGACGTAATCCATTGGCCAATTATTCCCGAGGGTTTCATTTTCGCGATTATTTCCCATTCGCGAATATCACGAAATTAAAACCCTAGCAAACAAAAAGGCAACCACAGTATATTTTTTTTAAAAACTGTCACCAGAATATAGAGTATAAATAATAATTCTGATTTTGTCAGAGCCATAAGTGATCATATCACAAATCTTACATTCACTGATAAATCAATACATCACACAAGTTCTATTAAATCATATTTGGGCTGGGTATTGCCTTCAATTTTCATATTGCCATATACTACAATATTTGGTAGCATATTGCAACACATATTGTGATATTTGCATTGTACCAATTTACAGGAACTAATAGTGTTTTTTACTATAAAAGTATATTTTTGTATTTCTAAGTCACTGAGTAGACATTCATATTTCCTGGGATGGATGTTTGATCATAAGGCCAATCATGCTACTTGTACATATCCTGCTAAAAAACCATGTGGCAAGTCTATATAGACTCGGTATAGCTGCTTTCACTTTCAGCCTTTCACCAATAATATTCTATTTAGACTTCTTAATTTGTAAAACAAAATTCATTTTTACCCCAATATAACAGTTTCAGTCACATTTAACAAAATACAAAAAAAAACTGACATTTGAAAACGATATTGCTATACGCAATATTCAATTGGAAGTATTGTGATATTTTTTCAATAATACTGTGCACCAATAACTGATATATGAATAAACAAGGCCTACAGGCCTAATGCAAACCGGTGCAGTGAGATTACACCAGGTATAATGCTTCAATGCTGGACTTTTACTTTTCAAGAACATGTGTAACATGTATATGAACAATGCAAGTACTAAACACTTAGAACAAGAAACAATTAAACAAACATCACTGCTGCAATTCTGGCATGGGTGCACACAACACAAAAACTAGAATATGGGTAGTCAACAAGCGACTATGTGTATCTGCCAAAATCAGAGTGGGAAAGGTGAAGTGAGGCATAGATTGAGTGGCAAGGGGAAATAGAGTGAGGTGTGTTGCATAATAGCCTGGATGTCTGCAGCCGAAATGTGTATGTAGGTGGCGCCACCTGTCATAAAATCAAGAAAGCTGTCCAGGATGTATACACATGCAAAATTTCAAGTGGATAAGTCCAACCAATGCAGAGATATAAGTGTTTTTATCCCAAGGCAGATAAACAGACGGACGCTGTGCAAAAATGGTGGCAGGTGGCGCCACCAATTGTGTATGATTAAAAGATAAATGAGATCTATACACATGCAAAATTTCAGGGGAATAAGTCAAACCAGTCCTGAGATATAAGCCTGAATGTCTGCAGCAAATACATAAATGTAGGTGGTGGCACCAGAAAAAATCCAGAAAGCTATCCAAGATGTATAAACATGCAAAATTTCAGGTGGATAAGTCAAACCACTTCTGAGATATGAGTGATTTTAGCCCACGGCAGACAAACAGACGGACGCTGTGCAAACATGGTGGCAGGTGGCACCACCAATTTTGTGTATGATTAAGAGTTATGTGAGATCTATACACATGCAAAATTTTGGCCCAACTGGTCAAATGGTTCCTGAGATATGAGCTTGGATGTCTGCAGCTTAAATGTGAATGTAGGTGGCGCCACCTGTCATAAAATCAAGAAAGCTGTCCAGAATGTATACACATGCAAAATTTCAGGTGGATAAGTCCAACCAATGCTGAGATATGAGTGTTTTTATCCCAGGGCAGATGAACAGATGGACGCTGTGCAAAAATGGTTGCAGGTGGCGCCACCATTTTAGTGTATGTTATAAAGCTTTCCAAGGGCTACATTTGTGCAAAATCTTTAGCCTTATCAGTCAAACGGTTCCCAAGATATGTGGGTTTATGTGTGGAAACAGACACACAAATGGACGCTGGGGAGAGAGGAAAGGTCAGAGGTCAACCAAAAATGAGCGCGCAGCAGTTCACATGTGACCGATCATAATTCCAAATTTTAAAAAATTCTGCCCAGTGGGTATGGAGTTTTCTGGAAACCTATTCGGCGTCCAACTGAAAACATAATATCCACAAAACTCTGTTTTGGCGGATACAATGATTGTAGCTGGCACCACCAGTATGTCAAACAAACCCCTTCTATGAAATAAGGAGGGACATACACTGTGCAAAAATTATTGTAGGTGGCGCCACCAGTTTTGTACACTATAAAGCTACCTAATATGTATAAACATGTCCAATTTTAGGCTTATGTATAAAAATCCTCTGTAGAAATAAGCAGGTGCATACACTGCAAAAGTCAATGTAGGTGGCACCACCTGACTTGCAAATGAAAATACCATCAAAGACGCATAGACAGGTCAAATATCAGTCCAATACAGCAAACTTCCCAGAGTTTGATGCACTGGGCTGACAAGGCTTAGGTGAGTAAGGTAGTTGCTCCTGAGTGACCTTTGACAAATTGCTGCCTCAAGCTATTGCACTGAGTGAATCCTTGACCTGCACCTGGCTAGATTGAGTAAACTTTTGACCTGTACCTAGCTGCACTGAGTGAACTCTTGACCTGTTGCATAATCTGACACAGTTGGCAGTCTGCCAAAGCTATAAATAGATTCAGGCTGCACTTTGGTGCCAAATATGATGCAGTGAGCAGTCTGCCAAAGCTATAAATGGAATGCAGCTACTGCACTGAGTGAACTCTTGACCTATACCTGGCTGCACTTCTTCTAATCCTGGCACTGTGCCAAAACTATTTATAGAGCTGACATCATCTTGGCTAGTGGCCAACATCAAGGCACTGGCAATCTGCCAATGGTAAACCATGTGCTGCCATCTGTACACAAAAGTGGTCCCTACTTGTAATAACTTTAAAATTTATTTTCCCAATACGAAATGCTTTTCAGCTGACTTTTTATAAGAAAGAAATCAGGAATATATGTAAAATTATTTGGATACATACTGAATGCAAAATTAAAATACAGATATATCTCATTGAAAGCAAATTCTTGAATTAAGTTGAGTAGGGAAACCAATAATTTATAATCCACGTACAGTTGTCTTTATATAGCCACAGAGAGCTGAATATCCATGATTGTAACATTGCCTGGTATGATGAATAACTTAAATCATAAATCTAAATTTTTTAAAAGCTTTTAAAAAAACTTTCTTGTCAATATTAACCAAAGATAACCTGAAATCTAAATGTCTAGTGGCATGATGTAATAGATGCTGATAAAATGGTGCCAGGATAGATGTAACAGCATCACACAGCTAACATATATGGTAAAATGACTCAATTCAAGCTCCATAATTCAGCCAAAAATCATTCATGTGGAACCATTAATGACAATTATTATAAGAATAATTGTAGGGATTATTCTTGTAAAATATTTAACAAACTGGCTTCAGTGGCATCAGTCGAAAAACGTTTTGCTGGTTTATAACTCATATAGGAAGATACAGCAAACTGGCTAAGTTCAGCTTCCCGTAACTCAGCCAAAAAGCACTGAACCAAAACCATTTAAACAAACTTGAATTATCAACATCTGACGATAATTAATGTGTGAGATTTAAGAATTTGGCCCAGTGGTTTTTGTTGAGAAGATCTTTGTAGCCACTGAGCTAAAATGGGTTGTTATGGCATATGACTAAATTCAGCTTCCCATATTTTAGCCAAAAGTCACTGAACTGAGACCATTTGAACAAACTGCAGAAAGCACTACCCTAGGATCATTTCTTTGCGATATTAAACATTCTGACCACATGGTTTCAGAGAAAAAGTTTTTTGTAGCCCTCAGTGTATTAAAGGCACTGATCACCCCGTACAAAAAAGGGGGATGCAGGTGGCGCCACCAATACCTCAATTTCAGATATGACTTATGTGACCAACATTCGCATAAAATTTGGTGATGATAGCTCCAGCCGTTTCTCAGATTTAAATTTTAATATGCTTTTTTGCACAGGTAACAAAGTTCAACTGCCTGTTACTCGGCCAAAAATCTCCAAACTGGAACCATTCGAACAAACTTGAGAAAGATTGTTCCAGTGATCATTTCTGTGAAATATTGGACATTTTGGCTGGACAGTTTCGGAGGAGAAGATTTTTAAAGCTTTTTTTTCCCTAAAAAAATCTAAGAAAATGCAGTTAGAAAAAAAATAAACAAAATCCGATTTAGTTTTTTGGATGACTGATTATTTGCAAAATATTTGGTGATGCTAGCTCCAGCCATTTTTGAGATAGCTATGGTTAACGTACAGACAACGCACGACGGACGATGCACAACACATGATGGACGACGCCGCACCATCACATAAGCTCACAGGTTCGCTAATAAAAATGCTGTGCTACCCCTAGTGGTGTCCTCTTACTTTTATCCTTGACATTGCCTTTTGGGTCATCCGGGACATCCAGAGATTTTGTCGGAGCTGGATTGTTGGAGTTGTTAAGTGGTGGGGTCATGTTTTGAGCTGCTGGCAAATCTGGATTTAATTTTCTCCAGTTTTCTACCAATGTTGTATCTAGGATTTCAGCAAACTCTTCTTGGTCTGTCTCCATCAGGGCTTTAATCAATGACTCCATCACCTTTGGTCCATTGTGCTTTAGAGTTTTAAATAAATATTTTGCCTTTTCTTGCCTCACTGGAATTGCCTGAAATAACAAGAAATGCAGTAACGGTGAAAATTCTCATGACAGAATTCAGTTTAAGGCAAATATTCAAATGAATTTTAATCTAAACTTTCAAAGTTTAAAAAAACATAAAAAATGTGGCTATTACAAATATAAAAGTCAGGTTTATTGGCCTGTATTTCTATATGAGCCCAGGCCACTAAAAAGTGATTTTTACTCACTGGATGTTTAAAATGACTTGGTTTAAATATAAATGTTTGCTATTGCATACTACAAACTAACAAAAACAAGAGCACTGCAAATGTGCATACTATGCCTGTATTATGTCTTGTGACCCTAGACCTCATTAAATATTCCTGAATTTTGCTGGGAATTAAATTCAGGTGAGAAACTGTATTCATCAATATTTATACTGAGCTTTTATGAATATTCATACAATCACAGTGCCACCAAAGTCTAGTGACCTAAGACCTAATTAAATATGCATGGATTTTGACAGGAATTGAACTAAGGTGGGTTGCTATATTGATTAATATTTCTGTTGAGTTTCATCAAAATTAACATAATAACTGATAAGTTATTGCAGCAACACCGCAAAGTAGCCTCGTGACCTCTGACCTCCTTGTATATGCTTGGATTTTGCCTATAATTGAATTTGGGTGAGATAATTTATTGGTAAGTAATTACGGTGAGTTTTGTGAAAATCCATCAAAGCAATGGTAGGTTATCAAGGCGAAACTATAAGTTAATGGACAGACAGTGAGGATACCATAATACGTCCCATCATAGACAGGTGTATAATTAAGTGAATTTCATTAATACATATAATATATGATGTATAACATGAAAAATGACTGCGTTATAAACAATCCTATTTTTGTGCCAGGCCAAGTTCATTTAAGTAGCTGGAGTGAATATACTAGGTACATATAATATAAGATATTTGTCTGTATTATGCTGTAAAATTAAAACACCACAGCACAGCGTGTCATAATACACTATCATACACTGATCTGTTTTGGAAGAACACAATGATCACCACATGCATTTTATGAAGATGACATTCCTATTGATGAAAAAATAGAAGCTGACACACCACAAACAGTTCCAAACATTTCTGATCACAATGAAGTCATTTTAATAGCATCCACTCGTAACATCTAGTATAGTTTTCTACTGGTAGTATTATATGTATTTGAAGTTAACAAATAAGGTAGGCCTATCTCATTTTATTCTTGCTGTGTTAACTTCCTCAATATTGCATTTTGAAAATATTTTTTAAAATTAAATATATTTTGTTTGAGGTATATTTTTTTCATTTAAAAAATATTGCATGTTTCACTTTTTGCAAGGGTTCGTGATCTTATCACAGAGTAAGCTACTCAATGTATATCCCTTGTTATATTAATCATTTAATTTTCACAAAATCTTATCAAATTGACCAACCAAAAAAATACATTGAAAATCTTGGGAATGGTTATCCTTGTTCATTACTGGCAGATCATTTAAAGATCATTATTTTCTTATATTATCAATACATATATTTGCTTTAAGGAAAACATAAGGCAAAAAAACAAAGGCTGGGTTCTCAGGCTCTTTTTTTCATAAATAGTGCTAGGGCGATTTTTTTACTTTTTTGTATGTTTCAATTAAAAATGTCACATGATCAGGAGAAAGCATGATAATAGTAACAAATTTTTTGCTAAACAGGTAAATGCACTGTACAACAAAGGAAATCTAATCAAAATTATATTATTTTATCTTCTTAAGAGAAATGTCCCAGCAGCTGGCGCTCAAAAAAGGTAAGTTTCTATTGAAAATCAAAATAAAAATTTTTGATGCAGGGGTTAAAATTGACCCATGCAGTGCCTGAAAACCCTTCCTCCCTTTTTTTGGCCTAAAATGTATGTTATTATATAAAAGACCAATCATTTGCCTATTTATCATTTATAATGACACTACGGATAACACAGATGATATGTCAACAAGGGCAGCGCAAAGTTGATCATTCCCTCCCACAGGGCATAATTAGGATGGGTGTATTACACAGTCTGAAAATAAGGAACGCAGCTCTCTGGCCTTGACCTTTGCTCCTGTGACCTCAAACTATAAATAGGGTTCTTCATCCATGGGTGGGTGAGCCATAAAAGCAAGATGACACTGACAGGTGTTGGTCAAACAATTTGACCTAAAATGGGTTCACAAGCTTTTTCAAGAAGTGGGCGCTGTGGCTGTGACCTTTGACCCTGTGGGTTTTCCATCCATATGTAGGTGACCCATATTTACAAGATGAAAGGTTTTGGTCAAACTGTTTGGCTTGATATTTTTCCACAAGCTTTTTCAAGAAGTGGGCCCTGTGGCCGTGACCTTTTCCCTGTGACCTCAAAATCAATTGGGGTCTTTATCAATGGGTGGTCGAGCCATTTGTCCAAACTGAAAGGTTTTGGTCACACAGTTTGGCTTTAAATGGGTCCACAACTTTTCTCAATAAGTGAGCCCTGTGACCGTGACCTTTGACCCCGTGACCTCAAAATTGACAGGGTTCTTTATCTATGGGTGGGTGAGCCATATGTGCAAGATGAAAGGTTTAGGTCAAACAGTTTGGCTTGCAATTGTTCCACAAGCCAATTCCAGAAGGACAGACAGACGCACGAACAGATGCCTTATTACATCCCCTTCAAACTTTGTTGCGAGGGGATAGAGAACTGTTTACCTGTGCGTTTATTATTCACTAAGGTTATTTTTTTCACAATAATTTCCTTTTTTAGAACATTGCAAATTGGAAATCATTAACTGAAACAAAAAGCAAACCACAGTATTTTGAAAAGGCACTTAACCACAAAATAATCCAGATTATATAAAGCATTTTAACTATAATACTGAAACTTACCTCTAGTTTATCATACTGATGCTCAAGCAGAGCTCCATCTGCCAGCAAATGAGTGACAAAGAGCTGACTAAGGTCCACGTCTTGTAGCCTCAAAAAATTTGTCGTTATGGCCCTCTGGTGTGCCTTGCTCATCTTATATGGATCATCTGAAGCCTACAAATTGCATAACACAAACAAGATAATCAGAGACCCTGACCCTGCTGCCATCTGGTGAGTGAAGGGTGAACAACATAATCTGTGAAAGACAGATATTGCAGAGCCCTACTTTGTGTAAAAATTTCATGTAGAACTGTGCTGTCGTTTCTGAGTAAGAGGTCTGGACAGACGTACAGACAGACACACAGGCCTTAATGCAATATCCTTGCCCTTTCCTTCACAGCAAAAAAAGTACATAATATAGAGCTGATCCAGTTGAACCTGGTGGTTACAGGCTTTATATACATCTCTGCATTTAGCTCAGATCTGCATATTTTCCTAATTTGGTATTACCAGCATTAACCATTACCATTGTGCAGATTTACAACAGTAGCCAAATAATGTATATTTCTCTAATATTTTCACAAAATATGATATGGAAATCACAAAAAAATAAATACAGCATGTGAAAGAGAACAAGTGAGCTGGCCTGACTGTTTCAGCCAGCAGTGTAGGGTCGGACTTTTTACCAACGGCCACCAACGGCTACCAACGGCGACCAGGTGTTACCGACAGCCAAACCAAAATACCGACGGCCACCTTATTTTCACCGTTTACATGGTTTTTGCATGCTGTGAATCTAGTAAATAGGGATCACACAGAAATACAGAGAGCAAACAGGAATTTCAATTTATTTTACCTTATCACTTATTTCAAATAAAATTTTCAGTCCCAATAATAAATCTTGCTAGGTATTAATCGCGAATGGAGTGATTACAGTTTTTTTAGGTGTCCCAACGGTGGTTCAATAATTATGTGAATTCATTAATCATTAACTGATGTAAGGGCAAAATATATTTTTGTGGGTTTAACTTTTACCTCTGTATTATCAAGCAATGGTTTCTGTTTTACAGTTTTTTAGGTTTTCCAAAAGAGGTTTAATAATGTTGTGAATTAAATTTTAATTTGTTGTATACGCAAAATGTACCTGAGTGTGTTAAACTTTTCACCGGTGTATGTATTATTAAGTTTTCTGATTTAATCCTGACAGAGAGCATGGCTTCTGGACAAACACAGTTAAATCTTGTCACTTGGCAAACAAACGGTCCAGATAGGTGCTAACTATCAACCAAAGACTAATTAGGTAGGCGTAAGTGTGCGGGTTACGTAACTCTAGCCCTCTCCTGGTCATGCATCAACGAAATGCAAGGTTCAATGCACTGAAAGTGCGCAAAGACGTTTTCTCTCACCTGGGACTCAACTGTTAATCAATACACAATTATCCCATGTAAATACGCTACCTTATAATGAACTATGTTTTCTTATTATATTTTGTATTTACAATTTCTGGCACGCAGATCAGTTCACTCAGCTGCATATATTTATACCCAATAACTGCTTATCTTTGTATATGAGAGAGAGAGAGAGAGAGCGACCAACTTTGCTGGTTGAGTGTTCTCTTTTCACAGTCCAAAAGTGTCTAACTATTATATCTTCCTGTGAGAATATGCATGACATCATGTCACTTAACTAATTCCTGTATAAAAAACAGTCGGTCAAAGGCCTTAGTAAATGAATGTTTACATGTAATTAATTAAAATGGACACTGCACATGCATCAAACTTGCTGGCTCTGATATTTATATATATATATATATAAATGAAATGGCATACACAGAAAATCCATCTATAAACAATGAACCAGCATGGCTATTCATAAATATATATATATATATATATATATATATATATATATATATATATATATATATAGAAGGTAGTGTTACCCTCCGATATAAAGTGCTCTATGGCCTTCAGACTAGGCCAGAGCGGTATAACTCTGAAGAAAAACAACACTGTTTATTTTCGAACCACATTCACCTGATGATCGGGTCGCATCCCATGAAACAGACTGTTGTGAATTAACAGTGTTGTTTTTCTTCAGAGTTAAATATATATATATATATATATATATATATATATATATATATATATATATATATATATATATATATATATATATAAGAAACGATCCTAGAATGCGAAACATTTTGAGCATGCATGATAATTAAAAGCCTTTCTGTTGAATGTGAGGTAATTATAAATATTGTGTTCTATTTTCATCAAAATAACCATTATATTCTGTATTATGTTTTCATTATTTATTGCTTTAATTGCATTTCTGCTTAAGTAAGGGTGTTATGTGGCAAATGCATGGATAAGGTGTGTGTGGGTAATGTGTGGGTGTGTGCAGGTGTGATAAATTCATATAAGTGAGCCTGTCATCAAAATTAAGGAGTTTAAAAATATAGATAAACTATTTACAGCCCTGTGATATGAATTTCCCAGTAGAGGTACCCCAGTATACCTGACCGTCTGTAATTCTATATGGCTCGTTACACATTAAATAATGATAAATTCTAATGCATGTGGACCTAAAATCTATTTTCACCACATGCAGCATGTATTGGATGCACATAAGGTGGCCGTCGTTATCCTTTTTGGCTGTCGGTATTTCAATATTGCAATAAACAGTGAAAATAAGGTGGCCGTCAGTATTTCGGTTTGGCCGTCGGTAACACATATTGGCCGTCGGTGGCCGTCGGTAGCCGTCAGTGGCTTTCGGTAAAAAGTCCGACCGAGCAGTGTACATCATCACTGATTACCTCCCGGCCTACCCAACTGAAATGTCATGCATGCACCTCCCAGGTTGAAACAATCACCACATGGGTAATCAGTGGTAAGGTCACTATGATAGGCACCAAACACATAGAGTCAGAAGTTTTAAGAGCAAGTCCTGCATAGACTCAGGCTGGCCAAAGGTAAACTGACAAAAAAAAGAGAGTGCTCC
Source organism: Sipunculus nudus (assembly GCA_026874595.1). Taxonomy (NCBI): domain Eukaryota; kingdom Metazoa; phylum Annelida; class Sipuncula; order Golfingiida; family Sipunculidae; genus Sipunculus; species Sipunculus nudus. Next base: position 9,877,527 of record CM049309.1, read on the forward strand.
GGAAAAAAGAGGCTACGTCTTTGAAATAAAGATTAAAAAAAAGAGTAAAATAAGTGTCAATTTCCCATTTTTTATCACTGACTGAATAATGATGTGCTTCACATAGCACAATTGTATATATATATATATATATATATATATATATATATATATATCGATGCATATCATTCCGAAAGTCAGAAATATACATGGCACACATCCCAATTCATGAAGATGAGGGCATTTTTCACATATTGTGACACATGCTGGAAATTTGCACACAAAAAATACCAAAATGTCCTATCTTGTTCTAAGTTGAATTAAAGCAGGAGAGATATTGCATATATCGGAATTCTTTAATGAAAAAAAAAAGAGGAAAAAAGAACAGCTGAAAAAAAGTGAAAGAGTAATTAGCGTCATTTTTAGGAAATAAATAAAACGCGACTCTTCGAAAAAAAAAAGTGATTCGGCAGGCCTGGTTGACTGTTTGTATGCACACTGCCACTACTTAAATTGCTCTAGATAAATGAAGGCAGTGGCCAATGGCTCTGGATATACTACAGAGCCAAAACTGGGTCTATAATTTTAGGATGATATCACTGCACTCTCTTTGCACAGTATATATAGAAATAGTATAAAATATCTTAGACTTTATTAAATATTCCCAAATTATTTTTGTTTGACATGTATTTATAATCGATGTACAATTCCTATTAGAGAGAGTGGTTAACTCACAAGTAAAAACCACAACAATTAAATTTTAACTGGAAGTCTATATATTATAACATTGATGAAGCAGAAGAACTGCTAGCCACCGTGACCAAGGGTGACTATGAAATGTTAGATATATCTGTGAGTACCCTCACTCACCATTTGTATTTGTTTGCTTAGGAAGATGAAAACTCCTTTTCTCCAATTCCCAAAAATTTCAATTTTTAAACCTATAATTATCTCAAATGCCAGTCAGATCACCATTCCCTATTACCAACTGTGCTTTGTGAACTGCTTGTTGTCTCACTGTTATGCTTGTGTCAGCCTATTGGGAAATACCCACATTCACTTTATTTTACCATTCCTTTTGATTTATAACGCCATTTATAACCGAAAGATGTGAAAGAGGGGATTACCAGCGTTGACCGGTGTAATATGACTTGTAGGCATATTAGGACTCTTTTTTCCCCCCCCCCCCCTCTCTCTCTCTCTCTCTCTCTCCCCCCCCCCCCCCCCCCCCATATATACATCTCTTTTTCTTGTCGGAGAAAGGGAATCTAGGATTCCTGTTCTGCTTACGTTTAGTAACAAACATTTTGACAAGAACAGAAGTCCTTTTCAAGCAGACGTCAGACCCCACCCCCTTCACTTTGTCTGTAACATGCCTTCAAGTCATGTTACACCGGGCCTTCAGGTACCACCCATTTTGTGTGACACATGTGACGGGCATGAAGTCACGATATCTAGTGAATGCATCGCTCTCAACTTTCGGCACACTTCGCGAGGATACCCGAAGGTGCCCGACCTACACGCCGGTAGGCCTATGGGAATATGGTGTGATACCAAAACAAACTTCACTGAATGAATTTAAAAAAAGCAGCCGTATAAGAGGAGAAAAGGTCAGACCATCTATATACTGATGTTATCCGAGTTTTACCAACATTATTGACAAAGTCTATGTATCACTGAGTTGTTTATTTTGGTAAGTAACAACTTAGGATTTATTTACCTGTACGGGGCATGTCGACCCGGTTGGTCATAAAGTTAGTGGTTTCCGTTCAGATCCGGTCTGGGGCTTTTAGGGTGTCACTGTGACATTGGGTTTGGCAGAGCGCAGTACATTATGACTCAATCAGTGTTGTAGCCTGTTTAGATAAAATTTCATAACTGAACCAATACCTGTGTATACTACACTACAGTTCATTTGATTGTTTTAGAAATAGTGCGCATGAGCAATTATATGTAATTTAACCTTTTCAAGCATTATAATCATATATTATTATTTTCAGGCACTAGTAAATGGCTTTATAATGTTTTCAGTCGTAAACTTCAATTGCCTCTTCACTTTAACAAGTATGTTGCTATATGTGTGTTAGAACTCAACTGATGATCAGTATAATTGTGAATGGAATAAGATTTTTTTTTTCAATTTTATTGGGTCAGGTAAATTCAGGTACTAACAGGTAATTTCTTTCATATTAATGTTGTATTTCCTTGAATCAATCATTTTTTTTTCTGATTGCTCATCATCAAAAATATGATATATATTATTTACAATGTGACACAAAATATATAAAAAAAATTAAATAACACATAATTCATTGATGTACTTATACCTGCTGTGCTGTGCATATATATCACTGGTCATCTTATCTACTCATCAGCAGGTTGGTGGCTTAGTGTTAGCAATCTGAATCTGTGATAATCTGATAATTGCATGGTATTTAACATTGACTTAATTACTGCACCTTCCAACAATTCCCTTTATTTTACACATAGGTTTATTTATGAAATAACTGATAGCCAGTGAAAGACCAGCCATATGCCCTTAATGTGCCAATATGTTCATAAAACAGGACTTATCATTCACAGTTAACTGCCTACCTGGGGCAAGTAAAAGTTAAATCTTTGGTAGGGAAATAAAAAATCAGCTCTAATATGTCTGACTGAGCAAGTATGACCAACATAAAACTTAACTGAAAGGTTTGTATCTTGACGATAAAATATTCAATTAGCTATTTTTCTTGGAAAAAAATGAAATTATATTGATTATATGTACCTGGTTTATCTCATATTTCATGTTATTTTATTTGTAATAATATAAGAGAAATATTGTTAACAAACATGTAACATGTTTATTGTCCAACATTCAAGAAAACATGTAATATACTCACTCTTAATTCATGTTTATGGTGACAATCAATCACTTTTTTTACAGCAAGTAAGAATTCATGAAGGGCAAGTAAAACTGAATGTTACTTGCATGACAGGGCAAGTACATTTAAAGGTTACTTTAAAAAAAAACGTGAAATTGCCTGTCCAGAGTGCAATTAAAATTGTCACAAAGAAGTAAAAAGGCAAACTTCTAAATTTTAAGACTGTGTGTAGGTTGATTATGATTAAAATTGTCCTTGTTCATTGTTCAAATTATACCTCATTTATAATACAGTTTTGTTGCTCTATGTCATTACTGCATCCAATTGCATGTAAATTGAGTTTTCATTCTGATGAAAAAAAAGCATTTGATTTGGGATGCAAAACCTGTAGGCACTGTTACACTTTGACCAATTTAGTTCTTGAGTATGTTTTCTGATTCACATTGATGTTGATGAATCATTTTGATGTTGTTGGCTTTGAATATATACACAGCAATCAACACTGATTATCATCATCAACATCATCAGGGTCATTGTTCTCTGTGACATTACAAATTGCTATACATAGATGGCTGTATAATGATTACGATGTGCTTAACCACTGGGGGTAAACAGTGCTGCAAAAACCAATAAAAAAAATGCTCATCCACAATAGATCCTTCATGGTACAGATTTGTTAGGATCATTGCCATTTTATGTGGTTGTTCACAAGGAAGCTGGATATTTATTTTCCAGTGAGTTAGCCGCAGACGGCAACGCAACAGGTTTCAGATTTCTCTTGCATTGCTGGCCCACCAAAAGGCTACCTGGGATTATAGCACCATACGATCTGTTACTCTTAGAATGGAAATTGAATAAAAATAATTCATATGGTTTTAACATACTAATGTTCACATTATGTTGTATGTTGAAAGGCCTGTAATAAAAAAAGAACATTCTGGAAAGCGTGAAGCTCCTGTAACATCAACAACTGATGAACTTAGAATTGAAGCATTAACAGCTGGGCAGACATCAAGAATTGGGCGGCAGTCCTGTATCATGCTTGCGTACTATAATGTTGAGCATATTTTCACTTCTTTGGTGCAAAACAGTGCTGAGAACAGAACAGTAATGTTTTTCATTGATCAAATATACAATACACAGATATACTGAACATTAATCAATGGATATATGTTAAATCTCACAGTTGTGTATTGAGTGTTATAATCACAGTTAACTGCAGGGCCAATCGATGGACTCCATATTGTGCCAGTCATGAAAATAAAAGCAATAGATGAGTCCATTCCTATGGGCAACCACTGAGGTTGTCAAGGTGGTTGACATTTGTAACTTACGGGATACTCCTTACTATTCATCTACCTTTTCTGTATAATTTATGTGATTTCTAGCTTACTGTCTGTACATATTAGTGAGTTGTAGGTAATCCCTGTTAAGAAAAGTTCTTACTTTGCCTCTGTGAAAGGTGTTTGAGATTGTTTATGTACAAGTTGTTTGTAAACATGGTACATGCAACCATGTTGACATACAGGAAGCGCTGTGTAAACCAAGGTGGTAGGTTGCAATCCCGTAGCATATAAACAGAAATTCAAAGGTCACTTTTTGATAAATGCACTTGGCAAAACTCTGTTTCATATGTTAAACGGCAGAGTTGGGGCCAGGAACTTGTACCTGTACCCAGGCACAATTCGGAGTATCTGTACCTGTACCTGGCTGTCATAAATAGGAAGAACCTGGTACCTTTACCTGGAATTAAAGTACTTGTACTTGGTATAAGGTACTCCATATACATGTGTGATACTGGAAATGGACACCAGGTGTAGGTCAGTTGCATGTACAAAGCTGTCACCCTTTCAAGGCAGTTACCTATCTCAGACAGGGGTAATTACCAAGCATTCATTCCTGCTGGCTTGAGTGGGCTAGGACTAGTAGCATTCTGTTTTACCTCCAGCCTCTAAACAGGTAGTACATTAAGGTATTTTCAGCACAAGGAAAGGACAACCAGCAAAAGGATATGAACAGGATTGCCCACATGCCTAATATAGATAGTTGTCTTGTATACACAGTACAATGATGAAGAGTAAATGAAGATGTGAAGAAATATATATTATATCCTTGGACTCTCAGTTCAACTTTGTGTATGGTCCAGTGTATCTGCAAGGACTATATTTTTCCTAAAGACATGGCAAGTGATTATTAAAATGTTTATAACTTTTTAATAATATATTCTGCCATTCTAATGTAGCTAATTACTGCACATCTAGATAAAATTTATGCAATTATGAGAAGTTCAGATGGCTTTGAAATGTACCTGTACCTAGGTACTTTTTAAAGTACCTGTACCTAGGCACTCTACAAAAAATGCTGGACTTGTACCTGACCATTTTGAAAGTACCTGTTCCTGTGCCTAGGTACTGTAGCATGTACCTGGCCCCAACCCTGTTAAAAACATGGATATAAACAACACAGACAGCCCGTGTACAGCGGGATTGGCATTTTCTGGTATATAGATTTATAAAAGGTTCAAGAGATTATTTTTAGTTAATAGATGTCAGATATTGCCATAGGCCTCTTTAAGCCATGGTGCAAGGAGATGAATCAGATAAGGTTCCAAAGTATTTATTGTTTTCTACAATATGCTCAGTTGCAGTAATTGGTGTCTGGTCTGCACCTAAAGGTTCATCCAGTGAGCTGAACAGCCATATATATACAGTTGTAATTAGTATAACTAATTAACTGATTATATCAGTGATTGGTCACTTTCATAATCGATTTAATATTTGCATTTTCGCATAATCAAAGTTGAGTGGGCTAGGACTAATTGCATGCTGGTCTACCTCCAGCCTCTAAATAATCGATCACAAACAATTATTTATGTACATTCAACAAAGTCAGATTAACTAAAGAAATTTTTAATCCTGTCAGAGGTATAACTAAGGCAGGACACAAACAGAGGACAGCATTTAAACTGAACCTTGTGCAGGGAACAAGTGTCAAGAATTTGGCCATTACTTACAGCATGACATGTACAAGTCAGAATTAGCAAATTTCATTGTAACACAGAAGGTACATAGGTAATCTATTAAGAATCAATGATTGGTGGTTTATTTTCTTTCAATCATAGAACATAATTTTAAAACTACTTACAACCAGTGGTGACCACAAATTGTAATGAGATCAAAATTATCCTCCAGCAAGGCCTCCCTGATATTGGAGCTATTGGTTTACAGGAAAAGTTGAATAAATGGAAGAAGATTGCCTTATACCTGAATTTATTGCATAAAAGATTTTTAGGATCTGCGTACAAAAACTGGTGGCAAAAACCCTTTGATAAAATATGACATTTTATTGTTTTCTCCCTTGGTTTTCACCACCATTGGCTAAAAAATTGCCAACACTGATATAAGTCAGTGTCCCCTGTCATCAGACAGTCGATGCAGCAAGTACATGGTATTTCTTTTATCAGTAAACAAATTTGAAAATTTACATTAAGTTGATCAAATCCTGTGTTTATCATTGTCTATTATTTTAAATGAAATTACTTCAAATTTTGCATTCTTGTGATGGCCCTAAAAAGTAAATTTCCTTTACCCGCTGAGTTAAATAGTTATTTTCATCCACAACAAAATCTTTGGAGACTTGAGGCAAGACCTGATATTTAATATATATTATAAATATTTTTCTGTATAGCTTGCAGCCCTTTCAGTAGCCTTGGGAGATAAGGTGATTGTTAATGTTGAGCCCTGGAGAGTGTTAATGTCAAGCTCTGCTTGATGTCAGATGTGTCATCCAGTTATCAGTGTAGATCTTCAATGATAATGAATAATGTGACTCTTCTTTTTATTAGCATTATCATTTCACTAATCAAAGAATACAAACCACAACAGTTTTATCAGTATCTTCCTGCTGTAGAGAGCAACATATAATAATGCTTAATAACAGAAACACAAGAAGTTAATTTGATGATAATGTAGAGGGAAGATCCATTAATCATTTATCTTGAAACTGGAAGAATAATCAATTAGTCTATAACCACTGGTAAAACACTCAGTTATCAGTTAGGTCATGTTTTGCAAAGTATTTTGTAAGGTTATATTGAGATTTTGTTTGTAACATTACTCATTTACTGTTCATTTATCAAGAAAACACTAATTGTGATTAAACTGCATTGTGTAATGGTCAACATGATTAACAGAAAAATGGGTACTGTCCTGGCATTACAGGTGCCATAATATACAGATTTCCTGGAAATCCTCTAAATATGATAATTTTAATATCATGCCCTGGAAAATCCATTGAAACATTTTTTTTTGTGTTCTGGAATCAGGGCTGGGTTTTATCCGGATAAAACTTGTTTAATCCGGGACAGTGAATAAAACTGGGTTTTATCCAGTTTAATCCAGTTTTATCTTGATTATACAGGATTAAACTGGCTCATACTAAGAATCACATTGTAAAATTTAATTAAATTAACATAAATGATAATCTCAATCTCAATGATAAACCTGTTTTATCCAATCCAGATTACTCCAGATTTATCCAGTGAGTTAGTCCGACTAAAGATAAATCTGCCAATCTGCCTTGAATGAAAACAAGTTTTGTTTGTGTACATGTAATTGAATATTTAACAAATGTTTTTAAAACTTATTAGGCCAGAGTTTAACATGTATACAAGTTCGGAAACATTCACTGAATACAACAAAAAAATATTTCTTGTTAAACCGGAGGCTTATTATTGGTAGTATCTGTAGGCTAATAACAATTATTCATGATACATACACTGATAGAGTGATAAAATTAAAGGCTAGAGAACATAATACCTGGCTGTCATAAGGAAAACCTGAGGTGTGAGGACTAATAAATATGATCATTATTTGGTGTCTTAATTAAATCTAAAATTAATTGTTTAAATCTCATCTACCTGTCTCCTCTGTTGATTCCAAAGATTGATTAAGGTCTTAATTTCTTGCATGTAACACTGCATTTTGTTCAGTATTTTCTCAATGCCCAACAAGTCCTGGAATGTCCTGCAATTTTGTAATCCACCAGGGATATGAACCCTGGTATCATATAATAGTTTCGACTTGTGTTTAGAATAGGTTGTAATATCATGATCAGATATCAGTATAGATCTGTTGATCTTTCCCAACTGATAATTGGAATTAATTGGTTTTCAGGAAAATGAAAGTACAGACCATATTAAAGACCTTTACATTGTAAATGCCCATATGTTTGTTTATAATTGTAATAGTTGTATAACCTATACATGTGTGTGTAGCAACCTTAGGTAAGAAGTTATTAGCAAACAGAGACATTTCTAGAGTTTGTACACATGATTTGAATGCCTACATTTCCTCCTCACAAATCTTAAATTATGTGCAAACCTTTGTAATTGATCATGGCATTGCAAGATCATTGATTAGATCATTTTGTACCAGCCAGCAAATCATTGATTATAAATGATCATTAGCCTATCACTAGCCCATCACTGGACTCATTTACACTACCTAAATTTTGCTAAAAATTGTACCTGATAAATCGGACATGAGAGTATCAATGAGTTTAACACAGCGAGGTTTTACCATATCATTGTTCTTTTTCTATTTCATTGTAATGATTTTTTTTCAGTGAATCGGCAGAATGGAAGATAAGAAGCCAACAGTCCTGGTGTTAGGAGGTACTGTAATTAACCTGTCCATGAACTCTTACGCGACCTTAGTCATATATTCATCAGTCAATGAATAATCATAAGCATTGGACTAACAAGCAACCAATTAGATAACCGTTGGCATTGTAAACCATCAGTCATCTGACAGGCACAAAATTTGCATAATTTGGCTGAGCCCTGCCAAACAGAACATGTGTAGTTTGTACCAATCCCCACATTTGCCATGTTTTTGGGATATTTTTTTATACAAAGGGGAGAGTATAAAAAGTTCTAGGCCATATATATTAATCAATAGAGAACAGCGATTCCAGAAGATGACGTCAATCAATGGTATGTCCTGCATCATCAACCTTTGTGACGTCATTATTGTCTTATAAACAACTCTTGCAACCATGGGCATGGAAAACCTGTGTAGGTGAGGGGCTCATAGTAATAATTAGATTGAATGGGCGGTGCAAATAGGCTGTGGTGGATAGGTCAATTCCCATAAAACCATGAATAGCCAAAATACAGAGGAGCCTGGTGTAACCTCTATAATGTGTACATTCTTAAGACTGGGCCAGAAGGCCACTTTATAATATAGGTGCCTACTATATGGAGGTCATGCTGCAACATAAATAATAAGGAGAAAAAATGGGACTCAAAAATTGTCCATGCTATATAGAGGTGGTCACTTTATGAAGGTGCCCTCTAGGAAAGGTTCCACTGTATTAAAAAGTCAGTGATGGCATAGAACAGGAATAGACAGTACTAGTTAAGTTTAAAATTTGCAGTTAAGTTGCATCTAGTATGTTTATTTGAAGTTCTGGCAATTGATTGGTCAGATAACTTTATCTGTATTTTCTTAACCAATCAAAGAACATAATGCCTGGTTTGAAAAATTCCAAATTCCTCTGTTCTACATCTTTGTTGAAAATCATGTGTACATTATAGTCTGTTTCATGAGCCCCTCAAGTCCACCTGATTTTTGCTATGAAAACTTTTATTGGTAACATTTCAAGGGAAACAATTATTGTGTAATTTTTATTAACTATGAATAAATATTCAGAGCATAAGATTTGATGACATCCAAGCTCATATTTCGGGAACCGTTTGACCGATCAGGCCAAAATTTTGCATGTGTATAGATCTAACATAGCTCTTTATCATACGCTAAACTGGTGGCGCCACCTGCAACCATTTTTGCACAGCGTCTGTCTGTTTGTCTGCCATGCGATAATGTCACTCATATCTCGGCAGTGGTTTGACATATCTGCCTAAAATTTTGCAGTTTTATACATCCTGGATAGCTTTCTTGATTTTATGACAGGTGGCACCACCTACATTCATGTTCACGCTGATGACATCCAAGCTCATATCTCGGGAACCGTTTGACCGATCGGGCCAAAATTTTGCACGTGTATAGATCTAACATAGCTCTTTATCATACGCAAAACTGGTGGCACCACCTGCAATCATTTTTGCACAGCGTCTGTCTGTTTGTCTGCCATGCAATAATGTCACTCACATCTTGGCAGTGGTTTGACATATCTGCCTAAAATTTTGCAGTTTTATACATCCTGGATAGCTTTCTTGATTTTATGACAGGTGGCGCCACCTTTATTCTAGTTATGCTGCAGACATCCAAGCTCATATCTCGGGAACCGTTTGAACGCTTGGGCCAAAATTTTGCATGTGTATTGATCTCACATAGGTCTTTATCATACACAAAACTGGAGGGGCCACCTGCAACCATTTTTGCACATTTTGCACAGCGTCTGTCTGTTTGTCTGCCGTGGCCTAAAATAACTCATTTCTCTGTAGTGGTTTGACATAACTGCCTAAAATTTTGCAGGTATATACATCCTGGATAGCTTTCTTGATTTTATGACAGGTGGCGCCACCTACATTCTAGTTAACGCTACACACTTCCAAGCTAATATCTCAGGAACCATTTGACCGATTGGGCCAAAATTGTGCTTGTGTTTAGATCTCACATAGGTCTTTATCATACACAAAACTGCAACCATTTTTGCACAGCGTTTGTCTGTTTGTCTGCTGTGGGCTAAAATCACTCATATCTATGTAGTGGTTTGACTTTTCTGCCTAAAATTTTGCATATGTATTCAACTTGGACAGCTTTCTGGATTTGTGGTAGGTTGCACAACCTACATACACATTTAGGCTGCAGACATCGATGCTAATATGCAACTTACCTCACTCTGTTTCCCCTTGCCACTCAATCCATGCCTCACTTCACCCCTTCCACTCTGATTTTGGCAGATACATGTAGTCACTTGTCGGCTACCCGTATTCTAGTTTTTAAAGTTTACACATTTTTTCTCTATTTTTCAGATATATAAATACAGACTAAATCTTGGCCTGTTGGTTACTCTATTTGATGCTTCAGTTGAATGGGTATCTACCATTCTGATGATAAAATATCCTTTTGTGAATCGCTTCCCAGTCAGCTGAGCGTCATGACCCATGGGTCACTTGTTAAAAGTCATGTTTCAATATTCATAATGTCTGTTAAAGCTTAATTAATAATTTTTAAGTCGGGGGAAAATAAGGAATTTTTGCATTGACTTTTATAGTAAGTAACTGTAATAATAAAAAAGTAATTAATTTCAATACAATATGATAAATTTGATTAAATTCTGATAAATATTTGTTCTTGAACTTTCCTTTTTAATTTAGATGGACTTTACAGGGAATTAATTATTATAACTGACAATACATGTAATTTGCCTTGCTTGCTTGTAGGATGTGGTTTTATTGGCAGAAACTTGGTTCACTATCTGGTACAGAATAACCTTGCTTCTAAGGTAAGTTATTTCTTCTGTCATACCTGGTGTGGTGTACAGCAGGACTTCCTGCATAAAATAATGATGGGATTTCATTCCTTTTCTCATGGTTAAAATTTCATGTCATATAAAAATGCTGTTAGATCACTATTGTTGATAAAGTCTCCTTGATTTGGCCAGTGTTCCTCACTATCGATCTTGAACCCCCCTCCCTTGTTTGTGAATTTGTTTATAATTTAATTATTATGATCATATCCACTATTATAGAAATTTGATATATCATATAAGGTATTGTATTTTGATGTCATAATAAATAATATATCAGGAGAAAATGTACCATTACGGTCCTGGTATACAGCAGAACCTTAGATTATATATACTACCCTTATAAGACCAATTGTAACAAAAAAACAACAGGCAAAAAAATAAAAAAACTGGGGCAGTAGATGAAGTTAAGGAATTGTTTAGGAAAAGGTTCCTTCAAACAAAGCAAAATTTTTTATGGGAAAGTAAGTCAAAGGTTTATTAACGAAAATTTTTAAAAAAATGTGAACTTCAGTTTCCTTACATAGCTTTTCCATATTATCAGCGATCAACAAAAATGGTTAACCGCTTGCCCGGGGCAAGTAAAAGTTTCAGAAAATAGTTGAAGGACAACCAGAAGTCCCCTCCTACTGGGCAAGTAGGTCCAACAGTAAAGGCTTGAAAAAGGATCTTTGTCTTCTTGAATCCAATCAATAATAATTGTAGGGCAAGTAAAAATTCATGAAGGGCAGTTAAAAGCTAGATGTTTCTTGCCAGACTGGGCAAGTACTTACAAAAGTTTATGTCAAGCCCTGAATATTATAGCATAATATATATATATATATATATATATATATATATATATATTTATATATGTTAACAAAGTGTAACAGGATAAAATGTTCATAATAAGTGTATTAGGAACATTTTATTGAATGATCATGACATAGTTCAGAGACCTGTCATCATTATGATAATGATTAAGTACAACTTATATGTAAATAAACTTGTTATGTATCATAGAGAACCAGGAAGGGATATGCTCAGGCGTACCATGGAAACCACTCAGATAGAAGTAATTAATAGATTCCATATCAACCAGAATGAGCCTAATAAAACTACTCTAAACCATGAGCTCAGAATATCAAAACTGTTTGTATTTACACAAGAGAGTATAACATTTTAATGAGAAACTAAATTTATTGCCTATTTTAAGTTGATAAGCATTTGCTATTGATATGATTTGTAAACATTCAAGCGATCACATTCATGTGGTCACTTATTACAAGTATGTCACTGATAACTAGTTATGTCTGGATTGTTAAGCAGTTCAAGAATTTCCTAAAAAAACTGTTCATGTATACATTTGGTATAAGATATAACCCATGCTTGGCTGCAGCAAGTGTATGGGATTCCAATACATAAAACTCTCCATGTTTTTTGGGGAGATGTGCCTCCTCATACACCAATGTTATTAAATTCCTGCCTTGTTTGTTCTGTTTATTTCAGGTTAGAGTGGCAGATAAAATGTTACCTGGCCTGGCATGGATGAACAAAACACACCAGGTAGTAACAAAGTGGATACCTTGCATACTTCCGTGCTAAGTACCTGCACAGTTGGCATGTCTGTGATGTGTCACTTTTACTTACTTTATACACTGTCACACTTTCCACCTCTACCTTGGATGTACAGTTTTTTTGTTGTTTTTTTTATTCAGAGAGGTAATAAAATGTAGATGAGTGAAATTAATAAAATAGATTAAAAAATAAGATATAAGGTCCTGTGAATACTCTAAAAACATAATCAGTGTGTCTAAGATTCATGGTGGGGGATGAAAAAAGTGAATTTTTATACTCCCGTATATAATGGGACGTATTATGGTATACCCACAGTCTATCCCTATATCTGTCCATCTGTTTTGACAAAACTCACCATAACTAATTACCAATAGATTTTCTCACCCAAGTTTAATTGTGGGCAAAATCCACACACATTTAATAAGGTCAGAGGTCACTAGGCTACTTTGTGGTGTCGCCTTGATTACCCACTAAGAATATGATCCATTTTAACAAAACATGACATAAATATTAATCAATATATTATCTCACCTAAGTTGGATTTCCAGCAAAATCCATTCATATTTGCAAACTTTTGAGGCATCTTGCTGAGTTGCCAAAAATCTGATGGATTTTCATGAAACTCATTATGTATATTAATCAATATAGTTTCTCACCTGTATTAAATTCTCAGCAAAATCCATGCATATTTTATAAGGTCAAAGGTAAAAAGATATGCAACAGGTGTATTATGCACCATTTGCGGTGCTCTTGTTGTTTCTTTGCCCCTTCCAAATATGGCTGAATGTTGGAATAGCCACATCGTATATTGAAAGTCACATCGCATTTCAACAGAGCTTTTATGTCTTAAGGCTTTTAAGGCTATAAATTAGAAAATGTGAACTTTGAAGAACCTGTGATCTGCCTAAGTGAAGTAAAATAAGAATTTAAAACAAAGATTAATGTGTCATATCTCTTTTCTAATATTACTGAAGTCCTTCTCCAGAAGTCGGGACTAGTCTTGGTTATTTAAATCTGCTGACAAATGAAAAAATAGAAATATAATAGTAGAAATAAGATGGAAAACTGAATCCGTAACCTTGTCTGGATCCTAATATTAAATAAAACCCAGAGTGAAAATTTTGTTTCCACTTAACTGACCTCTCAACAAAATTAAACAAAACTTAATGAAAACCAACTTGTACTTGCTCTGAACCTTTTATATATAGAAGCAAGAAATGAACAAACAGAAAAACAGACCAACATGAGTAAAATTTTTACGTCCACCAAACATCTGTATTATAGGATGTTACAAGGTTATTCAGAGGGAGACAAGATGTGTTTTGTTGGGGATTGTAACATTGACGAGTGATGTGGATTTAAAGGATGTGGTTTAGGCCACGGTAATACCACTTTGTCTGGTGATAAAAAGGATTGTTATTATATTGTATCCTGTATCCAGGACAAAACAAAAATAAATTGTGCACATTAGGAAAAAAAATTATTGAATATTAAAGGGGCCCAATCACCTATCTGACCTTTATGAACTTAAGGTTATCCCTTGGAGTTTTTATAAAAATTAGCCAGAAAACGTAGATATCACCAAACAAAGGCTACTTGTTTTTTTTATAACAACATGTTTTTAATATGTGGGGGCCCGAGGTTTGGGATTGTTGTGGATTACGATTGTAAATGAACAAGAGTTGGGTGACTTTGCCAGAAATTTGTTGTTTTCTTAAATTTTCTGTATATTTGCAGAATATCAGTGTTCAAATGTGTTTCATTTTAGTGTCCATCTTTGCTGTACAGCTTGTTGTAAGTTACAATCAAATGTTGGAAAGGGGGGGAAGGGTTCGCAGGTTTTTACCCACCATCAGGTTGGGTAAAATAGGTTTTACCCAGGCTTTATTCAGACCCATATTTTCCCTAGTTTTAGATATATAGTTAATGTAAAAAAGACAACAATTGCATTATTTATTTAAAAGAAATAAAACAGGACCCAGGAGTGAATGGTTCATGTAGAACGAATAACCTTTTAGAGCCTTATATGGCTGCCACAGTTGTATGCTCCCCAGGGAGCCAAGAAAAGCTACAAGAATGAACAGGCCTGAAAGACCAGGAAGGCAAAGTGTAATGTCAGATGAGACTGACATCGTCGGTAATATCAGACGACCTTTACCTTAACATGTACTTCTCATATTCTGAAATACTTTACCCCAGCATAGTCCCTGCCCCTCACCTGTTTCTATTTCCTGGATCCAAGCCTTGTTTGTCAGGTTAAAGAGTACCCATATATTTATCTCCCATTTCCTTGGAATGGTCATCATTGTTTTGGGTCTGTCCATCTGTCTGTTTGTCTGTCTGTAAGGTTTTTTTTTCTGTGTGATAAATTTCCAAAATATTATCCTATTTCCTTCAAATTTGGGTCAGTGATTGCTCTCATGCATACCTTGGTTGGGATTGGTTTTGAGTGTCTGTCTGATAATTTATGGTCAGCAGCTAAAAAACAAAACAAAAAATTTCCCTTTGGTTCCAAGTTCACAACCAAAAATAATGACATGTAAAGACATCTTCAGGGAGCAATGAAAACTAAAACACAGCCACTATGACATGTAGAGACATCTTCAGGGGACAATAAAAACTAAAACATTGATCAGGCAAGCAGATGACAACAAGAGGAGAAAGAGGAGGACATAAATTCCTGTTGTGTATCAATCTGTGGTATGAGCTGCTTTTTGATAGGTTTGTCAGAGGTATGTCCTTTTTTTGCTTGTATGTGTTTTGTTTTGCTCAGTTTTAATTTAGGTAGGCATTTTATTCAGTGATGCAAGACTCAAGTCCAGACCTATGTCCAATTTTCAGGGACTCAGACTTGTGCATGAGAGTCCTGGACTCTGACTTGTACTCAGACACGGAGGTCAGGACTCAAGAAATCAGGCGGAGCCTATATTGAGTCCAGCAGAAAAAAACTTTGTCAACTGAGGCCTGAAATTGAATTTAGAAAACCAACCAAATAGACTTATGTGTGAAACTAAATACAGAATATTACAAAAACGAGTTTATACTATGTACCAAAGTAAATCTACCCATTGGCCAATAAATGTAATTAAATATTAAAATAAGCACTGTGTAAAAGTACTCACAAAATACACATGATAATAGCAAATTTGAATTTAAATTAAAAAAAAAACATTCTGGACTCAGACTTGGACTTGAGTTTTACTCAAAGAAGACAGACTTGGACTCAAACCTCTTGGACTTGGACTCAAGTGGCTTAGACTTGCACTCAGACTCAAACTGTGTGGACTCTGCTGCAGCTCTGTTTTTAAATTTTGGTATGTGTTTTATTTTAGTATGTGTTTTGTTTTGCTCTGTGTTTTATTTTAGTATGTGTTTTGTTTTGCTCTGTGGTTTATTTTGGTTATGTGTTTTTGTGTTTGATTTTGTCTGTGTTTTGTTTAATACAGGAGGCTTTCAAGCATGTTGAGTTCAAGCAGGCTAACTTAATAAACTCAGGTATGTACCAATTAATTAGATCACCAGCCTCTTCTGATGGTAACTACTGTTGTGTTAATGTAAGATTTCAACCTTTTTGTAATAAGTAAAAAATACACAAAGCTGTAGTTTAACTAGGCTTAATAGCAGAGGTAATATTTTTAAAATATTGTTCCTTGTGGGTGCTCCATCTTCACTTCCTATCAGAGTATTATCCCATTTGTTTCCCCGGGCCAGCCAACCCTGGCTTTAACCCTGGTAGTTACAACTGGTTCTTTCCATAACAAACAGAATGTCTCACACAGCCTGTCACAGCTACAAGTGTCAAATGTTAAAGGACCCCTTTGTGTCTTTGTCAGAAAAATTATCATTAAAGAAAGAAAAAAAAGTCATATGCATACTTGTACTTGACATCTCCTCGTGCAGTGCACTTTAATTCACTGTTACTGTTTTTGTATGGATCAGTATTTGCATATGAAATTAAATATTTGACTGATTTATCTCATCATGGCCTTTCACACCAAAAAGGGATGGGACAATATCAGTTTTTATCATTATAATGGTATAAACTTTATCATGGTATATTGATATATCATATTATGTGTATCTAGCATGGGAACTCAAGTGTTCATCATCATGTCACAGATGTCAGTACTTCCCCCATGTTTCTTTGGCCACTTTAAGCCAGTGAGTTATCGGAGAATGTGTTTCCTTCAATTTACAAACACTGTCATTATGAACTTACTTATATCCATATATTTTTGATCTTACAGTGATAAATTCTTCATAGAATTTCATTCAATTCCTTAAAATAAATGTTACCCTTGAAACTAAATGTTTTTTTCTGAACTCAGAAAGACCTTGCTAATAAGCCTATCTTTGGCAATTAATTTCAAAAAGAGCATCCTCGTGTACCAAAAAAACATGGACAAACCAGAAATCTTCATCCCAGTGGATACATGCCTCCACCATGGGAGCACAATTCTAAAAATCATTCTGGGAACACACTGGACACTCACTCTAAGGTGCTTGGTGCTTGACAGTGACCTGAACAAGTACCCGGGCCACAATGCATGGTGCATGAGGGTAGACTTTTGTGCATTACCTTATTTTTTGGCCTATATTAACAGGTTTATTCATGCACAAGTGACTGTAAATTTGTGAATATTCTTTGATGACACTCCAGAATCCGGATAGGATGCTGGATCAACACCAAAATCTAATCGATTCTTCCTTGACTCATTCCAGAAACGTGTTGAAAATTTTTATAAGATTCTGTTGTTGATGATTGAGTAAGTTAAGTTGTGAAGAAACCCACACAAGCACACACATACAGGAATGATCACTTACCTTCCTGGAGGAGGCAAAAAGCATATCATGATATCATGATAAACAAGAATGACTTCATATGGTTATCACAACTGTCAGATAATGTGATAATCTCAGATGCTGATTATTGTCCCAACCCCAGACCTCTACATTTCTTTATTAACCCACCCTAAGTCTAACATATGTCAAAATATGTTATCATACCTTCAGTTCTACATGTTCCAGCAAACGGAAGCATTTAGTGCAAGTACATTTATATTAATTACAGAATCATGATATTGATGATATTGTCAGATGAGGGTAAAGGCTCATTAGGCACTGGTTTAATAAAGACATGTCTGACTTAAAATTTTCTCGTTTCCTGGTTACAGTTAATGTTGAGAAAGCATTCAGGAAGGACGGAGGACCATTTGATTACGTTATCAACTGTGCCGGGGAAACCAAGTTTGGTCAGACTGCCCCAGTAAGTCAAATATCATCCGCATTACTAACATAAGATTCACATATGACCAAGCTGATTGTTTTAAGGTGTGTTTCCATATGTGCATATATGCATGAATTGATAGACTGACATTTGTATAGTGGAATGAGCAGGCCTTCCACAAAAGATGGTGAAGTGACTTCATTTTTTCCCTAATCCCTGAGTTCACTCAGACCCTATGCATGAAAATCGCTTCTTTAATGAATTTCACACACATACCCATATGATGGTCATGTGAAAACATCCAAGTTACAAAGTCATATAAGCCATTTTCACGCATATATGCAAATACACACACATGGAAACCCACCTTTAAGATAAAATCTCACCTAAAGACCACCATGGGTATACCTACCACCTCTGGTCCTGATAACTTTTCATTCTTTTTTATAAACCTTGCTTAGATTACCACATATAGTCTGTTCCACAATAGGGTACCCCAATGAAATTGGGCAATATTTTTATAAACTGGCTGATTAAATCCAAATGGTATGCTGTAGTGTACGCTCTTTACACAGCGCTTTAACTACAGGCCTATACTCCCTATATCGTAAGCGCTGTTTGTTATGACCTCGTATCCTGAATTGCTACACCAGAGGGGAGCACTGTATTTTTGTCCAATCAGGTTAGACCTTGTGCTGGAAGACACAGCCAAGCAAGGAATATACGGAGCCAATCATATTCATTTCGTTTTGAGTGACAGCACATTGCCCCGGTAACCATCTGAACAGGCCACAGGCTCAAAGAGAATTGCCCAAGAAGTGGTATACTTAGGGCCTTTGGCACATAGGATGCCCAGCTGGTGAATTGTCATTCAAACGAAACGTAACAACAAAGGCTGCGTGCACATCTCGTTGGCTGGTTTCAGTTCTGCAGACAACAGATACATGACTTCGCTAACACAGTCATAATGTCATAATCGAATCGGTCGATGATGCGAGAATACAGAGGGGGCAATTAAAATCTGACCGTTAACTTTATTCAAGCGGCGCTTGAAGCGCAGCTATGGGCGGAGCCAGGATGCCTGTCGAGTGTTTGTATAATGGCATCTGGTTGGCTGCTTGTCACATCATACGCACGTTTTTTTCAGTGGACAGCGAACCGCCATCAAGTGTCTAAATATATCATAAACGGTCAAAGCTGGCAGCGTGAAAATCAGTTGCTTCTTTAGAAGCGCAAGATATCCGCTCCCCTGGGAGCGTAGCTGCAATGAAGGAATGGGGTATGTGCCTTATAAACTATATTTAAATTAAAATCATATCTTGCATAATATTGAAGTAATACAATTAAATCAGTATATGGGTAAACAGTCTATTTTTACAACACCTCAGCACTGTTCATGAAGGTCAAGGTCACTGGTCACATGCTAAAACAACTACACGTGAAAGCTACTGATTGGCTTAAAATTGGTCATAAATATTCTTTAAAAAAATGCAGTTGTCTGCAACCAATGACAGATGAAATGACACTTGACCACAAGATTCAGAAGAACCAGAAGGTAGCAAAATATAAATGTTGGTTTTTGTTATGAAGTTTACATCTCATATTAGGCCTTTTGTCCCTCAATAGTTTTAAGATCAGACTCTGTGATAATTTTGAGTGTCAGAGGATAATTGCCAAATTTCAATGGGCAGTCTACTGTGGAACAGACTTAAAGCAAATACAATCATTTAATTGAGGTACCGATGGTGGTCATAATTTCTAGATTTTCTTTATTAGTAAAGTATACTTTTAGAATATTCAATAGCTTTATGTTTTGGTAGAGCCAGTAATATATGCTTTGATTTCTTAATTATATTTAAGTGAGGAGCTTGTTCAGTTATGTTAAGATATTGTAACAAATTACAGAACACACCATTAGGCCAATATAGGGCAGCAGTGTAGTCACATTATTATCCCCTGCTTCAGTGGAGTTGGGAATAAAGTGATCAGCTCTTTCTTAGGGTTCATCCATTAACAATTCTAATGTGATTCAGTGTCTCATAAACCCTTGTTCATATCCACTTCTATTTGAGATAGCAGGTGTATCATATATGATTAGTCTTTGCTCACACTTGGTTAATTTTGTGATTTGATTTCCCGAATATTCTACACTATTGACTATAGTCAAAATTCAGATTCCAAGGATTACAAGGTAAAGTGCACATTTCTCACTTCACATATGGGTAGGGGAACAGGTTATCTGGGTATTTTTATTTTATCATAACATTTGAGATCGTTGAATCAGTTGGGCTCTGAATAAATATAGAAAAAATGATAGGCTTTGCCACGTGTACAAGTATATTTCAGTGATGTTTATATTATAGGTTTACCAAGACGGTATTGTGAAGCTGAGTACAAGCTGTGCTAGAGAGGCAGCTAAACAAGGGGTGAAGAGATACATAGAAATATCATCAGCATATGTTCATTCTTCAGATAAGGTAGGTCATTCTGTAGACAGGATTGCTCATTCTAAAGATTAATTTGCTCATCTTTTTTTATGAAGATCAGCAGTAATGTAACTCTTCTGTTGTTGGATAATGAGATAAAACGTTACATTTAATAAATTGTGATTATAGTAGATTTTATATGATAATGATTTTACTTGTGACAAAATTTATATACATGCATATGATTATTATACTTTCTTTTATAATTCTGCATAATTTAACCTGTAACCAGCAAAATTATCTATTTTTAATGGTGTTGAAAATGCAGCTAAAAGGATTCAGACAAAGGGAAACTAGGTAGTGGTCTGAGCAAAGGTTAACCCTTTACCAGGATTCCATGTTAAATTTGTTGTGTGCCACATTGTGTCACAGTTCACCAACTCCACAGTTTGATTACTGCTTTATCAGCTCTAGAATGAAGATGACCCTAATACCAATGAATGGCCCTGTACTGCAGTGTCAAACAAATTGCCCTGTCACAAAGGTAGAGAATCCTTTCAAATAATAACATATTTTGTTTATCCAGATTTTGTTTACCAGAGTTTGTTTCTTGGATGTAAAAACTTCCACCAAAAAATAAAAAAAGGGAAGACTGGGGGGAGTTGAACAAATAAGGGGCAGAAGAAACTGGGCTCAGCCATCTGTCTCAACAATGTTAAAGTAGATATTAATTGGCATTTTGATTGCATTTTGGTATGATGTATGGTTAAATTTTGAAGATATAGGGATTGGATAGGTTATAGCTATAATTTTGTAGATGCCACTCCAGGCCCAGTGCAAAAATATCCCGAAACTTCCACAAACTTTCTCCGGTTTTTTGTTTGAGGTTATAAATAGACAGAGTGACAGATCAAAAGAAAAATATTATATCTCCCCACCTGACAGAGGTATAATAATGTTAATCAAATGTAAAAATTATGTATCATTTCCCATTTGGGGAGGCATATAGTGTTTGGTTAGCCGTAGGTTTTGCCATTGTTGTTAGCATTGGCATCCACAGTCCTCATTTGTGTCATTTCTTGTGCATGTGATAACTTTTGAAAGACTTAAAATTTTGTTTAATGAAATTTTGAATTTTAATTGTTTCTATCATTATCAATGAGGAGTCTGAAAAATTGTTCACCTTGACCTTCATCATCAAGGTCAAATAGACTGAAATAGAAAATTTGTGTGAACCGTACAACTTTGAAGTATTACATACTTTTCCTCAAATTTGAAACAATTATTGTTTCAACCAAGTTCTTTGAGGAGTTATTAAACTGATGACCTTGACCTGGATTTTTAAGGTCAAATCAGCCAGAATCTAAATTATAACTTTTGAACCACTCAATAGATTTTCATAAAATTTGATATGTGAAATATTTCTGGAAAAATTTAGGAATTGGTCATAAAAAAATGACCTTGTCCTTTATCTTCAAGGTCAAATCAGCTGGAATAGAAACTTTTTGTTAATGCTGTGAGGTTTGAAGTAGTTATTTTTTTTTCAAATTTGGGAGTGGGAAGCAAATAGGGAGTGGAGACATATATCTCTTTTAGCATTGCAAAAGCAACCTCATTCTAGTTTATTTCCAGGATCACCTAACCCTGAAGGTATGAGAATCTCCCTCATTTATTTTTGTAGCATCCAATAAAAGAAGACTGCAGCCTGGATCCTTGGACGCAGCATGCAGTGTACAAACTTAAAGTAGAGCAAGAGTTACGCAGTATGTCTAACCTGGACTATGTTATAGTACGACCTGCTCTAATTTATGGTCCTGCAGACAGAACAGGGATCAGTAAGTAATTTTTTACAGTCAGGTAAATGATTACATTCATGAATTTAGCAGCTGTAAGTCCCTTGTTCTTTCCCCATCACTATCTCAAAGGTAAAATCTTGAAACCTTTTTTGTAGTGGTATGTTAACGTTACATATTATTTCTTCTTTTTCTGTGAATTAAAATAAGTTTAATTATTTAGTTAATGTATTAGTTGATGGATTTAGCTTGAGGCAAAAGACCAGGACTTTAATCAGTCAACAAGATTTTATTTAAGAGTTATTAGTTTTAGTACTTGTTCGTGTATTTGCATTTTTAGTTGTATAGATTTTTTTTCTCCAGCCAGTTCCGTAGAGTTCCTATCCATTTAGTTTGAAAATTAAGGAGGAATTTTTCTTGTTTTTTCTTGTTACAGCCCCAAGGTTAGTGATTGGACGGGTGTACAAACATCTTGATGAAAAAATGCAGGTAAGTTTAATAGTTTATTAATGAATGTGTAAAATTTAAGTTAATATGGCTTCATTTGTTAAATCTGCCAGCTGAACTTACATTGTTGGCTTTTAACAGCTGTTAGTCTGATTATAATTGTATATTTTACAGGCTTTTCCTGCTTGTTAACAGAAGTGATGGGAATTGATTATAAAATCATATTCGATGATTGAAAGAAATAACATGACAGATGGTCAATTAATAATCCATTATTTAATGTATCTTTAAAATAACTGTGAAATCAGTCATGAAGAATTATACCTAAAGCATTGAATTCAGTTTAACCTGACCATCAAGTTAAAATGTAAAGGTAACGGACAAGTTGACACTTGTTTGCTGCCAAAAGTCCAGAGTCCTTGCTATTTAGAGCACCAATTCCCATCTTTCATATATCGCTGAAAGGATTCAATTTTTTTTAGGGATATTACATCTTTGCATGTGCATACATAATGAATTCATTGATTATGAAAATAAACAACCAGTCATGGATATAATCAATTAATAGCACATCATTTATTAACAGAGTTGCTGTACTCTTATATGTGCAGAATCATGACTCCCGCTGGGTGGTATTGCATGTGTTTAGTCAGAAATGTTTTTGATTCAGTTATTTTTGCAATATACTTTTGTAAGGTTTGTGCACATATTAAACATGGTGTTAGAATTGGTGAATATATAAAAGAATATGTAGGAATATCAGTAAAAGAACAAGTCATTTTTAGGCTGTGCCATAAAAACCCCTTGAAAAGCAAATTTGGCCCATGAAGAAACCTTAAAAGACCTTGAAATAAAATCCCAGTATTTGAAGCTAGTATGGGAGGGGGGGGGTATAAATGATTTTGGATAATGTTCTGACATGTTCTTTCCTTGTTTTGGTTAGATGCTGTGGAACAAGAATCTGAAGGTTAACACAGTTCATGTTCGTGATGTGTGCCGAGCGTTGTGGCATCTGTGTCACAATGGTCAGAAGGGACATGTTTATAACCTCTGTGATAAAGGAGACACCAGTAAGTAATATTAGAAGGGTCACATTTATAACCTTATAAAAGGAGATGCAAGGCAGTAGACTTCTGAAGTTTCCTGGTTTATTAGTAATCAGTGCTATATAGGCACAGTGGTCAAATCACAATAAAACCTTAAGACATTCACTTTGATATATTAGTGACAGGTCATCATTTTAGAAGCATTTGCCAGCATCTTATACCTAAAATGTTAAATATAGAAGAACACAGAATCAATTTTGATTGCCAAGTCTACATTAACTTGATAGTGTTAGCAAATAAGCCATGGACTTATCCTTTTAAAAGGAAAAAAAGTGGAGAGATAAATCTTTTCTAAAATAGTCTGTTTAGCCATAAGTAAAATGACACAGTACAGTACATTAATATTTCATTTTAAATATATTTGGTGGAAATATTATAAGGGTAATATGACAATGCTGACAGGAAATCTTTTGCTTTATTGTTCTGTGTCTGGGCCAAATACAGGAAAAAATGAAGCAGGTAGACAGAGAAGTTGAAATGAATTGTTAAAGGAATGTTTGACTGGTAGATTTTGTGAAGCACATTCTCCCAATTCTACACATTTTATATTCAGCTGGTAGCTTGTGTAGCACAAACTCCCCAGGCATGTAGGCCAAACACTTTGAAAAATTCTGCATTGGATATTGGAATTAGTCACATGATCAGTGCTTTTGTGTCGCCGGCAAACATTTTGACTGGACTTACTACTCAGACTTCATTTGACTGGTCCATTTCTGAGTACTATTTCTTGGCTGCTGTACAGGTGGGCAGAGCTTAAATTTAATTCTCGAAAAGTACTAGTTGAATATGTCTAAGAATGCACCATTATTGTCAGTTTCTAACATTAAGGTATGCTCCTAATGCAGCATTTATACACTGCGGTCGTCCCAGGTCTCCACTGCTTTGTATGGCAAGGTTTTCTTGGTCTGAACACTAGGGTGGCCACAGAGCAAAGAATTATAATCAGACCAATGATAGCATGGTATAGCATTGTCCATCAGCTCCAAATTTGTGAAAACATGTGAAACCCTCTCTTGTTGGTCTAATTTCACAGGTTCTGGCACAGGGCCAAGAATTAGAGCCCAGAGATCTGGCTGTGCTGGCTTGGGCAAAAAGATGGCTAACTTTAGTAGTAAGCCAAGTTTCATGGCTTGACTCAGCTTGCAAAATGTCAGCTGGCTTAAACTGACCTGAAAGCCTATTAATTTGAAGATGTTACAAAGTATCTGTTTTATTTAAACAAGTAATCTGTATTACCTGTGACATATTGCATCAATTTTACATTTAACTAGTTTGTGATTAAATATTGAGTATAGTTTAACCCTGGTGGTTTCATAAGCCAACATCTTCATACTCAAACAATCACATTGTTCCCTTTCAGCGACAAGAAACAAAAAATATTAACACCTGAAAATTTGTTTCAGGAATTTTTTATTGTATAATTTATTTTGTTATATTAATTTTTTCTCATGCCAAACTGGAGCTGCATAAAACAAGCTCGTTTTGGCTTAATGAAATATTGATGGGGCCTCCTGATGAACTCGGCTGACTCGGCTTGATCTTGACTTGGCTGACGGCAGCCCAAAATGGCAGTGGTGCCAATGAGAGCAGGTGTCACATGTTTAAAATGTGGAGCTGACGCACAAAAGGAGACCTAGGGTGACTGCAGTGTATAACCACTGTGTGACGAGTGTAACATTAAGGGTCTTGTTGTATCAGTATTTCTTTTAATTTATAATTTCAGCACAAGGTGTCATCAGTAGTATTGTATCAGATTTGTTCAGCATAAACCATGACTACCTGGGGAATGTATTCTCACAAATAGCTAAGGTATGGTATACAGTCTCTAAGTAAAAATAAAATATACCTGGATATCTACACATATCAAATTTTACAGGCCTATAACAATAATAGCTTCAACATTATTACCTCTTTTTTTTTTGGTACACTGTTGGCAAATTAACAATTTATCATGATATATTCATTCATTCATATCTTTCATGATATATTAAAACAGTGGGGTGTTCATGCATTCAGCAAGTCTAAGGATGAACTCATGTTTTAAAGAACTCCATAATTTCAACAAAATGTTTTTTATTTAGCTTTTGCGAGCTTTTATGAGATGTATTTCTAATCAGCAGGATGATTTGTATGAGTGATGTTGATTGTAGATATCTATGGATGAAGTGGTTGATGATATCAATCAGAAACACATGTCACCTTGGGTAGATCTGTGTCAGAGACACAAGATTGCCAGCACACCACTCACCCCGTTCATACATCAGGTAAGAACACCACACCCCTTACCCTATTCATACACTAGGTAAGAACACCACACCCATTACTTCATTCATTCCCTAGGTAGAAACACCAGACCCCTTTACCCCATTCATTCACCAGGTAAGAACACTACAACCCTTACCCTATTTATTCACCAGGTAAGAGGTCACAATAGCAGACCACGTACATTCACCAGGTAAAAGCACCACAACCTTCACTCCATTCACTAGGTAAGAGCACCACACCTCATTCTGTACATTCATTATGGAAGAGCACCACATGTAATTCTGTTCATTTATCAGGAAAGAGCACCACTTTTCATTTTGTTCATTCATCAAGTGAGAGTATTACACGTCATTGTGTTGATTGACCAGGTAAGAGCACCACACCCCATTCAGTTCATTTGTCAGGTACATGTGCCACAAGTCATTCTGTTCATTCACCAGGTACGAGAACCACACTTCATCCTGTTCATTCACCAGGTAAGAGCACCAGTCATTTGGTTCAATCATAGTGTTAGATCTCCACAAGTCATTCTGTTCATTCATCAGGTATGAGCACCGCATGTCATTCTGTTCATTCATCAGGTCAAGCACCTAACATCATTCTGTTCATTCATCAGGTCAAGCACCACATGTCATTCTGTTCATTCATCAGGTATGAGCACCACAACTCATTCTGTTCATTCATCAGGTATGAGCACCACATGTCATTCTGTTCATTCATCAGGTATGAGCACCACATGTCATTCTGTTCATTCATCAGGTCAAGCACCTAACAACATTCTGTTCATTCATCAGATCAAGCACCACATGTCTTTCTGTTCATTCATCAGGTATGAGCACCGCACATTATTCTGTTCATTTATCAGGTATGAGCACCACACATCATTCTGTTCATTCATCAGATATAAGCACCACAAATCATTCTGTTCATTCATCAGGTATGAGCACCACAAGTCATTCTGTTCATTCATCAGGTCAAGCACCTCGCATCATTCTGTTCATTCATCAGGTCAAGCACTACATGTCATTCTGTTCATTCATCAGGTATGAGCACGGCACGTCATTCTGTTCATTCATCAGGTATGAGCACCACACATCATTCTGTTCATTCATCAGGTCAAGCACCACATGTCATTCTGTTCATTCATCAGGTATGAGCACCACTCATCATTCTGTTCATTCATCAGGTATGAGCACTGCACGTCATTCTGTTCATTCATCAGGTATAAGCATTGCACATCATTCTGTTCATTCATCAGGTATGAGCACCACACATCATTCTGTTCATTCATCAGGTCAAGCACAACATGTCATTCTGTTCATTCATCAGGTCAAGCACCACATGTCATTCTGTTCATTCATCAGGTATGAGCACCGCACGTCATTCTGTTCATTCATCAGGTATAAGCACCACAAGTCATTCTTTTCATTCATCAGGTCAAGCACCTTGCATCATTCTGTTCATTCATCAGGTCAAGCACTACATGTCATTCTGTTCATTCATCAGGTATGAGCACCTCACATCATTCTGTTCATTCATCAGGTATGAGCACCTCACATCATTCTGTTCATTCATCAGGTCAAGCACCACATGTCATTCTGTTCATTCATCAGGTATGAGCACCGCACATCATTCTGCTCATTCATCAGGTATGAGCACCACATGTCATTCTGTTCATTCATCAGATATAAGCACCACAAGTCATTCTGTTCATTCATCAGGTCAAGCACCTCGCATCATTCTGTTCATTCATCAGGTCAAGCACTACATGTCATTCTGTTCATTCATCAGGTATTAGCACCGCACGTCATTCTGTTCATTCATCAGGTATGAGCACCGCATGTCATTCTGTTCATTCATGAGGTCAATCACCTAACATCATTCTGTTCATTCATCAGGTCAAGCACCACATGTCATTCTGTTCATTTATGAGGTATGAGCACAGCACGTCATTCTGTTCATTCATCAGGTATGAGCACCACAAGTCATTCTGTTCATTCATCAGGTCAAGCACCTCACATCATTCTGTTCATCATCAGGTCAAGCACCACATGTCATTCTGTACATTCATCAGGTCAAGCACCACATGTCATTCTGTTCATTCATCAGGTATGAGCACCGCACATCATTCTGTTCAATCATCAGGTATGAACACCGCACGTCATTCTGTTCATTCATCAGATATAAGCACCACAAGTCATTCTGTTCATTCATCAGGTCAAGCACTACATGTCATTCTGTTCATTCATCAGGAATGAGCACCGAACGTCATTCTGTTCATTCATCAGGTATGAGCATTGCATGTCATTCTGTTCATTCACCAGGTCAAGCACCTAACATTCTGTTCATTCATCAGGTCAAGCACCACATGTCATTCTGTTCATTCATCAGGTATGAGCACAGCACGTCATTCTGTTCATTCATCAGGTATGAGCACCGCAAGTCATTCTGTTCATTCATTAGGTATGAGCATCGCATATCATTCTGTTCATTCACCAGGTCAAGCACCTAACATTCTGTTCATTCATCAGGTATGAGCACCTCACATCATTCTGTTCATTCATCAGGTATGAGCACCTCACATCATTCTGTTCATTCATCAGGTCAAGCACCACATGTCATTCTGTTCATTCATCAGGTATGAGCACCGCACATCATTCTGCTCATTCATCAGGTATGAGCACCACATGTCATTCTGTTCATTCATCAGATATAAGCACCACAAGTCATTCTGTTCATTCATCAGGTCAAGCACCTCGCATCATTCTGTTCATTCATCAGGTCAAGCACTACATGTCATTCTGTTCATTCATCAGGTATGAGCACCGCACGTCATTCTGTTCATTCATCAGGTATGAGCACCGCACATCATTCTGTTCATTCATCAGGTATGAGCACCGCATGTCATTCTGTTCATTCATCAGGTATGAGCACCTCACATCATTCTGTTCATTCATCAGGTCAAGCACCACATGTCATTCTGTTCATTCATCAGGTATGAGCACCGCACATCATTCTGCTCATTCATCAGGTATGAGCACCACATGTCATTCTGTTCATTCATCAGATATAAGCACCACAAGTCATTCTGTTCATTCATCAGGTCAAGCACCTCGCATCATTCTGTTCATTCATCAGGTCAAGCACTACATGTCATTCTGTTCATTCATCAGGTATTAACACCGCACGTCATTCTGTTCATTCATCAGGTATGAGCACGGCATGTCATTCTGTTCATTCATGAGGTCAATCACCTAACATCATTCTGTTCATTCATCAGGTCAAGCACCACATGTCATTCTGTTTATTCATGAGGTATGAGCACAGCACGTCATTCTGTTCATTCATCAGGTATGAGCACCACAAGTCATTCTGTTCATTCATCAGGTCAAGCACCTCACATCATTCTGTTCATTCATCAGGTATGAGCACCTCACATCATTCTGTTCATTCATCAGGTCAAGCACCACATGTCATTCTGTTCATTCATTATGTATGAGCACCGCACGTCATTTTGTTCATTCATTAGGTATGAGCACCACAAATCATTCTGGTCATTCATCAGATCAAGCAACTCACATCATTCTGTTCATTCATCAGGTCAAGCACCACATGTCATTCTGTTCATTCATCAGGTATGAGCACCTTGCATCATTCTGTTCATTCATCAGGTCAAGCACTACATGTCATATTGTTCATTCATCAGGAATGAGCACCGCACGTCATTCTGTTCATTCATCAGGTATGAGCATTGCATGTCATTCTGTTCATTCACCAGGTCAAGCACCTAACATTCTGTTCATTCATCAGGTCAAGCACCACATGTCATTCTGTTCATTCATCAGGTATGAGCACAGCACGTCATTCTGTTCATTCATCAGGTATGAGCACCGCAAGTCATTCTGTTCATTCATCAGGTATGAGCATCGCATGTCATTCTGTTCATTCACCAGGTCAAGCACCTAACATTCTGTTCATTCATCAGGTATGAGCACCTCACATCATTCTGTTCATTCATCAGGTATGAGCACCTCACATCATTCTGTTCATTCATCAGGTCAAGCACCACATGTCATTCTGTTCATTCATCAGGTATGAGCACCGCACATCATTCTGCTCATTCATCAGGTATGAGCACCACATGTCATTCTGTTCATTCATCAGATATAAGCACCACAAGTCATTCTGTTCATTCATCAGGTCAAGCACCTCGCATCATTCTGTTCATTCATCAGGTCAAGCACTACATGTCATTCTGTTCATTCATCAGGTATGAGCACCGCACGTTATTCTGTTCATTCATCAGGTATGAGCACCGCACATCATTCTGTTCATTCATCAGGTATGAGCACCGCATGTCATTCTGTTCATTCATCAGGTCAATCACCTAACATCATTCTGTTCATTCATCAGGTCAAGCACCACATGTCATTCTGTTCATTCATCAGGTATGAGCACCGCACGTCATTCTATTCATTCATCAGGTATGAGCACCACAAGTCATTTTGTTCATTCATCAGGTCAAGCACCTCACATCATTCTGTTCATCATCAGGTCAAGCACCACATGTCATTCTGTTCATTCATCAGGTCAAGCACCACATGTCATTCTGTTCATTCATCAGGTATGAGCACCACACATCATTCTGTTCAATCATCAGGTATGAACACCGCACGTCATTCTGTTCATTCATCAGATATAAGCACCACAAGTCATTCTGTTCATTCATCAGGTCAAGCACTACATGTCATTCTGTTCATTCATCAGGTATGAGCACCGAACGTCATTCTGTTCATTCATCAGGTATGAGCACCTCACATCATTCTGTTCATTCATCAGGTCAAGCACCACATGTCATTCTGTTCATTCATTACGTATGAGCACCGCACGTCATTCTGTTCATTCATTAGGTATGAGCACCACAAATCATTCTGTTCATTCATCAGATCAAGCAACTCACATCATTCTGTTCATTCATCAGGTCAAGCACCTCGCATCATTCTGTTCATTCATCAGGTCAAGCACTACGTCATATTGTTCATTCATCAGGAATGAGCACCGCACGTCATTCTGTTCATTCATCAGGTATGAGCATTGCATGTCATTCTGTTCATTCACCAGGTCAAGCACCTAACATTCTGTTCATTCATCAGGTCAAGCACCACATGTCATTCTGTTCATTCATCAGGTATGAGCACAGCACGTCATTCTGTTCATTCATCAGGTATGAGCACCGCAAGTCATTCTGTTCATTCATCAGGTATGAGAGTTGCATGTCATTCTGTTCATTCACCAGGTCAAGCACCTAACATTCTGTTCATTCATCAGGTCAAGCACCACATGTCATTCTGTTCATTCATCAGGTATGAGCACAGCACGTCATTCTGTTCATTCATCAGGTATGAGCACCGCAAGTCATTCTGTTCATTCATCAGGTATGAGCACCGCACATCATTCTGTTCATTCATCAGGTATGAGCACCACAAGTCATTCTGTTCATTCATCAGGTCAAGCACCTCACATCATTCTGTTCATTCATCAGGTCAAGCACCACATGTCATTCTGTTCATTCATCAGGTATGAGCACCACAAGTCATTCTGTTCATTCATCAGGTCAAGCACCACACATCATTCTGTTCATTCATCAGGTATGAGCACAGCACGTCATTCTGTTCATTCATCAGGTCAAGCACCTCACATCATTCTGGTCATTCATCAGGTCAAGCACCACATGTCATTCTGTTCATTCATCAGGTATGAGCACCACTCATCATTCTGTTCATTCATCAGGTATGAGCACTGCACGTCATTCTGTTCATTCATCAGGTATAAGCATTGCACATCATTCTGTTCATTCATCAGGTATGAGCACCACACATCATCCTGTTCATTCATCAGGTATGAGCACCACACATCATTCTGTTCATTCATCAGGTATAAGCACCACACATCATTCTGTTCATTCATCAGGTCAAGCACCTCACATCATTCTGTTCATTCATCAGGTCAAGCACTGCATGTCATTCTGTTCATTCATCAGGTATGAGCACCGCACGTTATTCTTTTCATTCATCAGGTATGAGCACCTCACATTATTCTGTTCATTCATCAGGTCAAGCACCTCACATTATTCTGTTCATTCTTCAGGTCAAGCACCACATGTCATTCTGTTCATCAGGTATGAGCACCATAAGTCATTCTGTTCATTCATCAGGTATGAGCACCGCACATCATTCTGTTCATTCATCAGGTATGAGCACCGCATGTCATTCTGTTCATTCATCAGGTCAATCACCTAACATCATTCTGTTCATTCATCAGGTCAAGCACCACATGTCATTCTGTTCATTCATCAGGTATGAGCACCGCACGTCATTCTATTCATTCATCAGGTATGAGCACCACAAGTCATTTTGTTCATTCATCAGGTCAAGCACCTCACATCATTCTGTTCATCATCAGGTCAAGCACCACATGTCATTCTGTTCATTCATCAGGTCAAGCACCACATGTCATTCTGTTCATTCATCAGGTATGAGCACCACACATCATTCTGTTCAATCATCAGGTATGAACACCGCACGTCATTCTGTTCATTCATCAGATATAAGCACCACAAGTCATTCTGTTCATTCATCAGGTCAAGCACTACATGTCATTCTGTTCATTCATCAGGTATGAG
The DNA here is from genome assembly GCA_026874595.1 of Sipunculus nudus. NCBI lineage: Eukaryota > Metazoa > Annelida > Sipuncula > Golfingiida > Sipunculidae > Sipunculus > Sipunculus nudus. Next base: position 9,910,372 of record CM049309.1, read on the forward strand.
CACCGAACGTCATTCTGTTCATTCATCAGGTATGAGCACCTCACATCATTCTGTTCATTCATCAGGTCAAGCACCACATGTCATTCTGTTCATTCTTTACGTATGAGCACCGCACGTCATTCTGTTCATTCATTAGGTATGAGCACCACAAATCATTCTGTTCATTCATCAGATCAAGCAACTCACATCATTCTGTTCATTCATCAGGTCAAGCACCTCGCATCATTCTGTTCATTCATCAGGTCAAGCACTACGTCATATTGTTCATTCATCAGGAATGAGCACCGCACGTCATTCTGTTCATTCATCAGGTATGAGCATTGCATGTCATTCTGTTCATTCACCAGGTCAAGCACCTAACATTCTGTTCATTCATCAGGTCAAGCACCACATGTCATTCTGTTCATTCATCAGGTATGAGCACAGCACGTCATTCTGTTCATTCATCAGGTATGAGCACCGCAAGTCATTCTGTTCATTCATCAGGTATGAGCATCGCATGTCATTCTGTTCATTCACCAGGTCAAGCACCTAACATTCTGTTCATTCATCAGGTCAAGCACCACATGTCATTCTGTTCATTCATCAGGTATGAGCACAGCACGTCATTCTGTTCATTCATCAGGTATGAGCACCGCAAGTCATTCTGTTCATTCATCAGGTATGAGCACCGCACATCATTCTGTTCATTCATCAGGTATGAGCACCACAAGTCATTCTGTTCATTCATCAGGTCAAGCACCTCACATCATTCTGTTCATTCATCAGGTCAAGCACCACATGTCATTCTGTTCATTCATCAGGTATGAGCACCACAAGTCATTCTGTTCATTCATCAGGTCAAGCACCACACATCATTCTGTTCATTCATCAGGAATGAGCACAGCACGTCATTCTGTTCATTCATCAGGTCAAGCACCTCACATCATTCTGGTCATTCATCAGGTCAAGCACCACATGTCATTCTGTTCATTCATCAGGTATGAGCACCACTCATCATTTTGTTCATTCATCAGGTATGAGCACTGCACGTCATTCTGTTCATTCATCAGGTATAAGCATTGCACATCATTCTGTTCATTCATCAGGTATGAGCACCACACATCATTCTGTTCATTCATCAGGTATGAGCACCACACATCATTCTGTTCATTCATCAGGTATAAGCACCACACATCATTCTGTTCATTCATCAGGGCAAGCACCTCACATCATTCTGTTCATTCATCAGGTCAAGCACTGCATGTCATTCTGTTCATTCATCAGGTATGAGCACCGCACGTTATTCTTTTCATTCATCAGGTATGAGCACCTCACATTATTCTGTTCATTCATCAGGTCAAGCACCTCACATTATTCTGTTCATTCTTCAGGTCAAGCACCACATGTCATTCTGTTCATCAGGTATGAGCACCATAAGTCATTCTGTCCATTATCAAGTCAAGCACCTCACATCATTCTGTTCATTCATCAGGTCAGGCACCACATGTCATTCTGTTCATTCATCAGGTATGAACACCACAAGTCATTCTGTTCATTCATCAGGTCAAGCACCTCACATCATTCTGTTCATTCATCAGGTCAAGCACCACATGTCATTCTGTTCATTCATCAGGTATGAGCACCGCAAGTCATTCTGTTCATTCATTAGGTCAAGCACCACAAGTCATTCTGTTCATTCATCAGGTATGAGAACCACACATTTTATTCATTCACAGTGTAAGAGCACCACACATCATTCTGTTCATTCATAGTGTTAGAGCAACACACATAATTCTATTCATTCATAAGGCATGAGTACCACTGATTCTGTTCGTTCATCAGGTGAGACCACAACATCTATTCTGTTTATTTGCCAGGCATGAGCACCACACCTCAATCAGTTCATTCAATGTAAGAGCACCACACATCATTCTATTTATTCATCAGGTACAAGCACCACACATCTTCTGTTCATCAGATATAAGCACCACAAATCCTTCTTTTCCTTCCCCAGGTATGAGCACCACCCACATATTGAACATACAAGAGCATCTTGTACTTTTTGTCCCCTGCTTCTGTGGAACAGGAAACATTGATTTGGGATTGTCTGTCAGTCCCTCTGTCTGTCTGTCCGTCAAGTTTGTTCCCTTGCGATAACTTTCCTAAATATTATCCAATTTCATTCGAGTTTTGGTCAGTGATTGCTCTCATGCATACCTTGGTTTTGGTTGGTTTTGGAGTGTCTATCTGAAAATAATTCTCTCCAGCTCAAAATAAAATTATCAAATTTTGATCCAATTTCTCAATGTTTTAGTTTTTGTTTGCCTGCAGATGTCTCTGCATGTCATGGTGGATTTTTGTCCTATTTCTCAATGTATTTTAGTTCTTATGTTCGCCTGCAGATGTCTTCATATGTCATAGTAGATCTGTTTAAGTTTTCATGTGCCCTCAAGATTTCTCTACATGTCATAATTTTGGTTGCTTGTCAAGTATGAAAGACAACAAGATCCCAAAGTGGGGGACATCAATTTCAGGAATTTGCTTGTTAATAAATGGCTTTAAAACAGCCTTTTCCAAGTTATATGAAGTACTGAGATAAAAATATGGTGCAAATATTTTTCACATTTTAACAGTAGTATATATATTGCTTACATACAATCACTGTTGAGGATTCTTTTGTTTCAGGAACTCTTGCTCAACAAACACCTCTATGTCAATGGCACAAAAATTGAATCCACAGGTTTTCGGTACGAGGTTCCACAGATGAACAAAGAGCTTCTTCAGGAGGTGAGAGCATGTATTATATATAAGTTGTGAATAAGGTCTTTGGGTACATACTGATAAAAAAGCCCAAAAAATTATGTTTCTCAGGCACCACCCACATCACTAAACCAACTGTGCCAAATGCTTTTTTCGCCCAAGTGTCACTAATAAGCTGGTAACATACATGATTGCTACTAAAAAAAATCTGTGACTCCTGCATGGGTTAGTTTTTCTTCCTGATGACATATGAACCATGAGTATACTTGGTTGTCACTGGTTGTCATCTCTTTGTCAGCGCATGGGAAATAATAATATTCAACGCTATTTTTATGGTAAAAAATAAAAAGCTGCATGCCTGCATCATTTAAAATAAGCAGCTAAGAAATGATTTTTATGCCCAATCCCGATTTATTCTTTTAATTTGTGGGTATGTTATGATTTCATTTATATACATATGTACTATTCTAGGAAAGAATGTTATATTGATGTTAAATAAGGAAACCTTTTGACAGAGAGTGCTATTGATGTTAAATAAGGAAACCTTTTGACAGAGAGTGCATCATTTGCTGTGACAGGTGAATTTTCAATAAAATGGCGTCACTATATTAAAGCAATTACTATTCTCAGTTGAAATATAACATCACACCTATATTATATGTACAGTATTTTACATACTGCACTATTAAGCTAAATGAAAAGGGCATTATTGTATATGCCAAAACAGAGTTTCATCTTGTATCCATCTGTAGATCTGTTTTTGGTGAAAACTGCACATATATGAGGAGTTTAATAATCTCTTTCAGGAACATTCAATGCCTTACTTTACCCATGCCACTGTGATTTAGCAGATACATGTAGTTGCTTGTCAACTACCTGTTTTCTAGTTTTTATAATGGAGACTTTGCATAGAGTTGCTATTTTGATATATAAAGAAAACTGAAAAATTAATCCTATTTCCATTCCCAAGGCTTTGTAATAATACTAAAGCAGAATAGAGAGACTACTAGAGACATCTACTTATTTTAAACTATTAGCATTTATTGTTTACTGATGCAAGGAAATTCTTATCTTTTGCAGGTCCTGGATGATTACATTGCACTGAAGTTATTTCCATAGATAAGGGATGACTAAGGACAAATACAGGTTCAGTTCTCCAGATAGGTCCAGGCAGCATAATATACTGTGTGTGAGGATGTTAACATTTTATTGAGTGCAGATAATTCACATCCAGTAGTTATATGTAAGAGACTGTGTGTAGTATACACATCAAAGCAATTAGCAGTGGTGTACCTCAAAATATGTCTTTATTATTAATTACGGTAAAACTGCCATTACATCTCTAAGCCATTTTGTGTTTATTTAGTTAAACACATTACATTTGAGTAAGGCATTAAAACTGGATTATTCCTCTGTTTATTGCCCCCACTCTTCAGATGCGGGGGACATTGATTTGGGTTTGTCTGTCTGTCTGTCTTTATGTCCGTCCGTCAGGTTTTTTCGTTTTTGTGTGAAAACTTTCCTAAATTTTGTTCCATTTCATTCAAATTTTGGCTTAGTGATTGCTCTCATGCAGACTTGGTTGGGATTGGTTTTGAGTGTCTATCTGAAAAATTATAAAATTTTGGTCCAATTTCTCAATGTGTTTTAGTTTTTATGTTCACCTGCAGATGTCTCCACATGCCATAGTGAATTTTTGTCCTATTTCTAATAGTGTTTTAGTTTTATGTTTGCCTGCAGATGTCTCCACATGTCATAGTGCATCTTTTTTAAGTTTTCATGTTCCTTCAAGATTTTCTCCAAATGTCATAATTTTGGTTGCTTATCAAGCATGAAAGACAACAAGAGCCCAAAGCAGTGAGCAATAATTCCTTGAATTTGCTTGTTCTTATACATTTGAGTTGATTGCCAAAGAGAATACATATAGTTTCACTGCATTGAGCTAAAATATGGTTAAAGCTTACATTTACTCACAAAGATAGATACTATAACCTTCCAAATCGTTCAGCTTTTGAACATTAGATGGAGATGAGAAGCAAAAGCGGTAGTTACCGTAAATAATAATAATTTTGTTTAAAGGTACCCCATTGCTCAGTTCATTCACATATTAGGAAATTTCAAGAATTTTGACTTGTTGTTATATTTTGTTAACTTTTTGTAAACGTCTAATGAGGTGGTACATAAATATGTTTCATTGGTATAGTGCTTTTGATCGCATCCTTTGCCACATCACATGACTTTCAACTGTGATCATGTGACAAGGCAAATAATACAGCTAAAGAGTATATGAGCAAAAACTGTGCTGGTCAGATTTCTCTGTTATGCCTGGTATATCTGTATTTTGTGCTGTCAAATTTCTGTGTTATGCCTGTTATATCTGTAATTTGTGCAGTCAGATTTCTATGTAATGTTTGTTATATCTGTATTTTGTGCTGTCCAATTTCTATGTTATGCCTGTTATATATGTATTATGTTCTGTCAGGTTACTGTGTTATGCTTGTTATATCTGTATTATGTACCAGTTATTTTTTTAATTTTCATAAAGAATAAGCTTTAAACTAATATAAGTAAGTCCTCAGATGACAACCATGGCACAGCTAATAGATAATCTCTGATTCATGATTCTAATAAGCTGCTTATCAACTAAGATTTATGAATATTTTCAACATGTGAGGCTAAAACATTCTTACAGCAAACAATAAGTTTGAAAATTTAATTGTTGGTTCAGTGAAGTGTTGTCTGTTAAAATTTCAATTTAGTGTATAGCATTATTTTTAGCAAGTTATTGAGGGCAAGTATATGGGTGACATGTTTTCTCTGCAGCAAGTGCACTGAAAAAATATCGCCGTGTGCATTTTAATAATATATTTCTTCAGAATGTGCAGTGTAATGTTATTTCTATAAAATTTGCAGTGTAATGTCATTTCTACAAGATTTCGAGTGTAATTATATATTACTTCATAATGTGCAGTGTCATGTTTTCCCTGTCAGGTGTGCAGTGTGCTGTGACATATTATCTGTGCTGCATTTCGGGTGTAATGTTATCTCTGCAAGATGTTCTGTAACATGTTATCTGTGCAACATTTCTTGTGTGATGTTATCTTTGCAAAATGTGCAGTTTCATATATCTTAAGTTTGTGCAAAATGTGCCTTTCATATATCTTCAGTTTGTGCAGTGTAATGTGATCTCTGTCAGGTGTGAAGTGTCATGTTATCTCTGCAAGATGTGCTGTTACATGGTATCTGTGCAACATTTCTGGTGTTATGTTATCTTTGCAAAATGTGCAGTTTCATATATCTTAAGTTTGTGCAGTGTAATGTTATCTCTGTCAGGTGTGAAGTGTCATGTTATCTCTGCAAGATGTGCTGTAACATGTAATTTGTGCAGCATTTCTGGTGTGATGTTATCTTTGCAAAATGTGCAGTTTCATATATCTTAAGTTTGTGCAGTGTAATGTTATCTCTTCTCTGCAAGATGTGCTGTAACACATTATATGTGCAACATTTCTGGTGTTATGTTATCTTTGCAAAAAGTGCAGTTTTATATATCTTATGTTTGTGCAGTGTAATGTTATATCTGACAGGTGTGAATTGTCATGTTATCTCTGCAAGATGTGCTGTAACATGTTATCTGTGCAGCATTTCTGGTGTGATGTTATCTTTGCTAAATGTGCAGTTTCATATATCTTAAGTTTGTGCAGTGTAATGTTATCTCTGTCAGGTGTGAAGTGTCATGTTATCTCTGCAAGATGTGCTGTTACATGTTATCTGTGCAACATTTCTGGTGTGATGTTATCTTTGCAAAATGTGCAGTTTCATATATCTTAAGTTTGTGCAGTGTAATGTTATCTCTATCAGGTGTGCAGTGTCATGTTTTCTCTGCAAGATGTGCTGTAACATGTTATCTGTGCAGCATTTCTGGTGTAATGTCATCTTTGCAAAATGTGTAGTTTCATATATCTGTTAAGTTTGCGCAGTGTTATGTGTCATTTGAAGCATAATGTTAAGATTATGGGCTGTTTACAACAATATGAATGCAACATGATAGAAGACCACTGCAATGCATTCCTCAATATTGCTTGTATCAAAACTCATGTAGGTTTACCAGCCCAATCATCATTGCCTACTGAGTTGGACTGCCACAGATAGCGTTTCATCTACATGAGGTATTTTGTAATGTTATCACTGCAAAGTGTGCAATTTTAAGTTGGTCCTTCAGAATGCTTTGTAAAATATTATTAGGGCCCCGCTTGAAAAGAAGGTGCCCTATAGTAATTGACCTGTCTGTCTGTCTGTCCGTCCGTCCAGCTGTCCGTCCGTCCAGCTAGCTGTCCGGCCAGCCGGCCAGCCACAAGTTCTTTTCCGGATGATAATTCCAGTTGGGATTGACGGATTGAGTTCAAACCAGATATATTAACCATCAATTATGGAAGATCCCTGTCGATTTTGGGGTCCGGAGGTCAAAGGTCAAAAAAGTTATTCACAGTTTGGTGTTAAATTTTAGGTCCCTCTTTCAGCAGGGCAGAAATCATAATTGTAACCATAATTGTTTGTTCCACCTTAACAGTAGGACAGGTCCTCATGTCAACAGCAACCGGGCATGATATATGGTCATAGTCAGCCATTTTTCTGTAAGTTATGCGGTAAAAACCATTACTGAACACCTAGTAAGGTTGCGCTCTCTTAGCAAATATGCATGTAAAAGGACACACATTGTTAACACAATAACTCGTAAAAAGTATTTCGTATAAGGTCCCCAGACTCACAGCAGTGATGGACCTTTTGATGGGCTACATCATGTTTGAAGATGGGTGACTTTGATGGATTTTCAAGGTCACAGACATGATAATGCTAAAATGATGTTAACCAAATAGTTCGCAAAGAATTTGACTTACACTCACTGAACTAGCAACGGTAATGTTTGTTATGAAGGGCTAGATCAAGTTTGAAGATGGATTACCCTGACAGAGGCGATAATTCTCAAATGATGTTAATGCAATAACCCGCAAAGAATTTGATGAACAATCAAATTTGTTTCTGCATAATAACTCCCCTAACATATGATGGATAGGATTCAAACATAATATGTATCACCCATGGCCTAAGGGAGAAGCTTATTGATGTTTGGGTCAGAAGGAAAAAAACAATAAAGTAATACACAGTTTGGTGTTCAGTTGCTGATGTCTCCTCCAGCAGGCCAGAAATGGATGAATCTTTTATGAGTCACTCGTGTACAGCGGCATTACATTTTCACAGCATATTTTGTACAGACAATTTGAAGATTCCCCAGAAAAGGATACACTGGCCCAACGCACCACAGTGGCTCTCATTTAGACCATGTTTGGACAAATCTATCTCCACTTACAACATCTCAAGGAATTTGGACCTGTTATAGTGACCATCAACAAATTTACATTTATATTCATATGTAGCCATTCTACACAACACAGCGCATCTGTAGACCCAAGCCCAAGAACAGCTGAATCTCAAGAGAATGACCATTTTATCACTGATAACCAGCAGCTGACTCTCTAATACTACAAGGTTCATGTACAGACTCGAACCCCACATATAATAAGGTCAATTCAACATACAAATACTGGAAAAATATTTGACACAGCCCAGCCAAGACTTAAACCAAGAATAATTGGCACAGGTAACACACAAATACAGAAACTAAAAATGCATACAGTTCTTTTATATCATTGTTTTGATAGCTTTGAACATTTTCACTTTACCATATCTTTTCTTCCAGTTTATACATGTCAGCTGTTCTTTACAGGTTCTTTAATTTTCAAATATCACTCTGTCAGCCCATGCTACCAAAGTACACCAAATTCACAGTTCCTCAATTTATAATGACTGCATCTTTTGCGGGGCCCTTCCTGACCTGTCAGTTTTCTAGTTTATTCAGTATGAGCACTGTAATGGTATATCTTCTGTATGTGAAAGAAATATCATCTTCTAAAATGTCTGTCATAAAGTAAAATTAACCAACATAAGCTGTCACAGATATTCTTCAGTTAGTTACATATGGTTACTATAGACAATGTTGTTATATAAGTATACTTAGATATGTATTCATGTGTTGTGTTCATCCAGTTATCTAGCCTTGACTAAATCAGGTTATCTCAAATGGGGCGAAGAAAACCAGAAAACTATCTCAGTGAAACAAAGCATTTCATCGTACTTGATTTTATATTGTAATTAATTCTGTGTGTATATTGTTATGTTCTTGTTCTGTGTGTATATTGTTATGTTCTTGTTAAGTGCCAATCAGTGATTCCTTGGAACCATTTAGACACTAATTAATACTGGTTGTGATATCATTGTTACAAATAATTTGAGGTGATATATGTAATCATGTTATTATGTATAGACTTATCATAGCTCTTATATTTTTATACTTTTATACATTGAATGTTAAATGCCTTTTCATTGGTGTCACCATTAACTTAAATTCACAAGAATGGTAACAATTTTCACATTAGTATATCAATTGTTGATGCATTTATTAGCACAACAGTGCTGGGGGAGGGGGGGAAGAAACCAATAGTATTTGTTTTGTCCTTGTTGGTGTCATTCTTGTGAATGCAGTATCTATTGAACCACTTGATGTTTGATGTTTTTCATGAAATTTGAAATTTTTTCTATTGAAATCTCAGATGAGTTCAGAAACTGGTGACCTTTAAGGTTGAATCAACTAAAATAAAACATTTTTGAGAGCCCCATAACTTTTACCACTTAATATATTATTAAATTTGATACATCACTTGTTTCAATCCAAACCTCAGAGGAGTTTGAAACATGATGAACGTGAGCTTCGTCTTCAGGGTCAAATCTTCGAAAATATAGAATATTTGTGAACCCAAAACTTTTGAAGTAGTCCATAGTTTTATCCCCCTCAAATTTCAGGATAGGAACCAAAGTGAGGGGAGACATATCTTTTTTGCATTGAACAAACATACAAATTCTATTTTTTTCAGGATTCAGGGTATTCTATGATTGACTTTTTGTTTGCAAGGTTATCAAATTGTGACCAAGAAATTTTTGTGACCAATAATGAAGAAGGATCAATTTGATAAGGACCCACTGGAAATAATGAACAAGGATCAATTTGATAAGGACCCACTAGAACTTTGATCAAGTTCCACTTGATCAAAGTTCCAGTGGGTCCTTATCAAATTGTTGTAAGATTTTGGTCAGATATTCACATACTGGTTATTCTTGTAACTGATATATTCTTTCTGGGTTGCTGTGATGATGTCACCAGAAAAGAAACCTGATAAAACACTGGAAAAGTTAAATGTCAAAATGTAACCCTGCGAATATCATGCCAGGCACAATCCACAGTTCAGCCTGTAACCATGATCATCACACCTATATAGAACCAATCGAAATCAAGTTTTTGTATGAAAAGAAGATGAAGATGACATTTATTTATTCATAATTCACACCAAAGTATACACTAGTTATATAGAGAAACAAATCATATATTAAGTTTAACTGTCTGTTAGACAGGTTATTAACTGAGCATGGGTTCATTAAAGTTAGGGAATATGTTTATTGTATATTGGAAAAAAACTTTTAACATCAAAGATATCACAAGCAGTCAGGTCCCCAATTGCACATCTTAGAACACTAGGTATTTACATTGTTTATGGAAAGTTGCACATTTTGGGAAAGCAGGGCTTCTTTGATAGGTTTGCAATTTATGTGAATACATGTAGTTATGTAATTGTAAACTGGAATTAAGAATAATTATTTTTATATATCAGCCTTAAAGCATATTTCATTTTCAGATTTTACATATAACCAAAGCATGTTTGATTTTTGTATTCTTTATATTCACAAAGAGTTACCTGTTTTATTTTTATAATTCAGCTATGCTAAACTGTGCTTATTTTATCAACATTAAAATAGGACTTCTGGTAAATATGCCTGTTACTTAAAAGGATGGGAAGTGTATTAACATGTTTAATTAAAGTGAAATGTATGTTTTTGTTCTTATAATCATACTCTATGGTACTTAAATGTTATGGTCACAGACTTAATAATGAATATTTAAGACTTATTAATGCATGCCTGTACCTGTAGTTAAACAACAAAGAGCCTTATGAAACCCAAAAATAAAGCTCTCTGATATGTTATTTTCATAGTTATTCTTGAATATAAATCCAAATATCCATGCATATGCTAGTAAACTGAAGGGGCATGTGACTAATTACACAGCTACAGTGTTGTAAAATAAGGGCCAGCATCTTAAAAAAATCTTATGACAAGATGACCAAGTTGCTGGTGTTAAACATGGCCTTATTGGTCAGTTCTTTTGCTTGTTGTCCATTCCACCTCAGGATACGAACTCTGTGATGCAGCCAAGTCCACATGATTTGAGCCGGAGTGAGAGTCCAAGTCCAGGGTACTAATGTCCAAGCCCCGAGTCCTGGATTTGAGTCAAAGTCCACCTTCTTTCAGTCCCAAGTCATCTGGAACCTGAGCCCAAGTCTTAGTCCAAGTCCAATATGTATCTCCTTTTGAAGAGAAATTTAAAATGGAAATTTGAGATTACCACAGGTATATTTGTAGCCGCCAAAACAAAGTTTTGCAGAACCATGTTTTTGACCAGGTTCTGCTGCCGCGTTTGTTTCCGGAGAACTCCTCTAAGACTACTGGACTGATTTTTTTCCGAAACTTACACCGATTATTAGGTCACATGTGAACTGGTGCCTAACCAATTGGTGTTGACCTCTGACATTTCCTCTCTCCATTGTGTCCATCTGTGCATCTGTTTTGACACATTAACCCACATATCTTTGGACTCGTTTGACCAATCAGGAAATTTTTTTACACAAATGTAGCCCTTGGATAGCTGTATAACATACACAAAAAATGTAGGCGCCACCTGCAACCATTTTTTAACAGCGTCCATCTGTTCGTCTGCCTCACTCAATATCTCTGTGGTTTGACTAATTCACCTGAAATTTGGCATGCGTATACATCCTGGATAGCTTTCTTGATTTTATGACAGGTGGCACCACCTACATTCACGTTCACGCTGCAGACATCCATGCTTATATCTCCGGACTGGTTTGACGTATCTTCCTGAAAATTTGCATGTGCTTAGATCTCACATAGCTCTTTATCATACACAAAACTGGTGGTGCAACCATTTTTGCACAGCGTTAATCTGGTCGTTTAACTTGGGTTAATATCACTCATATCTCGGGGAGTGCTGAATTTTGGCATGTGTATACATCCTGGATAGCTTTCTTGATTTTAAAATCACTCATATCTCAGCAGTGGTTCGACTTATTCACCTGAAATTTGGCATGCGTATACATCCTGGATAGCTTTCTTGATTTTATGACAGGTGGTGCCACCTATATTCACGTTCATGCTGCAGATATTCATGCAAATCAGGAAAAAAATGTTGTACAAATGCAGTCCTTGGATAGCTTTATAACATACACAAAAAAATGATGGCGCCATCTGCAACCATGTTTGCTCAGTGTCCATCTGTTAGTCTGCCTTGGGTTCAAATCACTCATATCTCTGCAGTGGTTTGACTTATACGCATGAAATTTGGCATGGGTATACATCCTGGATAGCTTTCTTGATTTTATGACAGGTGGCGCCACCTACATTCACATTCACACTGCAGACATTCATGCTTATATCTCTGGACTGGTTTGACATATCTTCCTGAAAATATGCATGTGTTAAGATCTCACATAGCTCTCTATCATACAAGAAATTGGTTGTGCCACCTACAATTATTTTTGCGCTGTGTTCATGTGTTAGTTTATTTTGGGTTAAAATCACTCATATCTCAGCAGTGGTTTGACTTATACACCTGAAATTTGGCATGCGAATACATCCTCGATAGTTTTCTTGATTTTATGACAGATTGAGCCACCTACATTCATGTGTATGTTGCAGATATCCATATCGATGCTAAAATTTCCGGACTTGTTTGACGCATCTTCCTGAAGTTTTGCATGTGTTTGGATCTTACATAGTGAGACCCATTGTGACCCATTGTTAAGGTTCCTTGAATTCAGCTGAGCACAATGGCCAATGGGCAAATTGTTTATAATATTCTGATTATAGTTTGCACATGTGTATGTATATATATATATATGTGTGTGTGTGTGTGTGTGTGTGTGTGTGTGTGTGTGTGTGCCTTTATAGTATGTGACGGAGCTTTCCTTCTACTGTAATTGAGGACAATTGACAAAAATATGCACAATTTATGAATGAAACTGAGACCAAATGAAACAAGAAATCCGCAATAATTATCATAACAAAAAAAATGAAACATCCTCTACCAATAAATTTAACTCTGTGAAATACAAGTGACTTACAAATTACTTTCATAAATTACTTCAGCTTGACACAGTATTGTTTACTCAATAACCATTGACTTCTTCATGAACCTGAAGCTTCAGACTTGTTCTAGTGCATTTCTGCCCTGAACAGTCTTTGTCACTCTATTTGATTAAATACTGTAGTATCTTCCCACGTCAAATGCAGCTGGCTTTTACAGGATTCCCCTCTCTCCCCCTCTTTTTTTTTATTACAGCCCCCCCCCCCCCCCCCCCTTCAGCCCTTATTGATACCTCTATATGCCTCCGTAATAAAGACAACTGAGGTGGTCATTTTGGATGTAGATTAACCTCCCTAATATGACCACCTCTCTTTTATGGGCATAAACATCTAGACACTAGACCTGCCTTATTATGATAATCTCTCTTTTATGGACATAAACCTCTAGACACTATACCTGCCTTAATATGATAATCTCTCCTTTATGGACATTGTTACGGTCCCTTTTCACACCAAACAACTTAGGCCGAACCGTAACACATATGCTCAGACACGTTCTCTTCAAATGAATACGTAACCAAAATATGGGAGCAAAAACAGTGCTATATTCCTATATCACAATATTTACAATCGTACACAAATAATATAATAGTCAATACATAACGTAATTTATAACCAAGTCTCTGACGAAAACTGAGTCTCTAAATAACGAACTGTAACGAAATACTTAACTAAATCCGGTAAACGAGAAACTGAAGTCCATCATCAACACATAATTCGGGCACACACAAAACTCAAGTCCTGTATTAATCCATGTGGCACCAAACAAACATAAAGTCTCTCCTCTTCCTAAATAATAAAGTTCATGGCGTGGTTCATGGCATTCCGTGGGCTTGGGGACCAAGAGCCCACGGTCACGGTCCCCGGGGAAAACTGTAACGTTGCGTAGCAAAGTCAATAGTCCCGCCTCGTACTGCAGGCGAGTTCGTTTTATAGGCTTTCAACAATGGGTGAAAACCGCAGAAGTTTGTGGTTTTGCTTGAGAGAAACGATAGCGCCGGCAGAACTGCAAAACCAGTACTGAATGGTCCAAGAATAGTTTTTATGTTTCTAAAAGCGCGTCAGTAGTCACTGATAGCGGGGTGGATCCATAAGCGTGGAAACGGGGGCGGCCACACCACTTCGTGGCGCCATCCTCCGATGTCCGGGTGACGTCCATGCAACACCCCCACCCTTAAAAGAAAGAAGGTAAGGAGAGCAACGCATTAGCACTGTATGACGAGTATATGAGTAGTTTGACATCTTAAGCATTAGTTTATGCTTCTTACAGCTAATTAATTATCATCATCACAAATAGTATAATCAGCAATATCTTAAGACATGTAATATATGTAATACAACTCTTCCAAAGGACAAAACATGTCCGAGGCTATAACAAGAGTCAATCATCAGATCAAAATTAATGACGTCTCGATAACGTATCAGCGATTATGTTATCGGAGCCCTTGATGTGTTTGATAACTAGGTTAAACTCTGACAGGGCTAGACTCCATCTCATTAATCTCTGATTATTATTCTTCATCTTATGAAGAAATGTTATGGGATTATGATCTGTATAAACAGTTATATCATACGGCGTAGAGCCCAAATATACTTCAAAGTGCTGTAACGCCATCAATAGTGACAGAGTTTCCTTTTCAATAGTAGAATAATTCTTTTGATGAGGTAAAAATTTCTTTGAATAGTAGCAAACCGGATGACTTATGTTAAAGTCATCGTCTTGGATGAGCACAGCGCCTACACCGCAATCGCTGGCATCCGTCATGAGAGAAAACGGTTTATCAAAATTTGGAGCCTGTAACACAGGTGCACTTTGTAATATAGCTTTGGCTCTTTCAAAAGCATTTTGACAGTTTTTATTCCAATGGAATTTTCTGTCCTTTTTCAATAGGTCCGTTAACGGATTTACAACTTCTGCAAAGTTCTGACAAAATTTCCTGTAATACCCAGTCATTCCTAAGAATCGCATTAGTTCCTTGCGATTAGTAGGAACTGGAAATTCTACGATAGCAGATACTTTACTGGCAATTGGTTTTACACAACCTTGACCTACTTCGTGCCCTAAATATGTTACAGTTGCACGACAAAAATCACTCTTGGCAAGATTAACTGTCAATCCTGCTTTTTTCAGTCTCTCAAAGAGTTCTACCAAACTTTGTTTATGATCTTCCCATATGTGATTGTATACAACAACATCATCAATATAGCAAGTACAGTTATCTAAGCCAGATAATACACAATTCATAAGTCTCATGAAGCAGGCTGGCGCATTTTTCATTCCGAAGGGCATAACTTTGTACTGGAACAAACCGTTTGGGTTACAAACGCAGATATTTGCTTAGCCCGTTCGGTAAGAGGTACCTGCCAATAACCTTTTAACAGATCTAACTTGCTAATATACGTAGCATATCCAATTCTATCAATGCAATCTTCCACTCTGGGCAAAGGGTAAGTATCTGTTATTGTTACAGTGTTAACTTTTCGATAGTCTGTACAAAATCTGTAGGTCATATCAGGCTTCTTTATCAACAAACATGGGGAACTCCAGGCACTACTGCTGTTTTCAATAATATCATTCTCTATCATATACTTTATTTCATTCTTTATGGCTTGTAACTTTTGGGGACCAGCTCTATATGGTGCCTGTTTAATAGGGGAAGCATCTCCTACGTCTACATCATGCTGTAGTACATTAGTTCTACTGGGGACATCAGGAAATAAAGAGCCATAATTTATCAGGATTTCCTTCAACTCTGATAACTGATCGAAATCCAAATGTGACAATTTCTGATCTAAATTATTTAAAATATCAGAGTTGTTCAGTTTTACAGGATGTTCAGTTTTCTTCATGAGAACATCCTCGGCATTCTTTTCAGTTTCTTTAATGAGTACCAAATTTGTTTGGGGAGGACTAGATTGACATGTTTCCGCTGATCTGTCATGATATTCTTTCAACATATTGATATGACAAAGTTGTTGCGACTTTCTACGATCAGGAGTATCAATTACATAATTCAAATCTGATTTCTTCTCAACAACTTTGTATGGTCCAGAGTATTTTGCTTGCAGGGGATGTCCTGGAATTGGGAATAAAACCAGAACTTTATCACCAGGTTTAAATTCTCTTTTTGTCGTCTTTTTGTCATACCATACTTTCATTTTGTTTTGGGCTTTCTTTAAATGTTCTTGGGCGATTTCATTTGCCCTACTTAATTTCTCCTTGAATTCCTGAACATATTTTAACAAGCTACTTTGACAACTGTTTTCCATCCAAGTGTCTTTTAACACCGCCAGGGGGCCTCTTACACAGTGCCCATACACTAATTCAAAAGGGCTAAACCCTAAGCTTTCTTGCACGGCTTCTCGGGCTGCAAATATCAAAAAGGGTAAACCCTCATCCCACTGGTTCCCAGTGTCAAGACAATAAGCTCTAATCATGTTTTTGAGAGTTTGGTGAAATCGCTCTAGAGCACCTTGACTCTCAGGATGGTAGGCACTGGATTTGTAGTGTTTTATGCCTAGCTCTGCCATAACCTGGGCAAATATATTTGACATGAAATTTGAACCTTGATCCGTTTGTATTGTTCTTGGTAAGCCAAAAGTAGTAAAAAATGTAACCAGAGCTTCAACAATTTTCTTTGCAGATATAGTTCTAAGAGGAATAGCTTCTGGAAATCTAGTTGCAGTACACATGATTGTTAGAACATATTCATTGCAATGTTTAGTTTTTCTTAGCGGTCCTACACAGTCAAGTATTACTGATTCAAACGCATCATGTGTTGTTGGTATGGGCGAGAGTGGCGCAGGACTAATTTGGTGGGTTGGTTTTCCAATCATTTGACACACATGACAAGTTTTACAGTATTTCGCCACGTCTCGTTTTAACTTGGGCCAATAGAAATGTTGGAGAATTTTGTGTTTGGTTTTCCTGACACCCAAATGTCCTGCCATAGGATGATCATGTGCAAGTTTTAAGATTTCTGGGCGATACTCGGGGGGGAACTACAATTTGATAAAGAGTTTTCCACGTTTCGTCCGCTGGTATGGTGGGAGGTCTATATTTTCTGACTAGTACATCATTCTGTAAGGTGAAACAAGTTGGAACTTTATCTGCTTCCTCTTTAGTCAAGGCATTTTCTCTAAGGGAGGCAATATCAGGATCTTTCTTTTGCATTTCTATCAAATCATCAGTTTTCATGCTAACTTCTACATTCTTTACACTCCTATCCTTCTTTAACTGTTCATGCCCATTTTGATCCGGCGATTTCACGCCGTTTGTACTCCTTTGGAGATTTCTATTCAGGGTCTGTTTGCCCTGGACTACATTTGTAGTCGAGTCCTTTGGACTGGGTGTGCCACTTGGGTCACATGCGGGCGATTTAATATTTACTCGCGTAACGGGCTTTAAGCCACTGACGTCATCGTTTGAATGCGCCATAAAGGTTTGCGAGAGGTCAAGTACAGAACTCTCTGGTTTCAGACTTGCCTTTTTACTCATCGCTCGAGTCACTACACAGCCTGGAAATACGCCCGGAAACTCCTGCTGGAGCAGGTCTGTGTCCCTATCAGTGCTCGGCAATTTTGTCATTCTGGGATCAATTTTCACTCTGTCACCAGCTAAATCGTTGCCTAGGAGGAGCGAAACGCCCTCTACTGGCAACTTTGAACAAACTCCTACAGTTACAAATTCAGAGACTAAATCAGATTCTAGTTTGACTCTGTGTAATGGAACTTCTAAAAATTCCGAATTAACGCCCTGGACTAGAACTGAACACCCCGCGTAACTCTCTTGAGAGAAGGGAAGAACAGATTTCAAAACGAGGCTTTGGGTTGCCCCGGTATCCCTTAAGATTTTAACACGGGCCTTTCTTGCATGGTTACCCTCTAACTGAACAAAGCCATCTGACACAAAGGGCTGAAAGCTCTCGTGGACAGGGCTTTGTGTTTCACCTTTAGTCTCTAGTTTACTGGGCATTGTTACCGGTTTCATGCTCTGCGTAACAGTTAACGCATTAGGTTTAGGCTTACTTTGACCGTATCTTTTTCTATAACACTCAGATTCTGTATGCCCCTTGAACTCACAGAATGTACAATATTTGGGTCCAGTCCTAGGTTGTCCCTCTTTATGTTGAGCAGGAGGGTCAGATTGACTTTTATACTGGGGTTTACCATGATCGGACTGTGGTTTACCTGAGCCGGAGTGACCCCGATAGTAGGGACTACCCTTTCTCCGACCCAGTTTTGGGCTTTTGCTACCTTCTCTTTTCTCACCATACCTCCTCCTGTGACTGGTATAACTGGGGCGGTGCGTCAAGGCAAATTCATCTGCCAGGACACCAGCCTCGTTTACATTCCTTACTTTATGTTCATCCAAAAATATTTTAATGTCACTACGGATATGCCTTTTGAACTCTCTATCAAAATTAGTTGTTTGAGTTTTTCAAAATCCTGATCAATTCTCATAGACTGACACCATCTTTTAAATGCACTTTCTTTGTCTCTAGCATATTCAACATGAGTTTGATTTTCTCTTTTGGTGGCATTCCTAAATTTTAAGCGATACGCTTCGGGGACTAATTCATAGGCTCTCAGAATGACCTCTTTTACAGTGTCGTAATCCCTGCATTGTTCGTCTGTGAGCGCAGTGTAAACGTCCTGTGCGCGACCAACCAGAACGCTTTGTAACAACAGGGTCCACTGGCCTTTAGGCCAAGCCATTAAAGTGGCCACCCGTTCAAAATAACTGAAATAACGCTCCACTTCGTTTTCATTGAAGGGAGGTACTTTTGTCGAATTTCTGAATAGGAATTCAGACGGCTCATGTGCTTTACGATTTTGAGGATTTTGTAACTCTAACTCTTTCAACTTAATTTGCGTTTCTCTTTCGATTTCACATCTACGGATTTCCGCTTCATATTTCAATTTAAGTTCATACTTTCTCAATTCTAGTTCTATCGGGTCAATAGCCGTTGCCCCAAGAGGTTCCTTAATAGGTTTTTCCTCCAAATCAGATTCCTCTTTACTTTCTACATCGCCATATAAGGATTTCTTAAGTACATTTCTTAAACCCTCTACAGTGCATACATCCATGATGTCAATATTTAAATGTAGAGCAACAATTTCAAGTTCATTTTTCTTTAACGTATACAATAAGCTCCTATTTTCTCTTAATTGTGGTATAATTTCATTTGGTTTAAATTCCTTACCCATATTTGCAAAGTATCAAGATAACGTGTCTGAGAAATATCCGAGTTCAATGGTAGTTAAATACTAGTTCAATAACTAGAAGTTATAGAGACCACTGTGAAATTTTACATCCAAATATAGCCGCTATTACGAAATATAGAGTCTCGTCGCGGTCGCCATTATGTTACGGTCCCTTTTCACACCAAACAACTTAGGCCGAACCGTAACACATATGCTCAGACACGTTCTCTTCAAATGAATACGTAACCAAAATATGGGAGCAAAAACAGTGCTATATTCCTATATCACAATATTTACAATCGTACACAAATAATATAATAGTCAATACATAACGTAATTTATAACCAAGTCTCTGACGAAAACTGAGTCTCTAAATAACGAACTGTAACGAAATACTTAACTGAATCCGGTATACGAGAAACTGAAGTCCATCATCAACACATAATTCGGGCACACACAAAACTGAAGTCCTGTATTAATCCATGTGGCACCAAACAAACATAAAGTCTCTCCTCTTCCTAAATAATAAAGTTCATGGCGTGGTTCATGGCATTCCGTGGGCTTGGGGACCAAGAGCCCACGGTCACGGTCCCCGGGGAAAACTGTAACGTTGCGTAGCAAAGTCAATAGTCCCGCCTCGTACTGCAGGCGAGTTCGTTTTATAGGCTTTCAACAATGGGTGAAAACCGCAGAAGTTTGTGGTTTTGCTTGAGAGAAACGATAGCGCCGGCAGAACTGCAAAACCAGTACTGAATGGTCCAAGAATAGTTTTTATGTTTCTAAAAGCGCGTCAGTAGTCACTGATAGCGGGGTGGATCCATAAGCGTGGAAACGGGGGCGGCCACACCACTTCGTGGCGCCATCCTCCGATGTCCGGGTGACGTCCATGCAACAACATAAACATCTGAACATTAGACCTTAATATGAACACGTCTTTATTATGGACATTAACATCTAGACATTAGACCTGCCTTTATAGGAACACCTCTATTATGGAAATAAACATCTAGACACTAAACCTGCCTTAAAATAAACACCTCTGTATTATGGACACTAGACCTGCCTTAATATTAAGGCCTCTCTATTACGGAAAAATCCAGACACTAGACCTGCCTACATCTTTCTATTATTTACATACATCTCTATAGTTGACCTGCCTTAATATGAAAGCTTATGAATGTGAACAGGTCTTCAAAGTTGTCTGTTATTGAAAGATTAAACTGTATATGCATGTAAAGCAGACACCAAATGAATATGTTGTTGAATAGACATCAATACAAAAAATGAGAATAAGAAAAAAAAAAAGAATATAGAAAACAGTTGTATTGAGAACTTTTCAGCCAAACTCCGTAGTTCGTAAGTGCTCCTTGGCATCGGTGTCTGAGGGACAATGGTCTTCTGATTAAGACCCCGATAATGAATTCACGGACGTAGTGTGTTGACTTTTTTCCTCACACAAATCATAGAGCTGCAGTATGGGGATTCTAACTTTAGCTGCGTGTCCATTATGCGGTACGGATGCGGATACGGATACGTTTTTTGCAAACCGGACCATGTAACCGCGGTTACGGAAATGCACGTGGAAACGTGCCATTTTGTAAAGGTGAAAGAGTTTATAAGACCTTAAAACGCACTGACAAACGTATCGAATGGACACACACACACACATTATCCGCATACGTATCCGGACCGCACACACACCGCATCCATACAAGTGGACACGCGGCTTTACGCATCCACCCACGGCTGAGCAAATCTGCAATGCAATCTTTTAACTTCCTGAAAGAGTGGGGGTGGATAGGATGATAGTGGCTCTTAACTAGATTATCATCTTTTAAGCTAATATCTGGAAAATCTGGTGAGCTTCCAACATTATCCTCATCCGTAGCAAAGGAGTGACATTCATCTCGTTACATCCAACTAATCCTCTTTACCTGTACAGCTAAAAGCTTCGCCTCATCAAGCTCTACCGGAGGGACCCATATATATATATATATATATATATATATATATGGCTCTTGGTAGTACTGATTCAAAGGGTTATTACTGCTATTGGTTTTGTTTATCTGATGTACACCAGTCTGCCTCTCCTGTTTGATCTTCATTAACAGCCTCATTGCCTACCTGTGCATCAGGAAAAAGAGTAATGATGATCTTCACTGGTTCCAGTAGACCAATCGTCTTGACCCAATGTAGCACAATGTCACGACCTGAATCATTACTCATTCGGACATGTATTGAGCAAGTGCTTCTCCCTTAAAGTTCAATCAATGAAGGCAGCACATCCTAATCACAATCGACGTGATCACCGTCAGTCAGAAAGCCAGCCGTTTTCCTGGTAATGTGCCAACAAGCGCAAAACATTTTACACTCTCTGTACTTCTCTGTTGGATTTCCACCCGTTTACATCCTACCTTTACCATACACAGTAGTTAATATTGCCTGCTGTCTACGTTAAGTAACGACACTACTGATCTACCTCTTCCGATCCATACCTAGGAATACACCTGAAACTAGTGCTACGATTGTCCTGTACCATGACTGAGACGGGCCCCGACTCAGTTATGCACGCTACGTAACGAAAAGTATCTGCAGCGCGCCCCAAACCAGGGTTGCGCATAATGAAAGGAAAAAACCGAAAATTCTGAACCGTTCAGACTGGATAACTTACTGCGAAGGAAAGACCAAATGGTATATGACATTTTGACGGCTGAAAACATCTTCATATAACGCAGTAATTCATAATAATTACCTAGAATACAACACATGTCTAGCATAATATCGTGTCACTTATTCTGCTGACTCCCCATACACGGGTCCTCCGTTTATGCGAAAAATGATCAAGGATTCACGGGAGTATCGGAGTACACACTCAAGTAGTGTGTTTTTGTGGTATTTGTTAAAGCCATATTTGATCTTTTTTGATTATTTTGTGCACCAGATAAGACTCGTTCCAGGTCATTCCGCTCCTAGTTTGAGCGAGCGTCTGCAGATACATTACTGGTTCACTCGACTCGTCCACGACGTTGTATGGATGGAACTTATGAAAGGAATGTCAACTCGTGACCACGACAAGTGCTACAAGTATCTGCTGTCAGCCAGCCAATACTGACATTATACCCGTAACTGGTGTTTCTAATTTTGTGCGGGTTACAAGAAATGGCACCCGTATGCAAGTGTCACTGTTGGGTTGACTAGCCCCAGTCCACAAACTTGAAAGGCTTATGACATCACCAATTGCTGACTTCACAATGAGACCATCTTTCATCAGTTGAAAGGTTGTACTGATTTGGTAGGGGAATGTTCTGTTAACCACGTTTGTCCTATAAGACTGAACTGGACAAAACCGGTCCTGTCCAAGGTCACATGCACCAATCACTTCTCACCTACCAAGTTCACCAAACTATTTTTAACCCTGGGCAACTGGTTGCATATGTTCACCCGGAGCTCCTGTAGGCCTCGTTCCGTGCCTGCATGTGGGAGTTTCTTGGAAGCTCTGCAGGTTACTGGTCCTCCATCGTCAGTAATCCCTTCCCGTTTCCCCGCTCCTTGGCTGAATTTGAGGGACACTCCCATTTCCGGTGGCCGATACCTCCACAGAAGACACAATGGTTGCAATTTCCCGCATCTTTTTCTTGACATCTGTCACATGCGCCGCGGGCCGTCCTTCCGAGTTGACCCAGCTCCAAAGTGGCCGCTGTGGTCTATAATTTCACATTTGTTTCTTCTTGCTTGTTTAACGCCTTGGACCTCCAGCCTAAGGGCTTTGATCTCCTCTAACAACATGTTTTGTTCGACAGAAGCCACTTAAACATCAATACGTCTAGCCCCGAAGCTTTAGTTTTGATGTGCCTCCGAGTGATACCATTCAGACCGTCGAATAGGGCTTGGTCATCAGTGGTTGTTCCGATAAGCTCAATTCTAAGAAACTTGTCTACCAAACCAGTGCAGAGGGTGTTCCGGAATTGTCTCAGGCTTCTATCTCGAAGTCAGTAATTTTTCTGCTTTAAAGTCAAAACATGATATAGAAAGTCTTGTGGAGTTTCTCTGGGGCTCTGGGTAGCCGTACATAGTTCCTGATACGACTCAGTCGCGGATTTCTGACGATAGAATGAACGAATAAGAGCCTGTGCCTTGCTAGGGTGAGACTGACTAGGCCGTCCAGGTACTCCCGGAGCTTGGCTCTACCGTCTGAAATATACTATCTAAAATGTCAGCTTTGGAGTAGATTCGCTTCCTCCCGACTTCAATCTGCCTCAGGAAACTCAAGTAACTTAAACGTTTCGCTCAGTTTTTTCGATAGATATCCTGCGAGTTTGAAGTTCTCAAGTTTAACAAACGTTGTGTTGCAAGCCCTGGCTAGAGGTACTCCACTCTGAGGCCCTGAGCCAAAATCCTAGTACGTTGAAAGAATTCAAGGTACTCAAAATGCTCTGTAGCGCTGCAACCAACCCCCCCCTCCCCCCCCCCCCCCCCACCACCACCACCACCAATTATCTGCAGTGTCAATATCTTCCCCGAGCAGTCCTTGGGCCTGTTCATACGTCAGATTCTGGGCATCTGCCCCATGAGTCATGACTCTTAGACATGAAATCAAACTGATCACGGTTCTCCAGTCCATAGGCCCTGGTTCTTAAGGCGATAACCTGTAACCACTGTGGCCTGTAACCACTCTGTCATCTTCTGTCCTTAGCTCAGTCTCAGTTCTCCAAATCCCGGACGAGCCCCAAAAGTTGTTACCCCTGCCGTACGAGAACAGCAGCTACAAGGACAGAGAAAGGATTACGGTATATAAATGAGCGACCCGCCGCAAGATGTGTGTTCACGGTTTACATTGAAACGACACGCTGGCTGCGCGCACATCCCTCTAGCGAACATTCTGTTCAGTGCTGCCTCTTTGTCCCGTGTCCCGAATCAAACATCTCTGAAACTTACCCTGCCCGTCACGTGCAGTCCCTATAAAGGGAACTTGAACTATCCCGGCAAACCCACATTTTAAAAATTTAGCTCCCCCCCCCCTTCATCTTTTCTTTGCAACGTTGCTATATTATAAATTACTATTTTATACTTAAGAGCAATTATATTAAGCAGTCCCCGACGCTGCGATGCATATTCCCTGTCGTTCTTGAGTCTATGATGTAACCACAGTCCTTGCTCCTGAAATATCGGTTGCAACCACATCCAGTGGTCTTCGACACTGTGGTAATAGATGTTTCCAGTAGTTCCCAACGTTGTATTTAACCGAATTTAGGAAAAATTGGCATAACAACCGAAGACGCACTTTCTGATAGTTAATATGTTAATGTTAACCAATGTTGTCTTCAAATAGTGACGCCGCTGACGTAACAATGGTTCAGTCAATCACGCATGTACTTCATATTTAGTCCGGAACCGATATGTCATGGCTGTCGGGCCTTACAACGGGGACTTCTTGCCTGGCTGTCATAGAGTGGTTACAGGCCACAGTGGTTACAGGTTCTCAAATATTAAGTAAATAATAAAGAGATGGACCATATAGTGCGAAAAAAAACGCTTGGAAAATGTCAGATAAGTAATAGTTATAAGGAAATGACCCAGAAAAGCAACAAATTTAACCTAAATCTACACTAATAGCAATTGAAGTGGTAATATCACCTTGCATCATAAAGGGGCTCGATCCGACCAAGTCATGCGTCCTTATCTTATGTAGTATTGTGTTAGTGGGTTTCGGTACACAATCTGAATATTACTGGAGCCTCGTTTGACTTCACGAATATCTGTGGACAGCTATTCATTAGGCTAGTGACTAACATATATAGGCCTATCACTAAAGGTCTCGCCATGAACAGAGCTTGGCATGGGTGTTGCATCTCTTTTCTGTAAAATCCTCCTGGTGCTTTTAGTACAGGTGAGGGACCCACTGAGACACGAGCAACTCACGAAACGCACAGAAAGTAACGAGACTAAGTGTTTAGCAAAACTGTTTGATCAAAGAATATGAGGTAATATAGCATTTACAAATGGTACATGGTCATGATCGTCCTTCGCAGTAATGAGACAAAATACCTAGGAATTACAGAATGACCTTCTTTCCTGTGACATTAAATACAGGCTTATGTACTGGGAATCTAGTTTCAAAACCAATGGATCAATGGAAATCAAAGCGTGATTTATACCACATACTTTGCTCACCAAAAGATAATGCATTATAGATAAGCAAGGTGTGACTTAGTGTAAGTTTTTCTGAAGATTGACAAGCACGGTAGGGACACGTTTAGGTTAGCAGCTATGATTAAAGACTTGATCAAATTCTTCCCTGGACAGTTTGTTGTCAAATGGACAGTATGTCCGTAGCGACTTTCCGGGAAGCATATACAGTATTTCATATGTTTAATATATAATTACTTGTGACACTGGAGTGCACATATAGGGAATATTACCAACCCTTCAGAGCTTCATCACCTATTTGTCACCTTTTTGGAAAACACGCACAGAAGTCATTATATTATTATAGTAAGTACAGGAAAAATATAAAATAAAGGAAACATGAATAAACATTGTAAAATGTTGTGTAAATTTGGTTTAGTTCTAAATTTTACGACAATAGATTGTTTTTGTCTTCATCAAAATAGGTGTCACTTGACATCGAGTCAGTCATGATGATGCTTTCTTTTTCAGGCATGTTTCAGTGGTTTTTGTAATTTTATATTTATGTTCTGTATGTTTTTTATATATCCTGTAATTGAGAAAAATTGAAACTGTTGGATAATAACACATGCACCATGTAAATTTTGTTTAGTTCTAAATTTTACGACGGTGGATTGTTTTTTGTCTTCATCAAAATAGGTGTCACTTGACCTCGAATCAGTCATGGCGGTCCTTTTTTCAGGCATGTTTCAGTGGTTTCTGTTATTTTGATATTTGTGTTGCTGTATGTTTTTATATTTCCTGTAACTGAGAATAAATGAAACTGTCTGATAATAACATGCAACACTTTTATATCGTTATATTTTTTATTCTTAGAAGTTGTGTGTACTATTAGGCTTAAATGTCTCATATAGGCATTTTCAAATACAAATATATAAATTTGTTTACAAAATCGGAACCTTTTGATTTAATTAAATTTAAAAAAATGGCACCATTGCCACGCCAATATGATCACATTATGATATCTGATTCATATAAAACTATTACATAAAGACTTGGAAGCGAGTCAATGGGATATATTGAAAGAAACATATTAAAAGAGAGGTATTGTTTTAGTGCTGCTAATTAATACTAATTGACCAAATAATAAGTTACTAAAGTCGTTGCTTATTGACATTTTGGAGACAGAACAAATTAAAGCAGATATAAAAGCTGTCAAAATGAGGGTTACACGATTTTCTATATAACTTGGACATAGCAATATAATTCAATGGTTTTCTTTTTTTCCCTACCAATACGAATAAACACATATAACCATTAACTCTTTTTGAAAGCACACAAAGAATTAATAATGGACAAGCGGATGTAAATAAAGAAGAAACATATTTGTTCAATGTTTTTCATATTTTAATAATAAAGCCCTATTAAATAATATAAATTTATTCCCCATTATTACATTTGAAAGACATGCATTTTGTGATAGATAAATACTTATTCTCCAAAAGAAAGAAACTCTCTGGGATTCTAACGTGCTTTAGGCTTCCTGTAGCGGCTGGTATATACACCACAATACTTGTCAAACTTTGTTACTTTCATCTATTTATTTGACGCATTATCTTTTTGAGTGCTTGCTTATACCGAATATTCTGGAGCATTCACCTGATAACAATATTTTCATTTTTTTTGTCTTTTTACATTTAATTACATTTTACTTATATTTCTATGAATCCGTAATCATAACAAAAAATTGTCATGGTTCATCAATATTGAATATTTTCACGGGGAAATTGAACACTGGTTGCAAGCCGCACGTCTGCACCGGACGTGCGACCTCCATTATGCTTATGCTTTTAGCAATTATTATCTGCTTCACAGGTAAGCACAGTTTAAAGAAACATTTGTTCCAATCGGACAGATAGGATTATAACAATTTTTGACCCGCAAAAACCCGCAATGAGTTATTATGTAGCTAGCCTCCGAATATTCCAACTCTTTGCTGGCCCCACAGTTAATTATATTTGTCCGTGGGCTAGAGGAATCCACCTTGACTCCCCCCCCCCCCCCCCAATTAGCCAAATCTATTTTTTTCTTATTGCTATATTTCTATATTTTGATTTTAAGGATGTAAACATTGATTAAACTGGAACTCACTAGTGGTCCCTTTTTTTAATAACAATAACAATAACAACTGAATATTTTCAATAACAACTGAATATTATGTCAACAATTTAGGGGTAGGGGAAATTAATATGACCATACCTCCATAACCTTTTAACCTAAAATAAGAAAGTACCCACCAAATTGTTGCATTTACCAAGCCCGTTCAGATGATATACAAAATATGCTAATGAGGTCAGTATTGATGTCACCGGGAGTCAAAAGGTTATCAGATTTTCCCGTAGGCCAAAATATAGAAACTAATGACTCACGATATCTCTGAATGGAAGAAATAGATCAACTGATCAATTGTTGGCCTTATTTAGGTTTATTCCACACACTCGGAAAGTTTTCGATGACACATGTTCAAGTATTTCTGAAAATAAAAGCATCTGAACAAACGACATTGATGCATTATTAAGGATTTTGTGAGAAACGCCATGTTATGGGTAGTGGAATTTAAAATGACCTTTACTACATCACTTTTTAATCTAGAACAATGAAGTACCCATCAAACTGTTGCTTTGAGAGTGCTAGTTAAGTTGATATATAACATTTGCAAATAAGGTCAGTATTAAGGTCACAAGGGTTCAAATGGTCATGGGATTTTCTCCTCGGTCAAAATCTAGAAACATACGACTCTTTATACCTCTGTATGGAGGAAAAAGACCACACGATCAATTTATGGTCTGATTTGGGTTTATATCACACCCTCGGAAAGTTTTGGCCCACACATGTACAAGGATTACTCAAAATGTAACCACCTGAACAAACGACAATGGTGCAATATTTAGAATGTGGTGATAAACGCCATGTCAGTGGTAGGGGAAATTAAAGTGACAAAACCGCCATAAATTTTGACCTAGAACAATAAAGTACTCATGATATTGTTACTTTGCATGTCAATTAGTATGATATATTAATATACAAATATCATAGGTCAGTGTTCAGCTCAGCCAAAATCTAGTAAAAACTGTTATATATAAGGGCATATAAGGTCGGTTGAGCTCAGATTCAGTACTCTATATATAACTGCCAAAAATCTCGGTGGTTTTACATTGCAGCTAATTCACTGGCACATATCCAATGGCCAGCTAATATCCCAGGACTTTACTGATGCTAAATAAAATGAAAGAAATTCACTTTTTTCGCCTTTGTGACGGATATATTGCAGCTATTTTGAACGTCTACCTTTTATCTTTAATTTGTTACAATCTGTTAGCATCCAAAATGTGATAAAGTTTTCTGTGCTTCTGAAACCGGCTTCTGTGGCTCAGGGGTTGAGCACAGGTCTCAAAGCCGGATGATCGTGTGTTCGAATCTCAGCCGAGGCGGTGAGATTTTTCACGGTCGGCCCCCACCCAGGGTGAGCGCTCTGCAGGCCTAATTGGAAGGCCGTGCCCAACGGCCGTATTTAACTCACAAACGAGTGCGCCTTTCGGGTCCCAGCAATTGGGACGATTAGGGACCCAGAACCCGCAGGTGCAGTAGTCACCGGGCCTGGTTGACGCCAGGATATAAAATGAGAAGAAGCGCGTGATACTGCCCTGTCACGTAGTCCGAAACCGGAACGGATTTCTGCAGATGTACATATACGTAGTTAAGTTAGCATGGAGGCGGTTACCTCCACAAAAAAAAATGTGATAAAGTACACTTTTAAGAACAAAATACTTTCGTTCAGTCACGGGGTGCACACAACGTCCCAGTAGATCATCATCTATAAAATCATAAGTGTATGATGATATGTAACTAAATGGATACTTACCCCTCTTACCCTTTGTGGTCACCATTAAAACAACTAAATTATATCCTTTTACTCAAAATGTAAAATATCAGTCAAGTCTCCTGATGCCCATATCTGGCTACTGACCAGTGTTCTATGAGCAACAACACGGTATGTAGGGCACTTTAGAGAGACAGTAATTAATTGCTGCCACTTTGGCTACCATTTACATGATGCGGCCACATTGTTATTCTGCTAAAATCCTAAATGTTTTAAGTGCAAAGTGGGGATAAAAAAAGCTTCGTTTGATTAAGTCATGATGGAGGGTCATGACGCACCATCTTAATAAAAAAAATCCTCTTCAGTTATACATGCAAGGTGATAAGAGTAGTTCATCCATGAATCAGGTACAAATGATAATTCTTGCACCTGCACAGCAAAGAGTTTTTCAGAACATGATCGTGAGTGAACTTATTCATACTGAAACAGACAATGATGCAGTACAGGAGCATCAATATTAATAGTTTTTTTTTATCTGACGACTAAATTATAATGAAGGAGTCGGCGTCATAATGGCAGGCATTTTATAATTTTGTAAGTAAAATATTTAAACAAGAAATAAAAACAGATCTCCTGGTACTATAACACATGATTGCTAAAACAACTTTAATATATCCAATTGCCTGGTATATTTGGATTATTTTGTCTATTTTGGATTTTACTTACTATGCACCCCTTTTATTCGTCTAAACAATTAAAATGGGTTAAAGGAGACTTAAGGCTGCCGAAAAAATACTTCCGTTTAGTTCATGGGGAGTGCAGAAGCCCCTGTTAATTTTATCCTTTTGCTGGCATACGAAATATTGATGAATCACTTCTTTCTAGATTTTGGTCAAGGCCAGCATTCCATGGGAGTTTGACCCCAGCTGATCTCAATACCGACATAATACTTGAATATCTTATATATTAGCTGAACTGGAATGACAAGGAAAAAAAATATTTGATAGGTACATTATTGCGTTATGTCATACACTTTTGGAGTTGGAACTTTGTTATTTTTATTTAAACGGTTACGGAGTTATGGTCATTTTAATTCCCACTAACTCTAAAATGGATGATGATTTTTCAGTTGTTATTTTGCACAAACAACCACAAACCACTAGTGAGTCCCAGTTTATTCAATGTTCACATGATCAAAATCAAAGTATAGGCACATAGCAAAAAACAAAATAGGTAAGGGTCATCGGTAGGGGAGGAAAGGTGAGTCCCTCCGGCCCACGGACTATCGTATGTACCTAGATTACCTAGACAGAGGGGAATATCTTAAGACATTTTGACCTCTGGTGACCTCAGTACTGACCTTATTTGCATTTTATATCATCTTAACTAGCACCCTCAAAGCAACAATTTGCTGGGTACTTTATTATTCTTGATTAAAAGGTGTTGTAGTTATATGGTCATTTTACTTTCCACTACTCCTAACATGGCGATTCTCACAAAATCCCTAATATTGCACCAATGTTGATTGTTCAGATGCTTTGATTTTTAAAAATACTTGGACATGTGTGATCGAAAACTTTCCAAGTGTGTATATAACCCAAATCAGACCATAAATTGATCAGTCGATCTGTTTCCTCCACCAAAAGGTATCGTGAGTCATTAGTTTCTAGATTTTGGCCTAAGGGAAAATCTGCTGACCTTTTGACCCCTGGTAACATCAATACTGACCTCATTAGCATATTTTGTATATCATCTGAACGGGCTTGGTAAATGCAACGATTTGGTGGGTACATTTTTATTTCAGGTTTATAGGTTATGGAGTTATGGTCATTTTAATTTCCCCTACCCCTCTAATGGGTGAATATTCAATTGTTTTCGCGACAAAAACAGCCCGGAACCACTAGTGAGTCCCAGTATTTTCAATGTTAACATCCTTAAAATCAAAGTATAGGCATATAGCAATAAGAAAAAATAGGTTTGGATAAGTGGTGGTGGTGGGGATGGAGTCAAGGTGGGTCCCTCCAGCCCACGGACTATACGTTGTCTGCCATGCAAAAGCATGAACAAAAATCATGCCCTGGACGGTTTCGGGATAGTATGGGGAACTAGTGTGTGATAAAGTAATCAAATAAAGAGGAGTGTAAGTTAATAATAGGGTGATGTAATATAATGAATGGCATATTAACTTTCACATGTTCTTCTCTAGAGGAAGGAGTCTTCAGTGTGTCCAAGGACGGCAGGATCTATCAGATTCAAGGGAGCATGCGCGTTTCGTCAGAGGAAACAAAGCGCCTTCACTTCTGTGTGGGATCATCCTCTGGGAGCATCTGTACAGCAAGGTGTCTGTTAAAATGTAATGAAGAGAGCTCTTGCACAGCCGTCACTGTGTTCATTAATGGATCATGTGACCTGGCCCTGTCGTCAGACATGGCAGTTTTACCATACACGGAAGGTTCCGTGTACCTCGGAAGATATGGTAATATATAACACGATGATGTCAATGAAAATTAATCCAATTTTGATAATTATGATTTGTCTGTTGAACACTTTTCCTGTGACTTCGTCATGACAGGGTAACATTATAAATAATGTGTAAAGTAGGACATCGGAGCAAAGGCCACACTTCTACATTCTAAAGTTTGTTTATTGTGAACAAATTACGGTCTATAATTAATTTTAAAAACAAATTCCCGACCTTTCCTTTTATTGCTTGTTTAACTGTTTAATGTCATATGTAAAACTACTCAATCAAGAAAGAGAAAAGGTGTGCCGTGTAATAATTTAATTGGTGAAACACTGAAGGGATTTATACAGATTCTAAACATACTAACGATTTATATCTGACACATATTTGATACTGAACAAAATTTTTTTAAGCTTGCCCTGCCGGATTTGGTTATCTGCTGCAAGCAGGTGGATCTTCCGTACACGGGGTATTGCAGCCCTCTTGTTACAAGTTTCTTCCGAAGAAAGCCAACTGGAAGAAAGCACGCGAGGCCTGTATTGAGATCGGTGGTGACCTGGTCAGCGTGGAAACGGCAGTGGAACAAACTCACCTGAAGCGGATCATACCAGATCATCCACCTGTAGGGGACACAGGTGAGTAAGCTAATCACCGCTCTCTCTCTCTCTCTCTCTCTCTCTCTCTCTCTCTCTCTCTCCGGAAGCGTGAACTATAAATACTAAATGCATCTGTAGAAAATCCATGGTTCCATAAGATAAATAGTTCTGATATACGCTGGTAGAGACTGAATGTCGCATATTTTAATTGATATATATTTTAATTGTTAATATATATAATAATATATATATAATAATAATAAATTCAAAATTTTATTTGTAATTTAAATTTATTTATCATTAATGGTGTGTTGGGGTTTTTGGTCTGGGATTCCCCCCCCCCCAGTCACTCATTAACCCCCCCCCCCCCAGTCACTCATTAAAAAATTTGCTCATATTGTAACATTGGACCTAGAACTTATAATGTACAACATATTAAGGAAAGAAGGCCCTGAAACATCTATTAAGATACCTGAACTCAAGTCACAGAAATTAGGTGACTGAAATTTAGCAAACAGAAAAATATATGTCTAGTGTACATAAATTAGGTTGATATTGGCTAATTTGTGTTAATTATTAACAAGATCATAAAGTATTTAGATAGAACAGTGGGAACAATATTCACCAACTCAGCATTTTAACTATTGAAGGTAGAGAATATTTGTATTGCAGCATTTAACTCTCTTTAAATTATAAGATTAGCTTTTTTTTAAGTTATTAACTCCAAAGTGAAACCTCAACAATGTTTGTCAACCACTGAAATAAAATTCTAAATCCAATTTTCACGCATGTTCACCTCTATTTTTGAGACTGCTAAATGACAGCAATCATATCATTTTCTCGGTTGTGGATTTTCTGCTATTGAAAATTACAGTTATGGTTTCACAAACCTCTCCCTAGCCCCATGTTAGGGCACGATTGCATGCTGCTCACCAAAATGAGCATCATGACTGAAAAATTACTTTTGTTCACTTATAAATGAGTAAAGCCGGTATTTAATTATGCAGGTATATATTTAATATTACACATGTAATTTTGATATTCAGAACAGATAATTATCTCAGTTAAGTTGAAAATTTTTATATTAAGTCAAGTAGATGTCTCAGAATTGACACAGTTTAGAAACTGTGTTTAATTATGGTATAGTTGGTTTAGGTGTAGTTGATGTGAACTTGCATGCTTTAAGAATAGAAGAAACCAAAGAAGCACATTTTATTTCTTCGTTAGCTTTTTCCTCACTAAAATATTTTAAATGATCTTGTTTATTATGTGTTTGTGCCCTTGAAAATGGTGTATCTGGAATAAATGTTTGCTGTATTTTCTGATTCAAGATGATAAAAATCAAGCTAGCCTAAGATTAAATTAGGATTCTGATCCGGGTAAGCCCAGTTTAAAAACAAGCAGCCACAGGATTGTAATCATGACTAGCTCAGATCAAATTCTGATCTGGGCCGGCCCAGTTTATAAATCAGTCCATCACAGGATTTTAAACTTAACCAGCCGAGATCAAAATTCTAATCTGGGCCAGCCAAGTTTAAAATCGGTCCAGACCAGATTTAAATTCTGACGTTTTCACCACAGGATTGTTATCTGGACTGGCCCAGATCAAAATTCTAATCTGGGCCGGCCCAGTTTAAAACTGGTCTGGCCAAGATCAAAATTTTGATCTGGGCTAGTCCAGTTTTTAATTGGGCCAGATTCTACTCTATATATATATATATATATATATATATATATATATATATTTTAAAACTGGGCCAATGTTTTACAAATTCTTTGAATTGATTAAAGGCAAGCTAGGTAAATATAGTGTAATTGAAGCCAGCCTAGGAGTAGATTAGGATTCTGATCTGGGCTGGTCCAGTTCAAAAACAGTCCACCACAGGATTGTTAATCTGACCAGCCGAGATCAATTTCTAATCTCGGCTGGCCCATTTTAAAATCAGTCCAGACCAGATTTAAATCCTGAAGTCTTCATCATGCCCAGTTTAAAACAGGTCTGGCCCAGTTTAGAATTTGATCAAAATTATGATCTGGGCTGGCCCAGTTTTAAATTGGGCCAGATTCTAATCTGGGCCTCGACATATTTATATATATATATAACGATTGCATACAGAAGCCATCTACTGTGACAATAATTTGAAGAAATTATATGACTATAATTAAGTGAAAGTTTAAGAGTTACTTTGTATAAATTGATGCTCACAGGATAACACGGAAAAATGTTTTTAGTTATCAATTTAGGGTAATCTTAGGCATGCTAACAGACACATGTATATAATGTATGCATGTGGATGAAGACTCTTGCACGCGAAAATGCAAGGAGTATAGCTGTCAAAGTGAAGAAGACAGGCTAAAGTAAATAGATCCCAACATGATTAAATATCTGTCCTGATCATTGCTGATTGACCTTGAATAAGCAGCTCTGATCGAAAACTGACAACACTTCAAAATAAAAGTAGGTTAACATCTTTCGGTGTATGTCATTGCCAAAGAAATAAGTGGTTCATTAGTTGTATCCGCCAAAACGAAGTTTTGCAGATACTTATTTTTTTACCGGGTTCCGCCGCCGCCGCCGCCGTTTTCGTTTCCGGAGAACTCCTCTGTGACTACCGGACCGATTTTTCCGAAACTTACACCAATTATCGGGTCACAATTGACCTGGTGCCTATTCATTCCGCGTTGACCTCTGACCTTTCCTCTCTTCAGTGCGTCCATCCGTGCATCTGTTTTGACACATTAACCGACATATCTTCGGACTCGTTTGACCAATCAGGAAATTTTTTTTTACACAAATGTAGCCCTTGGATACCTTTATAACATACACAAAAATGGTGGCGCCACCTGCAGCCATTTTTGCACAGCGTCCATCTGTTCGTCTGCCTCGGGTTAAAATCACTCATATCTCTGCAGTGGTTTGACTAATTCACCTGAAATTCGGCATGCGTATACATCCTGGATAGCTTTCTTGATTTTATGACAGGTGGCGCCACCTACATTCACGTTCACGCTGCAGACATCCATGCTTATATCTCCAGACTGGTTAGACGTATCTTCCTGAAAATTTGCATGTGCTTTGATCTCACATAGCTCTTTATCATACACAAAACTGGTGGTGCCACCTGCAACCAATTTTTTGCACAGCGTCAATCTGCAGTCGTTTGGCTTGGGTTAAAATCACTCATATCTCAGCAGTGGTTCGACTTATTCACCTGAAATTTGGCATGCGTATACATCCTGGATAGCTTTCTTGATTTTATGACAGGTAGCGCCACCTATATTCACGTTCATGCTGCAGATATTCATGCTAATATCTCCGGACTGGTTTGACGTGCCTACCTGAAGTGATGCATGTGTTTGGATCTCACATAGCTCTTTATCCTACAAGCAACTGGTGGCGCCACCTGCAACCATTTTTACACCGAGTCCATCTGTTTGTCTGCTAATGGATAAAATCACTCATATCTCGGCAGTGGTTTGACTTTTCCACCTGAAATTTTGCATGTGTATACATCTTGGATAGTTTCTGGTTCAAGAACAGGTGGCGTCACCTACAGTCATGTTTACGTGGCAGACATCCATGCTATTATGTAACACATCTAACTCTATTTCCCCTTGCCACTCAATCCATGCCTCACTTCACCCGTCCTACTCTGATTTTGGCGGATACACGTAGTCCTTGTCGACTACCCGTATTTTAGTTTTTCTGAGAAAATTGACACCAAAAATTATGTGCGGATTTTGCTGTAAATGTATACAGAGTTAGGATATAACCGTACCGTATGAACAACCAATTAAATTTTGGAGTTAATTAGAATCACCATAAAGATGTTAGGCCAAAAAAAAAATAAAATATAGTTCTCAGGCACCGCCCTCGTTAATTTTAACCCCCAGCATCAAACATTTTTATTTTGATTTTCATCTTTCAAGAATTAAGATAAAATAATACAATTTTGATATGATTTCCTTTGTTATGTAGTGCTTTTACCTGTTTAGCAAAAACACCCTGTTATTTTCATACTTTTCCATAGTCATATGACATTTTTTATCGAAACATACAAAAAAAAGGGTAAAAAATAAAATACCGCCGGCCCGCAGTGATATCTGAAAAAAGTGCCTGAGAACCATACCTTTTTATATTTTTGGCCTAAATAATTTTTCTTAATATCAATATGACAAAGGAAGATTTCTTCGTCTCCATGTAGAAGCTGCCTTTTCGTATGTATTTATTCTGCCAATCGCCGCGTGAAACCGGTTACTGAAGCTTGACGGTGTTAATACATGAAAAATGTACATATGAACACATGGCTGATTAGAATATTCTCGCGGAGGTTTGTAGGCTCTGATACAAAACCTGTTTGTTAATAGAATAACTGTCAGATTAAAGATAAACTGGTAATATGTTTTCAACGTCCTTGGGGATGTGGGACTTCCTTGAGAACAACATTTTCTCAAACAACCCATTAATTTGCTTTATAGACCATGGTTGTATCATGAGAATATATTTATTAAGGTATAGATAACAACATACATGTGAATCCAAAACTGTTATGTCAAACGGTGGTCGCTTCCCAGTGTTGACACAATTGAAAATCCCTGACATTTAAAGCGGAGTCATTTGGTCTTTGTTTAGCGTTTGGATTAAAAACCACTTCTTCCTTTTGAGAGGCATTACAATGGATAGGAGTGGGGTGGGGGGGGGGGGCAAAATAAAACAAACTTCTCCTAGAAGCGGATACCTACGATTCGTGTGCAGAATTCGGAGAGTCAAATCAGAGCGAAAGAATGAATCAACTGCGTATTTATTATATAGATAGTTCGACGTGTGTAAACATTTATTATTTTACATAGATTGAACTAGTTATAATGACAAACAAAGGGCGAGGCTAATGGCTCTCATTCTTTTATGAAGAGATGATAGAAAAAGATGACGGAAGCGAGAAGACCCGGAGAAAACCTTGGGTGGGCGACTACAGTCCAGTGTCAGGTCGAAGATCTTCTGTGAGTCCTCTAGCTTCCTCTGTCTCTTAAGACTACCGAACGCCACCACTCGAGCCTCTCTGCCTATGCAATAAGCTGTTCTGTCGAACTGTGGGTGAATTGAACTGCAAACAATCAAATGCTCTGCTTAAGGTTACAACTGTAGAATATTACGTGATGTGCTATGATGCTTCGGGAGGGAAACTTGAATGGACAGCATGTTTTCCCGTATTACGTGTCCACTGGCTGTTTCTGTATATCAGTATAGTCTTACAGGATATCGGGATTTGACACCGGTCTAACTCTATGCGTAAACATAATGTTTACCATTTTCACGTGTACGGGCTGTTCTGTTTATCAGTGTTCAGTATTACTAGACGTCGAGCTCTGAAGTAGCAGCAGCTTACCATCCAAACGTCGGTATTATAATCTGGAGATGTTGAGTAGGCAGTACAAGCTTCTCTGACTCAGGGGCAGAGCGCAAGACTCAAAGATCATGTGTTTGAGTTTCCGCTGAGGCGGTGATATTTTTTTTCACGGTCGTCCCCAACCCAGGCTGAGAGCGTTATATATATATATATATATATATATATATATATATATATATATATATATATATATATATATATATATATATATATATATGTATGTATAAAGTTATATGTTTTATGGGAAGGCCGTGCAAAACGAACGTGTTTCA
Organism: Sipunculus nudus; assembly: GCA_026874595.1. NCBI lineage: Eukaryota > Metazoa > Annelida > Sipuncula > Golfingiida > Sipunculidae > Sipunculus > Sipunculus nudus. Next base: position 9,948,453 of record CM049309.1, read on the forward strand.
CTCAAAAATGAGTGCGCCTTTCGGGGGTACTTCGGTGGTATGACCCAAAAATGAGGGCCATTCCACACCCAGAGCCCGCAGGTGCAGTAGACACCGCACCTGTTTAACACGAGAATATAAAATGAGAGGAAGCCTGTGATACTTCCGTTTCATGTAGTCCGGAACTATGCAGATGTACAAACTGAAAGTACATATAAGTAGATGTACAATGGAATTCCTCAGATGTATATATATACTGTGGTTGTCTTCTTATTTGTGGTGGTTTCAAATTCGCGATATTCACGGTCGCTCTCTGACCGCGAAATTGAAACCACGCAGATTTGAATGCATATGTATATACCAGGCCATGATCATTAATTTCAGAAGCTGCCGTTGTAGTTGTAGTAGGCGACAGTTGAGATTAATCTTCAGCTAATTGGTGATGTCCAACGAGCCTCGTGAATATAATTTAATTGATTCAGGGAGAATTAGAAACAGGGTCCATTTATCGCCTATCGGTTTGCTTAGATGCAAAAACCGTGACCCTTTGCGGAAATGTGCTGACCCGGTGGGCGCGCCTGGCAGTGTTTCCTGCCGCCCGGCACAGGACTGAAGTCTGGAAAGTGTCAATGCCCGCCGGGCAGTAATATTTTAAAAAATACGTGTATAATGCCCGCCGGGCAGTTAATTTTTCAAAATTACATGTATGTGTGCCAAACCAGGTGACATCCACTGCCGCTTAAAATGAATATTGAGGAGAAGGTACTCTTTCACATGGTGCCGTATTTAGTAATTGTTAATAAATATAATTTGCCACAAAGTAGTGAACGTAGCCGCTAGGGTAGCGCCACCTTGTAACTGTATAAAGGACTAATTCTGTCACTATCGAAATCATGATGCCAAACGATGTTGGATTGGCTAGTGATGACGTGAATTTTGAATATATTTGAAAGGTCATAGTTCATTATGGGGCCAAATTGCCGTAGAACAGTGGAATGTGAGTTGTTTTGAATGAGCCTTGGCCCTGAACTGATTACAGCGCGGCAAGCGGGGTCAATGCTTCCCGCACGTGTCGGCTCAGCCGTCCGTGACCGTTCGAACATGCGATATCCGGACAGAGAAATAGTAGACCTGGATAACCATGAAATCAGCTGTTTATGAAACAATTTTGTTCTTACAGTTCTTAGTTTTATATTTGATAATAAAATATACTACCAGACTATTGATAGAGCGCGAAAAAAGAACCCCGTGAAACTTTTAAAAATACGAAAACCGCGAAAATTCAGCCCCGCCAATATAAAGGCAACCACAGTATATATACTTTGAATTAAGCTAGCATTAAAGGGGCAGTTAACTCCCACAAAACATATTATTTAAAAAAAGGTTAATTTAGTGTATTCATTCACCATTTCTGACAGTACTTCGTTATTTTTTTCTGCCAGTCACAATTTTGATAATAAATTAACATATCAAGCATCAATAACTTATAAAATATCAAATCTAAAGTAAACTCACATATCTTCATGCTGTGATATTGATAACAAGGGCCTTTTTATCACAATTTTTTTCCAAATATCACTCCAATACGTACAACCGGTGCAGATTTACCCATTGTGTGACTGACGGAAAATAAATTGTGATAGATAAATAAATAAATAGCGATAGTTACATGTCTGAATTATAGCTGTTAATCTGCCTGAAAGGAAACGCTGTTTTTGCATGAATATATAGAATATATTTTATATAACTTTTTACTTAACGTTTATATAACTTATTATGTTTTTATTAAAAATACTTCCACCTAGCAAACTGACCTGGCCTTTGGAGTCCAGGCCCAGTCCGTTCATTAAAACAAGGGACCCATGGGTCACTTCGCTCAGCTGAACTTTGGAAAGTTTTAGCAAATGCAAAATATACTTATATATATATATATATATATATATTAGCATTTAAAAAACTAAGAGGAAATAGTCTAACTGGTGATAATCAAATATTAAATATATATTTTGCGAATAAATACTGTGCATTTATTTATGCTATGTAACATTAAATAACCATGGGAATGTATGAATACCTGTCAATTATAGAAACAGGTAGAAAGTGGAGATTCGCTGAAGTATAATTATACATATTGTACTTATTAACTGAAATACAATGCTGTTATTCCTTTTAAATTCCATTTACAAATGAGCATAAACTCAATCTGATATGTATAGATTTTACTGTAAAATACACGAAAAGTATGGCCTGAAACCATTCATATAATACATTAAGGGAAAAAACCTTATGTGCCTAAGAGATACATGAAAATGTGTTTATGTTATTAACAAGTCTAGATGGAGGGAGAGAGGCGGAAGAGAGAGAGAGAGAGAGAGAGAGAGAGAGAGAGAGAGAGAGAGGGAGAGAGAGAGAGAGAAGCATTCAGTAGTGCATATAGGAAAAATTGATTAATTATTATTATATAACTAATGATTAACAGAGATGGACATAAAGAGCGGATCACTTTATGTCCCATTCTGCTGAGGCAAGAATATATCTTTCAATTAGATCCTAATTTTTTTATTACACAATTTTTTTTCTCATTTAATCAATCCTTTTACAATTGCTATAAAACTAATAAACAGGTCCACAACTGCAAGGGCTCAATGGCAGGGGGAGGTTTTTTTTTTTTTTTTTGAGGGGGGGGGGGGGGGGGGGTTAATGGTGAGAGTAACAACACATCTGCTTATAAACACAAGTTATGAAATTTAAGGTAACAGTGTTAACAGAAGTAATAGTTTATTCATAATTATTAAACATTTAAAAACAGACAGAGAGATTGACCAACAAAGCCAATCAGTTTCTTTCATTTCTGCTGAGGCAGAAAAATAATGAACAAATGGTTGTATAAAATCCTCATTCTTTTCATGACATCACTTTTTGTTTTGAAGTTTATAAATTTTATACATTTGCAATATAACATATTTACCTGTATCTAAGCTGAATCACCATTTTTCCCTTATTTGGTCAGATAACAACAGATTATGCATACACATGTATTTATTTTTTTATCATAAATATATATATATATATATATATATATATATTATAAATTTGCAAAACAATCAAAATCTGAAAATATAACTTGATTCAGAATTTTCAATTTCAAATTGCACCTTTCTTTATCCATAATTTGGCTCATATTTGGTCAAATTGTGCTTCCTGATGGGTTTAATTATATTTTAATTTTGTGGGGGGGGGGGGGGGGGGGGAGGAGGGATGATATGATAATAACTGTACACCTGTATCTCCTGTTCCGTAGTGACCCATTACGAATCATGCATGCAGGTAAGCAGAGAGAGCTGCACTGAGTGACCTCCGATGACCAAATGGGCTGCTTGAAAAGCAAGTGAATACAATAAAAGCCTAAAAAAATCAATTAATAATTAGTCTAATATAGAAGCTTTTATTTTCAATATTCAGATTTTAAACATATTAAAACATCATAATTACATGCATGCTGTTAAAAATCAAATCCACAGTAGTTATAGGAACAAAACGTACCATGCTCAAAGTTTGGCCAAATTTAAGGTACTGTTTTTGTTATTATGCTAATGTTATAAGTTCTATCCTTTTGGAAAAAGTCTATAGCTTCAGCAATTATCTTTACTTCATATCTTTATAATTTAGGCAATTGTGACCTAATTTATGGTATGTACATAGGAAATATATGCAGGAATGGTTATATAAAACATGAAAACAATAACACCAGTGGTTTTCATAGAGGCAGTTTTGAAGTGTAATAATAGGTTTTTACTGGAAGACGGAGGTTTTCGTTAAATTTCTCGACGGAATGGAGTCGCAGTGACCCATTTTTTGCTTACGTGGGAGATCTTGGGGACACCTAACTGTATGTAGAATTTTATATTCGTATAGGTCACAAGGTTTCAAAACGTGCCTTGTTATTGGACGGCCGGGCGGACGACGGACAAAAGACCATCACTATAGCTCAGATGACTTTTAGTTAGCTGAACTAAAAGGCCTGTAAGTGAATGTTTTCATTGATAGCTCTGACACTGATCTGGAGGGATAATGGGTCTGGACAACATGTTTACCAGTATTACATATCTATGGGTTATTTCTGGTCATCATTGTAGGTTACTGGACTTCGGGCTCTGACGCCGATCTGGAGGGATTCTGGATGTGGACCACGACTGCTACAGACCTGATGTACACTGCCTGGGCTGTAGGGGAACCTAACAATTTCCGGGTTGCCAGGACTGCCTGTGTATGTTGATGGGAAGAAACTAGTCGTGGGAAGATAACTATTGTGGGGCAACCATGTACATTGCCTGTGAAAAGACAGGTCACGTTTTCTAGATGATTTTAAAGGTGAACTGTAAGGAGAGTTTTAAGATACCTGTTGAATCATAGGCCTACATGTCGATCACAGTTAGCTTTTTTTTACAATATTGCAACATAAATTTAAAGAAGTTTTGGGTAAAAAGCGTAAGGGGCGTCAATATAGGGGGGCGGGATGGGGAGGGGGGGTATATATAGCCCCCACTATTTGGCAAGGAGGGATGGCCAATGTAATCATCCCCCCCCACTTTATATTTTTAAAAAATAATAATTAGAATCAAATAGAATAATATTATAATATTGCAAATGAACTATATTAATAAATAGAATTAAAGACTTTGGATCCATTTACTAAAAATGTTATATCTAAACCTTGCTTTGAATTACAAAATAACTTATTTTCTATTAAATTATAGTTATTTGAAATATGATTAAGTATATATATAATTATACTTATAAATATATATATATAGTTGAATATATATGTCACTCAGAGGCGCTGAAAAAGGTATATTTGTGTGTGTATATAAATATACAAAGTCATCCCCCCACCCTGGAAGAAAAATTGACGCTACTGAAATGCTTAAAAACCAGAAAAGTCCTCCTTATCGAGCCTGGCTGCCTATAGCATGGTTTCCAGCCTGCCTTGAGCGACACTCACGCCCGTCAGTGTAGCGCAAGGCAGGCTGGGAACCATGCTAGGTTACCTTAGCCACTCAAATTTCGACTTTCAAAGTTTGTACATCACCCGCATGTTTTCTTTTAACAAAACTTGAATACTAGTACAGCAGGTAAGGCCTATAATATAGATCAACATTTTGAAGGGCAGGTATATGATAATAAAATTTATGATCTAGCATATCATAGCATATCCAATATTTACTTATGATTAATTAATATACATGGTTGAAAACCGATTCCAGTTTTTTTACATTTGCTAGCACTAATCCTGTTAAGATTTTCATAAAATATCAATTAAACTTCGAACTTTCCTCACAATTAACAGTTTCCTTAGAATGTGTTGCCTGTAAATGACAAATGCAACAATTATCGTGTGAAAATTTTCGATATGATTAGGAATTTACATTTACAGTAGAACGCCTTTTTTCCGAATGCCATTGGTGAACCCAATTAATTAGTTCTGGGGCGAAGCTGTCGCCAAAGTAAATGTATGAAAATTACGATAACAGCCCGCAGCGTACCTAACTACCTACAGGCCTATACTCAGGAGCGTTTGTGTGTTATTAACCATATCTCGTTTGTCCTCGAGCAGGCATAGTGCGTTGATTGGCTTAGGCTAGTAGGCCTATATCAGCCCAAATCACTGAGCAGTTTACTCGCATGTGCATCACCCTTGTATTTCACTCGATTCAGGTCACAGGGGCCTGTCACAAAAGAGTTAAAAAAAATAACTCCAAATTTGAGCCATAAAACCCCAAGAATAAGCGATATAGCCCATTCTGACATAAACAGCTTCCTTGACTACTTAATAACTAAGTAGTCAAGGAAGCTGTTTATGTCAGAATGGGCTATATCGCTTATTCTTGGGGTTTTATGGCTCAAATTTGGAGTTATTTTTTTATAACTCTTTTGTGACAGGCCCCTGTGATTCAGGTGTACTGTCTGTGGCTATTAAAGAAACTAACCGGTCGTCATTTGACCTTTCCCTCCGGTGAATTTGTTTGGAAAGAAGGCTCGCACTAAAAACAGGTTAGAAGGGCTTTTTAATATCCCCGATATATTTTAAGTAGGTTGAAAAGAAACCCGGTGTTCTCCCGGAGACATGGCATATCTGCATAAGAATTTGCTGCTGACCTCTGACCGTTTATTCGAAAAAAAAAGTTTTTTCGCCGAAATTGCTGAAATTGCTAGTTGAATTGCTAGTTGAAAATCAACATACAGTGTTGGAGCTCAGTCGACCATCAACATTGAACCATCAATGTCAAATCAGCATTGATTTAATGTTGAAAACGAGTTGAAAACATCTCACTCAACCTTATTTCAATTTGTTTTCAGTTTGTAACAATGTTGAGTGCCCACTAGGTGGTACGCTCCCGAGGCAGCGGAAATCTTGCGCTTCTAAAGAAGCCACTGATTATAGGGAGTTTGCCTGTAGTTAAAGCGCTGTGTAAAGAGCGTAACTAGGTGGTTAAAATGCTGAAACCATCTCAAGGAACTTGTCAGGATCTCTGGATGAAAAGTCCACAATGTAGCTTTTTATTGTTAATTCTTTAAAATTGTAATAATTGCTGACTGGATATGAGACTTTTGTGGAAATGTATTTCAATTATTTTTGTAGAACAATATTTGATTATGATTATTAGACGTTAATGGACGTTGGTTATCTGCATTTGAAATCCCTAGAAAGAAGGTAACTGGAGAATATACAGGACTGCAAATATATCACTAACCTTCATAATGATTTTGTAAGCTAAACGTGTATGATATAAAATAAAATTTTGGTTAAATCTTGACAAAGTTTTGAAACGGCATATACGGACTGGAATCAGGTGCATTATATAGTGGATATGTATGTAAATAGGTACTATGATAAAAAAAATTATGGACATGGACACATTTAGAAATATGGTAAAGGATTACAAATTTATAGAGGAGCTTTTTATTTCAAGCAGTTTATCTGTACAGTGCATATATATATATATATATATATATATATATATATATATATATATATATAATATTATAATAGTAGTATATGAGAGTTGAACGAATCTTACAGTGCTCTGTTAGCCCGATGCTAAGAGCTGATACACAGAACTTATAACGAAATGGTGTGTGTGTGCGTGTGTTCTGACCTAATAAATGTCAGTTATATGAATCGTAGACTGGTGTTACCTGTGACTTGAAATTAACGTGAAATAAAGTGTCACGTGTCACTGCTGTTGTTCCGGGTGATCATACTTCAGTAAGACAGGAGTCCATGCCACGGAGATAACGCATATAAACCACAGTATAAGGTAAACTGAAGTTAACACACAAAAAGTATGGTGGACGGAAGTACATGTATTTCAGTTCACTGATACTATACCGTAATCCCGAATTCAAACAAGTAGATACCATACAACGACAACATCCCAGGCCACTACAAAGGACATCACACAAACAACAGAGTCTGACAGATAGTTCTGCTGGACAGACTTTTCCATCGCTCTGTGAGAGATGGAAATACATTCCACGATCACTGATAAGAACACAGAATCCATCCACTGTCACTGTTTATCCAACGACTGAATTAGTTTAGTAGCTGACCCCCAGAAACTTTATCTGTCGAAAAGGACTATCAGAATTAAAAGGAGACAAACTAATCTGCAACCATTTACAAAACGGTCACTTCTGTCAAGTTTGATGAGTATTTATGTCAAAATATAAAAAGATATCACTGTTTTGCTGATAATTCACTACTAATAAAAATTCATGTCGCTGTTTGATGACATGTTTTCCTCCTAAAAAAACATACGGTAAAACGCTCTGCCCTCTCCGCTGGGGACCCGGGTTCGATTCCCGGCATGGCTATGAGAAATGGTTGTATACATAGTTTCCCGTCCAAGGTCTGTGGTTTTCTCCGGGTCATCCGGTTTCTTCCACCCTTATCGGCTCCCATCTTCAACTCTAACAGGATCTTCTATTTTGCCTTTAAGATCTCGGATCAACCAAAACCGACCCATTATGTCAAACTTTGTCTTTGCTGAGGGAGCCAGTGCGGGCCGGATTTTCCGGAAACCTGTGACTGGCTGGAGCGCCGATTTCACTTTCAGTCAGAAATATATGATCAAAACTCTTATTTTAAATTAAAATTAGAAAATGTAATCATACCTGTAGCTTTCTTGAGTGATACGATAAGCGGCCATGAAACGACTCTTCGACCCATGAAGCACTGTGTTAACGATTCGCTGCTGGTTACACGCTGTGCAACAGTTGGTGAATCCGCCATTAGAAGTTTATAAACGTGGCAAAAAAGCTCATGGCGCTTTTCACTTGGCTTTTTCTTTCTGTTTCGGGCTGTTAGGGACAGTGCCTTATCAAATTAATTTGGGATATATTAATTGTAATACCCTTCTCGCTGGCTTTCGTTCTCACCTATTATATGATCTGATCTAAGATAATATTAAGAACTTAAAATAACGGAAATCACGTATAATCCTAGGAAAGTGTACGAAACACCTTCCTCAGACTAGTAAATAACATGCATATAACCAAAGCTCTCGCAAAGAATAGAGCATGGCCTAAGTGTTATACATTTCGTTCCTGTGAATTAACACTGGTGCTTTTTTGTACAGTTGTGGGACAAATTGAGACAAGACGAAATCAAGAAAACACACAAAAAATCAATGATTTTTTTTTAAATTTTAAGAAAATGAGTTACATAAAAGAATATGAATCAATTTGTACTTGCTTATGTTATTCAGTAACTTCATCCTGAACATTATGACCCATGGGACTCCTTTGAAAGTTTTATCATTTGACGTGGAAATTATTTTGCGAATATCAGGGCAGGCTTGTAACACTAAACACATAAAACAGCGCAACTTTAATGTAATTAAAGACTTAGTGTGGTGTTTCATGGGGAGGTTGTGGCCAGGTTTGCCGTTTTTCTGCGGCGACTATCCAGGAAAGATGACAGTTTTTCAGATGTTGAAGATATTGGTGCACATGACGTTTGGCACGTCAGTCAGCTGAGCCTCATTACCCATGGGTCACTTATTTGAACATCACAAACAACGGGCAGATGGTTGTTGCTATAGTCAGTTAATGTAGAAATCAATAGATCAAGACATTGTGAATGGACAATATGTTTTGTAAATTGTGAGTAGTCTTAAATGATAAAAAAGTATGCGTCTTTTCTTGTCACCAAATGGAAAATAGGCGCTAACTGGCAGCCAGGCGGCCAGGGTGACGTGTTCATACAAGCATGTTAAGTGTAATAATAGCTGCTGAATACTTTTTTTTTTACATTTCCAATCAAGAGAATTATTACACCTGTATAATATTAACACTTATAGTCTATTAATATAGATAATTATATTAATATGTAATTGTAGCATATTATTATTAACAGATTTACTGGTATGAAGTTGTGCCGATTAGTAGGTTAGTTTAGGTATATCTTATAGCCTTGTGTATATAGTTAATATGTTGACAAAAAAGGGAACCAAATGACAGTAAAAAATCCGACTCAATATCCATGTTTAACACTGTTTAGGCTAATATGATATTTTTGTGACCTGCATTATATTAATATATTACATATATATTTGCCAACCAGTCTTAGGTGGTGACGTGCTGTGTTTTCTTCAGGTGCAACACATTAAAAAGAAGTATTGTTAGGGTGATGTCATTCCTACGTAACAAAGTATGAAATATTTTCACTTATTGCTACATGAAATTTTGGAGGCTCGACGTGTTAAAGGGACATAATCAGGAGCAATGTTATGACTTTTCTTTCACATCATCAGTTCAGTTTTGCTTTATACAAAAGTTTCCAAGCAAAACCTTCCCAGGACACGGTCTCAGTATCTCTCTTTGAGCTGTTTAACACCTTGTTATGGCTTTGTTAAACACCGTTTACCTTTGTCTGTTTACCATAACAAGGCCACAGGTCTGATTGTGAGCCACTGCACCTGATTTTTCAGCCAGCGGGAACATGCATTACATTTTTTTGGGGCAATGTCAGTCAGGGCATCTCCTAATTGACACGTGCGTTGGCCGGTCCACTGTTTTAACACTCGTTAACAGGAATAAGCAAACCGTTTCGAGGCAATATTTTGGCAGATACAATTTCATTTTAAAGGGAAGAAGCTATTTTTTGTGTAAATTCAACATGCTTTATAGGTGATTTGGCCTATTTAAGCAAATAAAAATGATAAAAATTTATTCCAACTGATATATTTAAAAGCATGCATATTGTGATAAATAATTGCTTTTGAAAAAAAGAGAAACTGTGTGCAATTCTAAGGCATTACCACTCTCCCTGCATGGTTATGCTTACATAATCCTCTACATTTTCAACCTTTTGTCTAATTAAGTCGCCCCAATGTTAATGTGAGTGCATGTTTATGCTGATTTTCTGGATAATTCATTCAATAAGAATAGTTTATTCTTCATTGTTTATGCACTTAATTAGATTTTAAATTATATTTTTATGTGAATCTGTAACCACATGAATAATGTGTTATGACTGGACATTACTGAAAACGTTCCAGACTCTAATTATGTTATTTGTTATTTTATGATCATGTTATGTTCTTACCAGAACCCTTATAAAGTGGACTGTGCAGGGGTCAATCATCCGGTTTTACAAAGAACCATACGTTAGACAGAGCAGGGAACCCTAGGTTTTTACACAGACCCCTCCTTATTGATCCTTCTGCGACCTTTACAAGTTTCCCTCCAATTTTGTCTTTATAATGAAAGGAGAGGAGAAGGAACCAGTGGGGATCAGTGTGTTGTGGCTCTTTACGGTTCCTTGTTTAAATGATTCATTAATTGATATTACATCTCATGTTAAGATGTGGAAAACATGAATTTTGCTTGCCGGATAATAAGTTAGCATTGGAGACTAGAATGTAATGGGTCTAATAATATATTCATTTGCCAGCTGACATATCTACCTTGGTTGGACTATAAGCCCGATAATAAGTGACTCGTATATAAATGACGGGCATCCCTCTATTTAGATACAGTTATCTCATGATAGCGACTACGCTTCCGTCTTAGGTTTCATATCATGACTAAAACTTAAACAGAACCAGTGTGCGTTCTGATGTACTTTCCCTGGATTACATAAACACAACATTGCATGGATTACATATGCGGTCAAACCTGCTGCTACCGTTCACCAGCTGCATATGACGTCATGTAATTCTGCATGAATGTCTGTATTATCTTGGTCAGTGTATGTCCCTGCTTATATCTCAGGAGAGATTTGACATAGCCTGAAATTGCACATATCCAAACATATCAGATAGTTTTGTTGTTTAAAAGACATAGTGGCGCCACCTGCAATTGTTTTGGGGTTTCATGCATATGTGCACATAGCTCAAGAGAAGTTTGAAGTGTCTGCCTGAAATTTTTTCCATACATATTCGATGGCTTTCTCATACACGAGACTGGTGGCACCAAATACAATCATTTCTGTGCCGTGTTAATCCATGCCAGTATTTCAGGAGTGACAATTTGGTAATTGATACTTGCACTTAGGATTCAAATGTTCAGTACTTACATCGTACATGTACATATGTCACTCAGTTTTCAAGTACTTTTCGAATAATGGTCAAGCCTGTTATCATGGAAGAATTAAACCTGATGTATATCCCATTGTACAGGTTCGCATAAGGCCTGTTAGCCTTGTTTTCTAATATTCTGTCAGTAATTTGCAAAAATCATGGAATGGAGCTTTTTTACTGGCTTCGAGATGGAATCAGTCTGATTCCCCCCCCCCCCCCCCCCCCCGCCGAGACCTTACCTCTGAGTACAAGTGCCACGCGTAGCTCGTTGCCGTGGCAGCATCGCCTGGTCAGGCATGGGCTGACCCACGTGTAAACCCTGACACGGCGTTCTCTGTTCGAGATGTTTCCTGTAGCGTGTGTACTGTGTATTATGTATTATTCTTTTCATTTGTTCGTGAAAGGGAATTTTCTAGAGTTTTCGGATGAAAGTTTATAAATAGGGGCTGTGTTTTTAGAGCCGGGAGAGAGGTAAGAGAATATTCCAGCGGACACAGAAGCGTGTATGTCAGTTTGTGGGACCTATTCCGAAAAGTGCGGCAATTATAGATTTTCTTCATGGATTTGTGACGAATCTTGCTTGGTCTTCAGATTACTTTCGAGATTGTTACAAGAGCTTTACATTGGACTGTTATTCTCTGAGAAGATTTGTGTGAACTATTCATCTGAATAAAATTATGCTTTAAAGGACTTGTCGCTGTGGCAGTGGTGGTATCCAGGTACTGTGCACTTTGTGTATTAGGCTGTGTGATTTGCTGTTATACTGTTGTTGTACTGTGTAATTGTATTGATTAAGTGTACTCTAATATCAGGGTTGTTTTAAGAATAAATTATAGTTATTTGTTAAAACTAGATGGGTCGGAACAACACGAATGCCCCTGCCTGGGGCAAATTAGAAACATTTGTTAAATTTTGAAATTTTTTTTAAGTTCAGGAGGTATCATATGGTCAAAAGTAGGTCAACAAAGGCAAAATGCAAACTTGATCCGTTACATGTCATTATCAAGCAACACACCAAAAATCAGGCCAGTATCTGCAGGCACTGTGAAAAAAAGTCCATACATGTGCATTTTCCATAAAAATTTCTGTCTTTCATGAAATTTTCTATGTTTAGGAGCTGTAAAACAATCAAAAGAAGGTCAACCCAGATGAAACGCGAACTCGATCTGTAACTGTCATTATCTGCCCACACATTAAAAAAACAAGGTGGTATCTGCAGGCATTGAGGAAAAAAAGTCGGTACATATGCATTTGTTATGAAAATTTCTTTTTTTCATTAAACTTTCTATGTTCAGGAGCAGTCAAATGGTCAAAAGAAGTCTACTGAGACAAAACAAGAACTTGATCTGTAACTGGTCATTATCTGCCCACACACCAAAAATTAGGATAATATCTGCAGGCATTGCGAAAAAAAGTCCGTACATGTGTATTTGTCATGAAAATTTATATTTTTATGCCCCCGCAACAAAGTGGCCGGGGCATATAGTTTAACCCATGTCCGTCATTCCGTCACTCCCGTCATTCCGAAATCAAACAGTTGTACGGACTTTTTTTTCGCAATGCCTGCAGATATTAGCCTAATTTTTAATGTGTGAGCAGATATAGACCAGTTACAGATCGAGTTCGCGTTTCGTCCTGGTTGACCTACTTTTGACCGTTTTACGGCTCCTAAACATAGAAAATTTCATGAAAAATATGAAATTTCATGACAAATACACATGTACGGACTTTTTTTCGCAGTGCCTGCAGATATTGGCCTGATTTTTGGTGTGTGGACAGATATAGCCCAGTTACAGATCGAGTTCGCGTTTCATCCCGGTTGACCTACTTTTGACTGTTTTACGGCTCCTAAACTTAGAAAATTTAATGAAAAATAGAAAAAATTAAATTAAATGAAAAATCAGGCCAATATCTGCAGGCATTGCGTAAAAAAGTACGTACATGTGTATTTGTAATATAAATTTATATTTTTCATGAAATTTTCTAAGTTCAGGAGCCGTAAAACGTACAAAAGTAGGTCAACTGGGACGAAACGCGAACTCATTCTGTAACTGGTCATTATCTGCCTACACACCAAAAATCAGGCCAATGTCTGCAGGCATTGCGAAAAAAAGTCCGTACATGTGTATTTGTCATGAAAATTTATATTTTTCATGAAATTTTTATAAGTTAAGGAGCCGTAAAACGGTCAAAAGTAGGTCAACTGGGACGAAACGCAAACTAGATCTGTAACTGGTCATTATCTGCCCACACACCAAAAAATCAGGCCAATATCTGCAGGCATTGCGATAAAAAGTCTGTACAACTGTTTTATTTCGGAAGGACGGACATGGGTGAAAACCCCTGACTTCTGTATTCATTCCCCTAGACATTTCACACTGCCTAGTTTTACAGAATCTGATTTTTTTTCTCCATTACAAAATTTATGTTCATCACGCATGCGTGATCTGTTGATATTAGGTGTGTAACAACAGAAATACCAAGTACCATGTATGTGTACTTACTGCAATACTGAGTATATACCATGTATATGTCCTTACAGCATTACCAGGTACCATGTATAAGTACTTACAGACTGTGCTGTTCTACAAACAGTACTATTAAATGCTGTGCACCATTATAAACCTGTTACTGTTGGAAATCATGTTTCTTTTTCTCTTATCCAAAGAGCTCTGATTTTTATTTCAGCCACTCACATTGACATCAGAAGAAAGCATATTGTTTTAAGTATGAAATCTGTATAAACTGATGTTAGAATTCTGTACTTGGCTTTTTGGCCCATGTGATCTTTTGTCTTGCTTGTGAACAGACTTCAGGTATAACAAACATTAATCTTTGCATTACAGAATTTGGGTCATTCTTTAGTATAGGCTTAGATGCATTTTCTGGTCTCATTTTAGTATATCTACATGAAGCAAAAAAGTTTCCGATTTCCGATGATTTTTGAGAAAACAAAATAATCAAAACCTGAAAATATGAAGAATATTACAAGAGTACAGTTATACACTGCATAATATGGCCCCTTGCATGTCGTGATCTCTGACCTCATTAAATATGTACAGATTTGGCCATAAATCAAACTCTGATGTGATATTTTACTGGTAAAACTTTTAGCCAGGTTAATTAAAACTCAATGCATTCCTAGTAAGTTATCGTAGTGACACAAAAGTCTACTGACCTCTGACCTCAATATACGCAGATTTAGCAGAGAAAATCCCACCACTCCTTGAGTGAGATTTGAACTCATGACCTCCCAGCCTTGAGTCCTGTGCTCTATCCCTGGACCACAGGAGCTTATAGAACTATACTGGTTACAGGCAAATGAAATCATTAAACTCAACACATGTATTAATTAATATTACAGTTTTATTAACATTTCATTCAGCATGTGTCAGGTAAGGTATTCACATTAGCCTAGATAAACAACATGAGTCACACCAGATCAGCAAGTAAACCATGCACATACATTTTTACACAATTTTCCATTTACATCATAGATATTCCAAATTAATGCTACAGCTTGAGTGCTCATATCATCAATATTCTGTTAAGCACAGACTGTCTTTGTTACATTTAAAATGACATCTGGGATCAGATATGTACTGTGTATATCTGGGTTACACTAATGCCAAGCTATGGATAATCATGATTTTTCCAATTATCAGCTACAATAGTCTTATCCACAATGGGATGCCCATTGAAATATGGGAATAGTTTCATTCACTGGCAAACCAGTCCCAAAAAGTAGGCTGTATTAAAGGAATGTGGTATAGGCCTAAAGGTCTAATTATCCATAATGAAACCAAAACCATATTTATCAATCTATTTTAAAAATTCAACAACATCAATTCATGAGAAAACAGTCATCAACCCTGTTGATGAAGGTCAAGGTCACTAGCCACAAAGCTACTGATTGGTTGTTTAGTGTCATAAATATCCTTTAAAATGTAACTTTGTAAGTGAAGCAATTAACCCATAGCAGAAGCCATGTCACTTGGCCAAAAGATCTAACAGAACCAGAATGCTGCAAAAAATAGATAAATTGTTTTTTGTAATAAAGGTTTACACCTCATATTTGCCTGAAGTCACTCATCAGCTTATGTGTCAAACCGTTTATTAATATGTAAGTGTAACAGAATAATAACCAAATTTCAATGGGCACTACTGGTAACAGACTTTAATTATAAATCATCAGTGGTAACTGTAAAATATACTAATGACATTGTTGAACTGTGACCTCATAAGCAGCTGTGATACCATGATATTTATTCAACAGCAGCTTACCTGCCAATTCTTTCTTTGGCTCTGCATTATCTCCTCAATATATATATTTTAATTGAGAACTTGCTGCTCAATTGTCTCACAGCTGCTCAGCTGTCCTTTACTACTCAGCTGCACTGCCAGGTGACCATAACAACTGAAGTACAAAATTGGAATTTAGGGCAAAATGCCCACAAACAAAATGCCAAACAATCTACACTTGTCCACTTGAAATGTATAAAGTTTGCAATCACCCCTAAAGAGCACCTGTTTTTCTGTATATCACATTTAGTAGATTTATCTTCACATTGAGAATTCCAACTGCTCTTGTTTACTTTCATCAATACAGAATCTTGAATGAGAAAACTTTCAACATCCACAATCTTGCATCTGCAAATTTTCTCCAAACAGTACCTTGCACATGGAAGCATTCACCATTCAGAACCTTGCACCAGAGAACTTTCACTAATCAGAATCTTGCAATGAGAACTTTCACCATTCAGAATCTTGCAATGAGAACTCTCATCAATCAGAATCTTGCAATGAGAACTTTCACCATTCAGAATCTTGCAATGAGAACTCTCACCAATCAGAATCTTGCAATGAGAACTTTCATCAATCAGAATCTTGCAATGAGAACTTTCACCATTCGGAATCTTGCAATGAGAACTTTCACCTATCAGAATCTTTCAATGAGAACTGTCATAAATCAGAATCTTGATATGAGAACTTTACTGATCAGAATCTTGCAATGAGAACTTTTACCAATCAAAACCTTGCACTGGAGAACTTTCACCAATTATTTCTTTGCACCTGAAACTTTCATCGATCAGAATCTTGCACGATGGAACAAATCACAATCTGGCCTATGCTAACCCTCATCAGTCTTGCATATATGGGCAGAAGACACAAGTGATCATTTAAGAAAATTCTGGGGAAACAGCATTTCATAATATAGCATGAGAAGAGAAGAAACACAAAGATACATTATATGACTGACAAATTGTAATTTTTTGTTTCTTCAAACATTTCCCCTGCTGTTGTAATATATAATTCTACACACATCGATTTTAATTTATTTTATCCTTAAGTACAACAGAATATTACTCAACAAAATGCACAGATATATAAATACTGACAATCAAGAAATAGTACAGAAACAAAACTAGAGAAATCTTACAAATACAATGACAATGGATATATTCTTAATTTATATAATGCTATAAATTAAAGCAGATTATTGAATTATCCTTATCATATAATGTTTCCATGATGGTTTACTGTCACAGAGCATTTGTTGTCTTATATAAATTCTTTATCATTCGTCTATAATTATTTAAGAGCATTTTATTACTTCTGTACATCCTAAAGTGCAAGAACAAGCTTAGGACATAATTATTTTACATTTAAAAAGATCATCACATAAGGTTCATTGATCCAAGCAGTATATATTACTCAGCATAAAATGGGACTGAGAGGAGGTAATGTATTCACCCATGCACTGCAGTCCAGTAAAGTATACATAAGCAAGCAGCCGAGTTGATTTGGATCCAATAGATCTGAAGAATAAAGACTACATTGTGGATAGCCTACATTTATCCCTATTTTCACTGCAGTACTGTATATAACAGGCTAATGAATTTCTTTTCATTATGGCCAATGGTTGGTCTAGTGGTAGGGTGTGGCCCTGTAAAACATATCAAGGTTTGAATCCCACCAGAAATTAAATTAAGAGAATTATTTTTCATACCTTTTTCCACATCTATAGATCTGAATGTTTGGTCTTGGGGAGACGTTTGCACTTTACTCAGTACCCTCTCATACAAATGGCGATGGTAAGGCTAATGAAAAGATCTTCATGGGATCTGTGTTGTACATACAACACTAAGTCAAAAAAGAAGGGGGGGGGATTCTTAAGAAAACTGCAGGGGGGGGGGGGGGATCTTTTACCCTGCTAAAACATAACATGTGTAAATAAGAGTTTTTTTTAGACAAATTGTAATAACTAATAGTATGTTAGTAATAAGCTTACCTAATTTCTATTGGATTATTATATACATGGTTAACAGTAAGGAAGGAGTAGCCCATTGTAATACACATATCTGATTTGGAAAACATGGTATATTCGAATAATACACATCCCTACTACATGTGCCAGTTATGATTTTATGACCTCATAACCTTTCATGAATATTAATAATGACACAGTATTTGTTCCCCGAATTGGATTGAGTGATTTAATTCTGTACTCACCATAGCAAACAGTCTTAAGCTAATGAATTCAAATGAAATAAATTAAATATTACCCACCTTTGGTAGGAGAAAATCTTCTCAGAAACATATCATATTTAACAAATAAAGACATATAAAGACATTTAGACATATACAGAAGTATTCCTAATTTTATAATGTTACATGAATAAAGGTAATGCATATACATGAACTGCCTATTTGACAATGCTACCAGTATATAAAATATTATTAATAGCATTTAATCAATTTATGAATCTTAATCAAAGGCAGGTCTATCTATATATTTTTAAATGATAAATCAGTGTTATCTGATTGAATGAGACAATTAAGCGATGAGATGCTGATCGGAAAACAATCAGTGCTGAACGTGAAAAACGTAGATGAGATACATGTGATCACAGAGCCACCTGGTGGTGTTATATGACATAATGTACATTTTTTGTGGTAAATTCTGTCGAGTATGTAATATTGGGTACTGCATTATCTTACATTATTTAGCAATTTATTTAATATTGCATAGACACAGGACTGCCTGATACTAAAATATGACGTCATGTACAGTATTTGTCACTGCCAGTAGGTTGATAGGTATGAATGATACCATATCATATCATATATGGACACAAAGTGCTGTGATGTGTCATGCAAGTGTTTTTCATATTATACATATATATATATATATTTCATATATATATATATAATATATACACACAGGGCTTTCAATAGGAAAAAATTTAAGAGACCAGAACACTTGGGACATAATGTATGAGAATCTCCTTTGAGATTGGAGTATACCACGTGGCCATGCTTTTAAATGGTTATGCAAAGGTGAATCTATATTTTATGTCATTATCATATCATTATATGAGTAGAAATTGGGTCAATATATGATTATTTGGTTATAGTGAAACAAGGGTTAGTTGTCTGTGTAGTGTTTACACAGCTTACTAGTTTATTTTGGCAGCGGGCAATGGTTAGGATGCTTGGACCCCAAAAACTAAGCAGCCAAAGAAATTTTGAGCGTCACAGATGTTTACCATCACGTTACTGAAAGCCCTGATATACTGATATATATTCATATGTATCATCACTATAGTACCATATGTGACATAATATACATGTGTGTATAAAACATATTTATGACAAATGAGATGATATATATATATTGTGTATATATATATATATATATATATATATATATATATATATATATATATTGTGTGTGTGTGTGTGTATATATATATATATATATATATATATATATATATATATATATATAATGATACACAGTCTATATATGATCTTATTCTGTAATAACTTGGCATATATTGCCTACTACAAGAAGCTTATACAATCTGAGCCATCATTTCTAGTGAAGACAAAGACGAAAACGTGGTCGAAAGCTCTTGGTGAGATAAGGATGTATATCTAATTACAGCATATGTGACATTTAATTGATACATGTAATTTGTTTTGAGCATACAGTGCACAGATAATTGTAGAGGGCTCAGCGTATTTGAGGTGGATGTTGGTATGTATATCCTATGTTGGTTAAAGGTTATGTTGACGTCATTTGCCGAGGCAACCTCTCCACCAGGGGATTCTTGTACACCCAATGTTCACCTACTTCCGTGAAATGCTGTAATTAAACAAAATATACACAGGTAAAATATAAAATATACACAGGTAAAATACAAAATATACACAGGTAAAATATAAAATATACACAGGTAAAATATAAAATAAACACAGGTAAAATATAAAATATACACAGGTAAAATATAAAATATACACAGGTAAAATATAAAATATACACAGGTAAAATATAAAATATACACAGGTAAAATATAAAATATACACAGGTAAAATATAAAATATACACAGGTAAAATATAAAATATACACAGGTAAAATATAAAATATACACAGGTAAAATATAAAATATACACAGGTAAAATATTACATATACACAGGTAAATATTGCATAAAATAGCGAGATACATCAGGAAGAACTCAAACTCTGACATTTTCATGTCGAGGGGTTGCTGTGCGACTTGGATGTTAGAGCTAAGGCAGGTAGAAAATTTTGGACTTGAGTATTTGACATAATTATAGTATTTGACATAATTATAGTATTTGACATAATTATAGTATTTGACATAATTATAGTATTTGACATAATTATAGGACTTGGACCAGGCTATTTGATACTAAGGTGACATCGTACAAATGAACATTTCAAATCTGAACTGAACTTCTGTAGCTCAGGGGTAGAGTACAGGGCTCAAAGCCAGGAGATTGTGAGTTCGGTTCTCATCCGAGGGGGTGAGATTTATAACAATCAGCCCCGAACCCAGGGTCAGTGCTCTGCAGGCTTAATAAGAAGGCCTTGCCCAATGGATGTGTTTCACTCACAAATGAGTGCCCCTTTTCAGTGGTTCCTCAGTGTTATGACCTAGCAATGATTAAGAAGTTTACACACACAGGGCCTGCAGGTGCAGTAGTCAC
Organism: Sipunculus nudus; assembly: GCA_026874595.1. Lineage (NCBI taxonomy): Eukaryota > Metazoa > Annelida > Sipuncula > Golfingiida > Sipunculidae > Sipunculus > Sipunculus nudus. The sequence goes on from CM049309.1 coordinate 9,969,037, forward strand.
CAGGCCTGGTTAACACTAGGATAATAAATTAGTGGAAGCGTGTGATACTCCCCTGTCTGGTAGTCTGAAACCTGAATGGAATTCTGCAGATGTACATATATGTAGTTAAGCTAGCATTAAAAAATGGAGGTAGCTACCTCAAACTAAAAACAAACAAAAAATTTAAATTTAAAGAGAATATCACAAAATGCTGATTTAAAGTCCTTTTCAGGTATGATACACTGTCTGATTACATTTTTGGCTGTGGAGCAAAAAGCAAATCCTGCTGAAACAAGCAGTAAGCAATTAAAAGTAGAACACTCCATATAACCAGTGTGTAAAGAGGGTACAATGGAACTTGGTACTCCTATATCTTTGTTAAAACCCTCATTAAATTTGTGAAAACTTCAAGAGTCTAATTCTTATTCATAAACTATTTTTCATGCATCATTAATTCATCCATATAGTATTTTAACAAAATTATTCACAAAAAAACATCCAATAGGGGTGTTCTCAAATTGAAAACTAGATGGCGCTGCTCATCCTTTAGATGTGAGCTCACCTTTGTCTGCCATTTTACATTTCTCTCCTTGCGATCCTTAGCTTCATCTCGTTGCCTTTGTTCGAGGAAACGTTTGGCCTCTGTGGCTTCTTCTATGTTCTTATTTTTTAAATTGTAAGTGACATCCTTCCATAATCTGCAAAAAAAAAAAAAAAAAAAAAAACGAGGATCAGTATGATGTTGGCATGAGAAATTAGTGATTCAAAGTAACATTATTTGCATTAGCCATAAGCAATGAATCTGTAAATGGCTTTCTGAAGGGGGATGGGTGGGTTAAAGGTTCATCATTCCTGTTATATCATGAAGAAATAAGTTATCTAAATTTGTAGTGTATGTTTCACAATCTTCAGAACATTTGACAGGTTATGACACCTCTGAATGGCCTGACACATGGTCATGAATACTTTAAACAGAAGACCACATTTTTTAAAGATTCAAAAAGGCACAGCCAATCCTTTTCCTAACAAATTTTTGCCCCCACCAGGAGGGTATGCCTCGTGTAAATAAGTGAATAATAGGTTTCTGAGTACCCCACATTAAGGACCAAATGGCAGAGGCCTGCTTTCCTGAGAATGCATATTTCTAGTTGTGTATGTGGTTAATGCAATTACAAAACAAATAAAAAAAATTAAATCTTGAAAATTAATCAAAGATATGTTGTTTTTAATATTACATTGATTACTTAACTAAAAATTATGTGTTAAACTTTATTTATTTTACATGGATTGTACAACTAGTTATAATAACTAATACGAGGCACTCTATGGCTCGGATGTTGGCGCTCGGTAGTCGGTAAGGGTGAAGGAAACAGGAGGACCCAGAGAAAACCACCGACCTTGGATGGGTAACTACAACCCACTCTCATAGCCATGCTGGGAATCGAACCCAGTTCGCCAGCGGAGAAGGCAGAGCGTTTTACCACTCAGCTATACAGGTGTTACAGTAGAGGTTTTCTTCTATTTAATTCCAGCATTACTTTATTCATAATCCCATACCCTTATTATCATGAATTTTTCATTTTAAACATTAATGAAAAAATGGTGGACACTCATTCATGAGATGGTTAGGATCATTTAAATACCACCGTGCCGTGGTTTGACCCCAGGAATACTCAAAAATATCTTTTTTTACCTGCGTGATTCATATTCTCCTTGGTTTTCTAACTTTTGCACCATCTTTTTGTATATAGGCATGCTCTTCGTGTCCACAAACTTCTCATTCATCTGTTAAAGAAACAACATCCGTAAAATGAGTAACATGAAATGTGTACGTCTGTATGATATGCAACAAATAAAAATCGCCTTAAAAACATCATTATTTAATTATACTGTATTCTTTATATATCATATCTATTTTAAAAAATTCTCTTCTTGGGATGTGGACCTTTCAAAACAGCAATAATATTGTCTGTTACACTTGGTAATACATGTTTGGTTTTAATGACACAGTAAAACCTTGTTGTGTCAAACTAAAAGGGACTCACAAAAAAAAGCTTGGACTTAACTGAGTTCTGACACAAGCAGATTACATTTATTAATATTTTTTATTTAAGCCAGTTAGATTCAACAAGATTTACTGTATTTTCTATCTAAAGTTAGTTAACATTGAATAATGACCTGTCATTGAAAAGATCAAGTTCTCTGGCAATTATTTAGAAGGAAGTTAACCCCAAACCTTGCAAACTGTAAAGTAAAACAATAATTTTAACTTATGATACTTATTAACTTGTTCTGTCTGTCACTGTTACCCTGAACAGAATAATGATCATACGATATTTAACACCAAAACTTGATGGATGGTATAACTATAGTACCATGATGACGAATTTGAAATGTATGATGGAAACAAAGGGGTAAATACAAGTTTCTTGGGACAGGAAAATTAATTTTACAGAATAAAAGACAATATATGGTCCTCATATCACTTTCTGGAGAGAAGAGAAAATTCCTGATAATAAACTATTCATTACAAGCAGACTCAGAAGTACTGTCATTTTGATATCACAGATGTTGACGCAAAGTACAATATGTTTTAGTCCTCATTTACTTTTGTCCAGAAGTTGAATGACCGAGAAATCTGTAACATGAAGTTTTTTGATCTGAATTATAAACTCAAAAATACCTGTTCCATACTAATGCTTGCATTCCATTCATGTATTTAAGCAGAGCATCTTTGTATATGGTTCTAATGTATACATAAGTACAAAATGGATGCCCTTGATTCCAGTAATATTCCAGTGGTACATGTGCAGCAAAACCAAGGATATATTAAGGAGCAGCGGGAGCAGAGAAGTCATCTTCCAGAGGACTGCCCTATCACTGATGTCAAAGTGTTCAAATTCCCTGTCCTTTTAAAAGTGTATAAATTTTCAATCGTTACAGTGAGCAATCAAAATGTGCTGCATACACATATGTATGTACAGATAAGTATAAACATAATCACTCCAACAGGCTTTAGTGTGTCTGTTTTCTAGCTGCAAAAGCATATATATCACATACATACTGCATATGGATATATGAAACGACACTTTAACCATATACAAGAGACTGTGTACTAAACATATAAATTTAAGCCATCATTTATCACGTTGCACCAATCCCAAGGTTAAAATGACCCAACACCATTCTCTGACACCCTCATATTTCTACAGAACTACAATGCTATAGGTTTGTTCGCACTAATTTCAGATAAACCAATCCACATACAAGCCTGCAAAATATTCAAACAAAATCACCATGCTTTATATATTTTTATTACTTCTGCAAGAATCATAAGTATTTCCAAGCATGCCAGAATCAGCAGTTCATTCAGTCATCATTGTTTAAAAGTACATATGTGCTTTGCATAATGGGTAATTCCTAATTTTCTGATGCACAGCATTAAGGGTAGTTGAAGTTAAATAGACTTGTGGGTAATATATGGATAGGAAAATTTTTCAATCATGAAATGAGAAGCTTGATATTTTGGTAAAATATTTCAAAACAACCCTTAAAGATACCTAAACATTTGCAATAATATGCGTGTTATCTCAAGCTATAAGTTCGTTTTGGCTGAATACAAAAGCTTTCCCGCAAAACCATCCCGGTACATGGATGCATGTCTCCAATTCACCTGTTTTATACCTGTTATGGTTGTGTGTGTGAGTAAACAGAGTCCACATGTGACTGTTTATCATAGCAAGACTGCATGGTGAGCGGTGCAATCTGGCGCATGCACTAGAACTCCCAAACAAAGAGAAGAAATGTGAGTGAAGAAACAGAAAAAACACCAGTTGAAAGCTTGAAAAATCTTGATTTGTAAAGTGGCATGGTATGGCCACAAGGTGGCATGAGCTCTCTGTTTATGTTGCACCATCGATCACACCAGGTGCAAGCATATTTTCATTCATGTACTGGGGTCAGCAAATGTTTTAAGAATGAGATATTAGTAGATACCATATTTTATGGAGAAAACACTGTATTTCATGTATATGTATATTAACCCACATGTGAACAGGTCCTTTTAACTCTGAAAAACCTGACTTTAATGTTACAGCATTTCTGGCATTTGACAGTGAAAGGAAATCTCATGTTAAACTTGCATTTTACATAAAATTGAAAGGATTTCACATTTTTTATTTTAAATTCCAACAAGAGCATGGTTTAATGATTTTATTGTCAAATGCTAGTATTAAATTCTACTGACTGGTGTAACTCTAATACTTTTCCTCCTGTCCCAAATCTCAGAAGTACTGTCAATTCTTTTCTGTTCACAGCCACTGTCATTGCTTTAAGGCTTTATCTTTATTAAAAATTATATGTAATAACTTACAGATGTAATTTACCCTTTTGGTTCATGTGGATTTCAAATTTGTGATATTTGTAAAAGAGGAATTAACTTGAAAATTTTAATAAGAGGCCCAATGTCAAATGCAAGATGAAAGGTAAAAGGTCGATATTATGAACAATGATAGATCTTGTATGTTCAAACACTGCTTTATAAATGATATCAGATCTTTCAAATTATCTGCCATGAATGAACAAAAATTTTCACTCAGTCAATATTCCCTTGAGCTAATGTGCAAATTTTTCATACATGTTATATGATGTAATTCAAATAATAAAGTTTATACTCGTGTAGGTCTATTATATGGTGAGATCACAGAAAGGGAAAAAGTAAAATCAAGAATTTGTATATATGGTTCCAACCCCAGTAAATAATGTAACAGATACCAATACTATTTTTGACAGACTAAGGTCTTAATATCACCAAGTAATCTTTAAAATACATTGATAATAAAGATATATTTCTCATCTGATGATGGGACAAAGTAGGTAAATTCAGGTATGTAACAGATAATGCAAAAGTTTATGGGGCTTTATGTTATGAATATTATAAAATAAAGTATAACATAATCTGAACAGAGGTCAATAGAATTCTGGAAATGAAAACTGCATATCAGTCTACATGTTTTACCCCAGAAAGCAAACAACTGATGAAAATTTGATCTCTCATGAGAGATTTCAGCCAGATTTAGGTAGGAAAGGGTAAAGAGACTGGTATGGTAATGGGTTCACCATGAATTTGAAGAGAGCCAGAAATTGTTTCTATCCACAAATTCAATGCCCCATAAATTTGAAAATTATATACTTAATTAAGATATATATGTAAAAGAGCGGTTTCATGCATATTATCATCACCCTCATCACCTTTAATTTTATCATTAATCATTTACTTTTTACTTACCTGGCTGTTGAGTTTAACCTGTACCATACAATCACAATAATACAGTGATCTTTGTTTATTAAACAGGTAATACAAATTATAAATTAATACAAATTAATACATATTATAAACAATTAACACGGAAAATTAACATTTTGATTAGATAAGCAGCAAAGCTAGGCTAGAACTGACCTGACGGGCGGTTAAGTTCTTTGCAAGCATCTTGATAGAAAAATACCATATTAATAAATATTCATAAAACAATTCAGAAAGCAACACTGTTAGTAAGCGTCAATGATGCAGTCAAGTCCACACCATTCTGAGTGCAAGTCTAAGTCTTGATCATGTCTGAGTCCTTGAGATGTGAGTCCAAGTCAACATTCTATGAGTCCGAGTCCTATATAAAAATCACTGAAGCTTGGTAAATATAGTCTTTTTTTTAGGCCTAATATTCTGCTGATAGTTCATAAAAGTCTATCATGTGACAGAGCTTTTTCCTACCAAGCTCAAGATGGACTCAGAATGATTTTCTAGTCCCTACCTCAGAGTCTGAGTACAAGTCAAAGCCCAGGACTTTCAAGTCCAAGTCAAGTCCTTAAACATGTGGGTTCATGTCTGACCGAGTCTTACATCATTGGTAAGCATTCCCATGCATTTATGGCACAATTTGTGAATATTCAGATTTTGAAAATGACAAATGTTCAATATGCTGTCACACCTATGTTAATATGTTGTGATTCTAGCCATCTGGTCCAGTGTAAATTACACACCTCACAGGTGGTAAAATTTGTTTTCAGGCAATCTAAATATTGTTTTGATATCACGGTTTGTCCACTTACAACACAAACACTGATATACCAAGAAAAAGGGCATTGTTTGACTGAAAGGACATCAAAAATAATTATTCACTGAGGAAAACTGAAAATGCCAAATTCACGCAAATTATGTCAAAAGATAAAATCCAGAGTGATAGTAAAAGACTGAACAGAAAATTGTGAAAATCTGTTTAAACACAGCCATGTTGGAAATATTATATTGTCCCATTTAATTATAATTCCAAAATTATATAAATGTTACCAAATGTTGAGCAAAGTGTTTTTCAGATATTTGACTTAACAAATCTCTGTGGCCCAAACTGTTAGTCTCATTAGAGTTAGTATAAGCAGAAATAGAAGTTAATATTTCTACTCACCCCTGAATCGTATTTGGCCCACATGACTCCGTTCCACTCTCCTTTCACAACACAAAATGGCTTCTTATCTCCACGAGCGAACAATTCAGCAGTTATTTGGTCCTTCTTTCCACCATAAAATGGCTGAAAAACATATTTACAAGGTTACTACAAATATAAAATATACAAATTTTCATGGATTCAAAGCAAACACAGATATTTAGGTTTTTATTGTACTGGTAGTTAACAGATATAAAACCACTGGCCCTGTGTCTGTGATTAAAATTTTACCTTCATTATGATAACCATGCACATTTTTTTTCTGTTTTGAAAGCTGTGGGGTTTAAATTAGGCCTGTCAAAGGTAAATATTAATTATTTTATGAAGTCCACAAAAATCACCCATGATTCTGTAATTTGCCTCAAAAAATTCTTATCTAACATACTAAAGGGACTACATTACCCTCTTTACGATATTTATACCTACGCCATCTGTGTATTTAGAAGCCACAGTGCATTGTGGGGTCAGATTGTGATGCCTACAAACCCTAAACAGCAGAGTCTTACTCTTGTTAGTCTGATTATGCAGGGTGGGTTTATGGGACAGAAGATACGTTTATTCACCTTTGTATGAAAGTCTATATTAGCATAAAATCCTGTTTTGGCACACGAGACATTGACCTTTCCTCCAAGCTCCACCCACGGAACCGTCAGTATAGACCTGGAAAATAAGATGGCCTTGGTCAAATGATATACCGTATTCAATGTAATAAGCGCCCCGGGCGCTTTCAAAATTAAATTTTTACAAATATTTTTATACCCTAATAAGCGCCCCTCCCCCTAATCATATCTGCCAATTTCCAAAGTGCGTTATGATCCTCTAATTTAACACTGCCGCTTGTGTACACGTGTTTGACTTCACAGCACATTCAGGACAATTAAGAAAAACCAATGATATTTTATAGCGATGGTTTTGTGAAGTTTTGAAAAATAATAACTAATCCAAGTGATACCGATTTGCAGACAATTTTATTTTGTAATGTATGAGAGAATTGTATGATTGACTGCAGTTCGAGATTGCAAAATAAATGAACTCTTTAATAAAAGTCACCGCCTAATAAGGTAGTGGAATTTATTAAATGTTCATGTAAAGGTATGTAAAACGGTATTTATTTGAAAGTTGAAAAAAATATAATACGGGACGTTGGTGACCCGATTATGTCAGTCACTTTGCGCAAATACCTTTGACTGCTGAGCCGATGTATGACATGGAATGGCATCGCCAATAATTGTCCTTTTGGGCCTCCATTTTGCCTGATATTACATGCAAAAGATCTTTTAATAAAAGCTGAAATACTGGTCCTCTGAATCCAGCGTTTTATATTAACTTCAGTGTGTATACGCACCAAATCCGGGGTTTTGTTTTAAAATTGTGAGGAAATTTGTCATATTTATATTCCGTGGAAACACGGTCCCGTTATAATACATTCATTTCTTGACGTAGTTCAATAATACAAGCTTGACAAACATTGAATTTCGCGTCACCTGAGGCTGCTTCATATTTATAATTATATAATAATTATAATTACTGGTTGTATTGTAATCGAAGTGCCATGTGCGAGTCTGCGTGTATGTCAGTGTGCAAGCCAGCTGACAGCTTCAGCATTCACCGGACTCTAGAACATTTTACGCGGTAAATACGGCACCATATGAAAAAATTATCCTTGTTTTAAAATGCATATTACATGCTACTGGACGGCATTTAGCCAAGTAGGCTAGTAAGTTCCCAGCATCCCTTGCGCGAGCCCTGTATTCACACAAATAAACCCAGCGCTCTGGGATCTTGAGCAAATGCCCAAGTTGGTAAGCCCCGTATGCCGCAGCGGCATAGACAATTATATCACTGCAGACATGTTTCAAGTGAATTGCCAAGATTTTTTTTGCAAAAAAAAAAATGCAGTACAACTTATATTTTTAGGACTGGAAATTCCGTTTCGGTCTGTCAGTTTCGCGATTCCGTCCGCGGAAAATCATTGGCTCTGTCAGAAGGGCTTTCATATATTGATTCAGTTAAAATTCCTGTTTCAATGCGGCAAGGGCAAACCTTCTCTTGCCAATTATTTAACTATGTGCACCTGTAAATCTTATGTATAAACAATAAATTAAAACAAAAACAAAGCATTGTAATGTTCTTTAAATTATCCTTGGTGGCCCTGAGGACTCTAAAAAACTTGTACCCGTTTATAAGACAGCCGCCCTTCTTTGCCAAATATTTTTTAGGATAAAATTTATTGTCCTGTACACGAGCAAATACGGTAAGTATATATATTCCATTGCAAATACATCCACACATCTAAATTCAGGTCACCCGATCAGCATGGCCACCTGCAGGGTCGGCCTTCACGGACACAGTCAGTTAATGTTATCTATGACACACCTGACCACTGATAATAATATTAGATGAAAAAGCCTAAGGGAAATAGAGTAAAAACTGGCGGTAACTTTTAAGCTTGGCGGGGAGAAATGAAAGCATTATGTTGCCCAATGTTATATTGGCTAGGGAGAAAAGTGAGGTTAGGATGGCTCATCACTTAGTTTTCTTAAAGTGAATTGGGGGGGGGGCGCTTATTACGGGAGGGGCGCTTATTAAGTCGATTACGGTTATACAGTCCTGACGTAACACATTCAAGTGCTATAAGATATTACAGTAATATAAATTCCAGTTGTAACACCTAAATAGTAACATAATATGGTTGAAGGATATGACATTTGCCAGTAATATAAATAGTTCAGCAACAGAACTTTGTCTTGTATTGTATTGTTGTCTAGTTTTATAACACTGACTATTAATATAGCATTAATTCAGTAATAGGAGTCCACTGAAATAACACTGAATTAATATAATATTGTCAATTTATGGAATTAATATTTCATAGCTCAGTAAAAAAACAAAGTCCAGCAACAGAACATAAGCTGGTGATTTTTATAATATCTGTTGAAATACCAGTCCCATGGTAGAATAATACGTGGTAATATAACATATTCCAGTTATAATATCTGTCAGTGATGTAGGACTGGAGTCTGGACTTGGAGTCCGGACTGGAGTCCACGTTTTTTAAGGACTGGAACTTGGGGGTCCTGGACTCAACTTGTTCTTTGACTCAGAAATAAGGCCTTGAGAAATCAGTCGGAGTACATCTCGAGTCCATGACTCAACTTGTTCTTTGACTCAGAAATAAGGCCTTGAGAAATCAGTCGGAGTACATCTCGAGTCCATTACAAAAGAAAACTCTAACAACTTATATAAAGAATGTGCATATTGGTCAACTTTCAACAGAATATTACGACATAAATAGCAAGTTTTAGCTCTGCATCAGGGGCTAAACATAATTAAATATTCAAGTAAAGGGCACTTGTAAATTATCATAAAATCTGCATAATTATCTCAAATATCCTTCTTAATAAGAAGATTTGTATTGGACTCGGACTCAAGTTCCAAATGACTCGAAGAAGGTGGACTTAGACTCGAACCTCAAGGACTCGGACTTGAGTGGCATGGACTGACTACATCACTGATATCTATAATATTACAAATTACCATCCTGTCCATACCTGTCATATCCAATATTGGTAATATGGTCATTAATTGTCTGCCAATATCTACCACATATTTTTCTTACCATTCAATTATTTCATGATAAAGCTATTAATAGCAAACATATCCATTAAGATATACTTTAACATGGCCATTAACATTTGTCCATACCTGCCATATCCATTAGGGAAGGTAATAATATAGTCCTCATCATGGTCCATCACAGATAACACAGCTTGTCCTATCATATGCACACCGATAGATAAGCCCAAGAATTTAGATTTGGTCCAGATGTAACCATCTAATGATATCCTTTTGTTGTGATGCTCGGCATAAAATGCTGAAACTGATTAAAGAATATTCAGAATATTAGTATTCATATGCAATCATTCTCTGCAGCATTATATTTTCAAGATATAAAATAACAAGTGGCCCATGGGACATGACGTTCAGTTGAATTTAACATAAATGCAATCCATGTTTGAATTATTGATATTAGTGTGATATTAGAGAATTATTGATATTAGTATTAATGTTTGACATTTTACTAAACTGGAATAATTGTAGTGAAATTACACCAAAAGTTATGATATTCTGTAAATCTGCTCATCCCATTTTGAACAAATGCTACATTTTGACAGATTCATTTAATATGTAGCATATTATTTCAAGCTCATGACCTAATACAAAATATCTTTTAAGCCACCTTGAAAACTGAGGAATGTCTTCCACAGTGCTCAAAATCATGTTGTTGAACAATGTTTGCAGAATATAAGTTTCTGAGTTCAACAATTATGATTTGTGCCCTGTTAGCAGATGTCCAAAGGATAACGGACAACAGGTAACCACTATAGCTCAGATGACTTACAGTCAGCTGAGCTAAACATTGTACAATTGGCAGTAATTATAATTCAGCTCAGCTCTTGAGAAACTAGAGTTACAGAAGTGTTTGAGAACATTCCTAAACTGTGAATGATTAAAACTTGACACAAAAACATTTGCCTTTTATGGTTCAGGTAACTGTTCATTTACAATAAGTATATGGTACTTGCTAGTAGTACATTTACTGGAAGTCTGCTGTAGTCCATTTTTTGGGTATGACATGTACTTAGAGTGCATTCACTTGGACTGGGTAAATGGAGAGTACATTTGCACAGTACTTATAAGAGTGCAACTACTGTCAATGGATTTTATTTATGCATCTGATACAAAATTACTTACTGGGAGGGTGATGAGACACTTGTTCAGCAATAAATGCTACATTCTCCTGTGTAGCCCAAGGTATAGGACCATCTGGCACAGGAGTCTACAATCAACATCAGGTCAGAAAAGTTATTTAGTATATTAGGAGAGAATATACATGCTAAAACAATACATATATATATATTTAAAACACAAATAATACTATCAACAGGACCATTAATACCCACACCTACTCGTTCCACATGATTCCTTTTCACAGACAGCACATATTTCAGATTTAAAAGAACACTATTGTAATTATTTACAAGCTTTTCGCATATTTTTTCTTCATGTTTTGTTAACAGATTAGGGCACCAATTTTTTTTAAGAACATGGAACTGTAAAATCTTTCTGCCACTGATATATATTCAAATATATTATTAATTTTTACACAAGGAATTCAGGATGAACAACTCATTAATTAGGGTGAATTGTGTCAACAAGAGAAATTTTATGATTGCATTAATCAATGGAAAATCTCAAAGGAAAAGGTTCTAATTTCCTTTTACAAGTTATTAATGTATAAATCATAGAACAGTGGACAGACTTGAATAATTACAACAGGTCACTAATGTACAACACAGGTATTTCTTTGATTCCTGAAAGGAATTATGTCACATTGACCTTGTTTCAGGTTTGGTGAGAGCACTTCAGAAGATCTAGCATGATGTAAAATTACAATGGATAGGCTTGGTGGTTTCTTAATATGCCTGAGTGTTATTAAAATATGTGGATGGAAGGAAAAGGGTCATCACCACAGCTCAGCAAACTAAAGTCAGCTGGGCTTAAATGATCATTACATCTCATACTTCATAAAGGATAAGTATGTAAAAGCCCAAACATTAAGCTAATCAAAATGATATGGACAACAAGGTAATACAGTCCTGGTATATCTCACCTCATTATTTGACGTATCCGGCAAGTCATAGTAACACATAAATGTTTCTCCTAAAATAGGGTTGTAGGGTTTTTTGGCCACAGGACTTTTCCTGCCTGCATGGAATGCAGACAGATACCATCGTACGCACTGGACGAAACGTTCCCTGGGTGTTGCCTGGTCAGCAATACTGAAGTAGAATAACATTTCTATATAATCTGCATGCTGGTAACTATATTATGATAATTTTTATTACTGCCTTAGCCAGGTGGGTATACATTCATCCCTGTTTGTGTGTTTGTTTTTGTTCAAAACATAACTCAGGCAATCATGAACAGTCTCCTGTATTTTCAGGGCATTTAAGGAATGGGCCAATAGAGAATTGAGTAGATTTGGTGTCTACTGGCACATGATCTGGATTCAGGAATATCAAGGAATATTCACAAATGTAAAGTAAAAGCACAAATGAACCTGGGAATATGGGTCGAATAAGTGAACACAAACATTGGCTGAGGAGCATCCCACTATAAGAACCCACATATGGCTGAGGCTTGCATTCCTTAAAATGCAGATTTCTGGTTACTATTGTTATTATTTCTTTCATATCTGGCTTACATATACTCTGAGCAAAAACAGCTGCTGCTCAGTACTGAAAGCAAAATTTACTTTCTTTCATTAACTCATTAACTGTATGGTGGAAATGGAGAAGTTGTAATCAGGTATTCCTTGAAGGAATTTAAAATCACCAATAATTTAAATTTCTGCTGCTTCAAAAAACATCCACATACAAAATATGTCAAGATAAGGAATTTCTTCACACCATAGAACTCAATGAAATTACAATAATTCAACTGGTCATAAATCAACATGTTAATACATTTCATAGAGTCTGCAAGCTGAGTGAAATCTACAAACCTTTAATGTATCAGTACAATAACTTTTGGGGGTTCTAAACTCAGAAATATATAACATTACAGATCATCTTAATCACCATATTTAGAAATTTAAATTGATTATGAGACTTATAATTTTCTCAAAATTTCCATGTTATTATTCAAAAACACATATTTTCCTTTACACCTACCTTACAAATAGATCAGGGTGAGCAAGGAAGTCTGCATACATCTCCAGCAGAGACCGTTTTTCTAAGATAAAGGTGGGGAGGACAATTTTTGTCAGGTCCATCCCGATGCGGACCTGAGATATTAGATGTTTTATAATACTCCCATGCTGATCTAGACTGTCCACTGTAAAACAAAAAGAAAAATTCTTTACAGAAGGATCCCTGGTTAAAACATCTTTAAAAGTAGTTCCGTTTTCATGTGTTTTATTTAAAAATATTTTTAAGTATATACAATTTAAACCTTAAAGAGTTTCAAGGAAAGAAGTTGGGTATATTCACAAACATAAAAAGTTTCTGGATTCTATGAATAACACATTTTTTCAAAGGAAAATCTTTACCAATGTTCAAATATTATTAAATATTTTAGAGAAAATTCACTGATACATATACCTCCTGATGATTCACTGGTTAAAGTTAGAAATACCAACATATAATTATTGCGGTCTCATTTAAAAAATAAAACAAAAACTGGATTATTTTTTAATGAATCGGCTATAGCCAGCATCTTGCATGTTTGGTTCTCTTGATTATATATGCGCATGAATTAACAGCTTTTATCATCATGTTGCTGCATGTTAACTGTGTCGTAATGATACAAAGCTGTATAGAACTATAATGAAGTGAATACAAGGCTGTGACCTCACCTTGTGAGCTACCAATAAACTAAACTGCCAAGTTTGATAATTTTAGTCAATCTTGGGTGAATAAATTGCCTGAAAAAAATATGTATTGACTAGTGGTGGGAGAGTTGGTTCCTTTTTCATAATCTATCATCAGTTTGGGCAAACTGATCGATAATCGATTATTAATCGGTTCAGACAAATATAAAGGGACTGTGAAACTGTACTCTCTTAACAAAGCCTGCATGTATTAGTAATTCTACTTGACGAAAAGAAGTTTTTGCCTTTTTTATAATTTCCTTTTATCACTAGGTATGCTTTTCATAGTTTCATTTAACTAGACATTTCTTGGCACCGCAGGTGCAAGAGTATCCCGAGACATAGTGGCCCCCCCCCCTTTAAGAATAGGCCCCCATTTTTAGCAGCATATACTGACAGTTGGCAAGCAATTATTGTTTCTTCCATCTATCAATCCACAATCTTTTTGAAGATGATGGTCCTGTGACCTTGACCTTTGACCTCATGACCCCAAAATCAATTGGGGTCTTGCTTTTTCAATGGGACATATATAAGTCAAGTTTGAAATCTATACATCAATAAAAGCAGGAATTATCATCCAGAAACTATTTTTTTGACAGATGGCTCCTGTGGCCTTGACCTTTGACCTTGTGACCCCAAAATTGATATTGATCATCCACTTTTATATAAAAATCAACAGAGGTCTAGATTTATTGATGGGACATATATAAGTCAGGTTTGATATCCATATATAAATCAAAGCTTGAATTATCATCTCGGGAATTAATTTTTGGACAGATGGCTCCTGTGACCTTCACCTTTGACCTCACAATTGACAGGCGTCTTCCTCTATTGGCAGGGGAACTGTATGTGCAAGATGAAATGTCTGAGATGAAATGTTTGGCTGAAAATGAATCCACAATCTTTTCAAAGATGTGTCTTGTGACCTTGACCTTTGACCTCATGACCCAAAAATCAATTTGGGTCTTGCTTTTCCAATGGGACATACACAAGTCAAGTTTGAAATCTATACATCAATAAAAGCAGGAATTCTTATCCAGAAACTAATTTTTGGACAGATGGCTCCTGTGACCTTCACCTTTGACCTTGTGAGCTCAAAACTGATAGGGTTCTTACTCTCTTGGCAGGTGAACTATATGTGCAAGATGAAAGATCTGAGATGAAATGTTGGGCTGAAAATGCATCCACATCTTTTTACAGATGTGTCTTGTGACCTTGACCTTTGACCTCATGACCCCAAAATCAATTCAGGTCTTGCTTTTCCAATGGGACATATACAAGTCAAGTTTGAAATCCATACATCAATAAAAGCAGGAAATATCATCCAGAAACTAATTTTTTGACAGATAGCTCCTGTGGCCTTGACCTTTGACCTTGTGACCCCAAAACTGATATTGATCATCCACTTTTATATAAAAATCAACAGAGGTCTAGATTTATTGATGGGACATATATAAGTCAGGTTTGATATCCATATATAAATCAAAGCTTGAATTATCATCTCGGGAATTAATTTTTGGATAGATGGCTCCTGTGACCTTCACCTTTGACCTTGTGACCTCACAATTGACAGGCGTCTTCCTCTATTGGCAGGGGAACTGTATGTGCAAGATGAAATGTCTGAGATGTAATGTTTGGCTGAAAATGAATCCACAATCTTTTTAAAGATGTGTCTTGTGACCTCGACCTTTGACCTCATGACCCAAAAATCAATTTGGGTCTTGCTTTTCCAATGGGACATATACAAGTCAAGTTTGAAATCTATACATCAATAAAAGCAGGAATTATCATCCAGAAACTAATTTTTGGACAGATGGCTCCTGTGACCTTCACCTTTGACCTTGTGAGCTCAAAACTGATAGGGTTCTTCCTCTCTTGGCAGGTGAACTATATGTGCAAGATGAAAGATCTGAGATGAAATGTTTGGCTGAAAATGCATCCACATCTTTTTAAAGATGTGTCCTGTGACCTTGACCTTTGACCTCATGACCCCAAAATCAATTCAGGTCTTGCTTTTCCAATGGGACATATACAAGTCAAGTTTGAAAGCCATACATCAATAAAAGCAGGAAATATCATTTTGACAGATAGCTCCTGTGGCCTTGACCTTTGACCTTGTGACTCCAAAATTGATATGGATCATCCACTATTGGCAAGTGAGCTATATATTCAAGATGGAAGACCTGGGATGAAAGTTTGGCTTAAAATGCATCCACAGTATCTTTTAAGATGCGAGTCCAGTGACCTTGACCTTTGACCTCATGACCCTAGAACCTATAGGGTTCTTACTTAGTCACGTTTGAAATCCATATGGCTATCAACACTGGAGATATCATAAGAGATTTGCGATTTTCCCCAAATATGGACACATTAAAGGTCAAGGCCACTCTCATGGTAAAGGTCATAACCCAAATGTAAATAGACCTCATCCCATAACCCATGTGCATAATATGAAAGAAATCTGTCCATTAGTTTTTGACTTATAATGCTTACAGTACTGTCAAGTGGCAATTATGGGGGTATTAAAAGGAGTAAAACAAGAAAAGGATAATAGGTGGCACCACCAGTTTCCGGTACATCACAAGGCTATCCAAGATCTTCAGTCACCTTGATTTTTGGACCAGTCCATGCAAGCTTACTTGAGATATTTAAGAATTTGTGTTATTTTCAGCAAAAATGGACCTATTCAAGGTCAAGGTCACTCTCCTGGCATAGGTCATGACCCCATTTTAAATAGGCTTCGTCCCCTTACCTATATCTATACAAATGTAAAGTTTGAAAAAGATCAGTGAAATATTTTTTGAGTTATCCCTCTCACAAGGTTTTTCTGCGGTGCTGGCGTCCGCGGCGGGACTGTCATGAAACCATAGTATCCCGACTTTGTCTGGGGATACAATTAATTATAGTAATCAAGAATTAATCCACAGTCCAGGACATCTACTTGCTGACCCTCATGACTACTCCTGCGTATCATTTAAACTTCACCACCAGCATGGACTTTCATTTTATAACAATTATGATGACTGCCGACATGCATACTGGATTCACAGGCCTGCCAGAAAAATTACAGGCCCATATAATTTTTTGTAAAAATTAAAAAAAAGTAATTGAAAGCTAAAAATATAATTACTCATACTCACCTGTTGAGGAGATTATTTCTAAGAGAATTTCGCAATATTGGATAGAACCTGGAGAATTATGGAGTATCTTAACTCAATACCGCCCATATTTTGCAATGAACCTCTTCTCTCATCTACCGTGTCATACTCAGTTATATACGGAGGTTATTTGGGAACACAGACTCATTATATGAACAGCAGAATGTTGCAAAAAATGGAAGAATAATTTTTGCCTAAAACATAAGACATTCTGGTAAAAACAATCATGACTATGATGTAATCAATAGGTGCGTTTGGTAATCGAGCGCTTGAAAGTGGCAGCAAACCGACTTACTTTCGAAAAAACTCAATGATCGGCCCACCACTAGTATTGACTGAAGACTAATATACATATAATACACACTGTGAGTATCTATACTGCTCATTGTTCCTTCCAGCAAGCAAGGTCCCCATGGCCGTGTTTCACTCAAAAACTAGTGTGCATTTCAGGGGTTCTTAGGTGGTATGGCCAAGCAATGGGGAGATTACACACCCAGGGACCGCAGGTGCAGTAGTCATTCGGCCTAGTTCACATCAGGATATAAAATGAGAGGAAGCCAGTGATACTGCCTTGTCACATAGTCAGAAACCGGAATTGATTCTCCTGATGCCGCATAATTATATATACTTTATATGAGCTAGCATTAAAAAATGGAGGCAGTTATCTTCAACAAAAAATATTAAAAAAAAAGGTAAAGTAAATCTGAACCTGAGTTATAATATATTCTGCTTCATATTCATTGTAACAAAAAAAACAAAACTAATGTTATATACTTACACTCATCTTCATCTACACAGTCATACAGTTCTGAAATGTTCAATAAAAGCAAAGATGAGATTTACATATCAAGTAAAAGTAAACATATAAATGTGGTTAAATCATTTCTGGACTCATACAATGTACTAAACATATGACAATTTTTTTTTGTTTATACATGAAACCTGGAAATTATGACAACAGTGGGACCTTGATAAAGTGGTAACACTTTTGAGATGGCCATGTAAGAGAGGTCTGATATAAAGTGCCGAAAAGAATAAGACTGTGAATAAATTGGTTGTTATTTTGGTTTTGAGGTGCTCGCTAAACTAAAGTGGTCTTAGGTGAGGTGTAACTGTAACAGGACTCTACCATCATTCATAACAAATAACAAATGAAATGTTTATCTAAAATCTTTTCTCCACATACTTCCTTAACACACATTAAAACACTGATGGATTGGAATTTGGGATTTTAATGTGGCGGTATATATTTTCAAAAGAGTTAAAGGAACAGAGATGTCTTCATTCATCTTCTAATATCCAAAGACACCATTTACACCATATCACATTAGCTCATGAAGTTTTCATTTCAAAACTATGTAGTACGAACACAACTTGTAATTATTCAATGATTACAGATAAAAAAGAACAAACCATCAAAATGATCATCTTTGGAGGCTATAACGGGTGGGGGTGGTTTAGATTCACTACTGTCATCTTCAGGGACCGAGGACGGCTTGGACTTAACTGGACTCCTGTGACAAAAAAAAATAAACATACACATACTGTTATAGTAATCATCATGGCTTACAATATTTCTTCTTATATAACTGGTAACATTGAAATAATTTTATGATTTAATTAATAGATTTTCACACAAAAATCAGATGAACTGAAACCTTTCTGTGTTTTATCCCTCCCTTGCATCAATGTTACAAGACTGAGGTTTGATATAAATATACCAGAATTGTTAAATAAACTAAATGGTACTGAACAGTTTTTCTTTCTTTTAAGTTAATCTAATCTAGGACAGACATTAAGTATACATTACATCATGTATTCCTCTTGTAGCCTGGAGAATATAGGGCAGTGTGACCTAGATTAATGATTCTAATGAGATCTCACCAAGACCTGTCTGTAAGTAAAATTAGATGTTTCTACCTCAAATGGTGATTTGTGCTCTAATTGAAGGGCAAATGGGCTGATGGATGACTTTCAAGGACTGATCAATGAAACTCAGCATGGCTGAAAGTGATTGCCATTAACACTATTACTTAGTATTAAAGCTGATGATTAAACTCTATGGTTACCCTTCCTCAGCATCAAAGAAGTCTTCATCCTCACTACTGGAGTAGGATGTAGCAGGTACGTCTTTCTCTGGAGTCTGGACTGATTCCTGATCTGAGGGCCTGATAACCGGGGTTATGTCATCATTGATGTCACCATTTGCAATAGACACTGAATCTGCAAGGTTTGTACAATGTTAAGTGAATACTATTAACAGTATATTCAATCTACTACTTTAAGGAAAACCTAAAATTACTCCTAAAGAATTGAATCCACATTAAGTGCAGACCTACTTTAGTAAAGAGATTAAAAAGATGAAGAGAATTTGTCATTCTTAACACACAGAAACAGTCCTGAAATATATACTGTGAAACCTGTGTTATGGGACAACCAGTGGGACTGGCCAAAAGTGCTCTCAAGTCACAGGTGGCCTTATTAGACAGGTCAGAAATAACCAATGTGAATGCTTTTGGTTCACCCAAGGGTGGTCTTAATAGACAGGTGGTCCTTCAGACAGGTTCCACTGTTATAGGTTAAGCAGACAAAATATATAGATGTGCAATATAAAAATGCAAAGTTTGATTACAATTATGCCTGATAGTGATAACCACTTAATGTATATCAAAGGCATCATAATGAAAGATTCTGATGATAAGGATGAGAGAAGCACAGAAGATTCATATGTAAACTGTATAATTTTGTCTAAAGTTATTGTAAAATTAGAACTAAGGAAATGCTTTAATGTGTTATAAACAATTTTATTATAAGAAACAAACTTTGGTAATCAAGGGCATGCAGTGGTGCCATACTGTTACTTACAAAATAATAATTATAACACTGCAAGTCTTTAGAATATGGGTTTGGTTTCGACACAGCAGGCAACCATTATTATCTCATGTCCTCACGAAGTACTTAATTACAGTA